>OX453299.1:18046191-20446191 GCA_949710035.1 Crambus lathoniellus
TTAACTGATATCTAGGTACTTCAATAAAAAAATATAAAAGAAAAACGCAACAGTAAAGCAATTAACTTAACCCTTAGCCCTTAGCCTTGACCCTTTTTGCTGCTGCACACATATGCATACTTCTTTTTTCTCTCTGTGTGTCATGTGCTCATAGCTTAAGGTTAATTATTATTCATTGTATGTCTGTTCTTTCTTATTCTTTTTATTTGGTATCTGTTGTAATGTCATGTGTGTGTTGTAGTAAATAAACTTTTTATCTATCTATCTATCTATCTATCTAACTATCGTGTTAAAGTACAAAGTGTGTTACAGAGTGAAAGGATATCCACGTAGCAATAAATTGGTCAATTGATATTCATTACAGATTTATTCGTCCGGCGCAGAATTAGAATTACGAAATATTGCCAATATGATAGAATATAGTAATGACAGATGACTGTACTATTTAATTCAATCATGCGAAGGTAGATTGATAAACTCGTTTGTAGAAATGTATGTATGGTAAATTAGACACTAACAATGAAATAAAATAGCAATTCAAGGATTAAATAGACAATAACAATGAGAGATAAATAGGTATTGATTTAATTTGCGGTCAAAAGTTTTGATTAATATAAATAGTTTGTGTAATTTGTTTTAGTTTTAGGGTCACAGATCACACAATCACAACCACAAAATGGAAAACAAAAAATCTTACTATAAATAACATCTTATTAATTGGCATAGATTAAACCTTTATAAATTACTAAGTGGGTAGCGAGCGACTGCTGCACTAATAATATAAGAAATATCTATATCCGGTAAGCGTAGGCGCATTCGCAGGTGCAGTAAAGTTTTTGTGCATGTTCGTTCCAATTTGATAATTCTGGCTCTGCAGTCTGCACCTCACCCAGTTTATGTAACAAATGTGAACGGCGCATTTCGGTAAGTACCTATGAATTACTCGCATGTGTTTGGACAAAATTATGTTTCGTAACTAAATCGCAACAGGTTCTCGCTTAATCCAAAAGTAATAAACTTAAAACGAGCTCGATGATGCAAGTATTCGAAGTTCGGCTTGATCTTTATAAAGCTTCCTGTATCATTCTACTTTCAATCTTAGTATACTAAAATGTTGGTCAAACATTCTATGTTCACATAAAACATAATATTTTAATGTTAACTCATATATTTTAAATGTCATAATATTAATGTTACCTACTTCCTGCTTCATTCAATCTGTCGATATTTAAATGACTTCACTTTTTAAGATATCATTTATCTAATCTTCTATTGTTGTAAAGTCAAAAGAAATTAAATCTTAATCTTAATTTTTCCAAGTTCAAACAATACAAAGAAAATAATGATTACAGATGTTCGTGACACTAATGAAATTATGATAAAAGGTCATAGATTTATCATTCATACAAGTAATTACAAAAAAATTTTGAATGGAAGCCTCAGAATAATTAATATTTATTATTGACTAGCTGTTGCCCGCGACTTCGTACGCGCGGTGTAGTGACTTTTGTGTTAGTTTAGTTTATGTGTGTTTGTTGCCCAGATTTCATAACGCTCTTCTTGAAATCCTATTCTCTACTCTGCCGTCTATAATCTTAAAGGCCGCTAAATGACAAAACCAAGTTTTGAGCTAGAGCCGAATAAAGCTGCAAAATTTTTAACCCGATGCTTCTCATTTTTTAAAAACATTTAGTCATGTTGCCGTATACCAAAAGAAAGGATTTTTTTTCTACTTTCCCATGAAATTGGTTGATTTTGTTAAATATTAATGTTCATGTAACTAAATACATATTTTCCCTTCTAACCTTGTAAAATTTAAAAGATCGTTACAAGTGTGCAGAACTTAATGGCGGCTAAAGGTTCATAACTGCTTTATAGTTATGGATTTATCGATAACTTCCAAAAGTATTTTTTGAGACAGGAAGTTGTTAACATTTACATAGCTACAAAGCAGTTTTTAGCAGCTGAACCATAACAATAAAGCGGCTTACTACACAAAGCCGCCTTTTAGCCAAGTATGTATCGCTTAACTTCACTTCCATTATTTTTTAACAACTTTTAATACAACTGTGCATATCTTAAAAGCAGTTAATTATTAAACCTTTTCATAAAACTGCGTTTTAGACTAGAATTATCCGCATTAGTTTTTTACGAATCCTGCAAAATCATTATGTTTACTTCAAAAATAAAACAAAGTTTTTGCAATGACAAGCAATTTATTGCCACAATACTATCCCATACATCAGGCACGAGACATTAAAAAATAAAAATGATAACCTATTTCAAACAAATTAAATAAGTACCAAATAATTCTTTTTAAAAACTAACATTAACAATTATTTCACCAAAAACTCACTTTTTATGGCAAGTCACAGAATATTCCTGAAACTGAAATTTCGTCATTACGTAGGAAATTCCGATAGGTTAGGTTAGAACAGTGACCAAAACGCCGCTCAAGCCGAGCGAGCGTGCCATGGCAGCAGCGGCCGGCGAAGCGACAAAAAAGTTTTTTTATTTTATTTCACAGACCTAACTTTAAATGGAATAAACGTTTATCTATCAAATACATTTTTAACCGTTTCGCTTCAGCTAATGTGCAGTTTAGCCGGCTAATGATGAAAAAACTTGACGCAAATAAACATTGTATCGAACATTAGCCACTCGTCAAACATAAACTTAAGTTTAGCCGGCTAATCTTAAGTTTATATTCACAGCCATCTTCAGCTGTAACATCTAGGTTCATTGTAATTAGTATGTAACAGAACAATACATACTGCGAGTTCTATAACTAAGTCAAACTTGAAAGAAAATGTATTATTGAAAAATTAAGTAAGTATTTTAAAAAAGAACGACCCGTCTCACAACTAGCTCCGATGGGACTCGAACCCTCAACCTTTCACTGTCCGGGCGTATGCACTAACCACTGAAGACCGTTAAAAAAATAACCACCTCCACCACTACTAAAATTCATTAGACATTAGATTATTAAAAATACCGTTTGTGTTCGCATCAAAAAATATTGTTATCTAAAAATAAAAGCAATGACAGGCATTAAAAGTTACTAGCAAGTAGGTCTCAGAATCAATCGGAAGAAGTCTGAATACCTTCACATGAAGAGATACAAAGACTGCAAATCCAAGCGAGAAGACCTTCATGTGAATGACACCACCTACAAAGGTGTGGAAAATTTTAAATATCTTGGGTGCACTATTACATAATACACTAATCAAAGGGAAAATGAAATTGATATCCGCACAATCAACGCACTAAGATGCTCTGCAGCTCTCCACAAGATATTGGTGTCCAAATTGACATACCGAAACACTAAAATACAGGTCTACAAAACCGTCATCACGGGTGTGAAACATGGACACTTACGTTAAAGGAAGAGAATAAGCTCTTAGTAGCAGAGCGAAAGATTCTACGAAGGATTCTGGGACCAACAAGAGGAGAGGACGGGGAGTGGAGGCAAAGACACAACCTGAAGATAGAAGAGCTGGTGGCTGAACCAAACACCATCAAGAAATAAAAGCTCCCCGACTTTGTTGGCTTGGTCACGTTGAAAGGATGGGTCAGGATCGCGCTGCAAAAAGAGCATATCTCGGGCAACCAACTGGACGTCTTCGCCCGGTGGGTCACCCGAGGTATCGCTGGAAAGATGAAGTCGCCAAAGATTTGAAAGAGCTTGACGGGCCCAACTGGTCCAACCTGGCACAAAATAGGAGAAAAAAAAACAGCGAAGTAAGTAAGTATAAGGTACACATTAAAAAAATATTTTTTTTGTTTCATACGGCAGAAAATGTCCTGACAATATTGATAACTTTGTTTTGATACATGAATATATCTAAACGCGGTAGCGTGTAGTGATAAAAAATTATGATCTTTGGACGTTTATATCTAAATAACCGTTTGAGATGTGACTAAGGAATTTAGAGCAGATATGTATCTCGTAAGTCTTAATATATGAGCCAAATTTGACATGTTTATATATAATAGTTTTAGAGTTATGCAGTGGCTCCAACCAAATGGTTCGTGTAATATTATATTACACACGGTGCTGCTCGCCAGTTCTGTTAGCTTGAACTTGGCTTGACACGGATACATGTGTCAAAATAAAGTTCTCAATATTGTCAAGACATTTTCTGGCGTTTAAAGCAAAAATTAAAAAATATATATGTGTTTTAATGCAAGACCTTTTCAGGCGTACGAAACAAAATTAAAATATATATATACTTAGGTATGCGTTTTAATCTGTCTACGGTTTTAATGCATAGTCGTAGGTCTTTAATTTTTCTTAAACAATATTTTTTTGATGAGTTTTTGGTGCGAACCACGACGCCGCGCGCCGTCCTGCCTCGTTGATATTTTGGTTCGCTCGCACTAAACTGCCACCTCGCCCGCTCGCCTGCCGTGCCCAGGCGCGCCCACCACAAGCCGGAATAATCCCTTTTAGGGGTGAGAGGGGCTTGTGTAGTTTGCCGCTTTTTAGCGATGCATTGCTATTTAACGCCTTTTTTGTTATGCAAGACGTAGAAAAAAAAATATTTTAATTTGCGTACGGACTAACATGGCTTTCTTTAATAGTATTTTTATTGCAAAAGTAGTAACAATACAACGTTGTAAGGCCGCTAAATGATTCTAACTGCTTTTTAGTTAAGTAATAGCCTATAACCGCCTTTTAGTTAAGTCTACGTAAGGTATTATACTTCAACGCAACCAAGCTAAAAAAGCTACTAAACCAACTTTGCTGCCTTTTAGTTGCCTTTTACTAATAACTGTTTTTTAGCTTAGCATTGATAGTAAAAATGTTCAAGCGATCCAAACGTTAAAGTACTTTAGCTGCCTTCTGATCTAGTAGTGGTGTTTAGCCACCTTTATGCGATGCAAAGTATATTTTTTTCGTATCTAGCGGCTTTTTCTTTTTTGGTATCTTGAAAACGGTGAAAGATAGAATTACCGTTCCTGGACAGATCGATAGAGTTTTTTTTTATAAGTACTATGGCATTAAAAAGTGAAAAGTGGTCAAATGTCATTTAGCGGCCTTTATGCTTATCGACGGCAGTACTAAAAGGGTCTAAAGAATATCGAATATGCAGGCTAGGAGGGTATGAACATGGTATGTTGTTATCAAATGCTGCAGGAACATAGTTGAGCCCTCATTCATAGATCTGTCCGTCTACCTATCAAGAAACTTTTTCTCAAGTATGCGTGGGAGGTATCAAGCTAAAATTTATGTTCTTACTTAGTAATGCATAATATCAGGCCAATCATATTTTTACTATAAAATGAAAAAGGGATTGTGTGTATCCATACTAATATTATAAATGTGAAAGAGGGTTTGTTTGTTTATCCGTCTTTCACGTCAAAATTGATGCAACGGATCGACGTGACTTTTGGAATGGGAATAGTTTGGCAGCTGAAAAGCGACATACTTAGGCAGCCATTAGACAGTCAATCTGGATCGCGATCCGCGATCAAAATCAATGATCGCGATCCAGATTGACTGTGTACGAAGGTGATTGACGGCTCGCGATCTTGATCGCAAAATATCTACATAGTAAATCTCGATCGCGATCAAGATCACGATCAGTGATCGCGATCTGAATGGACTGTGTAATGGCTGCCTTAGACTACTTTTATCCCTGAAAAATATGACATTCCCGCGGGATAACGTCGTCGTTTAGTCCGAGCTTGCGAAGTCGCGGGCGGAAGGCTAGTATTTTGATATGGAGACATTTCCTATTTGTGAGAGCTTGTAATTAACTTTCTTTAAGTAACAGGTATAAAATGTAATGATATACCATTTAATTATTTAATTTAACATAATTTATGTAAGCTTTCCTAGTAAATAAATGAATAAATAAGTTAGATAGAAAACTATTTTTAATATTCCTTTATTTTATTGGATGGTACCTACGGCTGAAGGCCTAAGTAGCCAGAGCCGGTTAAATGACATAAAAAATGGTAGGTAGGTGTCGGCATGAAGCTCGACTTAATACTGAAACTTCATGGGTGTCGGTATCTACGTACTGGCCACTTAGCGTTTATGAGCAAATTTTTCAAAATTACATTGGTGACATTTTGTCTACATTGCGACAAACTTACTTCACACAGTGGTTAGTTTTTGGTACTAAATATACTGTTGACTGCCGGCAGTCCATTTTGACAGTTAATTTTGTATTGCTAGTGGCTCCTCCACGACCACTGTCACCGGGTCAGATATATTTGTGGCACCACTATACTTACTGTTGCGACATCTAGCGTCGAGTGGAAATGCGAAATAGAAATATTACATCAATAGGGTGAAAACCTCAGTTTTGGCCACTGCCCCGAGTGCTTACTTAGCTTAAAACATTTCGTTAATAACTTTTGCTTGATAATATACTTTTTATCTATGACTTTTAAGTCATAATAACAATAGTAATAATTCAGTTTACATCGAATTAGATGTTTCTTTTATTTTATCTAAGTTAGTTAAGTATTGATTTCTCGATGTATCTTTTAAAATTTGATTAACAAAAACACATCAATCGGCACCCTTCGCACATTTTAAGTTTAAAAAATAGGTTTTTAATTTATTAAAATAAAACTAAACTTCGTAAGTATATGAATACTTAGTTATATGTTTTTTACTATGTTTGTCCACGAATTTCTCGAAATCTTAAGGCATATCGAGATGATTCTATTTGATTTAAATTAGGTGTATTCTAACTATAGTTGGTAGTGGTGCCTGCTCTCGACCGCCCCATCTGGTCAGCCCACCCGGAGTGGGTAACCTTATGGGGAGATTGAGAGGAGGCTCTCTCCTCCTGCCCCGCCTCCTGTCGAGCTTTCGAGCTCGTCAGGGGGCGGGGCAGGGGTTAGAACCACCCAGCCCTGACACGAAGCCTATCAGGCTTGGCGGGAGGGCTGGGCGCGGCGAGAGACAGGCCTTGTCTGACTGAGTCCAACATGCCGTTAGCGGTATACGTAAAGACTGTATTTGCCCTCACTGTAAAAAAAAAAATACGTGTATTCTAACTTTGGGAACAGTCTAAGATTCATCAAAATCAGTTTAGTAGTTTCCGTGGGTATGTTATAGTACAATTCACTAAAACTTATTGTTATTGTACACTAAAACTTAAGAAATAAAAAGTAATTAAAAAAAATAAACTGACTGGCACCGACCTCAAAAAGGTACCTAAATTATAGATATTATATTTTTCCTTTTCAGTTGACAAATACTTTTTGGAGTCTGTAAATTTTTTTTAATTAGTTTTTTTGTATTATAAGAATTTAAAAATGTAAAGAAAAGTATAAGATACATTCTTGACAATTTTAGATATAAATTTTGTATTTTTTAGGCGAAAGAAGTGAAAAACACCTTAAAGTGGCAACAGCGGGGGCTTTCATCCTACTTAAATAATCATTCGAATGTACATTTGTGAAAGGTATATCGTAATCTTACTGACTTCCTGCGCCATCTATTGCTTAGTAGTTATGATGCGAAAGAAGTGAAAAACATCTTAAAGTGGCAACAGAGGGGGCTTTCACCCTAATTAAAATAATCATTCGAATGTACTTTTGTGAGAGGTATATCTTACTGACTACCTGCGCCATCTATTGCTTAGTAGATATAATGACGTCAATAACATGAAATTATTTTTATGATTTTATATGGGCCTGGATGGGTTTCAATTTATATTATGTTTTGAAGCAGGTAAAAAAAAATTAATATGATTCATTATTAATTGAGACAGCGATTAAATATAACGTATTTTCATAATCATGTGGCGCCATCTATTTTAGTAAGAATCAGTCTTTGTATTTTCCCGTAGGAATAAGGGTTTTTATTAAATATAAAGAAATTTTCCTGCAATAAAAGGTACCCTATATGTTGACCCGGGTTATAAGCTATTACTTCACAAAATTTGGTAAAAATCCGTTCAGTAGTTTTTGCGTGAAAAGCGAACATACAAACAGACAAACAGACAAACAGACAAACAGACAAAAATTTTAATATCTATCGTTTTGGGGTCTATATCCTGTACACATCACATAGCAGTATTTTTTTTTTTTATCTTTCATGTACAGACTTTTTTTCCGTTTCTGTTTTATTATATGTATAGATTTGTTCATATTAGTATGAACTAACCAAAAAAACATCTTTACATAATTGTAATGTGTTAATACTAGATATTGCGGTTAAAAAGTTGTAAAAGTATCACTCTCACTATCATTGATGCCATAATACATTAAATACACCCTTACGGTCTGGTTAACAGAGTCAACACAATGTTGTATGATTGTTACAGATAATTTGACTTTGTTAAACTAAAACAAAGCGATGTTAAGCCGACACGTCCCATCGGAAGTCGATTTATTAGCATAATGTGTTACACAACCGTTTATTACACAACACACTGCGACACATCGGTATGCGCCGAAAATCATGAGCTTTCTACTTGAATTCTACAGCTAAACTAGGTACTAAACATCCATCAAAACAAGATTAGATAATGCTTACTCTAGTATTTAGTGGTGATAAGTATTAATAGCCGCTATCAAATGACAACTGGTTGAAACTAAATTGTAATCGGCAACACCTTGGTCATCATTAGTGATTGCACATTGCGTCAGTACGCGTAACGGAAGGTAACCTGTGTTACCTGTGCCAACTATCACAAAACAAGATAGAAGAAACTCGCATTGAATAGAAGCGGTTTGCCTTATTTGATTCTGATTAAATGAATATAAATGAAAGAGAAGGTATCATGAACATACTAATTAGCTGATCAAAATAAACTTTTTTCATGTCCTCTTTTGGAACAACAAAGTGTTAGACAATAAAATCCAAAAAGGAATTGTATTAGTGTTACTCCAGTGATAATGCAATTAGCGAAATATACCTACGTCTAAAATAATTGCATTAGCTTTTTTTTTATTATTCTTGTAGCACACAAGTCGAGTGGACTAACCCAGAGTAGTAACTTTTGTAATCAAGCCAGGAATTGAAATTGACTAAGTTCTTTTAAGATCGAGTTATAGTTTAATCTATTGTAGTTACTCAAATGTTCTAAATATTGTTATTCGACGTTAGATTTTCGTTTTACAAAATGCATAAATCTTAGAACCATCAAAAAATTTATGATAAGTTTTAAATGAAGTTCATAAAACAAATCGAAAGGAGGTTATCATTAACAGGGACTCCATCTAATAGCTATGCGAATTCAATTATCGTATTTGCATAAATTGATGCTGTCGTAACGTAAGTTCTTAAAACTATTGAAGTGCTAACAGACTCGAATTCTGTAAACAGTATGTTACAGAAATCGAAAGTAAAGGGCAATAAAAAGTAGTTTGAGCTTCGGCGCTTCCCGATGAGTGAAAGTGGTTGGTTCCTCGCGTCCCAACGTAGCCCGTTTCGGAAACTTGACTCACTTGACTTGTATGACCGCATCGATCGATGATACTTGACATTTTGCAGTTATTGCACGTGCAGTGTCCTTTTCTCTACGCTATGATAGCAATTTCACATGTCGTAGGTTTCAAAGGCATTTGAAATAGGTGAGGAGAAAACTGAGATTTATTGATAGTACCATCGTGTCGTGTATAAATAAGAATGAAGCTTGTTTGAGCTATATACTTTTCATCAGTTATTTAGTCCTATTCTTTGTATATATTTTACTTCAAAAGCATATGTCTAATTATTTTTTACCAGTCTCATAATTTTGTAGTCTGTACTGCAGATAAGTATGTACGATAAATCTTAAGTTACAATTAATTGATACCATTTCGTTATCAGCGTGATAAATACGCTATATTTTTGGCAAATAATATGTAACTACAATAAAACCTCTGTTTCCTATCGCAACAATTAAACAAATTAACTAGCGTCAGTCACGAGAAGGCACGACTGAATTTCGGATCTCGTAAGTCGCGAGAAATGCTCGTTGCTTGCTCCAATTAGAGCAATCGAGATATAATATTACTGCGATTACAGTTTTGTAACCGCGACGGTATTGTAACGTGTAGTGCTCTTGGTTAATAAATCAGAGATGGAGAAATAGATACGTATAGCTTTTACAATAGCCAAAAGACAAATGACTATTTTAATGTATTACTCTGCTTTCGTAACTGTTTGGAGTTTGTAAAATTGAATCGTTATCCTGTGGTTTTTTTCTAGTGTGTTGTAAAGCACTGAAAATCATAAAAATATAGCCACGGAAATTAGAATAGACGGCGGCCGAAACCCAACAAGCCATGAAGATTGAGAACAAAATTAATATAAAACCTTTGCAGAAAAAACGGGCACTTGCTTAATTCTCATACATGCTCACTTCATGGGCATTTAAATAAAACTCTCAGTATATTTGTACAATAATTTCTGTGTCAGATTTTGAAAATTTCTTCACATTCCCAAACTTCCAAAACTGTAAATATTTAGTTGAGTTTCATAGAACAATGTATGGAACGTGAACCAACTTTCAATGTTTCCCCGCCTGTGGAGAAAGAGGCAAATGTTTTGTTTTTATTTGAGGCTTTTATTAGACAGACGAGTCATTTTGCATTTTGATCATAGTGATAATTATTCTAGAAAAATAACGAATAGATGATCTGCTCATGTTTGTATGAAAATAAAGCAAATGTCCGTTTTTTGCAAACGATGGCCTTTAATGGCTCTTAATAGCCTTTTCTCAATATAGAGGAGAGCTTTCTAATACAGATTTAGAAAAATGCAAATGATTAAATTCTAAGAAATTGCATGTCTCAATGTCTCAATAAATCATTACTAGACATTTCCTTGAATTCCAGCTTTCGCTAAAAAGCTTTGCAATATTTACTTACATTGGCAAAGATTCTTATATAAATAAGAGGCTTTTAAACTAATTAGAAGCCTGACGGTAACGGAGTTGTTTGAAATCAAATAATGCGTTTAATTACCGGGTCTGCGGTGATTAGGTCCATCAATCTAATCCAAGGAGACAAGATAATAAGAGCTGTTTGTCCCGCAGCTGTCACTCCTATGTGTGTGAGGTAATGGCTGGTTTTGTACAAGTGGCATTGAAATCGCTCACAGCCGCAGCCTTGAGTGGCATATGGGTGCATTTGTGAATAACCCTTAGTCGGTCATTGTTGCTGTGACCTTAAATGATAACATTGTTCTTTTTAATTTCAACAATGTGACTTTCCGGATTTTTGTGTGTTATCTCAACGTTGTACAGTGTTGTTCGTGTTTGACAATTGAAGTATCGTTTCATTACCATATTATTTTAAAAGGTTTTTGACTGTAGTTTATAGCAAACTCTACCATACTACATTTAGAAGGAATAGACTAATTTATTTGGTAAAGTGTGTATATTTAATGACATCTTTCCGTTGTATAAATATTATTGTAAGCACTTCAATAATGAGTCACAATATGTTTTGTTATGAGTGTTATCTCTCAATACCACAGCCATAATGCTATTGTGGTTGTAGGCGATAACTTATGCAATACAACCAAATAAAAAAATGACGAATAACAGACCTGTAAAAGGATACTCATCTGTTTTGTGTGTAATAGATCTCTCTAGTGGAATATTTACATGATCAAGTTAAATAGTAGTTTTTGAAAATGGTCTTTTTAGGGTTCCGTAGTCAACAAGGAACCCTTATAGTTTCGCCATGTCCGTCTGTCCGTCTGTCCGTCTGTTTGTCCCCAGCCTAGCTCGCAGACTCTTAGTACTAGAAAACTGTAATTTGGTATGAATATACAAATAAATCACGCCGACAAAGTGGTAAAGTAAAATTAAGAAAAAGATTTTTTTTCGGTTACCACCCCTACACGTGAAGTGGGGAAGTATTTTTTTTTCTTGTCCATAGTGTGGGGTGTCGTTGGATAGCAATTTCAAAAATATTGTGGGTTTGTGAAAACAGGTTTTTGATTGAGGCATCCGTTTGTGAATTATCATCCTATGTGAAAGTTTAGATGTTTGTATATTTGTTACTCAATCACGCCAAAACGGCTGAACGGATTTGGCTGAAATTTGGGACATAGATACTTTGAAGCCTGGAGAGAAACATAGGCTACTTTTTATACCGGAAAAATATCACATTCCCGCGGGATAATGTCATGTTGTCCATGCGGGCGAAGCCGCGGGCGGAAAGCTAGTGCTTTATAATGCAACATTTTGTTAGAGTCAAGTGTCATTCATAAAAATCCGATCAGCCGTTTTTACGTGATTAGGCGGGTCCTCCCTCATTAGTAACACAATATAGTTGTACCTACAAACATATTTTTTTTACGGAAATTGAATTGCTTGTTCAAATAATATAAGCTCGTTTTGTGGGCGCATGTAAATTGCAACTGTCAGGCCCCCATTGAACGTGGGCACTTTTGACTGAGACCTTGTGCAAATAATCCATTGTGTAGGTACGATAGTACGATCCTTTGTCGAACAGAAGGAACATGGATTCAAACTACAAACCGCAATCAATAAATTTAACCTTAGGCCTTAGGTTTATCTATGAGAGTTATCTTTTTGTTCAGAGAATTTAAACTATTATAAGATGGCCTGCTGATAATATTTGGTTACAGTAATGTCATGCTCTACCAGTCTCAGTAGTTTTTGTGATATGCTTTTTTACGGTTTAAGTTACACATTTAACTTTTTAGTTGCAGTTGAAATTCATTATATTGGACATAAAATTATATGTAGGTACCTACTTTTTAAAAATTGTAAATGTATTCTTTTTTAGTTTTTTAGATTACCAATAAAGTTTTTTTTTTATCTACAACGGGGTACTTGTTGTACTACAACTTAGCCTTCATCACACCTGATGTTAAGTGGTGATAAGGCTGAAGATGGAAGCGCACTACTCCCGGAATCCTCAATCCTGAGGAACTAGCTATCTTATCTCTAACTGCCGGAACACAATAATGCTGAAAACATCATTGTTATGGCGTCAGACTTAGATAACATGGTGGTAGCTAGCCAGGCGGACTAAGAACAAGTCCTACCACCAACTAAACCGAATACAATATGTACCCCCACTAGGAATCGAACCCGGGACCTCTTGGTCTGAAATCGGTGGTGTGAACCACTAGACCACAGAGGCGGTTAAAGTTAAAGTTGTTTCTAGTAAGCATTTTTATTGTAAAATTTTCCTTTTTATAACTAATTAAATTACGGTGTACCTATCTGATTTATCAGCTGATATTAAAACCCGTGCGATGCTGTGACGGACCGGTATTTTATTTTATTTTATTTGTTTTCATTTTCTGTGTTGGTTAGATACGCTGGCTCTGAGCCTTGACTCCATTGTTGGCCAAAACAAGTCGTCATCTGACGAAAAACATTGTTTTCTGTCCTAATAACCACACAGTTTTTACGCTAAGTCGAATGTTGAGAAGTTTTTGTTCTGTAATTAGATACACGCCAAGTAAAGTGTTAGTGTGTCATCTCGTTTAGTGATGGATATTGTCATTTTTAAATATATTATAAGTTACAATTTTAGATTAGGAAAAAATAACTTGAATCTATAGATCTGATGATGATGATGATGATGATGATGATAGATCTTGCTCAGACGGGACTAAGTTTTCTTGTATGAATAATTGTTGTTGTGCAAAATTTTAATAAGTTGAAATTTATAATAAATAGGCCAACATTTATTATTTCAGCTAGAGTTGACGTAACGTTAAGTGGTTTCTTATCGCAAGAAATGAATTCTGCAGTATGTTAAAGGGTATATGTTCGAAATTAGTAGGTAATGCAAAATTTTACCCAATAATGTTGGTTAATTATTCAATATTATCGTAGTATTTACCGGATTGTATTTAACACGAACCTGTTTTCCGTAATTTGTTTACCTGACCTGCCCCTTATTCCAATAACCAAACATTAAATTTATGCCAAACATTGAATCAGTGAACCTTATCGACTTGCAATAAAAGGTTTTTTTATTATTTTTGACGTTTGACAATTCAATCTAATGCCAATGCAATTTGGTGTTCCTAATCTTTCGAAACATAATTTCAATTGGTTATAAGTCTTGTTTAAAGTCTGCCTGGCTAGCTACCTCCATCCCTACTAATATTATTAAAGCGAAAATGTTTACTTACAAAATTGCATTGTGAATGCATAAAAATAATATAAAATCGCGAAAATGTTTGTTTGTTTGTCTGTATGTTCCGTTTCCACGTCAAAACAACTGAACCGATTTTGATGAAATTTGGAATGGAGATAGTTTAAGACATAGGAAGAACATAGGCTACTTTTTACCGCGAGAATAAAGCTTATACTTTTAGCGCAGGCAAAGCTGTGGAATGGAATTGGTATTTAAGGTCCCAGTTTGAGTTCCTGGACTTCCTGGGAAGGATTATATTTCTAATTGAGACAGTTTGAGGCCCTGGGAACGTCATAACTAACTTTTTACAGCGGGAAAAATCTCATTTCCATGGGAAAATAACTTTTAGCGCGGGCAAAGCTGTGGAATGGAATTGGTATTTAAGGTCCCAGTTTGAGTTCCTGGACTTCCTGGGAAGGATTCAATTTATAATAGAGACAGTTTAAGGCCCTGGGAAGGTCATAACTTACTTTTTACAGCGGGAAAAAATCTCATTCCCATGGGAAAATCACTTTTAGCGCGGGCCAATCTGTGGAATGGAATTGGTATTTAAGGTGATAGTTTGAGTTTCTGGGAGGGATTCTATCTAGAATAGAAACATTTTGAGACCATGGGAAGGACATAACTTACTTGTTACCGCGGGAAAAATCTATTCCCATGGGAAAATCACTTTAATTGGTATTTAATTAAATAGTTTGAGACCCTGGGAAGGATTATAATAGTCTACTTTAACTTTTACTACAGGAATGTATCTTATAGGTACCCACGGGATAATCAGTACTTATCCAGGTATTATTTGTTTGTCCGTCTTTCACGTCAAAAAGGTGCAACGGATCAATGTGATTTTTTGTACATATTGGGAGCTGGAGGATTGGAAACAGTGGATACTGTTTATCCCGGAAAAATATCACATTCCCTCAGGATAACGCCATTTAGTACAAGCAAGCGAAGCCGCGCGCGGAAAGCTAGTTTTATCTAAGTCTGTCGCCATTACAACGATGTTTTCAGCATTGATGGGTTCCGGCAGTTATAGCCAGTTTATCAGTAATTTGACGACCGATTTGGCGCAGGGGTAGGCTACCCACCTTCTGCGCCAGTGGTCTCGGGTAAGAAGTAATTTATTTATTTAATTGAGGATTCCGGAAGTAGTGCGCTACCATCTTCTGCATTGCCATCACTTAAAATCAGGTGTGATGAAGGTTATGTGCTACCCTATTGAGAATAAAAAAGAGGTTACACAAAAGGTAGAATTATTTTTCGGAAAAACACAATAGCCCTTCACTTCAGTATAAGACAAAAAAACGAGCTAGATAGATAGAACGAACGAGATAGATTTAAACATTTATCAACGTCTATACATATTTCTAAAGTCTAGAGCAGACAGATGAAGCCTAATATTATAATTATTTCTTCAGACAACATTTTATTAAGAGCGGTGGGTGGCCTCGCAGCATTCCTTTCAGGTCCCTAACTTGTCCAAACACTGCCAGTTGTTAGGTGCGTTTCTTTTGCAATTATCATTAGGCATAAGTTATAAGAGTAACTATACCTATAGAATTATAAGAGCTACTTTAAAGAAATAATTCAAAGCTTCGAGGCAGCGGCAGCGGCTGCATGTGAGTTATTTTTAATTAAACACTTATATTTTTTTGCGGTTCCGTGAAATAGACAAAACAGTTAAAGTCTATGGAAGTATAAAGTAATTGTTATAGACAGAACTTGTTCAAAGCCGAGGAACGAGTATCTAGTATATGATTTCCGCTCCGAGGTCGCGGGGTCTCTTCCCGCTCATGACAAATATTATTGTTTGTATGAACATGTCTATGTATATGTGTCTTCTTTGTGTAATATTATAGGTGTATATTGTTGTTGCATTATACTTACAAAAAATGAATAGACAAAGAAAATAATTTAGGTACCCTACTATGGATGGCAAAATTTACACTGATTTATTTTACGAAGATGGATTTTTACTCTATTTGAATATCTTGATTGATGTATTGAAAAATGCATCTTTAAATAAATATATCAAATGTCAGAACAAAAAATGACAACCAGTCGCCGGTATAAAGTTAACTAATCTTCCCCGATCATTTGTTCACGCTTCAGTTGTTGACTTGCGCAGACGCCGGTGACCTAGACCGCAGCGGTCTTCGCATTCAATTGATATAGGGACGTCAACTCCACTTCAAGTGCAAGTTTAGTAGCGTGACTTGGCTAATAGTCAAACGCTCGACGTGCGTGCAAATAATATTAGATGGTCACACACAACTCGATATTTTTGTCTTTGCAATTTCATTCGATTGAATGGGTTAGTTAGTTAATGGCTGTTTAATTTGAAGACTGTACCCCTAGTGTATGTTTGTAGGTGTAGTAAGGGAGCGTGGCGACCTACGCGTTTGGTGCGCGCGCTATCTCCCACGGGGTGTTGGAGTTTGGTTTCTATGATTATTCCACAAAATTTATTTTTCCACAAGCACCGCGTACGCGCAGCAACCGCGCAGCCAGCACGCTATCTAGACACATGAATAAATACTCCACATCTAGATATGAAAGTTTTAAAATAAGTTTTCTGTAACACACATAGTCCAAATTGCAATAGCCTGTGGGAGAGCGCGAGCGTAAAGAACGCGTTGGATTGAACCCGCCCTAAAACTACTAGTTACTACGATTTCAAGTGCATGTTTAGTAGCGTGACTTGACTAATAGTGAAACGCTCTACGTGCGCGCAAATAATATAAGATGGTCACAACTTGGCAATATTTGACGTTGAACTTTATTCGATTGAGTGAGATCGTTTATGTCTATTTGATATGTATGTATCCGTCGCTGATGTTAGTAAGAGTAAAACCACGGAGAAAAAAATCTTTTTGTGTTCTGTGAGTAAAACGTTACTATGGAATGACCGCAGCAGTCTTGGTTTTCAATTGTTATTATTATAGGAACGTTAAACCGACTACAAGCGCGTGTTAGTTTATTAGGGCGACTTGGCTAATTTTCAAACGGTGTACCTACCTATTACATGGTCACAACTTGGCTGTTGTTAAAAAAATGCGACTTTAATCGGTTGAATGGGTTTGGCTATGATTGTTTTAACTTTGGAAATGTACAAAATTGATCAGATTAAGTTTTAATTCCCGATCTTATTTCCTAACCATTATAATAGTAGGTAGGTATATGTGTTTAAACTTATCTCAAACGCAATAGTAGCACACTTACACACCCAGAGCTCTATCGAATTCATCAATTAGAAAGATGATTATTTTGTTGTTATTTTCTAAAAACACTTTTTAATAATATAACCTACTTATTTGAAGTTGTGGTTCATTTTACACAAATACCTAACATACTTAGATTATTTAAATATTCATAGTAAGTAACATAAATTATTATATAGTTTTTACAACTTTTATAGCGGATTTGCTTATAATGATAAGACTTCACCTGATTTATTTCTCACGGTTGCAGAATGAGTCACGGTATGGGCGAGTTGTAATTTACTAATATTATCAACATTCCGTGCTTAGGTCATTTTTGAAAATAATTAAACCCTTTACCTGCTTAACGTAGTTCACATACCACTTAAATACATATGGTTTTATTTATTTTTAGTGGTTTAGCTACTACTGATGCGCGAAACGGGTGCGTAATGAATGATATAATTTCATTTGGTATAATTTCATTTCAATAACGTTCATATGACATAATAAACGTTAGCCATAACAACACTTCAACTAATTTTATTTTACATAATGTTCTTTTCATATAATCATCATTTTATATAATATCATTTAATATAACGCTCATTTTATATAAACATAATTTGTATAAAACTTACTTGCTATAATAATCATTCGATATAATTTTGTTTCATATAACCATCATATGTAATAATTTCATTTGATATAATTTTGTTTCATATAATCATCAATTAGTCAATTAAATATAAAGTGAAGGCAAAGGAGCAGGGGGCACGGGGCGTACAGCGCCCCCGAAAGGGGGGCTCGGGGGGCGCAGCCCCCCGCCATAAAAAGCCACAACGATGACAAAACAATTGATGAAAGGTTAGGTTAGGTCAGAACTGTGAACAAAACAAAGCGCGAGCCGAGCGAGCGAAGCGAGCGTGCCGCGGCAGCGGCCGGCGAAGCGCCAGAAATAGTTATTCGTTGATTATACTAAATTAACGTTATATGAAATGATTTTATGTTATGTGTTGTTATATTTTGTGAGTATTATACGAAATGTTGTTATATCATATATTACACACCCGCGCGAAACAGCAGACCAACGGAAGCGGAATAGCAGTGCTAAGATGCTTAGATATATCTGAAGACGTCTTGTCTTAACAAAGGCTGCTGTGGGCTGGGTACTGTGCCGGTATATGCACATATTTATATCGCACGTAGTAATAAGTTATAGATAATTAGCTTCCGCCCGCGACTTCGTCCGCGTGGACATTCAAGAAAATACTTAGGGGACCAATAACCAGGATAAAAAGTATTCTATGTTTTAATTTCATAAAAATCCGATCAGCCGTTTTTACGTGATAAGGCGGGTCCTCCCTCACCAAGCGAGCAGCCTCGCCCGAGGCAGAACGTTTGCCACGTGCGGCGGGCCTCGCACGAGGCTGCTCACTTGGTGAGGGAGGACCTGCCTAATCATGTAAAAATAATAACTATATAACGTATCTATGTGCAAAATTTGAAGTCCCTAGGTTCAGCGGTTTGGGCTGTGCGTTGATATCTCAGTCAGTCAGTCAGTCAGTCAGGACTTTGAATTTTATATATATAGATCAACGTTTGTACATAATATATTGGTAAGAGTGTCTAGATTAAGTAAGTTAGTTCTAAGGCAGTTCCAAAAACAGTTAAAGCTTAGTCGTAAGACAGTAATTATAATAAATCGTCATTAGTAACAACACCACGACGGATAAATATATACTTTATACTATTTGTTTGTAAATACTACATAAAAATTACATACATAAGAACAGGAAATGACTTCTAATTTGCCTCCCGGTCTATAACTTAAAAGAGAGAGATTTGATTTGACATAACGCCCCGGCGACGGCCGCCGCGGCTGCCGTCGCGGCTGCCGCTATTGCGCGTGAAGCGCCGCCTCTCCATAAACGAGCCCTTACAGAATCGCACCTAGGGCTTTTTATCCGCTTCTCATAGTAAGGACTATGAGAAGCGGATAAAAAGCCGTCGGTTCTTCGAGTGATGTGACCAGCCCACTGCCACTTTAGCTTGATTGTTCTTCGAGCTATGTCGGTGACTTTGGTTCTCTGTCGGATAACTTCGTTTCTTATTCTATCCTTCAGAGAAACGCCGAGCATCGGCCTTTTCCATAGCTCGCTGGGCGACTTCAAACTGGTGGACTAGTCCCATCGTGAGTGTCCACGTTTCGGCTCCGTAAGTCATTACGGGTAGGACGCACTGGTCAAAGATTTTGGTCTTCAGGCTTTGCGGAATTGACGACGTAAAGACTCGACAAAGTTTGCCGAATGCTACCCATCCCAGCCGGATTATTCTATTAGTTTCACTCTCGAAGTGGTTTTTTCCCCTTTTGCAAGGTTTGCCCGAGGTAAATGTATTCTGGAACAACTTTGAGGGGTTTTTATATTATTTTTATGCATTTACAATGCAATTTTTGTAAGTATAGGAAAAATGTGATATTAAAAAACCACGAGCCCTATAAGTAGCTTTCAGGCGGGATTCGAACCCGCGCCTCCGGGAATCCGGCCCGATGCTCTGACCAACTAAGCTACCGAAAGGCTTACACGACTCGTCGAATTTTGCTATCACTTGTTACGCTGTAGGCCAGCGTTGCTTCATCAATGTGAGGAAACCCTCGCATCCGAAAGAAACATTTTTACAAATGTTTAACAATCGATTAAGATGAAACAGCCTTATTGAGATTTTTATATTATTTTTATGCATTTACAATGTAATTTTTGTAATTTTGTAAATTTTGTAAATTTGTAAACAGCCTTATTGAGATTTTTATATTATTTTTATGCATTTACAATGTAATTTTTGTAAGTATAGGAAAAACGTGATAGTAAAAAACCACGAGCCCTATAAGTAGTCGATTGTTAAACATTTGTAAAAATGTTTCTTTCAGATGCGAGGGTTTCCTCACATTGATGAAGCAACGCTGGCCTACAGCGTAACAAGTGATAGCAAAATTAGACGGGTCGTGTAAGCCTTTCGGTAGCTTAGTTGGTCAGAGCATCGGGCCGGATTCCCGGAGGCGCGGGTTCGAACTTTGAGGGGTGCACCATTGATAGTAATCGGTCGCGGGTCTATTTATTAGAGAGTTGTACATGATTTTTGTTTTGTCGATGTTCAGGCCGAGACCGATTAGTTTTGAAGCATCAGCTAAGCTGGACAGCATTCTTTGAAGGTTTGAGGCTTCAGAATACATGTGTCACCACTCCTTGATACGCCCAGGAGGTCGTAAGAGCCAACTAAGACACAATGCACAAAACACCAGTGCGAGAGAATAAAATCTCGAAACAAACCCTCTACCAACCCGTCTGGCCAACGTGTTAGCAGTAGGCTAAGATTCTCCAATGAACGGCTCCGTCTTGTAACCAAAACTATTTTAACATTCCAATTTTCAGGGCCAGTTTTTTGATCAACTCAGTTATAAAAATCGCATCAAGTGATTTTTACAAACTAGCTAACTAGGTAGCTTTGTTTCGGAACGCTTCATTGCGACAAAGTTCTATGTTGTTTACATATTATTGCTCGTGACTGTACGAATAAAAATTTAGTCCTCATTAATTAGTAACGGAATAATGTTGATCATACTTTCGCAATGCGTTAAGTTAACCACCTGCGTACCTTTTATAGTGGATTTCATTTTAAAAAACTGTGGCCATGAGAAAATTTTGCCTGTTATATTGCAACTTACGTTTCACTCAGGTCGTCACTTTTTGTTCAAAGATTTCATACCATGAATAAAACGAGCGTTGACAGTCACAATTCAACATAAAGGAAATGAAAGTCAGAAAAGAAACTATGTATTCACACGTTGTCGAGGTATTCTTTAGTTGTTTTATATTTTTATCTGATTTAATTAGACCTTTAAGTACTTACGAGACGGTAGTAGTTTATCCGCGTGTGAGCGAAATTTCATTCCATATGAAGTTGGGTGCAAATATCTTGCAAATATCCTTAAACTTTACATACAGGATAATTATTTTATGATACTTACCTGGAGGCTCAAAATAATGGAGAAGGCGAATTTTATTCAATCAAAATTTTATTTTAAAATCTGATATTAAAGTTTTCTTTCTTGTCAAAAATAAAGCAATGATGCCTTTCATTGAAATTTGCTACCTCCATTATTTCGAATACTTTTTCTCCAGGTGTCATGAAATAATTCCATCCTGTATAGGTAGGTAATCTTTTTTCATTGTTATCATAATTAAACTTTATCAGCTAAATCATGTGAAATTATTTAATATATTATTTGCATTTGCAATGCTATTTTTATACGCCTTCGTAGCTCAACGGTCAGTGCAATCACCCGGACAGCGAAAGGTAACAAATTCGATTCCCGCCGGAAGCTAGTTGAGAGGCAGGTCAGGCAGGCATTTTTGAATGCTAAATCATTGTTTGTAGGTAATATTTCAGGTTTATAACAAGGTTTTCCAAGATTTACTTAAAAATACGTATGTGAGTATTATTATTTGTAGGCATCCCACTAATATTAAAAATATGTGAAAGTTTAGATTTTTGGATGCTTGTTGCTCAATCGCGCCAAAATGGCTAAACGGATTTGGCTAAAATTTGGGACACAGATACTTTGTAGCCTGTAGAGGAACAAAGGATACTTTTTATCCCGGAAAATATCAAATTCCTGCGGGATAACGCCGTGTAGTCCACGCGGGCGGCAAGCTAGCATTTTATATGAATAACAACAAATAAGGAAACAAATGTAGTAAATACTAATTAATGTTATTTCTGACGACGAAGACAAACTATGATGTCATTTATAGAAGATTGACGTGATCGCTACTTTGAATAAAATGGCGATTAAAAGTAGGTCAGTAATGCGCCCATGGGTATAAGTTTACGTGAAATTAGTAGGTGTATCCTAATGGACAACTTGAGAGACCGCTGGCAGGCGCACCGTGATAACCATCCGTAGGGTTGACAGTTGGCAATAACTCACTCCTCAATATTACAAAAACACGTGAGTGAAGAGAGAAATTTAGAAGTGAAAATCAGCATTCAATTGATTATAAACATACTCTAGAAAAAAAAAGTGTTAAGTTTATTGTGGATCTATGTTATCTCTTTTTATTAACAAGGAATCGTCTCCCAGTTGTAAATTATCTTACTACTTTTTCTACATAACTAATTCAAAATGTGTTTTTCATACTCGTTAGCACTGATTAAATAACTGTTTATGTACTTCAAAGCAGCTTTTATCAACGTTGTCAGCCCTTTGAAAGCGGCCGGGGTTACGCAATGCAGCCAAGTCTCGATAACTTGCTCCACATTCGCTCTTTGTCTGCAACTGTGGTTAAGTTGCTGCCCTTTACTTGCCAACTTATCTATCTAACAAGACTCCTATTCTGTTATCTCCATACAACAAAGTCACATCAAAACATGTTTATGTTTTAAGTAGGTACTTTTGTTAAAAAAGATACTTTCTCTCCTATGGTTTGTTAATCGTCTATTGTATCGGAATCCTTATAAAACCTTTGGCAGGTAATGTAATTAAAGGTAAGGAAGAAGGAGCGGATTTGCTGGTTTTGTTATTGCTCTATCAGCACATTGTTGGGCAATGGATTGTCCCTATCTAACTTTTGGTTAATAGCCCAAATTGCCATTGTCACTGCTTAGGTTTTAGAAAAGTTGAACATTTATAGGCTGATATAACATGTCATGATTTCAATTATGATGACGACTTTATTTCCAGTAAAGGAAAGCTGCATTATTTTATTAATTGACCTACAGTAAGATTTAAAACAAATTCCTGTCACGCTCAGTATATGCGTTAGTCATCTGGCGAAACTTAGACAGACCGATTTGTTAATTTCGCATTTACCTGTTTGTAACATAATCTTAAATTTAAATTTCTTAAGCGCATGATTTAGGTGTTAGACGAAAAACGACACCGGCATTTAGTGACTGATAAAAATTATATTGTTTGTTTAAGCGTAGATCAGTATCGTTTTAAATCTAAGATGATAATCTGCACAATGAATGGTTGTAGTTATTGACCCTACAGGTTACCCAATGGTAGTGGCGATGTAATCGTGAAATCTTGCGGATGCAGTACCTACATGCAAGTGAAATCGATTAAATCCAGGCTCACTTGTTAGCCAGCGCTGCGTTCGTTGTCACGTAATCACTGATTGACGAAACGGATGTTTAACAATTCCAATTACTGTTGGATGATTTGATGTGCCTTTCATTTGTTTAAAGATACATTTATTAGTTTCGTTTGAAGTGTGTAGAGCTCACGTTTCAACAAGATGAGTGATTCCAAAGCCTCTCCGCACACGGACCACCGACCACAACCACGAAATTCCACCACCGACCCATAGGTTAAATAGTTAGAGTTAAGTAACCTATTGCGTGATGAGGAAATAAATTATTTATTTATTATTATTATTGTTATTTATTTCCTGTAGTTATCGTACATTTTATATGAACTCGCCGCACACGGTTGACGCCCGCTGCCGCAAGTCGTCGGCTTCAAGTGGCGGCGTTTGTGGCTGTCGCGTGTGGCTCGTGTGCGGTGAGACGGTAAAACAATCTTATTTTAGAATTTAATTTGAAGTGACACAGTGATTGGCCGTATGGATGCGATTTTTTTGTTCCTAGCGAACGTATCATATTTCTTTTGTATTCAACTCACTGATTTTGGGTTTATCCACTAGTTTATTCACTATTATAACATTTTTTTCTGATAGGAAGTATTAATGTAGTTTTGATTGTAGGTAGGAAGAACAACATTTCCTGGTTGTGGTAACTCACAACTTTCTTGGTATCTGCATTAGGGCATGGCTAAGTCTTAAAAGATTACACCTATACGTAACTCCAACTGCTGTCTCAACACAATCGTAAGTTGGTTCCGCATTGTCCATGACGAGACGTTAAATGTCCAAAGTAATGATTTTAATTTTTGCATCCAACATACTTCTTCTATAAGACTTTCGTCTTTTATAAGACTAGTATGATAGATGCAAAAAGTATGGAAGTCTTATAAAAGACTAGTAGTTTTAGAACTAATACTACTATTATTTTCTACAAAAAATCCATTACTTCCCTAGTAGGTACTCCAGGTGGGATTCAATATCACAGCCATTGGATTTCTGGTCCACTGCTCCACTAATTGAGGGACCGGGAGCATGTAAGAACAAGTTCAATTTACTACGGTCTATAGGCTAGCGTCGCGATTTTTAAAAAATGAATTATGAAACAATCTTGTTCAACCTCTACAGTTTCATATGTTCCGAAGATTTCATCCATAGTTACAAGCGTTTTGAATGTTTCTTTATACAGAGTTCGGTTAGTTTTCATAGTGTTCGTACTATCTACCATACTTAAGTACTTACTTTAAGGGGGGTGTTAAAGAAAACGCGCATCAACTAGCGACTACAACGCATCATTTGACAAGCACACACCACACTTTCTGACGAGTGCCGGTGGGAAACCACCTTAACAATATTATTAATTATATAATTACGCTCATGTTTTAATACATTATGTTTCATTGGTATTCCACCCACAATCCAGCCTTTGTTGGCACGTAGGTAGTTTACTTCAATCAAGTGTATTGTAATTTAGTTGCTCAACAATGCTAGCCAAAATAGTATAGCTGGCCATAACGCGGGATACGATATAACCATGGACTTTGAAAGTGATTTCCATAACAACTTTTCTTATTTCTTAATATTTCTACGTCGTAAAAATCCTTTTAGGTTTATAAAATGATGTTTAAATAATACAGACTTAACGATTTTCTTATTTTGGAGTTTCATTGAGAAAAAGTATTTATGGGTAGCCCATATATAATATTATTGTATTAAAAAAGGAGAGTTTCTGTTTTACTTTGATAATAAATTCGATCTGAATTTTTTTGTGCTAATGGGAACAATTTATTTACCTGCAAGTGACTCATAAAAGGGTACTTAACCCTTTAATTCGCAGTGTTGTCCCTCAAACGAGGAGGTAATGAATAAAAAAATTAAAAACCTATTCTATTCATATATACGTTCAGAATATTTAACAGCAACTCGAGATGTTGAATAGCAACATTTATGTAACGCAAACCCTTGAAAGTTGTAAACTTGTACTCCAAACAAGTACGTATAAATTCGTTCCCAGCTCGGACAATCCAATAAAAATGCGCATTGTTAGCAAAGCCACTTATTTAAACTTCCGAAACTACGTAAGAGGAACTATTCACAAACCGATCGAATGCAATTTTACGCTCGACGTATTAATAGCATGGGAAGCGTGACTTGACATAAACAGCAAAAAATCTATTATGACCCTTGTGCATTACTTCTTTATTTATTTATAAATTACACTTTTAAAATGACTTCATGTTATCAAAACTTCTAAACTTATGGTAAATGTATGTTTAATGCAATTAAGCCTTATTATCTGCAAGTGTAGGCACGAAAATTTCTCAATTATATATACTGTTTATTGAAATCATCAGCTATCATAATTGTCGTGTTAATGTGCGTTAAAATCTCAGGAACAGTACTGTATAAACCTTTTTAAGTCTGAAAGAAAATACTAACACTGAAATATTTTTTTGCTTGATTGCGTAAAATAATAATATTAACAAATTCGTAAGTGCTCGTACCTTATAGATTTTATTTCAGGTAATACTGTACCGATAGCATAGCTTATGATTAGGTTCAGAATCAATGCTAGGTTCTCGATTCTCGGATGTGAACTAAAATGGAAGTTGTTTTTATCATCCATTGTTTGCTCTTGCATTGCACAGCGCGAGTAATTGGTTCCAATCATACCAAATATTGATTGTTCGAATGAATAAATCGAACGATAAGTTGAGGACGAGGCCACGATTAATAGTTTTAATTTTGGTATTAATGTTATGTTTTTTACTTAAAAGTCATTGATAAAAATACACCTAATATAACGCGTTGAACTCTTTTGTTTGGGCTTGTTTGGTATGGATTTTCAGATTTAATAAATACAATCAATATTACTACAATTTCATTCGGCGCAGACTGTCAAAAACACTTATTGTAGGCATTTTAATTAGAAAAAGATTTACTTAACTGAAGTATGATTAAACGGAAAATGTGAAGTTCTATGCGTCAAGTAAGAAATAATATTGTTACATACTAATTATGACGAATTAAGATTTTATATTATTTTTATGCATTTACAATGCAATTTTTGTAAGTATAGGAAAAATGTGATAGTAAAAAACCACGAGCCCTATAAGTAGCTTTCAGGCGGGATTTCAGGGGGCCTGAAAGCTACTTATAGGGCTCGTGGTTTTTTTATTATCACATTTTTCCTATATGACAAATTAGTTAATTCTTACTAATCAAACAATTTGACGTACTTTAAAAGAGAAGAAGAAAGTTAAAACTAAGTCCAGCACTTAAGTTTGAATGTCACTACAGTGATAAATTAGCTTAGTTTGGTCCGCTGATAAAAAATAATAAAAACTGTAGGCAAATTAGGAATTTTATTATTACATCGTAATATTTACAAAGATCTATAAAACACTTTATTTTATTTGGTGCTTCATTGCGTTTGATATAATACCAATGTACCTATAACTTTCAGAAATTAGTTGCGTGAAGGTTGAGAATCTACTAAGTGACAAAAAATATAGAGTTATGTGCAGCAGTCTCAAATAGATCCAATTAAGTGATGGAGTAGCCACACAATAGGTTTATCTTAAGTATATATCTAAAGACGTGTTGTGTTATGTCATTCAGTGGATTGCATTTGTGGTGTATTACTTTCCAACTTATCGTATTACGAACCCAGGGAATGCAGCCACATGTAATTATGGGTGTGGGTATACAATCGTAAAGGGAATTAGATCTCGTATTGTAATATAATTAATTGCACAGTTGGGATAATAAAGACCGGTGTCGAAAGGCGATCACTTAGTTACGGGTGGTTAAAAAATATGGAATAAACCTCTTCCGCTGTGTTAAATATTTACATTGTAACGTGTTTTCATTTAGTTTTTGATTTGTAGCTTTTTGTTGAAACAATGTCGATCAGTAATTGATTTTTGTTTTCTAGTTTGACTCTACTCTCGAAACAAATTCCAACAGCCAATGATTAAATTAATTTTAAACATTGAATCAGTAAACCTTATCGCTTAGCAATAAAGTCCATACTTTTGACGTTTGACATTTATCTAATCTAATGCCAATGCAATTTCATTCAAGACTAGGTAAGGATGCTGAAGATGACAAATAACGGACGATAGTATGTTTCAATACTCACTCAGTCAGTTGTTTCTGATAAAATGTTAATTAGTTGGGTCAGAGAATCTATAGTAAAGTTGTCTGATATCTATCAATTTATCTAATAATTAAAATCCTACATATCGTGTAACAAGAAAGAAAACAAACATAAAATCAAAGAAATATCTTTATAATTGCGAAAGGCCTATAGTTATATAATAAACAATCGGGTAACATAATTACACTTATTATAGCCATGTACTGTCCTGTACATTGCGAGTATTGTAACTATAGGAACATAAACTACTTTCACTCAGTATTGGTAACGACCTGAAGAGAACTGTTTAAAGAGCCTGTCCGTACCTCAGTAAAATAAAGATAAAAATATACTTTAATGCATATAAGCAATTTACTTTTTATATTTTTAGTACGAAATGTGGTAAAGTCTAATGAAAACAAACGGACACGGCCTAGATATAAAAATAACCAGCACTACTGGTAGTGACATTGACTTTTATGTTGTCTATACCTTAAAACTAGTTCTAACCTAAATTATGAATGTCGTAATGATGGTAATGATCTTCTTTGTGCTTAGAGTACAAAGGCATACATATTTGTTGTTTCTTAGCGTAATAACATTGATACACCCACCCACCCGGTGGTTCATAGCGATCGAAGCGCCGCGTTTGTCCTTTTACGAACCCACTGTATCCACACCAGCTGTCTATGCAATTCTTTTTTAAAGTTACTACGTAGTTGCCTGTTTTTAACAGAATATCGCCTTTGAATTCCACAGACTCCTTTAAACGGAGTCCTTCATTGAAAGGAATGAAAGGATTCAGATCGCAATTAATTAGACCATCTATACCTTCTTCGCATAAAAATTCGTCTTGGGAAAGAACATTTGGTTCATTGGGCCTCACTATAGTTCCAGTGTCTACCAAATCGGAATGCGATTTGACGTCGTCCTTCTTATGACACACTCGCCCACGATCCGCATACACTAAGCAATCAACTAAGTAGAAAACCTTCTTGTCTATATTGTTTGTTAGGAATAACAACTTGTCAATGTTTTTTAAGTAATTGTATCTTGTTTTTTCGCAAATGTACTTGCCTTCTTCTAAGTAGCACGACTTTAGTAGGAGATCTGGTGACGTTACTTGAGTCATGGAATTCAGTGTCATCGAGACACATTCTGTAGACGAGCAATTGTAGAAAATTGTATTCACTCTCGGTATATAAGGATCATGTGATGGTATGTTGTTGTTTTTCAAGATTGCATTTCGCCGTGCATTTGGCACAACTTCACATTTAGGTGTTTTGTTCTGAAAAATCACTGGTTATATTAAAAACTTGTGACAGCTATAAAAAATAATCGATATGACTAAATAAAACTTTTTTCTGTTTCTATTTGTGATAAGCCAATTAGATCATCGTTGTTCTCGTAAATGCTTATGAGTCAATTAAGGTAACTTATTTTTTGTACATTACCAGTTAAGCCAAGAATGTGATTGTTTTTTTCGGTTTCTACTAAAAATCGTGATCAACTTGGACGTCATATTAACACATTTGATGATTGTGATGGAAAAATAATTAGCAAACATACTTATACGTAGGTATTTTTCACTGTCAATTTTTTGTTTTGTTTGTCGCACATAGCTGCCTACTAATTCAATTCTATTTTATCATCATCAAAAATAGTTATTACTTCAGAACTCATAGAATTTACCTTGTCAATCACACAAACGACGTCTTTATTATATCGCTGTAAAAAAACTAATTTGTTAATAATGTAGGAAGTAATTTTATAGGATGTCTATGGAATTTCAACTACGAAAGATAAGATTTGTAAAAAATCTTCTCCGTAAATTAAATATCCTACTAATATTATAAATGTGAAAGTTTAGATGTTTGGATGTTTGGATGTTTGGATGTTTGTTACTCAATCACGCCAAAACGGCTGAACGGAGTAGGCTGAAAATTGGAACACAGATACTTTGTAGCCTGGAGAGGAACATAGGGCACTTTTTACCCAGGAAAAATGTCACATTCCCGCGGGATAACGTCATGTAGTCCATGTAGTAGCTAGTAGCAAATAAATATCACTATCATGTTTTTATTAACGAGGATTCAGAACGATACTAAACAGAATACTTAAGATAATACGAGAGAGTTCTAAATATTTTAATCGAAATTAGGACTTCCAAAATAAAAAATACACATTGAGTTTTGGAATTATATCCAGTAAATATCGTAATAAAAACCTACTAAGGAAGTTCGAAGAGCCCACTTACCGTCTCTATATTGTTAAAAAGGCATTGGATAACGACTAAACATAAAAAAGCGAGATTCATGACTGCGTAGTTACATCACGCACGTAAAAGAAAGAAAGAATATAGGAAGCGCGTAAGGCGCAATGAAATTGTTACTTCAAGTGTCGGTTGGTTGGAAGTTAATCGACAGATAAATTGGAAACTGAAAGTAAAGGCTGATCGTAAAGCACCTTCCTGTTAAGGGCTGTACCATTAATTTCTTCAACCTAATAAGCATGGTTGAATATCATTTCTGTGTTTTATTTTGAATGCCTTGGTTCGTATGTAATTACATGACTAACATGACGTATGGTTATGATGGGACATGATCTAAGTATTTAGTTATTGCCTTCTGAACTAATTATTACCAGAATCGTATCTATCACTTATTAATTAATCTTATTTTGCTATTAACGAAAAGTGGATGAAGTACGTGAGGTCTTGTGGTAATTAGTTATTCTTACTCACAAAAATAAAATCCTACTAATATTATAAATGTGAAAGTTTAGATGTTTGGATGTTTGGATGTTTGTTACTCAATCACGCCAAAACGGCTGAACGGATTTGGTTGAAATTTGGAACACAGATACTTTGAAGCCTGGAGAGGAACATAGGCTACTTTTTATCCCGGAAAAAGTCACATTCCCGCGGGATAACGTCGTGAAGTCCACGCGGGCGAAGCCGCGGGCGGAAAGCTAGTAATTAATAAAAATAGGACCTATTTACATTTTTAAAGATTAACACATTGATTATATTAACTTACCAATAGAAGTAGTTCCTGTTTATACATTTTTCATTACAGCCGCTGCGACACTGAAACAACATAAATAAAAAGGTGGTTAATGAGGTGTTTTTACCCGACTACGAAAGAAGGAGAGTTGTTTTTACCCGACTGCGTCAGAAGGAGGATAATGTTTTTCTCGAGAGTAGGTTTGTATATGTGTATGTAGATTTCTATGTTCTCTACTGCAGCCTAAAGCGGTTTGAAAGAATTTTAACATATGAGATGTCTTTAGATTCGTCTTGATAGCGCGAGTAAGACTGGGTACATTAAAAAATTAAAAACAAAATGGCTGATTTTTTATGGATATTGCATGAGTAAAATACAGCCTAAGCGGTTTGAAGGATTTTGGCATATGAGATGTCTTTAGATTCGTCTTGAGAGCGCGCGAAAAAATAAAAAAACAGAATGGCGGATTTTTGATGGTAAGTATATTATATTGCAATAGCAAAAAATTTTTTCTCTTCCATGGGATTGGAGTGGGGAATCAACATGAAGAGTTTTAAATAGTAATTCCATAAATATAACTTGCAGTTTTGCATAACCCTCCGCACTATTTTATATTAATAAAAAAGAATAGAACTTACTAATTTTAAATTCAGAAATTTCTTTTATATTAAAGGTGATTTATCGATAATGAACTAAAATGTATAATATAAAAACATAATCTATACAAATAAATATAGGTGCCGTGTAGTGCCGGCACATAAAAAGAATAGCACTACCCCCTCTCTTCCCGTGGGTGTCGTAAGAGCCGACAGAGGGAAAACTGCCAAAGGAGATGGGCAGCAGCGTCTCCATTTAACAGCAGGCCATACTGCGATCGCCAACCCGCCTGCCAAGCGTGGCGATTATGGCAAAACCCCTCGATATGGATACACACAACAAAAATCGGCCCCCAGTCCCCGGCGGCCCCGCTATTCCTAGCTACGGTAGCGGCTATGGTAACGGCGGGGCAGGGGGTGCTAAGAATCCCCGGGTAGGCTCCGGCTACCAACACCGACGACTTGACCTGGCAACCTACAACACGCGCACGTTGAGGCTCGACGAGAAGCTTATAGAGTTGGAAGAGGCAATTAGTAAGTTGCATTGGGATATTATTGGGCTATCTGAAGTCCGAAGAGAGGGGGAGGACTCGATTACCCTTCAATCCGGTAACTTACTATACCACCGGGAGGGCGACCAACAGTCCCAAGGTGGTGTCGGGTTCATCGTCCATAAATCCCTTGTCAACAACGTGATCACCATCGGAAGTGTCTCGAGCAGGGTAGCGTACCTGATACTCAGATTATCGAAACGATATTCGCTGAATGTTATCCAGGTCTACGCTCCGACCTCGAAACACGACGATGTCGAAGTGGAGGCTATGTATGAGGAGATCTCTAAAGCCATGCATAGCTATAAAACCCACTACACGGTTGTGATGGGGGATTTTAATGCTAAGTTGGGGCAACGCTGTGGTGATGAGTTGAGAGTGGGGCAATTTGGATTTGGGCAACGGAACGAAAGGGGCCAGATGCTGGCAGACTTCATGGAGAGGGAGAACCTCTACATGATGAACTCCTTCTTTAAGAAGCCCGTAAGCCGCAAATGGACCTGGATTAGTCCGGACGGTAAAGTCAAAAACGAGATAGATTTTATTATGTCAACGAGGAAGCAAATATTCAATGATGTCGTTGTCATCAACGCCGTAAAGACGGGAAGCGATCACCGCATGCTTAGAGGCACATTGAATATCAACGTCAAGCTGGAAAGATCTCGACTAATAAAATCTACGCTCCGACCAATACCGGCTCAAATTCAAAACCCCGAGTGCTTTCAGCTCGAGCTCCAAAACCGCTTCGAAGCCCTTGAGAACAGCATCGATATGGACGATCTATACAACATGGTGGTGGATACTGTCCGCACGGTAGGGTCCAAGCACTACAAAACCCACCGTCCTAAATTAAAGAAACTCTCCAGCCACACTATCCGACTCATGGATCAGAGAAACGAAATGAAACTACAGAACTCAGCGGATGCCCTTCGTTATCGACAGCTAAATAGGCAGATCTCCAAGTCCTTGACAAGCGACCTTCGCCAATTTAATACCGAGCGTATCAAAGAGGCCATTGAGCGGAACAAAGGCTCCAAAGTGTTCGCTAGAGATCTGGCTATAGGGCAAAGTCAACTGACGAGGCTGCAAGCTGAGGACGGTAGTATAATTTCATCAACACCTGAAATCCTGAGGGAGATTGAGAGTTTCTATGGACAGTTGTTCTCCACGCAAACACCTGTTGAAAGTAAGGCTACAGAACCTAGAGCCAAGCTTACCCGACACTATACCGAAGATATCCCGGACGTCAGCCTGTACGAGATTAGAATGGCTCTCAAGCAGCTCAAAAACAACAAGGCGGCGGGCGATGACGGAATCACAACAGAACTTCTGAGAGCGGGCGGTAAGCCGATACTTAAGGTCCTCCAGAAGCTCTTCAACTCTGTCATCCTCGAGGGCAAAGCGCCAAAGGCATGGGGCAGAAGCGATGTGATGCTGTTCTTCAAGAAGGGTGATAAGACTCTCTTGAAAAACTACCGACCCATCTCGCTTCTGAGCCATATCTACAAGTTGTTTTCGAGAGTCATTACGAATCGTCTCGCTCGCAGGTTCGACGACTTCCAACCTCCCGAACAAGCCGGGTTCCGAAAAGGTTATAGTACCATAGACCACATTCATACGCTGCGGCAAGTTATACAGAAGACCGAAGAGTATAACTTGCCACTATGCTTGGCGTTCGTGGACTATGAGAAAGCCTTTGATTCGATCGAGACCTGGGCAGTGCTGCAGTCTCTTCAGAGGTGCCAAATAGACTACAGGTACATCGAGGTGCTGAGGTACTTATACCAAAACGCCACCATGTCAGTCCGACTACAGAACCAGAGCTCTAATCCTATCCAACTACAGCGAGGTGTGAGACAGGGAGACGTCATTTCTCCGAAACTATTCACAGCTGCGTTGGAGGATATTTTCAAGCTACTGGACTGGAAAGGATTCGGCATTAACATCAATGGCGAGTACCTAACACACCTGCGGTTTGCCGATGATGTAGTTCTCATGGCTGAGACCTTGGAAGACCTGAACACAATGCTCGAAGATCTCAGCAATGCTTCCCAAAGAGTGGGTCTGAAGATGAACATGGATAAGACGAAAATCATGTCCAATGCCCATGTTGCATCCGCTCCAGTTAATGTTGGGAACATTACACTCGAAGTTGTTGACCACTATGTCTACCTAGGACAGGCAATCCAATTAGGTAAGTCCAACTTCGAAAAAGAGATCTCTCGTCGAATCCAGCTCGGATGGGCAGCGTTTGGGAAGCTCCGGCATATATTTGCGTCCAAAATTCCTCAATGTCTCAAGACTAAGGTCTTTGACCAGTGTGTGTTGCCAATTATGACTTATGGAAGCGAGACGTGGTCTTTTACTATGGGTCTCATAAGAAGGCTCAAGGTTACCCAGCGAGCAATGGAGAGAACGATGCTTGGTATTTCCCTGCTCGATCAAATCAGAAATGATGAGATCCGCAGGAGAACTAAAACGACCGACATCGCTCGAAGGATTGCTCAGTTGAAGTGGCAGTGGGCGGGACACATAGCGCGGAGAACCGATGGCCGTTGGGGCGGAAAGGTTCTCGAATGGCGACCGCGAACCGGACGACGTTCCGTGGGCAGGCCCCCTACAAGGTGGACCGACGATCTGGTCAAGGTCGCGGGAAGCCGCTGGATGCGGGCAGCGCAGGACCGATCGTTGTGGAGATCCTTGGGGGAGGCCTATGCCCAGCAGTGGGCGTCTTACGGTTGAAATGATGATGATGATGATGATGATACAAATAAATAAAATTGGAGTGTCTGTTTGTAATATTAAAATAACCGCTTTTTACTACATGCATATGATAATTTATACGGTACATATACCAAAATAACATTTTTTAAAATTTTTGTCTGTCTGTCTGTTTGTTCCGGCTAATCTCTGAAACGGCTGGACCTATTTTGACGGGACTTTCACTGGCAGGTAGCAGACAGACAAACAGACAGACAGACAGACCGACAAAAATTGTAAAAAATGTTATTTTGGTATATGTACCGTATATATTATCATATGCATGTAGTAAAAAGCGGTTATTTTAATATTACAAACAGACACTCCAATTTTATTTATTTGTATAGATTATGTTTTTTCAATTACATTCTACCTACCACTTTTACGCTCGTTCATCACGTATGTATGTTTACTCATCAAATCCATAAACACAAAGTAAGTACCTACGTGGCGCGAAATAAAGATATGCTGCATGGGTGTTGGTGGTACGCTAATAAATTAATATGACTTAGATAAATTATTACATGTATTGCTATTAAGACAAGTTAAAATACAATATACGTTGCATATTAAATGCATTTGAATTAGTAATATAGAAACGTCTATTTAGTAACTTGCTATTTCTAATTACAGGTTTATCATCCGAGAATGCAACGTTGATCACATTATTGAATTGCATCCTAGATTATTGAAAGTGCTAGCTTTAGAAAGTTCTCATATCTGTTTTGATTGCACATCATCATTTCAACCGTAAGACGCCCACTGCTGGGCATAGGCCTCCCCCAAGGATCTCCACAACGATCGGTCCTGCGCTGCCCGCATCCAGCGGCTTCCCGCGACCTTGACCAGATCGTCGGTCCACCTTGTAGGGGGCCTGCCCACGGAACGTCGTCCGGTTCGCGGTCGCCATTCGAGAACCTTTCCGCCCCAACGGCCATCGGTTCTCCGCGCTATGTGTCCCGCCCACTGCCACTTCAACTGAGCAATCCTTCGAGCGATGTCGGTCGTTTTAGTTCTCCTGCGGATCTCATCATTTCTGATTCGATCGAGCAGGGAAATACCAAGCATCGTTCTCTCCATTGCTCGCTGGGTAACCTTGAGCCTTCTTATGAGACCCATAGTAAAAGACCACGTCTCGCTTCCATAAGTCATAACTGGCAACACACACTGGTCAAAGACCTTAGTCTTGAGACATTGAGGAATTTTGGACGCAAATATATGCCGGAGCTTCCCAAACGCTGCCCATCCGAGCTGGATTCGACGAGAGATCTCTTTCTCGAAGTTGGACTTACCTAATTGGATTGCCTGTCCTAGGTAGACATAGTGGTCAACAACTTCGAGTGTAATGTTCCCAACATTAACTGGAGCGGATGCAACATGGGCATTGGACATGATTTTCGTCTTATCCATGTTCATCTTCAGACCCACTCTTTGGGAAGCATTGCTGAGATCTTCGAGCATTGTGTTCAGGTCTTCCAAGGTCTCAGCCATGAGAACTACATCATCGGCAAACCGCAGGTGTGTTAGGTACTCGCCATTGATGTTAATGCCGAATCCTTTCCAGTCCAGTAGCTTGAAAATATCCTCCAACGCAGCTGTGAATAGTTTCGGAGAAATGACGTCTCCCTGTCTCACACCTCGCTGTAGTTGGATAGGATTAGAGCTCTGGTTCTGTAGTCGGACTGACATGGTGGCGTTTTGGTATAAGTACCTCAGCACCTCGATGTACCTGTAGTCTATTTGGCACCTCTGAAGAGACTGCAGCACTGCCCAGGTCTCGATCGAATCAAAGGCTTTCTCATAGTCCACGAACGCCAAGCATAGTGGCAAGTTATACTCTTCGGTCTTCTGTATAACTTGCCGCAGCGTATGAATGTGGTCTATGGTACTATAACCTTTTCGGAACCCGGCTTGTTCGGGAGGTTGGAAGTCGTCGAACCTGCGAGCGAGACGATTCGTAATGACTCTCGAAAACAACTTGTAGATATGGCTCAGAAGCGAGATGGGTCGGTAGTTTTTCAAGAGAGTCTTATCACCCTTCTTGAAGAACAGCATCACATCGCTTCTGCCCCATGCCTTTGGCGCTTTGCCCTCGAGGATGACAGAGTTGAAGAGCTTCTGGAGGACCTTAAGTATCGGCTTACCGCCCGCTCTCAGAAGTTCTGTTGTGATTCCGTCATCGCCCGCCGCCTTGTTGTTTTTGAGCTGCTTGAGAGCCATTCTAATCTCGTACAGGCTGACGTCCGGGATATCTTCGGTATAGTGTCGGGTAAGCTTGGCTCTAGGTTCTGTAGCCTTACTTTCAACAGGTGTTTGCGTGGAGTACAACTGTCCATAGAAACTTTCAATCTCCCTCAGGATTTCAGGTGTTGATGAAATGATACTACCGTCCTCAGCTTGCAGCCTCGTCAGTTGACTTTGCCCTATAGCCAGATCTCTAGCGAACACTTTGGAGCCTTTGTTCCGCTCAATGGCCTCTTTAATACGCTCGGTATTAAATTGGCGAAGGTCGCTTGTCAAGGACTTGGAGATCTGCCTATTTAGCTGTCGATAACGAAGGGCATCCGCTGAGTTCTGTAGTTTCATTTCGTTTCTCTGATCCATGAGTCGGATAGTGTGGCTGGAGAGTTTCTTTAATTTAGGACGGTGGGTTTTGTAGTGCTTGGACCCTACCGTGCGGACAGTATCCACCACCATGTTGTATAGATCGTCCATATCAATGCTGTTCTCAAGGGCTTCGAAGCGGTTTTGGAGCTCGAGCTGAAAGCACTCGGGGTTTTGAATTTGAGCCGGTATTGGTCGGAGCGTAGATTTTATTAGTCGAGATCTTTCCAGCTTGACGTTGATATTCAATGTGCCTCTAAGCATGCGGTGATCGCTTCCCGTCTTTACGGCGTTGATGACAACGACATCATTGAATATTTGCTTCCTCGTTGACATAATAAAATCTATCTCGTTTTTGACTTTACCGTCCGGACTAATCCAGGTCCATTTGCGGCTTACGGGCTTCTTAAAGAAGGAGTTCATCATGTAGAGGTTCTCCCTCTCCATGAAGTCTGCCAGCATCTGGCCCCTTTCGTTCCGTTGCCCAAATCCAAATTGCCCCACTCTCAACTCATCACCACAGCGTTGCCCCAACTTAGCATTAAAATCCCCCATCACAACCGTGTAGTGGGTTTTATAGCTATGCATGGCTTTAGAGATCTCCTCATACATAGCCTCCACTTCGACATCGTCGTGTTTCGAGGTCGGAGCGTAGACCTGGATAACATTCAGCGAATATCGTTTCGATAATCTGAGTATCAGGTACGCTACCCTGCTCGAGACACTTCCGATGGTGATCACGTTGTTGACAAGGGATTTATGGACGATGAACCCGACACCACCTTGGGACTGTTGGTCGCCCTCCCGGTGGTATAGTAAGTTACCGGATTGAAGGGTAATCGAGTCCTCCCCCTCTCTTCGGACTTCAGATAACCCAATAATATCCCAATGCAACTTACTAATTGCCTCTTCCAACTCTATAAGCTTCTCGTCGAGCCTCAACGTGCGCGTGTTGTAGGTTGCCAGGTCAAGTCGTCGGTGTTGGTAGCCGGAGCCTACCCGGGGATTCTTAGCACCCCCTGCCCCGCCGTTACCATAGCCGCTACCGTAGCTAGGAATAGCGGGGCCGCCGGGGACTGGGGGCCGATTTTTGTTGTGTGTATCCATATCGAGGGGTTTTGCCATAATCGCCACGCTTGGCAGGCGGGTTGGCGATCGCAGTATGGCCTGCTGTTAAATGGAGACGCTGCTGCCCATCTCCTTTGGCAGTTTTCCCTCTGTCGGCTCTTACGACACCCACGGGAAGAGAGGGGGTAGTGCTATTCTTTTTATGTGCCGGCACTACACGGCACAAAGTGACACGGCACGGCACTAGTGATTGCACATATTAAACTGCTTTTATACATGAGTGATTATACTTCATGCTTCGTCCTCAAGATTAGCTTGATTTAACACTTGTAGTACGCCCTAGTAATCGCCAATTTCACACTATATTGAGAATATACCTACTTATAAATTAAAAAAGTAATAAAAGAAAATTATTATTTTTTAAATTTCAAAAGTGGGTAGTCAACACCGATCTGGCTCAAGCGCCCATCATAGCTGTCATTCGCTTTCTAGTGCGTCGCCGATTCACATCTAGTTTTTAAATTGTGTTAAAAAAGTTGTTAGTTGTTGTTAAAAGTGATTATTTAGGATGCCCAAACGCAAAAAAGATAACTGTGAACACATTAAACGAAAAATTATAAGATTGGAGAAAAAGTTGGAGCGAAAAAAGAAGCACCACCACCGGTGAGATTTATCTTGTTCTGAGTTATCGGAACAATTCTATCGCTCGTCGTCCTTATCTTAAGGTACGTTATGTATTTTTATACATTTATAAGTCACTGGCCTTGACATATTATATTGCATATTGAAGTTCAGTGACCTGGTTTTCTAACGTTTCGCAAAAAATGCAAACGATAATTACGTTCAACGATAAAACGGTTTGACTATTTAACTACCTACTTATTACTAAGTTTGTAAAATAAATACTTTCAATAAAGTGTAACAAAATTATTAATTAATTTTAAAGTTATAATTGAACATAAATGCATTAGTTCGTCACAGACTTTTACAAGTTCTCGTATAAGTAGATTTCAAACAGTTTGCGGGCAGTACTTTCTATGAACTGGGACTGCTTCTTACTGAAAATAATTCACATAAGTGACTAAGCTAAAAAAGAGCTTTGTACTCTAAAGTATTATGCTTATTATGATGTATCGATTTTCAATAGTTTGCGGACAGTACTTTTCTTTTGAACTGGTACTGTTAAACAGTTTGCGGGCAGTACTTTCTTTGAACTGGGACTGCTTCTTACTGAAAATAATTTACATAAGTGAATAAGCTAAAAAACAGCTATGTACTCTAAAGTATTATGCTTATTATGATGTGTCGATTTTCAATAGTTTGCGGACAGTACTTTTTTTTTCGAACTGGGACTGTCTCTTACGAAATTTAATTGCATACCTAAGGTTAAGCAATACATAATCTCAAATAATGATAACATAATCATCATTATATACACTGCAGTCACTGGGTCCTACAAACAGTACAACGGGACTGTTATAAGGTACTACTAAGTGTAGTTTGCGGACAGTACGTGTTGTTATAACTGGGGACTGTCTCTTACAATATTATACTGACATGCTAAAATTGTATGAACATGAGGCTTACTCTGTCCCTTACATACGACCAAGAGGTCATAGTTGACCTCGACGCACCATGTTCTAAGGGTTAACCTGAAGGACAATTAGAACAAGTACTTGGAACCAATCCCCAGTACATCCCAGTCTGAAAACATTACAAATATACAGGATGGTCATTCGTCGACTGAGGCTCCGAAGCGTGATCTACCTTCAGATCAAACGTCTGCTCTTGAAACAGAAAACATACACTTAGATAGTGAAGTATTAGTAATATTAGGTACTGACCCTACTTCAGTCAGGAGTGCTGGAGTTTTCCAGCACTGGGTCACAACAGGTATTAACAAAGAATTGCGTAAAGAACTCGTAAGTACATGACCCCAGAAAATTGCAAATTGATTGACCCACCTGAGCTTGATCCTAAGATTAAAGCAGCTGTTTCAGATATTATTGCTAAACACAATAAGGCCATTCAACTGAAACAGAAGGAATCGACTGCTGGAAACACTTGTCTGGTAAAATCTATACTATTATATTGTCTGCAAATGAGAAAAATACAGCCTTGCTAAAACACTTATGGATTTGGCAAAAATTATGTGTGATTGTCAACATTCTAATTCAATTTACAATTTTTTTTCTGAATGCCGTGAAGATGGATCTAAGGGATTCACTTCAAAAAATCAAAATTGATAAACAATTATTCGGCGAAAACTTAAGGGAAAACAAAAAATCAGCTAAAGCTATTAACAAGTCTAGCACAGACCCAAAGCAATCAACGACACAAAAGTTTCCTAATAAGTAAGTTATACAGTTCTTCGCGAAATTTAAACTGGAAGGGTCCGGGTCCTAGTCGCAGGCCGACGGGCCCTCCCAGGACGAAGGAGCCTGCAACGACTTCGACGCGTAGACGGCTCATCAACTTATCGAAGCAGTCGCAGTATCCGTGGCAGAGACAGAACAACAGCCGACGCTAAACACGTTAACGCAGGCAGGTCGTTTATCATTATTCTATAAAGAATTTTTAATGATTACCAAGGACCCACTGGTTCTTTTTCATAAAAAGGATATAAGATTCCCTTCAATCGAAAGCTGATGCAACCTGTATCACCGTCAACCCAAAAATGTAGTGAAAAGGAAAAGGCTCTTTTCATACACGAAATAAAAAATTTGCTGTCTCTGCAATTTCAGAGATCTCTGAATCTGATCAATATCTATCAACTATTTTTTAGTACCCAAGCCAAATGGGAAAATGCGCTTCATCTTAAACTTATCACTAAATAAATTTATTAACTCAAGACATTTTAAACTCAAGGATTTAAGAACAGTAATAAAATTGATACCGAGAGATTGTAACCGTGCACAGTAGACCTGAAAGACATACTTTTTGTTAAAAATTCACAAGGAAGACCGAAAATATCTAAGATACCAATTTGATCAAAAAGCATATGAATTTAATGTCTTATTATTTGGTTTAAACACAGCTCCTTTTTTCACTAAAGTCATCATGAAACCGGTCACGAAATACTCATGATTATATGGTTACCTGTTAACAATATATTTGGATGACCTCTGTCTAATATAAGGGTCTTAAAACTTACAAGATACCGTAAAGTTGCTTACAAGCTTAGGTTTCATTATAAATACCGATAAAAGTAATTTTATACCTTCTCAGTCTTGTAAGTTCTTAGAATATAGATTAAACTAAAAGAAATTCTAGGTCACTTTGCCAAAATTAAATTTGCAATACAAAAGTTTTCTAACTTAAAAAGGTGTAAAATTAGAGAATTTGTTAGTTTTATTGGACTGTTAATATCCGCCTGTCCCGCCGTGAAATGCAGCTGGTTGTATACTAAATTATTTGAAATATGTATAATTAGTACATGGATATACCTTGTTACTTGGAACAGGATTTCTATTGGTGGAGCCGCACCAAAATAAAAATAGACAAGTATGACCTGGAAGTTTTTCAGGTGCCTCAACTACGGGGTGGGGAATTGCATGTGGAGACGATAGAGCTAGTGGTTTATGGAGTGTAAAAGAAAGTAGCAGACAATAAATTATTTAGGAATTCTTGCTGCGTTTATTGGTTAAGATACTAACTGTCAAGTACTTCTACGAACTGACAATACCACGGTAATTTCCTACGTAAACCGTATGGGTGATATACACTCCCCACACCTGACAGAGCTCGCAAAGACCTCTGGCAATGGCGTAAACGTAAAAATCTTTACGTTTTTGCATCTCATATTCGATCTTCAGATAATAATACTATGCAGGCAGACCAAGAATGGCAGCTAGCTGATTATGCCTTTCAACAAATTGTTGAAAAGTTTCATAGATATTTTTATTGATACGCTAGTCGTTAAAAATAATAAATGTCCAAGATATATATCCATGGCATAAGGATCCGGATGCATACGCCGTAAATGTTTTTTTTTTCAGTGTCGTGGTCGAAATTAAATTTTAATGTTTTTCCTCCTTTCACAATGATGCCTAAATGTTTAAGAAAGATTATCTCTGACAATGCCACAGATATAATAGTTGTTCCATTTTGGTCCACATAAACGTGGTATCCACTATTTAAGAGTCTTTTAATAAGTAAACAATTCGTTTTCAAAGCAGATTCAAACCTAATTTTGTCTACAAATTCCAGCCGCAAACAAATGCGCAACTCCATTGCCCTGGTGATGGTGATGATACGAAGAGGCGTCAAATAATTTTCTCTGGACGTCATGCTTAACCCCTTTTTTGGATAACTCGTATAAACAATACGAAGTTTGCTATTAAAAGTGGTTTATTTATTGTCAACAAAATAAACTAAACTTATACGAAAGTATCAATTCCCGATATACAAAATTTTTTGCATCTGCTTTAAACAGTGGCGCTCAGTATAGCACAATTAACTGTTATCATTCTGCTTTGGCTTTAATAACTAAAATTGATATATCACTAAATCAAGAAATAAAAAGATTTATTAAAGGAGTTTCTCGTACTAGACCTCCATCCCCTAAATTTAATGAAGTCTGGAATATAGCACAGATTTTAAATTGTCTTGAAAAGTGGTTTGCTAACGAAAGTTAGAATCTGGAAAATATATATAAATAAAAAAAAAAACACATTGCTCGTTATACCATTCTATAACGAAAAGCCAAGTATTTGTCCTGCAAGAGTTTTGATTACTTACCTTGAAATGAAAATGATTCTCTGTCCTGATTCCGACAATTTATTTATTAGTTACCGAAAGCCATATAAGCCTGTTACGTCACAAACCTTATTCAAATGGATAAAAAATACGTTACATTTAAGTGGAATTGATATTTCTACGTTCACTGCGCATAATACCCTGTATGCTGCTACGTCAGCTGCGCAAAATTTAGGTTTTAGCATAGACCAGATTATAAAACTGCAGGTTGGTTTTCAGAATCACATACGTTTGCCAAATTTTATAACAGGCCAGTAAACAGCAAAAATTTGGCACCACTGTTTTGAGTGCTTAATCAAAATATTTTTCGTTTATTTCATAAGCGATGTTGATTTTTTATGTAACAAATAATACTTTTTTATTGCTTTTTGTTTCTATGTTGAGAAAATAAAGAAGCAAGATAGTAAAAGTTAAGTTATAATTTCAATCTATATTATTCAGTAGCCTATATATTACAATTTTTGCATATTTTTCGAACACTTAGTCTCTAAACGTCTACAAGTGTTAAATCAAGCTAATCTTGAGGACGAAGCATGAAGTATAATTAGAGATTAAACGAACTTACCTGAAGTGAAGTTCTATCTTAATTATACGAAGGCTTCGTCCGAAGAGATTAGCTTCCCTCCCTCCCAAAAGTTATTAACTACTCCCCTATATGATTCGAAAAATATAATACTCTAAACTAAATGACAGCTATGATGGGCGCTTGAGCCAGATCGGTGTTGACTACCCACTTTTGAAATTTAAAAAATAATAATTTTCTTTTATTACTTTTTTAATTTATAAGTAGGTATATTCTCAATATAGTGTGAAATTGGCGATTACTAGGGCGTACTACAAGTGTTAAATCAAGCTAATCTCTTCGGACGAAGCCTTCGTATAATTAAGATAGAACTTCACTTCAGGTAAGTTCGTTTAATCTCTAAGTAGTTTTGGTTCTGCTAAAGTTCGCAGGTAGATTTTTTAAATTACCTACATATAAATAATTAGTTTTTAGGGTTCCGTACCCAAAGGGTAAAAACGCAATTACTGAGACTCCAATGTCCATATGTCTGTCTGTATGTCTGTCTGTATGTCTGTCTGTCTGTCTGTCACCAGGCTGTATCTCATGAACCGTAATAGCTAGACAGTTGAAATTTTCACGGATGATGAATTTCTGTTGCCGCCAAAAAATAAATATTTAAGAGGGGCTTCCATACAAGAACATGATTTTCTTATCCGTTTTTTTCTCGATCTTAAATTCTAATAGTGTCTAATGTTGTATAGATAATGGTACGGAACCCTTCGTGCGTGAGTCTGACTCGCACTAGGCTGGTTTTTTTAAATCCACAACGGGTTAGGCCTTTATCACACCTGATGTTGTGTGACGATAAAGCTGAAAATTGAAGATTGAAGCGCACTACACCCGAAATCCTTAATTACTGAGAAACTGGCTATCATCTCTAACTGCCGTAACACAACAATGCTGAAAACATCGTTGTTATGGCGTCGACAGTTAGATAAGATGTTGGTAGCTAACCAGGTGGACTTTGAACAAACCCTACCACCAACAAAAGCGAATACAATATTTAACCCCACTGGGAATCGAACCCGGTACCTCTGCGTCTGATACCGCTGGTGTGTTGTGTACCGCTAGACCACCGAGGCAGTATATGTTGTATTAGAATGGAATTTTCTCTTTATCTATGTAAGACAAGCTATAAACACTGCAATAATTACCTACTTGTCTGTGACAAATCAGTTTTCAACGTTCAGTTATATTTTGGTTACTCCTCATGATCAGATTGAGAAGAATGCCAATTCATTTATTTGCCAATTTAGTGTACAGTGTACAAACCAACAATGCTCTAGTCTACTCAACTGTAACCTAATGAAAAACGCCGTTGTTATTGAAAGAACACCGTAACTAATGCGGTTGTACGAAAGCTAATGGACATATCGTGATAATCCGATTCTAATGCAATGGTTCATACTATGTCTTGCTCTAGTTTTGACAAGGTTGACTGTGGGCGTAGTGAGCTGCGCATGCGATGGCTGACGCGCCACATAGCTTTGTGACATTGAAACTACATTTGAATGACGTCGACGCTGATGCGAAATAATCAATTATATCAGATATTGGGTAGGCGTGCATAATATATGTTAAACCTGTTTACATACAAGAGCTCGCATAGTTTATACTTTGAATATCGTAATTGGTGAGATGCATGGTGAACTAGGAATATTAACATGCTTTTTTTTAATGACGAAACTTTGATGAACAGCTGATTCAATAAACTAGAACGTGATTAAAAAAAACTGTTATTCATTTTGTAATCTCACAAAGAAATACTAAGTAAGTAGGTACTTAAAGCTTCGAGATATCTGATACAAATACATAAAAATGTTAAAACATCTCATAAAAATAGATAAGAGGTACCAGGAATGTTTTTTCCTATACCAGTGCTGGTAATGTAAATTGGTTATGTAAGTACGTGTAACAAAGGGGAGAGTCTAAGTACATCAGCGAATGCCATAAATCAAGTTTTGGTGGAAAAACATCATAAGCCTCAATAGAAACGAGGTGAAATCTACATCCTATTGGAATTAAGTACCTATTATATTGTTCGTCTCACATCAGAAGACTAAACAGTATCTGAATAATTTAATACTGCTTTACTTCAATTATGAGGCAGGTAATAAAACAAATGCTGTAAATAAAATTGATCCCAACATTATATCGAATATACCTATAATAAATTTTTGATGGGCAGTTATATTTGTTTTACATATGAAGATATTTTGGCAAACGGTAGTGTCATCGCAAATGAGTTCATTGAATTAAATCTCTTAGAGAAAGTGTCAACACAATGGGACATTGAATGATAGTGAAAAGTTCCATGTCCTATGCATACTAATAGACCCATCATAATATCAGCGACATATGACTGGACAGGACGAAACGGAAATTCTGCGCACGGCTACATGTCAGCATGTATTCTTTTTAATATTAGATTATCGTTATTGTATAATTCATAAAGTTTATAATGTTATGTAATGTTACGTTTAACTTTTTCTCATGAATAACTTGTGTAATAAAATCATAAGTGCACACGCGCATATTAAATAAGATAGGATAGTATTTAACAGATCAATAAACTAAGGTATTCCTCATAGCGAACCCATTTAATTTAGTGCACCTAAACTATTCCTCAAAGCGCACCTTTACGAGGTAACTAATTTTGTTAGCGCACCAAAAAAATGCGCTTTGATCAAACTGACCTAGATCATTATAAAATATCTGCATCTATAAGTCATCATCACATCAGTTATTTTAATGTCTCCACCGCAGGAGCACAGACCTTCCCTATGAATGGGTAAAAACAATGGGTCCTAACCCACAAGCAGGCCCGATTCAGATAAGATAATCTGATAATCAGATAATCTGATTTATTAACTTTGATAACATATTTATGCGGTTTAGGCCACACAGGAATCTTGATAGTGTCGATTTTGAAATTTAATACCATTATTTATACGTGATCTCAATCGCCAAGATTCCTGGAAGATAAAGTTCGCTTCACTGATTTAGCGATCAATGAAATGCAAAACTGTAACTAATTGTGAAATTGAACTTTATCCTGAAAACATGGAATAGTTGTAGCTTTTTCTAAATGTGTAAACAAATTGGTTGATTAAACCTATTTTCATAAGTGATACTAAAATGATTTTAAAGGTATTTATGATTTTTTGTACGCGAGCATTGAACAATAGATGAAGATAATTCTAAGAAAAAACATTGAATAAAATTCAAGTAAAATTAGATATCGAGGTATTCCAGTTACGGCACCACTTTGAACCGCACCATTTGAATGGCACCAAAAGCATTCCCATTACGGCACCATTTGGTGCCGTTCGAAAAATGAATTTAAAATATTATTAAAGCAATTCTGTTATGGCACTAGTGGTTAGAGGCGTAGTAGAGCTGTTACCTAACTAAACAATATCGATAACTCCGTTTAGTTTTTTTATTATTTTTAAAGTACAAGGACAATGTAGCTTTGCGAATTATCGTTTGAATTCTAAAGTACCAGGATAACATAGCTATGGAGGAAGTATTTATAGTGTCCAGGTTTTTTATAACCCCTGACGCAGCGCAAAGAGGGGTGTTATAAGTTTGAGGCCTATGTCTGTCTGTCTGTACGTATAATCGTAGTGCCTAAACGGATCAGGCAATTTCATTGCGGTTTTTTTTATATTAATCGAGATGGTTTTAGCCACGTTTGATGAAAATCCATGCGGCCATTTATGGAGATGGTCAACTGCCTGCCGAAACGCAAAAAGATACAGACGTGGTGCTTTAACTAAAATAGTGTACACCCTGGGCAAATTTACGTGGCAATAATAAAAACAAAATGGCGGCAAAAAATCGCCGCCGAAAATTAAGTTGCTCCGATTTGTTTGGCTGAAATTAGCGGTTTCAATGCGATTTCAAAATTTATCCTATTTTAATCGGAAATTTAATCCTTGTATTTACTAAACTAACGAGGTTTTTTCAATGTTTATCTAAAATAATAATTTATTGTTACGACTGGTTCGAAAAAAATCCAATGTACTACCTCCTCTATAGCTATTTTATCTTGGTACTTGAGAATCGAAACAATAATTTGGACAGCTACATTGTTTTTTATACTTAATAATGTATAATTCTGTTGTTACTAGAATAACTTCTTCAAATAATGTCTTCAAAAATAATAAAGAACTGAACTGATTTATCGATGTTTTTTAGTGAACACCTCTACTTTAAACCATTGGTGCCGTAACGGGAATGCTTTAATAATATTTTAAATTCATTTTTCGAACGGCACCAAATGGTGCCGTAAGGGGAATGCTTTTGGTGCCATTCAAATGGTGCGGTTCAAAGTGGTGCCGTAACTGGAACACCCGCAATCCCATTTTAAAATAACATAGGTACATTTTATTTAGAATAACATTGCAGTAATTTATATTATGTACCGTCTCCCCTACGTCCAAACCCATTTTAAAGTAACATAGGTACATTTTATTCAGAATAACATTGCAGTAAACATAATATTATGTACCGTCTCAGCTAAGTAAAAAATGTTAGACAAAATGAGGAATGCAGTAGAAATCTTTAGCAAAAAATAAGTTTTTCTGTCTAAATGGTCATAGATCGACAATTTTGCATAAGTAATCTGTTGATCTGAATTTTGCGACATACGTTTCGTTCGAATTGTGCTTTATAAGGAACTGAAGAAACATAACATTCATGTATATTTTTACATAACAACATAAAACTTAGATTGACTTCCTTAGTAAAACAGTATAAAATCCTTCTCCTTCCTTCTTTTGTCGCGGTCGGGTAAAAAGACTGTTCTTCAAGTAATGGATTCTGAAAACTAAATCCTATTTTAAACTGGAAAGCAATAAACAAGGCTTTAATAAGAAACAAATGTATTTTTTTTACTGGAGCCCGGCTACTAATGAACTTAGTAACATAGTTTTTAGTTTAGGTAAGTTTATTATGTTTGAATCCTGTTTCAATTTAATTGGCGACCATTAAGCATCGTATCTCTTGAGTTTATTGCCCGCAAGATGTTCTAGTTAAAATTTAAACCACAGACGCTTTTTTGCACAATAAAATTGACTTTATTAGCTTCAGGCTTTGATTTAGTAACGAATGATGTAACTTGTAATTAATAAACTTTTTATACGTTTATTTTTCAACTATAACATAGATTGTCAATAAATCGACTTTAGTGGTATATCTACGTCAGGAACAAAATATTAAACGTAATGATATATGAATGTTATTGTAATTGATATGTTTGTCCGATACGTCCTTTAGTTGTTTTTAATTGAGTGCATAGTGATTTTTGCCCTCTTCTGCTTGTTATAAATTGTTTGTCATTGAATTTTAAAGGTTTAATATATCACTGTAAATTACCTAATTAAATGTACTTTTTCAGTTGGAAAATATTCCAATTCTTGGTAAAACGCATTATAGTAGAATTTGGTAAAAGAGAAAAATCTTTCTGAGTTTTGAGTTGGTCCATATTAAGTCATTGGTCACTAATTTGCTAGTGTTCCGTGCTTACAAAAACAATATAAAAATAAGTAGGTATTGTAAAGAAATTAAACTTATCTTCTGTAGGTCCATTTTAAATAAGGATACTGCGTCGGTATTTGTTGCAGGAATGAACGCGAGAATGATCTCAGTTCTAAGATTTTACTTAATTAGCAAAGCAAACCAAGTGGTTTTTCCTTTTGCAATAAATAATGCGATCAATGAACTTCGCATCTGTTTCTTTTTATAACAAAATTCAAGCTCACCGTTCAAGGTGTAGGTTATATATTTAATTATTCAAGTTCTGGACTGCACTATAAGAGCATGTTTGTTTAAATAGCAAGGAATTAAAGTTAGACTAATAAAGAATTTAATGCTCATCGTTTACTGAAAAATTGACAGTTATGGTCCCTTTTTAGGCATTGGCTGGTCATAGGGCGGTCATAGCCGGCCATAGGGCAGTCACCCATACATCTTTCGAGTTTCTTGTTTTAAAACGAACAAAGTTTTAAGTCATACTAACACAACTCGGAATAAATAATAATGCATCAAGTTATCTGCATTAAATGATTAATAATAAAAACAGTGATGAGTACCTACTTAAAAGTGCGTCTCCAATGAGATCAGAGCGGCACTGTGTTCCCATACTTGTACCCCTTTATACTATCGTATTATATTGCATGAAAACTAGAGGAGCGCCTCTTTCGCACTTTGACAGCTTTTGACTGAAAGTATAGTTGTGTTACGATTACCATTACGACATTTTCGTGCTAAGGCTTCTGCTGTTGTGTCAAATGTATGAAAACAGAGTTCGCTCCGAGAGACGCACCCTGATATGAGCGGAACGCGATAAATTTAAAACTAAAGGATTCCCTTCTATCTTACTCTGCACCACCGCTGCCTTATTTACGGTGGAATTAATAATTGTTGGGTTTTAAATGCAAAGCAGCATTATACGTCGATTAAAAGCGATTCCTTGTAAGTTCAAAACTTTCTTCTCAGCTAAAAGTTGTCCTTAACGGGAGGTAGGAATAAATGTAGGACGATTCAAAAGTATTTCATTTTGTAAATCTATTTTTTTAACTAACAAATTATTTTTGAATGTAACAATGGAAGCTTGATTCAATATGTAATCAATAGTATTTTTAGCATACCTGTATTGTATATATCTGTCTCTACATTAAATTTCAGAACAGTTTCAGTGATGTAGAGTGATGATTATGATGGATAATGGACTTAACTCGGAGTTATGTGGGTCAAGTGATTGCCAATTCAAATATTTATTACTTATTAAAATTAAGTTAATTATACTACTTACTTATTTTAGTAGTAAATTTAACACTTACCGGTTTATGACAAGTCCTGGAGGTTAATATGAACTTCAATTTTAATTGAATTTTTATTTCAAGTTATTAGAAGGTTAATTCCACTTAGATGACATTGTAGAATCACACGGTAATCGATTACTGTGAACACTGGTAGAAACTACCCATGTGTAAAACGAGCAGAACAAGGTTGTTACGCTATGTTTTCCTTAAACTGTATTTCTAGTGCACGAATACTTATTTACGCAAGCTACAGGCTGAAACTGAACTCGGCTAGACGCGACGGATTAGGTTTTCAGACTGAATCATCAGCCCAAAAACTGCTGAGGAAGGAAGGACGAACAATACAATATGTGCATTATATATTTAACAGTATGACGTTGAATGTGTCACACATTCAAAACTATCTGTCCCTGAATTCAATTCTGGCTCTTCCTTGTATTACAAAAGGTTAAAAACCAATCCTACTATATATAATATTATAAATGTGAAAGTTTAGATGTTTGGATGTTTAGATGTTTGTATGTTTGTTACTCAATCACTCCAAAACAGCTCAGTGGATTTGGCTGAAATTTGAGACAAAGATACTTTGTGGCCTGGAGAGGAACATAGGCTACTTTTTATCCCGGAAAAATATCACATTCCCGCGGGGTAACGTCGTGTATACCACGCGGGCGAAGCCGCGGGCGGAAAGCTAGTGTGTCATATATTCCAAATTACTTATCTGTAAAATGGAAAATGAAGTATTTATAAAAAATCGACCCGTCTCACAACCAGCTCCGATGGCACTCGAACCCACGACCTTTCGCTTTCCGGGCGACTGCTCTAACTCTAACCACTGAGCTACGGAGTCGTTACGAGAAGCGTCGAATTTATCCAATACTTCTTACGCGCTGTATAGTCAGCGTTAATTTCATCAATGTGGAGATATTACTACCCTCACACGCGAAAGAAATAGCTTTCCAGGTATTTGGCAATCGCTAATGATATAAATATTCACCATCACAATTCAATATCACAGTCCACATATTATATAAATTGTTCCGATACTAAACTTGAACACTAGTTTTATGGAAATTGGAATTAATACCACATACACCCAGACCCGAGTTAATAAGTTCGTTTTCAATATTTACCCGACCGGGAATCGAAACAGGGACCTCCAGAGATAGCGGCACCTTGAAAACAGGTGCTTATGCCACTCGGCTGAGGAGGATGACAAATGATTTATTTATTGAAGAAACAAACAGAAACAAATAATATGTGTTTTTTCTTATTTACAAAACATCAAGTTGCAATGTGTATGCATATTTGCCGCATCTAATTTAGAATGCGAAATTAACATTTGGCAAGAACTTGCTCAACAAATATGACATCATTGGGGAGTGTAGTGCTTTAATTTCGTAAAATTATTATAAAGCAACCTAAAGATTTATGTTAAAACCATTCGTATTACTTAAGTATTATTGTTGCAATGCATTCCTTATTTGTTTTCAGCCACATTTTAAATTCATTGCGGGTGACATTCGACGTTTTAAATAAAATGACAAAAACGGATAAAATATTCTCTATATAACAACAGCAAAGTTAACAACAACAATGGCTTGAAGGAGGTAGGTAAACAATGCATTTGAGTGATAGAAACCAGTATTGGTATAAGTTAGCTATAAAATAATCAGAGCTACAAACAATTGGCTATACTTATATTAGCAACAATTAAGTTATTAGCTGCAACAATATTCCATCAATTAAACGTATGAGTTCAGTAAACAGATACAAGTCGGCGCGTGGGTAGAGCCCAAGTGCTACCTAATTATTATTTACCTTTTTAATAACGTTAGTTACCTACCTCTTAATTACTATCCATATAGATTAATGTTGTCTTTGCCCATCACCCTAAAGGTACGAAACATCGGGATTCTGTTATGGTTTTGATGATTTTAAGATTTAAAATAATAAGGTATTATGGGTTAATTTATTGGTAGGTGCATACTTTAAACGAATGATGACGTTAATAGCTTATCTTAATGAAATCGGAGGATTAAATAAATTATATTATTAGCATTAGTAAGCATAACAATAATTGGTTATTAATATTGTGCAGGGAATTCAGTTAACTTTTCTGCATTTCTTCATGATTAATTTTGTTAAATGCCATTCGCATTGCTCCTACTTACTTTAATTTCAAGTAGTCGTTTTTCAGTCCGTCATACAGTTTTATTAAAATTTTTCATTCACAACAAATTACGTGTAGAATTTAAGAAAGTAGAACTAACACACGTTTTGTGTAAAAACAAAGCATATTCACACCATGTTAGAGAGAATAGTTACAATGTGAAATGAGGTGTGACCTCAATTCTTGATCTGAACAAATTGTTGAAACAAAAGGACTAGGAGACAAAACGTCGCGGTCGCGATCTCATCGGGCTGGAGATCTGAATAACGGTCGGACGCGTGTAGCGCACGCGCCGGTTCTCTAATAACTGGTAGGGGTTTCCCGCCACAGCCACGCGGAGATAGTATCAGCTCTTGCAAAAACATTCATTCATAAACACGATGTTTATGCAATAAACTCCTTGTTATGAACAAGTATTGTATTACTCCGGCGGGGTCACGAGCATCTCTGCCTGATCTTTGTCAAGACGTCTAAGCAGGTACCTTTGTGCAAGGCTTACATAATTTGCCCCCAAGAATCGATTTGAAAACGTTTCCTTACTTTTCAACAATTTGCAGCAAACGTATATATACGAAAAATTATGATAGTAAAAATTTCGACGAGTTTTGTAGGCCTTTCGGTAGTCAGGAGCATTGGGCCCGATTCCCAGGGGCGTGAGTTTGAATCTCGCTTGAAAGCTACTAAAGGGCTGATGGTTTTTTATCATCCCATTTTTTCCTATACTTACAGAATTGCATTGTTAATGCATACCTAAACATAATTTAAAATCTCGCTTTAATGGCTGTTTCATCTTAATTGATGGTTAAACATTTAGTAGTAGCTTATGACGTTTTAAAACGCTCCTGGAGGCTTACCACAAGCTCTTAGCAAACAGAACAAATGCAGGGCAGTTTTATTGCAAGGTTTAAAATAAACTTCTTGCTAATCGTACCATAAGCCAACATTAGCAGTCTTTTAGCAGGCCTGCTGCACTGCTGTTGCTATTGAATGATTGTCTCTGGCCTGTCGAGTCAAAATGTTGTTTGCGTTCAAAAACTAAATATGATTTTTACCGGTAAATACCGTTTCGTATTAAAGTATCATTTTATAAATAAAATACAATATTGATTTGCATTGGCAAAGGAAAACCTAAAACAAGATGTTTTTATGGAAATAAAATTGAACGGCAGTGTAAAAAATGGTTTTAAATATTATTCTTGACAGAGTTTTATAAACAAGCGTCACTTCTAGTTTCCGAACGTTACTCGCAACTAATGTTTTTTTTTTTACAAATGTGTTTGAAGCTTTGGTTTCAAGTTGGAAAAGTGACTAATTTCAACAAACAAAGTTAACACAGTTACTTAGACCCGTATTCTAGAACGATACTCAAGTGGAGATCTCTTCTAAGCTTAGTTAGAAAGGGATGCGAAAACATGCACCGAATACATTCATCCCTTGCTAACTATACTTGAGAAGAAATCTCCACTTGAATGAGTGTCGTTCTTTAATACGGAGAAGTTCGTATTAAAGAAAAAAGCGCTCGGAACGCTTCACAATAATGCAGCAGTAACCTACTTGACACGGTTTGTTGTGCCATGGAATGCCCCCAATGTCCCCCACAGCCACAGGTTTTTCAGAGAAGCCGGTGGCAAAAAAGGACAAAGCACTAAAGCAGACAATACCTAAAATAAATAATTTAAATGTTACAAAGTTCGAGAAAATAAGAATCTTGTAAGACTCTTGTTTTAATTTTTTAATGGGTAGAACTCACTCACTCTTGCCTGAACGGATAAATCTATAGATTTCGTTGCTGCTGCAGTATCAGCCCCCGGATTCACAAACCGTTGGAAACGCTCCCGACAGCGGAATGTATGCACTGTCTCTGTCACTCACTATAGAATAGGCAAAGACAAAGCACAGAATTCAAATCAGATTCTGTTTCCGGTGGTTCGTGAATCAGGGGGCATCAGAGGTCTAAAGCCCCCAGTACAGGTTGGCCGACCATGGTCGTCGACCATGATCAATACATCGTACATTGACACTTTTGAACGAACAAGTTTAAAAAGGTTCTTTCAAAAGTGTCAATGTACGATGCATTGGTCATGGTCGCCGACCATGATCGGCCATCGTGTACTGGGGGCATAAAGGGCCCCGAAACCAAAACCAAAACCTCCGAATAAAATCCATTTTTAACCGACTTCTAAATCAAAAAGGAGGAGGTTCTCTATTCGTCTGTATGTATGTTTTTTTTTTTTTTTTTTTTTTTTATGTATGTCCACCTATTACTCGAAGACGGCTGAACCGATTGAAAAGGTTCAAACGTTATTACATCAGGTTGGTTTCCAAATTGGTCCCATTTTTTGAAATTTTGAAATCGGTTCAGTAGTTTTCAGGAAATCTTGAAAATACTGTCGATTTCGTTACCACTTTATGTGAATTTAATACATATCTTTAGGCAATAACTCCTTTGTTTATAAACCGATTTAGATGATTCTTGTTTTGTTAAAAAGGGGATACCTCAAGGTATTTTAACCGACTTCGAAAAAGGAGGTTTTGAGTTTGATCACATACCTATTTACCAGAAAACACGCAAATTGCCTGCACGATGCACTAAAAAGAGTGAAATAAAAATTATTTTTATAAAAAAATAAAACCGCCTTCTAAAAAACCACATCAAAAAAGTAAGAAATAATTCCTCACCAAATAAATAACGTAAGTACTTTGAAGTCGGGCGGGTTTTAACAAAAACAACAAAAAATTGTACATGTTTCACGCCCGACTTCAAAGTACTTACGTTATTTATTTGGTGAGGAATTATTTCTTACTTTTTTGATGTGGTTTTTTAGAAGGCGGTTTTATTTTTTTATAAAAATATTTTTTATATCGTAAACTTCCAATGGATTGCTTTGTTCTCGTATTAGTTTACGCCACACTTTTTTCTTTCTATTGCGGAAAGCTTTCGTCCTCCAAACATTTAATAACGAACAAAATTATCAGTGATATTCCACTTATCAAAGATCTTTAATCGTCCTCGTCCAATTTCTTTGATCAAATATTTGAGATATGTGGAATACCACCCTTAGCAGGCTTTATAAAGCTGCTTGAGACCAACTTTTTAAAAACTGCTAATTATGACAGTTTGGCAGGCCTGCTGGCGTGCTAAAGTGAGCTCATGGTACGTTTAGCAACGCTGTTTGACCGGTGAACGTCTAGGACTAACAGCGCTGCTATTGTTATGGTTCATGGTACCGATAAGCAGAGCAGTTTTTTTAAGGCTTAAAAATAACTGCTATAAGAGCTTGTGGTAAGCCCCCTGGTCGTTGAGAGGTCGTTTTAAAAATGTGAAAGAGAGATTGTTTGTTTGTGTGTTTGTCCTTTTTTCACGTCAACACAGGGCAAACGGATCGCCGTGATTTTTGGTAAGTAAGGGAGGCCTATGCCCAGCAGTAGGCGTCGTACGGCTGAAATGATGATGATGAAGGGTTAGTTTGGGTGCTGGAGAGTGACAAAGGTAATTCTTTATCAGAGAAAAATATCATATTCCCGACGTTTTATAGACCACGCGGGCGAAAGGCTAGAATAATTATAATTGCTCTGATTTGTGCGCAGTATTTAGGATACTTTTAGTAAGTACTATAAAACTAATCTCTTATTCCCATGGGAATTAAATTGTGCCACGATGCACTTCTACATCCGTCAATTGCGTGGACGAAGACTAGTTTCAGTTTTAGTCGGGAATGCTCAACATGCCTTCCAAAGTACGAAGGAGCTTGAAAGAAACACACCTTGGTCACGCACTATGAAGGTCGCTTAACGACAACAATCGCACGCCGAACGCGCTGACCACTGCGCCATCACGGGCTTTTCAGGACTTACTTACTCTTGCAATCCAAGATCTAGTTTTAAGGGTGCATTAGTGACGCGGAGCTTCGAGCTGTGTCTGCATAACAGGGAATGTCAGCTCATCTTTCAAATTTAGGGAAAAAGCTCAGCTCCGCTTTTGTGAAAATGTACCGTGACGGACTGGGTCTGCGCTAAAGAAGAACATATAACTGAAATAAACAATATAATGCCCAATAATGCCATGGCCATACGAACAATAAATATAAAAGCTAATCACATTTTCTAAATGCATAGGTAGTTTGAAATATGGCTTAAATAGAAACCCAACGTAACTTAGTAAACAACTTACAAAAATCAACCATTTAGAACTATTTTCATCTCGATATTAACTCGCGTTTGTGTAACTTTACGACAGCGGGCAAAACAAAAATTGATATTGCATTTGTTTCAACTTTAACGGATTAAAGTGAATCACGTTTATTTCTTTATTTAGATTTTTATTAGATTGCGTTATTTGGTCTAGTTTTGCTTTCCTAAAGTTTCTCTCGCTAGCCTTCTTCAACCAATAGCTTAGTGTTCAATTCAGTTCAATTGTTTCCATCTCTCTCTGTTTTGGGCAGTTAGTGTCCAGTTTGATGTCATCCTTCCATCGCATTTGTGGCCTCCCTCGTGGTCGTTTTTGGTCCCATGGTCTCCAATCTAGGAGTTCACAATCATTTGCACCAAAATTCTTGCTTTTTAGCAATGTGGCCGGCATATTCCCACTTGAGTCTTCCCACTCTAAGGCCGATGTCAGTGACTTTACTCTGTTTTCTGAGCCACTTTTTCGACTTCCGGTCCCTCCGAGTAACACCTACTAACTGCCTCTCCATTGTGCTTTGCGCCACCCCCAGTTTGAGTTTCATGTCCTGGGTGGCAACCCAGTTTAGGTGATAGAGTATCTACCTGTCTAACTCCTCTCTTTATGTTAATAGAGATTGTGGTTGTGTTAGTGACACTTTCATTTTGGCGTTTTGGTAGATTCTACTTATCAATGCGCTGTACCTATAGTCTATTCGTGTATTTTTTAATGAATTTTGAACGGCCCGTCTCCACACTGTCAAAGGCCTTCTTACAATCTATGAAAGCTAACCACAGCAGCATCTGGTATGCAGTAGCCTTTTCTATTAGAACACGGACTTTTAAGCTATGCTATATAGTACTGTAACCTTTTCGAAATCCTACCTGTTCTGTCGGTTGGTAAAAATCCAATCTAGTAGTTATACGATTTGAAATGATTTTCGAAAATAGTTTGTACGTCTGGCATAGTCAGCTAATAGGTCTATCAGTCTTACCGCAACCCTTTATAGACAGTATGACAACTATCCCAGTTCGATTTATGGCAATGGCAACCCTCGACGGATTTTTCTAAAGTTTGTTATTTATGAATAGGTGGATAAAATATGTATAGTACCTACATCACTTTAGTCGGGGGATTCTCGTAAAAGTTATTTAACTCTTTTTCAAAAGGCTAACTAAATTCAACAGTCATGTTTTTTTCTTCAACGTTTTTATATCCGGAGTGGGACTTTTAAAATGATTTAATTTTTATTTTTATTTTAATCTCTTTGTAGATAATTTCAATCGTCCGCTGATGCTTTAATAAGGCATTTAAAATCTGACGATGTGATTTTGGACGGTAAAATGCATGCCTTGAAACCTGCTCTCAAATGACACCTATATACCTAGGTAGGTAATGCAAATTCCGCATCAGAACCAGCTAAATAGTTTTCTAAGAAGCTTCATCGTAGGTTGCCACCTAGGCAGGCAGGCTGCTGCAGCGCCCTCTGGTGGTGTACAGCTATAAAATATTCAGAAACGTGCTTCTGAAATGAGACCTGTTCAATACAAAAAAAGAGGCATCGAAAACGGTTTATTACTTTTAAGATCTCTTCAAGTGCCGACTTATCTGGATGCAGCTGTGCCCCCTGGTGGTCTACTACTATGAAACATGTCTAAGAGCCTGCTCTGAAATGGAACCTTTTGAATGCAAGAAAAAATCGCACCAAAATCGGTTTAGTAGTTTTCAAGTGCCAACTTATTTGGTTGCTGCTGTGCCCCCTGGTTGTCTACAAGTATGATACATATCTAACAACATGCTCTGAAATGAAACCGTTTTAATGCAAAAAACCGCATCGAAATCGGCCCATTTGTTTTTCAGAAAAATGGCAACAGACATACATACAAACAAACAACCTCTAACACCGCGTCCGTTCCGTTCCGTCCGTCGCGTCGCCGTCGTAGCGTGGGTAAAAAATAACATGTCGTTGGTAACGTCTATTCTAAAGTGACAAGAGGTGATAGTAACTACAGCAATCCATGTACTCAGAACATGCACGATGATCGCGATAGCAGAAATGTTTAAGAAACTTGTGTTGTATTTTCTCTATATGATGGGTATGTATGAAATACCGTGGGTTCGAGACACTTCTGCAATATTCAAGAATACTCCTGAAATATTTTTAATAAAGAGTTTTCAAACAGTGTTGATAGCAAAAAGTCTACTCACCCGTAAAATGATCCTAGTTCCTAAATGCTTTGGCAGTAATGTTATCAATATGTTCTTTAAAAGTTAGTTTTGAATCCAGTAGAATACCTAAATCTCTTACTTGGGGACACACATTTTACCAATTTGGAAGGCTCTATGTTTCAAAAGATTGACTTTGAGAAAAAAAAAATGGTTTAAGAAACCTGTATATATTTTTTTAAGATTTTTTAAAAGAACTATTTCAGTTTAGGTTCCATGTATGGAGAGCATTCCTTATATATTATTTTTGTATTAAAATCGGAAAGGGGTTCACAGAATACATCTACCTACCAAGTTTCAAGTTTGTAGTCTTAACAGTTTTGGACAGAATTTTTTTGAGACGTTCACGTTCAGTATTGTATTGCCCTTAAGTAAAACTACTTGTATATGTATACATACATGTAACGTTGTCGTTACAACCTCCTTCACGTTATGCTATATTTTTATTCTACGTATTTTATAGCCTCCTTTTTGAAATATTAAACTTATCTGTCAAATTTATACGATTGTTCTGAAAAGCAATAATTTGATTCGGTTTTGACATAATCAATCTTTCAAAATTCTTTACGTAAACAACATCTATTCACTATTATTATTTTAAATACAAATTGCAGCATAATATTTTATACTTAAGAAAACCTGTATTCTTGTGCAGGTTAGTATAATCTCATAGAAGATAATGTGTAAACATTTTGGTACGGACGTTTTTATATTAATTTATTGTTTATGTTCTTTATAGGTTTTCCACTCCAGTTTTAATTTTTATTTGAATAAATATGCTTTTTAAGGTTCCGTAGCCGATTGGCAAGAAATAGAACACTTATAGATTTGTCATGTCTGCCTGTCTGTCTATCCGTCCGTATGTCAGAAACATTTAAACATTTTAAACATCTAAAAAACTAGCAAAATGTATTTTAACCTCACTTCAATGGATACTATACCTACCGCCATCTGTCTAAATGATATAAGAGTGCTTTTCCAGTTTTCCACTAGGCTTTTGAAAGGCACGACTCTACGTCACGTAATAGCCGCTACACACGTCCCGATCCGACTGCCGATTTGGTCTGCTCCGAACCAAATCTGGACGTGTGTAGCGTAGTCGTCCGACCATAATTATTATTATTATTCGAGTTTAACGCGGTCTGGTCAGATATGGTTCGCACGGTCGCACCAACTTCACTTCCAACCAAATCGGAACTTGTGTAGGCTCCCGACCGGACCAACTAGGGAGTGTTGACAATTTTAGAGATTTTTCCTAGATTTAGGCAGAAAATATTATGTAAAAGCGGAAATATTTAAGGCAGACAGAATACGTTTGAGGGATTTTCAGAAGATTCAATTTCATGCTCGTTCATGACGTTTACGTAGGACCCTCTGGAGTGCGCAACGCTTCTACAGAAGCGTCGTGCAAAAGTACCGTTTTATTTCGCGCTTTTTATTTTTGTCTTTTATTCTGTTGCACTCTTGGCTGTATGGCTTATTATATTGGTAGCTAGCAACATTACGGAGTGTACGGCATTTTAAAAAGTTCATTGGTAGTCTGTGATGTTTTTTTTGTCAATTTTTTTCTCAAATGTTGTCAAGTTTCATCCTTGTGTGTGTGTTACCATCATTTGTTTTTATGGGTTTTGTTAAAGGATTATAGCGTGTTTAGTCTTATTGGAACCAGAATTAAGTCAATTTTTTTGTCAACGAAAGAAAAAGGTAGGTCATAGATTTAGTTTTTTTGTTAAAAATGTTTTTCAAAAATCTTACGACTTTTGTTTTTGTATGCGTAAATCGCATTTTTCAAAATTTTTACAAAAACTTTCTTACCATCGCAAATATTTTAAAATGTTGCTACAGTTATCTAGCTATCTAAAACAGTTTTCCGTTTTTCGTAGAAGTACTTCAATAGAACGTAAAGAGTGTTTTTATAAACGTTGCGTCATGCACCCGCAGAGGTGCGCGGGGCGATAAAAAACCCTGCTCTCCTTCGTTTGTGAAATCCGAGACGGGCCGCGCATTCAGGTCGCTAGTAGGATTAATTATGGCCATTTATGCAAAGATTCTTTTATCTAAGGACATCTTAGATTTCTGCGCGAACTGTTCATTTAATTAAAACAACACTTGTTTCACAACTGCAACAAATACTGCAAAAACAGCTAGTTGCGGCCAGACCAAATCAGAATGTGTGTAGCGCCGACCAGGCAGTGGTGCGGCAGATTTGGTTTGAAAGTGTGTAGGTGCGGATCAGATCTGCAACAACGTTCATCCGCACCAAATCGGCGGTCGGATCGGAACGTGTGTAGTGGCTCTTAACCTTGCTGGTATTGACAGCCATTGCCATCTACGAAAAGACAAATATGCTTTGAATGAAACCTTCACAGCCTCAGCGCGTCAGTGAACGTGCTAGAAGAAGATAATACTTTTAAATAAATTCTTATTTATTGTTATAAGGATTTAGGCACAGATGTCGTTAGCTATAGCGGAATAATAATTCATCTAAGTAATTTGAATGTCATGTCTCTAAAGAGTAATTGGTCATAGAGTAACTTAATATTGGTTCATTGGTTAATCGTATTATACAGGTACGAATCCTGTATAATACGATACGGTCCAACCATAACCTTCAGAAATGTGCAGATGAATATTTTGTTTGTACTTTGCCTGGATTTCTTCTTATCCATCAATGTTAGTTGTTATTGTAAGACTTTTGGATAAAAACTAACCCTGCACGGTATTTATTTTGTAATATATTTTTCACACTTATGCTCTGAAATGTTAATATTATATTTGAGAAAAGAATGCAGTACGTGGCACTTTTCCGAGGTAAACATTCTAAATTTGAAAATCACTGCAGTAATGAATTTCAGTATCAGTACTTACTTACTGCACTGATTTTAGTGCAGTAAGTAAGTACTGAAATTCATAAGTGCAGTGATCTGCAATGGTACTACCAACTTTTTTTCTTTATTTTTTCTTTCGTTATTCCTGTGTATAAAACAGAAAAAGCAAAGGGACATTTCTACCATACAGCCACATTATTATTATTATAATATAGGTCATTATTATATCATAATTAGGTCAACTTTTTTTTAAATACTGATTATGTTACTTGATTATATTACTTCGTTTTACCACAAGCGCTATGTACCTTTAGCACGAACATCAATCGAAAAAACAAAATGAGATTTATCATAGACAAAATATCCATTACGAGTAATTTTGTATGGGAAATATGTGCAGCGCCATCTACCGCCCAGAAGCGGATATTGAAGTTGCGCATTTTAGTAGCAAGTAGTAAGTATCAATAGGCTGTATGACCGTTCCACATGGCCTCACAAACCAATATTAAAAAAAAGGCGGGAATGATTTTCAGCGGTTGTTTTGATATCAATACAGTTTATAATCTATATATATAAAAATGAATCCCTATTTCCCTTGGTCACGACATCACGCGTGAACGGCTGGACCGATTTGGCTAATTTTGGTCTTGAAATGTTCGTGGAAGTCCAAGGAAGGATATAGGGGTAGGGTAGGGGTAGGGTAGGGTAGGGGTAAAATAGGGGTAGGGTAGGGGTAGGGTAGAGTAGGGTAGGGGTAGGGTAGGGTTGGGTAGGGGTAGAGTAGGAGTATGGTAGGGTAGCGGTAGGGTAGGGGTATTGTAGGGGTAGCGTAGGGGTAGGGTAGGGGTAGGGTAGGGTAGGGGTAGAGTACGGGTAGGGTAGGGTGGAGTAGGGGGTAGGGACACGGGAACGAAGTCGCGCTGGGTCAGCTAGTGTGTAATAAATTATCAAAATGAGTTCTGCCAATGAAACATATACAGACCTACTCCACCAAATTTGAGAGCAGAAGCAAAATTAATAACAGAAAACTTACTGCCAGCAAAATCAAAAGAAAGATATATGGACGTAGTTTCTGAAAAATGTTCCATCCCACAAACATATCATTTTGAGATAATTGATATTAAAGTGCAATTTCAGTATTTCTTTACGAAATATATTATTTTTAGTACTGAATCTTTTGTATGTTGTTTATGTTATGATATAGTTTTAATTTGGCCTTATTTTAGACTTCTAATGTTTATACATTTTTTAATATTTATAAAAATCCTGCTGTGGATCGTTTTCGATTTATTGCAATTTTCATGACACATTTCAAATTTGAATTTATTAAAAACGTTCCAAACAACGATCATGACAAAGAAAATAACAAAACACTCTCTATTTTGGGCATTTCAATAAAAATAAAACAAGATTTATAGAAAAACTTTGATAATTTAACTAAGACATAAGTTCTTTTTCATCCTAGTCTTTAAAATCGAAGTCAGATTCACCAGAAAATCCTTTTGGGATGATTGAGAATAAAGTTCAACTCAGTATTTCTTTACGAAATATATATTTTTTTACCACTGATCCTTTTGTATTGTTTACATGTTATGATTAAGTTTTAATTTGGCCCTAGTTTTGATTAAAAATGTTAATATTTTTTTTATTATTTATAAGAAAACTGCTGTGGAACGTTTTCGATAAATTGCAATTTTCACGACACATTTCAAATTTTAATTTATAAAAAACGTTCCAGACAATATAAATGACAAAAAAACAACTAAAACAAGCATTATAGAAAAAAACTCATTTTTATATTTATATTTATTTATTTATACAAAACAACTTGTAGGCTTACAGAGTGTTCCAAAACGCCAGCAAGTCTCAATACAATCCAGTTGTCATTTAATACAGTTTCATTATAAAAAAGTTAAATTAGTGTCTAAAATCACATAAAATTTATATCAGTCCTATGCAAATTTATGTTAACACAAAATGTATTCGTAAAAAATAGGTCCACTGTAACAAATCTTTTAGAGTATAAGAACCATTTGTGTGAGGTGTTTGCTACTGGTGGTCAAGTCGACGCAATATACACCGACTTCACAAAAGCATTCGACAAAGTAAATCATTATCTATTATGTGAAAAGTTGAAGGCATTTGGGATCCATGGCAGTCTTCTACCCTGGGTTTGTTCATATCTTAATAACAGAAGTCAGCTTGTATCTCTAAAAGGTTTTAAGTCATCCCCTGTGTCAATCAAGTCGGGTGTACCTCAGGGATCGCATCTTGGACCCTTGTTTTTTATTATTTTCATAAATGATTTAGTAAATCAAATGTCTAGTCCATGCCTTTTGTATGCAGATGACTTAAAACTATACAGAGCAATAAATAGTCCCTTAGATTGCCTGGCATTGCAAGCCGATATTGACGCGGTTTCCAAATGGTGTCAGCGGAACCTCATGGACCTAAATGCTAGTAAATGTGCTGTGATAACTTTTACAAATAAAAGGTATAAGCATATCCACAATTACAAATTAAATGAACATGAGTTGGAAAGAAAAAATGTGGTTAAAGATCTGGGAGTACTGTTTGACAGTAAACTTACTTTCCATAATCATTATGACTTCATTAAAAACAAAGGTCTGCAATTGGTAGGATTTGTATGTAGAAGTGTGAAAGGATTTAAAAAGCCTCGTAGTTTCTTGACACTCTATTACACTCTTATTCGAAGCACTCTGGAATACGCCTGTGTAGTTTGGTCTCCATGCTATAGCGTGCACTGTGACAAAATTGAGAGTGTTCAAAAAAGAGCTCTCAGAATACTAAGTTTCAGATGTGGACTTGGCAGAAGCTTAGTTGGTTACAGAGAAAAACTCAACAGTTTTGGAGTTGTTTCGTTGCAGAACCGACGCAGAGAACATGACCTAAAATTTTTATTTAAACTGCTCCATAGTAAAATTTACTCGCCTTATCTTTTGAGCAAACTTAATTTTAACACACGACGTAATGCCCGTTTACCTAATAAAACTTTTTATCTGCAAGTTTATAAAAATAACACATCATTCTATAATCCTATTTCGAGAATGTGTCGGCTTTACAACGAGATATCCACTAGTAATTCTGATATTGATATTTTCAATCCCAAATTCGGTTTATTTAAATCTCTATTAAACGAAAAATTAGTTGATCAATAGATAAAGTATTATTTACCCTGTTTTCTAATTATTTTGTCCATCATTTTCTAAATGTTTTGCTTATTTATAAGTTCCGTTAAATGATTTCTTTCTTTAGCATGTAAGTCTTTACTATAAACTTTTACAATGATGTGTCAACATGTAGGATTACAATCTAGTACAGATCTAGCTATACTTTAAGTTGATATTGTTATATTGATTGTTATCTGTTTTGTAGACCACATAAATAAATAAAATAAAAATAAAAATAAAATAAAACTGTCAGAGAATAAAATTAAATGTCAAATAAGAAGCAATGTCAAAGATGAAAAACAATCTAAAATAATTTACAAGCCAATAATGTAAGTGCAAAATAATAATGTCAACATGAATTCAGATGTTACATAATGTTACATAATGTTACTAGGACAAAAGCTCTTCTTCATCTTGGTTTCAACGTAAAGTCAGGTTAAACAAGAAATTCCTTCAATTTAATCAGTTCATTCCATGCCCTTCTTGATTTTTTAAACGAATAGGCAATTTTATTTAGCCTGAGTAATAGGTTTACTGTTCGGCTAAAGTGGAACAAGGTGTTGTGTTGTGATGTGAGCTTAATTTAAGGAACCACCTAACCATGAATACAATGTGTACATTCTCCTTTCTTAATTGGATATTTTTAGTTTTTAGCTAATTATTTTTTTTATAAATGAACATGAATTTGAACATTGCTCATGAAATCGTTGTTTTGCATTTTTGTAGTCACTGTAGGAGTCTATTTCGTGCTAGTCTTAATCATGTATGATCAAATTTAAGAAAAAATTGCAGTTAGCTCGATCTGGTCAAACGTTTCTGCCAAATAACACTGATTTCAGTAACATCGAAAGACATAAAAACTTTAAGATTACTTAATGATTAAGACTTGCTACAAAAAGTCCCCTCTAGTACATAGATAAACATATTCAAATAAGAAAGGATTATTTCCGTCTGTATTCACGAAGTGAGATTATATTGAGGATAACCAAGAGTTATACGTAGACTAGCTGACCCGGCAAACGTTGTTTCGCCATATTAATTATAGTGGACCCGGTAAACTTCGTATCACCAACATCTATTATAGATAGACAGATGAAAATAAATGATCGCGAAGAAGTTTTATACACTGCCTGCAACAAATGTCACTTATTAAAAAGTAGGTAATCCAAAGCGGCTAAAACGTCAGTGATTACAATACTCTTTGACACACCTCTTTGGAAGCGGCTATGGAAGAAATGACAGTTTTGTATAGTACGACAGTTTATCGATTTTCTATACAAAATAATCATTTTTATTTTATAATTTTCCGGAATAAAAAGTAGCCTATATTACTCTCCAGCTCCCAAACTATCCCCATACCAAAAACCGAGTCGATCCGTTGCTCCGTTTTGACGTGAAAGACGGACAAACAAACAAACAAACAAACACACTTTCACATTTATAATATTAGTATGGAGTATGGAAGTATGGATTAAGTACGTAATGTAAAAGAAGCATGATTCCTTTAAGTTCACAACTTCTTGTTCTACTTTGGCCAGATGGGAAGCCGAATACTTAGGGTAAATTAAATGACCTAAAGTCAATGTTCAGTCTTTAACCTAAGGTTTGCACGTTCTTAGAAGAACCTGAAGGGCACGGAAGAACCCGATTTTATTGAATAATTTGCTAGTGAACCTGTATTATTCGATTTTGTACAGAAGAACTTACGTCCTAGTTCCTTTTTTACCACACATTTTTCTATTAATCTTGTTTTATTTGTATTTACTTTGTAATTCATGTAGTTTGGAATGTTTTCTATAAATTGAAATAATAAATATAACATGAATATGCAATAAATCAAAAACGTTCTACAGCAGTCTTTTTAAATATTATCAAATATGGAACTCTAAAACTGGGTCAAATTTATATCATTTACGACATTAAAGGATCGTAGGTAGTTAAAAAAATATTCGACCAGTAATACGGAACTTTTTTTTTAAATTTGCTCAAAATGTTATGTTATTTTGTTGTAATTATGTCTATTTAGCATTAGTAAACATTAACTACTATATAAAAATGAAGATATTTGGTGAAGTTGGGGTATATTTTTACCACACTTTTATTAGCTTCACTTGTAACTAAGTCACAATGTAAGAAAATCTTGGAATTCAATTTTAACCTACTTCTAATTGTCGTATTGATTTGAAACTTTGCAAGTCTATATGAATCCGATGACAATACAATAATATGCTACCATCGAGCTGATCTGATGATGGAGTCAAGAGGTGGGCAATAGAACTCTTCTATGGCTGCTAGGAAACTCCTTGAGTTTAGGCTCATTTGTTTTGTTCTGATGAGACCTATTCTCATGATGATGAGACTTGATGGTGAGTGTCTGATGTCTGATGATGGAGCAGGGAGGAAGCCAGTGGCACTTCTTAATGACCAATAGGAAACACCTAGAGTTCTGGCTCATTTGTTTCGTTCTGATGAGACCTATTCGCTACACTTGGTGGTGAGGGTCTGATGATGGAGCAAGAAAGAAGCCAGTGATACTTCTTAATGACCAATAGGAAACACCTCGAGTTTGTGCTCATTTGTTTCGTTTTGATAAGACCTATTCGTTACACTTGGTGGTGAGGGTCTGATGATGGAGCTGGGAGGACCCAGTGAAACTCCTTAATGACGTCAAGAAAACTCCTCGAGTTTGGGCTCATTTGTTTCGTTCAGACGAGACCTATTCGCTACACTTGGTGGCGAGGGTCTGATGATGAAGCTGGGAGGAAGCCAGTGGCACTCCTTAATGGCCAATAAGAAACTCTTCGAGTTCCGATTCATTTGTTTCGTTCTGATGTGACCTATTCGCTACACTTGGTGGTGTGGGTCTGATGATGGAGCAAGGAGGAGGTCAGTGGCACTCCTAAATGACCACTAGGAAACCCCTCGAGATGGGCTCATTTGTTTCGTTCTGATGTGACCTATACGCTACACTTGGTGGTGTGGGTCTGATGATGGAGCAAGGAGGAGGTCAGTGGCTTTCCTAAATGACCACTAGGAAACCCCTCGAGATGGGCTCATTTGCTTCGTTTTGATGAGACCTATTCGCTACACTTGGTGGTGAGGGTCGGATGATGGAGCAGGGAGGAAGTCAGTCGCACTCCTTAAGACCACTAGGAAACTCCTCGAGTTTGGGCTCATTTGTTTCGTTCTGATGAGACCTATTCGTTACACTTAATGGTGAGGGTCTGATGATGGAGCAGGGAGGAAGTCAGTGGCACTCCATAATTACCACTATGAAACCCCTCGAGTTTGGGCTCATTTGTTTTGTTCTGATGAGACCTATTCGCTTCACTTGGTGGTGAGGGTCGGATGATGGAGCAGGGAGGAAGCCAGTGGCACTCCTTAATGACCACTAGGAAACCCCTCGAGTTTGGGCTCACTTGTTTCGTTCTGATGAGACCTATTCGCTACACTTGGTGGTGAGTGTCTGATGATGGAGCAGGGAGGAAGTAAGGGTTCGGCTCGCGCATCTGGTAACTAATAGACTCCACTTGAATTTGTAAAACTAAATACATACAATTACGCCTTTGAGTTATAATGTTTATGGGGTGGGCAGACAGATGAATGGACTGTGAAATCGATTACCATCCCCATCTATAGCTTGCCATTTGTTAAACTAAAAAGTAAAAAATAAATATGTAGGTTAAAAAACTATAAAACACACTTTTATATGAACAGACTAAAAGTACAAAATAACCGTCTATTCAGTAACTGAAATTAAAAAGCGTGGTGCGCTTGAATGCATGCTTAGCAAAGGGCGCACCACGCTTTTTAATTTCAGTTACTGAATAGACGGTAATTACCGACTTCCAAAAAAGGAGGGAGGTACTCAATTCAACCCGATTTTTTTTTTTTTTTTTTGTTTGATGTATGTATACCGATTACTCTGGCGTTAGTGATCCGATTTTAATAGTTGTTTTTTTGTTCGATTGGGTATACTTTCGATTTGGTCCCATATAAGTTTCATTTAGATCCGATAACAATCTTCGGAGATATGGGGCCTGATGTCATGGGAGTCATGAATTATTAGCAGAAAGTATAATGTCATCCATGTAAGTAAACGCTAGGTTTTTGTTCGGGCTGAATAGTTTGTTCTTCAAAATAGCGTCAATAAAGTCACACGCGGAAACTAATTATATACTAATTATGTCATAGTATAATGGGTATATGGGTTTCACTTCCAGGACCTCGATTGGTGATGTGGGTTATCACCGCGTTTTGCAATCGTTGCGGTTAAGCAACGTTTGCAAGGGCTGGTCGTAGGATTCAATGAAAAATTACTATCTATACTATTTACCGATCTCAATATTTTTTTTATTTAAAAGAGTATACTCCTGTTTTGGTCTCATTATAACCAAGTCAGGTTCTGATGGTAGAATCCAGGGGAACGAGGTAAACCCGAAGATAGATTAGGTGTTTTATGTATTTTCTAAAAATTTTCAACCATATGCATCTGATAGCCATCAGCTCATCATCATGAGCTGGTGATGGAAGATACAACTCCTCAATGGTTAGGAGTTGGAGGATAATTCTTGAATTATTGTTGATACTTAAAAAAATATAGTTGTAATCTTTCAGGTTATTTAGGTGAGCTGATGATGGAAGGTAAAACTCCTTAGGAGTTAAAGCATGTTTGGTTACGTACCACCGAGACCTTAAGTTGTATTCTTTCAAGTTTTTTAGGTTAGCTGATGGTGGATAGTGCATAACAAACAATCTGTTGTTTGTTATGCACCAAATGTTCTGACATTAAAAGAAAAAATAATTTTGTGTTCTGTGTGCATAACAGTTATAACCAAGGAATTTATAAGTACTACGTTATAAATTCCTTACTTATAACAGAGTTAGAGATGGTGATTCTCACAGAACATACCTAGTAGGGAGAAAATGTTTCCGTGTTCTGTGGTGATTCTTGTCCGAGATATGGGTTTTAGTAGCTGCTCATTGCGCTACGCTTGCTCATTTTGCGGTTTCTTTTGGTAGCGTTCTTATACCAAAAAATTAAAAATTAATTTTTTTATAAAAAAATAAACCGCCTTCAAAAAAACTGTAAACAAATTTCGCTTCCCAAAAACACGTAAAAATGAAAAATAAATTAAATCATTCAATTCAAAGGACGAAAGTCCGGGATTTTTTTTAATTAATCTTGGAACTTACTGATCTGATTGAAGTCGGTGACAAGCCCAAAGTAACAAGAATAAATACTTAGTGAAAGAATAACACACAAAACCTACTCATGCGCGGAGTGGTGTGAATTGTAACCTATCAAATACATAATATTACATGGCTTAGCACCGACTTCAATCAGATCAGTAAGTTCCAAGATTAATTAAAAAAAATCCCGGACTTTCGTCCTTTGAATTGAATGATTTAATTTATTTTTCATTTTTACGTGTTTTTGGGAAGCGAAATTTGTTTACAGTTTTTTTGAAGGCGGTTTATTTTTTTATAAAAAAATTTATTTTTCCATTTTTTTTGTACTTTTAGCAAAGAATATATACACTAGTCTGTTCATATAAAAGTGTGTTTTATAGTTTTTTAACCTACATATTTATTTTTTACTTTTTAGTTTAACAAAGGGCGCACCACGCTTTTTAATTTCAGTTACTGAATAGACGGTTATTTTGTACTTTTAGTCTGTGTAAAACAGCGCCATCTAGCCGCATCGCGTCTAAACGGCTTGTCACTTGATTAACCGCTAAACTGGCACGTACCAGCAATTGTTTAGGTTCCTGCACAGTATATGTGGCAGAGGGCGCTGTTGTTAAGTTTAGTGAATGCATGAATTTATACAAATATATTTATACCTATAGATAGTAGCATAGTATTTAAGGCCGCACAATTGTCCGGCGAGACGAGATACTATCAAACCGTTTACCTTGCATAAATAAATAGCCAACCAAAAAATCCATTCTTTCATTCGGCCACCACTTTACATATGGTGACCCCTAGTTTGAGTTAGGTACAAGTAGTCCGCGAAAAGTTCTGCCGCGTAGGATTTATTTCAGCATATTCTAGCAAATCACTGAGATCTCCTACGGGCCAGGCTCGGTTTGTGGCCAAAATCGGAGCAGCCATTTTGCAAACCTGACGAAGAAGTACCGAAGCACGCACGCATTACAATCTTGAAGAATCTCAAGAATCAACGTAGATGGGAGCCGCTGAATGAAAAACTATCAACGAAGCAAGCGATTAATCGATATTACGAAAAACATATTTCACAAAAAAGCCGAGATCCCGGATAAGTACACGCCGAGCACGTGAGTTGAGTTGGCCATCCCTTTCAATTTCTTTATCCCACCACTGTTCAGTATTCCCTTTTTAGTATAATTTAATTAATTAACGTGTTCCTTTTAATACAATTATTCTCTTTTTTGTCGAAAAATGTCGTCCGAGGACGAACGAGGCGTGGTCCCGTCCGAACCTCGCGGGACCATTAAATTAGAATCAATTAATTTACAATCCTTGAAGAAAAAACGAGGAGTATTCAAGGGAAAGTTAACATTGTATCGAAAATATTTAAATTCAATCACCGCTACGCAGCCTAGCGCTGATCAGCTAAGAGAATTAAAATTGCGTACCGATAGAATTAAATCTGTGTTTGACGATTTCCAAAAATGTCAGGACAAAATTGAAACTGAATGTGCCGATTACGAGGCACAATTAGACGAAAGAGAAACCTTCGAAAATAACTACTTCGAGGCTATCTCTTGTTCGATGCGTTATTGTCAGTTCCAGGAGGAATCGCCTCTGGAGACAAACGCATCCACTATCACGGTAGAAAGTAAGTCTGATAGTGATAATATTAAATACCCAGAAATAATTTTACCTACCTATGACGGGGATATAAAACAGTGGATGGAGTTTCGCGATACCTTTGATGCCATTATAAACCAAAGTAACTTAAAACCGATTCAGAAATATAAGTATTTGCGGACTTGTCTAAAAGACGGTGCGCTAGAAGTCATTGCATCACTAGAGTACAACGAAAGTAGTTATGAGTTAGCGTGGAAACTATTGTGCGAACGATACAATAATCCCAGAATAATATTAAGAAATCATTTAACAGCTTTATTTAACATTGAAGCAGTGCCCGCCACAGCCACTGCATTGAGAAGTTTAATCGATAACATTTCAAAGCACCTGCGAACGATTAAATCTTTGAATGTCGAAACGGAGAATTGGGATTTATTAATCATTTATTTTTTATCTTCCAAGCTCGACCCTTTCCTACAACAAAAATGGGAGGAAAATGTTGGCTCAAAAAATTTACCTAATTTACAGGATTTCAAGACATTTCTAAGGGCACGCGCTGACCTACTGGAAACACTTAAACCAAATAGCAGCCAAAGCCAACCAAGCGATAATAAGCAGAATACAACAAGGAAAACATTTTTGACCACGACTCGGACAGTTCATGAAAAAATGCAAGGTAACCCAAGTAATCGATGCCCTAACTGTAGCGAAACTCACTACATTAGTCAGTGTCCTAAATTTCTAGCCCTTAACGTAGAAGCACGCATTCGAACAATTAAAAAACTAAGATTATGCTTAAATTGTTTGAGATCTAATCATATTATTCAGAACTGTAGGGCCAGTCGGTGTCGAACCTGTAATGGCAAACACCACTCGCTACTACATAACTCAACATTTACACAACGATTTAGTACTGAAACTTCTCATATCGAACCGAAAAACACGTCGACATTACATAATTTACAATCGAGCGAAGCGGTATCGCATTCTAACCCGAAACCGAATGCGTTGATTAGTCAATCTAGTATCTCATCGCTTGTGCATTCGAATAACGAACAATTCATGCACAAGTCGATTATTTTATCGACAGCGCTAGTCAATATAAAAGTTACCCATAACCAATATAAAACATTTCGGGTACTTTTAGATTCCGGTTCGCAATCGAACTTTATTACGCAACAAGCGTATGAAATGCTTAACTTATCGAAACAACCGATAGACGCGGAGGTCCGCGGATTTAACGATAGCATAGCGAATATTAAATACTTTTGTAATTTAACCGTTCACTCTAGGGACGATACATTCTCGGCTGACATTTCGTGTTTTATCGTTCCAAATCTTTGTAAAATACCGCAAACAAATATAGAAAACATAACGATCCCTAAAAAATATCGACTTGCTGACGAACATTTTTATAAAGCAAGTGAGATCGACATAATAATAGGCGCGGAACATTTTTATCACCTATTGTGTATAGGTCAACACCGATTGGGTAAGGGGCTACCTATTTTACAAAAAACGCGGTTAGGCTGGGTCATATCGGGGCTAGTACCAATGACTCAACCTACTTATTCGAGTTTTAAGTGCAACTTTGTGGTAAATAGTAACGAAGGAATGAACCTACCAGATGATGATACTAAACAATGTGAGAAAGTTTTCCGTACACACTCACGAGGTACTGATGGCAGGTTCATAGTGACTATTCCCCTAAAGAAGGAGCCATCCTCGCTGGGGAGGTCACGACATATCGCGTATAAAAGATTAAAGGCTTTAGAAAATAAATTTAACCGTAACCCAGAATTTAAAGAGCGATATATTAGTATTATGCGTGAATTTGAACGAGCGGGCCATATGACGAAGGTACGGAACCCTCCTGATGGCCCATGTAATTTTTTGCCCCACCACGCGGTAGTTAATTATGAAAAAACAACCAGCCCACTCCGAGTAGTGTACGATGCGTCATGTCAGACCGATAACGGCTTGTCCCTAAACGACATTCAATATAAAGGAAACATTACACAGGATGAATTATTGAATATCTTGTTACGGTTTAGAATCAATACTTATGTAGTATGCGCAGACATAAAGGCCATGTACACTATGATTTACATTAACCCAAACCAACGAAAATTACAATGCATTTTATGGCGCGAGAACCCTGATAAACCGATAGACATTTACATACTTAATACGTTAAGTTTCGGGTTAAAATGCGCGCCGCATTTAGCTACGCGTTGTTTACTACAACTCGCACACGAAAACAGTGCGCGATATCCCGACGCAGCAGAAGCTATTAAGACAAGTTTTTATATCGATGACTTGAATTATAGCGGTGAAAACGAAACAAAAATAATAGAAACAGTAAGTCAGATCGACAACATTTTACAAAGCGCTAATTTCCACCTTCGAAAGTGGATATCCAATTCACCTACGATTTTAAAAGCAGTTAGCGCAGCCGACACACACACACATACACAAATGCCATTAGGAGACAGCTCAAACAAAATTCTTGGTCTTGTTTGGGACCACGAAACAGATAATTTGAAATTTAAATTGAAACCACAATTACTCGTGGGACAATTAACAAAACGAAAGATACTGTCTATTTTATCATCGATTTTTGATCCACTAGGATTAGTAACGCCAGTCCTAGTCACAGGGAAAATTTTTATACAGAAACTCTTTGCGGAAAAAACCGAGTGGGATGAACCATTGCCAACTTCACTAGTCAAAGAGTGGGAACTTATTTATGAAAATATTTTTACATTAAACTCGCTTAACATACCGCGACACGTAGGAGTGCATGATTGTACTCGAATCGAATTACACGGGTTCGGCGATAGTTCCATATCAGCCTACGGGGCAGTAATTTACCTAAAATCAATTGACAAACACGGTAACATACAAGTGCGCCTATTATGCTCAAAATCGAGAGTAGCGCGCAAAGAAACAATACCGCGACTCAAACTGCGAGCCGCGGCGTTACTAGCCACACTTTATGAAAAAGTTAAAACAGCGAGTAAAATCAACTTTCACAATGTTTATTTATGGTCTGACTCAACCATAGTTTTAGCATGGATAAATAATACACAGCCAGAAAAACTACCCCAGTTTATGCGTAATCGAGTAAAAGAAAAGAAAAAAGAAATTCACGAATTAACAATTATTAATAGTTGGCACTGGGTCAGTTCACATGACAATCCCGCGGACCTTATCACGCGTGGGTTGTCAGCGGCCGAAATACGTCAATGTCTCTTGTGGTGGCAGGGCCCATCGTGGCTACCAAAACCACGATCGGAGTGGCCACTGTCAAAGGCACCACAAACAATAAGTTTCGAAACAGAAAACGAAATTCAAATGCTTTGTAATATAACAACAGAAACAGAATCGAATTTGTTTATAAATAAACTATTCAATAAATACTCTAGTGGTACCAAACTGATACGAGTTTTTGCATATTTATTACGATATATTACTAATCTAAAGTTAAAAAATAATAAACTTGTAGGCCCACTTTCCGTAATTGAAATAAACAATTCTTTAAATAAATTAATTCAGTTGTCACAAGTAGAATCATTTCCTAATGAGTACAATTTATTACAACAACATAAATTAATTCCGAAAAAATCCAAATTATTAGATTTGAGACCTTTCATTGAAAATGGAACAATGAGAGTAGGGGGGCGACTAAGTAACTCGAGTTACTCATACGACAAGAAACACCCCGCAATTCTACATCATAAACACCCACTCACAACTCTTCTAGTTAGGGACGAACACGAAAAATTATTCCATGCCGGTCCTCAGCTGTTATTGTCTTCAGTACGAGAACGCTTCTGGCCCACACACGGTAAAAGTCTAGCAAATAAAATAGTACACCAGTGCGTTAAGTGTTTTAGGGCTAATCCATAAACGACTACACCCATTATGGGTAACCTACCCGCGGCTAGGGTCACACCGTCACCTCCATTCAATACAACAGGTATCGATTATGCGGGGCCTTTTACCCTACGAGACCGTAGGGGTCGTGGTAACAAATGTTATAAATGCTATATTGGTATATTTGTGTGTTTCAGTACTAAGGCGATTCATATTGAATTGATATCAAGCTTGGAATCCCAGGCCTTTGTGTCGGCATTACGTAGGTTCATTGCTCGCAGGGGCAAACCCCAGGTACTGGTAAGTGACAATGCCACTACCTTTGTCGGGGCAAACAACGATTTATCAGAACTATTAGAATTTTTAAACTGTCACTCAGATGAGATAGTAACATTTAATGCAAACGAAGGTATCACGTGGAAATTCTTACCTGTTTATACTCCCCACATGGGAGGTTTGCACGAAGGGGCTGTAAAAAGCTGTAAGACCCATTTAAAGCGAGTCGTTGGACGGGCCTTGTTAACTTATGAGGAATTTTTAACATATTTAATTCAAATAGAAGGGATACTGAACTCACGTCCCCTTTGTCCCGTTCCAAGCTCCGATTCCGATAATATCCTAACCCTTACGCCAGCTCACTTTCTCATCGGGCGGTCACCGACGTGTCTCCCCGACTATGATTACAGAGACATAGCACCAAACAAGCTAAACCATTATCAACAAATACAGCAGATGACGCAAGACTTCTGGCGCTGTTGGTCACGTGACTACATAGGTCTCCTACAACAGCGCACGAGGTGGAGGGCCGCGAAGGGACCACGCCTCAGCGTGGGGACTGTAGTGCTGATGAAGAACGACAAACAACCACCGTGCTACTGGCAACTGGGACTGGTGATCGACACCCACGACGGGCAAGACGACGTCACCAGGGTGGTGACACTCAAGACACACAAGGGAATCGTCAAACGCGCTTTCAACACTATATGTGTCTTGCCACTCAACGGGATAGATTAATCTAAGTATTTATTTTAAGTCGATTTAAGTATAATATTTTATAGAACCGAAATAAAGCGATATTCCGTTTGTTTTTTATTATAAGGTAATACCTGTTTGTCATGGTAATGTTAGTAGTTTGTTAGGTAGGTAGAAGTTTCAGATAATACCTAGTAATTACTAATGATTACTTATGCACTAATGCACTAGCAATATAAATAGTTCTGATAGGTAACTTAGCATTCTAGATTAAAATTAGATTTGGTCAGTATTTGACAAACCGATACTAGTATTTTATATAAGTAGGTAGTTTATTTTGTGATAGGTATTAGGAATTACAACCTAGTAATCTCATTTAGCAATTGATAAGTAATGATTTCCTAGTAATCTCATTTAGCAATATTGATAAGTAATAATTATGTTACCTATTTTATAACCTATTTCAATTATGAGGTATCCCTATTATTCACATTATAACACTTAGTAGCTTGTAGCTGATAAAACAAACCGAAACAGGGTGCCTAGATATTACATACCTATAGTAGTCTTGTTAGCTTTAGATATTTTGCCTATAATTGTTACCTATATGTGCATCATAGATATAGTATATTAAATGTACATAATATTGCAATTCTTGCAATAATGTCAAATAAGGCCCGCAGCATGTAAAACAGCGCCATCTAGCCGCATCGCGTCTAAACGGCTTGTCACTTGATTAACCGCTAAACTGGCACGTACCAGCAATTGTTTAGGTTCCTGCACAGTATATGTGGCAGAGGGCGCTGTTGTTAAGTTTAGTGAATGCATGAATTTATACAAATATATTTATACCTATAGATAGTAGCATAGTATTTAAGGCCGCACAATTGTCCGGCGAGACCAGATACTATCAAACCGTTTACCTTGCATTAAATAAATAGCCAACCATAAAAATCCATTCTTTCATTCGGCCACCACTTTACAGTCTGTTCATATAAAAGTGTGTTTTATAGTTTTTTAACCTACATATTTATATTGATTGAATACATTTAACTTGACTTGGGACTTTTTAATGAACTTCTATTTTACTGAGATTGGTAACAATTATTTAAATGAAAAATGTTTCAAACGACTTGGATCTCTGTTAAGAAATGTCTACAGTACGGAGAGTGTATACATAATTTTTAAACAAAAACATTCCAGGAGGCTTGGAACGTTTTAGTGAAACATCTATTATAAGGTCAATCAGATAAAAAAAAAACTAAAATGTTCCAGACAGCTTGGATCACTTTTAAGAAATTTATGCCCATATCTTATATTTTACTTGTTCCACACAGCTTGGGCTCTTTTAGCTTAATATTTATTTGGTCTCTCCATACAGAGTATGTTATGTAGGTTAGGGTAATATATCAAAATTTCATACTTAGAGTGCTAGTAGATCTACCAAATTTTGACAGCTACTAAATAGAAGTCACGTGACTTATTTGGTATTGTTAACTCTATTTTGACCTGGTTGTGGGTTAATGATACATCATTAAAATAATATTATTATGAGCGATTTACATAAGTGTGCCCGGGAAAACAATAACATTTACATTTAATAATTGCCCGAACATGTGTGATATAAATTTTAATAAATATTATTTAGTTAATCAGTTTTTTTTATTTCCTCGCATTTCTTGAGAAAAGCACTATACAAGCCTTGTACGGTAAGCAAATTACCTTGCCTCGAATGATTAAAGCCCTCGCCTGCGGCTCGTGCTTCAAACCATCCTCGACAATGTAATTTCTTACTTACCTGTCCTCGGCTGTAATGTACTATTAGACAATTTATGATATCATGATAATAAAATAAAGTATTCGTTTTAGCATTTTCCGGGATTTATTCAAATCTCTTAGGGATTCTAGCATTTCTCTGCGACATTAAGGCCGCGTACAAGGACGCGCGGTGCTTCACGCGCCGATAGCAGAGTGAAAGCGGCAGCCGTCGCGGCGTTATGTCAGGTTAAATCTCTCTATCGTACTATTGGTATTGGTATTGGTATTGACACTTTTCCGCATTTAGACTCATATTTGGTCCGTTATGCGTGAACATGGCTAGTCGAGTCATCCTAGCTCCTTCCAGAAGCGCAGAAGACTCCTGGGGCGTTCACAGGCTTCTAGGAGCGACCCCACCTCTGTGAGAATTTCTGTTCGTTGTGCGGCCAAACCCACGCACTCCAGGATCACGTGGGCGGCTGTTTCCTCTGCGTTCAGGCAACCTCTACATAGAGGACTGTCCGTCGCATTCATAATAAATAGTTGTCGGTTTAAGGTTAGGTGACCTGTAAGTGTACCAACAACTATCCGGAGGTCTGGACGATTAAGCTGAGCAGCCTGCAGGTCAAACGCGGCGAGACTGCAGTCATCGCCATCTTAGACTGTCTACAGCTTGTTAGAGCTACCCAACGAGTATTATGTGCAGCACGAGTTCGTTGCCTTACCCATGAGCGCAGTTGGCTGAATGAGAGTGGCAGAATGGGTGTAGGTCCTGCCATTACTGTGGAGGATCCCATTCCCTCTATCGTACTATTAATTGATGTGAAAGTTTAGATGTTTGAATGTTTGTTACTCAATCACGCCAAAACAGCTGAACGGATTTCGCTGAAATTTGGGACACAGATACTTTGAAGCCTGAAGAGGAAAATAGGCTACTTTTTATCCCGGAAAAATATCATATACCCGAGGGATAACGACGTGAAGTCCACGCGGGCGAAGCCGCGGGCGGAAAGCTAGTTTTCCATAAATAAAAGTACTTAATAAAATAAGTAAAAATATAGGGAGGCAAGTTAGAAGCCATTTTCTGTCCTTATCTATGTAATATGTATTATTATCTTTTTTGTTTTCCATGTATATTAAGTATTTACAAAAAAAGGATGTAAGTAAGTATACACTGGGTGCCTACCATCAACTCTTATTGCGGTTTTGTTTAGGACCTAAACTGATCTGCTTCGCTTATTCGTACCACGACAGCTTAATATCAATGACAGCAATTCAGTGATCATTCAATGACATTTCACAGCCGCTGAGCTGTCATCAACTCTTATTTGACTTATAACTCGGCCAAGCTAACATGACACCTGCAGGTTATACCCGTCCCTTTCACTCTTCGGGCATGACAGAATCGAGTGAAAGAGACGAGTAGAAGAAATAAGGACACAAATCGTTCGGTCATTCACATTTAGCAATTCATTTGCGATCCAGTTTTTAGAAGGTCAGAGTACGAAAGAAAGCAATTTATTTTAGGAACCTATTCTGCATCGCGCTATTTTTGAATCGCTGTCTTAAAGTTGATGGTAGGCATCCTGAGCTAGATAATTGGTGCGATTGTAAGAAAGTTTATTTATTTAGTACAAACATTATCTTATATTATTTATGCACCCATTCCCCTACTCTCTTAGCTATTTAATTCTTACTAGCTTCCCGCCCGCGGCTTTGCCCGCGTATTATACACGACCATATCCCGCGGGAATGTGATATTTTTTCCGGGATAAAAAGTAGCCTATGTTCCTCTCCAGGCTACAAAGTATCTGTGTCCCAAATTTCAGCCAAATCCGTTCAGCCGTTTTGGCGTGATTGAGTAACAAACATACAAACATCCAAACATCTAAACATCCAAACATCTAAACTTTCACATAGGAATTTTTCAAGTAGGATAGGAAGTAGGATTTCACCCAAAGTTGCATGTAAGAGATTGCCATAAGGCAATAAAGACGTCTATTGTTTATTTTCATATGAGTTTGTAAATCTTTTTCTCGTGTGCCATAAAGCTTATTTTCTTTATTTATTTAACGAGTAGGTATGTCATGCTGGTATTTGATCAGGTAAGGTTACCGTCGGTCGCCTCCCGGTCTATAACTTTTTTAACTTCTTTAAACATAACGCCGCACGGTGGATCCTGTACTAGGGACAGTTTGGCCAAAATTATTTAAAGAATGTTTTTGACTGAAACTAATTTGTAGACGTTTGTTAAAGCAAAATAACTGCAATTCCTCAAAAGCTGTTGATTTTATAGGACATTAAATTAAAAATATTTCCCACAATTAACAGAAGTTTCTTTTTACTTTATTTATATAATAAATACGAGTCTACGGATTGTTTACTCTGGTAAAATCATGTTTAAAACCTCACTAGTCTAGTGTCTTATATTTTCTTAAAACCCTTGAGCATAAAATGACAGGATCTGAAGATTTAAAAAATAAATTAAAAATATCGGTGAGCGTGTCTTTCCTCGAAGTTTTGCGTGCGTTAAATTCTCAAATTATTTTAAAATCTTTATTTCTTGTCAAGCTGACTTTTTATTTCAGCAGCAAGAAGCAGTTCATCAGCCGAAGTAGATGCACGTAAATTTTCAGTTTTTCTACGTTTACTACGCTCACTAGACTTAGCAAAGTCCTTCGTCGGCCTCCCTAGGCTGCTTTATTCTTAACATATTTTTTGTAAATGCAGAATCCTTCTAACCAAGCCAAATTATTTTGTAAGAATTTTATTCTGTCACTATTCGATAAAGACCACTTAGCCTTGAAATGTTTAATAAAACTATGTAAGGTTTTTTTAAGTAGAAGTTGATCTGAAGCAAGGTAGTTGGTTTCAGCAATAATCATCTCCTGCAATTTTAAAATCTTGCTATCTAATTTCTTGTACTTTAGTGAAAACAATCTTTCACATTTCTCTCCTTTTATTGTGTAGTCTGTTACTCCTAAGGATCATAAACAAAAAAAAACTATAAAATCAGCTACCTACAGTTGAGTCAAACGTCTATAATTAAAGTTTAATACGATCACATTCTTTATAACTCTGAATAAAATTATCCTAAATACGAACAGTTTAAATTGTGAATCCCCTACCCCCTTACTTCTAAACCCTGCCATTTACAAAAGGGGGTTTTGCCCGAACTATTCAAGTCATATCTGTATACTACATTACTACATGAGTCACCAGAAACCAATAATTGTTAGGGCAAAATCCCCCAATTGAAAAAAAAATAAATAAAAGCGAAATTGCATTTTCGAAACAAAGTGATATTTATATTTATTTTTTTGCCAAATAACTAATAATCAAAACGGGATTATTTTACTTGTTTTAAATACTACATACTTTCATTACCACTCATGATTTTTTTTATAAAATATGCGTTCTTACTTTTACAGAAATATTTGTGTAAAGTCTGAACTAAAGTTTGCTATTTAAAATGAACAACAAAGAAAATAGAAAATAGGTAACGTTTGACGTGTCATATAAATAATACTAGACGACTGATTCTACTAAGTTCACCATAAACTAACGTAATATACCTTCAAGTTATCAAATCGAAATAAAACAATCAACTACCTCCATTTTCATAAAAAGTATTTTTGGCCAAGCTGTCCTTAGTTCAGGATCCACCGTGCGCCGCCGCGTCAGCCGCGTGAAGCACCGCGCGTTCTTGTGTGTACGTGGCCTAAGAATTACTGCAATACAAAATAAGCAACTTTTTATCTCCACATTTTAGTAGCTTAAAATAGATATGGATTAGCATTTTTTTCATGAGCTGGTTTCGTTTAAAAACTTTAGAACGTCTAAATTTTATGCATTTTTCATATGGTTCTTTCTACTTGAAGTTGTTTTGTTAGAGTCTGTAGTGGATAGATTAAATAAAAAAATCACATTATTTATTATAAAACGATTTATATTTACAATAAAATGGCAGTATAAAGGCAGTAAAAAGAATCGTAAAGCTTATACGTTATGATAATACTTTTTAAACGCATATATCTAAAAATATTCAATGAATTAAACTATTAAATTCTAATTTAGGCATATTACATCTTAGAATAAGTTAATAAAAATTTATTATCGTGAACTAGATTCCACAGGGTAATATAGCCATTTGAATTCGTATCCTTTAAGGCCGTACTTTTCATCTTTCTCAGTTTCAGGTTTCGGAACATCGTCTGATATCAAATCGAGTACTTCTTGAGTAATTTTAGGGCGGAATCCATTTTCATCTGCTACGTAATCTACTCTCGTTCTGACACCATTTCTGCCAGTAACGTAGTAATAGCCTTGCTTGGCTCCATTTGTGTAGCCTTCCTCAAAATGACCGTGGAATCCTACTGTATAGTTGAACGTGTACAGCAGTTGCATCATATCATTTTTATTCAAACCATCAGGCAGACCCTCTTTCTCTCCGGGCTTTCTCTGATAAATATCAGTATTTTTGTCAACTATTTGCATTTGTGCAGATATCAGAGTAGGTTTATTAGGTCCTTGTCCTCCAGCAGGTTCAAATTGGCCGTTTCCTCCGTTTGGACCTCTTGGACCGAATTGCCCGTTATTTCCAATGGATTGTCCTTGGCCAAATTGCCCGCCACTGCTACCAGGTACTGCTGGACCAAATGGTCCGCTTCCATATTGATTGCCACCAGGGCCAAGTTGTTCTGCGCCTCTTTGTGCACCTGGGCTCACGTTTCCAGCTGTTCCTTGCGGGTAATCTGTGAATTGCTTAGGGCTGCGTTCCCCACCAGTGTTTCCAAATGGCGCTTGTAGCGTTCTACCTGGTTCACCAGGAGTACCTTGTTGGGGAGATTGTGCTCCTACATTGCCTTGAGGATAATTTTCTCCAGCACCAGAAACTGCTTGAGGATAATTTTGGCCAGATCCGCCTTGTGGATAATTCTGACCAGATCCTGCTTGTGGATAATTTTGATCTAGACCACTTTGAGGATAGTTTTGTGCTGGATTGTTTTGTTGCGGATATTGTTGACCTACTCCTTGGAAGCCTTGGTTGTTTGGTTGATCTCTGGCAACGACAGCTATATCGGTTAAAATTGGTTTTGGGGTTGTTGTGGTTGGGATACTGCAAGAGGAGCAAGATTTTGCTGGCGAAGGTTTTGATGGTCCTGATACTCCGCCTTGAGGTTTCTGAGCTACAGGTCCTTGCGTTTGAGGAGGATTTTGTGATGGTGGGAATGGAAGCGAATGCCCTGTCCTGTCAGGGCTAGCCCTTTCTGGTCCCGTGGGATCTGAAAACATAATAATTGTATATTTAAGTGAACATTATTTCCATAATTTTAGTGTAAAGTATTGTAATTGAGTAAAGGCGCACACGGGCATTATTTTGGACATAATTGACTAGCAATTGTAATGAATCAATCTGGAGCGATGTTGCTCCATAATTTATGGTATTGTGTGGCCGTATCTCAGCAACAGATTGCTACATTTTGATATTTTGCCATCGCCCTTAATTGCTTGATGTGATCGTGACGTCATATTTGGCGGGGATTTATAGGAATTACGCAAATTTATGCGCGCTTTTATACCTCGGAGTGTAAATTTTTATAAAAGATGGAAACCTGCAATATTGTTTAAGCATAATAAATTTCGAAGAAGATAATTTTTTTACGATGTTGAACTACCTACCTATTACATTTAATTTTTAAGGAACTGCCAACTTACATGGTTTGACTCGAATGTTTTTCATTGACAATATCTTGAAGTTGCCATTTTCATCAGTAGCGTAGACAGTCACGTGGTAGACTCCGTCTGCAGTGATAAATCCAAACTCGCCCATGATGAGCCCATTTTCGTCTAAAATATAAAATAATGGAAGTTAGTCTTCATTTTATGTCACTTATACCGCACGTGCCTATTCTATGCCGGAACAGATTTGTAAGTAATTCAGTAAGCCTTAAAGATTCAGATCACAAACCAAACATAATTTTTCTGTAGATAGGTAGGTACTTCTTTAAATTAGTTAGGTACATAAAAGAATAATAATTGGCATCAGTCAAATAACCAAAATCTTTCAGTTTTTGTCACTTTTCAACCTTTTTCATCCTACTAATATTATAAATGTGAAAGTTTAGATGTTTGGATGTTTGTTACTCAATCACGCCAAAACGGCTGAACGGATTTGTCTGAAATTTGGAATACAGATATTTTGAAGCCTGGAGAGGAACATAGGCTTTTTATCCCGGAAAAATAACACATTCCCGCGGGATGACGTAGTGTAGTCCACGCGGGCGAAGCCGCGGGCGGAAAGCTAGTTAATTATAATTTTTCATCAAGAAGAATTTCCTTCAGCATTAGCTTTTTTTTTACCGTTTTGTCTAGCAACTACATAATTATTTTGTAAATGCGTTGCTACTGTTAAAGCTGATGAGTTTTTTTCGTCCGTTTTTCTTGTCAGTTAAAAGATGTCTTTAATGATAAGAAAATGGTAATTAAATAATCTATTTGAATAAAAAGTTTTTGACTTTGACTGACTTTGAATTTAGAATGAAGTACTATCTACTACTATTGTAGAAATAACGTCAATATGTTTTACTACTTCATGAACCTATATCTAAATTCTTAAGGCGATGATTCCCGACCGAAATAAGCACGCTAACGCTAGCTCGGCCGCGCTCGATACACTTCGCGCGGACCCAGCGGCAGACGGTAGTGAACTGTGAACTCGCGAGCGCCCCGCGAATCGAGAATCACTTAAAATTTCATAAAAAATTAAATAATAAAAAAAAATATAACGGCCGGAATCCCTCGGCTATTCAAAGAAAATTATTTTCATATGTTTTTCATTAACTAAAACCAACCATACTGCAAGTATGCTTGGTTATATTTGAAAGAAAGAAAGAAAGAAAGAAAGAAAATAATATTTATTTGGGACATCACAGAAATGAAAAATTAAGTAAACACAAAAACACGTAGGTACTAGGGTATGTCCCAAAACGGTTCCGACTCAGCATAATGCTTGCCCAGCATGGCCAGCGCTGATCTTCCGTCGGAACCGTGTTTGGTGAGGCTGCGAAGTTTACCCAAAAAACCGACACAAAAACAAACAAGTCCGAAACACATAGACGCTAGTGCCGGCCGGGATAATCCAAAGATTATCACCGGAACAGAAAAAAAAAAGCTTGTCGCACTACACAGATTAGTTCAGAGACGCGATGCGTCTAGTGTCTAATAAATTATCATATTTTTTTAGTCTGGCTAGCGTCATGTGCAGTAGGTACTTACAAAGTAAGAAAACTAAAAACTTAAACTAAAACAAGAAAAAGACAATTATTACATAAAACTAAAGTAAGCAATACAATTAAATGCACAAGTTGCATAACTATGGCAGAAGAAAAATACGTCAAACAAATAAATTGAGTTTCCAGTGCACATTTTAAAGAAACAAACTAATACGAAAAAGCAATACTTAAATTGGAAATTAAACATAAGAGGGCGTCACAAAGTTATAATTTAACGCTGTAAAGAGTGAGCCAAACAATGAAAGTGAGTAAATGATCAATATGTACATACACAAGCAAAAATGTTATAACTAAATTGTAAATTTTACACATTGCAGGGTTCTCAAAAATAACATGGATGCGCATGCGATTATTGCAAATAGTATGATCCTATCCTATACAATTTAGCTTAAAAAATGAAAAGCAAAAGTACCAATTGAAAAACCAAATTAAAACTATAATGGGCATCACAAAATGGTAATTTATGGCTGTAGTAAGTGAACCAAACACCTTAGGTAAGTTTATTAAGCGAGTATACAATGTTTAAAACGATGAACAAGCAAAACTAAATATTTAAATTTTTCAGGGTTCCCAAAAAACAACCTGGATGAGCAAACCACAAGAAGCAAAACCAAGCAATCAAACAAACGAAACAGAATGAAATAATAACTAATTACAAAACAAAAGGAAAATCATATTAAAGAACTACTAACTAAACAACTAGTTAGCTTACTAAAACGGTCAGTACAAACGTCACAAAACAAACACTTTATCATTATCATAACAACAAAAAAATAGGTACATACAACTCAAAGGATTATTTTTACAGGGTTCTCCCAGTCTCAAGTTACTCACATGTAAGTAATACAGCTTACAAAAACAGGACATCAGGCCTACAAAACTACACAAGAAGCATGAGCAAAACAATCAGCTATGCCGAAACAACATGCCTCCATTTCTTAGGGACACAAAGCTAAGGTAATTCATCATAAAACACTAGTGTCTTGAGCCAGGTTTTCTTGACTTTTCTGAGCGTTATAAAGGAAAATTTTTATGTGACGTTTAAAGGTACTTATGTTTTTCAGGTCCCTTATTGGCGGAGGGATGTTGTTCCAGCACTTTGAAGCTGCATAGCGAAAGCTGCCCCGGAAAGCGGTGGTTCTATGGCGCGCAGTAGACAGCTGCTGAACGTGTTTGCGTGCCCCGTGTGGCCTATGAGCTGCCATCCAGGATAATTTATCATATAAATAGCAAGGTGATTTTTGCTTTATAATGCCAAACATAAGACTTGCTAAATGCAGCTTTCTACGGTGTCTCATTTTAAGAATGAGATGGTTATTGAGGAAAGGTGTCACGTGGGCCTGCAACGGAATTTTGAAGCAAAAGCGTGCACAAGCATTTTGTACACGCTGTATTTGTCTTTGAGTTTTTGCAAGCAATCGAGGTCCATACACTGTATCCATGTAATTGAGCTTAGATAACACCAATGACTCAACCAGCTGTATTCGCAGGCTTTCACTGAGAAAATTTCTAACCCTATACAGTATTTTTAGCCTATAAAAACAACTGCGAACACAACTATTAATATGTTTTTCAAAACGGAGATCACTATCCATTTCTAGACCCAAATTGCGAACTTCATAGACTCTATCCACTGGTACATCATTTAATTTTACATTATGGGATGGTAGAGCCTTTGCTAATTGGTTTTTGGAGCCAAAAATTATATATTTCGTTTTTGATGGGTTTAATTTTAAACAGTTGTTATTTGACCACTTTTCAATGTTTGTGAGATCTTCATTAATTTTAATAATGGCTTGGTCGATATCTTGTGGCTTAAAAGAGATGTAAATTTGAGTATCGTCTGCGTAAATGTGGTACTTAGAGTTAGTAATGTGGGATGTTATTTGAGTTATTATTAGAGTATATTTGAGTTATTATTAGACGGATGTTTGGAATTTTATTTGATACAGTAAAGTATCACTAATGGAAAATATAACAGCCGGAAGCATTAGATAGAATACTGTAAAATAACATATATTTTTTCCAAATGTTGAGTACTTGTGGTTTGCGAGTAATCCATAATTTAAAATACCCTATTTTCGGGAATCGGCGCCTTAAGTCATTGACTCTGATTAGATAGGTATAAGTACTGGGATATGATTATTTCAAAACTCTACACGAATGAAGATGTCAAGGCTCTTTGCAGCCAATCCCCTTCCAAAATAATCTGGAAATAATGATTCTTAATGACTGATATCCATACATTTTTTTCGAGTTTTGTTCACCTACGGCCGTGGATTAAATGAGTTCCTAATTAAAACGAGGTAAAGTTCTTTATGTATTGAATATTTTGTTGTTATTGAAACCTTAACTTATAGGAAGTGCGTTAGTCTCTTGACATGAGGCAATATATATTTGTTTAAGGTTTTATGATTAAAAAATGCCAAATCAAGCATCTGCAGATATTAAAGCGAATGTCAAGTAAATTATCATTAGTACAATGATGTCATTAACATTTTGGTGGGGATATGAATATGTTAGACCTTCACATGCTTGTCATAACATGGTTATAATCAAATTTATATGCGCGGTGCTAGTAATAAATAAAGATGTTAATTTGAAATCAAATATATTAAAAGTAATATGATTGTTGGTGGATTAAAATACAATCCGTTTTGTTTTATAATTTTTAATGAAAATTATTTTTGTTTCTGTCGTTGCAGGCATTTAGCAAACTTTTTTCAATAAATCATTATTATATATAAGAAATCTATTAGACTCTGCTAAAGTGAAAACTAACTTTTCTGAACTTTTGGTGGAGTTGACTTATGCTGATATTTTATAAGTAAGTATCTCTTTGGTGGCTGACTGGTTCCTTAATGCAAATTTTTAAACATTTTGATAAAAACATAAAAAAACTGAATAGAAATATAAGGAATTGATTAGATGCATTAATAAGCAATCAGACGTTATTTGATTTGATTGGTTATTTAAATATTGTAGATTTTGATAAAATGTTTGATCAACGAACTTTTTGATTAATAATAAGTTTCGTCTTTGTATATGCAGAGCGAAAAGTATGTACAGTCACGAGCCATAATATGTAAACAACATAGGAGTATGTCATATTACAATATTGAAAGATTTCTGTGACACTGATGGTTTTCTTTCGGAACGCTTCAATGTGACAAATTTTATATGTAGTAAGTATACATATTATTGCTCGTAACTGTAGGTACCTCTTTTTACAACCTTTTTATTAACTTGCCATGTTACTTAGTTAGTGGGGGACAAATCTTGCAAGCTTAATTTGACCCACTTCCCGGTGTCCGATGGAGTATATACAGGTTTGGTTTAGATGACAATACAATATTTAAGTACAGTCAGCAAAAAAGCTTGTTATGAAAATTAACTTTTTACTAAAAACTTATCTTGCATATCTAATTAAATAGTAAACTTCAAAAGCTGTCAAAGTGCTGCTGTCAAGACAAGTATGTATTGAATTTCAGTTTCTTATACGACCGACTGCTCTGGTTTTCATACAAAATAATACATGTTAACACGATCACGATAACGGTTACCATAACGTCAGCTTTTCGTGCTAGGGTTACCGCTCTCAGTGAAGCCGTCGCCTAGGAACGCGATAGAATTACGCTAGGAACTTAACGTCTCATAATTAGAGAGAGTCTCACGATTTTATTTCATCAGTTTTAATCTTTTTGATTCAGAATCATTCAGCGACATAGTCTGTAGGTATTACACTCGTAAAATAAGTTAATTGGACGAAAAATCTAACCAAACTATTGTAAAATGTGTTTAGTTAAAGCAAGGGCAGCAATTACAATAAATATGAAAACGATTTTAAAGTATAACAGTAAGTAGGTATATTTATAAAATGCACTCTTTTATCCTGTAGCCCAACGTAATCTATTGATTGAAAAGCTGCCCGTGAAATGAGTCCATTCAACCGATAACTAATTGGCTATTCATAAGATTGCCTAATGAATTGTTTAAAACTGCCATAAACCCGTTTTAATTCTCATCTTTACTCTGTCTTTATATTTTTTATATGCTTATATAAGTATATCCGGTGTCCATTTAGAGGTTTATCATGAATGACAACTTATATAAGTACTCCATTTAATTCATATAAAATGTGAATTTAAATATATCTCTTGGTCTTCAGTCCTGACTAAGCTGAAGCTCTGCTCCATATAAATTCTCTTTTAAGCATTTTGTGACAAACTTACGTGCTTATCTAGACACGTTTTAGATATAAAACTTATTAAAACTATTAAAGCTAGCTATTAAAAATCTGCCGAATTCCAAACGTGTTATCATTTCGTTGATATTTGAATAAAGATCACATTTATGAACTTTTGAATTAAAATTACATATTCCATTAAGACTCGTTTCTTTTAGGATTCCCCAACGAACTCTGTTACAACTTAACGACCTCCGTGGCCGAGTGGTGTATGCACCGGTTTCAAGGTGCCGCTATCTCTAGAGGTCCCGGGTTCGATCCCCGGTTGGGTAAATATTGAAAATGAACTTTTCAATATTTCCATGGTCTGGGTGTACGTGGTAATACCAGTCGTTGTTTCAATTTCCATAATACTAGTGCAAGCTACTATACTTTGGTATTGGAACAATGTAATGTATGTGATGGTGTCAAATATTTATTTATTAATATTTAACAAACTATTTAAATTATTTAAATATTACGAACTCCTTATTTAAACAAAAGGTTTAGTTATTTAAATTTTTTGCATTCACAATGCAATTTTTATTAATGAAAAATGGAAAATGAAGTATTTAGAAAACTTTATTATTTACAAAATTGCATTGTGAATGCAAAAAACTAAAAATTAAAATAACTTGCAATAGTAATTTCATCTTTAGCGATTGCCAAATACCTGGAAAGGTATTTCTTTCGCGTGTGAGGGTAGTAATATCTCCACATTGATGAAAGTAACGCTGACTATACAGCGTGTAAGAAGTATTGGATAAATTCGACGCTTCTCGTAACGACTCCGTAGCTCAGTAGTTAGAGCAGTCGCCCGGAAAGCGAAAGGTCGTGGGTTCGAGTCCCACGGAGCTGGTTGTGAGACGGGTCGATTTTTTCTTTTCCATTTTTTTAAAGTTTAGTTTTCACTAAATAATCATTAGTTAAGGAAAACTTGTGGTAGTAAAAAATCACCAGCCCAAAGTAACTTTGGGCTTTCAAGCTACCGAAAGGCTTAGTTGGTCAGAGCATCTGGCCGGATTCCCGGGGGCTCGGGTTAGTTAATTGCAGGGCTGGTGGTTTTTATTATCACAATTTTTCCTTTACTTATAAAAATAATTTAAAATCTTAACAGGCCGTATACTAAAATTGTGCTCTGTCATACTAGCGTGACTGTGCTCTCCCGTATAAAATTGAGAGATTGGGAGAACTTAAATTATTTTATATTTTATTTTCATATAAGTTTTTTTAAAATCTTACATTTTGTGTTTAAGCACGTATATCTTTACATAAGTACCTATGTGTACTTTTCAAGAAGACGTTTTCGCTTAGTTTAAAATGAAGCCTTTTTAAGGCGATACTCGGAAAAATTATGTTGAAGCGAGATAGCAATGAGAAAACGACGCGACGACGTGTTTTTGAAACTATACGATTCTAGATAAAGGTATGAAGAAATATATATCTTATTACCAGATTTTTAACAACTGTAACCGTCCTATAGTTTTAAATCAAAAAGTCCATATTTTTCCGAGTAGCGCCTTAACACAATATGACACCGCATGACTCTCACTCAAACTCAAAATAAACTATATTTAATTAATCTTAAAAAAGTCGTCTGTTTTGCTAAATTGTTATGCAGCCAGCTTGTTTCGTTATAAAATATGTGCTTTTGTAAATTTAATATTATCATTTCTAGATATAATTCAATACTATCAGTATTTAAGTATGAAATAAGCGGTAGGTTGAACTGAAATCCTTGATGTAAATAATTAAAACTACTATCCGCTATATATTTTATTATATACACTACCTTTTCATATTCTATCAATTTTAACTAAGTGTTCTCAATCATATTTGTAGTAGTACCTACCTACATAATATAATATTGACTGTAAATGTGGTTCAGCTAACTGCGTGAAAACACAAAAAAATATGCGAATAGGTACCTTTTTTTTCGTGTCGGTGCTGTTCGCCGTCGATTTTGAAACCAAATTCATATGGTCTATTTTCATCCGTGTATTTGTCAGCACATTGAGCTTGAAGTACGCAAGATATTGTCAGGATTGTGAAGAACCCCCTCCGGTGAAACATCTGAAACATATCAATTAGTTTTATATTATTAAGTTTTGAAGTTTACTTTTTTATGGTTCAGTTCATCATTATATATAATAGAATTTATTTATTCCGTGTAGTTTAGGGTTCGAAACATTGAAACTACAGGAAATAAATAAATTTTTACTATTATAAATGATTAAATTATTAAAATACAAGCATCCGTTTTTTTCCGGATCGGTAAAATTCAGTGTAGTGCACAAACGCCCTAAGTCTGCAGCAGGTTATCGTTTCGTTGTTGAAGGTCTGCGAAGCCGCATGAAAAAGATGACAAACCTTAATTTAAATAATTGGCGAACAATGGAAATCATGAATATATCATCTTTTTTTTCATTATAATAAACACATATACTTTGACTTTTATTTGACAGTCAAGGAAAACTGGGGAAGATCCAGTTACACAATGTGTAAAATTTCACACGATATTAGGCAGCGTTCATGATTGATCATATCTAAAAATAAGTTTGTACTTTAAATAGATCTACTGTCATATACATGTAATTGAAAATTATCGGTTATTTGACGATATTTACAACACACAATAAGCGTCATCCATTTATTCGGTCAATTAGCATTTTTTTTTACATACAAACATGGTAGATCCTAGTTCTTTATAAGTATGACTTAAAGAGGTCTGCGTGAAGTTGTAGAATAGTTAAACAAATATTATTTCGTTATTATAAGGAAATCCTTACGATACGGTAGTATTTTTTGTGAAAATCTTCATTTAGTAGACATAGTTTTAGCATTAATAACGCGTCTGCTTTAAGTTATCATAAGCCAACAAGTGAAGTGTTAAGTAAACTGAAACACATGTTCTGGTTTTTTGCTATTTACATAATTGGGGAACTTATAAGTAAAGTATACATGAAGTGTTTGATGTCATCTTTAAGCTTCGGATGATCTGCTTTTATGCTATTTATAATAACGTTTACAAGTTGAAGTTTCTTTTTTAACACTTATAAACAGGCAGATATTTATCTTATAAAAAAGTGGTTATGTATTGGTGAGATAAAAGAACGTAATTATTTATGTACAAGTAGGTATTTTGACAAGTAACTTAAGTTTAAAAATATGACCAAAACTATTTTTATATAGGTACTACCTATAGGTAAAAAAAAATTGGTGTAGGATATATTAACCGTAACTTATAACGAAATTATAAAGCGAATGACCATTATTATTATTCGGTTTATTCTGTTAAAACCGAACAAATCTATATTGAAATAAACTGGATATTATTTTTTGTTGACGGGTCAATCGCGTTCAATGGGAAATATCAAAGGATCAAAATCTGGTTTCGATGGCGAAAAGTTATTGGTATAGTTAGCAATAATTTAACGTGGGACCATGTGTCAGTCTGATAGCAACCGGATATATGGCTCGGTACGATTTGCTAAATCTGTCTTCACTACCTTTGTCGGATGTTTATTAGGTTCTTTTATTATACGTGGACACGTAGGTGTCATAAGCTGAATTTGTTATTTTTAAATATATTCGTATAAGAAATGGATTTGCGTGCTTTTACCAATCAGTCTGAACGTCGTCGTCGTCGGTTTGTTTAATTTGTTAGTGAAATTGTTTTACTAACATTAATATCATTGTCGAGTGTAAAACATGACTGTGTTGCCTATACCGTTAAGAAACACAAGTTTTGACAACCACCGTGGCCGAGTGGTACACCACTCAATTTCAATTGCTGCTATCTCTAGAGGTCCCGGGTTCGTTTCCTAGTCGGGTAAATAATGAAAACGAACTTTTCAATATTTCCTCTACTACCGGCCCGTCACCCGGGTCAAATAATTTTGTTGCGTTCTCCACCTTGCTACTTTACCGTTTACAAGAAGTAGAACTAAGTATTCTACACTTTAAGTTCAAACAATGTGAACTTTAAAACAGTAATAAATATAATTAACAAAATACCGGTTAAGCATAAATTAAAATAAAAACAGTTAATTAACTAATTAATTACCGAACCAAACAGAGTTTTGTTATGAATATCAAATTCTTTATGTTTTGATCATTATCAGCACAATCTTGGGCGGTCTTTGATGCCACTTGTAAAGAAGTGTTCGTATGCTTGTTGTAATTAAAATGAAACTTGTCTTAAGGGCCCTACAGACTATCAGTTCTCTTGCAGTTCTAGATCGGATAGGCTGTCTGCCGTTCGAGACCTCCATTGGCCACACATTAGACCGATCATTGCCTGTCGGCAATAGTTGAAAATCGGCTTTGAGGCTACACACTAGCAGCTGATAGTCGTCAGTTTTAATAGTTTTAGTCGGTATAGTTTCTGTCCGACCGATAACTGTCGACATTAGTCCGCGCCACCCAGCGGCCACACACATGCCTGCGAATAAGCCGTCAGTCCTAACCTGCGAATGTGTGGCCTGTTGCAGCTAACTGACAGGCCCTTGCCAACAGGCATACTGATAGTCTGTGTATTATATTTTAATCACAATTTAATCCTATTTGGGTGTTATTTAAAGTTTTTACCCGACTGCGACAGAAGGAGGGTCATGTTTTTCGAAAGTATGTATCCATTGATAGATATTCAATTCTTATTTCTTATGAATCAATCCGTATTATTGATTTCATTATACTTGTTAATTATTTATGACCATACATAGGTGTTGATCGCATAATTAAATATTAGTATTAAGTATAATGTAGATATCGAATTTCAGTTAAGGCATGTTCTTTTAAAATATACGTTTTAACTTATTTCTTTGCTTTCAGGATTATTTTAGCGCGAAAATGTTTTTTTTAGATTCTCTTTATTGAGTTTGGTCTATCTCTAAAAACTTCTAGCTAATTTATCTATCAGAAATAAATAAAAATTGATTTTAATGTTAAACTAATATAAAGGAGGATTCAACGGTGACTCAAAATTGGTAATTAAGGCTCTATTATACAATAATGGAAGTGAACACGTTTATGTGTAAAATGATTTACGAATGAATTATAATTGGCTGTGGGTAGTAACGATGGCACCTGTTAATCCGGTTCTGCCAAATTATATATGTGACACGTGAAAGTATGGTGTTGACATTGAACCATAACATAGAAATATATATTTAGGGTCTAATTTTATGGTTTTTGTTTGTATTTAAACAAATATGTACACTTGTACACAAAAAAAATATGTACACTTTTTTGTTTTGTTTTTATTTTTTTACATTCGTTATACTTAAATATGTAGACAGTAGAAATACTTAGGGTTACTTTCACCACTGATATTTAAACGCGATTAACGCTAAACGTGTTTAAAACGTGTTTATTTCTCTGTCACATTCAAACAGATGTCAGAGACAGAACTATGTTTAAACACGTTTAGCGTTAATCGCGTTTAAATATCATTGGTGAAATCGGGCTTTAGTCTATTCCAAGTATGGTAAGTCCATTTTCAGACGAGTGGCTTTTGAATTGAATCGTAGTACCTATACTTTTCACCTCATACAATTTGGCTGATCAGCTGACTGGTAAGTAGGTACATTGCTTTTTTCCTCTCAATTTATACAATGTTGATGAAAAATTAGATTAAAGACAAATTAACCGACTCAAATTTATGTGTGTAGTCACATCATAATTTTATCATTACTGGACTCATGAGATAAGTAGGTAAGTTCCGAATAGATAAATGTAACATGACCATCATGCAGCCTTTTATCGATATTTTAGTATCTATATAAAAACGTAAAGTAATTTGTCACATAAGTATCTGTATATGGTTGTATCTTCAGTAGGACAGATATTAATACTGATTATAATCATAATATGTAAACAGGAAGGAATATTATTTAATCGATTAGGATAGTAATAAACACATAAGTGTTAGATTTCATAAGACTATGTTATTTTTAATTACCTTCTTGAAATGTTTAATGTCAGAGCTAAAGTTTCTGTATTTTTTTTTATAAAAAAGCTTACATGTTAAGATAATAATTAGATTTAAGAATACCAGTATAGTGACTGACTATAATGGCAACCAGTTAGGAGGGCGGTCTTTCAAAACGTCCGGTGTGAACGGTGCCCGTAAAAAATGACTACTCAATTTAGACGATCAATGGTAGAAATAAATTTATTCACCTGAAATGATAATTTTATTCAATAAATTTATTCAGTTAAACTGATAATTTTATGCAACCTTTACTTTTTGCACGTAAGCTTATGATTTATTATATTTTTTTTTAAAACGTCTTTATTAAACTTTTAGTCGTGAATAAAGGATAGAGCTAAATGATTGTATTTTTAATAGTAGGCCTTTTCATTACCCAAGGACTTATGATAGGTATTTCGTTGGGTTTGCGAAAAGTTAATGCCAAATGTTACTAATTCAGCTTGCCTAGCTTGAAATACTAAAAAAGCATACATTACCTACCTACTTTTAAGTTGGTAATGAAAGAGCTGAGAATATGTTGTGTTATGTTTAGACATTCACTTATGACATTCATCAATATTCCACCTGACATTAATGAACCTTTGTACGAGAAAACCACACTCACTGAAGTCATTGTACAGTTTTCTTCACAATGTTTTTCATTTAGGTACTTACAAGTCATTGCTTGCCGAGGAGCCCGTGGCGCAGTGGATAGCGCGCTCGGCCTGCGATCGTTGAGGTTAAGCAACGTTCGCAATGGTCGGTCACGGGATGGGTGACCAAAAACTTTCATCTCGAGCTCCTCCGTGCTTCGGAAGGCACGTTAAGCCGTTGGTCCCGGCTGCACTTGCAGTCGTTAATACCCACCAATCCGCACTGAACGCGCGTGGTGGGTCATGGCTCATTCTCCTTATCCATCCATAAGGAAGGCCAGTGCCCCAGCAGTGGGGACATTAAATGGCTGATGATGATGATGATGATGAAGTCATTGCTTAGTAATAAATTGTCGGGTGATCATTGGATAAATACGATTACTGGATTAGGTACTAGGTAAGTTTTGCACTTAAGAATGCATAACCAGCACTTCAATAAAAGGTTTAAGTATGTCAAAATGTATCTAATTTGTATCAAAGCAATACGTGCTATTGTCTATCTACTAATTGCATTCACAAAACTAAAGAGTATTTTTTTATGTAGAGCTGCGAGTTCACGATAAGTTGAGAGGTCACGCGGGTCAATGAAAAATTAATTCTAGTTAAGAGGTTTCCATGGAAATCATATTTTAAAATATCCCCTATTTTAATAATAACACTGAAAATATTTACCTAACTCATAAAAACTGACTTTAAATTTAATTTCTTGACTTCTTTAATTATGAATTTGTCACCGTAAAGAAACAAACTGACTGGTGAATTAATTACAATATGATAAATGTAAACATAACTTAATCTTACCTTGCTTTTTTTTAAATCCCGGTGTTAAATGAGGGCGTGCTAATACGGCCGCTTAGCGGCCTGTTGCGCAAGAGTTCGCACGAGACTGTGCCAATACTATAGACCACTCACGTAATTTATTAATACTCTTACATAGAAAATATATGTACGTAGAATAACAAGGACCAAAGTCACTATTCTACCTATATATAAACAGCTGACTGTTGGAAGCAAAGGCGCTCAGACGAAATAAAAAGCTACGGTATCGGTAGCAGAATTTTATTAAGCTTTTCTCAATCGATCTCAACAGTTAGTTTGATTATGGTTTAATGTAAACTATAATTTAATAGTGTTAAGTTTATTTTTGTTTGGTTGTTAGCCTTTTTGTTACATTACTAATGTATTTTCAAAGATTTTATCATTGAGTCATGTAGTAAATATACACGATTAATTTAATATACATAATGCGTGTTCTATATGACTACCGATAAGACTATACTTTATAACAACACATTATCTAAAGGATATATTTTACAAGTTATCGGTAGTCCCTTTGAAATTTGAGAATACCTACTTCATTATTTTAAGAAGTTATTTTGTAACTAATGAAAAGATAACAAAAAAAGTCGCAATCGCCTTAGAAGTGAGCTAAGATAAGACTTATTTAGTTTCATCAAACATTTATCAATTTTGAGGAAATACGAGTAGATTGTCTAATATTGTTAAGTGATGACAAATAGTTTGGTAACCAAGCTTCTCAGAGAATATTACCATAACTTTAATAAAGAAGATGCCACTTCTGCATGATATTGTATCTATTTTTGACATCCATCCTTTCGTTCAAATTGTGTTTGTTTAGTCTTGTGTTAAATCCTTGTGAACATTGTAAGCGTAAAAAGTATTTAATGCTCTTGATATTTGGGAAATGAAATAGTAGAATTTGCACCACGGGAAGAAAAGGCTGTCTTACCTTACTCGTACGTCTCGGGCGTCACATTGGATCCTGAGAGTAGCAAGGATTAGTGGTAACTCCCGAGCGCAGAAGTTTATTTTGAGTCGAGCGAAGCGAAATTATGTAGTGTCCTGAGTCAAGCGAGGTATTCATTCATCCCAAGACAAAGACAGGCTTTATTCCAGGGGTGAATACTCTACTTTTCACACCTTTTGCGAGGCAATAATATAAATTTAGGCCACTCAATATCGACACAAAAAAGGACAAACATCGCAAACGCGCATGCAACTACGATTTTTTTATATGTTGTTAGGTACCTTGAGAGTAGTTAACACCCTAGTTTGCAACCCTGAAAACCCTGTGCTACCTCCATGGTGCTCGAATAGCTGCGAAATTTTGACACTTGTTTCAGTTTTTTCGAAAATACTACCCTAGGGAAGCGTTTTTAAAGTATCTTTGTTCTGCACTTTAATAAAGATAACTAAATTTGCTACAATTTGGGAACCTGAGTTGCGAAGATACAACAAGTCAAAGATGGGCAATTCTCCCGGAGTGCTCGGAAAGGCAGTAGGTAGAGGTGAATCTGACTGCATCCAATATCCAGCAAATTCCTTTACATGTGGAGGAATGCAGGTTCCACGCGTGAGGGTTTGATTTCTGCATGCTATCAGTGGGTGTGACACAACCTCTGCGCTTTTCTGGCAAGGTAAGATTAAGTGGTGGAAGGTCCTAAAACAACCCCGACTGGAAAGACCTCGCCAGTATTTTCCTTGATTCAAACTCCAACAAGGAAGAAGTAGGAAATGCTGTCGCGAAGATCTTGATGAACCTCTACGGAGGAGATGAGGGATCACTACCAAGGCCGCCGGCTGCCTGCCTGCCTTCTGCCAGAGTCGAAATTGCAACAACATCATATATCGCCCTGGATGAGTAGGACGAGAATGTGGACGGCCCCGTTGGGTCACCATATGCCCGCCCAAAATGACACAAACACAAATTTTTCACTTAAAAATACCTACTTTTGACTAGCTGTATCTCTGCAACCAATGGTCCTAGAGTGCTGGGGTTAAGGTCAATTTGTAGTAAATTTAGTTAACCTTATTAAATTATAAGGCAACTATACTTAAAAAACGCTTGTTTAGGGTAGTTTTTTAAAATCTGAAACAAGTGATAAAATTTTGCAGTTTTTCGAGCACCATGGGGGTAGCACAGGGTTTTCAGGGTTGCAAACTTGGGTGTAAACTACTCTCAAGGAACTTAACAACATGTAAAAAAATCGTAGATACATGCGCGTTTGCGATGTTTGATGTCGATTTTGACTGGCCTAATTGGTACTAAAGTTAGAAGTGATGTTTATGATACATTATTCCAATTACGAGTATGAAAAGATAAAAGTAATAGAACGCCGTAATAGTATAGGTATAGTATATTGAACAGGTAATAGGATAGGGCCTTCTCTTTTTAGGGTTCCGTAGCCGAATGGCAAAAAACGGAACCCTTATAGATTCGTCATGTCTGTCTGTCCGTCCGTCCGTCACAGTCATTTTATTCCAAAACTATAAAAACTACACAGTTGATACTTGGTAGGTAGATTTACGATTTTGATACAAAAATAAAAAATCTAAAATTAAGGGGGGCTCCCCCATACATAGAACTGAAACTGAAAAATATTTTTTTAATCAAATATATTCGTGTGGGGTGTCTATAGATAGGTCTTTGAAGATAACATGGAGGTTTCTCAAATAATTTTTTCTCAAACTCAATATTTTGAAAGATAGAGCCTTCCAAAGTGGTAAAATGTGTGTCCCCTCCCCCCTCTAACTTTTGAAATAAAAGAGTGAAAAATCTAGAAAAAATATATGCTGTAGATTTTTATAAAAACTTTCAAAGAAAATTGGTTTGAACGATATATAGGAAGTACTTTTTGTGATATAACACATTTTCAAAAACCGCAAATGTAACTTTGTCATTCATACAAACACTATGAAAAACAAAGTTATATTTTGCTGACAAAAAATTATGGTGGAATTTTGGCAAGGCAATCGGTACTTTAGGTGTGTACGGAACCCTTCATGGGCGAGTCCAACTCGCACTTGGCCGATTTTTGTTGTATCTATTCCATTGTTGAAAATCGTCGTAAGCTTTTAGATATCTTTTACTTTTACCGGTAATAGATTTATTGAAAGCTAGGTTTTTGTAAAATCTATTTCTCTCTCTCTCTCTAATTATAGCTCGCTCGCAGAGCACGACAGAGACAACTGCAGTTAGAACCGTTGAAAGTACTCAAATACCCACTAAAAGTACTCAAAATCAACGTTTCGTAGTACCCTGATTTCCCATAACTTGACCGATTTAAACATTTTTTTTCATTTATAATAAATTTTCATGTTCCTATGCTTTTCTTTAATACCTAATCTAAACAATTTGTTTTCTGAATGTTTAAAAACATCAGAAAACCTGGGCAATTTTTCATGTTTTTGGAGGTTCATATATTTTTTAATAATTATCTCATGAAAAAAAGGAAAACATAGGGACGCATGCCAATAGGGGTTTGGAAGAGTTCAATTGTTATTTTAATATTCGTAACAATGTCGCTTTTTATGTTCTGCTCATGGTGGCCAGGGTCTCTACTGCGAGCTGTCAAACGATGTTATTGTAATGTTGATTGCAGGATGGAGCTATTATCACAGGGTAAAAAAAATTACTACTACGTATCTATTATACTGCGTATAGCATAATTATTTCTTATAGATACAATGACACATAGATCAAAAACAAAAATATTGACATGCTAGAAACTGACATAAATAATACTATAAATGACATTCACGATTGGATGAATAGAAATAATTTGCAAATAAACATTAATAAAAGTAAGGCCATACAATTTCGTACATATAATTCTAAAAAATTAAATCTTGACATCAAGCATCAATAGTAAACTCTACACAATTTTTAGGTATTATCATTGACGAAAACTTAAGTTGGAAAAATCAAATTGAAAATGTATGCAAAAAAATGAATAAATTTGTCTTTGCCTTGAATAGAATCAAAAGAGTTGCATCACTTCAAAGTGCATTGCAAGCATACCATGGTTATGTCGCCTCTGTGCTCCGCTATGGCCTGATAATTTGGGGTAATAGTGTCGATTCAGAAAGGGCATTCAAAGCCCAAAAACGATGTATAAGAGCACTCTCCGGTATACAAAGCTGGGAATCCTGTCAACCATGGTTCAAACAATATAAAATATTAACACTGCCGTGTATGTATATCGCTGAGTTATGTCTTTTTGTAAAGCGATATCCCGAACTTTTTATCACTCATCATCAGAGAAATGCAAATGCACGTAAATGTAGACAAAATAAGTTATGTGTACCAAAATGCAACTTAACCTTCTTCAAACAAAATGTTTGCTGCATGGCGATAAAAAATTATAATAAGTTACCACAAAATTTGGGAGACCTACCCACAGAGAAAAATATTTTTAAGAAATATTTGCTATCTTGGCTTACAGAACAGTGTTTCTACTCGATTAATGAGTATTTAGAGTATAAAACTTGTTAAAAATGTAATACCTAATAACTTTATGTTTTGTCTAACTGGTGTGAATCTGATTCTTTATTTTTATTTTATTATATTTTTTTTACCGTATGAAAAATTACATTAATGATAATATTCGTAGGTACCTATGACATTCTTGATAATATTATTTAATATATTTTTTGACATTTGATTAATGCGTCCACAAGAATTGACATTGTACTGTGACATCTGTAACTCGATTTTCTTATTCAATGTGTCTATTTTTTAAATTGCATAAAAGAACATTATATGACATTTTTAATTTTATTAATAAATATTTGCATGCCTACATATTAAAGGCAAATACTGTATGGTACACTAGAAACAATTCCTAAACAACTTGTAAACCCAGTATTAGCAAATAAAGACTATTCTATTCTGACATTGTTTGACAGTTTGCAGTAAGGGCCCCGATCGCGGTAATTCTATGACGCATTAGTCAAGTGTACGTGCAGTTGAAGTGCAGTTGACGTGCAAAACCGTTTTCGATAACGCGCGGCTTTAACAGTGCGACAACGTTTTCTGTTCCGGTGATAATCTTTGGAACTAAAACTGTTTTCATACGACAGTCTATTTTGACAGCTAATTTCGTATTGCAAGTGGTTCCTCTGTCACGGATGTCACCGGATCAGACAGGATTGTAGGACCATAGGTTTGCGTGAGGTATGCGTCGTTATGTCATCGATTGGCCCGGTTCGATAATCAAAACCATGTCGAAAAAAAGTTTGAGTTTTGAATAAAAACTCTTTGCAATGATCGTCCCGCTAAGTTAAAATTTTTGATTTTCAACGTTCCACGTTCAAATCATTTTCATCCCTAGGGAACATCTATTCAATATTATGTCCATCTGCGTTTGGCAAGGGTATAATTATTAACTTGTTCTACCTTGATATATCGTGACATATAATAAAATTGTACTTTATCGAGCAGGCGTTCTATTTTTAAATTTCACCACTCACGTTGAGCGCTCGCTTTGTACTCATATTTGACATATTTTACTCATATTTGACATGAAAATGAGTACTAAGCAAGCGCTCGAGGGGAGTGAAAAGTATCTTTTCAACACACTTGCTCATAAAGTGAGCCTTATTACATCGATCTTAGGGCCATAAACCGAACTATAACCCACGCGTGCATAATAATATTACAGTACTAGTTGCGTAATAAAATTATCCCTACAAAGTTAAGTAAGTACCTAACTGCAAATTATATGCGAGTAAACAGAGACTTTTCAATTTAACCGGGTAATACAGTATCCCTACAAAGTTAAGTTAGTACCTAACTGCAAGTTATATGCGAGTCAACAGAGCATTTTCAATTTCAGCGGGTAATAGATACAGTTCTTTTTTTGTAACAACAAAGAGGTTTTATACGGCTGAAAATACATTTACGTTTTTAGAATAAATAAATGTGTCCCTAATTAAGACAAAAAACATAATTAAGTATATTATTATCAAATTATTTATAATTCACAATAATTTGTTATAAAACATTTGCATTTTATCACTATTATTATACTTAATTATTTTGTAGTAGGCTGTATGGCTGTATGTAATCAATCAACTCACATATGGCGCGTGCAAAAAAAAAAAACTTGCGCGCTTTTTCCCTTAGTTAATATTAGGATAATACAATATGTATGCAATAAATGTTTGTTTTTCCTCGCAAGTGTGTTGAAAAAGTGCGTATGAAACTCGTGAGCAACTTACTCACTAGACACTCGGCTGATTTACGCCCTCGCCTGCGGCTCGGGCTGCAACCCACAGCCTCGTGTATAATGAGCAACCTAAGCTCACTTGTATCATAATATACTATAACAGTATGTTTGCGTTTTCGGTTTCAATACCTTAGAGCTGCCTTAGAGTCGACATATCATCCATATCCATACTAATATTATAATTGTGAAAGTGTGTTTGTTTGTTTGTTTATTTGTTTGTTTGTTTGTTTGTTTGTCCTTCTTTCACGCCAAAACGGAGCAACGGATCGAAGTGATATTTGGTATGGGGATAGTTTGGGAGCTGGAGAGTAATATAGGCTACTTATTATTCAGGAAAATTAAGTAAAAATTGTAATTTTCTATGAAAAATCGTTTAAATGTCGTACCTTCGATACAAAACTGTCATTTCTTCCATTGCCGTTTCCAAAGAGTATGTAATCACTGACGTCTGCGCGGTCAAAATCGAATACTAATCCTTTCTATAAGCTTAGAATAAAAAAATGTACTGTAACTAGCGCCAAAAATGCCCCAGTCGCCCAGAGTTATCTGACACTCACTCTACTTCACGGAGTAATTTTTTATATGTAGGAAATAGAGACCAAGCTTGGGCCCCTTTATTGGTAGTGTGTGTAACTAGCGCTATCTGTTGTCTGGTGTAGGCAACTTTTGGTGTATAAACACACACACAAGATGTTGGTGACCGGGTCCACTATTATATGGTAAAACAACGTTTGCCGGGACAGCTTGTTATGACAATAATTATACTATTCATTCCACCATGCCATTCAGAATACCATTCGGAAGCCTAGCGATGAGCCACCTCCAGCTTAAACCCCAACCAATGTCACCGCTAGCCTAATCGCACATCGACTCCTGCTTAATGACAAGCCTCCCTCCCGTGTTGAAAATTCACCGAAAAGCAATCACTGCCATAGCGGCGACAACATTATATGCACTCCCTTTTTATTGGCAGATATATAACCACTGCTATTAAAACACTGACAAACCACAAAGCTTCAAGAGTGGTTGAGGTTTCAGTTGAACAAATAAAACACCTTGGTCCTGTCGGCGTGTCGTGGTTGCTAGCCATGTTCAACAAGTGATTAGAGTCCTACAAAGTACCCCGGCTATGGAGAAAGTCTAAGGTGTTGCATGTGTGCATTGCTCAAACCTGGCAAACCGTGTCAAGACCCTAAAAACTATGGCCCCATCTCCTTGCTGTCTCATACGTACAAACTCCTTGAGAAAATGCTGCTATTTCGCCTCACAAACATTGTGGACCCCAAACTCATCACTGAATAAGCTGGATTCAGACCTGGCAAATCGTGCTGTAGTCAGACCCTCAAACTGACTGAACACCTGGAGAATGGGTTTGACTAGGCCTAGTAACTGGCGTTGTATACGTAGACTTGACAGCAGCATATGACACAGTAAACCTGAAAAAATTACACGCTATACGTGTGGCGCAATTTTGGTCTAACAAGATCTAAAGCCGAACGATCGACACGCTGAAGAATAATAAAAATACAATCGCAATACAATGCTTATCAGTTTATTTAGAATTGAGAATATTTCCGGAATCTGTAGGTATCTATTAAATTTTAAATCACTACATAGTATAAAACAAAGTCGCTTTCTCTGTCCCTATGTCCCTTTGTATGCTTAAATCTTTAAACGGATTTTGATGCGATTTTTTTTAATAGATAGAGTGATTCAAGAGGAAGGTTTATATGTACTTTTTATCCCGATATTCCCACGGGAACGGGAACCACGCGGGTGAAACCGCGGGCGGCCGCTAGTTAATTATATATGTAAAATAATAACCGAATACGTAGGTTCACTTTATTACCCGACTGCGACAAAAGGAGGGTTATTTTTTCAATTAATAAATAATAAACAATTCAAATCTATTAAATAACTTTGTCTTTTGTTTTGAACCGCTCATTAGCATAATATTTTTATTATTAAGTACAATGTGTTTTTGACCAAAACTGTAGTCGTAAAAATTATATAATCATAAATATTATATCGCGCTGAGATTATGGTTTATTTTAAATGCGTCAATGCAAGGTCTACGACGACCATCCAAACGTTTAGGAATTATTGAATACTGTATCCGCGTGGACCAGTTCCCGTGAGAAAATTGAGATAAAATATAGCCTATGTTCTTCAGGAACAACTCAGCTTTCTACTGGTGAATTTTTTTAATCAGTCCACTACTTTTTGGACACATTTCAATTTGACGACTCTGTATGAAATATAACAAGGAGAAAAAGGTTGCCATTGCATTGATTGACGAGTTCTTGCCGGTTCTTCTCGCAAGGTCTCCCGCCTGTAGAGTTTGCGAACCGATGGCGTAGCTTCGTTAACGTTTGAAGTATTGTACAACACAACCTCAATCTCAATAAACAAATTTGACTTTTGCAAAATCCAGTAGCTGCTGCCGAAAGCGCGCCAGCGCAATCCAGCGCTGGCCGCGTGTTTGGAGTAAAACAACTGCCTGCTTACTGGCGCTAATTTGGACGCCAGCTACTTGGCTTCATGTAAATTGGCTCTAAGCGCAGTCTTCAACTCTTTCTTCTTCGTTCTTTTTTATTTGAGATATGAATAATATGATAAGATAATTATTATAGGAGATATGAAAGTAAACTTTTAATAATACTAAAGTCTCGGCATCGTGTCGCCAACATTAAACAGGAATAAGATTGCTAAAAAAAAATATTTATTTTTATTGAAAAATTGAAAATTAAGTATTTAGAAAAAATCAACCCATCCCACAACCAACTCCAAAGGGACTCGAACCCACGACCTTTCGCTATCCGGGCGGCTGCTCTAACCACTGAGCTACGGAGTCGTGTAACGTTGTGAGACGGGTCGATTTTTTTCTAATACTTCATATTCAATATTAAAAAAAAAAACAAGTAGGTATGTACACTTGGTCTTAAATTAGGTATATACCTACGTTTAGCTATATTATGTAACTAGTGGCTCCCTGCGGTTTTGAGTGTATCCATTACAATAATACAAACAAATAAACAAAAAGTGTAACCTTTCCTATTTATAATATTAGTATTAGTATAATAAAGAGAAAATATATATATTTTATCAGGATATTCTTACGGGATCGAGTACAACGCGGGTAAAACCGCGGGAAACTACTAGTACCTAATATTGGCAAAGAAAACAAAAAGTGAAAGAAATAACTGTATTGTGTACCTAAAGCTCGTCTCCTATTAAATTTAATTAAGATATTGCGTAAAAAATAAAAAGTCTATGAAGTTAATTAGTCTGAAACTCTCACATATACAGGACTAGGTTTTCGCCCGCGGCTTCGCCCGCGTGGACTACACGACGTTATCCCGCAGGAATGTAATATTTTATCGGGATAAAAAGTAGCCTATGTTCCTTTCCAGGCTACAAAGTATCTATGTCCCAAATTTCAGCCTAATCCGTTCAGCCGTTTTGGCGTGATTGAGTAACAAACATACAAACATCCAAACATCTAAACATCCAAACATCTAAACTTTCACATTTATAATATTAGTAGGAAGTAGGATTTAATTCCTGAAACATAGATCAAAGCTACCAATTGCATTGTAACCGTTAAAAGCGTAAATGCATTTTCTCGTTACTTGCTATGAAAAGGATGACTTTTGTTATGCAACAAGTCTTTGTTCTGCAGTTTGGAGATTAGGCAAATTTTCTTGCCCGGATACTGTAATATTTTAACTGGCATGGCCATTCATAATTCCAGTCAAATAAGTCAAATGTTTGAAGTCGTCTAACCATTTGCGTCTTAGTCGTTCCGGACCTCTTACAAAATAAAATGTAAATATGAATATTTGGTTTATTTTAAGTGACAAGGGCCATAAAAGTACACTTTAACATCAAATTATAATAAACGAATCAAAACAAAACATTTAAATTGAACCATAAACAAAACAGTAGGTATCTATACACATTAGTGTTATCTACACTTTGAATAAAATCATTTTAGTTTAAGATTCGTCAACTAATTATGTTCTGTTCTACCACCAAATACGCCGTCGGGCCGTGAAAATAGACAGGATTTTTTAGGGCAACGATGATGCCCAATACCCGGATCCTCTCGATGATCAGCGAGGACCCCACACCTGCAAGCCTCCGAACCTTCTCATAGGCGACGACAAGAGAGCCGTCTGCGAAGCAGATGACCTGCATTCTGGGTTACCGCGGAACAACTAGTCATACCCAATGTTCCACATGAAGGGACCCAAAACCGACCCCTGTGGAACACCGCATACCATCTCCCTCTTCAGTATCTCCCCGTCGCCGGACGGATACACCACTTTCCTACCCGTCAGGTAGTTTTCAACGATTGCCACCAAGTACGGGGGCAGGCCTTGATAGCGCAGACCATCCTTGATCACGCTGAAGGGGAGTGCGTTAAATGCGTTCCTTATGTCTAACACCGCAATAACGAACGCCCCCCGACCTGTAACCCTCTCCGTCAACCCCCTGAGCGCTAGAATGGCATCTACCGTAGACCTCCGTTGTCGGAAGCCATACTGATTGCCCGAAAGATCCGGGCCTACTGTGTCCAGGTGCTGGACGATCCGGAAGGCAATGATTTTCTCTAACATCTTTGCGACCTCGTCTAGCAACACCAACAGGCGTTAGGCTGATAGAGAATCAAAAGGCCGTTCTTCTTTCAAAAGGAGGCACAGGCGCCCGCTCTTCTAGTGGTCAGGGAATTCATCCCTCCTAAACAATCGTCAAAAAGTTCCCGTAAGTTGGTATTGATAGGCCTGGTGAAATATAAAAATCCTTTTGGGGCTACAGTATTTATATACCGAAAACGTTTTATAAATATATTGCTAATTTTGTAAAGTTCTCACAGAATTACGAGTATGTTGATTTTTCAAACAATAATCGTATAGCACTAAATTTGAATACATGATTATGGATTAGTAGTCAGTTTTACGACCGATGAAATATAAAGTAATACGTGCGCTTTGACATGTTAATTGTATTTTTACTGTTGTTTAAGTTTTAATTTTTATCTTGAATGCGATTAAATTAGATTTTTATAACAAAAACATGAGCAAATTTAATGGCTGTTGTCACATTATTTATTTTGGTTCTTATAAAGATAATCTGTTGAGCGCAGTTTCATTAGGTAGGTAGGTAGGCGACACAGCACAAGAAAAAATAGATTTTTTATAATCTTTACACCTATACATTCAAAATTATATTTGCAATTGGCACTTTGTAATTATTCATAACGTACGAGTATTCAAAAAGTTACGTATAAAAATGCTTTTTAGGTGGAAAATAAGCTTAGTCCCATTTTATGCATCTGCAAGGTTGATCTTGAATAACCAAATAAGATACTCTAACAAATAGTCGAAGGTTACAATTGCGAGATGATGTTTATTTTACAATTACCATCATTCGCGATCAAGGCAATGAATGCCTGTGCCTTGTTCAATATAAACAACACAATTAAATATAACCTGTAAGATCGAAAATATTTTTATCTACACTCATGTTATAATATTCGAATTATGAACTCATACCGTATAACAACACCCTTTATGCCATAGTCAACTTAAAAGTAAATAAAAAAATAAAACTGCATCGTAATACGATCGTAAAGTACGCGCCACATAACTTGGCACGTGTCTTTTTTCTCGAACCAATTATGACATGGTAATAAGACTTATTTCTGACGATCAGCGCCCTCTGACAGATGCCAAGTTATGTGGCGCGAATTCTAATGGGCTTTACGATACAGCTGTCATTTATTATAGCACGCACACTTCTTTTATAAGGATTCCGTTGTAACATATCATTTTTTTAATATGTTACATTCACAATAAACTATGATAGTACCAACCTTCATTTCTGTTTTTTATCCTATATTTTGTACCTTTACACATCACAGTTTTTATACATCCCTTATTGCAAAGTACATACATTCTCATTAACTCAATTCCAAGCAATAATTGCTAATTTTTACATCTTAGGTACACTTAAATTTGTCAACAAACATCTATCACGTCTGACGTTTGACATTTAATTTTATCAGAGTAAACATCATAATTTTTGAACCACTGGCTCAATCTTGTGAGGAACAGCAGAACTATTTCCACGAGCAATTATCCAGAGATATAAGTCTTCTCATTCTTGCATGGATGTCCAGCTATTTCCATCTCTTTTTCTTATAAAGACACCTTGCGTTGAGAGTCCACACTTCATCAAACTTTAGCGCCATCTGGTGTCAAATAGTGGCAAAGTATGTCGCACATATATTGTCATCTCTCTCACACCTAAATGCATAGCCATCCTGTCATCTCGTTCATGCAACAGCACCGAAACTGACATCTGGCGTAGAGTAGCTCTCTTGCTTTAATAATTGAACTTCTACATATTGAGTCCAGATTATCTATGGTACCTAAAAACTTTTATCAATAACATTATGAATATCTAATTTACAATGAAAGTAATTAGTTATTCATAATCTACAAATCTTCCTTTATTTGATTTTATATAATTCTTCATTTATCTTTAGCTAATTTTCTTAACCATAGACTATATTCGGATCATTCTAGAAATGTACAAGTGAGCATTGTCTATGCGACTGACTTTGGAAAATTCGAGATTGATGGTAAAGCAAAATTAATTAAAAACAAGATTCTAGAAAATTCGTGGCAGAACATATAAATAGGGCCTATCTCGCCCCAGTGTTTTTTTCTCTTCTTGAACCTCTACTTAACTGACTGTGAGAAAGACTGTGAAGCAAAGTCACTGTGAACTGTTATTGCATAGACATTTTTTTACCTACGTAGTTTATCCCTGATAAACCTAACCGTCCTAAGCTGCATCATTGTGTACACTGCAATTTTCTTGATTGGTCCTCGATCTTCAGCGTCCGGGTAAGTCGATCTGCTAAATGGCAAACAAATTACCAACATCTCTTTATGTCACTGCTTTGGCATAACGCTGTGTTTTCTCCTTCCTCGACAGTTCTTATTATTGACTGGACTACCTGTCCGGAGCGAGCACCTGCGAAGCTGATACCATCCCGGCGAGCCCTCGTTCGCTGACCTTAGGCCTTGAGAGACCGGCGTTCGCAACCCCTCCTCGGAATATAATTCTCAGGTGTAATCGTTCTTATATCTTTATCTCTTACTACATCTCTCCATACTCTCTTCGTTTATGAGTTATTCATAAACGTGGCGCCCATTAATTGTCTCTAATCTTCTCCTCTCTCATAAGTTTAACTTAACTACATACATATAAGTATTACCTACCTACCTTTCAATTTTGTAACACTCCCAACTTGATTTAAACTACACTTGTGAACTTATAAAACGTTTAATATTGAATAACAACCATATTTTAATTTGTGTTTGTATTTGTATATCCAGTCTGACACGTTGTAAACCTATTTTAAGGATAGCGATAGCCTTGATCTCCTATTCATATAAATTTCTTTTGAAACCTTATTTGTCTAGTTTAAACTTCATTACCTGTTTATGTAATTTCCAACTCAGTGAGAATATTGTAATTTAAGTCCCTCTGACAGTGCAACAAGTGAGCTGCAAAATAGAATAATTATCCCCACGCCCTGTATTTCTTGTAAGGACCTAATTTTACATGTCATAAAAATAAAACTTCACATTTCATTATATTTCAATTTCTTTTATTTCACATCAAAACCTATAGTTAAAAATACTAGTTACATTTAGCGCCCAACGTAGTTTGCACTCAATTCTTTGTTGACAGTTTCTCACTGGGTTCCTACCTATTTTATACTAATTTGCTGTATCTATCTCTCAAATTGTACTTATATCAATTTCAGTAATGGAGCATGCTGCGTTCTCCGGTCTCCTCGAGGACGAGGTCAGCTACGAGCTCAACCTGCGGGGAGTGGAACACGAGCGTGGTGCCACAGCGGAGACGTTGGCTGCCCTGCTGGAGAAGGCTGAACCGGCCGCTGCAGAGGTCGAGGACAAATTTATTGGTTCCCTTGATACGGGGACAGAAATAGAGGTATGTGCACGGAAGTTGGCCGAACTAAGCGCTCTTGTCCCCAAGTATTCTACCACTACACATTTCCAAAAATGCTGGGCAAGGTTGACTCACGTTATAGACCGACTAGACAGACTGACCGGGCAGACCAGGGAGCAAAGGCGTATAAAATCTTCGTCACTGGAGGAGTTATACAGACTCCGCTTTTGGATGTCAAATAGTCCACCGCGCAGTAGAGGTCCTTCCCCGTCAAGACAACACCTACATCCGACTGCTTCCCGTGATGAAGAAAACCGCATCACAGACGTTCGGAAGAACGGTGTCGATGGGGATGTACACTCTGAGGGAGCATCTATCCCTGTCCCTCCTCCTCATCCCTCTCACTCCTCTCCTTTTCTCAGAAATTCTCCTATATTGAAGTGGGGTGTAACTTTTGACGGACACACCTGTGTCTTAGAATTTATTACTAAAATTAAAGAATTAGCTGCCTCCTGCTCTGCCCAAGACCATGAACTGCTCTCAAACTTCTCACATCTGCTTACTGGTGATGCATTGGTGTGGTTCCGCGGTTACAGGGACAATATAACTTCTATGTCTCAACTTTTTGATTATCTAAAAGAGGAATTTATACCTGTTGATTATGACAGACGACTTCTACTGCAAATAAAAGGCAGATTGCAAGATAAATCTGAAGACATAAAAATTTATATCAATCTCATGCTTTATGAGATGTCTAAACTATCTAAACCACTCTCTGAAACTGAGAAGTTGGATATAATATTATCAAATATGAACACATTTTATATTGCAAAATTAGCTCTCCATGATTTCTCTTCGACTGCGGAACTCAAATCAGTGTGCTCCGGGCTAGACATAGCAAAGCACAGATGTGAGAATAGAGGTGCCTTAAATCCTGGCAATACTGCTATTGTTCCCGGTTTCACAGTGAAATCTAATCTTACTAAATCGGTAAATCAACCGTTTATTAAACAAAAACCTTTATCGGGAAATGTTGCTACCATCTCCCATAATGCTTATAATTCCGCCATGCTACAAAAAGATAGTGTCACTTGTTTAAAGTGTAGTGGCAAACATCACTATTCAAAGTGTAATGTATACAATACACCTATATGTTTTAAATGTAAAAAACCTAATGTGCTTACTCGCGACTGTACTTGTTCAAAAAACTGAATAAGTGGTCAGTAGCATGTTCTCTCTCTCTTAAACCTGAACCTTCAAAACTAACTAAACATACTACTGACCGGGAATGGCAGAAATATCTAACTTTCTTAAAAAACTTTTTCTCCTCTCAGAAGATAGCTCCAATTTGTGAGTCAAACTTGACTGACAACCGTGCGTTTATCAAAGTCAACATTTTGGGAACAGAGTGCTTGGCCTTGGCCGATTCTGGTGCATCAACTTCTATACTCAGCAACGATGCGCTAGGGACGCTTAGGGAATTAGGTCTGACTCATCTTCAGCCATCTTCTAAAACTCTTAAAGTTGGCAATAACGCTAAACTTAATATTTTGGGATCCATTACGATACCTATTACTTACAAGTCTAATCTAAGACTGATTACTCTCAATGTGTGCACAGATATCAACAGTCCTCTTATTTTAGGTGTAAATTTTCTTAGGGCATTTAACCTATGTCAGGATATTCTGGAATATACGACCGACTCTCAGTGTACTTCTGCTTTCAACTCTTTAATTGACACAAACACACACTTACATGCTTATGAGGATCTGTCGGTTGTACAAAAATCTCAGATTGATAACATTATCACTGATTTTAAAAAGATTTCTGCTGATTCTAACAACTTAGGTCTCACTGATCTTGAAGAATATGTCATTGACACTGGTGACTGGTACCCTAACTCTCCACTTAAAGAAGAAGATATTTTGTTTACCGACAGGACTTCATACTCATCTACTCTACCTCATCTTAAAGACATTTTTATTAAAGTAAACTTGAACATGTCCAAAGCCTACTCCAAATATAAGATTCATTAAAACAAAAATAGGCGTGATATTGAATATCAGGAGGGCCAGACTGTATGGAAGAAAGAATATCCACTTTCTGATGCTAGTAAATTTTTCACTGCAAAACTTGCTCCTAAATTCACTAAATGTATTGTAAAAAGAAGATCTCTCCTCTTACATACATTCTGAAGGACTTTCACACATCCAAGGATTTAGGCACTTGGCACATTAAGGACATTTGAAAATCTGTACCTATATAACTACACCTATATTTTGCTTATTTCATTTTATTTATGTATGTGATTATCTATAAGTATTTTTCTCTTTTCTCTCTTGCTCTGCATCTAGGTACTATCTCCTACTTACCTTATCCGTATGGTTGCCGGAGAAAGAATAGTACCATCGCTCTCCCCTTGCGCGTCGTAAGAGCCGACCAAAAGTCCCATTTTCCCATCCCATATTTTCCTTCATCACGACACCCATTCCCTTACCTTATCCGTATGGTTGCCGGAGAAAGAATAGTACCATCGCTCTCCCCTTGCGCGTCGTAAGAGCCGACCAAAAGTCCCAGTTTCCCATCCCACATTTTTCCTCATCTTCATACCCATTCCCAAACCCTATTATATATTCTTTTATGTACTCTATTTTTTTGTATGGTTTTTATTATATATATATTAATTTTATAGTATCTAGTTTATTCTATGGGACGGCTGGTAATCCCATAAATGAAAAATCAAAAGCCTTACTACTCAGAGCGGATTGTAACTCTGTATAAATATGCCTTAACGACAACAGATTATTCTTATCACACTAGTATATTATACTCATCTATATATCAGAGCGGCAGCGACTCTTAAAATAGGCCATCGGCACTCCATTTATTTATGTATATCCACATTTATCTAGTATACGCACACCTTAAATTTTCGGCAAGGGCGCATGGTACATAGGCCAGAAGTAAGACCCACCGTCGATATCAATTATCTGTATCGTTTATGTATTCCGTTTATTTATATAACTTATTTGTTTACAGCTGGCATGTAGTATACGTATATAGATTTTTTTTGTTTTTGTTTTTGTTTCCTTTTGCCCTTTCCTTTCCTTACTTGATTCCCAACCTACGACTTTCTTTACTTTCCCACTCTACTATACCGTGCTATCCATTCCTTCTTTCTCTATACAACCTTTTCTTTTTCTACACAACTTTCCTTTCTCTACAATTTTTTTTTCTCCTCTTGCTCTATTCTTGTTTTATCCATTCCCTTCATGCTTCCTCACGCTTTCGCTTTCTTTTCTTTACTGTGTGGGGATAGTGACCTGTCCTTCACTCACCTCATCCCAGTTCCTTTCTTTATTTTTTTTTCTTTTTTTTCTCAACTAATGAGGTATTGTAACATATCATTTTTTTAATATGTTACATTCACAATAAACTATGATAGTACCAACCTTCATTTCTGTTTTTTATCCTATATTTTGTACCTTTACACATCACAGTTTTTATACATCCCTTATTGCAAAGTACATACATTCTCATTAACTCAATTCCAAGCAATAATTGCTAATTTTTACATCTTAGGTACACTTAAATTTGTCAACAAACATCTATCACGTCTGACGTTTGACATTTAATTTTATCAGAGTAAACATCATAATTTTTGAACCACTGGCTCAATCTTGTGAGGAACAGCAGAACTATTTCCACGAGCAATTATCCAGAGATATAAGTCTTCTCATTCTTGCATGGATGTCCAGCTATTTCCATCTCTTTTTCTTATAAAGACACCTTGCGTTGAGAGTCCACACTTCATCAAACTTTAGCGCCATCTGGTGTCAAATAGTGGCAAAGTATGTCGCACATATATTGTCATCTCTCTCACACCTAAATGCATAGCCATCCTGTCATCTCGTTCATGCAACAGCACCGAAACTGACATCTGGCGTAGAGTAGCTCTCTTGCTTTAATAATTGAACTTCTACATATTGAGTCCAGATTATCTATGGTACCTAAAAACTTTTATCAATAACATTATGAATATCTAATTTACAATGAAAGTAATTAGTTATTCATAATCTACAAATCTTCCTTTATTTGATTTTATATAATTCTTCATTTATCTTTAGCTAATTTTCTTAACCATAGACTATATTCGGATCATTCTAGAAATGTACAAGTGAGCATTGTCTATGCGACTGACTTTGGAAAATTCGAGATTGATGGTAAAGCAAAATTAATTAAAAACAAGATTCTAGAAAATTCGTGGCAGAACATATAAATAGGGCCTATCTCGCCCCAGTGTTTTTTTCTCTTCTTGAACCTCTACTTAACTGACTGTGAGAAAGACTGTGAAGCAAAGTCACTGTGAACTGTTATTGCATAGACATTTTTTTACCTACGTAGTTTATCCCTGATAAACCTAACCGTCCTAAGCTGCATCATTGTGTACACTGCAATTTTCTTGATTGGTCCTCGATCTTCAGCGTCCGGGTAAGTCGATCTGCTAAATGGCAAACAAATTACCAACATCTCTTTATGTCACTGCTTTGGCATAACGCTGTGTTTTCTCCTTCCTCGACAGTTCTTATTATTGACTGGACTACCTGTCCGGAGCGAGCACCTGCGAAGCTGATACCATCCCGGCGAGCCCTCGTTCGCTGACCTTAGGCCTTGAGAGACCGGCGTTCGCAACCCCTCCTTGGAATATAATTCTCAGGTGTAATCGTTCTTATATCTTTATCTCTTACTACATCTCTCCATACTCTCTTCGTTTATGAGTTATTCATAAACGTGGCGCCCATTAATTGTCTCTAATCTTCTCCTCTCTCATAAGTTTAACTTAACTACATACATATAAGTATTACCTACCTACCTTTCAATTTTGTAACACTCCCAACTTGATTTAAACTACACTTGTGAACTTATAAAACGTTTAATATTGAATAACAACCATATTTTAATTTGTGTTTGTATTTGTATATCCAGTCTGACACGTTGTAAACCTATTTTAAGGATAGCGATAGCCTAGATCTCCTATTCATATAAATTTCTTTTGAAACCTTATTTGTCTAGTTTAAACTTCATTACCTGTTTATGTAATTTCCAACTCAGTGAGAATATTGTAATTTAAGTCCCTCTGACAGTGCAACAAGTGAGCTGCAAAGTAGAATATTTATCCCCACGCCCTGTATTTCTTGTAAGGACCTAATTTTACATGTTATAAAAATAAAACTTCACATTTCATTATATTCCAATTTCTTTTATTTTACATCAAAACCTATAGTTAAAAATACTAGTTACACCGTAGCCCAATGGCAAAAAATGAAACCCTTATAGATTCGTCATGTCTGTCTGTCTGTCTGTCCGTCCGTCCGTCCGTCCGTATGTCACAGCCACTTTATTCCAAAACTGTAAAACCTACACAGTTGAACTTGGTAGGTACCTACCTAGACTCGGCCTCACGCGAGTGATGCGGTTCCTGGATCCGAGACCGAGCGCGTCCCCCAGGTGGTGGATAGGGGAACGGCCCCCAGTGGGGGTTACCGGCTTTGGTCGGCGCCAACCAAAACCAGGATTATACCGTAACCCTGTACGTGGTGCAGGAACGGGGCCTGCCGTGTTCTGTCACGGGGGCCGCGGGGAGCGAAACCCCTTCAAAAATGCAAAATCACAACGTAACCCTGTACGTAGTGCAGGAACGGGGGCCGTCGTTGTACTAACACGGGGGCCGCGCGGAGTAAACCACTATAAAATAATCCTCAAAGGTCCGGCGTCGGGGACGTGATCGTCGGACCGCCTGAAGGTGGCAGGCAGAGGTGTTTGCCAAATACCGAACCAACCTGGGGTACCTCCCGCCCCCCAGTGTATGTATGGTTACCCCGGTACTGGGATCTCTGCCCGGGTGGACTGACGTTTCTTCCATACTCGTGGGTCTAGTTATAGCAGCAAAAAATTCAAATAAAGTTGACGTTTCGGAGAAGATGGACATTGCCCAGGGTCCGAGAAAAAACTGTGGCCAAAAAGTAGGTGGTTTGTCGAGTTGTCCTAAAAAATCCGATTCCGACGAAAGTGACTTGTCCGAAAAAGAAGCGGAAAGCGTAGACGAATATACCTCTGACGAGGCTTCCCACGTCGAGATCCTGACAAAAGTGGAGCAAGAAGCCGAATATGTGAAGGAACATATTGGGGACGTTAGGAAGTTCCTTAAGTCGCACTTCAAACTATACGACATTTTAGAAGTGTGCAGCTCCCTTTCTCTCGCAGAACAAGCGCTCGAGAGCACCATCAGAATGTCGAATTTGGAACGTAGAGCCCTGAAAAATGAGAGAGAGAACGCGGAAGTAAAGATCCGACAAGTTACGGAGCACAGCCGGAAGGTGGAGGAGCGAAACAGGGCCCTAGTCAAGGAGCTGGCGGCGCTTAAAGCTGCCCCCGCCGCACAGAAGCCCGCTCCACAGCCAATCGATGTGACGCCTGCTTTAACGGAATTAAAGAACTCCCTTCTAACGACTTTGACCGGAGTAATAGACGAGCGCCTAGGGGCGTTCGAGACGCGCCACTTTAGCGCCCAGCCTAAGAAACCAGAAACACTGTCGAAGAGCGGAAGTTCTGTCCCCGCCATGCCGAACGCCCCAGTACCGTATGCCCAGGGCACCTGGTCGGATGCCGTGCGCCGCGGGAAGAAGCAAAAGCCCGCAGCAGGTGATGCCAACCAGTCGAATCGAAACGCACAAAAGTGGTGAATCAGCAGAAAGAACGGCACCCTAAAAGACGGAGGCTGGTCCCCCCTAAATCCGCAGACGTAGTGCTGACCCTCTTACCGTCAGGTAGCTTTGTAATTGTTCAAGAATTTTCGAAATCGGTCCAGTAGTTTCGGAGCCTATTCGCTGCAAACAAACAAACAATCAAATCTTTCCTCTTTATAATATTAGTATAGATAAGTAAACTTTTTAAAGTACTTAATAAACAAAATAATGGAAATATACATAAAATATAAAGAAACTTAATGAGTATTTTACATAGCGATGAAGAAAACAGATAATTTTTCTACATAAAATAGATTACTCCATTTTGAAAGTATAAAATTAAACTTAAAAATACACAGGCGTTAAATATCTTTATACAGTGAAATTAATAAATAGCAAAAGTGTTGGCAATTTCTCTATACCTTCAAAAAATAAACATTTAAAAGCTGATCTATGTCAATATAACTATAAATTAGTAGGTATCTAAAAAACTCTTTTATTTCAAACTAGCTGTTGCCCGCGACTTCGTACGCGCGGTGTAGTGACTTTTGTGTTAGTTTAGTTTATGTGTGTTTGTTGCTCAGATTTCATAACGCTCTTCTTGAAGTCCTATTCTCTACTAAAAGGGTCTAAAGAATATCGAATATGCAGGCTAGGGTATGAACATGGTATGTTGTTATCATATGCTGCATGAACATAGTTGAGCCCTCATTCAAAGATCTGTCCGTCTGTCAAGAAACTTTTTCTCAAGTATGCGTGGGAGGTATCAAGCTAAAATGTATGTCAAATTAAATACTGAAGTCTGCAATCCCTTAGAGGCGACAAAAAAAACAAACTTCTCTTCTCTTCTTCATAACTCAAAAGGGCCACTTGGATCTCGATTTTCTTTTAAATCTCATTTAGCTACTTGTTGTTACCGATCCCGATTTAAATTTAAACCGCTATCTAGGTCGGTTTAGGCTGTCAAATCTCGATTTACAGTAAGTTGTAATAACTTATCTATATTTTCATATGGTTTTTATACGCAAAAATGCATGTATCACACATAACAGCGTATAATGATAACGATTATTTTGAACAGCCGTTCTTCGTTCTTCGACGTTGCTTGCTAGCGGGCAATAGATCTATTCTACGCGAGGTTCATAAGACTGAACCACACCAAACGATCCATCTTGGATTGGCCAACTACGATCTAAGATTGGGGATCATGGATCTAATTTGTTCTCTTGGTGCTCTTGGATCGCACGAGGCACGTCCATTCCGACCACTACTATGGAGCTCCAGTGGTGAAGCGCACTCTTGCCGCGCGCGATTAGAGCGCGTATTATCGTTTTGCGCATATGCGCGCTTTCACGATTCAAACAGAAGTTCTTACTTAGTAATGCATAATATCAGGCCAATCATATTTTTAATATAAAATGAAAAAGAGATTGTGTGTATCCATACTAATATTATAAATGTGAAAGTGGGTTTGTTTGTTTGTCCGTCTTTCACGTCAAAATTGGTGCAACGGATCGACGTGACTTTTGGAATGGGAATAGTTTGGCAGCTGAAAAGTGACATACTTAGGCAGCCATTAGACAGTCAATCTGGATCAATGATCAATGATCAATGATCGCGATGCAGATTGACTGTGTACGAAGGTGATTGACGGCTCGCGATCTTGATCGCAAAATATCTACAAAGTAAATCTCGATCGCGATCTGGATGTAATGGCTGCCTTTGGCTACTTTTTATCCCTGAAAAATATCACATTCCCGTGGGATAACGTCGTCGTTTAGTCCGAGCGGGCGAAGTCGCGGGCGGAAGGCTAGTATTTTGATATGGAGACATTTCTTCTTTAAGTAACAGGTATAAAATGTAATGATATACCTACCATTTAATTATTTAATTTTAATCAATCATCACTTATGTAAGCTTTCCTAGTAAATAAATGAATAAATAAGTTAGATAGAAAACTATTTTAAATATTCCTTTATTTTATTGGATGGTACCTACGGCTGAAGGCCTAAGTAGCCAGAGCCGGTTAAATGACATAAAAATGGTAGGTATAGTGCGCCAATCTTTTCTGTTCCGGTGATTATCTTAGGAACTAAAACAGTTTTCATACGACAGTCCATTTTGACAGCTAATTTCGTATTGCAAGTGGCTCCTCAGTCACGACTGTCACCGGAACAGAAAAGCTTGTGGCACTGTAGGTGTAGGTAACTACGTACTGGCCACTTAGCGTTTGAGCAAATTTTTCAAAACTACATTGGTGACATTTTGTCTACATTGCGACAAACTTATTTCACACAGTGGTTATTTTTTGGTACTAAATATACTGTTGACTGCCGGCAGTCCATTTTGACAGTTAATTTTGTATTGCTAGTGGCTCCTCCAGGACCACTGTCACCGGTTCAGATATATTTGTGGCACTTTACTTACTGTAGCGACATCTAGCGTCGAGTGGAAATGCGAAGTATAAATTTTACATCAATAGGGTGAGAACTTCAGTTTTGGCCACTGCCCCGAGTGCTTACTTAGCTTAAAACATTTCGTTAATAACTTTTGCTTGATAATATACTTTTTATCTATGACTTTTAAGTCATAATAACAATAGTAATCATTATTTATGACATAGGAATATTATTCAATAAACGCTTTTCAGTTTACATCGAATTAGATGTTTCTTTTATTTTATCTAAGTTAGTTAAGTATTGATTTCGCGATGTATCTTTTAAAATTTGATTGACAAAAAACACATCAATCGGCACTCTTCGCACATTTTAAGTTTAAAAAATAGGTTTTTAATTGACTAAAATAAAACTAAATTCCGTAAGTATATGAATACTTAGTTATATGTTTTTACTATGTATGTCCACGAATTTCTCGAAATCTAAAGGCATATCGAGATGATTCTATTTGATTTAAATTAGGTGTATTCTAACTTTGGGAACAGTCTAAGATTCATCAAAATCGGTTTAGTATTTTTCGTGGGTATTTTATTGTACAATATACACTAAAACTTAGGAAATAAATAGTAATTTAAAAAAATAAACTGACTGGCACCGACCTCAAAAAGGTACCTTAATTATAATATATATTATATTTTTCCTTTTCAGTTGACAAATACTTTTTGGAGTCGGTTAAATTTATTAAGTAGTTTTTTTGTATTGTAAATTTAAAAATTTAAAGAAAAGTATAATATACATTCTTGACAATTTTAGATACCTACTTAAGACCATAGGCGAAAGAAGTGAAAAAAAATTAAAGTGGCAACAGCGGGGGCTTTCACCCTACTTAATATAGATAATCATTCGAATGTACTTTTGTGAAAGGTATATCGTAATCTTACTGACTTCCCGCGCCATCTATTGTTTAGTAGTTATGATGCGAAAAAAGTGAAAAGCATCTTAAAGTGGCAACAGAGGGGGCTTTCACCCTAATTAATATAATCATTCGAATGTTCTTTTGTGAGAGGTATATCGTAATCTAACTGACTTCCTGCGCCATCTATTGCTTAGTAGATATAATGACGTAAATAACATGAAATTATTTTTATGATTTTATGTGAGACTGGATGGGTTTTAATTTATATTATGTTTTGAAGCAGGTAAAAAAAAATAACATGATTCATTATTAATTGAGACAGCGATTAAATATAACGTATTTTCATAATCATGTGGCGCCATCTATTTTAGTAAGAATCTGTTTTTGTATTTTCCCGTAGGAATAATTAAATTTCCCGCAATAAAAGGTACCCTATATGTTGACCCGGGTTATAAGCTATTACTACACAAAATTTGGTAAAAATCCGTCCAGTAGTTTTTGCGTGAAAAGCGAACATACAAACAGACAAACAGACAAACAGACAAACAGACAAACAGACAAACAGACAAACAGACAAACAGACAAAAATTTTAATATCTATCGTTTTGGAGTCTATATCCTGTACACATCACATAGCAGTAATTTTTTTTTTTTTATATTTCATGTACAGACTTTTTGTCCGTTTCTGTTTTATTATATGTATAGATGCTTTTTCTTCTAACTGTTCTAGAATTCGATTTAAACAATAGATCTTTTGTGCATACTAAAAGTGGGCCCAGATGACGGAAAAAAATATTTAAAAAAATGCAATCCGGCGTCTGGGCCCATGGGCCCAGTAGAGAGTGGGCCCAGTCGTCACCGGTCGGCTCATGACCGGTGAAGATCTGCCCAATGTGTTTTCATCCGTAAACCTTTATTTTTTCATTATTATACTTAATCACAATTTATGATTCAATCATAAAAGAAAAATATGAGGAAGTAAGTAAATTAATTTTAGTAAGAAGACTATGTATTTATATAATACTAGCTTTCCGCCCGCGGCTTCGCCCGCGTGGACTACACGACGTTATCCTGCGGGAATGTGATATTTTTCCGGAATAAAAAGTAGCCTATGTTCCTCTTCAGGCTACAAAGTATCTATGTCCCAAATTTCAGCCAAATCCATTCAGCCGTTTTGACATGATTGAGTAACAAACATACAAACATCTAAACATCCAAACATCTAAACTTTCACATTTATAATATGAGTAGAATAATTAAATAGATATAAAATACTGTATTTCAACTAATCAATAAAAAGTTATACCTAGGTAAGCATCACTTGTTGAATTACTATCAAGTGTCAACGCACAGACAAGTAATGATATGTTTACAGTTAAAACAGAAGACATCTTTTATTTTTAAATTTCAACTCGCCCTTGACTTTTAACTGTTTCAAATATTTTGTTAGAACAAGAGGATAAGACTTGATTTATATTTATTACTAGTGGCTCCCCGCGGTTTCATCCGCGTAGTACCCATTCCCGTGGGTGAATCAAGATAACTAATCGAGGTACTGTAGCTTTTTTAATTATGTTTTTTTAAATCGATTTCGTAGTTTTTGAGTATTGACAAACAAACAAACAAACAAACAAACAAAAAATCAAATCTTTCTTCTTTATTAAATAAGTATAGATTTTGTAATCTTTCTGAAATTAAAAATATAATTGTTTTGTTATATTTTATGCATAATATAGGTACAGTATACTTGAGATAGCTACACCGTCTATTTTGTTTGTTTGTTGAAGTTTGTAATGGATAAACTCAAAAACTACTGCACCGATTTAAAAAATTCTTTCACCATTAGAAAGTTACATTTTTCCTGAAGGACATCGGATATATTTTATCCCGATATTCCCACGAGAACGGTTACCACTCGGGCAAGAACCGCGGAGAGCCACTTGTCGAAAATAAAAGAGACGTGAAAACCTTAGTGTGTGTCAGATAACTCTGCACGTGGCTGGCGCGTTTTTGGCGCTAGTTATACAGTGCATTTTTTTGTTCTAATGTTATAGAAAAGATTAGTATTCGATTTTTACCGCGCGCAGACTTATCTGACGAGCACTCTACCTACTGTTTCAATTTTATTGTTTTATTTTTATGATTGTGTAAAAAGTTCATGAATGTGAATTACTTAGGTTTAAAGAAAATCCCAGTGATTGTTTCTTAACACGTGGTCGATTGTACAGATCGGTAGTAGATTTACGATATTATTCATGATGACCTACGGAACAGATGCGGTTCAGGAACACGGTAAGTCACGATTTATGACAACCCGTAACTCACGGGAGACAAACTCGAGGCGATTGTATTCGATCGTCGTGGAATTAATTACCAGGGAACATGAGTTAGTTACTCATGCTGCTTAGCATTGTTTATCGTTCAGTTTATGGTGTACTTTTTATAAAAAAAAAAACGACAGATAAATATGCTCAAGTTACTACTTCGTGACATGCGTTTTCATTCGGTAGAAGACATAAAGAGAATTCGCGGCGAGTACTGAACTCAATTCCGGAAAAACTGTTTAAAAATGTTGATGATTGGATTATTCGTTGGTGTAAGTGTATCGTTTCTGAAGGAGCATACTTTGAAGGTGTGAAATAAATTTTGATGAATAACTAACATTGTAAAATGGAAAATGAAGTATTTAGAAAGAAATCGACCCGTCTCACAATCAGACTACTCAGCTACGGAGTCGTTTCAGTTCGAGCTCAGTGGTTAGAGCAGTCGCCCGGATAGCGAAAGGTCGTGGGTTCGAGTCCCATCGGAGCTAATTGTGAGACGGGTCGATTTTTTTTCTAAATACTTCATTTTCCATTTTTCAATCATAAAAATTGCATTGTGAATGCGAAAAAGTAAAAACTTAAATAACTAACATCGTGTTTATTATTGACCTTTTCCCGGTACTTTCTTGACAGAATAGTAGGGCAGAAGCTCCAGTTTTGGCCACTGCACCGGCCTTGGGCACTTTTTGCTCTAAAAGTTGCAATGCAATTAAAATAAGGTAAGCACTTATTTTATTTAAGGTAATAATAACAATCTATAGAATTCCTTATGTCATACGATTTTTTTTCAATAGACGCCATTGTCTGTTTTAATTTTTTTTGTATGAAAATATAAGAAATTTGTTATTGATGATAGGACGATGCGACATAACGTCCCCCTAAAACCCATTTACGACCAACAGATTCGAAATGTTTTTTTTTTAATTTTTTATATCTTAGGTATCTTACGTATCTTAGGTAAAATATATTAATATAGTGACAACTTTTTACTATGGCGACATCTCTCAAATGTGTGGGAAATTCTGGGAATATATTATTTTAATATTATTATTTAGTACAAAAGTTACTACGTTAGTAAATTTTTTTTTAATTCTGACATTGAATATAGCTATAGTGACCAAAACTGAGGCATTTTTCACCTCTGACAAAATATTTCGAGACTCCATACAAAATGTCCCGATTAGTTGCTAAATTTGTATGAAAAGTCGTTTTTTTTTTTCATTTCCGACAAAAAATTCTTGCTGTACGTTGTTCAGCATGATGGTCTGAAGCCATGGTTATAGTTTTGCAACGGTGCCCCTAACACCCTGTATACAAAAAACTACCTAGGTATTTTCCTTTTTTTTGTTATGTTACGGATCTGCAATCAGTCGCCAGACTATAATCAGATGTGCTGAGTGAACGGGCTGTTTTAGAGCAGGGAGCCATTGCACCACCGTCTAATCATATTATGTGATTTCGTTTCAGTCTTTTAGCCACATTTGTATTTTCAAGCAATCCAGAAGCGAGTGGATTTGGGTGGTTGCTGAAGCGTTCAAAGTAGGGCTTCTTCAGGCGCTCGATCTCTGAAGTTACGGTTGGGATGTTCAAATACTCGTGTATTTCGTCGTTCTTCGTAAACCATGAAGCGTTGGCAATATTTTTAATATGTTGTTTTGAACCCTTTGCAGGCACATAATGTTACTCTTCCTGGCTACTCCCCATATCTGAATACCGTAGGTCCATGTGGGTTTCAAAATGGCGTTATATATTAGAAGTTTGTTATCCAGGGATAACGCCGAGTCTCTTCCCATCAGCCAGTACAGGCGTATAAACATGTGGTTCACTTGATCTCTTTTATTCTTTATATGAAATTTAAAAGTCAGTCATCTATCCAGGTGGAACCCATGGTATTTAACACAGTCTGATTGAGGCAAATTGTTACCCCCTAGGCGGACTGGTGGACTGATTGTTCCCTCCTCAAGGTGAAGGTAATGTAACTGGATTTCTGCGCACTTGCTCGAATACGCCATTTTCTAAGCCAATCAGTGATACTGTTCAGGAGTTGTTGGAGCTTTTCACTTGCTCTCCTATGATCATTGTCCACTGCCAGAAGAGCAATGTCGTCGGCATATGTAGCAACCATCACATCCTCAGATACTGGCAAGTCCGATGTGTAGAGGTTATATAAGACAGGCCCGATGACAGACCCCTGAGGTACTCCAGATTGGATGGGGAATAGTGTGGACTTCTCATTCCCATATCTGACTTGGAATAGTGTATTAGATATATACGATTCAAGGATGGGGACCATGGAGTGCGGTAATTTTTTCTTAATCTTGAACAGCAGCCCTCTGTGCCAAACACGGTCAAAAGCCTGTTGTACGTCCAAAAAAGCAGCGGAACAATACTTCTTGTCCTCGAAACACTGTCTGTGTACCTGTTCAACGGTTGAGTGTGCTTTGCGGAAGCCAAACTGGTGTTTGGGCACGACATCATTTTCGTTCATAACTATGTTCTATCTCTTCAGAAAAATCTTTTCCCACAGCTTCGAAAGAACTCGAGTGAGACTTATAAGGTCGATATGAAGAGCACTCATGAGGTGGTTTACTATCCTTATGGATCATCACAATCTGTGAAATTTTCGACAGGTTCGGAAAATGAGAAGTTCTGAAGATGGCGTTGAACAAACAGGCCAGGAAGGTGACACATTTTTTTGAAAGCTCTTTGAGAATCTTTGGGGTGGTAAGGTCGAAGCCGGGTGCCTTTTTAGGGTTCAGCAATTTTATTTCCCTCATGATTTCTTTAGGAGATGTTGGCCGAATAGGTAAACATAGCTGGATGTCTTGATTAAGTATGTCATCTAAGTCTGATTCTCTCCCGTCTCCCTCATTCGGTTAGAACACGAGAGCTTTTACTTTTTAAATTTGAAAAATTTACCTTTAAAGTTCGACAAACTCTCTATACCTAAGACCATTTAGTACTTAGTGCTTAAAAGTGAAAAAAATCCTTAAAGTGACCACAAAGGGGTCTCCTGCGTCATGTCTATTGGAGTGGTCACAGGAGGTTTCGTACATTTTTGCCCATCCTCTTTAGCATCCCCACCCACCAACAGAAATATGCCTTTGTTTCCATCCAGTCACACCAAACGAGTAACACTGTGACTCGTTGGGACAAAAAATTCCCATCCAGTAACACTGTTACCTACTCGTTGGGACAAGTTTGGAATAAAAGCAATCGCAACCAGTCACAACGAGGGACGAGTTGCAGGATAGAAATATTAATAATTTTGATTTTTTTCACCTTGTACTAAGTAAATGGGTCATAGGCATGAAGGACGAGTTGACGAATGATAGTGTTCGATAGTAGATGCCAGAATAAGAAACGAGAGAAAAAAAATATTTTTAATACAGTTGCTCAAAAAGTGGCGTATTGCAGGGACGTATAGCGTTCGGGATGTGGGCTATTACACACTCGAACTTTTTCTTTACCTTTCCCGAACTCGTGCGTTTTCTTTCCCAACTGTCAAAATATTGTCAATTAAAAAGAAAAAACCAACCACGAAGTTTTTACTAAAAACAAATCATAGAAGTTTTTATGATTCATGCAAATATTTCTAAAAAGAAGCTACTAATTTGTTTCAATATCAGATTTAAAAGTAATTTTAATTATACATTAAATTAATATTAGTATCGGCCAAATTAAATTTATGAATATAAAAAATACATAAAATTGGCTGTATGACCACAGATTACTAAATATGGTATGACGTGCACTATTTACCATAGTATCTGCTTATAGGAGTTTGCGCAAGTAAGTGAAAAGAAAATGAGGGACCTTATTTCTTAATTTTCTAAATTAGTTTTTTCTGGTTTTTATTGTGGTAGGTACTTAGTATGGTGGAATTAGTGCAATAATGTGGCTTTAATGGAAAACGATGTGGTAAAAGAGAGAAATAAGGAAAGGCGCTCCTGTAGGATTCAGATTGCTTTTGTTAGGTTTCATTTCATTTCATCTCATTTAATTTAATTTTCATTTCATATCAATAAAAAAATTCTACTGAAGCCTTGGCTGTATGATCATAGTTTCCTTTGCCAACCCAGAATGGGTGAAGAACACAAAAAAAAGTCTCTGCTTATATTCTTTTACGATTAGTTAGTTGAGTTTATTGTGTTTTATTATTTTATTAAATTGCTTAATTTTTTCGCAACTGTATTAAAAATAGTTGTTCAGTACACGTGCGGAACCGTCATTGCAACTTGTTCCGACTGTCAACCCTCACCTTCGGCTGCGCCTCGGCTCGGGTAGACATTTGTCGGAACTCTTTGCAATGACAGGCTTTCCGCACTTGTAATGAAATCTACTATTCTTTAATCCTATAATAATGATACTTTTGCACGTTTCTATTGATTTTTGACGCCCTTTTGTAATTCATACCTAATTAAAACTTAAAAAATAGCAAATACATCATAATTGACTCCATAATAATGACCTGTTTTCGAATTTCGTTCGAGTGAAATCGATATTCCAGCTGTGGATGCACCATACCATATATAGTGATCAGCCTACATGTCATGCTACATACACTGATCTGTGTGACATGACACATACTACTCGGTCGAGCTAACATGCCACCTGCAGGCCTTATACCTGTCCCTCTCACTCTCAAGGCATGACAAAATCGAGTGAAAGGATTAGAGTAGGGCTTTAGGTGTCATGTTAACTTGAAGGAGTTGTAGTCTGTTGGTGGATGGGACACCCCATTGATTTGCGTGTTCCTTTGAGGACGATTTCTCAACTTTGTAACTAACTGAGACATTTTTTGGTAATTAGAACTAGGTATGTCCGTCCTGGTAATAAAACTGATGCACTTCTGGGGTATCTGAAAAATATAATTTGCCTTTGACGAATTTGTTATCAAAATGTAAAAACGAAATGCTCATTGACGAGAAACACTGTGTAAGCGGATATAGGGCAGAGGTACCCTTTGTGGCCACTTTAAGGATTTTTTGACTTTTAAGCACCAAGTAGGTACTAAATGGTCTTAGGTATTCAATACTCAAATTATATCTTAAATTATAGATAATTTATCTACCTTTAAAGGTAAATTTTTCAAATTTATAAAAGTAAAATAGTTTTTTTATGTTACACACAATGTGTGAGAGGTGCCAAATGTACCGGTTTTGGCCACTTACTGATAGTTAAACTTTTGTAAGTATTGCGAAAAATCAAAACTAAACCCAGGTAAAATCAATATATTCTAATTCGCTAGAAACCAGTCTATTGCAAAACAACAATTTAATTGTCAAAAACAAAGGTTTATAAAGTATTTTATCCAAAACAAATTTCTTAAAATTTTCATACAAAACATATTTTCAAACAGAAAATGGAATTTATTGAAAAAAAATGTTATGACATAAGGAATTCTAACGGTTGTTATTATTACCTTAAAACACCTTATTTTAATTGCCTTTATCAACAATGGCTAAAAGTTGTTTAGAAAACTTTTAGAGCAAAAAGTGGCTAAAACCCGTACAGTGGCCAAAACCGGTACGCCTGCCCTACTTTGATTAAGTACTATTTTTTTATCCACAACGGGTTAGCAATTAGTCTTCGTCACACGATGTTAAGCGATGATAAGGCTGAAGATAGAAGCGCACTACTCCCGAAATCTTCAATTACTGAGGATCTGGCTATGTCATATCTAACTGCCGGAACACAACAATGCTGAAAAACATCGTTGTTATGGCGTCTGATACCAGTGGTGTGTACCACAGACCACAGAGGCGATATAGAATTAAGTAAAGTTCCATACGTAACCAGAAGTCAACATCCAAAAGACTCTTCCTAAACTACTCGTAACTTCTTGATTTTAAAATGTATTTTAAGTAATTAAGTTACCCACGTAAAATATCTTATCATATTTTTTTAATATTGTATATACATGTTAGTATCCCAATTTGGAAAACCTAAAAGATTTTACAAAGTATTGAATTTAAATCGTATTTATAAATGCCTGCAACGTATTAAAAGCAATGAGTTATTTTCTTACACAATGATTGTAAGTACGCCTAAACAGGAGATTTGTTTTATGACGTGACGTGACTGAGGTTTTTTTTAAGAAGGTATAATTATTGTTTGTTTTTATCCATTACAAACAAAGAAACAAATATTTCCTCTATAAAATACCAGGATAGAATGATAAATAAACTTGCATGCAAGAATATCGACAAACTGCAATTTTGAATTTGAAAATATTGCAAATGAAGTATTAGAAAAAATCGACCTGTCTCGCAACTTTTTAACACGACAATATATTCAATAGCATGAATGAAAAAATGAAAAAATAATTTAAAATTAACTTTATAATATTTTGGGATTATATTGAAACAATAATTCTCTGAACCTAATATTTATTGTATAAAATTGAAAGGGATTCGATTCTCGTCTCTATTTATACATTTTATGTTACGTTTTGTGATTTGGCTGATAACTTTATAGTAGGAGCTTTAGTGGGTACACTAGTGGATGCCCACGTCTTCGGCCTTCTTCGTTATATCGCGTCAAATTGCGTCAATCTTTAGGTACAAAGGTAATCGGGATAAAAAATAGCCTATGTAACTATATCTTTGGTGTTAACTTTCTCTTTTCCAAATGTTGCCAAATCTGTTCAATGGTTTAGGAACTATTTAGTAATCAGTGGTTTGGACGTGAAAACCTAACAGACAGAGAGAGAGACAAGTTACTTTTTACGCATTTACAGTATTAGTATAATATATGAAAAGCTACCAATCAAAGGAAGGGGGCTATTAATGATCCGGTGAGTGAGTATTAGATCTTTGCTCTACCATGAGACGAAGGTACAATTCAATTCAATTCAATTCATTTATTTGCGTAAATATGAGTACATAAGAGGTCATAAGCGGTACAATATCGAGTCCGTCACATTTTACCCATAATGGGTGTGCAAAACAATAATTATAAAAGGTTAAACAATTTCAAATAGTCATAGTCATAATTTTTTTATTCATATAGATTAAATAAAATTAATGCTTATGAATCGTCCAATATTTTTTTACATACCACCTGTTATGGACATCTTTTAACTGACAAGAAAAACAGGCGAAAAAAACTCATCAGCTTTAACAGAAGCAACGCATTTACAAAAAATAATTATGTCGTTGCTGGACAAAATGATACAATAATAAAATTTATACAAAAAGCTAATGCTGAAGGAAAGTATTCTCATACTTATGTATAGGAATATTTTCCTTTTATACATTGTTAGTGTTACTATAATTATGACAACCAAGCATTGTGATCATTTAAATAATCTTCTACTTTATAATAGCCTTTGCTTAAGAGCGGCTTTTTAACATGTTTTTTTAAATTTATTTAAAGGCAGCTCGATTAATTCTTGTGGAACTTTATTAAAGAATGCTATGCCTTTTTCCAAAAACGAGCCTCTACTTTTTTAAGTCTAAATCTTGGAACGGCAAGCCTATTTTTATTTCTTGTGTTAAAATTATGAATATCACTATTCTTAGTGAATGAGTCAAGATGTTTCCTAACATATAATATATTCTCATAGATGTATTGCCCTGCTAAGGTTAGTATACTAATTTCTTTAAACAAAACTTTTAATGAATCGCGCCGGCGGCGGAGGGTGTAAATGGCGCGTACCGCTCTTTTTTGAAGTACAAAAATATTTCCAATATTGGCTGCTGAGCCCCACAACAACACGCCATAGGACATGACACTATGAAAATAACTAAAGTAAACAAGTCTTGCCGTTTCAATATCAGTTAATAGCCTTATCTTTTTTACTGCAAACGCAGCAGAACTGAGTCTACTCGACAAGGCCTCTATATGTGGATCCCACTGTAGTCGTGAATCTAAGGTAATACCACAGAATAAGCAACTTTTCATACAGTAGGCCGACGGAGACGTCTAGACAGGTCAATCGTGCGGGGCTTGCGGGATGAGACGGGGGAGTGGTTGTCCCGAGGGACATACAACGCCGTTCATAGTAACTCGGGACAAGTCTTCCAGGGCTATCACGTCTTTATCGTTATAATTTATTTTTAAATTAATATTATGGTGCATACGACATGAAGTGTGAGTGCGTGCAAATCTTCATCTCGCTTATTAAAAAAAAGGCAATTTCCAAAATCTTTTTTCAAAGTTTCAAGCTTTCAAAAGTTTCATTGAAATCGGCCTGCTAACAAAAAAGTTGGACGCCATCTTGGATTTTTTTATACTTTTAACATTGCGTTGTTGTTTTCGTGTCAAAATAGTACCAAAAACTAAATTTCATCAAAATCGGCTTACAAAAAAAAAGTTGGCCGCCATCTTGTTTTTTATTATTTTTGACATTGTGTTGTTGTTTTCTTATCAAAATTGTACCAAAAACCAAGTTTCATCAAAGTCGGCTCACAAACAAAAAAGTTGGCCGCCATCTTGGATTTTTTATATTTTTAACATTGCGTTGCTGTTTTCTTGTCAAAATAGTACTAGAAACTGAGTTTCATCGAAATCAGCCTGCAAACAAAAAAGTTGGCCACCATCTTGGATTTTTAATACTTTTAATATTGTGTTGCTGTTTTCTTGTCAAAATAGTACAAGAAACAAAGTTTCATCAAAATCGGCTTACAAAATAAAGTTGGCCGCCATCTTGTTTTCTTTTTATTTTTGACATTGTGTTGTTGTTTTCTTGTCAAAATTGTGCTAAAAACCAAGTTTCATCAAAATCGGCTCACAACAAAAAAGTTGGCCGCCATCTTGGGTTTTTAATATTTTTAACATTGCGTTGTTGTTTTCTAGTCAAAATAGTACCAGAAACTGAATTTAATCGAAATCGGCCAGCAAACAAAAAATTTGGCCGCCATCTTGGATTTTTATATTTTTAACATTGTGTTGCTGTTTTCTAGTCAAAATAGAACCACAAACTGAGTTTTATTGAAATCGGCCTGCAAACAAAAAAGTTGGCCGCCATCTTGATTTTTATATTTTTAACATTGCGTTGCTGTTTTCTTGTCAAAATAGAACCAGAAACTGAGTTTTGTCAAAATCGGCCCACAAACAAAAAAGTCGGCCGCCATCTTGGATTTTTATCATGATTAACATTTTGTTGCTGTTTTCTTGTCAAAATAGTACCTACCAGAAACTGAATTTCATCGAAATCGGCCAGCAAACAAAAAATTTGGCCGCCATCTTGAATTTTTATATTTTTAACATTGCGTTGCTGTTTTCTTGTCAAAATAGGTACCAGAAACTAAGTTTCATCAAAATCGGCTTACAAACAAAAAAGTTGGCCACCATCTTGGATTTCTTTTTATTTTTAACATTGCGTTGCTGTTTTCTTGTCAAAATAGAACCAGAAACTGAGTTTCATCGAAATCGGCCTGCAAACAAAAAAGTTGGCCGCCATCTGCGATTTTTTAATATTTTTAACATTGCGTTGCTGTTTTCTTGTCAAAATAGTACCAAAACCGAGTTTCATCGAAATCAGCCTACAAACAAAAAAGTCGGCCGCCATCTTGAATTTTTTAATAATTTTGACATTGTATTTGCATTATTAAATTATTTTATTAATTTAATATCGCAATACCAATGTACCCACCCGGGGTCGTAAAAGGTCCACCGTCACGTTTTAAAGGGACAACCCTTACGTACTTACGTAAATACCTATACAGGCGTCGGCATCGCCCAACTTCAAGGGCGTCGTCCAACTGTATAGAAAAATTGCTTATACTGTGGTAATACCATGGAATTTCGTGCTGTCAACTAATTCGACTGCATCTGCATTCAAACTAAATAATATGTAGAATTTAAAAGCGACGGAAGATATAAAGATTGAGAAAAATGCGCTATCGGCTTGTGTCATAGACTATCTTTTTAGGGTTTCGTAGCCAAATGGCAAGAAATGGTCATGTCTGTCTGTCTGTCTGTCTGTCTGTCTGTCTGTCTGTCTGTCTGTCTGTCCGTCCGTCCGTCCGTATGTCATAGACACTTTATTCCAAAACTATTACGACTACAGACTTGAAACTCGGTAGGTAGATATACTCTGTAAACCGCTTTAGGATTTTTATAGAATAATAAAAAATTAAGGGGGGCTCCTCATACATAATTCATCATCATCATCATTTCAGCCGTACGGCGCGGCGCCCACTGCTGGGCATAGGCGTCCCCCAAGGATCTCCACAACGATCGGTCCTGCGCTCCTGCGCTGCCCGCATCCAGCGGGAAACTGAAAAAGTCTTTAGGTATTTAAAATTATATATTTTTAAATACCTATCGATGATAAGTTTCTTTTATAATTTTTTATCAAAGTTTGGAAGTGTATATCTTTTAAAATATTGGTTTTAAAAGATATACACTTCCAAAGTGGTAAAATGTGTGTCCCCCCCTCTTACTTTTAAAATAGGAGAGTGGAAAATCTAGAAAAAATATATGTTGTATATCTTAATTAAAACTTTCAACGAAAATTACTTTGAACAAGATATAGAAAGCAGTTTTTGAGATATAACACATTTTCAAAAACCGCAATTGTAAGTTTGTCGTTCATACAAACACTATGGAAAACAAAGTTATTTTTTGCTGACGAAAAATGATAGTGGTATTTTGGCTAGGTATAGGCAATCGGCACGGTAAGTGGGTACGGAACCCTTCATGGGCGAGTCCAACTCGCACTTGGCCGATTTTTTTTAATATTTGATGGGCTTTCTCTTGACTGACTTTACTTTACTTGACACTGAACTTTAGGGTTGAGAAGAAGCCTAACTCCTCCGTCTCCAACTATTATTTGTGCCGTAACTGGAATGCTTTAATAATATTTTAAATTCATTTTTCGAACCGCACCAATTGGTCCTGTAACGAGAATGCTTTTGGTGCCGTTCAAATGGTGCGGTTCAAATTGGTGCCGTAACTGGAATACCTCCTTGTTTACACTACCATCTAACATTCGTTCACACAGGACATAACCGCGGGGGTCGTATGAAAATTAGATCCACGCGGTCGTCAAACTGCACAGTTAACGCTGTGTCTGAACTGAACATCCACGCGGTCGCCAAACCGCAACAGCTTACGCTGTGTCTGAACTGGCCCTTAGGTTCATCTAGTAGTATCTAATCTAATAATGTGACGATGCATAGTAATTCTCAGAATCATACCACACCATGCCGGTGGACTTTTATTTATAAACGTATTATGTAAAGCCATAAAATGTTCTGCCACTTGTACCTGCTATACAAACACGTCCGATTGTATGATATTTCCAAACAAAGGGCAGTATATTTAAATTGTGTAGTCCATAACATGTGACTATACGTTTGCTTACAAAAGGTTATATTATGTCGTCACGTCACATTGGCTTTTGTAACCATTTTAAATAAAACCTGACATAAGATTTTTAAACACTCCCAGTCGAGAGATGGACAATGCTTGCTTGCATATTGCGCAAGGCTCATGGACAACTTGGACATACATCTTGATATAGCAGGCGAATCAAACGATTAGAACTGAGATTCGACGTATCCAATACCAGAAATATACCTGTATCCTTAGCATGGAAAACTATCGTTATGGTAATCGAATAGTAAACTATACCGTACCGTAAGTGCTCCATCAAATATGTTTTGAATTTCAGTTCCATAAACGACCGAAAGAGGCGCTGTTTTGGTTTTAATACAAAGTAATACGATCACGATAACGGTTGGGTAGTTCTTCAAAGAAAAAAAAACCGGTCAAGAGCGAGTCGGACTCGCGCACCGAGGGTTCCGTACCATCATACATATAAATAAATAAAACGTGAAAATATTTTTATCGGCTGCAACGCTATTCGTCAGAGAATTTGCGATGTAGAATATTATTGCAGTTTAGGTCAGCGCCATCTCTTGATCGATAGTGGAACTAATGTAATTTTTGTTACTGATTTCTAAAAAAGTTTACTATTTAGAGACATCGTTTATTTTTCCTGTAATCTTTACATAAACTTCTATCACATAAAATAATTTAATATTTTTCTCTGTGCAAACTTCGGAGATAAGGGAAATGGGGAATGGTATTCTTTTTACATTTTCCATCAAAAGTCGAAAACTATGCGGCTTATGAAAAAATGTTTGAGAATGTGCAAGCAGCGTTCTTTCATATGATACACCATAATAATATGCCCTAGTAGCCCCATTTCGAATTTTTAATACCCATTATCAGTCCCTGTTGCAAAAAATAAACGACCTATATATACATTTATTTCTATGTTCAGTAGTAGCATTAGTAGTTCTTAAGATATCCAGCTGTGACTGACAGACAGTTAATTATTTAATTACAAATGTACAGCTTCCAGATTTTTCCCTGTATTTGTAATTTATGACGATATTTTAAAGTTTCAAAGAATTTCAAAGTTCTAGGTCAACGCGAAGTAGGGCAGGCGTACCGGTTTTGGCCACTTTTTGCTCTAAAAGTTTTCTACACAACTTTTAGACATTTTTGATAAAGGCAATTAAAATAAAGTATTTTAAGGTAATAATAACAACCGTTAGAATTCCTTATGTCATAAGATTTATTATCAATAAATTCCATTTTCTGTTTGAAATTTTAAGAAATTTGTTTTGGATGAAATACTTTATAAACCTTTGTTTTTTTACAATTATCTACATTGTTGTTTTGCAATTGACTGGTTTCTAGCGCATTAGAATTATTGATTTTACTTGTGTTTGGTTTTGATTTTTCGCAATATTTGCAAAAGTTTAACTATCAGTAAGTGGCCAAAACCGGTACATTTGGCACCTCTCACACATTGTGTGTAATATAAAAAAAACTATTTTACTTTTATAATTTTTTAAAATGTACCTTTAAAGGTAGATAAATTATCTATAATTTAAGATATTATTTTTGTCTGAAAAACCTAAGACCATTAAGTACTTAGTGCTTAAAAGTCAAAAAATCCTTAAAGTGGCCACAAAGGGTACCTCTGCCCTACCCTTTGAATTTTGATTCCCTTGAGAGTGTCGAAATATGCATTTTTTGCGGCATAAACGGCCATATCTTTTTTTTACGTTAACTTAGAAAGTTTGATTTTTTTCACAGCTTCAAGGGACCGTAGACCTTATAGCGGAAATACACGGTTCACTTTTGCCTTACAATTTGGTTGAAGCAACGAAATTGAACAATTTAAACGTAAAAGTGTATCATTCAATGTCAATGTGCACCTGTATTTCTGCGCCGTTCAACCAAAGTGAATCAATTTGGTTGAACCGTGTAATATTAGCATACCTACGTGTATGGTTTTAATTTCAACTCGATACCTCCACTCCACGCGTTCCCGAGATAAAGGGTCTTGACAGACAGACGCACAGACGGACAGACAGGCAGACAGACAGACAGACGGACAACAAATTGATCCTATAAGGGTTCCGTTTTTTCCTTGATGTACGGAACCCTACCCTACGCAGCGGACGCTACCGACATTGAATGTTTTGACTTTTTTATATTTATCCCAAAATGTTAAAAAAATTAATGTCCAGCCGTGCGAAGCCGGGGCGGACCGCTAGTATATTATATAGAATATGTTTGATGAAAAAAAATGATTTTAGTTTCAGTTCCATGTATAGGGAGCCCCCCTTAATTTCTTATTGGTTTTTATCTTTATTATAAAATCTTAAAACGGTTCACAGAATACATCTACCTACCAAATTTCAACTTTGTAGTTTTACAGTTTTATAATAAAGTGGCTGTGACATACGGATGGACAGACGCACGGACAGTCAGACACTATATTTTTAGACATGAAGTTTTTGCCATTTGGCTACGGAACCCTAAAAACGGCAATTTCTTAGGTAAAAACCTTTTATGAACTAGCTGCGCTCCGGGCTTTTCTCCCGTTGAATTTCGGAATAAAAAAGTAATTTAAAAAATTTAACTGCCTTCAAAAAGTACCTGTCAACTGAAAAGGATTATGTTTGTTACCTTACTTATATGAGTAAGGTGAATACTGAAAAAATGCGTAGAGATTGCTCTGAACGAAGTTGCACCATGTATCTTTAAAGGTACGTAGGTACACTAAACTTTGAAGTTGGAGTTTGAAAAGAAAAATATTAGATAATGTTTCAAAATATGAAGAAATATTATCTTATCTCGATAAGAAAGTTTATGGTAAATAAGTCGACCCTAATGCATACCACTTCTAACTGTATAAAAATAATAGCCAATTAAATTAAACAAAGAATAAAATAAATAAATTCTTTATTTCTTCTCCACACAATAATACATAATGATACAAAGTATAACAATGAAGTAGTAATGTACTAAAGTAGATAAGTATTAAGTGGAGATTGGTGCCTGAAAAAGCAAAGCCTGTGTTCCAGGACCACCAGAACCCCAGTTAGTTTCTCGGATCTTCATTTAAATTACAATGGCAAATTAAGTGGAGCAATGAGTTAGAACAATAAGTAATTGGTGTAGAAAAAGAAAATAAACAATAAGATCTTTCTTAACGTTAAACTTAACTATTAGAAAAATGAGTGTTCGAGACGTGTAAATTGAGATTTAGACTGCATGTACGAAGGTGAATTTGTCTATTAAACTATGATTAGTTAGATAATATATATTTAATGTAAGATATAGTTATATATATACGTATGCTTGTAGTTTATTGAAGTGTGATATAGTTGTATGAATATATAATAATAATAATAAGTTTATTAATCCAAAGCCATAATTTACAATATAAAGGTGACACAACAGAAACTTACAGCTATATGGCAACATCAGTGTCCTGTGTAAGTTGATCCCCTGACTTTCGTGCTAGGAAAACCTGTGTTAAGAAAGTCAGTGGTTCGGCTCATATAAATAGTGCTTCAATATAGCTTATACATTACAAATTTTATTAAGTTTGGTTTGGACCAGGAACAACACACTACGTTACATAATAGTCATCATTTCAACCGTACGACGCCCACTGCTGGGCATAGGCCTCCCCCAAGGATCTCCACAACGATCGGTCCTGCGCTGCCCGCATCCAGCGGCTTCCCGCGACCTTGACCAGCCGGCCTAGCATGAGCGGTTTATAACACGCGATATGATATGGTACGGCACTCCGTCTTGCTTACACCTTAGTGGGGTAAGCAAGACAACTTGCCGTACCATATCATATCGCGCGTTATAAGCCGCTCATGCTAGGCCGGCAGATCGTCGGGTCACCTTGTAGGGGGCCTGCCCACGGAACGTCGTCCGGTTCGCGGTCGCCATTCGAGAACCTTTCCGCTCCAACGGCCATCGGTTCTCCGCGCTATGTGTCCCGCCCCCTGCCACTTCAACTGAGCAATCCTTCGAGCGATGTCGGTCGTTTTAGTTCTCCTGCGGATCTCATCATTTCTGATTCGATCGAGCAGGGAAATACCAAGCATCGCTCTCTCCATTGCTCGCTGGCTAACCTTGAGCCTTCTTATGAGACCCATAGTAAAAGACCACGTCTCGCTTCCATAAGTCATAACTGGCAACACACACTGGTCAAAGACCTTAGTCTTGAGACATTGAGGAATTTTGGACGCAAATATTTGCCGGAGCTTCCCAAACGCTGCCCATCCGAGCTGGATTCGACGAGAGATCTCTTTCTCGAAGTTGGACTTACCTAATTGGATTGTCTGTCCTAGGTAGACATAGTGGTCAACAACTTCGAGTGTAATGTTCCCAACATTAACTGGAGCGGATGCAACATGGGCATTGGACATGATTTTCGTCTTATCCATGTTCATCTTCAGACCCACTCTTTGGGAAGCATTGCTGAGATCTTCGAGCATTGTGTTCAGGTCTTCCAAGGTCTCAGCCATGAGAACTACATCATCGGCAAACCGCAGGTGTGTTAGGTACTCGCCATTGATGTTAATGCCGAATCCTTTCCAGTCCAGTAGCTTGAAAATATCCTCCAACGCAGCTGTGAACAGTTTCGGAGAAATGACGTCTCCCTGTCTCACACCTCGCTGTAGTTGGATAGGATTAGAGCTCTGGTTCTGTAATCGGACCGACATGGTGGCGTTTTGGTATAAGTACCTCAGCACCTCGATGTACCTGTAGTCTATTTGGCACCTCTGGAGAGACTGCAGCACTGCCCAGGTCTCGATCGAATCAAAGGCTTTCTCAAAGTCCACGAACGCCAAGCATAGTGGCAAGTTATACTCTTCGGTCTTCTGTATAACTTGCCGCAGCGTATGAATGTGGTCTATGGTACTATAACCTTTTCGGAACCCGGCTTGTTCGGGAGGTTGGAAGTCGTCGAACCTGCGAGTGAGACGATTCGTAATGACTCTCGAAAACAACTTGTAGATATGGCTCAGAAGCGAGATGGGTCGGTAGTTTTTCAAGAGAGTCTTATCACCCTTCTTGAAGAACAGCATCACATCGCTTCTGCCCCATGCTTTTGGCGTTTTGCCCTCGAGGATGACAGAGTTGAAGAGCTTCTGGAGGACCTTAAGTATCGGCTTACCGCCCGCTCTCAGAACAGTAGCCTTACTTTCAACAGGTGTTTGCGTGGAGTACAACTGTCCATAGAAACTCTCAATCTCCCTCAGGATTTCAGGTGTTGATGAAATGATACTACCGTCCTCAGCTTGCAGCCTCGTCAGTTGACTTTGCCCTATAGCCAGATCTCTAGCGAACACTTTGGAGCCTTTGTTCCGCTCAATGGCCTCTTTAATACGCTCGGTATTAAATGGCGAAGGTCGCTTGTCAAGGACTTGGAGATCTGCCTATTTAGCTGTCGATAACGAAGGGCATCCGCTGAGTTCTGTAGTTTCATTTCGTTTCTCTGATCCATGAGTCGGATAGTGTGGCTGGAGAGTTTCTTTAATTTAGGACGGTGGGTTTTGTAGTGCTTGGACCCTACCGTGCGGACAGTATCCACCACCATGTTGTATAGATCGTCCATATCGATGCTGTTCTCAAGGGCTTCGAAGCGGTTTTGGAGCTCGAGCTGAAAGCACTCGGGGTTTTGAATTTGAGCCGGTATTGGTCGGAGCGTAGATTTTATTAGTCGAGATCTTTCCAGCTTGACGTTGATATTCAATGTGCCTCTAAGCATGCGGTGATCGCTTCCCGTCTTTACGGTGTTGATGACAACAACATCATTGAATATTTGCTTCCTCGTCGACATAATAAAATCTATATCGTTTTTGACTTTACCGTCCGGACTAATCCAGGTCCATTTGCGGCTTACGAGCTTCTTAAAGAAGGAGTTCATCATGTAGAGGTTCTCCCTCTCCATGAAGTCTGCCGGCATCTGGCCCCTTTCGTTCCGTTGCCCAAATCCAAATTGCCCCACTATCAACTCATCACCACAGCGTTGCCCCAACTTAGCATTAAAATCCCCCATCACAACCGTGTAGTGGGTTTTATAGCTATGCATGGCTTTAGAGATCTCCTCATACATAGCCTCCACTTCGACATCGTCGTGTTTCGAGGTCGGAGCGTAAACCTGAATGACATTCAGCGAATATCGTTCCGATATTCTGAGTATCAGGTACGCTACCCTGCTCGAAACACTTCCGATGGTGATCACGTTGTTGACAAGGGATTTATGAACGATGAACCCGACACCACCTTGGGACTGTTGGTCGCCCTCCCGGTAGTATAGTAAGTTACCGGATTGAAGGGTAATCGAGTCCTCCCCCTCTCTTCGGACTTCAGATAACCCAATAATATCCCAATGCAACTTACTAATTGCCTCTTCCAACTCTATAAGCTTCGCGTCGAGCCTCAACGTGCGCGTTTTGTAGGTTGCCAGGTCAAGTCGTCGGTGTTGGTAGCCGGAGCCTACCCGGGGATTCTTAGCACCCCCTGCCCCGCCGTTACCATAGCCGCTACCGTAGCTAGGAATAGCGGGGCCGCCGGGGACTGGGGGCCGATTTTTGTTGTGTGTATCCATATCGGGGGGTTTTGCCATAATCGCCACGCTTGGCAGGCGGGTTGGCGATCGCAGTATGGCCTGCTGTTAAATGGAGACGCTGCTGCCCATCTCCTTTGGCAATTTTCCCTCTGTCGGCTTTTACGGCACCCACGGGAAGAGAGGGGGTAGTGCTATTCTTTTTATGTGCCGGCACTACGCAGCAAAAACATAATAGTAAGGAAAAGTAAATAATCGGAAAATGTTTTTGTGTGTGTGCGTGTGTCTGAGTGTGTGTGTGAGTGTGTCTCTGTGTGTGAGTGTGTCTCTCTCTGTGTGTGTGTGTATGTTTGCGTGTGTGGTGTGTGTGTATGTTTTAAATAGCAAAAGACGATGTGCGTGTTTGTTTATGTCTCATAAATTAAGAGATTAAGTTAACAAAACTTCAGTATCAGTATAATCAAGATCCTGTAAAGTGTAAATACAATCTTAATTTTTTCTTAAGGTCATAACTGTTTAATTCATTAATGTTCAGAATTTTGTCCAGCTTGTTATAAAGCAACGGGCTTAAGGAGAACATCTGTCTTGATGCGAAAGAGGTTTTGGTGGTTGCAACCCGACAAGGTGGTTTCTGGCGTCGTCTTGCCTCAACGTAAGGGTTCAAAGGTACAGTCAGATGTAGTTTGGAAACCAAAAGAATAGAAATAAAATAAACAATAATTAAAAGTATTAGCATTCTGTTTCAAACGTTCTGCTACAAACCAGTTGTCTATGCAACTGGTGCGAGAAGTGCCTCAGTATCTACGTATGTTTAAACATTAAAGTTTAAAAAAAAAAATAACTTTGTATAGACAAGTCACGGGCAAAAACAGTATATTCTTAATGTATAGGTAAGTATGTATACTATGAAATTATTGTAACAGTACAATAAAATGCTGAAGTTACATTTTACCCGACTGTACCGGAAGGAGGGTTATGTTTTCTGTTTGTACCTATGTTTTACCGTTTACCTTGAACTAAAAAACTTAAATATAAAATTGTTTGACCTTTGTGGTTCTAAGTTATAATTATACCATTATATCTAATATTTCAGATAAAAAAAGTTGGATTTCTCATCCAGTTTTTTCCGGTTCTACGCAGTCAAAGTCACGGGTGGCCGCTTGTATTGTTATAAACTCAATTCTTCTCACCAGCTACTTATTTCATATTTGTTGAATCATTAGAGCCCATGACCTGTGGAAGAGAGTGAAGGTTGAAATAAAAATATTAAATACCAGCATTATATGATTAATTACTATTCTCAAACTCAAAGGTTGTACGAAATAATATTAAATCCCTATATAATTTGTCAGACATGTTAACATAACATAATTTTATGAAACATACGGGACATGCGTGCTTTGACATTTAACCAAGTTTGCGAAATACCTTGGTGTATTTGCTGAGAAATTTCTGAGGCCTAATGTATTACACCTAAGTGTCAATAATTTTTAATGGCTGAATGTGGGTGTGAAGTCAAAGTGCAAATCCCAGTGCATTATTACGTCAGCTTTTATTCGACACTGGAAACAATTGTTGAATTGAATTTTCTCAAAGAATGTCTTTATTAAGACTCTAAACGAAACACGACCAAAAAGCAATAGCTCGTAACTTAATCAGAGGACCTTTGTTTACTTACATCAAATCTGAGTTCTTTAAAACAAAACACAAAAATCAAAACTCGATTTCGTTTATTCAATTAAATGTCTTAGTTTTAGACTAAGTTTATTATCAATATTGGTTTATTGTTAATAGACATGGTAGCTGTGCAATGTGGTTTTACCCGCATGGTTTCTCTTTCCATGGGATTGTTGGTATAATATAAAGGAGTAGGGATTCAAGAATACTGTAGCTGTCTACTGTTAAAAGAATTTTCAAAATCAGTTCAGTAGTTTCAGAGTTTACTTACGTCCTATAAACAAACTTACACCTTTAATTATTATTATAAAAAAAGGTTGTTGTATATAGTTATCTAAGCTTTTTTCAAGATTATTTACATTGAAATAAGAGCATCTAAAACGAAATATTTAGATAACCCGTCATATATTTTTCCATACCTAACAAAATGATTTAAAAGTAATGTGCACTTATACCCTGTAATTATTTATGTTTCATATAAATGCTGTTTACCGATGTTACTGCGGCAAAGGTCTCTTATTGCGTAAAAGTTTTTGTGAGATATCGTTAGAGATAATTGGCCGATGATACTAATTACATGTTTGTGGGGTTTTAGTTCAGCTTCATTACATTTGATTTCGTTCTGGTTCCTGATACCTACTTAAACCAGTCGTCCTTGCAAACGTGTATTAATTTTATTATTACAGCAATAATAGCTAACAATAGCTAAAAAGTAATTAATTCGCTTTGAATAAAGTCGTAACTACATCATAAATGATCCTTCTTTTGATACGGTTTAGTGTAGTTTTGAATATTCATGTCATAAAGTTTTTTATTTTGTCCGTTTATAGTTTTGTGCGTGGCAAAACAATTATTTTTAAACTTAATTAGTAAGTTATTCTAATTTTTTTCCTTGTTTTGTTAAAAATGTTTTAATTTTTTTTTCAACATACCACGGGGTTTTCTTAAAAAGAGTGTCTTTATTTACGTTTTTAACTTACAGAGGCTTCAGAGGCACACTCACACAAGTCACACACCGTCCACTGAATCTCCTTCATAATAACATTGAAGTGTGAATAGTAAAGATACTTAGGTACTCATAAACAATTTCCTGTTTGACTCGTTGCACTCAGCACCCACTCCAAGTGTAAGAGAGTATGTTGCTATTAATTGTTATCTCATTTATTAAAATAAGACGCTCGTAGTATGGTTCACTTTTCGCAGGAGGAGCTTGTCACACCGGGCCCTCCACATTGCGACTCCTGCAGACGGCGCGGTGAGAGCAAGTAGTGAGGGGTTTAGTGGGTATTACCCCTCCTGACCCCCATCGAGTCCTTACGACTGGATGAGGGGTCGGGAAGCGGCTGGGCGAGTCCCACGTGACCACCGTCCGCACACCTATGCGGGCGGGGTATGCGTAAACGCATTCCCCTCACTTAAAAAAAAGTATGGTTCACTTCTTTATCACCGAGATAATATTATTTTTATTATGCTCCCGTATCAATTTAGCATCGCACTCGGACTCGCTTTGGACTTGCAATGCAAGGCTAGTGTTTGCACATGGTGCATGTAGCTGGAGCTAGTAAAGATGCGGATTACACGCGTGAGTAATATACGCAAGCTACTTGTTCAAGTTACTCGCTTGCACTTGTACGCGGTGCAAATAACTGGACCAAGTAAAGACACGGGCTACTTGCGCAAGCAGTACGCACAAATTATTTGCTCGTGATCAAGAGCTACATGTGCTGCTATTCGAGCGGTAGCTTTATGAGTTCAACCTGCTCAAGTACCTAACATGCGCGATTGACCCGCGCGCGCCGCAGAGCACGCGGATTAGTTGCGCGGGCGGGTGGCTTGCTTTGGTACATGCTAGAGTCACTAGACCTGCATATGTTTTTGAACGGTAAGTTTACGATGCATATAACCCGCGCAAGTGCCTCAACATGCGCAAGCTACTTACACCGTGTACAAGCACGCCGAAGCGAGTGGTGTTTCTGTAAAACTTTTTCCATTGACAGCAAGATTATTGTACTGTGTTCCGTATTCCTATTATTGGAACTTCTTAAAGTAACTTCTAATAATAAATCGTACAAAACGTAAGTTAAATAGAAATGTGGAAAGATCATGAACATTTATTCAGTAGAAAGATAGTCAACAGTTAATTCTATTCATAGACTTTTTCTAAAATCAAATAGTCTAAAAATAAATAACTACAGACAAAAGTGTCCGCTATTTTTATATTAAAATTTTTTTTAGTAGGTATACATGCAAGTTTAAAATGTGGACCATATAGACGATTCCTTTCCATATTAAGTTTTGAATGATATGAATTTATTATAAATTATTTAAGTATATATTTTAGAATATATTATATAACATAATATTGAAAATAAACATAATGTGATGTCAATTTACAAATCTTCTGTGAAAGATACCTGCCCCCTGATTCACAAACCATCGAAAACGGAATCGGATTCGAATTCTGTGCTTTTTCTTTGTCTATGTCTATTCTATAGTAAGTGAAAGTGACAGGGAAAGAGCATACATTCCGCTGTCGGGAGCATTTCCGACGGTTCGTGAATCAGGGGGCTGGAGGTAAAATCTCAAAATAATAAAGATAGCAAATTTCACTCACAGGTAACATTCCTTTGTTTTTGAAATTAAACTAAACTGCATTTAAAGATTTTAAAGATTTAAAGAAATAAGTTTGCTACACCCAGGTTTCGAGCCGGCAAAAAATCGAGAGAATGCAACATTCTGTACTTTAATGACATCAATCGATAGGGATAGGGATAGCCTTAACCCTTAGTATAATGATTGGATCTCTCCTAGAAACATGATTAATTAAATGAAAGGAAAACAATGAAATACATCATACGATTCAATGTCGAGTCGAGTCGATGTGTATTTGATGTACGGAAAAGGTGATGTGAGGTGAGGTTTTTTTTAATCTGTGAACTCAGTTTTATTTCACCTCAAACATAAAGCAACGCTTCCATTCAGCAAAATATGCTATCTCCATTATTTCGAGAACTTTCCCTCCGGTAACATGTAATAATTCCACCCTGTATAAAAGTCATCGTGTTAAGTTGCCCCAAGGTCGTGTGCATACTCACTGTATGTTGTGCTTGATTGTAAAACTTGTAAGTATTTATTACAATACATTTTAATATGTAGGAATTAATTTTCTTCAAATACACTTTTTCAACATCCGAAGAATGAAGAAAAGATACATTGGTTTTTTATTTGTTTGTGATTGATAAATTAAAAAACAACTGGACCGATTTTAAAAATTCGTTTATTATAAACATTAAGCTACATTTTTCCTAAGTGACAAAGGATAAAGACATAGATTTTTTATGTCGATATTCCCACGGGAACGGACACTACGCGGGTAAAATCGCTATTATCCGCTATTAAATTAAAAACAAAACACTCAAACTTCCTCAAACATTTCCTGCCTGAGCAATTTGGAAACAAATTCGTTATTGTTCCCAGTTTGTCGATAGGTATTTTATTTTGAAATTATCAATCGATTGTTATGTGAGTGAATTAGGCAAAAAAAAACACAAAATCACTTCGTATTAAAAAACTACACCGATTATTAAAAAAACGCTTCTATACGATCCTCAATATTATTGGTATCTACTAATTAAACCAATTTTCAATAGTGTAAGTAACCCCATTTAAGAATAATCTTCACTTTTCGTATTTTTTAGAGGTCTTTTCGAAAAGAAAAAGTGTCGAGGCAAAATCATAAAATCGTGTTTTAGAAACTATACGATTCTAGATAAAGGTATGAAGAAATATATATCTTATTACCAGATTTGTAACAACTGTAACCGTCCTATAGTTTTAAATCAAAAAGCCCATATTTTTCCGAGTAGCGCCTTAAGAATTTTAAGGTGAATTTTTTAAGGTGAACCTAATAATATATATAGCGTTTGGCCGACAAATCAAACTAGTTGAAGTAGAAATTATATTTTTTATTTAAAAAAAGTGACAAGTGTTTTTACAAAAAAATAAAAATAAAAAAGTGCAGAGAGTCATATGGCACAAGAATTTTTATGCAATTATCTCATGCTTGATACAAAACACAAGGGTAAGGTGACTGAGATCTTGTTTTATAGATGGGATACAAACTTTTTAGTTTTTAGCCACCGTAGTATTGTAATTGATTGTAAACACAGTATGCCGAAAATTCATAACCGAAGTGCGTGATTACGCCTGCAATGCTATTTGAATTACTGACACATTGTGGCCGAAATTACGTCGCGTTTTAGTACACAGCCGCGGAACGTAAAGGAAATCAGCCACGCAACTTCGGTCGCGTTTTTCCGGCATAGGGTGTTTACGCACATAAAGGAGTATTTACAGCGATATTTTGTTTTTAAATTTACTGGCCGAGGGAGGTTTTGGGTTGGAATCCGTTGGGTCCGGCGGTGAAGGTCACAGTGTAGTGTTTGCCATCGGGGGCGACGTAGGAATACTGGCCAGTGACGGTGAGGGCAGCGTTTTCCGAGTCGGGGTTGTCGATCTTGCCTTCCTCTTGGCGGGATGTACCATCACTGGTTTCGTAGCTGTAACACAAAGAACGGCATTCAAATTGTTTGTCTTTAGTAAGCATGTGGCATTTTTGTCACTCTGTCACTGTCAGTAGGTACGGATATTGTATATGTCAGACTTGGCTTATGTTATTTCCAGACGTTCCTTAAATCTTTCAGGGAACTTTGGAAATATAAAATTAAGGGTTTTGCTGGTGATAATTAAAAACGTAGTAAGTGTAACAGCAGAAAATGTACTTATATGATTGAATTAATCAGAAAAGCAAAATACCTTATTCAAATTACGCTGATGCAGCACTTCTGAACGTCAAAGAAGCTAGGCTATAGGTTCGCAAATCCTACTTCTATTATACAACTCAAAAGAGACATTGTTTGTTGTACCATTATGATGTTTCTAGAAGCAATCTAATTAACATAGGATTTACCTCCAAGAAGATTTTTTACATTTGAAACCTTTTTTCTTTCTTTTAATGAGAAATTAGAGTTTTTATGTAAGATCTGTTAGCTTTTCTCAAATTATTTTAGCGAATATGCAAAAGGGCATGAAACTGTAGTGTGCATACAGTAAAAGAAAGGTAATACTCACGCAAAGTTGTAGCCATCTACATTTACGTTGCTGTCAAATTTCAAGATCTGTACATCCTGGGGGTTTTGTTGGGGTGCGCCCGCGCACAGCGCAGCGACCACGGCGAGGATTGCAACCTGACCAATAAATATGTAGGTATAATAAACTGACACAATTTTATGTATACTGTTTGTGAGGAATAAATCCTCACAGCGATTTTTTTATTGCAATTTTGAGGCACACTTAATAATGATGTAGGTACATAAATATATAATTTAATTTTATTAATAATTTATAATTTTATTTTAGATTACAGTGCGGGGTATGCCTGAATCGGAAAACTATAGGTCTCATTGCCACATTCTGACACCTCAAATAACTTTTTAAGATAATTGAATGTCTTTCATTCTTTTCTAAAACTTAAGGAAATGGCAAAAATAGATATGGTTTTATAAAGATATCTGTTCATTCTGAAAAGATAGTTAAAATCTCTGTGTACTACAATAAAATTTATTTTTATACAGCTCTTCCACAGCGAATTAGAAATTAGTAGGAAACGAGACCAGCTGAATACCTTCCACTGAGCTGAGAATTAGTTTCATAGAGCTATCGGCAGAGAACTTCGTGCGTTCTTTCGTCGAGCGAGTGCTCGTGCGAGTCAAACGGAGGCCGTATGGACCTAGAAGAAAATGAGTGACTGGTGGTCTTACTGAGTTATATGTCACCAGGTAAAGTATCGTGAAGTAGATACTTATGTTAAACTTAACAACTTATAATTTTTCAAGAAATATGCCTGTAACATAATAATATCGAACTCAGCCGTAACGCGTTATTTTTAAAAATGCTTAATAAAAATATTCAGATCCTCGGAGCTTTCATTTAGGGAAGAAAAAGTTACCTCCCTGAAAAGCTCTTACAAGTTCAAGTCAACTCTCTTAAAATATCTGAATAACCTTAAATGTTATTACAAGTTAATTAGTTACTATTTAATGATTAAAGGTATTTACAATCTATCTATCAAAATTTAATTCAAACGCAACAGTGATTGATTCATTCCTTGGCAAAGCGTAAGTAGTCGTAACGGAAGTTTTAAAACAAAAAATCTCATGTGACAAGTTGTATTCGATTCACGAAATGCTTAAGAGTTAACAAAAAAGATAATCTCTGTACAAAGTTATGAAATATCCATTGTTGTCACACAGCCGCAGTCGTCACATAAAGAGACGTATCACCAAACACGACACACTTTTGCAACTCGTTGTAATTGCAAGTATTCATTACGGATAAACATTAACGCACAAACTCTGACCCTCGTTGTCAAACGCAATTTAATATATTTTTAACAAAAGGTTAAATATGGACAACTCACGTATTTGAGCATGGTGCTTAGTATTCGTGTTGAGCACAAACTAACGAATGAGTAACTAGTGTACATCGTTCATTTTATATATATCCCGATGCTCAGATCTTGCAAGCTGATGTCATGTGGAGATGCTTGACGCGTCCCACTTCACTCTGAGACCTTAGATTTTTTTGACAACATTTTGTCGTGAAAATTTGATTATCAATTAATTCAAAAATTATATCCATTATAACTGATATCTTTGTCAACATCTCTTGATTGTCTTTATTATTAAATAATTAGTTATTTTTTATAATTTTATCGTATACTAGCTGTTGCCCGCGACTTCGTACGCGCGGTGTAGTGACTTTTGTGTTAGTTTAGTTTATGTGTGTTTGTTGCTCAGATTTCATAACGCTCTTCTTGAAGTCCTATTCTCTACTAAAAGGGTCTAAAGAATATCGAATATGCAGGCTAGGGTATGAACATGGTATGTTGTTATCATATGCTGCATGAACATAGTTGAGCCCTCATTCAAAGATCTGTCCGTCTGGCAAGAAACTTTTTCTCAAGTATGCGTGGGAGGTATCAAGCTAAAATGTATGTCAAATTAAATACTGAAGTCTGCAATCCCTTAGAGGCGACAAAAAAACAAACTTCTCTTCTCTTCTTCATAACTCAAAAGGGCCACTTGGATCTCGATTTTCTTTTAAATCCCATTTAGCTACTTGTTGTTACCGATCCCGATTTAAATTTAAACCGCTATCTAGGTCGGTTTATGCTGTCAAATCTCGATTTATAGTAAGTTGTGATAACTTATCTATATTTTCAAATGGTTTTTATACGCAAAAATGCATGTATCACACATAACAGTGTAACGATAACGAATGATAACGATTATTTTAACTCAACCTCATCTCCTTTTCCTTCAGAGCTGCCAGCTCTGGAAGAAACTCCCGTCAAGCATACAGGACAGTCCGAGTCACAGAACACAGAAAGATTTTTCTCTCCGAGTATTTACACATTTAAGTGAAAACTTAAAAAGCATTTTAGTGGAAACTTAAAAAGCTTATAGTGACGACTGATTTGGCGCAGGGGTAGGATACCTGCCTTCTACGCCGGAGGTCTTGGGTTCGATTCCCGAACAAGACAAAATTTGTGTGCATGAACATGTCTATTTGTCTTGGTTTGGGTGCTAGGTATGTATATTAAGTATGTATTTACAAAGAAAATGAGTACTTAAGTAAGTAATTTTTGGGAGGTCAACAAGTAAAATTTCACGGTGTATATGTTATGGACCAAGTGATAAATTGGGCAGTATACATAGTGCCCGGTCATTATGAAAAATACTACGGAAGACCCTACTATTTGCCTTGAAGTCCTGTAGAACACGTGATAGGTTAGAAATTTAAGGCGATCGCGAAGCGCAGCGAAGCGTTATTTTTATTTGTTTTTATCACTCCACAGAAATACTAATGCACGCGTTATTTTTTTTATCACACCACAGAAATACTAATGCAAATCATGAATTGATGGCCGGGCACTATGTATACTGCCCAATTTATCACTTGGTCCATAACATATACATTTATATCATTTATTTATAGTGTTTGTACTATACAGTTTGATCCATCGGGAAGGGTCAGTATGGGAAAGTTTGAAATAGAGATATTTGTTCAAAGGAACCATGTCGTTGATTTTAGAGTTAAGACTAACTGCATTCAAAGATTTTCAAAAAACTCATACACGACTCGGGAATCGAACCTTGTTAGTTTTCAAAACAAAAATGCTATATTATTTTATTACGAAAGTTGATTGTGTAGGTTGTTAGGAATACATTTTACTATGGAACCCATGACAGATAACAAAACTCATAATTTCTATGAAGTTTTATAAGAAAATATGAGTTTTGTTATCTGTCATATTCAAATCGCTTATTATGCTTACCTACCCATTTAAATCATTTGGAAGAGAAATTGCGATTTCGCGTCTGCGTACCAGTTTTAAAGTTTTGAAAATGGAATGTGAACTGAACTCCAAGAGGAATGGCGATTTCGAATCTGAGAAGTTTTGAAAATGGCTGTCACTTTGAACAATTACAATAAAATAAAATAGTAAAATGCAGCATTTTCTATTAATTGTAGACATAGGGTTCCATAGTAAAATGTATTCCTAACAACTGACACAATCAACTTTCGTAAAAAATAACATACCATTTTTGCTTTGAAGACTGACAAGGTTCGATTCCCGAATCGTGTATGAGTTTTTTTGAAAATCTTTGAATGCAGTTTTTCTTAACTCTATAATCGACGACATGGTTCCTTACAACAAATATCTCTATCTCTTATAGTTTCAAACTTTCCCATACTGACCCGTCCCGATGGATCACCCTGCATATTTATGATATGTACTTATCTTTATATATATATTTATTTTGTGCGTGTGTATGTAACTGAACTCCTCGTAAGCGACTGAACCGGATTTAATGAAATTTATTGTGTCTTCAGGTGGATTCCAGAATGGTTTAGATTTACAATTAGACCCGGTAGGCGGCGTGCTGTCGATTACGATGTTCGCCGGATCATCTAGTATATCTACAGGATGTTAGGGGCACCGTTGCAAAAACTTTAACCATGGTTTCAGACCATCATGCTGAACAACGTACAGCAAGAATTTTTTGTCGGAAATGAAAAAAAATAATTCGACTTCTCATACAAATTGAGCAACTAATCGGGACATTTTGTATGGAGAGTCGAAATATTTTTTCACTTCCGACAAAAAATTCTTCAATTAAAAATTGTTAAATTATTTTTTCATTCAATTCTTGCTGTGCGTTGTTCAGCATGATGGCCTGAAGCCATGGTTAAAGTTTTTGCAATGGTGCCCCTAACACCCTGTATATATTTAGATTTTGTATTTTGTCTCTTGCACTTTCCAACTTTTGTTTCTTCTTTTCAATCTCTCACATGACCCGGTTGGCTAGAAGAGATCACTTTAGAGATAAGTCCACCATTTGCTCACATGCAATTTTTTTTATATGTTCCGTTGAAGTGCAATAAAGAGAATATAATAGAAAAACTACCATTTGATTAGAACTTTTCCATTTTGCTGACTTTTTAATATGTACGTACATTATTTTGGGGAAATACGGGAACTACAATAAGAACTAATCATCAAATCAACATAATTTTGTAGGAAAATGATACCTCAATGTAAAAAATATTTAGTGAGCATTTGCATGGAGAATCGTGCTAGTTACACAATTAATATATTTATCGTTATTTTAATTATATTTGCAAAATATATTAATAATAAATAGGTACATACACGAGAATTAATCGCATCTATTTAAATGTCCATCGCATTTAAACATAGTCCTGTTGGTTATACGTAACCTTCCATTCGATTAAACGGAAGGTAACATTTATCAAACACTATCGGGTCCTCGCGGTTTCACCCGCGTGGTACCCGTTCCCGTAGGAATATCGGGATAAAATATAGCCTATGTCACTCGGGAGGAATGTAGCTTTCTTATGGTGAAAGAATTTTCTAAATCGGTCCAGTAGTTTCGGAGCCTATTCGATGCAAACAAACAAACTCTTTCCTCTTTATAATATTAGTAAAGATTAATAAGGTTTTTTTACCGGACGACGTTCCGTGGGCAGGCCCCCTACAAGGTGAACCGACGATCTGGTCAAGGTCGCGGGAAGCCGCTGGATGCGGGCAGCGCAGGACTGATCGTTGTGGAGATCCTTGGGGGAGCAGCAGTGGGCGTCGTTCGGCGGACATGATGATGATGATGATGAATAAGGTGCAAACAATCTTTTTTACGTAATGGTTAAAAGTTTTAAATAGAAGCAGTAGCACGAAAAAATGTTGTTGTGGTAACTGTTATCGTGCGTGATCGTATTATTTTGTATGAAATCCAGAGCAGAGCCTCTTACGGTCGTCTAAGGAACTGAAATGGAATACTTATGTAACGTTGTCATTACAACCTCCTTCTCGTTTTTCTATATTTTTATTCTATGTATTTTATAGCCTCCTTTATGGAATACGAAACTTTTTACGATTGTTCTGAAAGGCAATAATTTAAATGTCACTTTCGTTGTCATGGTATATTTTATTCGGTTTTGATATTCAGTCTTTCAAAATTCTTTACATGAATAACAAATTGTTATTATTTTAAAAGTGCAGTTTCCTATTTATGATTTTGTAATATTTAGAAAACCTGTATCCTTGTGCAGGTTTTTCTACTCTAGTTTTAATTTTTATTTAAGTACCTACCTAAATAGGTATACGATAGCTGTGGAGCCATTGTGTTTTACTCGCTTCACTTACATATTTGACAGCAGCACTTAGACAGCTTTTTAAGGACGGTTTAGTTTACTACCTGATTAACTACCATAACTATAGTTTTTCATGCTAGGGGTACAGTCCCCTGATTCACAAACCGTCGGTTGGAAACGCTTCCGACAGCGGAATGCACTGTCTCTCTGCACAGAACTCGACTCCGAGTCCGTTTCCGATGGTTTGTGAATCAGGAGGCAGGTCTCACTGGAGCAAGGTACTGTAGTGAGTGATAAAACCAAAACTTAAAACAGACGCAACAGTATTCAACAGTCTTGAAACTTAATCACAAAGAGTTCTTAATACTAATCGCGACCGGAACGTATAATTATTTAACTAGATATATAAAAAATCATTATAAATGTTACGTATGTTAAAAGGTTACTAACTTTTTTATTTCTTGATATTTCTGGCAAAGGTTCAGTTCAATGCTACTGCCGATAGGCAAATATCAAATTTTCTCAGTAAAAAAGAAATATGAGATTGCGAAGTTGCCCCATAGGACACCGTAGATTCAAACATCTCAGTTGCTTTTTCTGAATGATGAGCACAGGCACATATAAACGAACTGATAGTACCTTTGAACGCAGATGAGTATTAGAGGTACTTGACAAGCATTAAAAAGCTGTGTTTCTTCTGATATAAAGTCGAGCTAAAATCAAAAGTTAAAAAATCTTGTCTAAAACCTTTTTGAAAGCTATTATAACTTGTAATTTTTTAACCATAGGTAATAAAGTTACCCTCAAAGACTAGTCTATATTCATCATCAACATATTAATTATAAAAGCCTCCTAAAAACTGCAACCTCGAATAAATTATTAGTATTTATCTCTCTCCCAGATCAGCATTATCACAGCTGCAAAAAGTTTAACAAAAATTATTATTATTTAAATTCTTTATTGCATTCACAATGCAATTTTTTTATAAAAATTGTTTGATTATTAAGCAATTATGGCATTTAACTCTATCATCAAGTCTGCAACTGAGATTAGGCAATGGTACGTGAGTGAAAACACAATAAGCTCATTCGAAAGGTTTATATCATTGCCATCGGTTGACACGCACTTACAAAAGCTGTGTCAACTAACCGAGTGAGAAATAATAGGTACATAATACGAGATATGCATAACTGTCTTCATTAACCGTTTGGTATTTCATAATTATAGCCCATTATGCAAATAAATGAATAATAAAACTCGATAATATCTATTTATATTGATAAATAAATGTTGCCGATTTTATCTTCAAAACACTAAACTTATCTAAGCTTATTTGTTATTTTTATTATATTAGGTATGTTAAAGATAGGAAAATATCTGGAAAACTTTTCATCAGCTCGTTCACAAAAATATTTTTAATCGATTCATTAGATACTACTTACAGGCACACTGAAAGTTCTGTGCTCCTGGCCGCTCATAAATGTTTTATTTTCGAATGTTATCTATCTATATATATAAAAATGAATCCCTATTTCCCTTGGTCACGGCATCACGCGTGAACGGCTGGACCGATTTGGCTAATTTTGGTCTTGAAATGTTCGTGGAAGTCCAAGGAAGGTTTTAGCGGTGAGAAAATAGGGGAAGGAGGGGTAAGTAGGGGTAGAGTAGAAGTAGGGTAGGGGTAGAGTAGGGGTAGAGTAGGGGTAGGGTAGGGTAGGGGTAGGGGTAGGGTAGGGGTAGAGTAGGGGTAGGGTAGGGTAGGGGTAGGGGTAGAGTAGGGGTAGGGTAGGGGTAGGGTATGGTAGCGGTAGGGGTAGGGTAGGGGTAGGGGTAGGTAGGAGTAGGGTAGGGGTAAGGTAGGGTAGGGGTGGGGTAGGGTAGGGTTGGGGTAGGGTAGGGTGGAGTAGGGGGTAGGGCCACGGGAACGAAGTCGCGCTGGGTCAGCTAGTATATATATAAAAATGAATCCCTATTTCCCTTGGTCACGCCATCACGCGTGAACGGCTAGACCGATTTGGCTAATTTTGGTCTTGAAATGTTTGTGGAAGTCCAAGGAAGGTTTTAACCTTGAGAAAATAGGGGAAGGAGGGGTAAGTAGGGGTAAAGTACGGGTAGGGTAGGGTGGAGTAGGGGGTAGGGCCACGGGAACGAAGTCGCGCTGGGGCAGCTAGTCTTATATAAAACTTAGGAAAATCAATGATATAGGTACGTGGTTATATTTTTTTTGCACATGCAAACATATGTTTTTTTAGACAGAAAAAAAAAACTATATTTAGGGTACACATAAACTAAGTGCTTGCAGCGGCTCTACCGGTAATAAATATAACTATTTTAAGATATGATCAAACAATCTTGACTATTTCATGAAGTAGGTAGCCTCGCGTTCAGTTGCCCATATCGAGAAACGATTGCATATTATTGATCTGCCCAAGCCACATCATGATTTGGCCAATAAACAGTGAAACATTTCATGAAGTGCGACCATTTCATGAAAATCTCGAGCATTTCATTAAGTGATCAAATCTACGATATGGCCACGACATATAACTACATAAACAAAAGTTAACGAGATGATTACAAAGATCTAAGAGCGAGCTGCTTGCGCAGTAAGAAATTTTCGTAAACTTAGTTTTAAACGCAAACCGACTGGTGGGCATTCTGATGCCTAAAGGAAGTGCGTTCCACAGAAGAATTGGGTAAATGAAAAAGGAAGAATGAATACAATCAGATTGATGGGAGGGATATTAAAGATAGATAGATAGATAAGTAAACGGTTAGAAGAAGTATTTGATTGAATCAGGCGTCACTTGGCGGAAGTCCCTAACCATTGTGAAAAACAAAATATATAAGTAGCTTACTTCCGCAAAAAACACAATATGCAAGATGCACATGTACACCGCGAAATTGCGGGCGGGCGGTGCATCTCGCATATTGTGGTTTTTGCGGAAGTAAGTTACATATATTTCGTTATTTACAATGGTTAGAAGAAGAACGAAGATTTGTATCGTAAGAAGTAAACAAGTAATGGAGATGTGAAGTAAGATAAATGGGAGCATTAGGAGATGTATGCCCGAATACTCGTACGCTACTTATCTTTGGGAGCGTCTCACACATCGCCCTGTCACTTTAAATGTCAAACGTATGAAAGAGATGCCATGATGTTTGAGACGCTCCCAAAGATGATTTGCGTTCGAGAATTCGGGCGGTAGTCACTTATGTCACAAAGTAACTACGCGGGCTTATGTAGTCCCTTGTCAAAAATACAACTTGGTACTATGATTTGGCTTTATGGTGCCTATTAAAAACTTTTCATGCCGCGCGTTCTTTGACTTCTCTTGAGTATAGAATTATCGTTCTTTCGTTAAAGTGTAATAAAATTAATATCAAAAACAATTTTATCTTAATAGGTACTTAAAATATACGTAGTTGATGAAAAAGCCAGCCAATGACCAGCAAAACTCAGCCAATTTTCCTGAATTGAACTGAGCGGTTCAATTTTTTTACGTGTAATTTTAGTGTAGTAGTTTAGACCTACTTATTTAAAAAAATAGTTAGTCCTAGTAACAAAAAATATTAATATTTAATATTCATTTGATATGACATATTCATTTGATATGTCGACTGTTATCTAGTACTAGTGTGTAAGTGTATATAGTATTCAAATTAAGAGAGTATTTATCTAGGTTTCCTTTAAAAAAATAATCCTAAACACTTACCAAACTAAAAATAAATGCGCATTGCAGTTTTGTATGAAAAAAAATAATTAGTATTATATTTTTATTGGCTAGATATTTTGGACATTTTTTAATGGAAACCTTGATAAATCCTGTCTTAATCCAAATAACATCACAAGTAAAATACAGTCAATCATGCTCAGATTATAATTATTTTGGTATTACGTTTGTATAATAGACTGTCGTGACGCGGGCCTCTTAAATCGGTGCGGTAGTTTTTGCATTTATACATTACTTACATACAAACCAAAAATCAAAGCTTTCCTCTTTATAATCCATACTAATGTTATAAACGTGAAAGCGCGTTTGTTTGTTTATTTGTCCGTCTTTTACGTCAGAACGGAGCAACGCATCGATGTGATTTTTGGTATTGGTATAGTTTGGGAGCTGGAGACTGACAAAGGCTACTTTTCATCCCGGAAAAACATCATATCCTACGGGATAACGTCGTGTAGTCCACGCTAAGTGGAAGGCTAGTATTAGTAGGTATATAAATAAAGATGTATGTTGACTTTTAGGTAGTTATTTTGTATTATGTATGCCACATATTAATTACTACAATGCAAAGCTATTGAATTTTTTGATGAATGTTTATGTTAAGAGCTAGTAGTGGCTAGAGTAGAGGCCAATGGTAATAATAATATTACGTAACTGCAAATGACACACCGAGTGTAAATTGATGTGCGGCTGATTATAAATTAGTCAATACGTAAATATTAGTTGACATCGAAGTATCTAAGATGCAGTTAATCGCCAGGTGTACATGGTAAGGATTCGTATGAACCTAATGTATGTTGTACGTAAGGTAGGTAGGTAGGTACTTTCGGTAATAACAGCACAGCGTTAGAATTTGGCGTAGGGGTTCGTATATTAACACCTATTCTACTATCCGACAATTTTTGATTTGACGTTAGACAAGTTAGCACCGTATATTATTGTGATTGACTTGATGATTTGACTTATTGCGGAAATACACGGTTCACTTTTGCCTTTCAATTTGGATGAAGCAACCAAATTGAACAATGTAAACGTAAATGTGAATCATTCAATGTCAATATCCGCCTGTATTTCTGCGCCTTTCATCTAAAGTGATTCAATTTGAAAAATGGAAAATAAAGTATTTAGAAAAATTCGACCCGTCTCACTACCAGCTCCGATGGGACTCGAACCCACGACCTTTCGCTATCCGGGCGACTGCTCAATGATTCAATTTGGTTGAACGTGTAATATTAGCATTAGATAAATTGACGAGATAATCAGGCATTGAAATATTAGTTAGCCGTTATTGGAAAACGACTCACAAATATCTATAGATAGTGGCTGCTACTTTAAATCATATTGTTTTACCTAAAGTTAATATTGTTTATCACAAAGTTCATTTTTAGAACGTGTCATTACATTACAAGTTAACAGCCTTATAAATTGTATCTAATCATATTTTGACGCAAAAAGTACGACTTATTTCTAGAGGCATCCATTGATCTATAGCTTTTGAATGGCTCTTGCGTCGTAAGGTCTATTATATTATTATATGGCATGTTTTTGTTATATTGATTTTCTGTATTCTTCATTTGATTGGTAATTACGTTTTTATAAAGATGTTATCGTTCTCAAGGCTATATTTACGTAAAGATCTTAAAAAAAATACCTTTTTACAGCATTTTATTCAAAACCATTTTGTGTTTTTAATTTTTTATTGCGTTCCTATATTGTGGTTTAATAGTTATTAGTTTGTAAATTTAAAGCAGCTACGCGTTATTTTAATGCAATACTTAAGTTCTTATCTTAATCTTAGAAATGCCATCAATGCATTAAACAACAATGTTTTAATAGGTTTTTATCAATCCCATCGCACTAGGAACTGTAATAAAGTTATTGAGCTATATTTCAGTGAGCTGGAAATTAAAATAATATCTACATTCGAAATCGATTCTAATATTATAAAGAGAAAAGATTTGTATGTTTGTAACGAATAAACTCAAAAAATACTATATTTTATCCCGATATTCCAACGGAAACGGGTACCACGCGGATAAAACCGCGAAGAGCCACTAGTATAATCACAGAATAAATAATAGTGCTGTATAATAAAGGAAATCATAAAGGTGCGTTCACACTTGTAACATTTTGGCGTGTCCGAACACCGTGTCTTTATCATGCATCGCTAGTTTTGTAGGGCATGCGCTGTGGTAATACTGTATCAAAGAGACAAGAACAAGTGTGGACGCACCTTAAGCAGCCGCACATCAAACTTTAAAGATGTGTGTGTTGCAATTACAAGATACCTACGCCACCATAGAATGAAAAGTTTTTTATCGACAAATGGAAATATATAATCTTTATTTGAAGAAATTTATTTATCATAGATTTGTGAGTAGGTATTTTATTCTTATAATTGAGGCTTCGCAGGATGACATACTTAGCTAGTTAGGTATATACAACTTGGTACATTTACGAGTAGTATATTTTTTTCAAATCAGGCGACAAAATAATTCTTGTCATTCATAGGTTACCGCTATCAAAATCAAAATCAAAATCAAAAATCATTTATTCATTTTAGGCTGATACAGCACTTGTGAACGTCAATGAAGCTACGCTATCGGTTCGCAAATCCTACGGCGGGAGGCCTTGTAACGAGAAGAACCGGCAAGAAACTCGCCAAGGGCTATTTTTTTCTCCCTGTCATATTTCATACAGAGTCGTCAAATTGAAAAGTGACTTTAACATAATATAATATGTAAAGTCACTTTCCATCACAAATTAATCTTAAGTTTAAAAACAAAATAAAAAAAACCCGGTAATCATAGCAGTAAATAATTTTCAATAACTAAGAAATAGACATCCAAAAGGTAGTTTCTTTAAAATACACACCAACCAAAAACGTAGCAAATAAAATAATAAATATAAATGCCAAACAAGGTTAATAAAACTTTGAATAGTTTAAGAACATAAGAGTCAATAATAAACTGTGCCATACAAGCCACGATAAAATAAAACTAATAACAATAAAACATTAAAAATCTGCATATTTTGTGACAAGAAGCCAGGAGCAGACCCATCCCACTGGTGGCACCCGTTCACGAGCATGACGCATGAACCAGCCATCGCTTCGCTCAACCATATTTTAGGGAACGTAACGACCCGCCTCACACGTCACCACCGCAGAAATGTTTACAGAGAGCATGACATACTCAAACTTCTCATCTCAAAACGCAGAAACCAATATAAGAATGTACTCAGTATTAATAATTTTGTAAAACACGACTCACAATTAACTACAGAAAAAAATCCTTGTCAGCTTATGACCAAGTTGCTTTGTCATTTAAGTAATCACTTACAGTATAGTAGCCCTTCTTGAGGAGGCAATTTTTTATATGATTCTTAAACTCTTCAAAGGGTAACTCCAAGATATCACTTGGAATCTTGTTAAAGATGTGTATACCTTGACCCATGAAAGACCCATGTACCTTCTCTAATCGGTACCGAGGCATTGAAAGTTTATTCCTATTTCTTGTATTGTAACCATGCAAATCGCCATGTTTAGTATACAAGTTAATATTACGACGCACAAAAATAATACAATTTAATATAAATTGAGATGCAGCTGTCAGTATACCAATTTCTTTGAACTTCTCCCTAAGAGAAGTTTTAGAGCTTAGTTGATAAATGGCCCTTATTGCTCGTTTTTGCAGAATAAATATAGCATTAATGTCAGCTGCTAATCCCCACAAAAGAATGCCATATGACATGATGCTATGAAAATAACTAAAGTATACAGTCCTAGCAGTTTCTATGTCAGTTAACTGTCTAACTTTTCTAATAGCGTAAGCTGCAGAGCTGAGCTTACCAGCTAATGCAGCAATATGCGAATGCCACTGAAGTTTTCTGTCTATAGTTACACCCAGAAAGACTGTTGATTCAACTAAATCTAATTTTTCATTATTTATTACAATTTCTACGGGTGGAGATTGTACATTTGGTAAAGAGAATAGAATGCATTTCGTTTTCTTTGCATTAAGCTGTAGATTATTAAAACTAAACCAAGTGAGTATTTCCGAGAGTGCTTTGTTTACATCGTCAAAATTAGATTTATTTCTGTTAATGTTAAATATTAAGGAAGTATCATCAGCAAACAAGACAATCTCACATAAGCTATTTGCAAAGAAAGGTAAATCGTTAATATAAACCAAAAACAAGAAAGGGCCCAGGATAGACCCTTGAGGTACACCTAGCTTTACATCAGAACCCATTGATTTCACCCCATTTATATCAACTGTCTGAGTTCTGGAACTAAGATACGAGTGTAATAGTTTTTGGGCATTATTTTTTACACCGTAATGATTTAGCTTCAACAGCAGCGTCCGATGATCTACACAGTCAAAAGCTTTGGACAAGTCGCAGAATATGCCAAGAGCATTCTGCGACCCCTCCCAGGCCCCAAAGACATGCTTAAGAAGTGCAACCCCGGCATCGGTAGTAGACCTACCCTTCGTAAAACCGAACTGTTTGTTATGCAAGAGGTTATTTAAAGTAAAATGAGTTAATAATTGCTCCAGTATTATTTTTTCAAAGATCTTGCTCAAGGCGGGTAAAATAGATATTGGTCTGTAATTACCTGGGTCTTCTTTGTTCCCAGATTTAAATAGTGGAATAATTTTGCTAAATTTCATTAAGTCAGGAAAAATTCCTTCAGCAATGCAATCATTAAATATAACAGCAAGATATGGAGCAATGGTGTAAATAATGCTTTTAAGAATAGTTACCGATATACCCCATAAATCATTGGTACCATTCATTTTAAGAGATTTGAATGCTTTAATTATATCAGTGGAATCAATGCTTTTAAAATTAAACAATGAACTACATTCGGACACATGTCTTTGGAGCATTGAGATACATACAAAAACCGAATGTCAGGCGACCTGTTTAATCGAGGGCTGCCGGCGGCGCCGGCGGTCTGATAGTCTGTGGGGACCTTAACGAGCCGGCCGATACAGTGACGTTTCACTCTTCATACTTCGGTTCACAGCGCGAGTGCGAGAGCATTTGCCAGTGAGCACAGGACAACAATAAAGCCGTCCGAGTACTTGCATAGGTTCAAGTGCAAGGACAACCCATTGTGCACCTGCGACCCCGAAATTCCCGAGTCCCTTCCCCACCTCATTATGGATTGTCCCCAATTTGCTGTAGAAAGATTTAATGTGGAACAGAAACTTGGGTGCGGAGTCACCCAAAGTAACATAGAAATCATAATGCTAGGGAAAGATAGAGATTTATTTCTAATGTTTTGTAAATATATAAGATGGTGTAAAATAAACTGCAAATAGAGCAGGAGGTGTTCAGGTCAAGTGAATAGAACGTAAAAAAAATTGAAATATTATTTTTTATATCAATTCAATATGTACAATAAGAAACGTTTTAATAAAATTGTTTCATTTTACAATAAAAACAAGTAATTTCAGAGCGCACTCGGGCTGGGCGCCGCGGTCATCAACCCCGGCGGTCCAACAGCTGATGGGACAGCCGCTATAGCGATACTCCTACCGCGCTATTGTATGCGCCCAATAGCTTCCGGATTATCGTTTACCTGTCTCGTTTTTACGTTTGGTATTATGTTAAATATTGAATTAATATCCATAGATAATATTAGAATTTTTTGTAAAATTAAAATAAAAAAAATAATTTAGGGATTTTTTTTCTATTTTATTTACGTTCTAAACACTTAACCTGACCACCCCCTGCTCGTTTTGCAGTTTGTTTCAAAACATCTTATAAGTGTTAAGAATTAATAAGAAAAATAAAACAGATTAGAAAATTATGTTTATATAGTATATTGATAGCTTTCCGCCCGCGGCTTCGCCCGCGTGTACTACACGACATTATCCTGAGGGAATGTGATATTTTTTACGGGATAAACAATTCCATTCCACACCACAGCTTTGCCCGCACTAAAACTTATTTTTTAAACAAATCTAAGCTTATCGTGTCTTCCGAAGCACCATATATTTTTGAACAGCCATCCCGTGATAAACCATTGCGAAAGTCACATAAACTCAGCGATAGCAGGCCGAGCACGCTTCCCTACCCACTGCTTTACATAGGTACCAAATTTCATGAAAGTCAGATCAGTGGGGTAGGCATGAGAAGGTAACGATACCTAGACAAACAGACAGGGAGCTACTTTCGCATGAATAATATTCTATGAATACTCTTGAATACTTTTGAACTACCAAAATGCAAAAAATCACATCAATACTTTGCTAATCAGCTCATTCGTGCAAAGCAAAAAGTTCAAGGAAGGAATAAAACTCAAGAAAACCAGTATTACTCATTTTTTATGCAGTGTAGGCTAGAAAGTTAGACCTCATTTCTTGTTGAGAAAAAAAACTGTATCCCACGGGAATCGTATTTTTTCCCAAGTTAAAAAAGTCGTATGACATTTTCCAGGCCAGAGCGCAGTTTATCTATTTGTTGTGATTGAGTCACAAACATCCAAACTCCGTTTATTTAATACCCCTCCATATAAACTTTAACCCCCTTTCTACATTAGGATTTTTTTTAACTTTGACTACGAATATAATTTTTAATCATATGACCAGTATTATTCGTACCAATTTCCATACTCGGAAGTCCAGAAATGAGGAAGTTTTTATATAAGCCTAAATCCCTCCTTTCTACCCCATTGAGTTTTTTTTTTAACTTCGCCTGCACGGATCATTTTTAATCCGGACCATTATCCTACATATCAATAAAATTTCCATACTCCTAAGCCTAGAAATGAGGAAGTTTCCATAAAAAATTCCACCCCCCCTTTCTACCCCATTAGGGGAGGATTTTTTAACTTCGCCTACGCAGATCATTTTAATCCTGACCAGTATCCAACATACCAATTTTCATACTTCTAATTTCAGAAATGAGGAAGTTCCATATAAGCTTAATCCATTTTACCCCATTATGTGGGCGATTTTTTTAAATTTCGCTCACAGTTAATTTTCAATTGTGACCAGTACTCTACGTACCAATTTTTATACTTCTAACTAGCTTCCGCCCTTCCCTCACCAAGCGAGCAGCCTCGCGCAAGGCAGAACGTTTGCCACGTGCGGCGAGCCTCGCACGAGGCTGCTCGCTGGGTGAGGGAGGACCCGCCTAATCACGTAAAAACGGCTGATCGGATTTTTTTGAAATATAAACATAGAATACTTTTTATCCTGAATATTGGTACCCTAAGTACTTTCTCGAATGTCCACGCGGACGAAGTCGCGGGCGGAAGCTAGTAAATAGTAAGTGTCTGTTTCACAATCAAAAAGTTAGTTCTGAGTAGCTTAGGTACCAAGAACTTGTTAGGTACCAAGAACTTTTAGGGTACTTAAGATGATTTAGGTTTCTATACCCTATTTACCCCCTGGGTTTGCTTTTCGGAAAACTACGAAATGGGTTGCCTATTTGTTTTAAGAAGTAAGCCTACAAAGTTTCAAGTTGAAATGTCTTTTTTACCCCCTGATTTTTCATTCAAAATTTCACCCCTATTCAAGATTCATAGATTCAAATTTGTTTATTCAATTTAGATTGTAATTTACAATTACTTGTGAACGTCATAGAAGCTACGCCATCGGTTTGCAAACCCTACAGCGGGAGGCCTTGGAGAAGAACCGGCAAGAAACTCCACGGGTTGTTTTATTTCATACAGAGTCGTCAAATTGAAAAATGACCTTAACATGGTATGACCACGTATGACTAAGGTCAGTTTCCATCACAATTACACAATGGGTTATGATAAATACAGTTAAGTATAGGCGAACTAATAATCATAGCGGTGAACAATTTTCAATTACTTAAGAACTCTACTTAAAGCTTTAATATTAGTTAAAAACAAAAGACAATTCTACTATATACTGCAAGTTGCGCCATACATGTTTCAAGTGTAATTCTTAATAAAATGAATAAAAACAAAAGAAAACACATTTTAAGGCAAGCAGATAAGAGCAGATAAGAGCAATTCAACCTTTTAGTGGGTGAATCATGTTCAGGGTGTTAAACATCAAAATAAATGCCATTTTTGCAATCGTCATCCCTTATAACCTCAATAACGATATCCATATCGATTTTTAGGTTTATTTATGCCATTTAACCTCTACGGGGTTGATTTTTAAAAAATACGAAATATGTGATTGCTTATTTGTTTTACTTTCCGACCATAAGCCTAAATAATAAATTTAATGAAGGACTTTCCAGATACAACATTTCATCCCCCTTTTCACCCCTTCAGGGGTGGAATTGTCAAAAGCGCTGACACAGGAAAACATTAATTTTCAATTGCCAGCCTAAATACAACATTTTAAGATCCTAACTACAAAACTGACAGACTTTCATACACATATTCATCCTCCATTTTACCCCCTGGGTTTGATTTTCGGAAAATTACGAAATGGGTTGCCTATTTGTTTAAAGAAGTAAGCCTACAAAGTTTCAAGTTGAAATGTCTTTTATACCCCTGATTTTTCATTCAATATTTCACTCCTATTTCAACCTTTTAGGGGTTGAATCATGTTCAGCGTGTCAAAAACATCAAAATGAATGCCATTTTTGCAATCGTCATCCCATAAAACCTCAATAACGACATCCATATCAATTTTTAGGTTTATTTATCCCATTTAACCTCTAAGGGGTTGATTTTCGAAAAAATATGAAATATGTATTTGCTTATTTGTTTTACTTTCCGGAGCACCCGGAAGCACTGTCTCAACTCAAACTATCTCCATTCCAAATTTCATCAAAACTGGTTCAGCCGTTTTGACGTGCGCATATACAATTTCGCATTTATAATAATAGTAGAAATAGGAATATGAATGGCCGGCGGCCGCGACTACGTCCGCAAGTACTACATCGCAAAATTTTGTGTCAAAAAGTAGGTAGATAGGAATTATCTAAGGTCTCATCAGTACCATCATTAATCTATTTTAATGTCCTCGCTGCTGGGGCATAGGCCTTCATATAGATGGATAAGGAGTATGGGTCATGGGCCATAAAATAGACCATTGCAAAAGTAACATAACCTCATCGATCGCAGGCCAAGCACGCTACCCGTGGTTTAGGCATAAGAAGGTAACGAACGATACCTAGACAAACAGGAGCTACTATCGTATGAATAATATTCGGACATTCTCCTACTCTTGAACTACCAAAAGGCAAAAAATCAATTCAATACTTTTTAAAAAATGTGTAAAACTGATTTTCTGAGTTTTATTCCAATGCATAAAGAATTGTTTGCTTTGCACGAAAATGAGCTGTCATAGGACCCATATTTCATTGAATGAAGTAAACAAAAAAAACTTTACTTTTTCCCGAGTTAAAAAAACCGTATGAAATTTTCCCGGCCAGAGTTCAATTATCCCGATCGATTTAGCCGTTTAAGTAGTTGTGATTGAGCCATAAACATCCAAACTCCGTATCTTTAATACCCCACCCACCCTATATAAACATTAACCCCCCCCTTTCTACCCTATTAGGTGTTTTTTTATTATTTTGCCTACGCAGATCATTTTTAATGATTACCCAGTATCCTTCATACCAATTTCCATACTCCTAAGTCCAGAAATAAGTTTTCATATAAGCCTTAATCCCCCCTTTCTACCCTATTAAGGGTTTTTTTATAACTTCGCATAGTACGCAGATCATTTTCAATCGTGACCAGTATCCAACATACGAATTTTCATACTTCTATGTTTAGAAATGAGGAAGTTCCATATAAGCTTAATCCGCCCGTTTTACCCCATTACCGGGGAGGTTTTTTAACTTCGCTTACGCAGATAATTTTCAATCATGATAAGTATTCAACATACCAATTTTCATACTTCTAAGTTCAGAAATGAAGAAGTTCCATATAAACTTTATCTCCCCATTTTACCCTATTAAGGGGGAGTTTTTTTTACTTTGCTTACTCAGATCATTTTCAGTCGTAACCAGTATCCAACGTACCAATTTTCATGCTTCTAAATCCATTAATGAGGAAGTTCCATATAACCTTAACCCCCCCATTTTACCCCTTTAGGGAGGGAGATTCCTAAAATCCGTTCTTAGCGGACGTCTCCTAGGCATAATCTACCTTCCTGCCAAATTACATCTTCGTTGGTCCAGTAGTTTTCGAGATTTCGTGATGAGTGAGTTATGTCCCCTCGATTTTATATATATAGATTCTAAAAATGAGGAAGTTCCATATAAACTTGAAACCCACTTTTTACCCCATTTGGAGGGAGATTTTTTAACTTCCCCTAGGCAGATCATTTTCAATCGTAATCAGTATCCAACATTCCAACTTTCATACTTCTAAGTTCAAAAATGAGAAAGTTCTATATTTAAACTTTAGCCCCCCATTTTACCCCATTAGGGGGAGGTTTTTTAACTTCGCTTACGCCAATCATTTTCAATTGTAACTAATATCCAAGGTACCAATTTTCATGCTTCTTAATCCATAAATGAGGAAGTTCCATATAACGTTAACCCCCCATTTTACCCTTCAGGGGGGGGGGGGAGTTTCCCAAAATCCGTTCTTAGCGGACGTCTCCTAGTCATAATCTACCTTCCTGCCAAATTACATCTTAATTGGTACAGTAGTTTTCGAGATTTCGTGATGAGTGAGTTATGTCCCTTCGATTTTATATAACGGGTGTCCCAAAAGTAGGTATAGGATGATTTGTCTCAATAAAACGCGAATGGATTAGAATTTCTTCGTAGTTTTATTTTATTTTAAAGAAGAGACTTGTTCAATTTTATCTGAATAGAATATCTGCTAAATGACCGCCACGGGCATTTTTGCTGTGTGCAAGTTTTTCATGACACTTTCACACATTTCGCTGCTAATTTCACACATTTCTCTACTTATTTCACCAATAACTCGGCGAATATTTTGTCTATATTGTCTATGTTTTTGTGGATCATTGTTGTAGACTTTATTTTTGACGTAGCCCCAAAGAAAGAAATCCAGTGGCATCAGATGGCAAGATCTCGGTGGCCATTTGACATCACCTCTTCTTGAAATTACGAGATATTTCGACCTTTCGACGAGTGTTTGTAATTGATCGTGAATTTTCGTTAAATATTTGTATAACTTCTATGCGCTGTTTAATTGTGAAACGCTCCACGATTAATTTTACATGTGTCAAGAATCAAGATGACGTAATATCAAATTTCAACCCGCCATATTGAATATTTCGGAAAAAACGCGAAATTCAAATCCTATACGTACTTTTGAGACACCCGGTATATAGATATTAGTATTTATCATAAGAAATTTATGTAACAACCAAAATATAAGATAGCAAAACAGTAGAATAAGAATGAAACTGTAATTAGCATTAGAAAACATAAATGTAAACAAAAACCTGAATATATTAAAAATAAGAAATAATTCGTAAGTAAGAATAAACAAATGTAATAGAATTAAGATTAGAAAGAATATGTAAGAAAATGTTTTGAAAAATAAAGAAACTGTGTAGTCTTGTAACAGAACCTCTTGTAAAAGAAGTAGAATATGCGGTTTCAACCCAGCCGTTATAGTAAAAGAGATGAAGAATGAAAGAGTAGTATGAGGAATGAAAGTGCGAGAGGCATAAATTCGAGAACTAGTATGGAAGAGTAGATAAGAAAATTGTTAAAACTGGCTTTGACTTAGAGTCAGAGGTAGTAAGAAAAAAAAACAATAAAGCCGACAACCAATAGGCGCAATAAGACGTCGAGTTGCGGAAAATGCCCGTATCGTATGAAGAAAAAGAAGAAGAAAGCCGACGATCGAACTTCTTCTTAGCTTATCGATCTATTTGGCTTTAAATCTGTTCAGCCCAGTACTGCGCTACACGTACTGTGTTATCAGTAGCGTCATAAAGGTCTTCGATCAAACTGGATGCGGCTAAAACCTCAGGAGGCTAGTATCAATTAAGTTCTAATTCAGAACCTGGAAAAGTTTGTATGAATGACTATGCTGCTGTCTGAACATCTAAAGCTCTGTAGGACTAACATATTAGGATTAAAAATAAATAAGGGTTGTACTGCTTAGTCACAGCAAAAGTTTGTTTTTATGAATAATGCTAACTTTTGTCTAATGCTATGCTTAATTTAGTTTTAGTTTTTGGAGTAGGTAAATAGAAGTATGATAGTGAAACAAAAAGAATATGGTTTTTTTATTATCTAAATACACGTAAAGTGTTGTAGTCCATACAGTATGTACTTTAATAGCTCAATCTTTACTAAAAAAAAACGCATAATCAGCGACCTTCATAGTGTGTAATGTTTGTGCGATGAGTTTTATAATTTCAGGGCCATAATTCACTACGCAAAGCCCATAGCTTTGAACAATGGTTCCCAAAGTTTTCATGTCTCATTTTTGTCTATTCTATATTTAGAAGTAACATATCGCGAGCATATTCGGTTCTCACACTGCACCGGGCTCCGTCGCGGGGCGCGGGATCACTAGAATTGCTAATATTGTATGCAAGTACATCAATTAGTAGTATAAAAAGCACGCCTAGTCCAACACACCGAAGCGGAATACACCTAATTTAGGTCAAAAAGGATCATCTCGGTATGACTTTTAGTTTTTGAGAAGTTCCTGGACAAACATACAAATATATGCATACTTCACATAAAATGTAACCAAATTGTTAACGACAATAAACTTATTCTTATGCATATACTTACGAAATTTAGCACTCGTACTTGGAAGCCTAAATAATCTATATATATAAAATTCAAAGTCCTGACTCACTGACTGACTGACTGACTGACAGAGATATCAACGCACAGCCCAAACCGCTGAACCTAGAGACTTCAAATTTTGCACATAGATACGTTATACAGTGTAAGCTGAATCCACTAAGAAAGGATTTTTGGAAATTCCACCCCTAAGGGGGTAAAATAGAGGATGAATGTTTGTATGAAAGTCCGTCAGTTTTGAAGTTAGGATCTTCAAACATTGTATATAGGCTGGCAATTGAAAATTAATATTTACCTGTGTCAGCGTTTTTGACAATTCCACCCCCGAAGGGGTGAAAAGGGGGATGAGATGTTGTATCTGGAAAGTCCTTCATTTAATTTATTATTTAGGCTTATGGTCGGAAAGTAAAACAAATAAGCAAACACACATTTCGTATTTTTTCGAAAATCAACCCCTTAGAGGTTAAATGGGATAAATAAACCTAAATATCGATATGGATGTCGATAATGAGGTTTTATGGGATGACGATTGCAAAAATGGCATTTATTTTGATGTTTAACACGCTGAACATGATTCAACCCCTAAAAGGTTGAAATAGGGGTAAAGTTTTGAATGAAAAATCAGGGGGTAAAATAGACATTTCAACTTGAAACTTTGTAGGCTTACCTACTTCTTAAAACAAATAGGCAACCCAGTTCGTAGTTTTCCGAAAATCAAATCCAGGGGGTAAATAGGGTATAGAAACCTAAATCATCTTAAGTACCCTAAAAGTTCTTGGTACCTAACAAGTTCTTGGTACCTAAGCTACTCAGAACTAACTTTTTGATTGTGAAACAGACACTAATTATTTACTAACTTCCGCCCGCGACTTCGTCCGCGTGGACATTCGAGAAAATACTTAAGGGACCAATAACCAGGATACAAAGTATTCTATGTTTTAATTTCATAAAAATCCGATCAGCCGTTTTTACGTGATTAGGCGGGTCCTCCCTCACAAAGTGAGCAGCCTCGTGCGAGGCCCGCCGCACGTGGCAAATGTTCTGCCTCGCGCGAGGCTGCTCGCTTGGTGAGGGAGGACCCGCCTAATCACGTAAAAACGGCTTATCGGGTTTTTATGAAATTAAAACATAGTTAGAATACTTATGATCCTGGTTATTGGTCCCCTAAGTATTTTCTCGAATGTCCACGCGGACGAAGTCGCGGGCGGAAGCTAGTACGCTATATATTGTGAAAAACTAAATAAATGTAGCTTACTTCCGCAAAAAACACAATATGCAAGATGCACCGCCCGCCCGCCCGCATAAAATTACACATGCACACCACGAAAGTACCAGTGCACAATACCTGCATTTAGCAAGACAGCAATACACCTTGCACCTTCACCGATTAGACTACTCTACACGTCTCTATTGCGGGCGGGCGGGCGGTGCATCTTGCATATTGTGTTTTTTGCGGAAGTAAGCTACATAATATTTCGTTTTTCACAATGGTTAGGGATTTCCGCCAAGTGACGCCTGATTCAATCAAATATTACGCTATACTCAAATATTACCCAATTTCAACTACATCACAAACATACAGGTCCACCTTTTTTAAGTCGGTTAAAAACAACTAATGGCTGTACATATATACATACCTACAATTATTAAATGATTAGCGACCCGCCTCGGCCACGCACGCACGACATTGACGTTTGAAAAAAAGGTTAAACGGCACTTTCAGTTCGCCTGCCATGAAGCAGAGTATTAAGTCGAGCTTCATGTCGCCTGCAGTCTCCGTTCTAAGTTTATAATAGTATATTATGATACAAGTGAGCTAAGGTTGTTCATTATACACGAGGCTGTGGGTTGCAGCCCGAGCCGCAGACGAGGGCGTAAATCAGCCGAGTGTCTAGTGAGTAAGTTGCTCACGAGTTTCATACGCACTTTTTCAACACACTTGCGAGGAAAAACAAACATTTATTGCATACATATTGTATTATCCTAATATTAGCTAAGGGAAAAAGCGCGCAAGTTATTTTTTGCACGCGCCAAATGTAATGTGTTTGATTACATACAGCCATACAGCCTACTTCAAAATAATTATAATAATAGTGATAAAAATGCAAATGATTACCCTTAACTGGTGTTGGCGACTGGCTGGTGGGCCGGCATTATACCATGTTTCTATGTATATAGTCTTTAATAATAATTATTGTTTATGATTTATGTTACTCTTTTTTAAAAGAATACAGTTAGTTGTCAGCCAATCGTCTTGTCATTGTGTCCACTTTAATCGAATTATTTACATTTTGATCCTTCGAGCCGGATCGAAAAATTAAACGGGGTTATTGCTTGTGGAGCGTCCGCTGCGGAGACTACGTATGTCAATGGTCGGGAGTTGACGAGGCCTTCCGCTTCCAATAAGAGTGTTTGAAAGACTTCTTCCTTGGGGGCCTTATGTGTCAGTGTGGCCTTCAAGGCCGTCTTCACGGTGCGAACCATTCTTTCCAACTTTTTTTCTGTTTTGAAAAAGGCAGATTTAAAAGTGAGCCAATCCTTATAGCTACCAGTGAAAGTTGGTTTTGCGCCTAAAGAGCTGATAGCTTTCGCTAGTTGCATGAAATCGCTATCGCGAGAGGGTTTGCCGTAGGTTTGCCATGGCGACTTAATCAGCCGGTCGACACTCCGGACAGCTATCCGCAAGCTTTTTCGAGGTTTAAATCCCTTGAAAGACAATTTGCGAAAGACACAACCTTTGCCACAGCCTACAAAGATTTTGTTAGTGGTATAATTAAAAAGGGCTACGCGGAGGAATGCTCTTCGGATAGCTACTATAAGGAGCATACGACTAATATAGAGGTCAGTGGACTAATCCGCAAACTAACAATACTCGTTGGTATTTACCTCACTTTGGCGTGTATCACCCACAGAAAAAGAAAATTCGAGTTGTACACGACGCCGCCGCCGCCACTACAAAGGGAGCGAGTCTTAACTCTATGCTATTAGTTGGACCCGATCTACTTCAGCCTTTATTAGGCATTTTATTTCGCTTTAGGGAGGGGAAAATCGCCGTAACCGGTGACATTCAATAACCGGTGACAACAAGATCGAGACGCACAAAGGTTCTTATGGCGCGACACAATTAACCCCTCAACTAACATCCCTGTTAACCCTTCAGTAGGCGCGGGTGTAAATATACCCCCGGTAAAAGAATATCGCATGTCTGCGATGATTTTTGGTGCATCATGTAGTCCCTTCATAGCTTTGCACATAAAAAATAAAAACGCCTTAAAAATGCAGGCGACGTACCCCGAAGCCACCCAAGAGATTATTGCCAATCATTACGTGGACGATTTTATTTCTAGCTTTGAGGACGAAGGCGTTGCCTCCAAAGTGATAGGGGACGTTTTCACAGTGCACAAAGCATGCTGCTTCGAAATGAGGGCATGGCTATCAAACAATCAGCAAGTATTGGGATCCATCCCTCGCGAGCTATGGGCGCACCCAGACACCGATTCAACGCTACCGTCGGACGCTGGCGCTCTGGGAATGAAGTGGAACCCAAGCACAGATTCTTTGGCTATCCGTTCAGGAAGCTTTAACTTATTGGCTGAAACGAAAGTAACAAAACGGATTGTCCTTTCCGCTGTTATGAAGGTATATGATCCACTCGGATTTTTCACGCCGATCACGATTAAAGGTCGCATCATGATTCAAAATTTGTGGCGTGAAGGGTTCGGGTGGGACGTTCAGCTACCTCCCCAATACGTAAGCACCTTAGTTGACTTAGAAAAGGACATAGACGCAGCGGCCTCCCTTAGACTTCCCAGATACTATGGTTTTGATAAGACCTTATTTGTTCCACCTAATGACGTTCAGCTGCACATGTTTGCAGACGCTAGCGAACAAGCATACGCATGTGTTGGCTATTGGCGTTTCAACTATGGAAATGGTAATTTTAGGCTTGCACTTATTGGCAGCAAGGCGCGCGTTACGCCCCTGAAACCGTCCACCATTCCTCGGTTGGAACTACAAGCAGCACTCATCGCTCTTCGTTTAGCGTCTACAATCAAAGACAGCCACCGAATGAAGCCATCTTCAACCACCTTCTGGACCGATTCTTCTACTGTACTGAAGTGGCTGCGCGGTGATGCTAGACGCTACAAGCCGTTTGTCGCTCACCGCGTAGGAGAAATCTTAGAAAACTCTCATACCTCAGATTGGAGATGGCTTCCGGGCGAGCTGAACGTCGCTGACGAAGCGACCAGACCGAATTGCACCTTAACCAATATGTCGCACAGGTGGTTCTCTGGCCCCTCCTTTCTCCTGTTTGATCCAAAGGAGTCGCCAGAAGAGCCAACCTTGCATGAGGTCACACCACCTCCAGAGATGAAGGAGATGGTGGGATTTCTTATGAATGAACCGAATCATGGCTTAACAGAACTTGTTCCAGACGCATCACGGTTTAGCGTCTGGTTACGCCTGTTACGGGCTACTGCCTGCGTTTTATTGGCAGCGCGTAAGTTTTGGTTATTAATTCGGCAAACAATACCACAAAATTCTAAAATATTTAGTATTGCTCCTAATGCTATTTCAGCTTCCGACATGTTGAAAGCCGAAAACATGATACTTTTGAAATCACAAAAAGAAAGCTTTCACGAAGAAATCATAGCAATAAAACGCTCCAAGCCCCTCCCGAAAACGAGTCGCCTCACAACCATGTCTCTGAAAATACAAGACGATTTCCTCATGTTGGACTCCAGGGATTCGACACAGTCACGGATAATCCTCGACGATCGCCACCATATAGTTCGTCTGCTGATCAGCCACTACCACGTGAAGTCAGCCCACGGTTTCTCAGAACTTGTACTCAACGAGATACGGGCTCGGTATTGGATCCTCAGAGGCAGAAGAGCCATCAAAACTATAGTCGCTGGCTGCAGAGACTGTGCCCGCCGTCGGAAACGTCCAACCATACCGGTCACCGGGAATCTTCCACCAGAAAGACTACAACACGGCACCCGACCATTTTTCAACGTTGGGCTAGACTACTTCGGGCCGGTGGAAGTGGCAGTCGGCCGCCGAAGAGAAAAACGGTACGTGGCGCTTTACACATGTCTTGTCACTCGAGCGCTCCATCTAGAAATAGTCGCAAGTTTAAGCACAGATTCGGCACTCATGAGTCTCAGAAGGTTCATCGCGAGACGAGGTACGCCCGCCAAGATCATTACAGACAACGGGACAGCGTTCGTTGGTGCCAGCCGAGAGCTCAAAGTTCTCTTCGCCCAACCGGTTCAAGACTTTGCAGCAAACAACTCTATCTCGTGGGAGGTGGTCGACAGGATCCAGTGGCTTTTCATCCCCCCGGCAGCGGCCTTCATAGGTGGCGCTTGGGAAAGAATGGTTCGCACCGTGAAGACGGCCTTGAAGGCCACACTGACACATAAGGCCCCCAAGGAAGAAGTCTTTCAAACACTCTTATTGGAAGCGGAAGGCCTCGTCAACTCCCGACCATTGACATACGTAGTCTCCGCAGCGGACGCTCCACAAGCAATAACCCCGTTTAATTTTTTGATCGGCTCGACATCGAATTCGAATTGGCTAGCAGGCGAACTGTGTGACACGGACTTATTACGTCGTGCAGATTGGCGCCGAGTTCTCCGCCTCTCCGATCATTTCTGGGCAAGATGGATGAAAGAGTACCTGCCCACGCTACTTAAAAGACCAGCGGGTGGAAGTACCACCGTCTTCAAGGAGGGAGATGTGGTTGTGGTGGCCGACCCGACTCTACCGAGAGGGCTGTGGCCGCTCGGCAGAGTCACAAGAACGTATTCGGGAGAGGATGGACTCGTCAGAGTGGCAGAGGTGGCAACGCAAGCGGGCATTCTGAAGCGCCCAACGAGAAAGCTCGTCCACCTGTTGCCAGCTCCCCAGTCAGTCGCCACTCCATAGGTAGTGCTTCTCACCAGGGGCCGGAATGTTGGCGACTGGCTGGTGGGCCGGCATTATACCATGTTTCTATGTATATAGTCTTTAATAATAATTATTGTTTATGATTTATGTTACTCTTTTTTAAAAGAATACAGTTAGTTGTCGTCTTGTCATTGTGTCCACTTTAATCGAATTATTTACAACTGGTATGGTGGGGGCCGCGCGGCCCCCACGCATGACATTTTCTTTATTTCCTAACAAGCTAAGCATCGTGGGCAGCCGCCCTTTTAGGTATTCTCATTACGTCGCTAATCGAAGCTGGTGCCGAACTTTCAGCGCTGCATCACTTACCAGGATGCCGGTATGCACGTGTTGGGGTCTGCGCGGCCCCCACGATACCAGTTACGTCAGTTTTTTTGGCATTACAATTTTTATTTGTTTCTCATTTTTTTAAGTCATTTAATCAAGATGTCACGGTCTTTAAGTCATAAAACAACAGAAGAGATCGTAAACGAAGATTCTGATTCCAAATCAGTGATTGGAGCTAGACCAGAAGAAAAATGTAGTGATAGTGAAACTTTAAGTAATTGCAGAGATCCAGTAACCCTTGTCTGACGAAAATGAGGACATGGACTCTGATACTCAAGCCTCTTCTTCAGAAAGTGAAGATGAAAATGTTGGAGGACCTAGTCAATTCAGCTAATATGGAAAAAACAAATACAAATCGTCTAAACATCCACCTACACCTTCACGTACTCGTCAGCATAATATAAATGATTAGAAGTGATTTTTATTCAAGTTGATTTTTGAGAAATCTTAATAAGAGACTATAAAGCGTTATTATTTTTTAATATTACATATTATAGATTAAGTTAAATAATATTATTTTTAGTTAAAACTTTCCAAACCATAAGTTTCATAGATATATGTAACGTAAATAAAAATATTACCAAAAAGTTTTTACTATTTTGTGATTTCTTGTAATAAATAAGTAAGGAGATATATATATTTTTTTTTTTCAATTATGAGCATTTATTCAAGTACATAGTTAAAAGTGGCTTGCTAGAAGCAAAAATCGTATGGGGGCCGCGCGACCCCCACGATACCAGTTACGGATGTCAAATTTACGATACCAGTTAAAGGTTAAAAAAAAATATTGTGATTTATAAATAATTTGATAATAATATACTTACTTATTATGTTTTATTGTCTTAATTAGGGACACATTTATTTATTCTAAAAACGTAAATGGATATTCAGCCGTATAAAACCTCTTTGTTGTTACAAAAAAAGAACTGTAAATATTACCCGGTGAAATTGAAAATGCTCTGTTTACTCGCATATACTTGCAGTTAGGTACTTACTTAACTTTGTAGGGATACTGTATTACCCGGTTAAATTGAAAAGTCTCTGTTTACTCGCATATAATTTGCAGTTAAGTTGCAGATAATTAAGTATATTATTATCAAATTATTTATAATTCATAATAATTTGTTATAAAACATTTGCGTTTTATCACTATTATTATAATTATTTTGAAGTAGGCTGTATGGCTGTATGTTATCAATGACCTAACATTTGGCGCGTGCAAAAAAAAACTTGCGCGCTTTTTCCCTTAGCTAATTAGGTTAATTAATTTATGAATGAATGCAATAAATGTTTGTTTTTCCTCGCAAGTGTGTTGAAAAAGTGCGTATGAAACTCGTGAGCAACTTACTCACTAGACACTCGGCTGATTTACGCCCTCGCCTGCGGCTCGGGCTGCAACCCACAGCCTCGTGGAGTCTTTAGTCGTTTCGCCCCACAAGCGGTTCGCCCCGCGGGGCGAATAACCCAAGCACTGTTTCTGAATGGGGCGATTCGACCCGCAGTGGTTTCGGTGGGGCGAAACGCCCAAGGTTCTTTTGGAATGGGTCGGTTCGGCCCAAGGACTGTTTACCGGTATGAATAACGGTATAACGGTTTTCTGTATGACGTGATATAAATATATTTTGATACTATTAAGTTCCAGTACAGAAATTTTTTTTGGTACTCTAAAATTGTTGTAGTATAAACATTTTTGTACAAATATTTTTAACTGTTATTTATATTAAAATACTGAAATTTTGTTATGGCTTTGGAGGGGCGGGGAGATTTCTAGCATCTAGCACATGAGTACTATCAGAGAGTTAACTTCATAGAGCGTGCAAAATTTCGGTAGGGTTGTAACGAGAAGTTAAAATTGTTAGCTTTTTATTAGGTAAGTAAAACTATTATGAAATATTTATTTACAAATTACTTACATACTCTAGTAAGTTACTTTAATAATTTTTTATTTTTTATAATTTATTTTTTGGTACTATTTTGACAAGGAAACAGCAACGCAATGTTAAAAATGTAAAAAAATCCAAGATGGCGGCAAACGTTTTTGTTTGTGGGTCGGTTTCGATGAAACTCGGTTTTTTTACTATTTTGACAAGAAAACAGCAACGCAATGTTAAAAATGTAAAAAAATCCAAGATGGCGGCAATCTTTTTTGTTTGTGGGACGGGCTGACTTCGATGAAACTCGGGTTTTGGTACTATTTTGGCAAGAAAACAACAACGCAATGTTAAAAATATTAAAAAGTCTTAGATAAAAGATGGCGGTCAATTCTTTTGTTTGTGGGCTGATTTCGATGAAACTTGGTTTTTTGGATTGGATTTTTAATATTTTTAACATTGCGTCGCTGTTTTCATGTCAAAATAGTACCAAAAACCGAGTTTCATCGAAGTCGACCTCCAAACAATAAAGTTGGACGCCACCTTGGATTTTTTAATATTTTTTTTTAGAAAAATGGAAAATAAAGCATTTAGAAAAATCGACCCGTCTCACAACCAGCTCCGATGGGACTCGAACCCACGACCTTTCGCTATCCGGGCGACTGCTCTAACCACTGAGCTACGGAGTCGTTACGAGAAGCGACGAATTTATCAAATACTTCTAACACGCTGTATAGGTATAGCCAGCGTTCATTTCATCAATGTGAGGATATTACTACCCCCACACGCGAAAGAAATACCTTTCCAGATATTTGACAATCGCTAAAGAAGAAATTACTATGGCAAGTTATTAAAATTATTACTATTTTGCATTCACAATGCAATTTTTTTTCATAGAAAAATGGAAAATAAAGTATTTAGAAAAATCGACCCGTCTCACTGTGGGGGTAGTAATATCCTCACATTGATGAAATGAACGCTGGCTATACAGCGTGTAAGAAGTATTTGATGCGAAATACAATGTGTTACTTAGATATTAATGATATTACTCATATTTATAAGTTATGAATGTGTGTGTATTCAATAGTTACGCTAGGCTAGTTTTCAATTATTTACTGTGTCTTATTTGTGAAGACCTGTAAATGGCTTTATGTTTTTATTTAAGCTTTTTACTGTATTAGGTTAAGCAGTTGGTTTTCCAATAAATAAATAAAATAAAATAAAAATAAATTCGACGCTTCTCGTAACGACTCCGTAGCTCAGTGGTTAGAGCAGTCGCCCGGATAGCGAAAGGTCGTGGGTTCGAGTCCCATCGGAGCTGGTTGTGAGACGGGTCGATTTTTCTAAATACTTTATTTTCCATTTTTCTATGAAAAAAATTGCATTGTGAATGCAAAAAAGTAAAAATTTTAATATTTTTTTTTGTCAACTTATGGCGTGCACAAAAGATCTACTGTTTTAGAGTGTAAAGCATTTGAAATAAAAGAGTTTTTTAAGATACAAATTTATGGTATTTATGTTGACATAGATCAGCTTTTAATGTTTGATTTTTGTTCAGAGAAAATACCAACACATATTTGCTATTTATTAATTTCAGTAACAAATATTTGCTTATGTACAATATTTAAGGACTGTGTTTTATTATGTTTAATTTATACTTTCAAAATTTAGTATGTACTTAACCTATTTTATGTAGAAAAAGTAACTTGGTTTTTTCTAAAATGCTCATACTTATATAAGTTATATAAGTTTACTTAGTCGTACTTATATAAGTTTAAGTTTTAATATAAGTTAGTTTAAGTTTTATATTTTATGTATATTTACATTTTTTGTTTATAACTTTAAGAAGTTTACTAATCGTTGATACATATTTATGAAAAGACTTATATAAATATCAACGATTAGTAAACTTTTTAATACCTATTAATATTCTTTTTAATATTCGCCCCGCGGGGCGAAAGAACCCATTCAAAAATGACTCTTGGGCTATTCGCCCCGCGGGGCGAAACAACCCATTCAAAAAGGACTCTTGAGCGATTCGCCCCGCGGGGCGAATCGCTTGTGGGGCGAAACGACTAAAGACTCGCCTCGTGTATAATGAGCAACGTTAGCTCACTTGTATCATAATATACTATTAAGGTTCTAACAGGCCATCTGTATTTCTTTTTTTGTATATTGTCTGTTGCGCCGAACTGACATTAAGTTGACTGCTTGCAGGTGAACTGTAGTGTGTGTACCATTTACCTTTTAAATGAGACCAGCCCCCCTGATTCACGAACCATCGGAAACGGAATCGAAATCGAATTCTGTTCTTTGTCTTTGTCTATTCTATAGTGAGTGAAAGACAGAGACAATACATAGGGCGTTTGTGCACTACACTGAATTTTACCGTCCGGCGGTCCGTTTTTTTACGGACCCCCTCCTTTATTACCCCCTTCCCCGCCCCGCCCGCTCATGAATATCACGTTTTCAGTTCAATATCACAGTTTCAATGTTTCAAAGCCTAAACTACACGAAATAAATAAATTCTTACTATGTATTATAAATAATTTATGATTAAAATGCGACCATCCGTTTTTTTCCGGGCGGTAAAATTCAGTGTAGTGCACAAGCGCCAATACGTTTTTCATTGCTGTTATATCGGAACGGAAAAAACGGACCGGAATGGGGAAAAGTAAAATTTCGGACGGTAAAATTCAGTGTTGTGCACAAGCGCCCATATGTTTTTCATTGCTGCCATATCGGTCCGTAAAAAAAACGGACCGCCACGGTAAAATTCAGTGTAGTGCACAAACGCCCATACATTCCGCTGTCGGGAGCGTTTCCGACGATTTGTGAATCAGGGGGCAGAACCATTTACTCCTAGCCACAAGCGTGACAAAAATCGAGCATCTACAAATAATAAAACATAATAAATGGCGGTTAAGCAAATAATATTACTATTTCGGATACGAATGCACTGTTAAGTGCTTCATAAAGCTCATTTACCTAAGTACCTACGTTTTAATGCAGATTATCAATTCAATTTTATTACGCCATAAATATTAACGGTCCTACTGAAAAAAATAACTTACCTTGACCTATGCCTCAAGATGCATACAAAACGTTTATAACACGTAAAGTTTGCATCAAATGTTTAATTCAATATTGCTTTGTGAGTTTAAAACTTTAGGGTCAGTTCAGACTTGACCCTTCAGAACATCCTCGAGCAGTCGCGAGCATACGCGAGCGGATTGTGTCGATATTCATAAAATTTTCTACTTTAGGCTAGTAATACAGTCTTATATAAAATTGAGCCAGCAATTTGCCCGAGCATTTTGCTGCTCTGTCTAAACTAACCCTTAATAGGCAACTATCGATCTTTGGTAATATGAGTGTTTGTATACTATTTCAATTAATCATAAAATAAATGAAGGTAGGTATAAAGCATTTCAATCATTTCGTAGGTGCTTTAAAATTTCCTGAAATTCCCACGGAAACCGAAAAATACAAGCAAAGTGCCTGCTTGGCTACAACGCTTAATAAATGTAGTAAGGTTACAAACTAATCGGATGGAAAGATGTTAAGCAAATCTCAGTCCTATTTCTTGAGCCATACGAAACAATATGCTATGTAACTTGACCTAGGTCAAATGATATGATCGCTAGACGAAGATGTTGCAGAATAACACCGTTGTAATTAGACGGTTTTCTTTATTTTAAAATGCATGAGGCTAGATAATCGGGTGCATCTTGAGCTCTATTGCTATAGGAATTAAGTCTTTGTTTTCTTGATAGGTGGAATAAATTGTATACCGGCTCCGCAGAAGCTGTTACATAACCTTTGTTTATGTGCCCGTACGCGATCGCTGAACTTTAGCCGTATGACCTCCTTAAATTGCTGGTTTATTTTGTATGCGTATGCAAATAGATAAAGATATATTTTGATATGTTTGTGTGAACTGTTTAGTATCTTAATAGTTATTATATTAGGTATTACAGATACCGATTGTTTTAAAGGTCCGAAAAATGCATCAAAGTTAGGGCAGGCCTTTGTGGCCACTTTTAAGATTTTTTGACTTTGAAGCACTAAGTTCTCTTAGGTATTGAATACAAAAATTATATCTTTAATTATAGAGAAATTATGAAACTTTAAAGATACATTTAAAAAAATAGTTTTTCTCTATAACACAAAATGTGCGAAAGGTGCGAAATGGCCCGGTTTTGGCCACTTATTGCTAGCCAAACTTTTGTAAGTATATCAACAAATAAAAACCAAACCCATGTTAAATAAATATATTCTACTAATGTGCTAGAGACCAATCAATTGCAAAACAATAATTTAATTGTTAAAACCAAGGTTAATAATAAATATAAAAAAAACCATTAAAAATTGCCTTTATTGAAAAAAAAATCGTATGTCATAAAGTCATAAGGAATTCTAACGTTTGTGATTATTTCCTTAAAATGCCTTGTAATTGTCATTCGCAAAAATAACAAAAAAATATTTAGAAAACTTTTAGAGCAAAAAGTGGCTAAAGCCGGGACAGTGACCAAAATCGGGGCTTCTGACTTTCAATTTGACTAATTTCAAATATAGTTAAGAGCGGAAATTTTACACTAACTATTGTTTTTTAAATTCGAGATTATTCGAAATAGTTTCAGTCACTACTGGGATAATGGTAGAATAAATAATAAATATGTAGTTTAAAAAACTAATAAAACCCACTTTTATAGGAACAGACTAAAATGTTCAAAATAACCCTCTATAGATTCAGTAAGCGAAATTAAAAAGCGTGGTGCGCGTTTCAATATTAAGTACTTGTAGTGCATGCTTTGCAAAGGGCGCAAACAAGCACAATTGGCTTTTATTAGTTTTTTAAACTACATATTTATTTTTTACTTTTTGGCAAGTCATGGATGGATGGTAATGGATTTTACTGTCCATTCATGTGTCTGCCCACCCCTTGAGCCCACAAATGAGCCCAAACTCGAAGGGTCTCTTAGTGGTCATTAAGGAGTGCCACTAACTTATTTTCTGCTCCATTATCAAACCCTCATCACCAAGTGTAGCAAATAGGTCTCATCAGAACGAAACAAATGAGACCAAACTCGAATGGTTTCCTAGTGGTCATTAAGGAGTGCCACTGACTTCCTCCCTGCTCCATCATCAGACCCTCACCACCAAGTGTAGCGAATAGGCCTCATCAGAACGAAACAAATGAGCCCAAACTCGAATGGTTTCCTAGTGGTGTGATGGCATTCGTATTATTAGCAGATGTGCGGGCCGGGCTCGTAAAACAAAACTAGGAATAAAAAAAAAAAAATTCAAAAAAATTTTTCGAATATTTCTTCTAATAGATTAAGAGCGACAAGTTTTATTAGCGCACGGCGGGGACTAAGACAAATGAAGTCTTGGGTAGGCCGTAAATTACGCTCAACTGTCAGACAAACTATTCAAACTGGTGAATGATGGACAATTTTAGTTTAAATGCACAGATTTCTAAGAGTTTGGTAGATATTAAATGTGTTGCAGATGGGTGAAGTAGACGAAGGAAGGAAAAGACTTGAGTTCTCTGAATTGTTAGGGCGGATCGTGAGAAGTTGTGCGTAGGCGTCACCATGGAGATTGCAAGCATCAAGCTGACCAATGAGGGATCGAGATGGGCGTAGAGCGGGAGGAGATAACTTCAGTAGAGATGGAAGATAGAAAACGGGGATGCAACTGGCATTGGAGAGACGCTTTTTGATATTTTAGGAGAGTGATAGATTGGGAGTTTCGTGACTCCATTGTAACTAACTGTGTGAGAAATAAAGATTAAAGAGTTAACTATTAATTAAATACTAACTTTGTTAAGTAAATTGTAGATTTGAATATTAAAACAAGTGTAACTATTTTACAAAGTGAATTTAAACAACGTCGAGAGGGGTATGTAATTGTGTACATTGTGGCTTATTCCGTGTGTCAATAAAGGTACAATCTCTAGAATAACGAGCGGTATATCACATACAACGTAGAAATGTATCAATACGAAGAACAACACCATTCTGGGGGTTTCGCTTTAATAACCGAATGGAACCCGATAGAACATCTCATTTTTGTGTTGGCTTTAATATGCGCAATAGTTGTGTTAGGGTGTTGTGGATATAAGATATTCAGTTATTGCAATCGTCGAATATTAAATAGACGGAGGTATTTGCAAGATGGTCTACCGAATGAGATAGAAATGCAAAGAGCCGGGTTAGACCTCAATCGAGGCTGAATTGGATTGCGTCTTTTCTCGATGCATAGTTAATCTCAGAGATAGGGATGGTTAACGTGAAAGTATTAATTAAAGCTCTAGAGACTGTAACTTTATGTAGCCTGGTGGAATACGAAACACTAATACTTACCATGAATGTTAATAATCAAGTCTAAATTAGACTAATATGTGAAATAGTTTTCCTTTCCATTTTTCAATCTATGGAACAGGTTTGTTCTATAAATGTGTTCGTATCTCACTTTAGACTTAAGTTGTAAAATAACTATTGAAACTTTAGTGTGTGTTTAATTAAATTTAAGTGTGAATCTAGATGACCTTAGAGAGTTTTTTCTTTGGATTTTCGCTTTCTCTCTATGTAGTATGGTCTTAAGATAGGAGCTGAAAATCTAGCTGTCATTATATAGCAACCTATAGGTGACAGCTTAAATAATCAAACCAGTTTCTTTTTGCTATTTCGAAGATAAGCAAAACACATTTAAGTTAAATAAATAATATTTTTTTTCTCCATAATTATATGTTTTACTGCTTAGATATAAGATTCCTAAGAGGAAGCACAGTGTGAGGCATAGTCAAATCCGTGTTAAATACTAAGAAATACTTAGGAGAACCATTGAGCTAGTTTGTTTGACTTCGCTTAACACCTTGCGTTCTCACATGTACACCTTTCAGTTGAATCACGATTTCTATGAGCTAAATTCGTTAGATTTCAGTCTAGGTCTAGGTAGATTTCTATACATATACCTAAATAAATAAACATGGGATAGTAGGGAGTGATTAAAGACTTTAAGGGAGAGACTACATTCAAACCGTTGAGGTTACCTGTGTATAGGTAGTTTATTTAAACGTGTTAGTAAAGGGGTCTAGCTGCTGAATTTGGACGAGAGAGACAACAGGAGCAGAGCAGAAGGAAGTATAATGTATTAGTGTTGAATAGGTATAATGTGTAAGTTCATTTTGCCTCTACACAGGACATAGACGCTGTTAGGTGCACTTATAGACTTGTATTTAGGATAGGAAATAGAGATAGGTATACTAGGTGATCTGTGATGAAATAGGACTTGCACAGGGTGTTTAAATCCTGGGGTGTTTGACCGCTTGAGGCTGCGAGCTAGTCATTCCACCCACTGACTTTAATCGAATGAGGGCCCTTGACTATAAGAGATTATTCTCTTAGACTACTGAACGGGATGCTCTGGCCGGCACTCGCGAGCTCAGCCTTATTGAGCCTAAAGGCTATCTGCGTGTGTGTTTCAGTGAACGGGTAGCAGCATTTCTGGGTCGTCGTCACACTTGCACTTCCATAGCGTTCAGCCATCGCCCGATTTGGCCAAATCGAACTTTCTCAATTAATACAAATATGAATAAATAAAGTATACCATGGTATTATGGGGAAGGTGTCTAGCGAACACCTTATAAAATAAAGTAAATAAATGTCCACATCCTGGAGATGTCTGACATACGCTTCGCAGCGTAACAAAGATGGCTGACGTTCCCCAAATAATAAACCTCAGAAGGGTTTTTCCTAGAAGGTTTTGTAGGCGCTACTAAACGACCAGAGTGTAATCCACTACGTGAGCAGACATCTATTGGTTATAGCTTAGGAATTAGAGTAGAAGAGAGGCGAAGGTCGCGATCAGATTAAAACAATTTGCATTTTAATATTAACAAGCTTCGCAATGTTATTTAAAACCATAGGCCTGCGGAATGATGGATTTATCTCGATGAGCTTCCGTTCTATTCACACGCAGCTACTAAATAGTACAAACATAAACACGATTCGCAGATCACTTAGATGCCAGTAACATCGACTTTCACCAAGACCACCAAATACATAGAAAAACATTATAACTAGACGATCACATATACAAATCAGGGTTAGAGCCATTACAGAAAATGGTGTCGTGTCGACCAGGATTCCAAATACGTATTCGAAATAACGATACGATTGGATCAAAAGGACCAAATAATTATAATAAATAAATAAAACAAAAATAAATAAAATAAACACAACGTAGAAATCGTGGTCAGTTGAAAGGAATACTTTTACAGGGATGTTACGAGACATCGTGATGCGAAACAAGGAGGCGAGATAAATTGTGCATGGAATAATTATTTTAATTATGTGCATGGTGTGATTATTTTATTGTGTTAAACTGTTTACATGTCTTTTGAATGTAGGGGAAAGACACAGTTACAGTCAGAATTTGTCATAATGTTATCAACGAGATCGAAAAGAAAAAAAAAAAAATATACATACCTATTTCGTAAATTATAAAGCTAAAAGAATCTATTTTTAGACAACTGTATAGCCAAGTTATTTGTTCACGGAAGACAAAGCCTGTCTGACAAGCTTGTGAATGGGAAGCGAGACAAAGGAGACCTTAGGGTTAATGTTTTATTGGTTTGCAACTTAACTGCTGTTGTCCATTGAAGTAAAATTTGACGGCTGTACATTAAAGACAAAAGGGAAGGACGTGGAGAATTCTTACCGAACAAAATAAACAATAAAAGAGTAAAATAAAAATACTTTCCAATATTATTCAAAGCATAGCGTCGCGTTTGACGATTTTGACTGTACGTAAAAAGGTTAGCATAATAAAGATGTGTGATTTAGGTGGAGACAAAGGCGGGAGCAGATTCTCAAGATATTGTTACATTTCAATGTAAGTCTGTTATCATGAGTATTTTAATCACATGTGGTACTATCTACCTTTCTCATAAAGAACGATCTGTGCATTTAGGAGTAGGGGAAAGTTTAAATCAAAACTAGTTTGTCGGCAGTTGAGTTAAGTGACGTTATAATGCCTAGGCGCAGTAAGAGACGGGTTGGGGGTCAAGATAGGACAGGGGAAAGTCGTGAGGGTAACGGAGGCATAGGGGAACAAACGGGAAATATAGATAACATAACTTTACAACAGATGTCACAAAGAATGGATGAATTTCAAAATACATTACGGCAGTTGAGCGCGGAGCGATTAAACGAGAGGTTAGAGTCGCGCGGGAATGTGCAAAATAGTCATCAGACGATTAGACAGGAGTCGATTAGCACAACAGCTAGTGGTAGTGCCGCGAATTCGGAAACTAGAAACTTATACGTCATACAGCCTTCAGTTGCGAAGCCGAGTTTTGACGGAAACCCATTCGCGAACCCTATTGCGTTTTTGAAACGATTAAAAAAATATATTAGAGAAGTGAATGGACAGGACCGCGAAATTGATATAGCGCTAGGTTGCATCATGGGACATGCACGAAAATTGATGGAGATGTACTCAAGGAGATGGAATACTTTTAGTGATTTTGAGGACGACTTTAGACGGACTTATTGGACTGAACAAATACAAGAATCCGTTAGGTATAGGTTGATTAACGCGGTGTACACAAGTGAATCAGCGATTTCGATGTCCGAACATTTTGCTGAATATGTTGAGTCGATGCAGTCCTTGACTATATCTTTTAGTGAAAGGGATTTAGTAAATTCGATAATGCGTCATTATCCTTTAGATGTTCAACGGTTGTGGTTTACGAGAGCAGAGGAACCCACTATTATGAAAGGCGCGAACTTTCTTAGGAGTATCGAACAAAATGTAGTTGTGGGACAGAGAGAGATAGGTAGATATGCTAGAGAAAGAGGAAATAACCAGAGAGGTCGTTACAGTAGGACACAGACAGATTATCCAGTTGCGGCAACGATTTTAGCGGAAAGATGGCGAGGCAGAGGCGGTTCAACTCGGGGAAGGGCTCACCGACGAGGCAGGATAGGTTACGGATCATATTCTAATAGGAATACATCACGGTCAAACGTGTTGGGTGAAATAAATACTAGGCCAGCTATAACATTCATGAAGGAAGGTGAGGGGTCAACATTATCAACGTCTGTGAGGGAGGATAAAACAAAAAACTAATACCCCCTACACAAGCGGAGTCCGATCGGTTATCAAAGTGTAGGAAGGGGAATGAATGGACTTCAGAAAATAGGAAAGACGGTATAGCATATAAGATTTTAGTTAAAAATGGATGGGAGCCAGGTCAGGGTTTAGGAGCAGACGGAAAGGGATTGAAGAGGCCATTGACCGGGGGAGTGTCAGTGAGTAGCAACAGTTTGCGAGCAATAGCGTGTAGCATAGGTGTCTTATTGGAAAATCAATTCAATCATGTGATAGAATGTGACGAAGAAGGGCTTGCGTGTGATCTTTGTACAAGCAGGGGTAGAGAGGTTTTGTCGATATCACATGAGCTAGACGAGTTAGATTACTTAGGTGTTGATTATTCGTTGCCTAGATTACCCGAGATAGGAGTGGATGTGTACGGGATGCGTATAAGTGCATTGATAGACACAGGGAGCCAAATAAGCGCTATAACTAGGGAACTACACGATTCTATTCGGAAAGAGAGAGGTGATTTGCCCGAGATCGCTATCCCGGCTATACAGGTGCAGGGAGCATTTGGATCACGGAGTGAAAGTGCGAATCGTATGGTACTAATAGAGCTAAGTTTGGGTGGCACAATCATTGAAACGTCAATGTTAATTCTGCATAGGCTTCCTAGGTCAATGATATTAGGATACGACTGGTTGGAACATGTCAAGGGGATAGTGGAGTGTGGTAGAGAAAGGACGTTATCAATTGAGCACTTAGGAGTTAGGACTAGTGTCAAAATAAATTCGAGTTGCGAATTAAAACGGTTAGGCGGGAGAGACAATGCAAACATGATAAATACGATGTTAGAGACGGACGCCCAACCGGCGGTGTATAATGAGGCGAGCGAGAAAATAAACAATAGCGGAAAGGTGGCTACCTACTTGGACGAGATGGGTTTAAATGACGAACAAAAGAAACTATTGTTACCCGTTTTAAACAGATATAGTAGAGTGTTTACCGACGAATTAGGATTGACGGACAGATACGAGCATGTTATTGAATTAATCGACGACACGCCTTTTATAAAGCGAAGTTATCCAATACCTTTAGCATATAGGGAGGAGATAAAAAGAGAACTAGATGGGTTAGAGGGCTTAGGAGTTATCCGTCAGGAGGCGACACCGTGTTGTAGTCCGCTTACCTTTACAAAAAAGCGAGACGGAACAATTAGACTCTTATTAGACGCGCGAACTCAATAAGAAGATGGTGGGGGACGCGGGGGCGCCACCACTTACATCAGAAATCATACAATCCTTTTCTGGGGTTAATTACATCAGTCTTATTGACCTCAATAATGCATATTTTCAGATACCATTACATCCCGATTCTAGAAAGTATACAGGGTTCACTTTTATGGGGAAAACCTATACGTATTGTGTTTTACCTCAAGGACTTAAGACATCGGTGGCAGGTTTCTCGAGGGCTATGGATTCGATACTAGAAGGGGTGCGCGAGTTTTGTATAAATTATATAGATGACATAGTAGTGTTCACTAAGGGGGACCTAAAGTTACACCTAGAACACCTAGATCAAGTACTGAGCAGGTTAGAGGCGGCTAGACTAACGAGTAGGAAGGAAAAGTGTAAATTCTTATGTGTGGAGGTAAAGTTATTAGGGCACATTGTAAATACCAAAGGGGTACAAATGGATCCGGATAGGGTAAGGGCGATATTGGATTTCCCCGCACCTCGAACCATAAAACAATTAAGAGGATTTCTGGGATTAATAAACTATTTTCGTAGATTTGTATCAAAGTATAGTGAGGAGGTTAGGCCTCTGTGTGATCTATTGAAACAAAACAAAAGATGGTCATGGACACAGGAAGTAGACGGTTGTTTTAAAAGGGTGAAAACTTTATTTGTAGATACCGTGCTTCTTGCACATCCAAACCCGAAGGATATATATTATTTACAAACGGACAGCTCGAATATAGGTGTCGCAGGATACATCTACCAACTAACAAGTGAGGGGGAAGAGAGAGTTATAGGGTTTTGTAGTAAATCATTATCAGAAACGGAACGCAGATGGACAGTCACTGAACAAGAGCTGTGGGCCATAATTTATAGCCTATCAAAGTTTGAAACGTATTTAAGGGGTGCTCGGTTAGTAATTAGGACCGATCATAAGAGTTTGACGTTTCTACAATCGTGTAAATTACTAAGCGCTCGCATGATACGGTGGGTAAGTTATATAGGACAGTTCAATTATACGATTGAACATGTCAAGGGTAGTCTGAACACTGTAGCTGACGTGTTGTCACGACATATAAGTGGAGTCACCGATATCTTGACTAATAAAACTGTGGGACCGGAAATGAATTTGTTTGAAATACCAACTGGACGACTCATAAAGAATAATTGGGAAGAGATAAGAGAACATCAGGGGCGCGATCGTGTTGTTAGCGAAATAACTAAGCGTATAAAAGTTGGGAGCGAGTCTGAGGCTAGACATTACAGACTAATAGACGGGATTCTCTATAGGATAGAGATAGGTTCGGGTAGGTCGCGATTATATGTTCCCGAGAACTTACAAACGGAATTGATTACTAGTATACACGAGGAAGTAGGACATTTTGGGCGATACAAGGTTCTTGCGTTAATGAAGCGACGTTACTACTTCACTGAGATGGCACGCAAAATAGGACAGGTAGTTAGGGCTTGCGACGTGTGTCAAAAATCGAAACATGCGTTGGAGACACACTCAGGACCAATTAAGACGGTGATAGCTAGGGAGATAGGGGAACGAGTATTTTGTGACATTTATGGACCAATACCGGCAGGGCGCTTTGGTCATAAGTACGTGTTTGTTATGCAGGACGCCTTCAGCAAATTAATTAGATTATACTCATTACGACAGGCGAGTGGCAGGGCCTCATTAACTTGTGTTAGAAAATTTCACGAACAGGTCAAAATAAAGGTTTTATGTTCGGATAGAGGTGCAAATTTCACATCAAGGATTTTTGAGTCAGGTGTTAGACAGTTAGGTATCGTACTAACGCACACCTCAATCAGAAACCCGCGACCTAATTCTACGGAGAGGGTCAATAGAGAGCTAGGAAGAATGTTTAGGACGTATTGTGAAAAATCACATTGTTCTTGGGTTGACGTATTGCCGAAAATAGAGGATTGTTACAATCAAGTTATACACACCACGACGGGTTACACACCTAACGAAATAGTATGGGGTGCAGGAACTCGTTTATCTACGGATAACGACAAAATTATTGGAGGGGGGTTAGGCCTACAACAAGAGCCATTAGAATTAGTTCGGGAACGAGCGAGACAGAACATGTTGAAGTCAGCCGAGAGTAGAGAATTTCATTATAACAAAAATCATAAACTAGTGTGTTTTGACATAGGTGATCTAGTGAAGTTGAAAAAGTTTGCGAAATCGGATGCATCTAAAAAAGTGACTAAGAAGTTTGCACGTTTGTTTGAAGGACCATACGTCATTGGTGCTATTCCCAGTAGCAACGTGTACACTCTAATAGATAAACAAACAAACAAGATAAAAGGGAATTACAATGCGATACACCTGTTTCGCTATTATGTGAATAGATAAAAATAATAAAAGAAAAAAAAAAAAAAATAGGGACAATGGTTTGTGAGGCGCCATACTTATGTAACAAAGGAGGCGGAGTATCGGGGTTTATTGCCTACTTGGGTATACAATGGACAGATAAGAGCTATAGAAAGGGAACGTGAGAACTGAACGAATACCGTGGGAGAGTTTGGAAATGTGGCCAGATAGGAAATATAATTTAAAACGACCTTACATTCGGATGTAGGTGTTTAAGATTCTATTTAGGGGAATGTGTGATGGCATTCGTATTATTAGCAGATGTGCGGGCCGGGCTCGTAAAACAAAACTAGGAATAAAAAAAAAAAAATTCAAAAAAATGTTTCGAATATTTCTTCTAATAGATTAAGAGCGACAAGTTTTATTAGCGCACGGCGGGGACTAAGACAAATGAAGTCTTGGGTAGGCCGTAAATTACGCTCAACTGTCAGACAAACTATTCAAACTGGTGAATGATGGACAATTTTAGTTTAAATGCACAGATTTCTAAGAGTTTGGTAGATATTAAATGTGTTGCAGATGGGTGAAGTAGACGAAGGAAGGAAAAGACTTGAGTTCTCTGAATTGTTAGGGCGGATCGTGAGAAGTTGTGCGTAGGCGTCACCATGGAGATTGCAAGCATCAAGCTGACCAATGAGGGATCGAGATGGGCGTAGAGCGGGAGGAGATAACTTCAGTAGAGATGGAAGATAGAAAACGGGGATGCAACTGGCATTGGAGAGACGCTTTTTGATATTTTAGGAGAGTGATAGATTGGGAGTTTCGTGACTCCATTGTAACTAACTGTGTGAGAAATAAAGATTAAAGAGTTAACTATTAATTAAATACTAACTTTGTTAAGTAAATTGTAGATTTGAATATTAAAACAAGTGTAACTATTTTACAAAGTGAATTTAAACAACGTCGAGAGGGGTATGTAATTGTGTACATTGTGGCTTATTCCGTGTGTCAATAAAGGTACAATCTCTAGAATAACGAGCGGTATATCACATACAACGTAGAAATGTATCAATACGAAGAACAACACCATTCTGGGGGTTTCGCTTTAATAACCGAATGGAACCCGATAGAACATCTCATTTTTGTGTTGGCTTTAATATGCGCAATAGTTGTGTTAGGGTGTTGTGGATATAAGATATTCAGTTATTGCAATCGTCGAATATTAAATATACGGAGGTATTTGCAAGATGGTCTACCGAATGAGATAGAAATGCAAAGAGCCGGGTTAGACCTCAATCGAGGCTGAATTGGATTGCGTCTTTTCTCGATGCATAGTTAATCTCAGAGATAGGGATGGTTAACGTGAAAGTATTAATTAAAGCTCTAGAGACTGTAACTTTATGTAGCCTGGTGGAATACGAAACACTAATACTTACCATGAATGTTAATAATCAAGTCTAAATTAGACTAATATGTGAAATAGTTTTCCTTTCCATTTTTCAATCTATGGAACAGGTTTGTTCTATAAATGTGTTCGTATCTCACTTTAGACTTAAGTTGTAAAATAACTATTGAAACTTTAGTGTGTGTTTAATTAAATTTAAGTGTGAATCTAGATGACCTTAGAGAGTTTTTTCTTTGGATTTTCGCTTTCTCTCTATGTAGTATGGTCTTAAGATAGGAGCTGAAAATCTAGCTGTCATTATATAGCAACCTATAGGTGACAGCTTAAATAATCAAACCAGTTTCTTTTTGCTATTTCGAAGATAAGCAAAACACATTTAAGTTAAATAAATAATATTTTTTTTCTCCATAATTATATGTTTTACTGCTTAGATATAAGATTCCTAAGAGGAAGCACAGTGTGAGGCATAGTCAAATCCGTGTTAAATACTAAGAAATACTTAGGAGAACCATTGAGCTAGTTTGTTTGACTTCGCTTAACACCTTGCGTTCTCACATGTACACCTTTCAGTTGAATCACGATTTCTATGAGCTAAATTCGTTAGATTTCAGTCTAGGTCTAGGTAGATTTCTATACATATACCTAAATAAATAAACATGGGATAGTAGGGAGTGATTAAAGACTTTAAGGGAGAGCCTACATTCAAACCGTTGAGGTTACCTGTGTATAGGTAGTTTATTTAAACGTGTTAGTAAAGGGGTCTAGCTGCTGAATTTGGACGAGAGAGACAACAGGAGCAGAGCAGAAGGAAGTATAATGTATTAGTGTTGAATAGGTATAATGTGTAAGTTCATTTTGCCTCTACACAGGACATAGACGCTGTTAGGTGCACTTATAGACTTGTATTTAGGATAGGAAATAGAGATAGGTATACTAGGTGATCTGTGATGAAATAGGACTTGCACAGGGTGTTTAAATCCTGGGGTGTTTGACCGCTTGAGGCTGCGAGCTAGTCATTCCACCCACTGACTTTAATCGAATGAGGGCCCTTGACTATAAGAGATTATTCTCTTAGACTACTGAACGGGATGCTCTGGCCGGCACTCGCGAGCTCAGCCTTATTGAGCCTCAAGGCTATCTGCGTGTGGGTTTCAGTGAACGGGTAGCAGCATTTCTGGGTCGTCGTCACACTTGCACTTCCATAGCGTTCAGCCATCGCCCGATTTGGCCAAATCGAACTTTCTCAATTAATACAAATATGAATAAATAAAGTATACCATGGTATTATGGGGAAGGTGTCTAGCGAACACCTTATAAAATAAAGTAAATAAATGTCCACATCCTGGAGATGTCTGACATACGCTTCGCAGCGTAACAAAGATGGCTGACGTTCCCCAAATAATAAACCTCAGAAGGGTTTTTCCTAGAAGGTTTTGTAGGCGCTACTAAACGACCAGAGTGTAATCCACTACGTGAGCAGACATCTATTGGTTATAGCTTAGGAATTAGAGTAGAAGAGAGGCGAAGGTCGCGATCAGATTAAAACAATTTGCATTTTAATATTAACAAGCTTCGCAATGTTATTTAAAACCATAGGCCTGCGGAATGATGGATTTATCTCGATGAGCTTCCGTTCTATTCACACGCAGCTACTAAATAGTACAAACATAAACACGATTCGCAGATCACTTAGATGCCAGTAACATCGACTTTCACCAAGACCACCAAATACATAGAAAAACATTATAACTAGACGATCACATATACAAATCAGGGTTAGAGCCATTACAGTGGTCAAGATTCAAATTCAAGATTCAAATCTCTTTATTCAATTTAGATTGTTATTTACAATACTTGTGAACGTCATAGAAGCTACGGTCATTAAGGAGTGCCACTGACTTCCTCCCTGCTCCATCATCAGACCCTCACCACCAAGTGTAGCGAATAGGTCTCATCAGAACGAAACAAATGAGCCCAAACTCGAATGGTTTCCTAGTGGTCATTAAGGAGTGCCACTAACTTCCTCCCTGCTCCATCATCAGACCCTCACCACCAAGTGTAGCGAATAGGTCTCATCAGAACGAAACAAATGAGCCCAAACTCGAATGGTTTCCTAGTGGTCATTAAGGAGTGCCACTGACTTCCTCCCTGCTCCATCATCAGACCCTCACCACCATGTGTAGCAAATAGGTCTCATCAGACCGAAACAAATGAGCCCAAACTCGAATGGTTTCCTAGTGGTCATTAAGGAGTTTCACTGGCTTCCTCCCAGCTCCATCATCAGACCCTCACCACCAAGTGTAACGAAAAGGTCTTATCAAAACGAAACAAATGAACCCAAACTCGAGGGGTTTTTTATTGGTAATTAAGGAGTGTCACTGGCTTCCTTCCTGCTCCATCATCAGACCCTCACCATCAAGAGTAGCGAATAGGTATAATCAGAACAAAACAAATGAGCCTAAGCTCGAGGGGTTTCCTAGCAGCCATTAAAGAGTTCTATTGCCAACCTCTTGACCCCATCATCAGATCAGCTCGATGGTAGCAAATGATTGTATTGTCATCGGATTCATATAGACTTGCAAATTTTCAAATCAATACGACAATTAGAAGTAGGTTAAAATTGAATTCCAAGATTTTCTTACATTGTGACTTAGTTACATGTGAAGCTAATAAAAGTGTGGTAAAAAAACAACTATAATACTTACCAAAACCTTGGAAAATCTCTCAAAACATAAAAAAAACGATTGTTATATAATTACAATCTAGAAATGCTGTGATGAACCAACCGCCACTGAGTGAGGTAGGGATAGAAATGTTATAATACAATTTGACATGCTCTGACTGGCGATGGCTGCTGGCTCCCTGCTGGCGTGCCAGTGGGATAGAGCCCTTATACCTATTGTGGTAAGAAAAGCTAACCATGTCAGTAGTCATTTTCTGCGGGATTGTTTTGGGGACTCGTTTTCGCTATGTTCTGCTAAACGGCCGGTCCCAATAACTTATCCTCAGTAAGAGATGGCATTCTTTATTGCCTAGAAATATATAATTCTGTTATTCAGGCCAAATTAGAACGGTTTCTAAGCAAAGTATCCAAGATAGACTTTTATTACTTAGGAAAGATTTATTGGTACCGACTGGTTAGTCGCATCTCTTCACGTATGTCACAAGGTTCAAGGGAAAAATGCTGTTCTTTGATGGACACTGAAAATTGGATTTATTCGATTAAGGAATAGGTAAACGTTAAAAAGAGATCATTAATATTTAAACCAAAAAATAACACTATATTTAAGAACATCATCTCTGTCATAATAATGTAGAGGCTTCTTCGATCAACAATAATACGGCAGACGATTTTTATATTTCCAAAGATTTTTGCCCAACGAGATACAATAGTAACGATAGTCAAAGGGACAACCGGAACCTTAAACAAATCTTTGAACATGGTAAAGGTCTTGGGACACAATGTAGGTTAAGCAGCGTGCGCGACAAGGCAACGGGCAAACAATTTACACAATTCACAAATCTTCGTAACGTTTTCTTGAATCACCCAAAATAAACTTTGCATGATTGTCATTAACACCTTGCCCCCCAATGAAACTTCGAAACATATTGTCAATACTTTGAAACGTTATTTATAGCTCAAGTTGTCACTTCAGTGCATAGACGTTCAGGGGTCGTCCTGCAATCAACACATTCCTTCAGATTTGTTTCCAAATCATTCCTTACAAAATGATGAAAATTGTGAGTGAATTTAAAGAGGTTTTTTTGGGTTCAATTATTTTTTATCTTCTGTTATAGTTTTTGAGGTCTACGATACTGTAGAGATTGTATTCAATTTATTATTTCCTAATGAACCCGTGTCTAATGAACCATTGTTGGAAAATAAACAGTCATCAAAACGAAAACAAAGTATAGAAAGAAATATATTGTCATATTTTGTTCCAGACTTTATTCGCCCTTGCCTCCTTGGCTCTGGTTTGTGCTTTACCCCAAGATGCTGCGCCCGCACAAGCTGCCCAGCCTGCCGTCCAAATCGTGAAGCAAGACTCTGAGGTGGATGTTGATGGTTATAACTTTGAGTAAGTTTTCTAGTTTCTTTAACTTGTCCTCCATGAATTGTCTAGTCAAAATTCGTCTGCTTCATAATTTATTATATGTTAGTGTAACAGTTCTTTCATCAGTCCGTACCTACATTCGGATCATCTGTAAAAGTTAAAGCATCTTTTGTATGACGTTTTATTTCATATTCAGGTTGCTTTGAGTAACTCTATCTCAATCTTTGTTTGAGTAACTCTTTTGATTTTATAAATTTTTAACTCCATCAATTGTCATTCTGAGCTTTATGTACAGATTCATCTCATGAAGTCCATTTAATTTATTTTATACTTTGCTTGTGTTAAATCTACTCATCAATCTTCTTTGCATCATCCGTAAAAATGTTAAAGTCATTATTTGTTATGTTCTGAATAATATGCACGTAGTATATCACAGTTGAGTACCCAGTCATAATATCAGCTTATCAACAGTAAAAACTTTCAGGGTTGTATTGTGATTAATCATTCAAGCTGTTGATGTAATCAATTTAAACTGTTATAGATACTTACTAGAGTTTGTCTGATTAGTAAAGTAGGGTAAAGTTTATGTGGAACTTACTCATATCTGAACTTAGAAGTATGAAAATTGGTATGTTACATACTGATCACGATTGAAAATGATCTGCGTAGTGGAAGTTAAAAAAAACTTCCCCTTCGGGTTTCAAGTTTATATGGAACTTCCTCATTTTTAGAATTAATAGTAAGTATAAAAATTGGTACGTAAGGTACGGGTTACAATTATAAATGATCTGTAAGCGAAGTTAAAATAAATCCCCCCTAATGGGGTACAGTGGGGGGATAAAGGTTATAATGGAACATCCTCATTTTAGACTTAGAAGTATAAAAGTTGGTACTTATATAGGATACTGGTCAGGATTAAAGATGATGATGATAACAAACTTCCCTCTAATGGGGTAGAATGGGGGGTTAAAATTTATATGGCAACTTCCTCATTTCTCGGCTAAGGAGTATGGAAATTGATATGTAAGATACTGGTCTGGTTTAAAAATGATCTGCGCATAAAAAATATTCCAAAAGGGTAGAAAGGGAGGGTTAAAGTTTATATATTGAAACTTCCACATTTCTGGACTTAGGAGTATGAAAATTGCTATGGATGAATTGCTACCGGTTATGATTAACAATGATATGCGTTAGCAAAGTAAAAAAAGTCCCCTTATAATGGATGGAAAAGGCTGGGGGGGGGGGGATATTAACATACATTGAAATGTGAAAGTGTGTTCGTGTATTTGTTAGTTTGTCCATCTTTCACGTCAAAATGGAGCAACTGATCGACTTGATTTTTGGTTTGGGGATAGTTTGGAAGCTGGAGAGTAGCATCGGCTACTCTTTATTCCGGAAACTTATAAAATAAAAATGGTAATTTTATATGGAAAATACTTTTGACTGTCGAACGATACAAAACTGTCATTTCTCTCATGGCCGCTTCCGCGTCTGCACGCGGTCAAAATCAAATACTAATCTTTTCCATAAGATTATATCAAAAAACTGTACTGTAACTAGCGGCAAAAATGCCTTAGTCGCGCATGCTCGCAGACTTATCTGCCATGTACCTACCTATAAAACTTCTTCGTGACAATTTATTTTCATCTCTCTAATATTAGTGATAAGAAGTAGTTTAACTTATAATTTATATGGCAAAACAACGTTTGCCGGGTCAGCTAGTATCAATATATTTTTAATAATCATATATTAATCATAGATCTTAATCAGATTCTAGTCGTGATTGCTTTAAAATTAATATAAACAAAGGCGCGATTAATAAAGTAAAGATCGCGCACATTTATATACTTATATTAAAATAGTTTACATGTAACTAGCTTTGTTTTTAACAAAAACATCAACAAGGAGATGAGTTATTTTTAATGACTAGCACCTTGAGGTTTCTTATAATCATCTTTAAAATATTATTCAATAACATGAATCTCACTCGCTAAATATTCTTGAACATATTATATATTCTCAATTTAAATCTTGACAGTAGGTAGATAGTTATTAATAATGATAATATGTTTTTATTTTAACTTAATAACAAATGTTCTTATTTTAATTGCAAATTGCGTTTAAATTCTAATTAATATTGTGTTAGATTCAAGATGGAGTACCTTTTTTGCCTACAAATTAGGTACTTTGTATAATATTTAACTGTCGTAATGGATGCCAATTTTGATTAAAAACATGGTAATTTATACTATACTTGCTGACCCGGTGAACTTCGTACCGCCTTAGAATTAACAGCAGTTCCACCAACCGGGTCCAATTTTATTTCCAAACCATCCAGGAACCCTTTGAAATAGGTATACATTCAAAATTACAACCAAATAGTTCCAGCTGTTTGGAAGTAGAAGGTTACAAACACACGTACAGAAGAATATATTAAAATAAAAGCTACCGGTAACTTAAAAAGAATACATGTTAAAAGTAACAGAAGAATCGGAAGGATGCGAGTTCATACTCAATGGGAGCAGTTAAATACGAGTTGTTACTTCTTAGCTAACATAGCGTACATATTTCATAGATTTTTTTAACGAACTGCTGCTAAATAACATTATTGATATGAAGTTGCTGACACAATCATATGTAATTGCTAACTAATATCAAATATTTGTGCTTAGTTAAAAACATTACTCGCTGCGATCTTTCACCTTATGGGCGAATGCTCTAACCGCTGAGCTATGGAGACTTTAGGAAACTCGACTTCTTCTTTTGGCAAAATTCTAAATCTTGCCACACGTCAAAGGCTATTTTATTTCATATAGAGTCGTCAAACGATCTTAACGCTTTCTGATGCTCGTATTATAATTTATGTATGTCTCCTTTCAGTTTCGAGACCAGCGACGGCACAGCGAGACAAGAGCAGGGCGACTACAAGAACGACACAGACCAACAGGGTCTCCTCGTGAAGGGTAGCTACAAGTACGTCGCCCCTGATGGACAGCAAATACAGGTCATTATGATTTTCATACTTTAAACGTGAAGCTTTGATAGAGCGTATATTCTTGGCTCATTTTTTATAGTACGTACTCTTGATAAAGGTACTTAAAAATGAATGTGAGAAATATTTATTCAGTTCAGGCTGTTACTTAAATCACTTGTGAATGTCAATGAAGTTACGCCATCGGTTCACAAAGTCATAATGAGAGACCTTGGGACGAGAAGAAACGGAAAGAAACACGCAAGAGCTGCTTTTTTCTACTTTATCTTTGTCTATGCCATAACTAAGAAACTGAAATCTCTGGTCTCAGTAAATAGCTTGAGAATTTAATGCTCTTTCTAACTTGTATCAATTTCAAGATCGGTACTTTAGTTCAATGATGCACTGATAAACACGTTAGGCCTGCGGGCCTGCCCCCTAGCCGATGGGCGATGAAAAACACTACTAATGTTACTATTTTGGGCTATTTCGTCTTTCGGAAGGCCCGATATGTCATTGGTCTTGGCACGCAATTGTTAAACCCACGAAACCTCATTGTGTCCGAATGGTATGTCTGACCCATATTCTTTATCCATATACATCCGTAAGGAAAGTCTCCAGGAGAAGAACATTCAAAACATGTCTAAAGGGGCCCACAGTTTATCAGTCCGCCGGCAAGCCACCTGCAGCCCTCGATCGAACAGGTCGCCTGACATTCGGTTTTTGTTTGTAAACCTGTAAGTGTGTGGCCAATTGTAGCCAACTGCTAGGCTGTTGCATGCAGGCGGAGTGGCAGTCTGTGGGGCCCTTAACGATGGTTAACCTATTTCCAGGTAACCTACATCGCCGATAAGAACGGATACCAACCCACCGTGGACAACGGCACCCAGTCCGCAGCACCTGCGCCTGCGCCTGCTCAAGCTTAGAAATTATGTTCTTAATCCGCTGATACCAAATTATTATACTATATTATTATCTAGTCGCATATTATCTCCAATTGAAACAAGTTAATAAAGGGCTGTCCCAAAAAATAAGATATTTTTATTGTGTTTATGAGCTGATACCTTACACAACAATAGGCCATCGTCCACTGCCAGCTTAACTAATATATTTTGATATAGCTCGCATAGATGAGCCAGTCTTTCAAACATACCCATACTCGTACCAAGGGTAATATTGGGATACAAAGTAGCACATATATCTGTTATTATGATGTATAATTTATAAAACTGTAAAGTTTTATCCAAATACATCCAGTAGTTTTGCATGAAATAGTATAAGCCATAGCTATTTCCTACATACATACATATATCCATCCACAAAAAAATAATAGAAGGATATATATACTAGTTTATTGGCTCAACGACTGCCGTTACAGCAACATATTGGCTAAATTGACGATATTCACGATAAATAAAATGTAAAATTACTTTTAGATCTTTGTAGTAGTGTTGCTATTAAAACTTTGAATCTTATTTCAATGCTATTGCACGCTTCGGAGAGGTAGTGCTCTACTCTCAACATGTCAGTGACAATTTTGAAATTTTCCTCGAACTTGTAGACGCTATTGTCTAATTGTCGAATTGTGTTGACACTCAAAAAAAATTTTTTGCAACCGAATACCAAAGGCTATAAAACAAACTTAATAGAAACAGCTACAAAATTATTTATATTCCATAAATAAAGATACTAAAAATAGTAGCATAATTAGGTACTTACATTATTCGTAAAATTGATTTGGAAATACATATATAAAAAGTAACAAAATATTTATTTGTTTTAAAAAATGGTAGGTAACTCGAGTCATAACGGTTGATCCTATAAACATTGTCTTCTCATATAGTTAGATTTACTTATTTACCGTAAAGACAAAATCAGGCGTTATCCGTTATATTTAGATGAGACAACTCTAAAAAGAAAACCAAAATTTTGAATCAAATTAATATTTAAATTACACTACTGTTACTATAAAATTTATACTACAGTCTACTGGTGGCTTGTGGCATAGTAAATGCAAAATCATAAAACTTTATCTATACTTAATCACTATTATGTTTGGATTCATCAATCATCACTTCAAATCAGTAGGAAGGAAACCTAATGATTTTCAGACAGATTTACAAAAACCTACTTAGTGGATCATTATAATAAGGTATCTTCCAGGGTGACGGTTTGAGTCCATTATGGTTCTGTCTGGCCTTGAACCCTCTGAGTACACTTCTCGAGAGTTCAGGGTTAGGCTATCGTTTACGGAGAAATGGTCAAGTAATATCACACCTGCTGTACATGGATGACCTGAAACTATTTGCCCATAGCAGTTCTCATTTGACAGCGTTACTGAAGGTTACTGAAGCTTTCAGTAATGCCATTAAAATGGAATTTGGTGTGGACAAATGTGCAGTCATGCATGTAAAGCGTGGTCAGATAATGGAATCTACGGGTATACAACTCTCGGATTCTATTCATCTTAGATCTCTCTCCGTAAACGAAACCTATAAATATTTAGGTATGTCACAGGCATTAGGCATCAACGATGCTGACATGAAACAGTCGTTGCGTGAGCGATTCTTGGGGCGCCTTTCAAAAGTCCTTAAAAGTCTTTTGTCTGGCGGAAACAAGGTTCGCGCATACAATGGATGGGTCATGCCGGTACTGATGTATTCCTTCGGCATACTTAAATGGACTCAAACTGAACTGGATGCCCTGGATAGAAAAGTTCGTACATTGCTAACAGCACACCGCATACATCACCCACGTTCATCGACCATAAGATTGTATATCCCGCGGAAGTGCGGTGGTCGTGGCTTCTTAAATGCTAAGACATTGCATAACCGCGAGATATGCAATCTTAGGGAGTATTTTCTCCAAGTCGATATGGGGTCTCATAGAGATGTAGTTGCTGTTGACAATGGACTGACTCCTCTATTTTTAGCAAAAGAAAACTGGCGCAAACCTGTAGTACTTAGTACTTCCGACCGCAGCACTGTGTGGCAAAGCAAGGAGTTACATGGCAGATTCTACCGGGCTCTCCATGGGCCCGACGTAGATTTATTAGCCTCAGTATCCTGGCTCCGTTTCGGTGATCTTTTTGGTGAAACCGAAGGTTTTGTCTGTGCAATTATGGATGAGGTTGTGATGACGAATAACTACCGAAAGTATATCCTAAGGGATGGCACAGTGGATATTTGCCGAGCGTGTCATCGTCCGGGTGAATCCCTTAGGCATATAATCTCCGGTTGTTCTCGTCTCGCAAACGGCGAGTATTTACATAGACATAACCAAGTGGCCAGGATAATACACCAACAACTTGCTCTGAAACATAGTCTTGTGGCATCCGAGGTGCCGTACTACAGGTATGCAGTATGCACCAGAACAGGTCCTTGAAAATAGCCATGCCACATTGTATTGGGATCGATCTATCATTACAGACAGGTTTATTATAGCTAATAAGCCTGATATTGTATTGATAGATCGACACGAACGCCGCGCGATAATTGTTGATGTCACTGTTCCCCATGATGACAACCTTGTGAAAGCTGAAAAAGATAAAGAAAACAAATATCTTGATTTAGCTCACGAGATTGTTGACATGTGGGACATTGATTCAGCAATTATTGTTCCGATAGTCATATCTGCCCATGGTCTGATAGCCAAGAGCCTCGATAAACACCTTAAGAGGCTTGCGTTAGGTGGATGGATCGGGAGTCAGATGCAGAAGGCAGTACTTCTGGACACGGCCCGTATAGTGAGAAGGTTCCTGTCTCTGGATCCTTAACCATCGGTAGCCGGGACCTTGATCTTGCTGCCGTTGGGGAACTGCATTTTTGTATTTTTAAATGTTATATTTTTTAGTGTTATACATTGTAAAAATTTAATGTTTAGAAATATAATTTTGTAAGTATTTAAAATGTAATAAAGGAAATAATAATAATAATAAAATTTATTTATTCGACCAACGTGGATCATTACAGCACATTACATTACAAAATCACATTATATACAATCAAATAATAATAAAAATTAAATAATTAGGTACACATTACATACTGACGACCGATTTGGCGCAGGGGTAGGCTACCCACCTTCTGCGCCAGTGGTCTCGGGTTCGATTCCCGAACAAGACAAATATTTGTGTGCATGAACATGTCTATTTGTCTTGGTCTGGGTGTTTACTATGTATATTAAGTATGTATTTACAAACAAAAAGTATTTAAGTATATATTTATCCGTTATCAAGTTTTCCATGATACAGTTTCGTAATGAAATTAAAATGGGCTTAGATAATTGGTGTGAATGTAAGAAGTTATTTAGTTTAGTTTAGATTTATAGAATTTGAATTAGAAAATTAAAATTAATTTTATACTACATATTACACACATAAACAATAAACTGAAATTACATTATTAATAATTTATTTTGACTTAGGCAGTAGGTGAATCATGTTACAGTGATTCACATACTGACAGTCAAAGCGTTCGGCCAATTCTTTAAGGATACTATTGGCACTGGCACGCACCCTACGTACCAGGGATATGCACCGCTTCCGGAAAACCCTCGCATCCGAAAGAAATCCTCACATTGATGAAGCACCGCTGGCCTACAGCGTAACAAGTGATAGCAAAATTCGACGAGTCGTGTAAGCCTTTCGGTAGCTTAGTTGGTCAGAGCATCGGGCCGGATTCCCGGAGGCGCGGGTTCGAATCCCGCCTGAAAGCTACTTATAGGGCTCGTGGTTTTTTACTATCACATTTTTCCTATACTTACAAAAATTGCATTGTGAATGCATAAAAATAATATAAAATCTCATTATAGCTGTTTCATCTTAATCGATTGTTAAACATTTGTAAAAATGTTTCTTTCGGATGCGAGGGTTTCCTCACATTGATGAAGCAACGCTGGCCTACAGCGTAACAAGTGATAGCAAAATTCGACGAGTCGTGTAAGCCTTTCGGTAGCTTAGTTGGTCAGAGCATCGGGCCGGGTTCCCGGAGGCGCGGGTTCGAATCCCGCCTGAAAGCTACTTATAGGGCTCGTGGTTTTTTACTATCACATTTTTCCTATACTTACAAAAATTGCATTGTGAATGCATAAAAATAATATAAAATCTAATAAATGAACATTGATATAAATAATTATATCTCTCGTTTTTACACTTCAGTTGGTTCAAGACAACAGATTTTGAAGAGGTACGATAACTACAAACATTGAGTTATAATCACTGACCTCTATGCGGTTATAATGTACTTACTCCATGACTACAAAGAACTTGCATTTTGGAAATGCTTTTTACAGTGTAATGTGCATGTTTTCGAAATGTGATGACTGATGACAAATCAAAGTGAATGAGCATGCATGAGCTCATGAAAAAAGCTAGCATGAGCTAGGCACTAAGAGGTTTTCTTTATATGTATCAAGAATTTGTACTATTTAAGTGGACTGAGTAAATGATAATTAATTAAATAAAAGGTCGGTGCCTTTTTCTGGCTATTGCTGGCACCGACCTCAAAACGGTTGGTACTTTACGAACCGGCTAAAATTCGAAAAAAGCCACATCCTGTACTTTAATGACATTTTTTATTTTATGACATCAATCGATAGGGCAACTCAAAAAGATTAGGAAATCTCTCTAAGAAATCATGATAATTTAAATGACAGGAAAACAATGAAAGTCCATTATTCGATGTCGAGTCGAGTCGATGTGTATTTTGCCTAGCAAATGTAAGTTTTTTTTAAATATCTTTTTTTATATATAAGTTTTGTTTCTTGTCAAAAATAAAACAATAAATAAATAAATAATAATAATAATCTATCTCCACTATTTCGAAAATTTCCTACTAGGTATCATGAAATAATTCCATCCTATACATATAATAATATGCATTGTCCTGGAATGACTGACAGACAAATCACATTCTACTAGGCGCAAGAGACTGAAATTTGGGATGTTTCTTGGGGAGTGTCATGGAGGATTTTAGGAAATTTCCCCCTGAGGGGGAAAAAGGGATCAGATTTGTATGTAACTTTCTATTACTTCAATGGATTCAGTTTAAACTTTGTGTATAAGTTTCTCGAATGACGGTAATGATCACTAAGAAAGGGTTTTTGGAAATTCCCCCCGTAGAGGTTAAAAAGGGGGTTGAGTTTGTATCAATTTTTTTATTTATTTAACGGATTTACTTGAAACTTTGAACATAGGTTCCTCAAGTGATTTAAGTGTGCACAAAGAAAGTATATTTGGAAATTCTCCTGCTGAGGGGGTAAAAATGAGTGGCCGAGTTTAAAAATTACTTTTTCTTTGTTCAATAGATTCACTTGAAACTTTATGAAAGAAATGATATTTCGAAATATCGATCCTAAGGAGGTAAAAAAGGGTCTGTTTTATAATTTGTGGAAGCTTTTCATGAGCACACCTAGAGAAGTGAGTTTGAGACCTAGAATTCGGTAGCTGGTATCGTTTTAAGCGTCTCAAAAAGGAGCACAGGACTAAAATAAAGCAGACGACCAGAGCGCGATATAACTGAATTACACACGGACGAATTCTCGGGCATCCACAAGTTTATCTATAGAAACATACTCCTCAAACCTCGACCAAAAGTTGTTGTTCAAAACTTCACGCCGATGCCCTGGTTCTCACCGACCGTTATGTGAGCTTTTTCATAGTGCCTCATTATTTGATATTAGGTACATAAACTCGATACCTCTTTCCTGGTAATACGATCCTGAGAATAGAGACTTACAGCGAGATAGGCAAAAGGCTTCCTTTCCATATCGTGGATTAATCTAAGACATTAATAGTTACAGGTTTCGTGAAGTCTGATTGAAAATGAAAGATTTTTTTTATTTTTTATCTGACGGTTTTTTGCGCCCCAATGTCTCGGATGCTGGATTTGTACCCCTTGTCGTCGGCGGTGAAGGACACCTCGTACTGCTGGCCATCGGGCGCCGTGTACGGGTAGATGCCCTTCACGCCGAGATGCCCTGGTTCTCACTGACGGTAACCGTGTGGTGTTCTTCTCTCTCTCTGATGAAGGCGAGAATGGAGACGAGACGAAACTCTCGTAGCTTTTTGGTGATGAATGCCTTCTTAATTTGTTACGCTATCAGTAGATACGATTATGAGAATTAAGTCTTGATACAGACAGATAGACAAACTTTATAACAGATCTTACAGGTTTCAGTGTCTGAAAAAAAATGAATATTATATAATTACTTACTATAAATTTTTGGCAATTTATTGTGTCTCAATGACTCGGTTGCTGGGTTTGTTTGTACCCCTTGTCGTCCGCGGTGAAGGACACCTCGTATACCTACTGCTGGCCGTCGGGCGCCGTGTATGAGTAGCTGCCTTTTACCCCGATGCCCTGGTTTCATGGATCAGGTGAGCTTGTTCTTTGTTTCTCGTGAAGTCGAAAAGAGACAGAGAGACCTTAGTGATGAGTGCCTTTTTATTTAAAATATAATTCAAACCGTCTTCTCTCTACTGGCACGATCTTGAGAATTGAGTCTTGATACAGACATATAGACGAACAAAAGAGTAATCTTCTAAAGGTGGAATAAACACTATGCCGAATGTTTATTAATTTACTTTATTGGACAACCAACAAGATATTCACTTATTACTAGCTTAAACATACTTTAAGAGACACTTTTCAAAGTGATGCCTTACTTAAAGGCTGCCACGACATGCACAAAAATCAAATTTTAAAAAATAAACTGAAAAAAGTACACAAATTTTAGCTTATTTTAAGCAAAGTGAGTGTTTAAAAGATTTAACACAATACATGGTTTTTTAACATTGTAAATACATTAACACATGACAACTGCACAGCCCTACGATTTGTTAATCTTGGAATCGAAATTAATTCACTTGTGCAGTGGTCATGATTTCACAGACTGTAACTTAAGCGATACAGACTTAGAAAAGACTGCAAGACTACCAAATAAATTTATGTCTGTACCCTTGCAAATTTTATTATACATCTTTTGCATACGGTCAACAGAAGAGAAATGGCCTAGATTGCTTTTGAATGATTTCATTTGGAGCCACGTGGAAACTTGTGTGAAATATTAAATCTTACTTTTCCAAAAGCAAAGGACAGTTCAAACGACCATTTACTAATTTATAGAGAAACCTTAAATCCATTAAATCTCTTCGGTGCTCTAAAGTTTCAAGCTTAAAAAACTGTAAACGTTTCTTAAATGAAATGAGTTCTTTAGCCTTATGACATTGAAAGGTCAAGTGCCAGAGAAATCTTTTATTAACAGATTCAATCCTTTTTTTGTGAATATCATAAAGAGGCAACCAAACAGAGCTACAATATTCTAATATTGATCTGACCAAGCAGTTAAAAACACAGATTTTAATTTGAACTGATTTGAATTCTTTACAGTTACGCAAAACAAATCCAAGCATCTTGAAACTTCTGGTAACAATATTGTCTACATGGGTATTGAACTGCAGTTTGCTGTCTATAATGACGCCCAAGTCACGGATGGTATCAACCTCCTTAAGAACGACATTGCATAATTTGTACGACGAGAGGTGACGAGTCTTTTTTTTAGAAATGTGTAGGAAGAAGGCTTCGATAGCGAAATAATAAAAAAGAGAGTTAATTAAAAGCAGCTCAATCCAGGGTTGACACATATAATTTTCTAAACAAAAACAGACAGTGCAATTAGAGATTAGATTAAAATAAAGGTTTACAAAAGGAGAGTAAAACTATACAGATACAATGGAGTTTTCATCATAGTCCCCCCGTGTAGCGAAGCTACACCACTTGGTGTGAGGACAGACGAGCCAGCTTCCTCGCGGGTCTCTTTAAAGTTCCACCCTTAGTGACGACATCGACAACTCTCACGACTCCATCAGCCCCTGGATATAATCTAGAAATTCTGCCCAAAAGCCATGCTCCTCGTGGTACTTGACTGTCGCAAACTAACACTACGTCACCGACTTGGAAATTGTCATTCCGACTTTCTGTGTTTCGAGGTCTGAAAAAAATGTGTAGGAAGAAGGCTTCGATAGCGAAATAATAAAAAAGAGAGTTAATTAAAAGCAGCTCAATCCAGGGTTGACACATATAATTTTCTAAACAATGACAGACAGTGCAATTAGAGATTAGATTAAAATAAAGGTTTACAAAAGGAGAGTAAAACTATACAGATACAATGGAGTTTTCATCATAGTCCCCCCGTGTAGCGAAGCTACACCACTTGGTGTGAGGACAGACGAGCCAGCTTCCTCGCGGGTCTCTTTAAAGTTCCACCCTTAGTGACGACATCGACAACTCTCACGACTCCATCAGCCCCTGGATATAATATGGAAATTCTGCCCAAGAGCCATGCTCCTCGTGGTACTTGACTGTCGCAAACTAACACTACGTCACCGACTTGGAAATTGTCATTCCGACTTTCTGTGTTTCGAGGTCGTAGGCATACCAAATATTCGCGTAGCCACCTCTTCCAAAAATGCTCTGAAAAGGCGAAGAGCTTTCTGCCATTCATTTCTGTGGTGAAATACTCCATCGTCCAGAGGGTAGGGCAGTTGCTGGTTAGAGGAGACGCCGATTAGAAAATGGAACGGGGTTAAGCTCTCTATGTGGTCACCATGAGTTACGTATGTCAAAGGACGTGAATTGGCCAGAGCTTCAGCTTCTAATAATAATGTGGCCAGAAGTTCTTCTTTTGGAGCTCTATCCTTTAACGTCACTGAGAGGGCTGTCTTGATAGTGCGGACAAGCCTTTCCCAGCAACCGCCCATAAACGGAGAGGCTGGAGGAATGAAACTCCACTGAATCTTTGCGTTCGCAGCGAAGTCTTCCACAGCTTGACTGTAAAACTCCTTTAACTGTCGACTGGCTCCTACGAAGGCTGTGCCATTGTCGCTCAAAATCTTGGATGGTATCCCACGACGTGCAATGAACCTTCGGAGACTTGAAATTGCCGAGTCTGTAGAAAGGGAAGATACGATCTCGAGATGGACGGCGCGTGTTGTCATACACGTATAAAGCGCGACGTATCGTTTCTCCCTGCGGCGGCCAATAGAGACATCGATAGGCCCGAAGTAATCAAGACCCACGTTTGTGAAAGGCCGCTTGTGGTGATCAAGTCGAACATCGGGAAGGTCACCCATCGGCGGACAACGTGGTTTTGCTCGGCGCTTCACACATAGTTGGCAGTCCCTCACAACAGCTTTGATTGCATTCCGACATCCAAAAATCCAAAAATGTTGCTTTAGTTCGTTGTAAACCATCTCGTTATTGCAATGTCCTGATTTAACGTGGTGGTGGTGAATAAAAAGACGAACAGCTGGGTGACGACCATCCAGAATAATCGGTGACGCAGTATCAGCATCAAGGTCTCTCATTCGCTGGATACTGCTGTCCAAACGAAGAAGTTGGTTCTCGTCCAATATTGGGCAAAGTTTAAATAGCTTGCTGGATTTGGGCAAGGGCTTGGAGTCGATAAGGAGACGAAATTCGGAGTCAAAACTGTCTATCTGTGACTTTTTAAAGATAACTCTTTCGGCATTCTGAATATCTGAGGCTGTCAGCGGTGGGATCGAAGATCGGTTAGGTAAATTAGAATTTTGATGTAAAAGGGACCGAAACTTATATGCACACTGATAAGTGCGCGCAGTCGCGCGAACAAAACGTAGCCACTTACTAAAACGAGCGGCATCTGGAGTTACCGGTGAAGGTAACCGTTCCAGCTGGGTCAGCCCTACCATTGCCTTGAAGGGTTTTAGCTCCTCCAAAGCAAAGGAAGAACCAGACGGAGATAGCTCTTGAGGCCATTCAAAAGTGGAAAGCAATAAAAAGTCTGGGCCAAAGAACCATCTCTTTAAATCAAGGTCGTGACTCTTCAACCTTGTTGCGTCATCAGCGACATTCAAACCTCCTGGGACATATCTCCAATTTTTGTGATCGGTAAGCTCTGTAATCTCGCCAATACGATTGGCCACAAAAGGCTTGAATGTCCGCGCGTCACTGCGGATCCAACTCAACACAGTTGTAGAGTCACTCCAGAAAAAGGTGGAATTTATATGGACCTTGTGACCATCTTTAATGGCTTCAGCAAAACGAGCTGCAATAAGAGCTGCCTGAAGTTCAAGACGCGGTATAGAAGAGGGTTTAAGAGGCGCTAAACGTGCTTTTCCACCGATCAAGGCGAGCTTTACAGAAGCGTCAGAAAATGTAAAACGAAAGTATGCGACACACGCATACGCTTCCTCGCTTGCGTCAGCGAAAACGTGAAGCTGTCTGTCAACGATATGCTTACCTGTAAACCCACTTCTGTACCAACGAGGAATTTTAGTGCTGGAAGTGACAGCTCTTAAACGCTCTGACCAAGAACGCCACTCTTTGACTATAGTGGGGGATAATTCTGTATCCCAGTCAACGCCAGAACGCCAAATTTGTTGAAACAAGATGCGGCCTTGAATAACTAGAGGTGTAAGAAAACCTAAAGGGTCATATACACTCATCAATTGCGATAAGATTTGTCGCTTCGTCAACTTTGCACCTTCAATATTACTAGTATTTTCGCGAAAACTAAAAACGTCACTAGTGGGATGCCAAACGAGTCCCAAAGTTTTCACAGAAGTTTCTGGGCCCACATTCACATTTTCAGCAACAACAGGAGCTCTTAGATCGTGAGGAATATCTGAAAGAGCGGCGGGATGATTTGACACCCATCCTCGCATTTCGAAGCCAGCTGCTGCGTGAACCTTAACTATATCGGCAGCAAGCTGCGAAGCCTCCTTCACATTATCTAAACTTCCCAAATAGTCATCCATGTAATGATTATGGATTATAGCCTCACATGCGGCTGGGTGTGAATTCTGTAACTCTTGCGCATTTCTATTTTTTATGTATAAGGCCGTACATGGGCTGCAAACAGCGCCAAAAATTACAGAAGTCATCCTATATTCTTTTATTTCTTGGCCAGGATCCTCTCTCCAAATAAAACGCAAAGCGTCGCGGTCCTCAACCTTGATCCTAATTTGTGGAAACATCTCCTTTACATCCGCGGTTAAGGCAATGCGCCCTTCACGAAATCTAAACAAAATGAAAATTAAAGATTGAAGGAGGTCCGGGCCAGGAAGCAAAAGAGAGTTGAGACTGACACCGGCAGTCTTTGCAGCAGCATCGTAAACTATCCTTAGTTTCTTTTTCTGGGGATGCACAACAGCAAAATGTGGCAAATACCAACGCACATTATTAAGCGAACGTAGATCAACGGAATCATGAAAAGTGTTTCTAGGACACTCTTCAGCATAACCCTTATCTAACATAATATTATGCATGAATGTGAAATAAGATTTTTTTAAATCAGGTTCTCTAGCCATACGCTTTTCGATACCATAAAACCTGGCAAGTGCGTGAGGGTAACTGTCAGGCGCGTCAAATTTTTCTTTCCGCCATAACAGACCAACCTCAAATCTACCACTCGAAAGACGTTTGGCTGTAGAGTCTAAAATATTCAAGGCACACTTTTCATTATCACTTAACAAGGACTCGTGTTTAGAAATGCCTATGGAGTCCAGGCGAAAATAATCTTTAATTAATTGATCCATAGTAGAATCACTATTTACATCATAAGAAAGAGCTTTATTTACAAAAACATGTTTCACCCACGAACTATTTGTTTCGCCGTGTAATACCCAACCTAAAGCAGTGCGAGTAGCAACGGGTTGTTTTCTAGTACCTTCCCTGATATCACGAACAACAGACAAAAACCAATTATCCGCCCCAATGAGAACTTTAGGAGTAACATTGTCATGTACAAGTAGCGGCACTATATCGTTTAAGTAAGGATATTTTGTCAAACACTCATGACTAATACTCTGTGTGAATGAGGAAAGCGAGTCAATTGTCCTAGCATTAGAAACAGTAAAAAGATCTGAACTGTTTTTACCTTTTATAGAAAAACTAACATACTGCACTGGAGTATAACTGGACATACCAGCCACACCGTCAACCCTGATCGAACCCGCAGGTCCCACCGCACCAATATGGCGAGCAACCTCAGAATCGATCAGCGTCGCCGTTGACCCGTCGTCGAGTAGGGCATAAGTGCTAAAAGTACCATTCGGACCGCTCACTTCAACCGCCACCATCTTTAAAAACACAGCATTGTCAGGTGATTTCGCGGCATTGGTAATAACAATGTTTTTATCACTGGGAGGTGCCGTATTGCTACTAATGCACGGCGTGTTATCAATAGGGTTAGAACATTGTGTATCAACGGATGTGTCTATGTGTGAAACCTGAGGCACAGTAGGTGGATGTAACAACGGATGATGAAAACGAGTACAGCCGTCCACACCACAGCGATTTATTTTACATAACTTCCAACGGTGAGACTTTGATTTGAGACATTTAAAACAAATTTTAATTTTTCGTAAGTAAGCCCACTTGTCTTCTAAAGACAAAGCCTTAAAATCTTTACAATCTGTAAGCTTGTGTTTCAAATCACAATATTTACAAATGTCATTGTTACGCGCAGTTATTGTATGTACATTATCGCGTTCACGCCGTGTAACATTATTATTTGGTCTTATAAAATCCACAGTTATACCAAAACGACTATGCTTCAGTGCTTCGATGTTCAAAAACTCAGACAAAAGTTCAAGTTTTGACAGTGAACAATTCGCTCCGTTATGAGAGGCGAACTCTTTCCACTGACTATATAAAATAGGCGTAAGTTTGCTAACAATTGTATGAAAGATTTCAACTGAATACAAATACTCTTTTTGGTTTAAATTGTTTATAACGGCGATGCAATTTCTAATACGCGCAGCAAACAAAACAAGATCTTTTAGATCGTGGCTTATTTTAGGTAAGCTACGGATAATCATCATCTCGAGTAAAACAATGGTCTCAGGCTGCGCAAAAGTTTGCTGCAGCATGTCCATGACGAGATCAGGATCCTCCGCAGTGTATAACAAAGAAGACACAGTTTCTAAGGCAGGGCCGCGCAACGCGCCCCGCAAGCGAGCTAGATTTTCTATATTAGAAAATAAATGTTGCGTGTCTTGATAAGTTCTTCTGAACATGAGCCATTCAATAGGTTTACCGCTGAACGGAATCAATGCGATATTTAATCTAGGCGCGCGCTGATTTGAAACATTATTAGAACAAAAATTATGAGAATTATTTACAAGAGGTTCGAACTCTTTGGTCACACGATGACATGAATTATTTTCATCATTGTTCGAGTTTGACAAATGTGACATCTCTAGCGGAAAGGATACGCCTGGCTTTGAAAATGAAATGCCATGCGATAAAAAATTATGTGGAATGCTATTTACATGAGTATGAGGGTTTGTATTGGTACCATAACATGGTTTTGTGGAAGAAGTAGGAACCTCACGACGTGAGATCTCATTATGTACAGGGAGATCGCGGCTCTTTTCCACACCATGGTTAAGCTGGTCATTGACCCATGAAAATGTTCGAGACTGACTAACCGATCCATCATCTGCCTGCATCGCAGCTAGGCTAGCTTGTAGCTCCAAAGCCTCGATCGCTTTTTCTTTTTCAAACTGCTGTCGAGCGATCAAAGCCTCCGCAGCATCGACCGCTTTTTCTTTGTCAAACTGCTGCCGGGCGAACAAAGCCTCCGCAGCCAACTGGCGGGCCCTTATTGTGGCCTTTGACCGCGAGGAACCCGACGTATGAGAAGACGGCCTGAAAGTCGGAAAGTGGTTAGAAACAGCGCTTGCGGAAGGGACCGCAAGATTGGCGCGAGGCGAAAAAGGTTCAGAAGTTTGTGCTGTGGGTGAAACAGTGGCGTCGACCGTGACAGGGTCCGGAACTGGGGACCGGCCGAGCCCACCCACCAAAGGCACAACTGAAGGAACCTCGCGCGATTCTTGCGAATCCTGTGCCAAGCGCATGGATTGAGCCCTGGTTAACATTATGAACGGGAGAAGGACCAAAAAAATGTGTAGGAAGAAGGCTTCGATAGCGAAATAATAAAAAAGAGAGTTAATTAAAAGCAGCTCAATCCAGGGTTGACACTTATAATTTTCTAAACAAAAACAGACAGTGCAATTAGAGATTAGATTAAAATAAAGGTTTACAAAAGGAGAGTAAAACTATACAGATACAATGGAGTTTTCATCAAGAAATATGCATGAAAAAGCATTTGTTGGGATTCAATTTTAAAAGAATAACTTCACATCAACTGCCAAACCGATCCAAGTCTTCTTGCAACAATTGAACATCCGCACTCTCCGAAATATTTTTCACGATTTTAAGATCGTCAGCATAAAGAAAACAATGTGAATGATGGAAACACGATCTTACATCATTTATGAATAGGTTAAAAAACAAAGGCACAAGATGAGAGCCCTGCGGAACTCCTGATGACGCCATATACACATTTGATTCAAAACCATTAATTACTATTTTTGATCTTCTGCCGGAAAGATAAGATTGACACCAATTTAATAAGCTCCCAGTATACCATACGTTGACAAATTTTTTATTAAGATATTTAAATTTACCACGTCAAAAGTCTTACTAAAGTCGGTGTTACAGGTTTCGTAGTGTCTGATTGAAAATTAAAGACATCTTTTAATTTTTAAATTTGTGCTGTTTATTGTGCCCCAATGACCCTTGTCGTCAGCGGTGAAGGACATCTCGTACTGCTCGTCGTCGGGCGCCATGTACGAGTAGGTGCCCTTTACGCCGATGCCCTGGTAATCAGGTGTTCTTCTATCTCTCTGATGAAGGCGAGAAGGGAGACGAGACAAAGATATCGTACCGTCGCCGTCGTGATGAATGCCTTCTCATTTGTTACGCAACACCTCTGAGTCTAAAAGTAATTTATCAGTAGATACGATCCTGAGAATTAAGTCTTGATACAGACAGATAGACAGACTAAAGGTTAACCTTATAAAGGTGGAATAAACTCTATAAGTAACCGATGTTTAATAGTGTCTGATTGAAAATGAAAGACATTTTGATAGTTTTTTTTTTGGCAATTTATTGCGTCCCAATAACTCGGATGCTGGGTTTGTATCCCTTGTCGTCGGCGGTGAAGGACACCTCGTACTGCTGGCCGTCGGGCGCCGTGTACGAGTAGCTGCCCTTTACGCCGATGCCCTGGCTCTCGCCGACCGTAATAAGGTGGGCTTCTTCTTGGCGGGAAGTGCCATCACTGGTCTTGTATCTGAAAATAAATAATTACGTTTAGTTAAGACAAGGATAACAGGATGTTATTTTAAATTCAAACCCAATGGAAAGTCACTTTTATCTGCAATAAAAAAAGTTGTTTTGACCAACTTAATTTCAGTTTTTTTTACTTTAATAAAATATCTGTATGTGAATACAAACATTTAAAACATTAACGCCCGAATTCTCGTACGCAAATCATCTTTGGGAGCGTCTCAAACATCATGGCATCTCTTTCATACGTTTGACATTTAAAGTGACAGGGCGATGTGTGAGACGCTCCCAAAGATAAGTAACGTACGAGTATTCGGGCATTAGTCATATGTCCATCATCTAGGAAAATATATATGTCCTCATTCGATTACAACATGTGTTAGAGGAATAAATAATCCTCAATCATTGAGGAACTGGCTATCTTATCTCTAACTGCCGGAACATAATAATGCTGAAAACATCATTGTTATGGCGTCAGACTTAGATAAGGTGGTGCCGTTAATTACTTAGGAAGACAAAAATTAAGTAGTAGGTACATTTCTTAGATCGGGTGTCCCAAAAGTAGGTAAAGGATGATTTGTCTCAATAAAACGCGAATGGATTGGAATTTCTTCATAGTTTTATTTTATTTTAAAGAAGAGACTTGTACAATTTTATTTGAATAGAATATCCACGGGCATTTTTGCTGTGTGCAAGTTTTTCATGACCCTTTCACACATTCGCTGCTAATTTCACACATTTCGCTACTTATTTCACCAATAACTCGGCGAATATTTTGTCCATATTGTCTATGTTTTGTGGATCGTTGGCGTAGACTTTATCTTTGACGTAACCCCAAAGAAAGAAATCCAGAGGCATCAGATGGCAAGATCTCGGTGGCCATTTGACATCACCTCTTCTTGAAATTACGAGATTTTTCGACCTTTCGACGAGTGTTTGTAACTGATCGTGAATTTTCGTTAAATATTTGTATAACTTCTATGCGCTGTTTTATTGTGATGCTGGGATGTGTAACGCTCCACGATTAATTTTACATGTATCAAGATGACGTATGTCAAATTTCAACCCGCTATCTTGAATATTTCGGAAATAGCGCGAAATTCAAATCCTATATGTACTTTTGAGACACCCTTTACTTAAGCATATCTTGAGTGAAGTAATTCTTATTAAACATTTTTTAACAATAGTTTTGATATTTACTAATTACAATACTTGTAAAATGATTAAAAGGAATCTAGTACTGCGGTTTATTGTTAGCCCATAAAACTATGTTTACGACTACAATCACGTTGAGCGTTTAGGAAAAGAGCAAATGTCATGTGTTTTTGAGCAATTAATTGGAAACCTCTTACAAAACACGGGGTTTGTTGTCAAAGGATATTTTTTATGTAAGTACTTAAAACATACATACATAGCATATTATGTTAAGATAGAGAACTAATAATATGCTGTCGATAGTTTAATTAGGTACGAAATACGGCAGATTTTTATGATGATTTTCCAAAATATATGTATATAAATATGTTTTAGGAGTAGTAGATAGTTTTAACTGTCCCTTGTCCTGTTTCATTAAACGCACTATAAAACAAATTACTGTTTCTTTCATAAAATCATTGTGTACTAGCATTAATAGCAGAATGAATTACCCAGAAATACCTAAAAAGCGCGCTGAATCATTTTTCTAAGCCATTTACATCACCATATTATTAAATTTATGTGACATTTTTAATTGTAGACTTCAAATAATCGTGGATTAAATAAATGCATTCAATTGTGTATGATAACAATAAAATATAAAATGCATAATAATGGGTGACAAGTTGATTTACCTGGCAGTAACATACTGATATTTTAGTAGATTGTTTGTTTATTTAATTAGGTTACAAGTAAATTATCGGATTTGGATGAAATTCTGAACAGATTTGGAAACAGATTTTGACACGGTAAACGATACTTTCTCGATATTCCGATATTTTTACGGAAACGGGAACCACGTAGGTAAAATCGCTATTATAAAAACTTACACGAAGTTGTATCCATCGAGGCTGATGTCAGACTTTTCAGTGAGAATCTCCACTTCAGGCTTATCGGGAGCTTGTTGTGCCGAGATGGCCACCACCAACAGGCTTATCGTCAAGAATTTCTGTAAAGACGACGACGAAGAACAGCTCCATCAACCATGTGTCAAATTAGAGTCATTCAAATCATTAATTTCGAAAATCAGTTATTTATAAGCTCTTAATCTCTACATAGTCTACAAATGACCGATTCTACTTACTATTGACCGATTCTACAAATGACAAAATTATAATCCTATGAAAATAGTACTTTTCTTAGGAAATTGAGGAATACTGTAAATAAAATAAGATGAACGAATAATTTATTATCCCTCCATGTCCCCCCACCCCTGCGCCGTCAGGAAACCGAGTCGGGCTTCACGCTGGTGACGGAAGCCGAAATAGAGAGTGTGGTCGCCTGCAAAAAGGCGCCGGGCCCCGATGGCGTTCCAATCCAGGTCGCATCCTGCCCATTGCTCTTAAGCACCTGTACGAGGCCCTACAAGAGCTCTTCACTGACTATCTGCAGTCGGAATAGTTCCCAAAGCAGTGGAAGTGGGGACGGCTTTGCATGCTCCTGGATTCCCCGTTATCGTGTCGTCCGGTGTTCCTTATTGCCGAGACTGCAAAGATGCTGGAGCGAATTATTGCAGACAGGGTGGTACAGTATCTTGAGACGGTGGGCTCCAACCTGGCGAGAAATCAGTACGGGTTCAGGAGGGGTCGCTCTATAGTGCACACTCTCCTAGCTTTACGAGAGCTCTGCGAGTGGGCGGCAGATAGAGAGGAAGTGATTGTGGCGTTCTCTTTAGATCTAATAAACTCCTTCAACATCTTCGATTCTCTTCAGCAGCATAATAGGGACGGACTCCGCTATTCCCCCCCGCCCCCCCGGTAGTCTTGGGAGATGGCCCCGCTCGTCAGCCATCTCCCGCCGCTTAGGGGCCCGGAAACGGCCCACACGTCAGGCCACAGGGGGTGCTTCTCACCACGCCCCCCCACTGTCGGTGTGCCTAAAACTGAGGGCGGAGAGCAAGTAGTGAGGGGTTTAGTTGGAAATAGTGCCTGCTCTCGATCGCCCCATTGGTCAGCCCACCTTTTTTATATAATTTATGCGCTTGCATGGCTTCACACTGAACCTTAGGGTTGAGAAGTGGGTAACCTTATGGGGAGATTGTGAGGAGGCTCCCTCCTTCTGTAAAGACTGTATTTGCCCTCACTATAATAAAAGAAAGCGCAGCTTTGTGGGGAGCTGTTGGTGAGTGGCGGCACCATGGGTAAACTGAGTGTTCTTGGGAGTAGATCCAGGCCCCCGCTCCCGCTGCCGGGGTGGACCCTAGGGGGCCCGCGGACTACAGCCCCTGGCTTTCCTTCACCGGCTGATCAGGGTGGAGTCGCAAGAGCTATATGTTCGAAGAGTGGAAGTGTAAAATGTCATAACGCCGGGGGCCTGTTAAGGCGATACTCGGAAAAAATGTGCTGAAGCGAGATAGCAATGAGAAAACGACGCGCGCGGGAGCGAGACCGATTTTGCAGATTAGGCAAAAAAAACACAAAATCACTTCGCATTAAAAAAACTACAGCGATAAAAAAAAATGCTTCTATACGATCCTAAATATTATTGGTGTCCACTAATTAAATCAATTTCCAATAGTGTAAGTAACCCCATTTAAGAATAATCTTGACTTTTCGTATTTTTAGAGGTCTTTTCGAAAAGAAAAAGTGTCGAGGCAAAATCATAAAATCGTGTTTTTGAAACTATACGAATCTAGATAAAGGTATGAAGAAATATTTATCTTATTACCAAATTTGTAACAACTGTAACCGTCCTATAGTTTCAAATCAAAAAGTCCATATTTTTCCGAGTAGCGCCTTAACCGCTACTTCTAGCGGGATCCTGCGCCCCGCAGAGTCATCTCTCTACACTCTTGTTGCCCGCGTCGGTAAACACCGAACAACACTAAACCGGGGCTAAACAGCCCCGGTTCGCAATGCTGACCAGTTCGGGGTTCCCATCTAGCGGGAGCGGATCCCTGCATGTGCATCACACATTGCACAATATATTAAAACCGTTTCAAAGGGCCTCTACGTTTTGGGCTTTGCCCGTGAAACCCAACCCGAGATACCTACAAATAATAATAATAATAAATCTTTATTTCATACAAACGCCCATTACTAATAGGTAATACACGTCCGTAAATGATTCGTTATTCCTTACCGTGCATTTTATTTACCGTTTTCCTAAATTTCCTAACAAAAGCACTATTTTCATATGATTTTTATACTATTAAATAAATCAGTCATTTGTAGAATTGGCCATTTGTAGCAGCGGTTGTTTATAGAATTGTACACTTCGAGAATGGGTCATTTGTATTCTAGACTATGTAGTCATTTCGCGAATTAGTAATAATGACTAATTCGTGAAATGTAAATTTTTTTCTTTAACTATTCCTATAGCAGTTAACCGTTATAATAATTTTTGAAGCAGTTTTCGTAGTCCGACTGCTTGTTTTAGAATATTTTATTAAAAATAAAACATAAACTTACCAAGTTGAACATTTTGAATTATTCAAAGCACTGTTGGTAGTAGTAGTAAACTGTTGAATGATAAAAAAAATGGCAATTGTAATCTTAAATACGGCAAATGTTTGACTATGTTACTGAAATTGACAAAATGCACACATTTTGTAACTTAAGTGATAACACAAATACAGTTATGAAATGCTAATGTGACAACACACAATAGGCACACATGCGAAAAGTTAAAGGTTTGTACACATTATAAAAGTATGTAATAATAATAAGTTTTAAATCTGGCGATGGTTCTTATGCCCGAATACTCGTAAGCTACTTATCTTTGTAAGCGTCTCAAACATCGCCCTGTCGCTTTAAATGTCAAACGTTTAATGTTTGAGACGCTCCCAAAGATGGTTTGCGTTCGAGAATTCAGGCGTTAGTATCTTGTTTTTTTGGTCATAATAACTTATTTTAAAATAAGTATGTGGAGTCTGTTCACACATTTCACGCTATTTGTCACAGCGTTACCAATTCCATCCTTCTAGTTTTTTATGATGTATTTTATCATTATATAAAATAAAATGCTATTGATAAAAATAATGTATGTTCACTTAAATTCGCATACCTAATAAAAATAATATTTATAATTATTCTAAGTCAACAAATAAACGATATCGCATAATAAGTCGTCTTGCTCATAGAATCAGATACTTACACTACTCACTACACTAATAGTCCCTAACTTGGCATTAACTAACTAATTAATTTACTAACTTGGTAAATAAAAGATTCAAATTAATTGACAATTATATTCCGAAATTGTAATAAATAATTGTTCAACGACAATATCTTTTTATAAATCTTATGCTAACTAGTATAAGTATCGTTATTACTACTATATATAATTAATCCACGTTTCTTGATGTAATACCACAGAATATATAATAGTACTAAAATACCACAATGTTGAGGAACGGCAATAATTTAATTTACTTATATAATAAATAAGTGACACATAAAAAAGGTAAAAAAGGAGTGTTTGAAAGTTTACACATAAGTACATTCTTAAATCTCTCTTTAAATTTAGATTGCAATTTCGAAAGTGCTACTTCCACTTTAAACTAATTTAATGTAATTTCTTTAACTATGTGCTTCAAAAAATAGCATTACACCTCACACCCTATGAGATAAGACATCAAATAAAATAAAAAAAAACAGAATTAGTAAGAAAATATAAAAAAGATTCCAAAAATATTAAACTTCGTGTTAAAAATCAAAATTCAATACTGATCAACTGGTCAATAACTTAACTACTGATTTTAAGTCTTCCTTATAGTTTTGTCTATGTTTTCTTAGTCGAGTACATCTATGAGATCTTCTTTATGATTGTTCTGTAGCCTCTCTTTCCAGCTTTGTATGTCATTTCGTACAGATGTCCTTTGTTGTCGTACCACCGGACTGCCCCTTGAACGTCCAGGGCAGCATCGTTTGTACCAGGGTTGAGAATCACCCCTTCCTCCGTCCTCGAAGAACCATCATCTGCGTCATAGCTGGAATAAATTATATACGTAATAAATTATGCAAAGGTACCTAGTTAAAATAGGAAAAACGTTTTGGTTGATTTAGTTGTTAATTCGGCTGTCGAAATTGTAGAGATTAGGTAAGTATAATAAGTAACGACGGATGGGAAAGCTTATATATAGGTACCTAGCGTTATTTACATTTAAAAACTTTTACCATTATTGATTGCGACAATTTATTAAGTAATTTGTTGTTGTTCATATCTCCTTCAACTCATAATTGAATTATGTATCCTAGGGTACACTTTTTAACCGACTTCAAAAAAGAAGGGGGTTATCAGTTTAACCTGTATGTATGTGATATTGTTGGGATTAGATAATATTTGACTACATATAGCATTACATTTAGGCTTCCAAGCAAGTGTGCCAAATATCGTAAGAGTATGTATGTTTAATGTTTGTTTGTACGTTTATTGATTTAAAATATGTGTATTCCAACTTTTGGAACAGTTTCATTTAAATCGCTTCAGTAGTTAGTAGTTTTTGAGATATGGGTATATTATGGTACAATCTACACTAAAAATTAAGTAAAATTAAGAAAAAAAGGTAGTAAAAAAAGTTAAAAACTAAGATTATCTGGTTTGTGTCAGTCGGAACCCTCTCCACGCGAGTTATACCCCAAGAGCTATCCGATATTTTTGTAAAAAATTCAATAACAGGCCAAATTTTTGTAAACGGCCCTTAAATATAATTTTAAGAGACTATATTTTGGAAATGAAATGAAATGATATGAAATTTATTTTATTTGCTGAAAACAATGTACATATATTGCGATAGTCTGCAATATTAATTTGATTCAATCGTTTTCTACCATATACATGTTGGCATGCAAATATTAGCATAGTCATAATCTAACAACTTAATAAATTAATTAATAATCTTATACTTTTACTATGTCAGTTAATAATACATTCATGTCAGTTCAATAATACTAATTAAATTTACAAATTACAATGATGTCAAAAAGATTAAAATTCAGGCTTGGTTTTCAATTAGAAGTCAACCATTAGGTAGTGAAATGCGACACATTCTCTCTATACTCCAGATATTCTTCAACAGAGTAAAAGTTTTTATCCATAAGCCACCGATACAACAATTTTTTAAATATGTTTCGCTCAATGGGCAAATCTACTAGACTCATTGGTAACTTATTAAATATTTTAATGGCCATGTAAAATACATTTTTCTGGAATAATGTCAGATTACATTTTGGTATAACAATTTTATTTCGTCTGCTGTTGCGTATATTTGTGTTAAGATCCTTATTTTTAATAAAGTACTCTGGGAAGTTTTTGACAAACAAGCATAACTCGAGTATATACAAACAGGGCATAGGCAAAATATTTAATTTTTTGAACTCGGGTTTACATGACTCTCGTATGCCAATACCACATAATGCCCGAATGCACCTCTTTTGGGCTATAAAAGCTCTCTTTGAATCAACGCTGTTTCCCCAAATAATTATGCCGTAGCGTAGTATGGAAGATACGTATCCGTGATATGCTTGAAGAGCTACCTCGCGAGATGTGACTTTTCTGAGTTTCGATAATGCGTAGACAAATTTATTTATTTTGGTACATAATGTATTGATGTGATTTTTCCAGTGACAATGTTCATCAATAGTTATGCCTAGAAATGGTGTAGCATCTACCATTTCAATTTTTTTACTGTCATATTGTATATTTAGAGTAATTTGTTTCGATTTATATGTATGAAATTGTATTGCTTTTGTTTTGGTAATATTAATTTGTAAATTATTTTTAGTCATCCAATTAATTATGTCAATAAGAGTATTATTAATATCAGTCTCAAGGTCGTCAATATTTTTATTATGGAATAATAATGTACAGTCATCAGCAAATAGAAAGCAATCATGTTGAGTAATGTCAGGGAGATCATTTATAAATAATATAAATAGTAATGGACCTAATATGCTGCCCTGTGGCACGCCACTATGAATTTCTCTGTACTTTGATTTAACAGTTACTTTCATTTTTTTTTCTATGCGCGAAATTTCTGTGCACTGTTGTCTGTTTGCTAGATGACTTTCAAACCATTTGTGCGCTGTACCCCTTATGCCGTAGTCGAAGAGCTTTTTTAATAAAATTGTGTGATCAACGCAGTCAAACGCCTTCGACATATCGAGAAATATAGCTACCGTAGGTATTTTATTATTAAGTGATTCTGTTACTTTTTTAATCAATGAAAAACAAGCTAATGTTGTAGATTTTCCTTGTTGAAACCCAAACTGTTTTTTGTTGATAATGTTAAGTTTTTCTATAAATGCATAAACACGTTTAGCTATAATTTTTTCAAATATCTTTGCCAGCACGGGTATTAACGTGATTGGTCGATAGTTTCCCAAATCACTGTCATCGCCTTTTTTAAACAATGGCTTTACAACTGAGAACTTAAGCTTATCAGGGAATGTGCCAGTTTCCATTGAAAGATTTATTAAGTGGCAAAGTGGAATTTTAATTTTTGCACAGCATAATTTTAGTATGTCAGTGTTTATGCCGTCATACCCTACTGATTTCGTATTTTTTAATTGCAAAATTATTCGTTCAATTTCATTCTCAATAATTGGATATAAAAATATACTATTTTGTACTTTATTTTTATTTGTATTTTCTATTGGACTGTTGGTTTTCTTTGCTAGATCAATATAAAAATCATTAAATGTCTCCGAAATGTCCTTAATATTGCTTATAATGTCATCGTTGTTGTTAATAAATTTTATGTCATTTTTGTTTGGTTTTCTGTTAGTGTATTTATTGATTATTTTCCATGAGGCCAGGCATTGTGTAAGTATCTCGAATTACCAATCCTTTGTGCCGTATTAATGCACTTGTGCAGGAGTTTTGTGTAGTTGTGGTATTTTATTTTATTGTTAGCTTTATTAGTTTTATTTGAATTTATATTTGCATTATAGTGTTTCCTTTTTATAGTAAAACTTTTTTTAATGCCTTTAGTGAGCCATTTAATTTTATTCGTATTATTAGACCTTCTTACTTTCATTATAGGAAAGCATTGATCAAATAGTTGGCAGAAAGTATCATGAAAAATGTCGAAAGCTTTATTAACATCTGTTTGCTGCAGCACATCTGAAAATGTCAGTGAATTGATGTACCCTAAAAATTTTTCTTTGTTTTCTTCACTAAAATTTCTTATTCGTTCATACCAGTCGTTACTTTTTTCATAATTTTCTAAACATACAGATAACATTTGAAAGGTGTTATGATCTGACAAAGATGATTCCTTTGTGTAACCTTCTGCTTCATAAATGTTACTGGCTATTAAATCGATACAAGCTTTTCGTCTGGTTGGGTTAACTATATGCAATTTTAAGTTATAATTTTGTAAGATGCTAAATAGAAATTGTGTATTCTTATTATTTTGTAGAATGTCGATGTTCCAATCCCCACAAATAATGATTTTTTTATTAGGTTTTTTACTCATCTTATTTAAAAGCAGTTCTAATTTATTTAGGAATACTAATACATTTGATGATGGCGTTCTATATATGCATACCACTATTATTTTTTCTTTTTCTAAAATTACACCGCAGCATTCAAAGTTATTTTTTTCCGATAATGTATCGGCTAAGTCAAGTTTTTTGAAGTCAGTACTTGTCCGCAATAAAATACAAGAGCCTCCTCGTTTTTCATGTTCCCTTGACCATGAGGACCCTATTTTGTAGTTTGTAAGTATTAAATTTTGTTCATGTCCTCTTTGTAAAAACGTTTCTGTCAGGCAAATTATATCAATTATTTTATTTTCATTTTTTAAATTCATAAGGACAATTTCTAGCTCATCTTTTTTTTTCAGTATACTACATATGTTTTGGTGAAATAGATAGAAGTTAGAGATTTTGTTATTATCGAAATAAATTGTTTTGTGAATTATTTATATGTTTATTTTTAAATTGAAAATAGTACGGAATTGTTCCAATTTTGGGTTTTTGTGTAATAATTGAAGTTTCTTTTAAACCTTCGTGGGTAGTCATGATAGATTTTTTTTGCTGTTGAAAGTAGTATGGAATGGTTCCCTTTTGTTTATTTGATATGTCAATTTTTTGTTGATGTGTCATTTTATTAAAGTGAAATTGTTTGATTTTTTGTATTGACATTTTATGGTAGTTAATTGTATCTATTTCTAATTTTATTTTATAAGAAATGTTATCTAAGAATAGTTTTTGTGTATGTCCATTTGATGATATGTTTATATATTCACATTTTTTATAGTTTTTGCATATGAGCTTTAATTGATAATTAAGCATTTTAATATTCAAGTAAGGGTTTTCCATAGTTTGAATTAAAAATGTTTGTGTGTTTTGGCATTGTGATAGAAATACTGACAATTCGCAAAAAACTTTTGTCGGTATTCTGTCATTGGCTCCTATGCACAAGATTAAATAGTCATTTTGTCCTAAGCTCTTATGTATGTTGGTATCGAAAATAGCTTGGGAAGTCGCATTAGGCTTAATAAATGACGAAATTAAATAGTTTGCCGTGCCCAAAGTTTGACATAGTTTGTTAGATAGATTCATTGCTTGTTGGTCCCCTAGAATCATTATTTGAGGTGTATTTTTATTTAACTTATTACAATTCATAACGGTACTTGACTTAGTATTCAACAATTTATCATAATTTTTATCCGACAACATGGTGTTTGATGCAGCGCCATCTAGTGATAAAGTTATATCCTCCGTCGCAGGTTGTAATGAGGTTCTAAGCTGAGTGGGCGATGAATGGGGTACAATAACGTTTTCTGATGAGGATTCCTTGATAAGGCTTGATAATACTATGCAGCTTTTGTGATTGACATATGATAGGTGTGGAAATGACGTTAGGTGTCCTAAGTTTCTTCACAGGTGAGCTACATATAACTGTATCAGGGACAATTTTTTTGTAAATGTTAAGTAATTTTTGATACTTTTCTACTTCCAATTTCATTTTCGTATTTTCCAAACTTAAGTTTTCTATTTCTTGATTAGCTGATTTCAATTGTATATTTAACTCCTCAATTTGTATTTTTAATTCCGAAGTTGAACTGTCGTCTAAGGATGAAGCATTTGGCAAACTTCTCATAGTAGCGTCAAGTATAGTATTGTCCAAGATATTATCTATGTCCGAGTTATAAAATCTGGATCTATCAATTGATTTCGATCTTTGAATTCGCCGTCTTTGTGTCACGTTTTCATGTGATTGTGATTTATCCATGTCCAATAATTTTATTATTATGATAGTTCTTGATAATGTGATGTCAATTTGTGTTTATAATAATAATTAATAGTAAGTATAGAGTATATTATTGTTGATTATAGTCACAGCAGGTAATTATATTTTTATTCGTCAACACTGATAATATTTAAATGTCCTAGTCATGGCACCAGCTCCATCTTGTGACGAGTTGCAAAGTTCACTTAGTCAGAGAAACGAACTCAAGCAGCAGTGTTTGTGCAAAAGTTAGTTTTCATTAGGTACACTAGAGGAGACACTTTCCTCATAAAATTTCATATATAGCAATGCCCTCTGGCGGCGAGTAGTAAAATATCTCGACGAGGATAGTAGTTCGAAAGCTTATGTAGTAATCAAGTAATAATGTTGAATAAGATCACTTGATGTCGCTGTCTTTCAGATTTTCACATGTGAAACAGTGTCATCTAGTGGTGTAAAGCAATGAGATCGATAGTCCAATTAAGCACAATGAATCAGCTGTTTTGTATTTCCTTAACGTATATTATAATTGCATTAGTAATTATTGGTATAAAGTTCACTGCGTAATTAATGGGATTAATATTCACTGTATGCTTATTTCCAATAAGTTTGACAGCACAAATTTATTTAATTGTTCACTTAAGACGATAATTTGATACACTATTTAGTCACTGGTTTTAATTTAAGTTTGCACAATAGTCTGTTGCTGTTTCACTGAGATAACGTTCCTGCTGATTTATCGATCACTATTTTCTATATATCACTCACAATAACACAATTTAATGCGAAAAAACTTTTTAATTGCTTAATAATATACAGAGGCAATACTAAGCGTGGCACTAGCGCCATCTGTCGATAAGTCCAACATAAAATCGCATTGGAAGGTATAAAAAAAAGTAATACCCCGAAAATGGTGCAATTCTTTCAGCAAATATGCTATCACCAATTTTATCGTTAACATGTGTTTATGTTCACCATATCTAAGCACCAAAGTCGAAATCCATAAAGATATAAAACGGGAAACTAATACTTTAGGAAGAAGTCGGTTGTTTCTGATAGCATTTTTAACATAGGTGTAATGCCAATTTGAATTGGCTTAGGTTTAAGCAATCACCAGATATAATGAAATATAACGCCCAAAAAATCGTAAGTACTTACCAGAATTTAATCCCCATTTTAATATGAACTTATCACCAATAAACGTATAGTCTGCTAACCTAAAAAAGCCAAGTATCTTCAGAATAATCGCTGAGCTACCCAAAAAGGCCACGCATGCACCAAATATGTACTCGCATTTTATTTAAAAATTTCATCCAGATATGTTACACAATTTTATCCTAATAAAGTAAATTAATATATAAAAATCATTGTTTACCCAAAAAATATAAATGAAGTTCTAAAGGTTTACCGATACTACCGTAAAATGTTAACTAAAAGCTGAGCTTCTTAGAGCTTTCAATAAAATAACGGCCCCCAACAAAAAACATAAGTTTGCATTCATTTATTAATGGCTACTATTTCAAGCGGCAGTTTACATACGAATAAACTTAAAACTTAATAAGGCAGTTCTCAGTGTAATTTTAAAATTAGCGGTGGCGGTGTAGCGACGGATGGGAGGGGTGGGAATAAAGCCGCGAGACTCAACCAATTTGCCATCAATATAATATACTTATAGTGCGCCAATCTTTTCTGTTCCGGTGATGATATTTGGAACTAAAACAATTTTCATACGACAGTCTATTTTGACAGCTAATTTCGTATTGCAAGTGGCTCCTCTGTCACGACTGTACCCGGAACAGAAAAGCTTGTGGCTCTGTACTTGGTTATATGAATATGTCACCGGAAAATAATAAAAACCGCAAATTCATAAATGTTCTAAAAAAAAAATAACCACGAAATTTAAGGCAATCGCTTCGCTGGCGCTTCGCGATCGCCTTAAATTTCTAACCTATCACGTGTTCTACAGGACTTCCGTAAATTTATAAATTTCCTAGGAAAATTATAAATTTGCGGTTATTGTTATTTTCCGGTGACACATACATTTTATGGCAAACGTAGTGATATAATTGGGTAGTAATAACACAAAACTTTGCTAGTTAAAATTTGGTGCACGCGTAGCCTTTTTGGGTTATGAAAAGTTTTTGTAGTGCAGGCATGACTTAAAAAGCCCGAAAAATTTTGGTACAGGTTTCATTTATTTGTACATAATATATATTTTTTTGGATGAGGCTGTTTAGGGTAACGATTGTTTTTTTGGTGGTCATTAAATTTTATCCCATTTGAGTTTACGTAGAGAGTTTTTTTTAAGTTTATTTGTTTTTCATTTACAAATATAGGGGGATTATATACTTTTACGAAAGATAATAATAAATGTATTCAAATGTAAAGTGAATAACACTTATACCATTTTTGCCTATTTTTTATAGATTTTTTAAAGCTTTGTATTTGTTTTTTTTTTAATGTCGCTGTCGTAAATATTGGTGGATTACTAATGAATTATTTATTAAACCAGATAATCTAATTTTCAATGTTAAGAAATTACTGATATAGAATTATTGTTGAGTCTCCATAGAGCGAATTAGTTTGGCTCTCGGGCTATTTTACTCTCGCTCCTGTTCAGTTATTTTCTAATAATTCATATTCAACATTTGCAAACATTTTAGAGTTTCTGGTACCTATATCTTGTAGTTATTTCGCATTTATTCTAAAAGTAAAACAGCCTTGTATAAGCCTAGCCTAGCCTTGTAAAACTTGGATGTAAGACAGATTTTGAATAAGTATAGATATTAACATAAGTGGATTTTCAAGTGACCTACGCCCACGTTACTAATAAAGGATATTGTTGTAGGAATTTTTAGTTGATTGATTTATTTCTAACTTTTCAAATTTTTATTTGTATAATCTTCCATAACATGAAATAGTCTGAGACGTCTAAAATTCAAACGTGTACAAATCTATTATTTAGTTATTCAAAATTACTTCAGGAGAGGCTCAGAATACGTAATAAATAACGGGGCTGTGACAGGGCGTAAATAATATCGGAACCTCTCAGGTGTAGGTACTAGTGGTTACATTACAACAACTCGTCAATTGTTTCTAACAACACTGCAAACATTGTCTTAACATATACGTAAAATTTATTGATTGTGGTGGTGGGGTACCAGATCAATTTAGTTGCACATAAGCTACCACAACACGTGGGTATTTACACCAGATATTTTATATTGGAAATGAATATTAGGTACAATTTACACGTACCACAATTTGCCGTTATTATCGACCAACCTTAACGCAACCACAACAGAACCACCAGCGACGAACGCTGCGAACTAGCGGCCGGCCGGCCAGACCGCATACGATACGAGACGCCGACGTGTAACCACATAACAACTTGGCGACAACGCAACCACATCGACATTTTGTCGCACAACCACAACGCAACTGCAAAAAGCTGCATCGACACTGTTCATACGTGACTACATTTTGTCGCCGCGATGTGGTGTGGTTGTGGTACGTGTGGTCGACACTAAGGGTTTCCTACGAGACGATACCTACGAGAGGTTGAATCAGATAAAAATAATCGTCTGTTAATATTTTCGTACATTAAGATGCAAGCAAAATACCTTGTTTTGTTTTCCCCCAGTGACATGGAATTACTATCACCAAGGACCAAGGTTTGAATAATAGTATATTTCATTACAAGTGCGGAAAGCCTGTCATTGCAAAGAGTTCCGACAAATGTCTACCCGAGCCGAGGCGCAGCCGAAGGTGAGGGTTGACAGTCGGAACAAGTTGCAATGACGGTTCCGCACGTGTACTGAACAACTATTTTTAATACAGTTGCGAAAAAATGAAGCAATTTAATAAAATATTAAAACACAATAAACTCAACTAACTAATCGTAAAAGAATATAAGCAGAGACTTTTTTTTGTTTTCTTCACCCATTCTGGGTTGGCAAAGGAAACTATGATCATACAGCCAAGGCTTCAGTAGATTTTTTTTAATGATATGAAATGAAAATAAAATCAAATGAGATGAAATTAAATGAAACCTAACAAAAGCAATCCGAATGCTACAGAAGCGCCTTTCCTTATTTCTCTCTTTTACCACATCGTTTTCCATTAAAGCCACATTATTGCACTAATTCCACCATACTAAGTACCTACCACAATAAAAACCAGAAAAAACTAATTTAGCAAATTAAGAAATAAGGTCCCTCATTTTCTTTTCACTTGCGCAAACTCCTATAAGCAGATACTATGGTAAATAGTGCACGTCATACCATATTTAGTAATCTGTGGTCATACAGCCAACTTTATATATTTTTTATATTCATAAATTTAATTTGGCCGATACTAATATTAATTTAATGTACAATTAAAATTAAGTTCTTTTAAATCTGATATTGAAACAAATTAGTAGCTTCTTTTTAGAAATATTTTCATGAATCATAAAAACTTCTATGAATTTTATTTTAGTAAAAACTTCGTGGTTGGTTTTTTCTTTTTAATAGACAATATTTTGACCGTTGGGAAAGAAAACGCACGAGTTCGGGAAAGGTAAAGAAAAAGTTCTAGTGTGTAATAGCCCACATCCCGAACGCTATACGTCCCTGCAATACGCCACTTTTTGAGCAACTGTATTAAAAAAAACTTTCCATGTTCTGTGGTTTGATGTTTGCTCGGACAGTCTTTACAAACAGCCACCAGTGGAAGCGCAATTAGCAAAACAAAAATAACGAAATGACTGTCAGTTGCCAGAAAAGTTTGCAGTTCCAAATTCGAACATTGTACGAGTACATAAGTTCCATTTAAAAATGTTGTTTTATTGTTTGAAATGCGCGCCAGATAAGTCTCAGCGCGGTCAAAATCGAATTAGTACTAATCTTTTCCATAAGCACAAAAAACATCCCAGTCGCGCGCATAGTTATCTGACACGCACTCTAGTTGGTCATTTAAATATAATAACTTTATCTTTGATTTTAAATTGCAAATTATCTATTCCTTTATTTTAGTTTCCTTATTTGTACTTATTTGATTTTACAGCCTGCGCTAATCAAGTAGGTTTCATTTTGTAGACAAAATTATGTCATTCAACATACTAAAAATACCTACCCTATTTTTGTTTAAAATATCACACTAATGTATTGCTTCGCTGAATATAATATAGGTACCTAATATATATTTAGCCGACGAGTTTAACTCATCCTTGTACATTATGTAGGTACTCTACACATACAGCTATGAATAATATATTTTTAATGCTAATCATAAAATTATAGTTGTGATAGTAAAAAATAAGTATTGTCCCGTCCTATTATGTTGTTAGATCGTCATGTTATTTAAATGCGTCTGATTTCAGTTTATTGACATTGAATCGTTTTTTATCTCGAACAAAAAATATGCAAATAGATTAAACTATTATAATTCAATAATATGTCGAACAAAAAGTTCTAGGTATAAAAAATACCATATTGATCAAGCAAAATAATATAATGTCAGGTCTTGTATGTAAACAGCTGGATATTATAACATTCGAACAAAATCAATAAAAATAAGTGATAAAAAGATCGACTGACTGACTGATCGGATGACTAATCCATGGTTGGTTTTTGAAAGTGGTAAAAACAGTTACTTGTCTCCTACAAACCTTAAAACTTACATATTTATGGCGTGAAGCCAGCAGCCCTGAGTTTGAAGGCTGCTATAATGTTTGCTTTCTACAATAATGTGTATAGCTCGTCACGTACCAAGCTAATCTGATTGCAACGGACTGTTAGGGCAATAAATCTATTTACATAAACATTATGTGGCGTAGAATGTTTGCGCGCAAATATTTTCGGTCTACAATACGGTATTTTACTGATTTTTTTTTATTTCTTTAAAATGTTTTTCGAAATATTAGCTACACAAAACAAGTTTTCATTTTGAATTATCTTGAATATTTTCAAAGATATAGGACTTCAAACTTTATAATTAGACAAGGACAGGACGCTATCTTAGTGACGTCAGTGGGTTAGTAGCGTCATAGTCACGCCATAAAAGATTTCGTTTTAGAAAGAGACAGCTATAGTCAAAATCAAACAAACTATAATTCTTTTATTATAAAACAGATTCAAATTATTTTTTCACATTTGATATTCTTAATTGCAATATTTTTTTACGTCATTATTAAATATCTACATTTCAACAACAGTAAAATACCCTATTAGGGTTGGCAGCCAGAACTTTTGTCTATGAAAATAGATAAAAGACTTATGTAAAGTTAAAGAATAAACATACATTAATTCGTTTGTTTTAAGACTATTTTTGAATATGAAATGTTATAACATAAAATTTAACTAGAATTGTTTTAGAAGGAGAATGCCAACCAATTTCTTCGCAACGTGTCTTGAAATAATTAATTGAATTTTTTCATGCGAACTGTATAAAACTGAAACGATAGGCATCCCTTATACAGGGATGCCTATCGGTAAACAGTGACTCATGTCACCTAAATAGCTTTCCTTTTCATTTGAAATTCCGATATCTGATTAGAATTTAAATATGTAAATACAATTTGGACACAAACATAAATCGACGTTTTATGGTGTGTATGTCGCAGCCAAATGGTTGAACCCGCCATTTAATTAAACGCCTAGGCCGATAATTTTTTCCGTAAGCTATTTTATCTTGCCATAAGTTGACGGAGTCAAAAAAAAAAACCACGAAATTTAAGGCGATCGCGAATTTCTAACCTATCACGTGTTCTACAGGACTTCCGAGGGGTACATGCTGCCATACTTAACTATCCGGCGGACTCAACTATCCGCCTGCGACATATTTATCACGTGATAAATACTTATGGTTTAGATTTACAATTGGATATATAGACAGTTAAAAGTGATCGTGTGTGGCGCCTATTACACTGGCCACACACGAACACGATCACTTTTAACTGTCAGTTTTCACTGAACAGTTTTAACTGACAGTAAAAACTGGCTCCTATTACTATGAAAAACTGTCAGTTTTCATCGTACACATGTTCAGTTTTCACTGTCAGTTAAAACTGTTCAGTGAAATCTGACAGTTAAAAGTGATTGTGAGTAGCGCCTATAATACTATTGTTGATCGATGCCAAAATACCAAAAAAATGGTTTTTAATTTTTTGTCTGTCTGTCTGTTGTCCGCGTTTCACGCAAAAACTACTGAGTGGATTTTGATGAAACTTTTTTGTTTTATAGCTATTGATCCTCGCCAACATATTGAGGTGTTAGGCTATAATTTATTTTGAAGATCGATATGGAACCATAGCAGTCCAGTCAAACTATGAGAGATATAAAAATACAGTCTTAAGGAAAATTGTTTAACGTGATGAGCATTTTCTATTAACGTAAAAATGTATAAGGTCTGGTAAACCTGATGTGGAACTCTAGCAGCCAGGTTAAACTATTAGAGATACAAACATAGCGTCTTAAGAAAAGTTGTTAACGTGATGAACATTTTCAATTGACGAAAAATATCGAAGGTCTGGTAAACCTGATGTGGAACTCTAGCAACCAGGTTAAACTTTAAGAGATACAAACATAACGTCTTAAGAAAAGTTGTTTAACGTGATGAACATTTTCTATTGAAGTAATAATTTCAAAGGTCTGGTACACCTGATGTGGAACCCTAGCAGCCCACCTAAACTATAACAGTTATAAATATAGCGTCTTAAGAGAAGTTGTCCATCGTGATTTTTTTTATTGACATACAATTGATTTAATTTTTGGTACCTACATCTGATGTCCCCCAAGAGCCCAGAAAAAGTATAAGATATACGAATATAGCACCTTAAGGAAAGTTGTTCAGCGAATGATAATATTAGTTCATAAAATGTTAGAAATACTAAAAGAAGAATATTTATTTCGGGCTTTCTCCATTAGAATTTGGTAAATCCTAGGATTTACCGAGTGCAGTTGGTAAATGATGGTTTTGGAATGAAAATCAGTTTGTAGGTAAATACTGATACATTTATTTCAGAAAAAAAGACTCCGTAGCTCAGTGGTTAGAGCAGTCGCCCGGAAAGCGAAAGGTCGTGGGTTCGAGTCCCATCGGAGCTGATTGTGAGACGGGTCGATTTTTTCTAAATACTTCATTTTCCATTTTTCAGTAATAAAAATTGCATTGTTAATGCAAAAAACTAAAAATTAAAATAAATTTTATTTCAATTCAAAATACAATACGAGCGTCTCGCGACAGTATGCACTCGCTCACAAGTTTACCTCGGAAGTCCTGTAGAACCTTCGATCAACAATAACACCTATTGTAGAACACGTGTTAAGTCAAAAATTTAAGGCGATTCTTTAAATTATATTTCTAACCTATCACCGTGTTCTACAGGATTTCCAAGGAGTAGGACTTTTCCGAGTCTATGTGGTAAATCCTGAGATTTACCAAGTACATAACGGTAAAAGTCCAAATTAAACGATGCTCACAGAATTTTTCGGGCTTTTACCATAGATAGGTGGTAAATTCTAGGTTTGACCAGCAAATCCTAGGACTTACCGTAGTTCGGAAGTTTCAATAACAGATGCATTGAAAAATAAAAACCGTAAATAACATATAAGCTGGGAGTTTAATACTATCTATTAATCTATTTAATGCCTTCGGGTTTATGTTGATGTTTTTGTATGTCTGTCTGTCAGTTGTCCGCGTTTCACGCAAAAACTACTTAACGGATTTTGGTGAAACTTTTTTTATATAGGAGTTAGGCCTCGGCAACATATAGGCTGTAAATTATATTAAAGATCGAAATGACTGTTTTTTATTTAATTCCCCGGGAAAAACGTCGTGCAGTTCACGCGGGCGAAGCCATGGGCGGCCGCTAGTTTATAATATTAGAGTATTGTTAAACAACGTATATTTAATAAAAGAATCTTATGTATGATATTTAATAAAAGACGAAATGAACATGTTACTTTTTAATTTGTTGATAAAAATTCTAGTTACTTATATGTCCAACTCCCAAGGGTTAAAAGCCTTATTTCAAGGATCATGAAATATTAACAAAAAAATAGTTAAAACTCTGTATATTTAAGTAAAGGCTATTTGAATAGTACAATTAAAGATAGATTTTTAATATTACTTTTTAATATTAGAGTTTTAGTATTAATTACAATGTGATCTTGAGAGACAATCCGACAGACAGACAGACAGACAGCCTGACAAAGAAATGATTCAACACCGAGTTCCTTTTCTACTTTTGAAGTTCGCAAAGTTAAAAGTGATTTGCATTAATTTAAAGGTATTTTCGATTATGAGGTGGATTTTCTTTGAACAGTGTAAATCATTTTGTCATTTGCACACAGGATGTAAATGACGTATGTACTAATATGTTATTTAAGGTTATTATTGATTTAGCTTACAAAAATTAATTTCTTATTTAAGTTAATAAAAACTTACGAAAATTTGTATGAATTCGGCATGTCGTCAGTGTAAATATCATTTCGTATAACTTGAGGTCTCGGCTGACTGTCGTAGTAAGGGTAAGCTGCGACCAGCCCAATCATTATAACGCCGAAAACCTGTAATTGAAATGAAACTAATTGAATATCATTAACAACTAATTCAAAGCTACATAATGATATGGCTACAGTCAAGATATTCAAATAATTCTTTTTTATTTATTTATTTAATGACCAAAAATACATTGTCTTAAGCTAAATAGTGTTACAAAAATCAGTAAGGTTTGTCCGTACACTATCTCGTTCATCGCTGTACTCAATGGACAAAATTAATGTTTAGTTATTATAATTCACGCATAATAATCGGAAACCGACGCTAAAAATAGTAAATATAATATTCGGAAAAACAATTATCGATTATTGCTAGACACAAAGTAAATTAATTCTTGTCGATGCCGATGTCAGCAGGAAAAATAAGTTGTAAAAATAAATGAACGACGAAGCAAGAATAATAAAACGATATATTATTATACTTATTCTTACTTATACTTACTACTTACAACTTATTTGCTCGGACTCGGAAAATTTAGACTTATCGAGTGTATTTATTTTATTACTCATTAAAATTATAATAGCAGCCGTAGCAGAATTGCCCTTAATCTATCTTAGGGTTATTAAGTTATGTATTGAGTAAGTATGTAAGTACCAGAGTAAGTACCAGTGACCTATGTACCTACAGCAATATCCTGTTATCGCAGATCTCCCTTCTTCTTCAGCTCTACGATTATATAATATAATAAGTCCAGTCTACCTACTACCAATATTACCAATGAACTTGTCAAAGCGCCGTAAGTACACTCCCACCAATTTAAAAAGCCATACCTGGACTAATATTTAGAGCTATTTTTCAATGTTTTAGCCAGTAAGGATGATAATCAAAAGTATGTCATTCTTTTCTACGTATTTTTAGCTATTTTTGAGAAAATTAACATTGATGCTCGAAGTAGGTATTTTTTGCAACTTCTCCTTTGACAAAATGGATTAAGTACCTAAGTAGTCGTAGTGCACTGTCGTCCTAGCATGCGACATTGCATATACAGGGTGTTAGTTTAAACAAGGGACATACTCCAGGGGGTGAAAGTAGTACCCATCAATACAAACAACTTTTACAATAGGACAAAGTGCGATATCGCGAAAAAAAAAATCAGCTGTTCATACATTTTGACCCATTCGGTATTGCACTTTTGTATGAAACAGCCGATTTTTTTTCGCGATATCGCACTTGGTCCCATAGTAAAAGTTGTTTGTAAGTATTGATTGGTAGTTTCACTCCCTGAAGTATGTCCCTTGTTTAAACTAACACTCTGTATAATACCTACTTGTACTTATACTTTGTTGCTTTTGAATTGCCATCTTTCTAAGATTAGGTTAGGATATTCTGATATCTAGAAATAAGAAAACTCCAAGAAACCTATGTCAAAAACCGAGTGGTTTTTGGGCGTTCCAATACAAAGCAGGGTTGTGACTGTGGTTGCCAAAGTCAGAAAAATAACTCGGTTTCCGACCTAATGTGAGGAAGTGACTTATGTCGGTATTACTTACACGGTTCACTTCTGCCTTTCAATTTGGATGAAAGAACCAAATTGAACAATGTAAACGTAAAAGGGAATCATTCGATGGCAATGTGTAACCACATTCAATCGCGTTGAAAGAATTACTCAATATTTTCACTTTTGCGTTCAACGTTCAATGCAATTGAACGAAAGTTGAACGTGTAAACAAATAATTGAATGATCCCTAGTTGTTCATTTTCAATGTTCTACCTGATTGGTAGACATTTTCAAGCAATGCGAATTGAATGGTTCACTTTATAACTTAGGCACAGTTCATTTTCAAAGATACCTACATGTAAACAGCAGCATCTTCCACTTTTGCGCCTTTAAACCAAAGTGAATCAATTTGGTTGAACCGTGTAATATCGGCATTATGGTCAGGCCCAATAATAGTCCTTTCTTAGATAAGTACGTTACTTAGCAACTGTTGTTATTTTGGACTGATTAACAAAAATATCGATGAAACTAAGCTCTAATATGCCTATCCCTTACTAGGGATAGATTATTGGAATCGGCAGTTAGTGCTATTCCGTGATCATAGCACATGTAATACTGAAATATCGAGACTCGACAACAAATGAAAACATGGTAAATATTCCGCTTTTCATAATAATATAGTGGTAATGGTTATTGTTGATCGAAGTATAATGACCATGAAAGATTAGGTAATGATAAAATGCTAAAAGTAATGAAATTTCAAAGTGGAAGCTGGTACTTACAGCTTTAATAATTACACAGTAAAGTAAATATATATGCTATGATAATTGTTAACGTACACTTTTTGCAACTTTCAAAATTTGGAATGCACACAGTCAACAATTTGTGCATTCCAAAACATACTTCTTTTTAAATGGGCCGAGACACGGGACCTTTTCCTTATTCGAACTTCACTCGATAAAAGAAGGTGGTTGTAAATTGCCATTTAATCAATTTATCTCTCGTCTTGAGTATCATTAAACCATGATATGGAGTGCTACAGTGAACGCCTTGCTTTTAATGAACTGCTTTTTGTGGTTTATTATTCTTACACTGATATATGGTTTATTATTCTTATTCTGGTTTACGACCAAATATTTGAAAAGTCCATTAACTAGTTTTTTTGTTTGAATGTTTACATCATAGAAGTCATATGTTGAGTTTCATATCGATTTATAATTCATAAATTTTTTAATATTCACATTATTAAGTTTTTGAAAAATAACAATTTATCATACCTACCATTTAATATTTGCATGTAACATATTTATTTTGAATGTTACATTTGCACAAGTTATAAATGAGATTAATTACCTATTAACGGTGATTACTTAACGGCTTTCTTAGAGTGTCTTTGACCGCATGGTTGGTGATTCAAATCTAGTTTGTGGACAAAAACAATTTTGTCACAAGTGATTACTACTAGAGATCTATTTCAGACTGTTAATTAAACGTTTTTGGCACTACACGTAGGTATAAAGCTGCTTTTGTTGATGTTGTGAACATTTACAATTATTTATTATGAAAACAAAATCAAAGAGCGATTTCTTCTTCGACAATGACTGAGCAGTTGTGAGAAGTAATCTTTTATAACTCAATGAAGGACCCGATGGAAATATGCTATACTTACTTACCTATTTCCAAACACTGTAATTAATGTTAGTAGTTATTCGTGTATTATTAAAATTTTGGTAGCGATGCTATTTTCGGCAAACATAAAGTGTAAACCAGAAACATACTTAATACTAAAAGACATAACAATAAATGAGAAGTATTTGGCAGCAATAAAAAAACTTTAATGTTATGTATTATACAATCGTGTAATCGGACACAGTACCTACCTATTAATATTTTCTGCAGTTGCAATGCAAACTATGTAGCAGAGGTCAACTTGTACATTCAAACAAAACGGACTCTTTAATACTTAATATTTTGCAACACTCATTTTTTGATTGACAACGACACTTGTCATAAATTATCATAATGCAATATTAATGTAAACAAAAAGACTTATGCCGGCTTATTTTAACCAAGGGTCGAAAGGTTAGTATTGTGTAGGTAATTGTTTTACAGCGATTGGATCAGTAATTAGCACTTTCATTTAGAAATTAAAGTATTATGGAAAATTTTAAATTATTTACCAGTGTGAACTGCATCTTGCGGTCTTCGTATGACAAAAGAGCAGCAACTTCCTGGCCTGCAAACTGGCCGAATGTGCTAACGGTTTCGTAAGATCTCTTTATATACATATGAGTGTGTCCAGTGTGTGGACCACGTACGAAGTGCGCCGTGTACCGGCTCATCTGAAACTGAGCTAATTCCATTTAACCATTTAGATCGACGTCTCAATGGTGGGCTTACCAACTAATGACGTCACACATCGTTTCCCAAATAGGCGACATCCTATAAAGAAACAATGGAAACGTTAAAGTCGACGTTAAATGAGCACTTAGGACGATTCATAGCAAAACTATGTTTAATGTTTCTTTAGAAATATTAAAGAGAGTGTTTACCCGTATGATCTCATAATTCACCTATGGCATACTGCAGTAGATGAATTCATCTATTGTCATAAGTTCCGGAAGTTATCTCAAGTAAGAATGTCACAAACAAACGTTAACTTTAAACTGATACTTTAAAGTTTGGAGGCGTATTGTCTCTGTATATAACATGTTGTTTTTTGGGGTGAGTGATAGTTTGTTGGGCACACGCAGAATTTGATACTCAGTTACAAGACTTTCCCCTTTATTTTATTATTATAAGCTTAATAGCTTTCACAAATTAAATAGTATATATCTACTAATAAATAATATTTAGAAATTTAGAGTAGGTTTGGAAATAAGATTCCGTCTTAACAATTTACTTAATAATCAGTAAATAGTTTGGTCTTACTTTGGTCTGTAAGTAGGTTGAGTACGGTGTTAACCTTTTACGCATATTACAAACCTACTAATCCTACTTTGGCCACAGAATACTAAACAGTACACTTTGGCTAAATGTGAGTCCTAGATTTAGCCTAAATAAGATATTTTTTTTTTAAATCTATATTATAAATTTACAAACAACAATTTCTAATTTATATTTAATTGCAGCAAGAGAAACCGCAAAGGGTTTATGTATTGCTGCCATCAGTCACTGTCACAATGATATTTTTTTTTTTATGATTTTTGTATTTTCCCGGTGAATCGAGGATTTCATTAACTAAGTCCGTTTGCAGGTCATTTAACAAAGCAGGTAGAAATAACTAGAACATTTTTTACCATAATAATGTGTTACTGTATGATATGCTATTGAGTTGAAATTGTCTTAAGGGTCGTTAATATGGATAAGGTGCACTATTTAAAATTGATATTGGTTTTTTTACATAGCCCCCTTTGTAGTCTAGTAGTATACATAATCAGTAGCAAACTCGAGGTCCTGGGCTTGATACCCAGTAGAAATACAATCAGGGACAAATTCGGTGAACCACTACCATCATAATATTAGACAAAATTCTTAAAAACTAATTTAGGTACTATGTTTCTTCAACAATAGGAAAGTATAATAAAAAAGATTAATAAGTCACAAGCGCCTTCACTTATACCAACGCAAAGTATTATATCAGCGGTATACACTGTATTAGTTTTCTAAATCTATACATATAAAACTCTAAATTCATTGATTCATTTATTATTGGCATAGGCGTAGAGCCCTAACGGCTGAAGGTAGAGAGAGACACCATTTTTAGAGGGTAGATACCTTTCATGATGTAGATGAGCACTAAGAAAGGATTTTAGAAAATTTCCGTTATACAGGGTGCTACAGGTTGTTCAAGTTTGTATGAGAATCTGTATAGGGTTGAAGATAGAGACACTATTTTTGGTGGCTAGATACCTTTCATGGTGTAGGTCAGCAACAGGAAAGGGTTTTGGAAAATTCCCGTTATACAGGGTGCTACAGGGTATTCCAGTTTGTATTTGAATTTGTATAGGGCTGAAGATAGATACACCATTTTTAGAGGGTAGGTTCCTTTAATAATTTATGTGAGCACTAAGAATAGGTATAAGAAAACTCCTTGATATCTACTGATAAATAAATACCTTGATACTTATATTGGTAATCCGTGACTTTCAAAATAAACGCACAACTATCTTAATCACGCGAACGAAGTCGCGGGCAAAAGCTAGTACGCTTATATAAGCGTACTAGCTTTTGCCCGCGACTTCGTTACACACACGTTCGTATACACACGTTCTGGCTATATAGCCAGAACGTGTTTTACAAAACAAAAAATGCCAGATTACTGAAAAATGGAAAATTGTCATCGCTGAGCTCTCATAGTCATCTGCGTGGACAATTTCACTGCGTTCTCATGCTTTTTGCAGCATTCTGGAATGCTGAAAAATACCACAAGCCTTTACTGCAGCTTACAAATAACACTTTCATGGCATAAAATCACTTATCTAATGCAGCATTGTTGTGTTCCGGCAGTTAGAGATAAGATAGCCAGTTCCTCGGTGTTGAGGATTCCGGGAGTAGTGCGCTTCCATCTTTAGCCTTATCTTCACAAAACATCAGGTGAGATGAAGGCTAAGTTCTACACCGTTTGCGAATAAAAAAAAGAAAAAAACATGTGCTGTCCACGCAGTTGACGATGAAAAACTCGGTGAATTAGTTTTACACAAAATATGACCGCATAATAACCCAAAATGATTATTATTTAAGTTGATTTTTTTAAGTGGCAAAATTTTTTTCATAGCAATATTTCAATAAACTGAAGCAAAAGCTGAAACTTGAATTTTTTTTATTGTTCTATTACATACTAACTATCATACAATATATAGACTGTGATACTACTATCCATCATACTTTCGAAACTTGGATGTGTACACATTTGTAGGTAAGTATGTATGTATAAAAATAAAAATTGGAGTAAAATCTAACTACATTATTTTGCTTTTCTATTAAAATAGTTGCGCATAAATGGCTTAATAGCCAATGTTAGGCAAGGTTAATATAAACATCCTCATTTTAATGACACTAAAACCACACATTCGCAAATCACTTCTAAAATCATAGTAAAAACTAATGAGGTTTTTGCTAATAACTATATTCATTACTTCAGATAAACGTATGAACGTAGATTATACAAAACATACGTACCTAAATACGAAAAAAATCTAACTAATTGAATACAATTCAATCTTGTGCCCTTTATGTAGCGATAGTCAGCCGACGACTACATTAGTCCTTTCGCTAGGCTTTTAATAATGGTATTGCTATACGAGCCATCTCTGGTTATTAAGGCGATACTCGGAAAAAATACGCTAAAGCAAGATAGCAATGAGAAAAAGACGCGCGCGGGGCGGGAGCGAGACCGATTTTGCAGATTACGCAAAACAAACAGAAAATCACTTCGTATTAGAAAACTATAGCGATTTAAAAAAAAATGCTTCTACACGATTCTACATATTATTGGTGTCCACTAATTAAACCAATTTTCAATAGTATATGTAACCACATTTAAGAATAATCTTGATATTTCGTATTTTTAGAGGTATTTTCGAAAAGAAAAAGTGTCGAGGCAAAACCATAAAATCGTGTTTTTGAAACTATACGATTCTAGATAAAGGTATGAAGAAATATATATCTTACTACCAGATTTATAACAACTCTAACCGTCCTATAGTTTTATATCAAAAAGTCCATACTTTTTCCGAGTAGCGCCTTAAAGATGCGACATGCTTGCCCTGGAAGGCATCCAATGCATTGACGCGAGCCTCCATGAACATTTCAGAGGCGCTGCACCACCGCTTCAACCCCATTATGTAGCGAAATAAGTTAGAGAAGGAACGTACAAGTTATGTGTGCACTTTCCTATACGCTTAATTAAAATTGTCTTACTGATTTACAAATTATACCTAAGCCTCTAGTAGAAAATTGATTGACTTACCGTATGATTGATAAACGACAATATTTGATGAAGTTTGACTGTGTGGCTAATTGATTAAAAAGAGGGGTATATGAATATGGTTCAGTAGATATTCAATATTTCTTTATGTAAAAAAACAATGCCCTACTAACAACTCCAGTATTCCAGTTTGTATTTGAATTTGTATAGGGCTGAAGATAGATACACCATTTTTAGAGGGTAGGTTCCTTTAATAATTTATGTGAGCACTAAGAATAGGTATAAGAAAACTCCTTGATATCTACTGATAAATAAATACCTTGATACTTATATTGGTAATCCGTGACTTTCAAAATAAACGCACAACTATCTTAATCACGCGAACGAAGTCGCGGGCAAAAGCTAGTACGCTTATATAAGCGTACTAGCTTTTGCCCGCGACTTCGTTACACACACGTTCGTATACACACGTTCTGGCTATATAGCCAGAACGTGTTTTACAAAACAAAAAATGCCAGATTACTGAAAAATGGAAAATTGTCATCGCTGAGCTCTCATAGTCATCTGCGTGGACAATTTCACTGCGTTCTCATGCTTTTTGCAGCATTCTGGAATGCTGAAAAATACCACAAGCCTTTACTGCAGCTTACAAATAACACTTTCATGGCATAAAATCACTTATCTAATGCAGCATTGTTGTGTTCCGGCAGTTAGAGATAAGATAGCCAGTTCCTCGGTGTTGAGGATTCCGGGAGTAGTGCGCTTCCATCTTTAGCCTTATCTTCACAAAACATCAGGTGAGATGAAGGCTAAGTTCTACACCGTTTGCGAATAAAAAAAAGAAAAAAACATGTGCTGTCCACGCAGTTGACGATGAAAAACTCGGTGAATTAGTTTTACACAAAATATGACCGCATAATAACCCAAAATGATTATTATTTAAGTTGATTTTTTTAAGTGGCAAAATTTTTTTCATAGCAATATTTCAATAAACTGAAGCAAAAGCTGAAACTTGAATTTTTTTTATTGTTCTATTACATACTAACTATCATACAATATATAGACTGTGATACTACTATCCATCATACTTTCGAAACTTGGATGTGTACACATTTGTAGGTAAGTATGTATGTATAAAAATAAAAATTGGAGTAAAATCTAACTACATTATTTTGCTTTTCTATTAAAATAGTTGCGCATAAATGGCTTAATAGCCAATGTTAGGCAAGGTTAATATAAACATCCTCATTTTAATGACACTAAAACCACACATTCGCAAATCACTTCTAAAATCATAGTAAAAACTAATGAGGTTTTTGCTAATAACTATATTCATTACTTCAGATAAACGTATGAACGTAGATTATACAAAACATACGTACCTAAATACGAAAAAAATCTAACTAATTGAATACAATTCAATCTTGTGCCCTTTATGTAGCGATAGTCAGCCGACGACTACATTAGTCCTTTCGCTAGGCTTTTAATAATGGTATTGCTATACGAGCCATCTCTGGTTATTAAGGCGATACTCGGAAAAAATACGCTAAAGCAAGATAGCAATGAGAAAAAGACGCGCGCGGGGCGGGAGCGAGACCGATTTTGCAGATTACGCAAAACAAACAGAAAATCACTTCGTATTAGAAAACTATAGCGATTTAAAAAAAAATGCTTCTACACGATTCTACATATTATTGGTGTCCACTAATTAAACCAATTTTCAATAGTATATGTAACCACATTTAAGAATAATCTTGATATTTCGTATTTTTAGAGGTATTTTCGAAAAGAAAAAGTGTCGAGGCAAAACCATAAAATCGTGTTTTTGAAACTATACGATTCTAGATAAAGGTATGAAGAAATATATATCTTACTACCAGATTTATAACAACTCTAACCGTCCTATAGTTTTATATCAAAAAGTCCATACTTTTTCCGAGTAGCGCCTTAAAGATGCGACATGCTTGCCCTGGAAGGCATCCAATGCATTGACGCGAGCCTCCATGAACATTTCAGAGGCGCTGCACCACCGCTTCAACCCCATTATGTAGCGAAATAAGTTAGAGAAGGAACGTACAAGTTATGTGTGCACTTTCCTATACGCTTAATTAAAATTGTCTTACTGATTTACAAATTATACCTAAGCCTCTAGTAGAAAATTGATTGACTTACCGTATGATTGATAAACGACAATATTTGATGAAGTTTGACTGTGTGGCTAATTGATTAAAAAGAGGGGTATATGAATATGGTTCAGTAGATATTCAATATTTCTTTATGTAAAAAAACAATGCCCTACTAACAACTCCGACTTTATTTGCTTTGTATCTCAAAAGGAAATCCTACTATAACATTATAAATGTGAAAGTTTAGATGTTTGGATGTTTGGATGTTTGTATGTTTGTTACTCAATCACGCCAAAACAGCTGAACTAATTTGGCTGAAATTTGGGACACAGATACTTTGTAGCCTGAGGAGGAGCATAGGCAATATTTTATCCCGGAAAAATATTACGTTCCCGCGGGATAACGTCGTGTAGTCCACGCGGGCGAAGCCGCGGGCGGAAAATAGTCATAAATAAAACCATAATTATTAAATCTTTATATATTTTTGTAACGATTACAAATAACAGTGAATACTTAGTTCTAACTTTGTAGTAATAAGATACCTATTTAATACTTTGTTTGTAAATCTGATGAACAGTGCATCATTTATATAATAAATATATTTACTTATATGATATTTCCTTTTACATTTTATTATAAATATTTTGTGGTCTATAAGTAGGTTAACATTTATTCTGCTGTAACGTAAAAACATCAGCCCCCATAGACAAGTCTATTGGCGATATCGATAATAGAAAGCCACTTGTCTAGGCCCTCAGGTAGCCCTAGCAAGTTTTTTTTACCCTGTGGCCCTAGCACGAAAACTGTCGCTAAGATAAACGTAATAGTGTCAAAAGAATTCAAAGTGGTCAAATATCTATTAAATCTTTGTTCTTTAGGTATACGACCGAAAGAGACGCTGCTCTGAGGGCCTACTCTGAAACGCAAAATCCGAAACTTCGGTAGCCCCGCCCCTTTCACTCAATTCTGTCATGACTGGAGAGCGAGAGGGACTGGTATACCAAAGTTTTGGATTTGGCGTTTCAGAGTAATAACAAAATAATAAGATCATGATAACGATTACGATAACGATAGATTTTTGTGCTTGGGATACAGCAGACAGTACAGAAATTTATTTTTACAGCTGTCAGTTGTGTTTCATCATTACAATAACAGCCATTGCTGAGCCCACAGAACATGCTCCTTCTACCTACAAGAGAAAAAAATCTTTCCGTGTTCTGTGGCTGAGCCCTTCTGAGAAGTTGTATTTATAATTGAAAAATTAATGAATATGACGTCTAAGAAGACGAGACGTGGAGTTTGATCGGTTCGAGAAACCAGTTACGACAAAAATGTCTTCCATAATCAATTTTTATGTCAGTACTTTTGTAAGTAAAACTTTTTTAGGTTTTATAATGTGCGGGGACGCAGTCGCACACGAGCCACACGCTACAGCCACAAACGCCGCCGCTTGAAGGTAGAAGCGGCTACAAAAGTTAGCTGAAGCGCGCGACAGACACTTGTGGCCGGTTAAGACACATTTTGGCACAACAAATGGGTTAAAAAAGTGTCTAAACCGGCCACAAGTGTGCCACAACCATTTGTAGCATGTGGCGACCACCGGCGTCACCGTGTACGTCGCGTTCAGATAGAATTTATGAAAAGTACAGGAAGAGGTCAGTGGCGGCGTTTTGTAGTAATTGTGGTTGGTGGCCCGTGTGCGGCCAGAGTAACTCTTACGTTTTAACTACTACTACTATAAAACTAAATATTAAAATATTAACAAAAATATACTAGCATCATCAATTTTAGTAGGCAATAATATTAAATCAGTTCATCACTTTTAGGCACTATGTATAATAATAAATACATTACTTTTGGGTTGTAACGGTAACATCACAACCACAACCGAAGAACCGACCGGTGTAAGGTGAGTCCTCTCTAGTTATAGAAAAGTCTTAGTTAAAATACAAATATGTAAGTATTAACAATCTAAACATAATTTCGTAAAAATAAACTTTTCTATTTGACAACTCTGTGACATAAATATGGAGCTGAAGTGATTACGAAATAAGTGACGTAGTGAAATACGTATATTTTTACGTTGAAAAGGCACAAAAACAACGTAATGGAATTCTTAGTTCATTTAAGGCCGATTCACACATATCAGTCACGTCACAGTTCCGTCACCGTTCCGGCACAGTGAAAAATATTCTTTCATATATTTTCTATGAAAGCATCCCCACTTGTCAGTGCCAGTTCCGTCACCGGCATCACGGACGGTATTCATGAAAATGTATGAAAGAATATTTTTCACTGTGCCGGAACGGTGACGGAACTGTGACGTGACTGATATGTGTGAATCGGCCTTTAAACATAAAAAAATTAGGTACAATAACTTTTTAGTAAAAATTGTATTTTTATGACAAGCTTTTTTGCTGACTGTACTTTAATATTGTATTGTCATCTAAATCAAACCTGTATACACAATTTCAGCTCCATCAGACACTGGGAAGTGGGTCAAATTAAGCTTGCAAGATTTGTCCCCACTAACTAACAAACTAATTAACATGGCAAATTAATAAAAGCTTGTAAAAAATTAAAATGTATTTTGTATGTTTTTATTGTGACTTTCATCGTTGAAAATTAGGGCTTTATTTCATGATGCCATGGTAGCGACGATCCACAATCCAGTCACAATAATAATAATAATACGTCAAATTTTATTCAAATGTCCTAACCCTACCCCACATGGCGTGAATGTCTGGACATATTGGACATTGGCGTGCTGGCGTCCTGATATAATATGGCCATTATTTCAATTAGTTTGTGATATATAAATATTGGTGATTTTGGCATTATTAATTAATACTTTGATTACATACACAAGGTATTTTAACATTACATTAATAAGTTAACTTATTATTATTTCTCTTATTTCGATAAAATAAAATTTATTTTTTAGGGATTTGATCAAATCCGTAAAAAAGTGAGCAGATTCTTTTTCTTTCTTTCTCTCAGTTTTGAACAGTAACTTCGTTGGATATTGACTCATGTTAGGAGTGTAAAAATGACAATTAGTAGTGTAACAGTTTATATTAATATAATACCTAGATCTAGCCTAGTTCTAATGAAGATACCTTATCTCTTTTCTTGTTTCATTCTAGGAACAGAAGCAATGTCTATATTACTGCCAAAAGTACGCCTTTGTTATTGCGCAAGGGTACTTTGATGGTCAACCATCATAAAAGTTTACGACAGCCTAATATAATTGATAGTCTTTTATATGTGGAATATGATGACCACGGCCAAGTAACTAATAGATTCCCAATGCGAAATCTAGCGGACGTTAAGGCATTCTTCTCAAACCAAAACAATGTCGAGATCTGTTACGACCACTGCGAATGGGAACAAGCAACAGAATCACTCCGAAGTGGTAATAGTACGGAAGAATCTTCTTCTACTGAAACTAGTTCTCAACCAAGAAGTGCTGCTACAATTGGGGGAGGCAGTCGAAATGAAAGCTCGTCATCGGTAGTCTGAAAATAAATAAAAAAACTTTTGTTAGTACTACTGATCCATTGTTTCTTTCTTTTACCTTTCTAAAGTACGGTAAAGTTCTCGATAATCAATTTATGGTTGACTCCCAAGGTCGGTTTTGCCGACAAGGTTCAACCAAATTGGTTCACTTTCGTTGAAAGGCGCACAAATACAGGCGCACATTGACATTGAATGATTCACTTTTACGTTTACATTGTTCAATTTGGTTGCTTCATCCAAATTGAAAGGTAAAAGTGAACCGTATATTTCCGGCATTATAACGGGTGTCCCAAAAGTAGGTAAATGATGATTTGTCTCAATACTTACTTGTGATATGGTCAATGAAGGAATGCTCATGTTAATTAATGTTTAGAAAATTTATAGGAAAAATGTGATAGTAAAAAACCACGAGCCCTATAAGGAGCTTTCAGGCGGGATACTGATTACTATCACATTTTTCCTATACTTACAAAAATTGCATTGTGAATGCATAAAAATAATTTAAAATCTTATTTAGAAAATTTACTTTATTTTAATGTTTAAAATTTAATAATTTCCACGCCGAACGAAGGCAGAATATGCCGATCCTATATTATTTGTCATCTTAATCTACTACCATATTCTTGGAAATAAAGATATTGTATTCTATTCTACTCTAATAAAACGCGAATGGATTGCAATTTCTTCGTAGTTTTATTTTATTTTATAGAAGAGACTTGTACAATTTTAACTGAATAGAATATCTGGTAAATGGCCGCCACGGGCATTTTTGCTGTGTGCAAGTTTTTCATGACACTTTTACACATTTCGCTGCTAATTTCACACATTTTGCTACTTATTTCACCAATAACTCGGCGAATATTTTGTCTATATTGTCTATGTTTTGTGCTGAGGTTTTGTGGATCGTGTGATCGGATTGTTTGTGTAGACTTTATCTTTGACGTAACCCCAAATAAATAAGTCTAGTGGCATCAGATGGCAAGATCACGGTGGCCGTTTGACATCACCTCTTCTTGAAATTACGAGATTTTTCGACCTTTCGACGAGTGTTTGTAATTGATCGTGAATTTTCGTTAAATATTTGTATAACTTCTACGCGCTGTTTTATTGTGAAACGCTCCACGATTAATTATACATGTGTCAATATGACGTATGTCAAATTTCAATCCGCCATCTTGAATATTTCGGAAATAGCGCGAAATTCAAATCCAATACGTACTTTTGAGACACCCTAGAAAGAATGTTAGTTGCTCAGCCATAGGGGATCGGACTGTTTTTCTTATTTATTTAAAACTAGCTGTGCCCGCGACTTCGTCCGCGAGGAATAGTGACTTTCGGCAGCATTTTTAATTTTACATCATTTTTAAGTCACAATACAGCAGCTCATTACTTACTTGTTATTAAACAGACATATTTTTTTCGCATTTCATAAACTTACTTCAATGTTATATTCGGAATGCCACTTTTAAAAAATTGGCAGCGTAAGAATTTGGAGGCGCTGCTGTTTACTTTTATCTTTTTTTAATTTTTTTGTGAGTGTTTCAAGTTTGTTTTATGAGTTTTAAGTTTTAGTAAGTACATCTTCTGTTAAAAATTTTGTATTAACTGACACTCTGTAAAGTGTTCCTAATTAACTATTTAGTGTCTATTACTTTATTTTGTTTTTAATTGGTAAACACCTGTATTTGGGTTTCTGTTTAATTTAATTCTAACATATTCCTGTAACTTTGCTGTTGGTCTTCCGAAAAAATAAAAAAGAATAATAAATATTTACATATGAATAACAGTCCGATCCCCTATTGCAGGCTGCTGCATAAACTCACTGAAAGATCGACCATAAAAAAACAATAAATATTTACCGTTGAATCATAGTCATCCGCGGGAGTTTCTTCATCGCAGCAAATAATATTGTCGCTCACACTTTTATAATAATTTCTTTGAACTAGTTTGTCATATTTTTCATCAGCAAGATTATCTTTACTGCTGTCTTGATTTTCCTTATAATTATTAGTTTTAATGAATAGGTTGTTGATAAACTTTTGATAATCAGCACACTCTTTGTCAGTTAACGTCCTGCAGTCGATCTTTGGTGCAGTCGTTGTAACTTCTACATTCTTCTGTAACGCCGATGAAGTATGATGGTTACGGGTTTTCACTGAAATCGTCTGTAGTCTGTTCTTGGGCACGCTGTTACTTTCTGTTAGCCTGTTACAAATAAAAACGAAATAGGTATTACACTTATGTACACCGGTGCTAGCATATACAGGGCGTCCCAAAACTATGCCACATGAAGGGAAAGTACCTTAAATACTGAAGGTATAAAAATTTGCTGGAAGAATCAGTCTAGGTGGTGTTACTTATCACAATATGTATAACTTTATCACACACTTATGAAAGGGAAATTAGGTTTAATATTGCTCCAATCTTCACTCATTTTTATTAGTAATACATTGAAATGTTAAAGTCAGTTGTTTTAAGCACGACAGTCACAGAAAAGGCTATCCATAACGCTGCACAAACTTTATAATCAACATTAAATGTTAAATTTCGTAGTCTCCCTTTTATTTAAGATGCCATGTTACTCAGAAAAAATAAATGCTTATGATTGGGCCTTTCGATCGGTATGATAAAATTTAAAAAATAAAAATTTTCACTTTCGCGGGTTCGATTCCCATTTCAGACATGCGATTATTTGAAATTCTTTGAATGGAGTTCGTTTTTTTTTAAATAAAAATGAAGTTTCCTTTAAGTTAATTCAATATCTTCAGTATTTAAGGTACTTTCCCTTCATGTGGCATAGTTTTGGGACGCCCTGTATAGTGTCTTATCTACGGGTGCTAGTAAAAAGACAAATCAATTTACGAACAAAAGTTAAAAATAGAATGAATTGTTGACGTTTGAGTCAGTTTATGTGTTTGCATTCCTAAAACTATTCGACGGATTTACTTTAATCAAAATAAATTTTACGTTAATACTGTGAATGAAATAAGGATACTGACTGCTAGCTATGCAAGAACTTACGTTTCATAGTTATGATATGTTGGGCCAGGGAAATATATAACATCTTTGAGACGATATTGATGGTTATTCTGAAACCTATTTGCGAACAGTTGTCTGCTATCCAAAGGTTGGCCTCTTACTATGGTTGCACTTTGGTAGGCTATTGAAAGTAGCAGGACCTGAAAACGATAAAATTAACAAGTGTTATTACTTAGTTAAGGAAGACATCTTAAGTTAAGGTATCTACGGGTTTTGATTAACCATTTGCTAGGGACTGCTATATGCTTATAGTCAACATTAATCCTATCTGAATTACATATCAGAGTGAAAGTTAAATTCGAACATAATTTTATCTAAGTCTTTGAAGGTTATTGATGACAAAATACAAAGTAAGCACAAAAATAATAATTAAAACTTTATTTGTTGACAAGATAGTCAGAAGCTGCAGTGCATAGATGTAAGTTTGTTTTCTAAATTCTCATTAAAATAGTACCTAAATTATTATTATTGAATGGTCAAAAATGCAATTTCAATACTTATTTCTGTTTAAGAAAAATGCTATATTTATGTATAATTTAGTACACATTTAAGTAAACAAGCAAGTAGGTTTAGGTAACTATTTTTCAAAATGTCTCCCGAATTTAATCGGTGCTAAATTGTATCGTAGGACAGTTGGGATATTCACATGCCTTAGAATATGTTTCCGAGTTGTTATTCATTTCAGAATAAACAATGAAAATAAAAGAATATGAATCAGAACTGGAAATCAGCAGACTGATCACCACGTGTTGGCTTTTATAGGCTCAAAGCTTGGCGAAGTCCATACTGTGCGGCTAGCGCGGGCGCGGTTGCGCTATTTTAGTTAGTTCGTCACATAAACTTATTTTATTAGACGTCTGTCTGTGACAAGCATGCAATGAATGCGCAAATCGCTCGAAGTCACCGCGCTACGCCCGTACGTGCTTCAGGCAAATTCTGCAAACGCTTTCTCAAATAGTTACTAGCTAGATAACGCGGCATACTTTCAGTGAGTCTACACAAGAGCATGTAAAATTATTCAACACTGACGTAACGACACTTACATTTTTGTTACTGCAAAACGTTATATTTCATAAAATGCTAAAGTGCTTTGTTTCATGCAAACATAATAACTAGTTAATACGTAGGTACTCATGAAGAACAATAAATATTAGAGGATTAGGTGTTATTGTTGTTGATCGAAGATTGTAGCACAATTCACTAAAATTACAGATTTAGTTAAAATATCCAACGAAAAGAGTTAAAAGCTTTAAGTTTACGAATAGAGAAACATGGAGCTTACTAAGACGCACTAAGTCAAGATCATTCATAAAATTCACACCCACCACGTGATAAAATCTCGTAAACATCAGACGTTGCAGCAATAAACCAAAGTATTTATAAATGAGAACATTGCTTACCTTTACGAACATTGTGATTATTATATTAAATAAATTATCACAAAACAGCACAATACAGAAGCACTCACAAAATATTTTCTGTACATATAAACTTTTCGAAAATCTTTAACTAACGTTGTCCAGATCCAATGGTCACTAGTGTTATGGCTGATTTACATACGATGTCGACATTTTTCTTCATAGGCAATCCCCTCGTTTTATTTATAAGACGTCATTCGTACTACTGACGACTGTGAACGTGATTTGCATATACTTATGCAAACGTCAATAATCTAATTTTGAGTTTTTCCAAACAATGACAAAAATGACAATGACAATTAAAAAAATAAGTTAAGAATTTGTTAATTGTAGAAATCATATCACGTAGGTTGTTTAATCCCAATTTAAATCCTAGTCGAGACGTTAAACATATAAATATATTATTAATACTGAAGATTTTGCATTTGGAAGTCCAAATTTAACTTATGAGGAAGCCTATGAAAAAGTATTTACCTATGTCTAACTATAGATAAGTGATGATATTCCTCAATCTTACTGAAAAATACGAGGGTTTTTGCGAAAATACGAGTCCGCTTGGTAAGATTACGAAAGTAGTCCTTGGGAACAACGAAATAAGAATACTGATTGGCCGGTCCGAGCGCCCGAAACAAAATCTTCTCTGATTGGTTGACGATTTGACGTTACAAATGTCAAAGCTACAAGGTAAAACCACTAGTAGTATTTTTTTTTACCCTGCGGTAAAACTAGGAGTCAAAAAATAGTTAGCCAGCAAAAAAAAAATCAAGCTAATCAGAGTTAAGCCTATCTAATTTGAGAAATGTCATGATTTATGTCTATTATCCGTGTTTATGCAAAATTCCTAGGATCAATTCCTAGGAAAAATCAGTTTATTTAATTTATGCTACGACATAATACCAGTAACCTTATATGGCATATAGGGTTACTGGTATACACAGCATTATCTTTTATAATGTTAGTGGATTAACCCAAGGGACTACTATGTTACAATTTCGTTGTCACGAGTGTGCTTATTCATTCGAAGTACCTACCTAAGTACCAAAATTCTATGAAACTGGTTATGAAATTAGGTAACTCGTATGACCACTTTTTTAGTACTTGCTGTATGTTAAAACCCCTACTCGTTGAGGAAAAATCATAAATCAAATTATAAATTACTTCTTAAGGCCTGACTTGATTTGAGTAATGTACCTACTTAATCATATTAAGGAGGAAAAATTAAAAATAGCCGCAACAAAACGTTTTGAATAAGATTGTGAAACTATTAGCTATTAGGCCAGTCATTTATGTTACATTCGAAATTGCAATAATTGCTGTAAACTCGCTTTTTTGGTATCTTGTTTGGGTTCACCTAGATAGTACTTATCCAGATTTAAAAATTTTTGGTAATGTGGATGAAGTTACAGTGCATGAAGTCGTGGAGTAGACCCAACTCCTGGCCTTTTCCAAGGGCGCAGGACTTGACAGACCGGGAGATCGACAACGGTGGATATCCAAAAAACCTGATTCCTCTGTGGAAAGGATATAACCCATGCTTTTATGGATGCTGAGATTAAAAAAAACACATTGAACTCCGCAACACTGTTTTCAAAGTTGAGAAGCTACAGATGAAAGATAAAATTTTAAAGCAAGCCAGACTTCGAGGAGATGACTGGGGGAAATGCTTGATGCTCGTCTCAGTTCTGAAGGCTTTGGAATGGTAGCCATGGATTGTAAATAGGTACCACAAGTTCTGTCACAGAAAGTTCTGTCAGCGACTGAGTGGATTTAAAAAGCCAGTTGGACATCCAGAGTGGCTGCATGTATATGGTGCAATGGAATCCATTTATTCATACCTATCAAAACACCGAGATGAATGGCAGTTTCTACTGATCGACTTGAAAATTTGCCATTTCCCATTTTCTAACTTTTTGGGAAAAATACAGAAAATGGGAACCCTGTCTGTGTCACAAAGAAAGTAGGTACGCGGCGCGCGCTGTATCTTGGGAGCTATTAGATCTAGAAAATTGAATTACGGTTCAAACAGTCAGGAATTTTGTACATTTGAAAAAAGTAATAGTGACCTTTCTCGTCAGAAAAAACAAAAAAAAACCTTTTCTTTAAATTTAGGTTGAGGTAACAACCACTTATGAACGTCAAAGAAGCTACGCCATCGGTTCGCAAATCCTACGGCGGGAGACCTTGCGAAACGTGTTGTAGTTGACCAGCACGGACGTATTCATTACAACTTAAGGCGGTAAAAAAATCTTTTATTTTGTACTATTTTAAACCACTGTTTTGAAATTTTGTACCTTTCAAATGTCGGAGATACAGTTGTCGTGCTGGAAAGATTTCTCGCCAGCACGACCACACTAAAATTAGAACTAGCAAAGAAATTGATGGAACGGGTTAGACCCTAAAAACTTGTCATTTTATACTCCTTTTCTATCACAGATAAATTGTTGTAAAGCCATTAAAAACAAACTACCATTTTCTACCGATGTAAGCCCGTCATCATCATCATCATCAGCCTATTAACGTCCACTGCTGGACAACTATTTAGTAATCTGTGCCGTGTATGACTTACATATTTCGTACCCTCAGTGGAGAAAAGCATAAGTCGGAAATGTTGATTTTTCAGAAAACTGAATTTATGGAAATATTTACTTTATTTCTAGTCCTAGAAGTACTATTGTTATACCAAAAAAAGGAAAAAAAATACACTGCGCGTTCTTTTTAAGGTAGTGCTAATGTTTCTAGTTTATTAGGAATTATAAAAACAAATTATTATGCTTTTTTCTTAATGTACTAATAATATAGGATTCTGAGTATTAAAATTTATCCTGCCTTTTGTCAACGTTGTTGTAAATGAAAAAAATGAAAGAGATTTTCCCTTTCCCTCCTTTCATATAAACTTTTTTATAGCAGCTAGTTCACACGTTACCTACGTTTATTTTATTTTTATTTTATTTTTCGGTAAATCATCAGCGTAGAGATGGACAAAAAAACACCCAGAGTCGACAGAAACGAAAAGTATGCCGATAGATTAACTATAATTAATGGTTGACGTCACCAAAAGGGCAAACCCGAAATCGGTCTAGAATAAGAGCTACTACCTACCTAACAAAAATTTTATAAAAACCGTAGGTTTAAGTATGGGTGATTTAGCACGGATGTTGTTATTATCATAATAAAAGAAAACAATATCAATTTTGTCAATGTGAGACTAAGTATATCATGAAAAATATGATTATATCAAGTTCCTATGGGTAACTTTATTTAGTTTTTTTTATTAAATTTTTTTAGGTACTTAGTACTTTTTTTTATTTTATAGAATAACCAACAATACTACAATTATCAGTAACCCATGTTACTTTTTACTTATTACAACAACATCATATTAGAAAGAAAGAAAGAAAAACATTTATTGACGAAGTTATAACGAAGTTTCCGATTTTTGTTGGGCCATAGCTCTTATACTATACCGATTTCGGGTAACGATAAAAATGTATCATTGTTAGTCTATTGACATACATTTCATTCCTGTCTATTCTGGGTTTTTGTTTCGTACATTTTTAGCCATCTCCTTTCAGTAGTTTACAATTTATTCACATTTAAAAGCTATTATCAGATTTACACATATGTAGCTACAGCATAATAAAAAAAAACAAAAAACAAAAGTGAGCGAAAATAAAGATCTATTCCTTTCGAATACCAAAAACTAATACCAATGGTATTTGTTTATTTTCGTAGTAAATGTTCTATTCCTAACAAATACCAAATTTTAAATATTTAGAAGAAGTACCGAATCTATTCCCAACGAATACCAAAACATAACTTTTGGTACAGTCACAGAAACAATTTATTTTGCTTCCTAATAATTTAATATTATGATTTTAATATAATCCTAAACTTTCAATTTACTTAATTCGGGCGTTTTTATTATTCCATTACGGCAACAATATGGTTAGAGGCGTTGTAGAGCTGTTACATAACTAAAAAATAACGATAACACAGTTTAGTTATTTATTATTTTTGAAGACTATTTGAAGTAGTAGTGACGGTTTTAAGTACAAGGACAATGTAGCTTTGCGAATTATCGTTTTGATTCTATTCTAAAGTACCAGGATAACATAGCTATGGAGGAGGTAGTTTTAGTTGTAGAACCAACTTGCAACTGGTTAGAAAAAAATCTTTACCTATGTACAAAACTACCGCCTCTATAGCTATGTTATCCTGGTACTTGAGAATCCAAACGATAACTTCTATTATGTATGAAATATCAGAAAATCGACTTTTGTATACAAAATAATTAACTTTTGCTCATAGTATGAAATATCAATTTTCATGCCAAAAAATTTTTTGGCATGTCAATCATAACTATTAAGTATTTAGTAAGTAAGTAAATACTTAATATTAAAATTTATTACTAGTCGATGATTGTTTGTGATATTCGTCAATTGTTGCACACTTCAATTTATTTGATAATGATAAGACTGATTTTGAATAAATAAACACTACTAAAAATTAATTTAAAAACATTTTTATTACTGACTGTATCTCATATCATTTGATTTGTTTTGGGATTCGTTTATGAGTTGTATTCGTTAGGAATAGATCAAAATAAAAACTAACGATAAATTCAAACAGGATAACACAAACTAAAAAAACTAAAAACTTAAGCATAATAATTAGGTTAGAGATCGATCATAAATCATAATCCAATGGGTCCAAGATTAAATTAATTTTCTAAATACCTACCTGTCATCAAAGAAAAGCCTACTAATAAGTGTTCTCGCCTTTGGGATACCATAGTTAATTAAATACATCAAGAGCGCAATTAATTGCAAATTTATTTGCTTGTTTCATTGCTCTGCGGATAAAACTATTTTGTTTGTAGCAAGCAAGTGCTACGGGAATATAAAAATAATACAACACCATAATTATATAGATCAACGAAAACAGGTATAAAATTACGTCAAAGCGTGGATTATAAAATATAAAAACGTACAATCTGATATAAACAAGATTTTGTTTACCAGAAGTTAAAATCTACTGTTTGTTGGGTCGTGAAATGTTATGTTAGTAGGTAATTTTCCTCTCAGAAGATACTCAAATCCACAATCTTTGCTATTTACTTTCCAGAAATAACTTAAGAGGATTGTGAAGCAAACGGTCTCCATACAAACGGTGGCGATATCGTTTTCCACCCTCTAAACTTTAACATACATAAATACATGTCGAAATGCATAAGAACTAGGTGTGTATGTTTTGTTTTATTTTAACATTAAATTTTATCATCGATTAAGAAATATTTGCACTGTAGTGATTTCATACAAAACAAAAAAGTGCCAATATTTTCAAATCTAAAATGAATATTAAAAAAAAAACAAAAAAAACCTAGTTCTTATGCATTTCAACAACATACCGAAAATTGATTGCTGGATGTTAAGGCTTAGAGGATGGAAAACGTTATCGCCGTTTGTATGGAGAACGTTTGCTTCATAATCCTCTTATGATTAAAAATAAAAGTGAAAAGGAGTGGTATAGTAGGTACAGAATGCTAATGACTAATTATTACGGTAACTTATTACTTTATAACCTATGGAAACAAGTATCTAGACACGATACGACAAGTTCGTTTCGAGCCACTTTGATCCCCTCATAACTCAAAAACTATTACAGATAAACCTGTCAAATTTGGCTCATATATTGAGACTTGCGAGATACATAATTATGGGCTCCTAACATAAACAAAACTCAAATGGTTATTTTAATGTTAACGTCCAAAAGTCGTCATTTTTATCGTCATCACTGACTCACCTTTAAATCAAAACATAAATCCCACTTCCAGATGACCTAGAAAGTTCAAATTTGGTATCCAGATAGGTAGTTGGGTAATACAAAGGAATAAATCAGAAACTAGTAAATTTTTATCATTTTATTATAATTTTTCAATTAATTGATTCTATTAGGAACACTTGTAGTGCCGGTAATGTAAGATAAAAATTGATATCAGCCGGTCTTCACGTGAATATTTAATGAGTGGAATACCACCCTTATATTTTTTAAATCCAAACTTATAAGTTACAAGAAAATATAAAAAATAACACAAAAAAGATAATTTTATTACGATAAATAGACAGTAGATTAACAAAAACGATTTGGTATTAATTTTATTTTGAATAAGTACCTACATATAATTTCTGTACAAAAAGTAATGATATCCCACTAAAAACATAAATGTGAAATGAGAGCCAAGTTAAATATTATGATATATGCCTTGGTTGTTGACTTCAACGACAATAGAATTGAGACCTAAATGAACAATGGTATTTAGAGCAAGATTTGTAGTGGGTTCGAACGTTTCAGATCATTCTGGATTATTGTGGAATGTTCAGGAATAGTCTGGAATGTTCGGGAATATCCCAGATCATTGTGGAATATTCCAAAACACTCTGGAATGTTGTGAAATATTCTGGACCATTCGAAGACTTTTTTTTATAGGTGAAGCTACCTATTGGTAAATATATAGACACCACTATATTTTAATTAGTACAAAGATTTTAGAGGATAATAGTGTCCATCAATACAATCAATTTTCACTATGGGGCCAACCCCGGAATCGAGAAAAAAATAGCTGTTCCATACAAAAGTACAACATCGACTCGACTGAAAAGTATGTGGTTGGTAAGTATACAATTTTGTGGTTGGCATCAAAGTAATTTTTTTTCATATTGATGGACACTATCACACCCTAAAATCTTTGTACTAATTAAAATAGATGTATGCACTGTGTATAGCACGATCCGTCATGGGTTCGAACGTTAGGGAGCATCCCTGGACATTCGAAGTCTTTTTTATGCGTCGTGGGTTTGAACGTCAGTTTCTCACCAAGTGAAGTGAAGCGGATGAATAAAAACAAACAGTGAAGTGTGAGTAATCAAAGTGATACAGTGTCTGAATATAAATCGAAAATAAAGTGTGAAAAGTGTTTTAAGTGTACAGCTTATAACAAAATGAATAATGTTGTTTATAAACAAGTATTGTAAATAGAAGTATTGTAGTTAAAAATTATTTTCAATAAAAAATTGTATCTCATATAATTTTAAAGTTTATTCTTTTATTCCAACTACCACACAATCTCATATCAACTCCCTGAGCAAAGCCAGGTACCCCAGCTATATTATTAATAACTAGCTTTCCGCCCGCGGCTTTGCCCGCGTGGACTACACGACGTTATCCCGCGGAAATATGATATTTATCCAGGATAAAAAGTAGCCTATGTTTCTCTCCAGGCTACAAAGTATCTGTGTTCTAAATTTCAGCAAAATTCGTTCAGCCGTTTTGGCGTGATTGAGTAACAAACATACACACATCCAAACATTTAAGATTTTTAAAAACTTTAAGATTTATAATATTAGCAGGAAATATTAGAACAATTATGATACATACTGTATTTTTATAAATAAATATTATGAATTCGACGCTTCTCGTAACGACTCCGAAGTTCAGTGGTTAGAGTAGTCGCCCAGATAGCGAAAGGTCGTGGGTTCGAGTCCCATCGGAGTTGGTTGTGGAAGGGAAGAGTTTTTCTAAATACTTCACTTTCAATTTTTCAACATAATGGTTTTGACAAAGCAAGGGTTATTCATAGGGGAAGTAAGTAGTAGTAAATTGGCGTAAGAATTCAACACTTACTACGCGGGCAAAACCGCGGGGTAAAATCTATATAATATTATAATGTGAAAGTGTGTTTGTTTGTTTATTTGTCAGTCTTTCATATCAAATCGGAGCAACGGATCAACGTGATTTTTGGTATGGGATAGTGGGGAGCTGGAGAGTGACATAGGTTACTGTTTATCCCGTAAAAATAACACATTCCCGCGGGATAACGTCGTGTAGTATCATAGTATAATAGCCTTCGTAAGTTCTTATTTTATTCTACCCAAAATTTGGCTTGCTGATAGAAACTAGCCATCGAACATAGGGCTCTTCGCATATGAGAATCCTTGGGGGAGGCCTATGCCCAGCAGTGGGCGTCGTTCAGCTGACATGATGATAAGAAGAAATTATATTTTAAGTTGTTATAAATTATTTTATGTTGTTATACATAAATTTCAGGACGACCATTGAACTTGGCACCCATTTAGTTCTTACTTCTATTGTCGTTGATTTCAACAACCAAGGCATACATATCATAATATTGAACTTGGCTCCCATTTGACATTTATGTTTTTGATAGGTCAGTAATAACATCTAGCCTTGACATTATAGATAAATAGATAAGTATCAAAATTTTAATTCCTTTTTATTGAAACTTTTAACTCATGACTGCATCTCTATGTAGTAGTTTTTTTTACCCTGTGTCTCTATTACGCGAAGTCACGTCTTGACTATGATAATTATTTATGAACTTAATGAACATCGACTTGTTCAACCTTCAGTAATATCCTAGTTCCTGCATTGTTAGAAATATCAAACGAATCCTGTATATCGCTACAATTATTTACTACTAGCTTTCCGCCCGCGGCTTCGCCCGCGTGGACTACACGACGTTATCCTGCGAGAATGTAATGTTTTTCCGGAATAAAAAGTAGCCTATGTTCCTCTCCAGGCTACAAAGTATCTGTGTCCTAAATTTCAGCCAAATCCGTTCAGACGTTTTGGCGTGATTGAGTAACAAACATACAACCATCCAAACATCTAAACATCCAAACATCTAAACATCCAAACATCCACACATCCAAACATCCAAACATCCAAACATCCAAACATCCAAACATCTAAACTTTCACATTTATAATATTAGTAGGATAGCGACGCTATATATTTTTATTAATTAGTAATACAATAACCTTTTTATCGTAAAATTTAAGCTTTTTAGGGTTCCGTACCCAAAGGGTAAAAACGGGACCCTATTACATACTAAGACTTCGCTGTCTGTCTGTCTGTCTATCTGTCGTCTGTCACCAAGCTGTATCTCAGGAACCGTGACAGCTATTTTCACTGATGATGTATTTCTGTTGCCGCTCTAACAGCAAATACTAAAAACAGAATAAAATAAATATGAAAGGGGGGCTCCTTCACAACGTGATTCTTTTGCGGTTTTTTGCTTGATTTAAAGCGGCAGTTGTATATTATTGTAGAATTGGTAAGTTTAAAATTACAAAATGCACGTTTAATAACAAGTTCAGCAGTAAAAACTGAGCAGTTAACTAAATAGAAATGATACGTAAGTCTGACGCCATAACAATGATGTTTTCAGCATTATTGTGTTCCGGCAGTTAGAGATAAGATAGCCAGTTCCTAAGTGATTGAGGATTCCGGTAGTAGTGCGCTTCCATCTTCAGCCTTATCACCACTTAACATCAGGTGTGATGAAGGCTAAGTGCTACCCCGTTGTAAATAAAAAAAAAAAGTAAGAAATACTGAAATGGGCAGTTAAATAAATATTGAGCAGTAATATGACTGAATGGGCAGTTATTAGTGGTCAGTTAACAAATCGGAATTAGTCGATAAGAAATCTCATTCTAAACAGTTCTTAAAAAATAAGGCGGTAAATTGACTACCTCGTTTATTTGTATGTCCGTCCGTCTGTCCATATGTCACAGTCACTCACAGGTAGGTAAGAAGATGGATTCTGTAAACCGCATTACGATTTATATACCAAATAAAAAAATAAAAAATTTAATGCGGTCTCCACATTGAAGTGAAACAAAAAAAAATATTCGTCAAAAGTATAGATATAGTGTCTAATATGGTATAGAATAATATTGTACTTACCTTATAAATAGTGAGTGCCTAATGTTGTATAGATAATGGTACGGAATCCTTCGTGCGCGAGTCCGGCTCGCACTTGGCCGGTTTTTATGGTTCCGTAGTCAACAGGGAACCCTTATAGTTTCGCCATGTCCATCTGTCCGTCTGTCCCCACTCCCCAGCCTAACTCATAGACAAGATCAGTACAAGAAAGCTGTAGCTTGGCATGATTATACATATTAATCACGCCGACAAAGTGGAGAAGTAAAATTTTGAAACAAAAAATAGTAGATTGTACAACAAAACTCAAAAACTGCTGACTATATCCTGTTCAAACTAACTTTCGTTGAAAGTATTGATTGAGATCTACAGCATATATTTTTTTTAGGTTCTCACTCTTTTATTTTAAAAGTTGGGGGGGTGGGGCACATTTTACCACTTTGAAAGTCGTTATCTTTCAAAATATTAACATTGAGAAAAAAAATGGTCAAAGAAACCTTTACAAAAAACCTTTATAAGCATATAATTTTTAAAGATCTATTTATAAACACCCCACACGAATATTTTTGATGAAAATAATATTTTTTAGTTTCAGTTCCATATTGTATGGGGAGGCCCCTTAATTTTTTATTTTTGTAAGTATTAAAATTATAATGCGGTTTACAGAAACATCTACCGGCCAAAGTTCAACTGTTTAGATTTTATAGTTTCGGAAAAAATGGCTGTGACATACGAAAGGACGGACAGACACACAGACAGACAGGACAAATTAATAAAGGTTCCATTTTTTGACATTCGGCTACGGAACCCTAAAAAGCTGTTATTCCACTACGACCAACTTAACGGATCAACAGGAAACTGATCAACTGTTTTTCTTCCCAACACAATTATTTCGTTTGTCCGTTAGGAAATTTTATGATCAACTATTTTTTTCCTGACGGAAGGAACTATTGTAACATTTTTTATTTTATTTATTCGGCACAATAAACAGAAGAAAATATGTTTTTCCTTAATATTAATGGTAACTTATATACTTAACTAAATGTATTACCAACAACATTATCCACATAATATTACTAGCGTGAATTAAAAACGAGCACAAAAAACCGGTCAAGAGTGAGTCAGACTCGCGCACCGAGGGTTCCGTACCATCAAAAATTCAAATAAAGAAAACGTGAAAATGTTTTTAACGGCGAGGCTAGGTTCGTCAGAGCATTTGCGGTGTAGAATATTGCAATTTTAGATCAACGCCAGCTTTTGATCGATAGTGGAAGTTATATAATTTTTGTTGATGTTTTCTGAAAAGTTTAATATTATGAGACATCGCTTTATTTTTCCTGTAATCTTTACATAAACTTCTATCACATAAAATAATTTAGATTTTTCTCTATGTAAACTTCGGAGATAAGGGGGGGGGGGGGGGGGGGGGGGGTATTTTTTTTACATTTTTCATCAAAAGTCGAAAACTACTTCGAATGTTTAAGACCCCCTTTCAGTCTCTGTAGTAAAAAATATATAAATATTTTTATTTTTCTCTTATTTGCAAAATAGTTGGGCAAACGTCCTCTAAAATTATTCCAAATTTCAGATGATAGTATTAGTAGTTCTCGAGATGTCCAGTTGTGACAGACGCTTGAGTCTCACCATAAGGGTTTCTTTTTACCATTTTGGTACGGAAACACTAAAAAGGAGGAAAAAATGATTGTAATATGCTCATTATTTTGACAACCTTCTTTAAATATTTTTTTTTCTCTCTCCCTAAGTTTTTTTGGTATACAAATAATATAAAAAAACAAAAGCGCGGGAGAGAGTAACGAGAAAATTTTCTTTGTTTTTTCGTGAAATTTAAAAAAAAATGTTTTGAAAATAATAATTGTTATTTTAAATAAATTCTTAACTAAATAAATTACTCGCATTGTTTGAGTAAAGCACTATACAAGACTTGTTCCACAATGACTGCACTGCTGGCCACGCTATGATGGCCTCAAGCTGGGCTTAACTACGCTCTCGGCCTTCAAGCTTGGTCATCATTGCAGCCCTGTGATGACCTGGACCTGCGCTAAGCTGCGCTTTCGGCCATCATCATCACGCTGCCAGCAATGCAGACATTATAAAATCATCGTTTGGATTCTGAAGTACCAGGATAACATAGATAAGGAGACGGTAGTTATAGTACACAGGTTAAGATTTTTTTCTAACCAATCGCAACTATAACTACCTCCTCCATAGCTATGTTAGCCTGGTACTTTAAAACCCAAACGATAATTCGCAAAGCTACATTGTCCTTGTACTTTAAACCGTTGTTACTAGAATACCAAGTACCCATATTAAATTTATCTTAAGGTTGTTGTAGCTGACTGTACTTAAATAAATGTGCGCGCGAGTTGACGACAAAAAAATAATTAAAATCGGAAGGTGCCAACTCGCGCGCGCTCGCGAGTTGACGAATAAGTCGACCGCGTCAGTAATGTACTATTAAAAATACGAAAAGAAAGGATCTAGTAATTGGAAATATCATAATAAAATTAAGCGTCTAGGAGGTCTGTAACATTTTTCTTAAACTGGGTTTTATACTCAATAAAAATAGGTCGATGTCATTAATTCTAGCGTTAAAGATATTTAACAACATAGTGATTGGAGCTCGATCTCCGGCATTTGTTCTACATACACCTGTCTATATAAAATGTTTGGAGAACCCGTGAACTTATCTGGTGTTTACATTTCTAGGCACACAAAAGGAAACCTGATTAAAGAGATTCGTGCACTCAAACTTGTTATTGACAACATAATTGTTGTTGGTGTTGTGCCGGGCCGGACCGATTCGAGTGGGTTGGTCTGAATCATAGCATACTGTATTAGGTCGGGGAAAAAGTAGTTTCGCGAATAGTATGTATAAACTTGTAATAAAACCTCTTTGGCTGTCTTCGATCAACAATAACACCTAGTTATAGATACATAGTTGGAGTGACAGACATGGCCGAGCGTTAGGTATACGCCCACTTGAGAGTATAATTAATGCGCGTTTAATTGCCAAGGTGGCGGCGACCGATGCGATGAGAGGATAAAGTAAGTAGATTATTTTGACAGTGTCAATAATACTTAGCTATTTCAAATTTGGAGCGCTTCCTGTCATTTATTATGTAAGATCGTTTAACCTTTTTGTCCGTTTAAAAAAGAACAGTTTCATTTAGTTCGTGAGCCTTCATCTAGTACTATTGTTGATCGAAGTTAGCTGTACTATTTGTATCTGGCTGTTTTTTTGATGACATTAAAAAAACTGCAAACAAAACTCACTTCCCAAAACACGTAAAAATAAAAAAATGCGCGACTTTTTCTAACTAATCTTGAACTTACTGATCTGTTTGAAGTCGGTGTCAAGCCTTATATGTATTTGATTGGTTACAATTCACATTACTCCGCGCATGGGACGAGCATTTTATTTTTGATTGTGTAGGTATATTGTTTCACAAAGTATTTTTTCTTCTTACTTTCGGCTTGACACCGACTTCAAACAGATCAGTAAGTTCCAAGATTAGTCAGAAAAAGTCGCGCATTTTCGTCCTATGAATTGAATGATTCAATTTATTTTTAATTTTACGTGTTTTGGGAAGTGCGTTTTTGTTTGCAGTTTTTTGTTATTAAGGTGTATTTTTTTTGAAAAAATTTGTTTATTTTTTTATTTTTAGTGTAAAAAATCTTCCAAATTTTTTTGTTTTTTTTTCTTCAGGATCACATATTGTAGTGTATTTTTACGGTACGACGAGTTTATCTCTCTTTTGAACATCGAAAACCGCATTCAAAAAATCAAAAAATTGCAGAAGTTACAAAAAAAAATTATGGGGGTAGTTGTAAGAGCATCATATGATGCTCGCGGTCCCTGCAAGGCTTAGAAACCACATAATGAGCAAGTGTACCGCAAAGTCCAACGATCAAAACTGTGTCGTAAGTGTATATATTCTTTGACTGTGTCCAATTCGTTCTGTTGTCCATATCTAAATTAGAACACCAAGACAAGCTCCGCCTTCCAACTCTTAAGGCGCTACTCGGAAAAATATGGACTTTTTGATTTAAAACTATAGGACGGTTACAGTTGTTACAAATCTGGTGATAAGATATACATTTCTTCATACCTTTATCTAGATTAGTATAGTTTCAAAAACATGATTTTATGATTTTGGCTCGACACTTTTTCTTTTCGAAAAGACCTCTAAAAAATACGAAAAGTCAAGATTATTCTTAAATTGAGTTACTTATACTATTGGAAATTGGTTTAATTAGTGGACACCAATAGTATTTAGGATCGTATAGAAACATTTTTTTGAAATCGCTGTAGTTTTTTAATACGAAGTGATTTTGTGTTTTTTTTGCCTAATCTGAAAAATCGGTCTCGCTCCCGCGCGCGTCGTTTTCTCATTGCTATCACGCTTCAGCACATTTTTTCAGAGTATCGCCCTAAACTGCTATGCAGCTTAACTTTCCAAGAAAGAATACAATTAAAGGTCTATTCCTGCATGTGGTACTTAAAAAACATGCTCTTACACCTAAGCGTTAAGGAGTTTTACCTTCCATCATCAGCTCACCTAAATAACCATAATTATTACAACTACAAATCTTTACGTATTAACGATATTTATAAAAACATCCTCCAACTCCTAACCATTGAAGAGTTATTCGTTCCCCCACTAGCTCATCATCATAAGAGGATGATTACCAGATGCAGATACTTGAAAATCTTTGAAAAATATATAAAACACATAAAATCTTTAAAATTTCCTTAATTTCCCCTGGTTTCTACCATCAGATCCTGACTAAGTTACAATGGAACCACCTCAGGAGTATGGGTAATCTTTCGAATAAAACAAGAATCATTAGTTCGCGAAGATATTGAAGCGTATAGCAGGAACTACCAGACGACAGCAATGTGTTTTTTCAGGATTCTGAAAAATATTCTGAACCGACTACTGTAAATTTTTCATGGGACCAAATTGAAACTTTGGTTTATCAGATAAAAAAAAAATTACCAGAATTGGTTCACAATTGGCAAAGATATCGTGGAACATACATAAAAAAATCCGCCAAGTGCGAGTTGGACTCGCCCATGAAGGGTTCCGTACCCACCTAACGTACCGATGGCCAATACCTAGCCAAAATTCAAATATAACTTTGTTTTTCATAGTGTTTGTATGAAAGAAAAAGTTACATGTGCGGTTTTTGAAAATATGTTATATCTTAAAAAGTACTATGTTTCATTCAAACCAATTTTCGTTGAAAGTTTTTATTAAGATACATATATACTTATATCTATTTTTTCTTGATTTTTCACTCTTTTGTTTCAAACGTTAGAGGGGGGGACACATATTAATAAATAAATAATAAATAAATATTTTCTTACAATCACACCAATTATCGAAGCCCGTAGTTAATTTCTTAAGAAACTGTGTCTACGTGAACTTGATAACGGATAAATATATACTTATATACTTTTTGTTTGTAAATACATACTTAATATACATAGAAAACACCCAGACCAAGACAAATAGACATGTTCATGCACACAAATATTTGTCTTGTTCGGGAATCAAACCCGAGACCTCTGGCGCAGAAGGCAGGTAGTTTACCCCTGCGCCAAATCGGTCGTCAATTTCAATATTACCACTTTGGAAGTCTCTATCTTTCAAACAACTGACTTTGAGAAAAAATGGCTTCAGAAACCTTCATGCCATTTTTAAAGACCTTTCTATAGACACCCCACACGAGTATATTTGAAAAAAAAAAATTTTTCAGAATGTATGGGGAGCCCCCCTTAATTTCTTATTGTTTTTATTTTTATTTTAAAATCGTAAAGCGGTTCACAGAATACATCTTTCTACCAAATTTCAGCTGTGTAGTTTTTATAGTTTTGGAATAAAATGGCTGTGACATACAGACGAACGGATGGACGGACAGACAGACAGACCGACATGACGAATCTATAAGGGTTCCGTTTTTTGCCATTCGGCTACGGAACGTGCGCTAGCTCTACTTAGCGTGGTTTATTTGTGTTATGCCAAAACGGTCTTTAACTTCGGAAGCGACAGCCGAGTTTCCGATCCAATCCGATTATTTTTTAGCGCCCCCCATTCTTTTGCTTATTTAAAAACCACTATAACTTCAAATGAAATAATTATTGTGAGCTATATCAGCGGAGATTAAACATTCATTCTAAACGAGACTTTAATTATAACACGCTAGAGTTAACTTGAGTTTGAGACCTGGGTGCTTACCATCAACTCTTATTGCGGTTTTGTTTAGGACCTAAACTGATCTGCTTCGCTTATTCGTACCACGACAGCTTAATTATCAATGACAGCGATTCAGTGATCGATCAATGACATTTCACAGCTGCTAAGCTGTCAGAAACTCTTATTTGACTTATAACCCGGTCGATTTAACATGTAACCTGCAGGTTATACCCGTCCCTCTCACTCTCCGGGCATGACAGAATCGAGTGAAAGAGACGGGTAGAAGAAAAAGGACACAAATCGTTCGGTCATTAACATTTAGCAATTCATTTGCGATCCAGTTTTTAGAAGGTCAGAGTACGAAAAAAAGCAATTCATTTTAGGAACCTATTCTGCATCGCGCTATTTTTGAATCGCTGTCATAAAGTTGATGGTAGGCACCCTGAGCGCAGTTATGTAGTACAAAAAGGCGCTCAGCACGGGTAGCCTCTACAACGCCCCCATTTTTTTCCTGGATCTCTTACCGCCCCCCTTTAAGCATGCAGCGCCCACAAGCCCCCTTTATCACCCACTTTGGGAAAGAATGTCTTAAAAGGACAATATGCAACGCAAACCGTGTGACGTTTATGGACCTAATGCAGTGCAAATGCAGTGTCTGTAATGACTAGTCCACACTAGTCAAGTCTTAAAATAATCAAACAAGCGAGGCATTGGACTCGCTACTCAACTAAAATACTAGCGTAATCCGAACAAGGCTTTCGAGTAGTAAAAAGTCTCGCTATGGTCGCCCTGATACTAATGAAATTGACGCCATTTTAAGTGGAGCAAGAGCGGCATATCAGTAGTTACGACATAGCTGAAGAACTGGGAATTAACTACAGAACAGTTTTGACCCATTTGAAAAAGCTGGGTACACAAAAAAGCTCGATATTTGGGTGCCACACGAGCTCTCTGCAAAAAAAATCGGCCAAGTGCGAGTTGGACTCGCCCATGAAGGGTTCCGTACCCACTAATCGTACCGATTGCCTATACCTAGACAAAATTCCACTACAATTTTTTGTCAGCAAAATATAACATTGTTTTTAATAGTGTTTGTAAGAATGACAAAGTTACATATTTTGCGGTTTCTGAAAATGTGTTATTTCTGAAAATGGTACTATATATCGTTCAAACCAATTTTCGTTGAAAGTTTTTATTAAGATCTACAGCATATATTTTTTCTAGAGTTTCCACTCTTTTATTTCAGAAGTTATGGGGGGGGGGGGGGAGACACACACACACACATTTTACCACTTTGGAAGGCTCTATATTTCAAAATATTGAGTTTGAGAAACCTCTATGCTATTTTCAAATATATCCTATATATATTATATAACCTATCTGTAGACACCCCACACATGATTAAAAAATATTTTTCAGTTTCAGTTCCATGTATGGAGAGCCCCCTTAATTTGTTTTTATTGTATTAAAATCGTACAGCTGTTTACGGAATACATCTACCTACCAAGTATCAACTGTGTAGTCTTTATAGTTTTGGAATAAAGTGGCTGTGACATACGGACGGACGGACGGACGGACGGACGGACGGACGGACGGACGGACGGACGGACGGACGGACAGACAGACAGACAGACAGAAAATTTTACAATCTATGTTTTCCTTATATTAATGTTAAAGATTCCAATAAAAAAATAAAAAATAAATGGCTTACCAAAGGTCTACGAAAGTGTTCCGTTAAAAAAAGGCAACTATATTTAAAATATTTACGTAGCCATAATAAGAAAGCATCACATAAAATATATAAAAAATACGCAAATATTCTTCGTAAATGTATAAACAATTCTCAAAAACTTGCGTCGACTCATTACATCTTGCAATCAAATAATAAATGTAAAGCCTCATGGGATATTATTAAGAATAATTTTACCCAGAGTACAGGTCAGCAAATACAGAGTATAAACATCAATGGAGAGAAAGTAGTGGATCCTCAATGCATAGCAAATTCATTTAATAGTTTCTTCAAATCGGTTAATCACAATAACTTAAATTCCGCTAACACAAATAAGGACAGAAATAATCATTATACTAAATTAATACCGAATAATAACGACACAATATTTTTATCACCTTCCGACCCAGCAGACATTTATAAAATCATGAAATCCTTAAAAAGTAAGAATTCGACTGGTTATGATGATTTAAACATAAGAGTTTTAAAAAAATGTGCGCATTTCATAGCAGTTCCATTGAGCCACATTGTTAATTTATCGATTAGTGAAGGAATATTTCCTAGTCGCCTGAAATATTCAATTGTTAAGCCTTTATATAAAAAGGGTAGCAAATGTAATATGAATAATTACCGGCCTATTACGTTAAACCCAGTTCTATCGAAAATATTTGAAAGATATATGTTTGATAAAATATATAGCTTTATCAATGATAGAGGTTTATTAAAGGACGAACAGTTCGGGTTCAAAAAAAAGAGCTCCACTTTACTTGCAGGATTCACTTTGCTATCGAAAATCACTGAAAGCTTAGATAAAAAAGTACCAGTAGCAGCTCTATTTTTGGATATGAGCAAAGCTTTTGATCTTGTTCAACATGACATTCTGTTAGACAAGCTCTACCGATATGGACTTAGAGGAAACTGTTATGATTGGCTTGCAACATACCTAAGAAATAGAAAACAGTGTGTCGAAGTTTCTAAGACTTCAGACGGTTATGTGAAAACTTATAGGTCTCATTATACTGACATAAATGTAGGAGTACCACAGGGAAGTGTACTCGGTCCGTTACTGTTTTTACTCTACATTAATGATTTACCTGAAGCATTAAAGCATGATTGTGTGCTCTTTGCAGATGACACAACAATAATAGTAAAAAGTAAAGAAATATGTGGTCTTAATAAGGAAGTACAGGACTGTCTTGACTCTGTTTTTTCATGGACACAAAGTAATAATTTAGTTCTCAATGTAGAAAAAACTAAATTTATCAGATTCCAAACATACAACAGCAAGCCAACAGAGTTAAGTGTTAGTATTAATGACGATAAAATTGATAGTATTAATAATACAAAGTTTTTAGGTATAATAGTTGATAAGTACATTAATTGGAAAACACATATTGAAATTCTTTGCCAAAAATTAGAAAAATATGTATATGTATTAAGAAACTTAAGAAACACAGCAACAGAGAAATCGGCAATGTTAGCTTACCACGGCTATGTTCATTCTATGTTACGATATGGAATAGTTTTGTGGGGTTTCTCTGTAGACAGTATAAACGCGTTTCGAGTCCAAAAAAAGTGCTTAAGGGCTGTTAGTGGAGCATGGCCTTTGGATAGTTGCAAGCCCTTATTCCAATCTAAAAATATTTTACCATTGCCATGTTTGTACATATATGAAATTTGTATATTTGTCTATAAACATATGCATCATTTTAAAAAGAATTGTGATGTCTTAAAAAGAACAGGCCGTAATGCACAGAAATTAAATGTTCCCGCTAGAAAGCTAAAACTGCACAGTTCAAATTGTTACTGTATGTGTATTACTGTATACAACAAGTTACCCGACAATTTCAAAACAGCTACCTTAAACAAATTCAGGACATTGGTGCACAATTTTTTAATTGAAAAATGTTATTATTCTGTAAATTCATTTCTTTGTGACAAATTTTAGATGTAAGATTTTTTTTTTAAGGTCGATCAAGCTTCACAGACTGTGGCAAAACCCGGGTTAACTCGCAATAAGGTGATGCTGTGTGTATGGTGGAATTGGAAGGGCATTGTTCATTACCAGCTTTTACCGCGCCGGGCAGAACCATTGATTCGGATATCTACTATCAATAACCGATGAGATTAAAGCAAGGAGAGAAAGCGGCTGGAATTGATCAATAGAGAGGGTGTGATCTTTCATCATGATAACGCTAGACTTTAGCTACTCAGCAAAAATTAAGAGATGGGTCCTACAGGCCTCGTGGACTGTTGACACTGATATTTTCTAGGGGCAATAGTTAGGCAGTGTCAGGTTAACATCAAAAGAGGACTGCCAAAACTAGCTGTCGCTTTTTTTACCAGAAGTCCCAAAATTTTTACAGCAACGAGATCATGTCACTGCCTACAAGAGGACAGAAAGTTATTGAACAAAAAATAAAACCACCTTCAAAAAAATCACATCAAAAAAGTAAGAAATAATTCCTCACCAAATAAATAACGTAAGTACTTTGAAGTCGGGCGTGAAACATGTACAATTTTTTGTTGTTTTTTTTTAAAACCCGCCCGACTTCAAAGTACTTAAGTTATTTGGTGAGGGATTATTTCTTACTTTTTTGATGTAATTTTTTTGAAGGCGGTTTAATCTATACATATAATAAAACAGAAACGGAAAAAAAGTCTGTACATGAAATATTAAAAAAAAATAATTACTGCCATGTGATGTGTACAAGATACCCAACTAGCAAAAATATGTTGTACAAGTGTTCTATAAACGTTTTTGATAAAACTTAATGGTATGCATTTAAGGTATATAAACGTTTATAAAACACGATTTTGGCGCAGTTTTTAAGACAAAATAGTCGTACAGTGATCATACAATGGTCATAAGCAAACACATTTAGTCACACGGCTGTCATAAAATAGATATTAAACAACTATTTCGTCAGAAAAGTATCGTAAGTTCTCGCTTCCTTAGAGCAATTGGTTGTAGAGTTATCATAACGCAGACGTTTGTATGACAAATAAGTCTGTTAAATGCAACAGCGAAGCGGTTTTAATTATAACAACATGCAACGTTTGTGAGTGATATTATTATCGTGCAAATAATTTCTGAAAACAGTAAGTATTACACTTTAATATATTTACCTTACCGTTTTAAGTAACAGACTCGACATCAGATCTACAAGTATGAATGAAATGCGAACATTACTTTATCGATCAATTTGCAAGGTTATTGAGTATATTTTAAAAGCCCCCTTTAAATATTGTTGATTTCATTATATTTTAGTTAATTAAAATAATTTAGGTTTTAGTCTCTGTGTAAATATGACTTGTTAAAACTTATTGTACTTAAAAACGCTGCCTTATGACTTAGAATAACACTTTGCCGACGCCATCACTACCTAGTTAGGGTTCCCTACTGCTGGGGCCTAAACCTTGTGGGACGCAGTCATGTACTTGTGATATTATGTACTTGAATAATAGTAATAAGACATTTTGACTTTGACGCTGCCATATTAATTACCTCTGTGGTGACATAATTTATTATTCATTATTATTAATTTTAGTTGCTGAAAAAAATTGTGCTTTTAATTTTCAAACACGTAATTCGTATTTTTTTGTAGATCGTAAGATACAAATATGGCCTTTTTGGATGTGGACACTTTTCTTAAAAAAGGTGATTTCGAATTTTCCAAACGTTCCTTTAGAGGACGTATAACTCCATTGTGCCAATAATTTCCGGAATCCACAACGGTAATATTACTCACATCGTTTCTTTTTGGCATTAGAAGTGTTCTCGGGTCTTTTGGTAATACGTACGGCAGTCTTTTATTTAAAAAACAAGATAAATCCTTTAAAGCAATATGTGAGATATTGTGCTCTAAAGCCCATTTAGCCACTTCTGCGCGGAGTTCGGAATCTTTGAAAATATTCTGACTTATTTTAATTTTTAGTTTTTTGCATTCACAATGCAATTTTTATTACAGAAAAATGGAAAATGAAGTATTTTTTTTTATTTATTAATGACGGGTCGATTTTTTCTAAATACTTCATTTTCCATTTTTCTGTAATAAAAATTGCATTGTGAATGCAAAAAACTAAAAATTAAAATAAGTTGCAATAGTAATTTCATCTTTAGCGATTGCCAAATACCTGGAAAGGTATTTCTTTCGCGTGTGAGGGTAGTAATATCTCCACATTGATGAAATTAACGCTGACTTTACAGCGTGTAAGAAGTATTGGATAAATTCGACGCTTCTCGTAACGACTCCGTAGCTCAGTGGTTAGGCAGTCGCCTGGAAAGCGAAAGGTCGTGGGTTCGAGTCCCATCGGAGCTAGTTGTGAGACGGGTCGATTTTTTCTAAATACTTCATTTTCCATTTTTCTGTAATAAAAATTGCATTGTGAATGCAAAAAACTAAAAATTAAAATAAGTTGCAATAGTAATTTCATCTTTAGCGATTGCCAAATACCTGGAAAGGTATTTCTTTCGCGTGTGAGGGTAGTAATATCTCCACATTGATGAAATTAACGCTGACTTTACAGCGTGTAAGAAGTATTGGATAAATTCGACGCTTCTCGTAACGACTCCGTAGCTCAGTGGTTAGAGCAGTCGCCCGGAAAGCGAAAGGTCGTGGGTTCGAGTCCCATCGGAGCTAGTTGTGAGACGGGTCGATTTTTTCTAAATACTTCATTTTCCATTTTTCAATATTCTGACTATCGTTTTCGTTACTGTCATTGTCATTACTACGAGTATCATCGCTTACAATACTCTCTATTTCATGGGGATCCTCGTCACACCGATTTTCTATAAAAAAAATATCTACGGAACCTTCCCTCTCTGGCATGTTTATTTCTCTTGGCTGTTTTGCACTTATACCAGGTGAAACTGACTGAACTGATGCTGGCATGTGTGTATTAGGAAGTAAAGAAGAATAATTGTGACGAACTTTTCGCCTATAGGTACCGCTCCTTTTGTATTGCTTCCATTTTTTATAATTTAATTTCAACATTTTGCGATTTAACTATAAGTCACTGTCCGAGTTGAAGATGTTATGAAACATTTAAGTCGTAAATTCTATCTTTTTATCATAAGACGGCTGTGTATATGACTGTCATATGTCATTTTAACAGTATTAAAGTTGTAAAAAGTTAAAATTATGATTAGTCGTACAGTAGTCAATCTAAAAGCTTTTATATGAACAATCTGCTGTAAAATGTCATATTAATGTTGTAAAACCGGGGAAATGTCACGGCTAAAACTTTTGTACGACAAAGATTAAAATTGCTGTAGTACTATGTCATACAAACGTGTGTACAACTGTGTTTTATGAACAAATTGCTTTTAAACTAAAATGCTGTATAAATGACAGTTACATAACGTCACGTTTTAAAACTTGCTTATTTACGACGTATCTACGATGAAATAGTCATATGTTGAGATTTTATAACCATTTTGTTAGTTGGGTATAGACCCCAAAACGATAGATAATAAAATTTTTGTCTGTTTGTCTGTGTGTCTGTTTGTCTGTTTGTCTGTTTGTCTGTTTGTCTGTTTGTATGTTCGCTTTTCACGCAAAAACTACTGGACGGATTTTTACCAAATTTTGTGTAGTAATAACTTATAACCTGGGTCAACATATAGGGTACCTTTTATTGCGGGAAAATTTCTATATATTTAAAAAAACGTTGATAACGTCTGTTTCTATGTTTGCTTTTCACGCAAAAACTACTAGACGGATTTTTACCAAATTTTGTGTAGTAATAACTTATAATCTGGGTCAACATATAGGGTACCTTTTATTGCGGATAAATTTCTTTATATTAAAAAAACGTTGACAAACTCATATTTGCGGGCGTCTGTTTGTATGTTTGCCTTTGACGGAAAAACTACTGGACGAATTTTTACCAAATTTTGCGTAGTAATAAGTTATAACCTGGTTCAACATATAGGGTACCTTTTATTGCGGGAGAATTTCTTTATATTAAAAAAAAACGTTGACAAACTTATATTTGCGGGCGTCTGTTTGTATGTTTGCTTTTCATGCAAAAACTACTTGACGGATTTTTACCAAATTTTGTGTAGTAATAACTTATAACCTGGTTCAACATATAGGGTACCTTTTATTGTGGGAAAATTTCTTGATATCTTATAAAACAATGCTTAAGACAAATAATGAATTAATGATAATGATGATTTTTAGGGTTCCGAACCAAACTGGTAAAAAGGAACCCTAATGGTGCGACTAAGTCTGTCTGTCTGTCACAGCTGGATATCTCGAGAACTACTAAAGATATCAACTTGAAATTTGGAATAGTTTTAGACGACGTTTGCCCAAATATTTTGCATATAAGAGACAAATAAAAATATTTATATTCTTTCTCCAATAGGGGCTGAAAGGGGGTCTTAAAAATTTGAAGTGCGGCTACTAGGGCATCTAGGGTATCATATAATAAAGCGCTGCTTGCACACTCTAAATATTTTTTCTTTTTGTATTAAGCCGCATAGTTTTTGAATTATGATGAAAAATGTAAAAAAATACCACCCCCCCCCTTATCTCCGAAGTTTGCATAGAGAAAAATCTGAAATTATTTTAGGTTATAGAAGTTTATGTAAAGATTACAGGAAAAATAAAACAATGTCTCCAAATAGTAAACTTTTTCAGAAATCATGAACAAAAATTATATTAGTTCCACTATCGGTCAAGAGATGGAGCTGACCAAAAACTGCAATATTCTACATCGCGAATTCTCGGACGAATATGCCACGCCGATGAAAAAATGTTTACGTTTAAAATGTCCTTATACCTACTCGCAGGTCGCTTTGGGTGAAGCACAGTTGTAGTTTTTTCTATTTTATAAAAGATGGTACGGAACCCTCGGGGCGCGAGTCCGACTGGCTCTTGACCGATTTTTTCTTAGTATATTTTATACCGGTACCTTTTAAACTGTGTACGGACCGGCGGCGGCCCCACGAACGCCAACGAACGTAATAAGGCATTGCTCGCTTTACGTTTCTGGCCTTCGAAGATCAATCTAAAGCTAGGTAAAGGATTACTGGGAGCGATTCCAGTTCACATTTGGAGTTTCTGATCATCTGATTGAGACAGAGGGGAAAACACAACCTCTTTGATGGCGTTCGTTGACCTTTGTTGGTCCGGTGTGTACGCAGCATTAGCACAGAATTTGTAATGGCATTAGGCAAGCGCGATTCATCGTAGATCGCATCAACGAACGCTTAGGGGCGTGATAGCGGACAAGCGTTTGCCTATCAATCAATAAAAAAATAAAATAAATACTTTAAGCCTCCAGTACAGGTTGGCCGACCATGGTCGGCGACCATGACCAATACATGGTACATTGACACTTTTGAACGAACAAGTTATAGTTATTCAATGTACGATGTATTGGTCATGGTCGCCGACCACCTGTACTGGGGGCTTTACAGTTTGTTATCACTACAAAGCTACTAACATGATGGCTTCTTAAGTGCTTTTCTGTTGCAGTGATAATCTTTGGAACTAAAACAGTTTTCATACGACAGGACCATGAAGTTCGACTTAATACTGAGGTAACTGGAGAGTGCAGTACGAACAATTTTTTGAATACCACAAATAACACAGTGGCTGTCTTCCGTCTCACCTACACTTTTAAAAAATACGTATGGTCATATGAGACAGCTGACAGCCACTACATACATAAATGTCAAATTTGCTGGCGACACTTTTTTATTCAGGGTGAGAGCTCCAGTTACCTCAGAGTATTAAGTCAAACTTCATGGACAGGACAGTCCATTTTGACAGCTAATTTCGTATTGCAAGTGGCTCCTCTGCGCCACGGCTGTCACCGGAACAGACAGAAGTGTGGGACTATATTAAATTGCTTACTCTTGACGGCTGACACCCTGAGAAAACTCAGATAATCTGATTTTAATGAATTAAAAATACTTAAACTATACTTGAACTAGATTTCGATTTATTGATTTGTAGATCAATTTGAATTGTTGGAAAACGGATATTGATTATTGTGATTTGATTACGATTATTGTTATTTAAAATACCTAGAAAAAAATTGTAATTTATCGCAAGGCTCTAGGTTAGCTAAGAGGATGAGGTTACTTCGTGCTTTTGAAACCGATGAGGACCGTGAAGCAATCGCAAGCGCAACACTGAATCCCGCGCTTCCGAGACCTACACCCATAACACACACATAATACCTTGCGGTCACTGGAAGGAAGTGTAGATTACACATAAAATAAACAAATACAAAAGTCACTTTACCGTGCGTACGAAGTCGCGGGCAACAGCTAGTATTTTTATAAAAATATTTTTTATTTCACTCTTTTTAGTGCATCGTGCAGGCAATTTACGTGTATTCTGGTAAATAGGTATGTGATCAAACTGAAAACCTCCTTTTTTGAAGTCGGTTAAAATACCTTAAGGTATCCCCTTTTTAACAAAACAAGAATCATCTAAATCGGTTTATAAACAAAGGAGTTATGCCTATAGATACGTATTAAATTCACATAAAGTGGTAACAAAAACGACAGTATTTTCAAGATTTCCTGAAAACTACTGAACCGATTTTGAAATTTCAAAAATGGGACCAACTTGGAAACCAAGCTGATGTAATAACGTTTTAATCATTTCAACCGGTCCATCCGTCTTCGAGTAATCGGTGGACATACACAAAAAAAAAGAATAAACATACAGACGAATAGAGAACCTCCTTCGTTTTGATTTAGAAGTCGGTTAAAAATGGCACAATATACATAGGTTCTGTAATCTTCTTCTTTGCGTGTCAGTGATTCGTTCTCTATATTTAGGCGGACAAGTAGTAAGCGATCGCTATCGCCAACTCATTGCCCTCAATGAGGTCGTCCATCGTACAGGAGTTGGTGCACAACGAGCACTGAAGCAAGTGCGAGGTACTGTAATTAAATGTAAATAAACTTTGAAAAAACAAAAATGCCTTGGGTTTTCACATAAAATGCGAAAAAACTTTTTTACCAACCTATTATGTTGTTAAATGTTAGTCTAGGTAAGTAGGTAGAGTGCGCGCCAGATAAGTGAGCACGGTCAAAATTTAAAACTAATCTTTTTCATAACTTTAGAACAAAAAATGTACTGAAACTAGCGCCAAAAACGCCCCATTCACGCGCAGAGTTACCTTATAATACCAATTCATTATCGAATGCTGCGTACATACATACCGGACCAACGAAGGCCAACGAACGCCAGCCAAGGGGTTCTGTTTTCAGTTTTCCTCTCTGTCTCAATCAGATGATCTGAAAATCCGAATGTGAACTGGAATAACTCCCAGTGATCCTTTACCTAGCTCTAGATTGATCTTCGAAGGCCAGAAGCGTGCAGAGGGCAACGCCTGATGTCGTTCGTTGGCGTTCGTTGTGCCGGTCTGTACGCAGAGGAATAATAACAAAATAACGTCAACAAAAGCCTTTTTACTCGTAAACCCTGGGATAGATTTTCAAGCGCATTAGCTTACAGAGTAGTGTTATCCTAATGTTATCATTATGAACTACATCTTCACTCTGGGCAGCATTTGGTCCAGCAAACAAAGTCCAGGTCCATACAAAGAATGGCAATGTCCTGTTCTGCGAAATATCTAAGATATAATTTCGGCAAACAATTTATCTGTTGTAAGTGGCACATGTGAAGCAATGAAACGATAAACGACTGTTGTTGTTTTAACTAAGAAACTTATTTAGGCGCTCTTTTACATCATCATTTCTGACATGGCATTTAAGATGATAATATTTCTAAACACTTAATATTATAAACCCACGGGTTAAAATAAAAGGATTTTCATTTCATACGAATGGAAAATGTATTGCATAAAAGGACATTACTTCGCTCTTCTGTAAATGATCGGATCTGATGGAAGCCGGCTGCGGATATGCAAGAGTCTCTCCCGCAGCCTCTGCCTGGCGTGGTGATACCGCATCCTGACTTGCTCCGCATCCTGACTCCACTGATGGTGCGGGCCAAGCGGGACAGATCGTTAAGTCTGTATCTACCCCGCTCTATTTAAATTTGCACGTTACCTACTGAAAAGGCTTAAATAAAAGAGTTTTCATACGAATGACAATGTATTGTATAAACGGACATTACTTAGACCTTCTGTAACTGATGTAAGCTCTTTCGGATCTGATGGAAGGCGATCGGCTGCGGATGTGAAGGGGTCTCTCCCGCAGCCTCTGCCTGGCGTGGTGATGCCACATCCTGACCTGCCGGGCACTGATGGGACGGGCCAAGCGGGACAGATCGTTGAGTCTGTATCTACCCCACTGTATTTCAATTTGCACTTTTCTACCTACTGAAAAGGCTTAAATAAAAGAGTTTTCATACGAATGACAATGTATTGTATAAACGGACATTACTTAGATCTTCTGTAACCGATGTAAGCTCTTTCGGATCTGATGGAAGGCGACCGGCTGCGGATGTGAAGGGGTCTCTCCCGCAGCCTCTGCCTGGCGTGGTGATGTCGCATCCTGACCTGCCGGGCACTGAGGGGGCGGGCCAAGCGGGACAGATCGTTGAGTCTGTATCTACCCCACTGTTTTTCAATTTGCACTTTTCTACCTACTGAAAAGGCTTAAATAAAAGAGTTTTCATACGAATGACAATGTATTGCATAAACGGACATTACTTAGACCTTCTGTAACTGATGTAAGCTCTTTCGGATCTGATGGAAGGCGACCGGCTGCGGATGTGAAGGGGTCTCTCCCGTAGCCTCTGCCTGGCGTGGTGATGTCGCATCCTGACCTGCCGGGCACTGAGGGGGCGGGCCAAGCGGGACAGATCGTTGAGTCTGTATCTGCCCCGCTCCATTTGTAGTAGACCCAGTCTTACACCGCGTTTCAGTGCTCTGAATGTAGAAAATATACTCTTAAAGATAGAACAAATTCTAATAGCTTTATCCGGCTAAAAACAACATTTGAAGGAAATGTATCTCACTTTGGCACATGACTTTAACTAAATTTAAGTTCTATTACGAAGGTTTGGAAACGTTGACGGGAACTTTCGTAAGAAAAAAGAGTTGTATTATTATGGTAGAAATTTGCTTAAGACGTAACACATTTTTCGTGGTATCGTAATTGACACTTTTGGTACAAATTGTAATTATACTATTATGACGACCGATTTGGCGCAGGGCTAGGATACCTGCTTTCTGCGCCAGAGGTCGCGGGTTCGATCCCCGAACAAGACAAATATTTGTGTGCATGAACATGTCTATTTGTCTTGGTCTCGGTGTTTTCTATAGATACTAAAGTATGTATTTACAAACAAAGAATATTTAAGGATTTATTTAACCGTTATCAAGTTTTCCATGACACAGTTTCTTAATGAAGTTTACATGGGCTTAGAAAGGTAAAAGTTATTTATTTAGTAATTATAATTTAATTATTATATTTTACTTTCTCGGTTAATTAGAAATATACGGTGCATTTGGTGTATACCTAACCTAACTAAAGGTTTAAATAATATTTAACTGTGTTTCAAAGTTACCTTGAGACCTTCCGACTTAGCTTAGGGTCGAACACTCTGTATTCCATTTTAATGAACTTGATGATAGTGCGCGCTGTCCAACCGGTATTCTTCATCAGCTTTTTTATAGCGGATAAAACGATCTCTCCTGTGTTCTGGGAAGAGGCTGACGCTTTTACCATTTTACAGTGGCAAAAACCTGTATTTAAATAGAGATAAAAACAAAATAAAATAATCGGGGAAAACTAATTTAAAAGCCCAGTGCTAAGCTTAACACTTTCCACTTAAAGAAAAAAAATTAAAGTTGAGGTTTTAAATTATTTTTATGTATTCACAGTGCAATTCTGTAAGTATATGAAAAATGTGATAGTAAAAAACCACGAGCCCTATAAGTAGGCAGGCGGGCCTGAAAGCTATTTATAAGGCTCATGGTTTTTTACCATCACATTTTTCCTATAAATATAAAGTTATTTTTTCTTATTCAAAAGCATGAATATCTATAAAAACGTGCTTTTAGGGACAACCCATATATGAGATACCATATTATACCCGTGAGATAGAGCCCAAGCTCTTTTGGTTGGCCAATAGAGTGGCACTGTCTATAAGATAAGCCTAGTGGACTGTCTCTATTTATTCGATGCCAATATTGGACTGACTTAGTGGATTGTCTCCAGTATTGGCTCCATGTAAATGCTGGATTAGGGCTCTATTTCAGTGAGACGCTAGCGGCGACTCCAGCTGTCAAATGTGTAGACCTTGGTGGCTGAGCGTAACAACCAAGCCGCCACGCCATGCGCCACCAAGTGAGGTAGGGCCAATGTTTTACAATTTGAGATGCTCCGACTGGCGTGTCGGCAGCTATTGCCGCGGCTGGCCTCCCAATGGATAGTTTGAGTCCTTAAGGATGACACACGCTACACCGCGCCGGGTTCGCGTCGGCCGACACAGGGATGCCACCCGGTATAGCGGTCCATACAAAAAATATGCAAGATTAGTTGACCGTGCCACGGACGACGCTCGGCACGGACCCAGCACGGTGTAGCATGCGTGAGCCATCCTATAAGCAAACGCTCAAATTGTTAGCACCACAAGCACCATAGTGAAATAACAGAGTGACTGCAATACCTGCTTTCGTAAGTCAGTAACTATTGGGATTAGAACTGAGCGATATTTAAATCACACTTAATTTTATCAGATCAATAAATTAAAATAATATCTGCAAAATATATACAAAATTCTAAAAACTGAACAGACAGAACAACAGAACAAATTTAATAAATAATGTCAGAATGTCAGTGAATGTCAGTTTGAAGCATGTTTGAAGACTAAACGACATAGACAATCCTAATTGTTTATTTTAATCATGGATTTGGTTTCTTTGATTAAGCCCTCGATATGGTCAAAAGGGCAATCATTAAATGATCTCATATGTAAAAGGTTAGATGTAAAACTACGAACCTAAGTTCAAACCATGACGAAATTATTGTTTCTCAGTTTTGCAATTCAGTTATTATTTTTAACCTTTGAGTATTGCTAACACTTTAGAATTGAGGATGTGGTAGTAAATTAACGAACAGCCGATTTAAGGAACATTAACTAGCTCTTGCCACTGATTTCGTCCGCGCGATACACAGAAAAGGTCAAGAATTAATTATGATTTGCTCATAATGAACTTTGAATAGGCGAACATAGCTCTAAATGGTTAGATGTAATTAGATGGAAGATTTTTAGCACATGTCAGTGTTATATAAGTCTTACAAAATGTTTTTTATCAATGGAAATATTTAGAGAGATTTACAATTTTACACTAAATTAAAAATTAAATTTTAACGCTGGAGTGTTTTGTTCTTCACATGTTCTGTATGCATGTAAAATTAATTATGAGAGATCGTACCTGTTCGCTGTCTGTTCAACGTTATGTACATACTTATACAACTGTCACCAATAACTAAATGTAAGTCCTTCTCTTTGTACACTCTAAATAACTCTTTAGATTATAGACAGCAATCACATGTCCCTATAATGAGTAATACATAATATTAAAATCGATTAATAAATATTTTGATTTGTTTTTTCGTTTCTAGTATCTTCATTTACAACTTGGTGATTTATTAATAAATAAGAGTTAATCATTATGTGTCTTCCTTAGAAAGAGCTTATCAACAGATTAAATGAAATAAAACAAGAAATGTAAAAAGTAAAAAAAGAACATTCGACTAGAAAGTATTGAGCTATACGTGGTTGAGTTTAATCTAGGAGCGACGCGACGAGACACCCACTGCGACCGCGCTACCGGGCCCTATTCCATCGTCAGCTGGCAGCCGTTTTCATTGGCGATGTAGTTGACGTTGTTGCAAAAGGAGGCATCGGAGTGGATCCGCGAGCAGGACGCTCACTCGGATCGGCTCCGATGAAGGCAGGTGGGGCCGAGGATACTGCGCTTTGCGCACCTCATTAACCCTTACCGGGGCGGTGCGATGCGGGCGACATGGCCGCTGTACTGTGGCCAGGATCGCACGGCCCCCTCCCACCAGCTTGGGGTGGCCACACTTGCTCGGCCAACGCCACCTTCCACCGCGTAGGGGCCTGGAAAGCCGGGCCGGCAGTCGAGTCGTAGGAGGAGCTTGCCACACCGGGCCCTCCTCATTGCGACTCCTACCGAAGGCGATGAGAGCAAGTAGTGAAGGGTTTAGTTGGTATTCTCCCCTCCTGGCTCCCCATGGAGTCCTTGCTACTAACGCGGATGGGGTAAGCGTAAACGCATTCCCCTTACTATAAAAAAATAGGGGACGCCGTCGGGACCAAAGAGCCACGTATCACCGGGTTCTTTTACAGCTAGGTGGTCTAGTGATAAAAGTGAAAAATGATAGATTAGCAAAGAGTATTGAAACGACAAGTTAAAAAAAGTTAAAATTTTAATTCGACTAGGAAGTATTGAGCTAAATTGGGTTGATTTTAACCCAGAAGAGATGCGACGACGCCAGCTGGGACCGCACCACCGGGGCCCTGTTCTATGGTCGGCTGGAAGCCGTTTTCGTCAGCGATGTAGTTTACTTTGTACGGGACGCCGTCGGGACCCACCCAGGAGTATGATCCGCGCATCACGACGGCTTCATTGTCAGTACCTTGGTTGATCAGCTCGCCGGTCTCTTCTCGTGCTGATTTGTCGCTTTGTTCATAGCTGTTGGAAAAAATAATTTGGGGTTTTAGATTTCTGTTATAGATGGACTTAACCATCTTGACAGACAATGCAACATTTATCCATATTTCCTTTTATGTTTTTAACGCGTTTAGCATTCGAGGAATAACAAAAATACTTATTTCTATCTACGTTTATATAATCTTTAGACGTATTTTGTATCAATAAATTTGGGCATCCATCATCTTATCTCTATGTATTATTTGTGTAAGCGTTTTATTGCGCATACTTCGAGAAGTGAGCTTAGGCCCTGGGATTATTTTTAACGTCTCAAAAAGTGCTCAGATCAAAAGTAAAGCCAATGATTTAACTAGATTACACGTGACCTAAACCGCGGGCATCTACTAGTTTAACACTATTGTTAGTAACTGTAACATTATCGTTGTCTCTCGTGCAATAACGTTACATAAGCGTCGTAATTCGTCTTGTTGACTTATTAATTACGAGCTAGATTAACTTTGACAGTTTGCCTCAAGCCCCGACGATCTTTAACTAATTGCCTATCACTTTAATACTCATATAGTTCTTCTCCTTCGGTCGAGTGGTATTTTAAGTACTCCGCGTCTGTCGTAATATATAATTTCAATGTTATAAAAATGTTATTCGGTGAAAGGTCGAGGTCGTCGGCCGTACCATCGCTGTGAATAGTGACGAATTAGTAAATTCATATGCCACCATGGGATTTTATTGTTGACTTTGCGACATTGGAATATAAAAAGAGCTTTTGTACATAATGAAGCGGTTAATCAATTGGTTGCGTTAACACATCAATTTGTAAGTTAGTGAAATATTTTGTTACAAGTCCCATATTGGATAAGACTAACCATCAATAAAATGGAAGTATCGTTTTTTATTTATTTATATAGCTTTCTTGCACAAAATAGATTCAGTAAAGTACAATAGGACTTATTTGATTGAATCAGGCGTCACTTGTGAAAAACGAAATACCTATATTATGTACTCGTAGCTTACTTCCGTAAAAAATTTTTTTTTTGCGGAAGTAAGCTACATTTATTTCGTTTTTCACAACAATAGGACTTAACGCTTAAAGCATTCTCTGCCAGCAAACCAGTGTTTTTGTACTTATTTTGTATATTTTTTAAGATCATGATCAGTATATGCGACTAACATCAATAATTAAACAGTAAAAAGAGTAACGAACTTGGAAAGTTTCCGAAAGCTTTTATGTACACATTGCTAAGCTATTCAATAAAGAACACTTCCAACGAATACTAATAAAAAAGTGGAATTTAAGTTTTTATTCTAAGTTATGTCGGAGCTTTCAAAAGCTTTGCTTAAATTGCTAAAGCTCAAGGTTGAGCTTTTCATCTTGATTATCGACAGTTGGACTTTAGTTCAAAGTTATAACTTTACTTACGCGAAGTTGTATGTTCCCAATCCATCGTTGTCACTGTCGAACCGAAGGATCTGAACGTCGTCGTATGCAGACTGCTGCTGTGGCGCTGCTGAGGCCACAGCTACAAGAGCGAGGATTACTAACTATAAGAAAACGTGTATTGTTAGATAAAATATAATTATATAATAACACTTCCACCATTTAGAGCCAGTTTTTTATCATAAAATAAAAGATGTCAGAGGGCTTAGTTCACAATCAAGGAATATAAATATCTATCATAAAATAATAAGAAGAGAATGACAATGAGTTTTTAAATTTGACGGGGTTTTACTACGTCAATCGGATTATTTAATAAAATGCAAAAAAATCGGCTCTTAATCAAGAGAGTCTGGATTACCAAAAAGCAATTTCGTATAGTATTCTTGTCATGTTTATCTGGCAAGAAAACCCAATTATTGTTTAATTAAAGAGCGGGAAATAGAGCGACAAACAGCTTAGCTAATTAATCTCTCTGGTCAAGGGTTTAAACAGCTAGAAAATAAGTAAAACCGATACTGAAGCTTTTTAAGCTTTAAAAATTACGTTAGGAATCCTTATCAAATTAAATACCTATTAAAAAACTGATTCTAAACAAACACCCACAATTCTCAAAGCACTTTTAACACCACAGGTCAACACTTAACACGAAAAAATTACGTACCAGTTTCATGATGTGAATCTAAGTGACCGTACCGAGATATCTCGTAAATGTGTTTGAGTGCGATAAGTTAACTGATGTTTTATACTATCGGGAATATAATATTGCAACATGCAATAGTTGACGCATGGAGCTCGTTACAATGTTTTTGTGTTTGACCACTCCTACGACACGGCGAAGGTGAGCGCATCTTCTGAGGACACCCATCAAAGGTTTTCGCAACGTAATTTTTAATTAAAATATGCATACTTTGATTTTTTACAACATAATTGGTTCTATGAGTGGAGATTACGGGAACATGTTGACTGTAGCGTATAGATTACCTTTAATGGTTGATACTTATAGTATCATTATGTTGGTGTCGTTATTCAATAATCAATTTCAGTTACTACATTCATCGAATAATCACACACTAGACATTACAGTGCATACGTAATTTTTTTCATTGGTTTGTGTCATACTTAGAAAGTATCTAGGTATAATATTTTTCGTTTCAATTTGAATATGAGTGATCGTCATTTTTATAGTTATGTTATTATGGGAACATGGGCAAGAGTAAATAAGTAAGGAAAAAATGAGAAACGAAACTTAGTAATATTTTGGATTTTTATATTTTGTACATATTGGTATTAAACCAAGAAACATAATTTGGTTTAAGTTCTTAAATAAGAACAACTTAAATAGATTATTTCCACATTTTTTATCGTAATCTTTTACTTTGGACTAAACCGAAAATAAATGGATGAAAGCTCCACTTCTAACAGCTTTAAAATTAGGACAGAAAACATGAAATTTTTTATGTTTGTAGCTTAACAGAGATCTTAACAAAACATTTAAATTGTAGTCTTTGTATGTTTGTAATTTTTACTTTAAGTACTTCTTTCATTTCACGAAAGCTCCCACCCACAGAACACGGAAAAATGTTTTTCCATGTTCTGTGCTCCCACCATTGCTCTTTTAACTACTCAGTAGAGTAATTCGTTAAATCAAAAGCTTTTGTGAGACAAAAGAAGTTGTATAGTCTATTATTTTGCATTTAGCCTAAAAGTGCAGCGACGATGGGTGCGGGTGCACCCGGAGTCTCTTCAATTTCAGGTTGGTATCCGTTGTCATCTGCGATGTACTTCACTGTGTACTTGACACCGTTGGGAGCGATCCAGGTGTAGACACCGGATACAGCTAAGTATTCGTCCTCGCGACCTTCGTTGCGGACCTCACCTTGACTCTGGTGGCTGGTACCGTCTGATTGTTCAAAACTGTGAAAGAAAGGAATTTAACAATTAATCAAGTCACCCAGAACACTTTTCTCTAGAGATAAGGGAGATAATGCAACAGCTAACTAGCTGATTTGTAATTTAGAACACAAAATGACAGCCGGCAAAGTTTTATTGGAATATTTCTAGCATTAAAAGAATTTCTTTTATATATTTAAAAACAAAGGACGAGTTATTAAAAAGTTAGAGAAACACCTGAAAATAAATTGACTTAGGCCCGTTTTCACCAATAATATTTAAACGCGATTAACGCTAAACGTGTTTAAAGCGTATTTCTGTCCCTGTCACATTCAAACTGATGACAGAGACAGAACTATGTATTAAACACGTTTAGCGTTAATCACGTTTAAAAATCAGTGATGAAGTCGCCCTAAATTTTTTAAAGATGTCAGACTTAAAAAACTTTACAAGCCTAGAATGAACCCTCGATATGATTAAATTAAAGTTAAGTTGTTGGTTTTCATTGTTGGTTTTGAGTTACTCTTAACATTTTAATACTCGCAGAAAATTCTCTGGGTACCAAATATAGTCCCACACTCCTGTCTGTGCCGGTGACAGCCGTGACAGAGGAGCCACTTGCAATACAAAATTAGCTGTCATAATAGACAGTCGTATGGAAAATGTTTTAGTTCCAAAGATTATCACTGGAACAGAAATATTTCTCGCACTATAAGTACTGTAAACGTAGCTATCAAATTGTTAGAATCTAAAACAACTTTACTTAAATGCACGTTTACTAAATAGAAGCCATCATGGTTGGTGTCATTATCTCACGCAGAATATAGAATCCAGCGAAATTATTTGGGTTACGATGTTATAATCTAAGAGTAGATTATAGGTTACGATGTTATAAGAGTAGGAGTTAGTTAGTTTTTAGGTACTCAAAAGTTGGTGTCGTAGATATATATTTGGACTCAAGTGACAATATGATACCCTCTCAAATTATGGTAAGTACTTTTGCTGTTTCTTTTTATTTTTATATTATTTTAGGAGGGTTTTCCCTCATTGAAATGCTACCCTTACAGTGCTTCACAAATTCAAAGTACAAATCAATTAAACGGACCATGGAAATTTGCTCAACCCAACAATTTTTTTGTTTTCTGGTATTATGCAGGCAAAAGTGCCGAAACACAGGGGAACCAAACTCTACACCTTATATCAGGAAATTAGAAACATAATAGTCCAAATTTTTCTTTGATATGATCGAAATCGAACACAATGCAATAAGATTTTTATACCTATGACTTTAATATTTACCTTTTACCAAAGAAGTGATGCTGATAACTATTTTTACCACACTTTTATTAGCTTCACTTGTAACTAAGTCACAATGTAAGAAAATCTTGGAATTCAATTTTAACCTACTTCTAATTGTCGAATTGCTTTGAAACTTTGCAAGTCTATATGAATCCGATGACAATACAATAATTTGCTACCTTCGAGCTGATCTGATGATGGAGTCAAGAGGTGGGCAATAGAACTCTTTAATGGCTGCTAGGAAACCCCTTCGAGTTTAGGCTCATTTGTTTTGTTCTGATGAGACCTATTCGCTATACTTGATAGTGAGAGTCTGATGATGGAGCAGGGAGGAAGCCAGCGGCACTTCTTAATGACCACTAGGAAACCCCTCGAGTTTGGGCTCCGTTGTTTCGTTCTGATGAGACTTATTCACTACACTTGGTGGTGAGGGTCTGATGATGGAGCAGGGAGGAAGCCAGTGGCACTCCTTAATGACCAATAGGAAACACCTTGAGTTCTGGCTCATTTGTTTCGTCCTGAAGGGACCTATTCGCTACACTTGGTGGTGAGGGTCTGATGATGGAGCAGGGAGGAAGTCAGTAGCACTCTTTAATGAGGAAACCCCTCGACTTTGGGCTCGTTTGTTTCGTTCTGATGAGATCTATTCGCTTTTCTTGGTGTGAGGGTTTGATGATGGAACAAGGAGAAAGTCAGTGGCACTCTTTGAAGGCCACTGGGAAAGCCCTTGAGTTTGGGCTCATTTGTTTCGTTCTGATGAGACCTACTCGCTACATTTGGTGATGAGGGTCTGATGATGGAGCAGGCAGAAAGTCAGTGGCACTCCTTAATGGCCACTAGGAAACTCCTCGAGTTTGGGCTCATTTGTTTAAAGGGTTTGGCTCGCACTTCCGGTAACTAATAGACTCCACTTGAATTTGTAAAACTAAATACATACAATCACGCCTTTTTTCCCTTACGGGGCATTGAGTTATAATGTTCACGGGGTGAAAAGAAAAGAGACATGAATGGACTGTGAAATCCATTACCATCCATCCATGGTTTGCCATTTATTAAACTAAAAAGTAAAAAATAAATATGTAGTTTAAAAAACTAAAAAACACACTTTAATTTTTATTAGTAACAGACTAAAAAGTACAAAATAACCGTCTATTCAGTGACTGAAATTAAAAAGCGTGGTGCGCCCTTTGCAAAGCATGCATTTCAAGTACTTACCTAATATTGACAACGCGCACCACGCTTTTTAATTTCAGTCACTGAATAGACGGTTATTGTGTACTTTTTAGTCTGTTACTAATAAAAATAAAAGTGTGTTTTTTAGTTTTTTAAACTACATATTTTTATCTTAGCCCTTTTGGTTTCAGTGGTCCTAGTTTTAGTTCTAGATATAGAGACTTTTAGATTTTTCTAAAAGATAAGCTCTGCTGACAGCGTAGAAATAATGGAACCAATCAATATTGACTTGAAAAGATGAGTAAAATTTATAAGTTTAGATTTTTATGGATCCATAATGTAATTTTGTAAGTAGTTACCTACAAAAACCGTGATTGAGACGTGGTGGGTTTCCAGTGGGTTTGAATTCCGTCCGAAAATCTACAACGGGGTTGTATGGTTTTCTATAGTTATTTTTTCCTCTAAACAAAACTTACGCATATCTGTATCCACCGACGCCAATGTTTTCGTTCTCGTATCTCAGAAGCTGAACATCATTTCCATACTGCGGAGGAGGGGGTGCTGCTGCTGCAAGGGCGGCGAGGGACAGGACTACCAACTAAATAAACAAAATTAGAGAAATTAGGTACATAACATGAAAGAAGTTTTTTGTAAAATCTTCGTTTTAGGACAAGCTTTTTTGTTGACTGTACTTTAATATTATATTGTCATCCAAACCGAACCTGTATGCAAAGTTTCAGCTCAATCGGACACTGGGAAGTGGGTCAAATTTGGCTTGCAAGATTTGTCCCCCACTAACTAACAAACTAACTATCCATGGCAAGTTAATAACAAGTTTTTAGTAAAAATTTCATTTTTATGACAACCTTTTTTGCTGACTGTACTTTAATATTGTATTGTCATCTAAACCAAAACTGTATACAAAATTTCAGCTCCATCGGACACTGGGAAGTAGGTCAAATTAAGCTTGCAAGATTTGTCCCCCACTAACTAACAAACTAACTAACATGGCAAGTTAATAAAAAGGTTGTAAAAAGCTTGTAAAATACAAATTAATCTTCTTAATGATCTTAATGTTTTTTGTATTAAATGTAAAAAGTATTTCTTTAAAAGGGTGTTAAAATATGCGCCTTCAATGCAATTTCTTATAAATCTAAATATCGTTTTTTTTATTATAATAGTATAGGCACATATCACACTGCAAGCGGCTCTACAAGGTTATAGTCCAAATCCTATTTTCAGATTGTTGACTACAATGCAGCTGATTTTAGCTACGCCATTTACAGAAGGACTAGTGCCTTATCGTGCCTTCTGAACAAACATTGAAAACTTTAAGCCTGATCATAGCTAGTATAAGGCGGTATAAGTCACCAATCTGAGGCCTACGTTCCACAAAACACGAATATAACTTTTACTCATCAATATTTTGTTGAGTAGTTTTATCGATGTTGAGCTTTCTTCAAAATTATGAACAAATTTCTGCCAATCAACCTGTGTTGAGCAAAACAAAACACTGCACTTTAACACAAGTCCAATTTGTCCACTTCCTAAAATAAAGTACAATAAATAATATCCTAAAATAAAACACCAACTGTATGTCATTAACAAACTACTGACCAGTTTCATGTTTGATGCACGAGTTTACTCCAAAAGACAAAAAAAATGAATGATGATCAATGGCCTCCATTGTGGCTTATATATCTGTACTGATTTCATAATTTTATTCTAATTCGAAACCTCTTCTGAATACCAGAGGCATAAAGGTCAACCAGTGATTTTTTAGAATTTCACTATATTTTATCTTTTGCTCACGCACCTACGTTTATTCTGACTAAAAGATATTGCGGTAAGATAAGACAAAGATATATTTTCACCTTTTACATATTAAAAGGCTAAACATTGTACAAATGACATCAATTATTGTAATGATGTTTGCATAGTTAACGAGACGTTCCGTAATAAAAACAATATGAAGTAAAACCGAATTTCTGTCATATATAAAAGAACTGAGGCAATGATATAATTTAATAATCTATTCATTGTTTGTCATTATTTCATGAGAAACCAACCGTTGTTTCTATTATTATTGTGTTAACATTTTATTGGCAAAATACACTCGTGTTAGGTCACATCGTTTTATAGAAGAAATACGATTTTTTATTTTCAGATGACATTTTTTTTAGACTTTATTTTTCTATGTAAGTACGTTTATTCTACTCTAGACGTTTTAAAATGTTAAAATCGAATTAAATAGTAGATACAAGTTAGTATTTGACTTGTACCTGTAAATTAAAAGAAATACAATTATGTCTAATGATTTCAGCATTGATATCAAACTCGTAATCTGAAGTTGATCTTCTGTCGTACCTACACTGTGGCGCAGTTGCAGGTTGCAAACTTGGCTTCTCGAAACGGAACCTTCATGATTCATTGACTTCGTAGGTACATATGACACCATGATATTTACATTTCTCTGACTAACTATCGTTATTTGTCGATACTGCACTCATATCTACGTCTGTCGACCTTTGTAGAGAGATGTGATGTAATACAAATGGTAGACCTAAGATTTATGTTTAAAGCTGCCTTATGGATTCATATTGTTATGAATGTCATCTTTACGTATTAGTATGTCAACTTTACTTACGAGTATTATTTGAAATGGATAATCTCATTTATGCTTAAATTCCTCCAACAAATATTACTATATGAGCCCGATCTACGATAAATCCTAAGACTTTTTATAAGCCAAAGATTTACCAAAGCTTACACAGTAACATATATCTGAAAACAGCAGTTCTATTATCAGCAACAGTCAGTTCAAAATGTGGCTGTAGATTCAGAAATTTACTTCTTAAATCCAGCACCACATTTAATTTAAAATCCTACTTACTTGAATAACAGGATTCCTAAAACCTTAATATTTTTAATTAAATATTTCTTGGAGCTATGTTCTGCTGCTTCTGTTTATGTAAGGTCAGGTTTGGATTAATTCATTGATTTTAAAGATGTTAAGGTTATTAGAATATTTTGCATAGTAAGCAAGGTTAATATTATACTTACTATCTGTATAAAATTGACAATATATTATTGGTTCTAATGAATTCTTGTATAATTACGAATTATTAGCTTTTATTTAACGTTAATAATTTGAATACTTTGCAGACTTGTTATTATTTAAATATCACGCTCGACCTAGAGCCTGTACACATTGGGCGTTCGTTTGGTAACGCGCGCTTTGAGAACCTTTAATTTCATACATTTTTAGGGTTACGTAGCCAAATGGCAAAAAACGGAACCCTTATAGATTCGTCAAGTCTGTCTGTCTGTCTGTCCGTCCGTCCGTCCGTATGGCACAGCCACTTTATTCCAAAACTATTAAGACTACTCACTTGAAACTTGGTAGGTAGGTGTACTCCGTGAACCGCTTTACGATTTTACTACAAAAATAAAAAATTAAAAAAATCAAGAGAGGGCATGGAACTGAAACTGAAAAAAAACTAAAACCGCCTTTTAAAAAACCACATCAAAAAAGTAAGAAATAATTCCTCACCAAATAAATAACGTAAGTACTTTGAAGTCGGGCGTGAAACATGTACAATTTTTTGTTGTTTTTGTTAAAACCCGCCCGACTTCAAAGTACTTACGTTATTTATTTGGTGAGGAATTATTTCTTACTTTTTGATGTGGTTTTTTAGAAGGCGGTTTTAGTTTTTTATAAAAATAATTTTTATTTCACTCTTTTTAGTGCATCGTGCAGGCAGTTTGCGTGTTTTCTGGTAAATAGGTATGTGATCAAACTCAAAACCTCGAAGTCGGTTAAAATACCTTGAGGTATCCCCTTTTTAACAAAACAAGAATCATCTAAATCGGTTTATAAACAAAGGAGTTATGCCTAAAGATACGTATTAAATTCACATAAAGTGGTAACGAAAACGACAGTATTTTCAAGATTTCCTGAAAACTACTGAACCGATTTCAAAATTTCAAAAAATGGGACCAACTTGGAAACCAACCTGATGTAATAATGTTTGAACCATTTCAATCGGTTTAGCCGTCTTCGAGTAATCGGTGGACATAAACAAAAAAAAAAGAGAAAAAACATACATACAGACGAATAGAGAACCTCCTCCTTTTTGATTTAGAAGTCGGTTAAAAATATTATTTTAATCAAACATATTCGTGTGGGGTTTTTATAGATAGGTAGGTCTATAAAAAATTAATAAAGATTTCTCAAACCATTTTTTCTCAAAGTTAATCTTTCGAAAGATAGAGCCTTCCGAAGTGGTAAAATGTGCCCCCCCCCCCTCTAACTTTTAAAATAAACGAGTGAAAAATCTAGAAAAAATATAAGCTGTAGATCTAAGTAAAAACTTTCAACGAAAATTGGTTTGTGCGATAGATAGTAAGTTCTTTAACTTTGCCATTCATACAAACAGTATGAAAAACAAAGTTATATTTTGCTGACGAAAAATTTATAGTGGAATTTGGGCTAGGTAAAGGCAATCAGTACGTTAAGTGGGTACGGAACCCTTCATGGGCGAGTCCAACTCGCACTTGACTTCGTACACATTGAAGCGCGCGCTTTCTGTCAAGCGCGAGTCAAAAACGCATTGACAGTTTTGTCGTTGGCTGCGCGCTTTCAGATATAGGTACTGGCTTTATTTGGGCTGTACATTTGATCGTGCTATTATGGGATCCCTTGCGGAGATTGTTTTAAAAAAGAATTAAAACTTTAATCTAAAAGAACTTTATTTAACACGGTAAAAATTGGGACCCTTAGGCAGCCGCACCCGACTGTGGTTGAGAAGAGACTGACTCGCGGCCAGCTTTGCTCAGGCACGACAGAGATCTGCTTGGTTAGCAGTTCCCTTGGTAAGCACTTTGGGTTACAATGTTAGGGTATAACACCTCCCCCCTAAGGAAAGAAACTTCTCAAGAAAAAGAAGTTTCTATTCTAAATATTAGTTCTGATGGTAGGTAACGGAATGCTTTCATGATCTGAGTCGTGCCTGTCATTTTCTGAATTTTCACTACTTTTAGGAAATGTAATTTTAGTTTCTCTGGGTTTGGAAGCTTTAGGACAACGGAGACTGCCGCTGGGTATACGTTTACAAATTTTATAAAGTATAAAACAAAATATAATAAAGCTTATAACTATGGTTGTAATCGAATAGTGTGTCCCGTATTGAATGATATGAGGTTTATCTATTATTTCATCCAGTTCGGATGACGAACTGATCAGAATATCTTTTTCCAATGACAAATTATCTAAATCTATGTTTCCATATTCAATAAGAGGCACATTATTTATTTTATCTGTTAGTTTCTTTAAATTACAGCAGGTATCATTAATTATGTTAAAATCAGGAGTTTGTATCGGTGACGTGATATTAATGACAATATTTTTGGGTAATAAGGTTGTACTTTTACAATATCCGATACAACCACTTGGTATCGTGATTATACCCGTTCCTGAGATACTACTTTCAAACAATTTTGCATTTAGACAATCTATAGATAACTTATTGGGTTGTGTTTGAACAAATATCCATCTATTATTACTTATGGATTTCCAAATGTCTATCTTTCCGTAAATAAAATTAGTTTGACACTTTTCCGGGATTTCACTAATCACTTTTGCCATTAGTTCACTTGCACACGTTGGTTTTGCGTCTGACGAGAACACATTGGTGACGTCACAGATATAATCGTTCGAGAAGGGGTTTACACAATTTTCAAGATTATCTAAATAACAGTATTGTACCTTGTCTTTGGTCATTGCTATAAATCGGAAATCTGGTAATATTAAACTAAAAGTGTTAGGTTTATCTATACTATGAGGTGTAGGTAAGGCAATTGTATGAAACAACATGAATTGTTTTGGTGATACCAAAGGAATTTGTAAGACAAATACAATTTTATGATTAATACTAGCTGTTGCCCGCGACTTCGTACGCGCGGTGTAGTGACTTTTGTGTTAGTTTAGTTTATGTGTGTTTGTTGCTCAGATTTCATAACGCTCTTCTTGAAGTCCTATTCTCTACGAAAAGGGTCTAAAGAATATCGAATATGCAGGCTAGGGTATGAACATGGTATGTTGTTATCATATGCTGCATGAACATAGTTGAGCCCTCATTCAAAGATCTGTCCGTCTGTCAAGAAACTTTTTCTCAAGTATGCGTGGGAGGTATCAAGCTAAAATGTATGTCAAATTAAATACTGAAGTCTGCAATCCCTTAGAGGCGACAAAAAAAACAAACTTCTCTTCTCTTCTTCATAACTCAAAAGGGCCACTTGGATCTCGATTTTCTTTTTAATCCCATTTAGCTACTTGTTAAATTGTGTATAATGATAACGATTATTTTGAACAGCCGTTCTTCGTTCTTCGACGTTGCTTGCTAGCGGGCAATAGATCTATTCTACGCGAGGTTCATAAGACTGAACCACACCAAACGATCCATCTTGGATTGGCCAACCACGACCTAAGATTGGGGATCATGGATCGAATCTAATTTGTTCTCTTGGTGCTCTTGGATCGCACGAGGCACGTCCACTCCGACCACTACTATGGAGCTCCAGTGGTGAAGCGCACTCTTGCTGCGCGCGATTAGAGCGCGTATTATCGTTTTGCGCATATGCGCGCTTTCACGATTCAAACAGAAGTTCTTACTTAGTAATGCAATATCAGGCCAATCATATTTTTACTATAAAATGTAAAAGAGATTGTGTGTATCCATACTAATATTATAAATGTGAAAGTGGGTTTGTTTGTTTGTCCGTCTTTCACGTCAAAATTGGTGCAACGGATCGACGTGACTTTTGGAATGGGAATAGTTTGGCAGCTGAAAAGTGACATTAGGCAGCCATTAGACAGTCAATCTGAATCAATGATCAATGATCGCGATGCAGATTGACTGTGTACGAAGGTGATTGACGGTTCGCGATCTTGATCGCAAAATATCTACAAAGTAAATCTCGATCGCGATCAAGATCACGATCAGTGATCGTGATCTGGATGTAATGGCTGCCTTTGGCTACTTTTTATCCCTGAAAAATATCACATTCCCGTGGGATAACGTCGTCGTTTAGTCCGAGCGGGCGAAGTCGCGGGCGGAAGGCTAGTATTTTGATATGGAGACATTTCTTCTTTAAGTAAGAGGTATAAAATGTAATGATATACCATTTAATTATTTAATTTTAATCAATCATCACTTAAGTAAGCTTTCCTAGTAAATAAATGAATAAATAAGTTAGATAGAAAACTATTTTTAATATTCCTTTATTTTATTGGATGGTACCTACGGCTGAAGGCCTAAGTAGCCAGAGCCGGTTAAATGACATAAAAAATGGTAGGTAGGTGTAGCTATCTACGAACTGGCCACTTAGCGTTTATGAGCAAATTTTTCAAAATTACATTGGTGACATTTTGTCTACATTGCGACAAACTTATTTCACACAGTGGTTATTTTTTGGTACTAAATATACTGTTGACTGCCGGCAGTCCATTTTGACAGTTAATTTTGTATTGCTAGTGGCTCCTCCAGGACCACTGTCACCGGTTCAGATATATTTGTGGCACTATACTTTACGACATACTGTAGCGACATCTAGCGTCGAGTGGAAATGCGAAATATAAATTTTACATCAATAGGGTAAGAACTTTAGTTTTGGCCACTGCCCCGAGTGCTTACTTAGCTTTAAACATTTCGCTAATAGCTTTTGCTTGATAATATACTTTTTATCTTTGACTTTTAAGTCATAATAACAATAGTAATAATTCTTTATGACATAGGAATATTATTCAATAAACGCTTTTCAGTTTACATCGAATTAGATGTTTCTTTTATTTTATCTAAGTTAGTTAAGTATTGATTTCTCGATGTATCTTTTAAAATTTGATTGACAAAAAACACATCAATCGGCACCCTTCGCACATTTTAAGTTTAAAAAATAGGTTTTTAATTGACTAAAATAAAACTAAATTTCGTAAGTATATGAATACTAAATATATATGGCTAAATAGGTCTTAAGCACTAACTTATTATTTTTTAACATCACTGTAATGTACCCTATTTAACGCAAATAAATATTTGATTGATTGATTGATTGATTAGTTATATGTTTTTACTATGTATGTCCACGAATTTCTCGAAATCTAAAGGCATATCGAGATGATTCTATTTGATTTAAATTAGGTGTATTCTAACTTTGGGAACAGTCTAAGATTCATCAAAATCGGTTTAGTAGTTTTCGTGGGTATGTTATTGTACAATATACACTAAAACTTCGGAAATAAATAGTAATTTAAAAAAATAAACTGACTGGCACCGACCTCAAAAAGGTACCTTTATTATAATATAAATTATATTTTTCCTTTTCAGTTGACAAATACTTTTTGGAGTCGGTTAAATTTTTTAAGTAGTTTTTTTGTATTGTAAATTTAAAAATTTAAAGAAAAGTATAAGATACATTCTTGACAATCTTAGATACCTACTTCAGACCATAGGCGAAAGAAGTGAAAAAAAAATTAAAGTGGCAACAGCGGGGGCTTTCACCCTACTTAATATAGATAATCATTCGAATGTACTTTTGTGAAAGGTATATCGTAATCTTACTGACTTCCCGCGCCATCTATTGCTTAGTAGTTATGATGCAAAAGAAGTGAAAAACATCTTAAAGTGGCAACAGCGGGGGCTTTCACCCTACTTAATATAGATAATCATTCGAATGTTCTTTTGTGGTATATCGTAATCTTACTGACTTCCTGCGCCATCTATTGCTTAGTAGATATAATGTCGTAAATAACATGAAATTATTTTTATGATTTTATATGAGCCTGGATGGGTTTTAATTTATTTTATGTTTTGAAGCAGGTAAAAAAAAATAACATGATTCATTATTAATTGAGACAGCGATTAAATATAACGTATTTTCATAATCATGTGGCGCCATCTATTTTAGTAAGAATCAGTTTTTGTATTTTCCCGTAGGAATAATTAAATTTCCCGCAATAAAAGGTACCCTATATGTTGACCCGGGTTATAAGCTATTACTACACAAAATTTGGTAAAAATCCGTCCAGTAGTTTTTGCGTGAAAAGCGAACATACAAACAGACAAACAGACAAACAGACAAACAGACAAACAGACAAACAGACAAACAGACAAACAGACAAAAATTTTAATATCTATCGTTTTGGGGTCTATATCCTGTACACATCACATAGCAGTAATTTTTTTTTTTTATATTTCATGTACAGACTTTTTGTCCGTTTCTGTTTTATTATATGTATAGATAATAACAAGCTACCTTAGAAATATTCAAAATATAATGTATGGAGTTGAGGTCTAATTCTAAGGGTAATTTTACATTATCAGGTAAGTGTCGGTAATTATCGGCAAGCTCTCTATGTAGTTGTTGTGGGTTTAATATTGAAGGATGTAAGATATTTTGACTGCTAAATAAAATGCCATTTATTATATCTTCAATTTGGAATGACAATGTTAAAATAGCTGTTTGTAAACTATTTAAAATTTGAGTTTCGTAAGATTGAAGTAAAAGTTCGTTAGTTTTCAGGGTGATATTTTCTAATCCATTAGAGAGCTTATCGATAGCTTGACTGAAAATAGCTTCATTGGTTTTTATTTTATCAAGAGTATTGTTAAAGTATGATATTACTGAGGTCGTAACAAGTATATTTTGTTTCACTAATGAAGCCAGTTTCTTTTGGTCATTTTGTACAGTATCTATTGCCTCACTAAACCTAATTCCATCATCTTCGTCTAGTGTGCCAATAACCTGTTTGAGAGCGCTTCCTATTCCTCCGATCCAAGCACTACGTCTCTCTCTATTGTCAATGAGGTGCGAGATGGAAGCGAATTCCTTGACCATAGCGTGATATAGAACCGAGAGAGGTTCCAACATGTTTTGACATTCTAAGGACTCCATCGTTCCAGAGTTTGTACATAATTTAATAGTGGTATCTAGAGCAGATTTTATATTACTTATATGGGGTTGTAAGTGTGAAATATCTATAGGTATTAAGGTATCTAGTTGACCGTTTTTGATCTTTAATTTACCAAGATAGTCAAAATAGAGTCCTGGACTTGATTCTATTTGCTGAACGTAATTTGGCTGAGCCGCCTCTCCACGGATTTCCAACATGGTGCTGAAAGTGATAAGGTAAGTCATTTAGTTTACTAATAATGATACCTGTTAAATACTAATTTATCCTATATTTTATCCTATATAAATGTATACTATATAACTTCTATAACTATTTTAAATCATGTTCTGTTTCAGATTCCATGGGCTTCAATTACTTCTAGTTGATCTACTTAATAACTACCTAACTATATTTATTCTATTTTGCAGGTTCTCCTGAACTTCAGCAGGTTTCACCTGGTCGTAGTGATGTCGAACATGCCGACGGTTAATAAGTAAGGACAACGTGTTGTTACCGTGTACTTTAACAACCTTGTATGGTCCCTTCCAGACGGGAGATAGAGCTTTCCGTAGCCGAAGGTGGTTTCTCAGGTAAACGAAGTCACCAACCTTGTATTGGACACTACGAGAGTGAGAGTCATAATATGATTTAGATACGGCTTTGGATTGTTGTATATGCTCAATAGCTTTTTCCCGGGAATGCTTTAGGCGGTTCTGAAGCATTCGTACATACTCAGGATAAGTTACTCCTACAGGTTCATCGAAGACAGAGTTTGGGATGAAGGGTTTGCTACCGAACATGAGTTCATAGGGGCTGTAGTTAGTGGTGGAATGGACAGCTGTGTTGTAAGCGAGCATAGCTGTATACACATAACGAGGCCAATTATCTTGTCCCTCGTTGACATAAGATTTTAAATACTCTTTAAGGGTTGAGTGACTTCTTTCCAATGCACCTTGTGTTTGCGGGTGGTAAGGTGATGACCACAACTGCTTAATCTTGAGAAAGTCACAAGTTCTTTTAAAAAGTTCTGCCGTGAAATTTGTGCCCTGGTCCGTAAGAATTATTTTTGGAATTCCAAAGATGGAAATATAATGGATTAGACATTCACTCGTTTCCTCGGCTGTGGTACTACGGATGGGATATGCAGATGAGAACTTAGTCAAATCATCCTGGATAGTTAGTATAAATCTTAGTTTAGCCGGACCCGACTCAGGAAGGGGCCCAACGATATCTAAAGCTATTCTTTGACAAGGAGCAGTGGAAGTACTCGTAATCTGCATTGGGGCGCGATTAACTTTCCTTAACGCTTTGTTTTCCTGGCAGTGTTTACATTGTTTAACATAAGTTTCTATGTCGCTACGCATTCCTTTCCAATAGTAACTCTCTTTGACCCTGTTATACATGCGGGCTGAACCTAAATGGCCCGCTATGGGAATGTTATGATTATCGAAAAGGATTTTCTTAATTTCTGTTGGTGATGGAAATGTAATATTATTGTGAAATATATTAACGGAAATATTTGTGTTATGAAACAGATATAACAGAATATTATATATTTTAGTGAAGGAGTGCACTTCAAAGGCGTTTCGGAAATCAGGGATGCTTATATCAGTGACATTGTCCATAGTGATAATAATGTCACGCACACGTTTGATGGTCTCGAATATTTCTGGGTATGACGCCACATCGAAGTGGTTGACTCTTGTAAAGAGTAGAAAGTATATTTTATTATTTATTTCAATTTTATAATGAGAGTAGAGTTCTCTTTCAGTATCAAGAACTTCGTTTGGATTTCTCAGACTACCCAGGATTTCTTGTACGTGTGGGTTTGATTCATCTAAATCGAGTGAGGTAGGTATCAAAATAACCGTGGATTTGCTTTTACCTATATCCTCATTGTGTTCGATAATATGGGTGTTAGGAATGAAGTTTTTATTGGACAGCGTTTTCAGGAGCATGGAGTAATCGCTTGAAAATAATGGAGCAGCGTAAGGTGAAGAAGGAGCAGGTAAGGAGTCACTATCAGCCAAGTTATGTGGTTCTTCCACAGGGGACCTGGGTCCTGGAGGTTCGTTTCTAGCCGGACTATACGAGGTTGAAGGTAAATCATTAAGTTCTGTCACAGGAGACCTGGATTCTGGAGGATCATTCGACGGGATTGAAGGTAAGTTGCTATCCTCAAGGAGTCCGACGGAAGGTAAGTCGTCACTATCAATGTTGAGAGGGCTAAATGGGAGCCTGACGTCGAGGTCCTCTAATGTAATGGGACTAAAAGATGGTGATGGTTGCGGATCGACAGGATCAAGGTTTGGCATATCAGGCGCATTGACATCTTGGGATAAAGGTGCAGGTACAGTGATTGTTTCAGGAAGGGTGGCGCTTTGTGATGAGGAAAGATTTCCTGTAACTGGTTGTATTGGGTTGACGGGGAAACGAGAAAGAGCATCAGCATTAGTGTTTGTTTTCCCTTTTTTATATTGAATATCATAATTGAACTCTTCGAGTTTTAGGCGCCAACGAACTAGTCTCGACCCCGGGTCCTTGGAGTTAAAGAGCCATTGCAGCGGCTTATGATCCGAGAGAATTTTAAAATGATTACCGTATAGATAAGGGCGAAACACCTTGGTACCAAATACTACAGCAAGGCACTCTTTTTCCGTAACGCTGTAGTTACACTCTGCTTTGTTCAGCGTGCGGGATGCAAAGGCTATTGGTCGGTCTTGGCCTATTGTACCTTGGGATAGGATAGCAGATATGGCGTGATTCGACGCGTCACACGTCAATAAGAAAGGTTTTGTGAAATCAGGATACGCAAGGACTGGGGCAGTGACTAATTTTTCTTTAAGGGTTTCGAATGCAATTTGTTGTTCATTAGACCAAATATATGGAGTATCCTTTTTAAGGAGGGAAGTTAGTGGTTTAGCCAATTTAGAAAAGTTATCTATGAACCGTCTATAATAAGAGACGAGTCCGAGGAAAGATTTAATATCTTTCGGAGATTGGGGAATTGGATATTCTGTAACAGATTTAACCTTATCAGGATTGGGTTGAACACCTCTTTCGTTAATAATATGACCCAAGTAAGCCACTTCCTTTCGGAGAAATTCACATTTCTCCGGTTGCAGCTTAAGGTTGAATTTTCTGAGTCTTTCAAAGACTTTCTGGAGATTTTCTATGTGGGAATTAAGGTCATAGCTATATATTACTATATCGTCCAAGTACACATAGCATCTGTTGCCCTGGAGCCCAGATAAGCAAGTATTCATCAGTTTTTGGAACGTTGAAGGGGCATTCTTGAGCCCAAACGGCATTCTATTAAATTGGAAGTGTCCTTGTGGGACGGAAAAAGCTGTCTTGAGTGCATCTTGTGGATTCATTAAAATCTGGTGGAAGCCGGAAGTGAGATCTAGAGTACTGAAATATTTACTATTACCTAATTGATCGAGTATCTCTGAAATTTGAGGAATTGGATATGTTTCCCCGATAGTGATGTTGTTGAGTTTTCTGTAATCAATGACGATTCTCCATTTGCGTTGCCCTGAAGAATCGGCCTTTTTGGGCACCACCCATATGGGTGAGCTCCAAGGTGAGCATGAAGGTTCTATTACGCCTTGGTCGAGCATATTATTAATCTGGGACTCTACTTCCCCTTTGTGGCATTCTGGGAAACGATACGACTTTGTATGGATAGGGACATCAGTATTTGTTCTAATTTGATGGTTTAGAGCGTTGGTGAAGGTGAGTTGATCGTTTGGTAGGTGGAAGATATCTGAAAATCGGGAACATAGGTCTGTGATAGCTGATGACTCTTCTTGATTCATATGAGAGAGCCTTAATGAATTTATTACTTCCTTTGAGCGTTGTGTCGCTCCTTGGGATTCGTTGACCCAATTAACAGCATGAGGAGACAAGGGTAAGATTTTAAAATTTTGATTCGCATTTAATTTGACAGGTTTTTCAGAAATATTTGCTACAGTGATGTTAACCCTTTTATTTTCTTTGATCTTAACAATGCAGTTAGCTACTAATAGAGATTTTGACAGATGTTGATCTATGATTACACCTTCATTTATTGATTGCGGATTAAAAACAGTGCATTCGATTACTGATTCACTACGAGGTGGAATAATGTAGGTTGGATTGTGAAAGTGAAGTTTGATTTCATTTGTTTTTACTCGAAGAACATCTCTGGTGTAATCGATACTACATCCAAAGAATGTGAAGAAATCGGTTCCTACGATACCGTCATAAGGAAGGTTAATGTCATTGACTACATGAAATTTGTGTTGGATTACCTTCCTGGGAGCTAACTCCATTTTAAGCTGGAAGTGACCTAAGGTTGAAGTCGTCTCATCACCTGGGTCGATTCCTTTTAGGTTTATCTGTTCTTTCGTTAAAGTGACCTTTTTATGGAGAGACGACTTCTTTAGTATGGATACAGCGGAACCTGAGTCTACAAGTAGTGTCATAGGTATGTTGGAAACTTGAGTGCTTACGAGAATGTGGGGTAGAAGTTTTTTGGAAGTGTCTATATTTATTTCGTAAATTTCTAGACTATCTATGACATCGAGTGATTTCTGGACGGATTGGGCACTATGTCGCGATAGGTTACCCGTGAGGTCCCAAGGATTGGATGGAAGGGCGCTTGTTTGGGGCTGGTTACCCGTGTGGTCCCTTGGAGTGGATGGAAGGACGCTTGCTTGGGGCTGGTTACCCTTGTGGTCCTTTGGAGTGGATGGAAGGACACTTGCTTGGGGCTGGTTACCCTTGTGGTTCTTTGGAGTGGATGGAAGGACACTTGCTTGGGGCTGGTTACCCGTGTGGTCCTTTGGAGTGGATGGAAGGATGTTTGATAGGGTGTCATTATTGATCGGGATAGACGTGGTAGATGAATTGGGTCTCACGAGACACCTGCGCGAGCCCTTTATTCGTTTAAATAATCCACCGTGTCGTGGCCTACCTCTCCTTCCTCCTGTGTGATAGGAAGTTCTGGATCCTGGACATGATCGTTTACATAATTGACGCGTCTAAACGATGAATTACTTTGGAAATTTTGGTTTGACGGTCCTCGGAATTGCTGCTGGTCACGATTCCTATTATTGTAATATTCTCTCTTTTTACAATCCTTAATATCATGTCCAGGTGTTTTACAGTACCGACAGAAGAGAGCCGATGCCGGCGCCGATTGAATAGGATGAGATTGTGACGATGTATGAGCCTGTGGCTGATATCTAGGTTTTTGTGAAGCAAAACGTCGATTAAAGTTATTTACGTTCTTAGGTTCTACCTGTGGTACAGTTCTTTTATATAAAGACTGCTGGATCCTCTCTTCAGATACGGCCATGTTAATTGCCTCATTAAGGTTTTTAGGTGTTCGGCACCTGATGATATTCGAAAGCCTGGGGTGAAGCCCCATAAGGAAATGATGAAGTGCTAAGTCTTCCATAGCTGCTGTACGACCTGGAAGTTCCTTTTGTTTGGAAGTCGATAAAGATATTTCTGTGAGTAATTGTGACAAACAAGTTTCTATTCGAAGAGAATATTGCGTGACATTCTCTTGTGGCCCCTGTCTACTTTCTTGCAAGTCCATAAGTAAGTGGGCGTAATGTTTCCGCTCACTGAACTGGGTTTTAAGGAAATCTTTTAATTGTTCCCAGCTATTAAAGTCCTTAATGGAACACGCGGTTTCTGCTTTACCCTGTAGCTGACAAAGTATATATTTAAAAAGGACCTGTTTCTGTGACTCTGAAGCGAGTTCAAACGCATTATTACAATTTACTATAAAAGAGTTTAGAGTCTCTCTATTTCCATCATATGGCTTGACGAATTTGAGAAGAATTCCCAAGTCCATCTCGTTCGCCATTGCAATAGTTCGAGACCGAGTGTTGGCTTTCGGAGTAGGTGAATGGAATGGCGACCTTTCGCCTTCGGATGGTTGTGATTCAGTGTTAACAGTTAACCTATTTTCTTCCGATTTATCCTGTTTTGTCATCACTAGAAAAGTGACAGAATAATAATTGGCACAGTATTCTTAAAACTAGTTACACAATAGTCTATACTGAATGTTACTGTTCACTATGTAACGAACACTTCTTATAAACAATGACCAAAGACTTACAATAATAATGTGACGATCGGGACTGAGGCTACGGCGAGCGGATGTAGTAACTGCATTCCGGAGCGATAAGACGGCGACCGAGCTCGAAGTTTGGCGCGTTGAATGATAACTCACTACAATGTTGCAGTGGCTTATTGTTCGACGATTTGGAGTTTCTATGTTTTCTATTTCAGGATGCTACCGTGATGGCGAGACGCAGACATACAGGTGAATTGGATAATTTCAGGACATCACACTGTAATGGCAGGTCGCAGACACACGGGCAGATAGGATGACTTCTGGGTACACTTCTACACAGCGTCGACGAGAAAGAGTAAGTAAGATGATTTCAGGATAACACACAGCGATGACCGATCACGTACACAGGTAAGTATATTTTCTTTGTTGAACTTTGGATGCGGCACTTGAAACTGTATTTCACTAGGGTTTTCTTTAGGCACACGCGTAAGGCGGACTGGGGATTTCCGTATCCCACCGCTGCCACCATATATTATGGGATCCCTTGCGGAGATTGTTTTAAAAAAGAATTAAAACTTTAATCTAAAAGAACTTTATTTAACACGGTAAAAATTGGGACCCTTAGGCAGCCGCACCCGACTGTGGTTGAGAAGAGACTGACTCGCGGCCAGCTTTGCTCAGGCACGACAGAGATCTGCTTGGTTAGCAGTTCCCTTGGTAAGCACTTTGGGTTACAATGTTAGGGTATAACAGTGCGCTTTCGTGTAGATTATTTTATTTTACATAACTTTATTGCACCAAATACATTTAGTAAAGTACAATAGGCGGACTTAACGTTTAAAGCATTCTCTGCCAGCCAACCTTTAGGAAAAAAGAAATCAGCGAATGCGGTAGACTGAAGATAGATAATAAGATAACAGATTAGACATACCATACGTTTAGGAAAATTTTTAAACTCTCTTAATTTCTCGTAATATCAGCTGAATCCACATGATTTTATAGAAATTCTATGACAATTGAAAGTTGGGTTTTCTTATTTTTGGATACAATGTAACAAACATTCCATGCGTCTCTATTTTGTTTCTTAGTATTAGGTGCACCACAGCCGTCTCTATCGTCTTCTACAAGCCATGCTATGATACGGAACGGCAACATTGCTGTGAACCGGTTTACTCCTCTGAGTACTAAATCCTATGGAGGTGGCATTCCTACGAAAAAGTGAGGTGTAACTAAGTCACAATGTAAGAAAATCTTGGAATTCAATTTTAAACTTCTTCTAATTGTCGTATTAATCGGTCCAGCCGTTTCAGAGATTAGCCGGAACAAACAGACAAACAGACAAAAATTGTAAAACATGTCATTTTGGTATATGTACCGTATATTTAATCATATGCACGTAGTAAAAAGCGGTTATTTAATGTTACAAACAGACACTCAAATTTTATTTATTTGTATAGATGTATAGAAGATATGCCATCTCCATAGGATTCAGTACTCGAGGTTTACTCGCTGTTTATCTGTCAAACGGTGCAAACGATGTCAAATCGGTTCACTTAAAACTACGTTGCCAACTTTATGCGCATGGCTTGTAGAAGACGATAGAGATGGCTGTGGGTGCACCCAATGTTCTTCTTTCGTCCGTCAGTCGTCGTCTTTTGTGGTGATAGTAGAGGAGCCACACACAAAGCAAATACTTGGAAATTCATATCCAAACTGAGCCATAAGTACACTCCTCCTACTAACGCTCGTCGAACGCCATGCAGAGCGTCCAATGTGTACTGGCTTTTAAACTTCAAAACTTAACTATAGCTGGCATTTATTTCTCATAAAATAAGAATAGCTAGCATAAGTATATGTTTTTCTCTGTATTTCATGTAAAGCATTTGATAATATCTAAAAAAATCCGTATAAATGTAAATAGTCACTTTATACTAAAACTAGCGGCCGCCCGCGGTTTCACCCGCGTGATTCTCGTTCCCGTAAGAATATCGGGATAAAAAGCCTAGCCTAAGTTACTCCTTATTACATCAGCTACCTGTCAGTGAAAGTCCTGTCAAAATCGGTCCAGCCGTTCCAGAGATTAGCCGGAACAAACAGACAGACAGACAGACAGACAAAAATTGTAAAACATGTCATTTTGGTATATTTGTACCGTATATATAATCATATGCATGTAGTAAAAAGCGGTTATTTTAATGTTACAAACAGACACAGAATTTCTGCCGAGTCTCACTACCATCATTGCGAAATCCTGACGACTCAGTGGCACATTCCGCAAAAGAAAAAGCCGATCTCCTTTGCTCTCTCTTTGCGTCGAATTCGACACTTGACGACGGGGGTAACGCACCACCTGTCATCCCGCGGTGTGAACACTCCATGCCCGAGATCCGCTTCACACAAAATGCGGTGCGGCGTGCTCTATCCTCCCTCGACGTCAAGAAGTCCAGTGGTCCAGACGGTATCCCCGCTATTGTGCTTAAGACTTGCGCTCCTGAGTTGACCTCGGTTCTCACGCACTTATTTGCACTCTCCTATAGCTCAGGCAAAGTCCCGTCTTCGTGGAAGGTCGCCTTTGTTCACCCAGTCCCCAAAAAGGGTGACCGCACAGACCCATCGAACTATCGGCCAATTGCAATAACCTCCCTGCTCTCCAAGTTGATGGAGCGAGTAGTAAACACCCAGCTCCTTAATTACCTTGAGGATAACCAGCTCATTAGTGACCGCCAGTATGGTTTTCGCCGTGCCCGCGATGCTGGTGATCTTCTTGTGTATCTCACTCACCAATGGGCAGCCGCCATCGAGAGTAAGGGTGAAGCACTTGCCGTGAGCCTAGACATCACAAAGGCCTTTGACCGGGTCTGGCATAAGGCACTTTTGGCGAAGTTACCAACATACGGGCTTCAAGAAGGGTTATGCACGTGGGTCGCCAACTTTCTGACTGGGCGAAGCATAAAAGTCGTTTTGGATGGAAAATGCTCAGACACCATGCCCATCAATGCTGGCGTCCCTCAAGGGTCCGTGTTATCGCCTACCCTGTTCATTCTGCATATCAATGATATGTTACTTACTAGTAACATGCATTGTTATGCAGATGACAGCACATGTGATGCACGTTACTCAGGTCGCGCAAATATACCTTCCGTACAGGTTAAACTGTGCAGGGAACAATTAGTGTTGGAAATAGAGGCTTCCTTGGAGCGAGTCTCGGAGTGGGGTAGACAAAATCTTGTCCACTTTAACCCCACAAAGACGCAAGTATGCGCTTTCTCCGCAAAGAAAACTCCATTCGTCTTAGCGCCTACATTCCAGGACATTCCCCTTACCACCTCTAAAAGTATCGGAATACTTGGCGTTGACATCACGAACGAAGTCCAATTTCGGGGTCATTTAGAAAACAAAGCAAAGTTGGCTTCGAAAAAGCTAGGAGTGCTCAATAGGGCGAAGAAATTCTTTACTCCGCGTCACCTGCTTTTATTATATAAAGCTCAGGTTCGACCCCACCTTGAGTACTGCTCGCACTTATGGGCGGGAGCTCCTGAATACCAGCTCCTTCCACTTGACTCCATTCAGCGCCGTGCGGTTCGTATTGTCGACGATCCGAGACTCACGGACGGTTTAGAACCACTAAGTCACCGCAGAGATATAAGCTCCCTGTGTGTGTTCTACCGTCTATACAATGGGGAATGTTCTGAAGAGCTTTTTGAACTGGTGCCACCGTCACACTTCCGCCACCGCACCGCACGCCAAGTGAGTAGAACTCATCCTAAACACCCCCACATTCTTGACACCTGGAAATCAACAACTGTTCGGGCATCACGTTCGTTCCTACCTCGAACTTGTAAGATGTGGAATGAGCTTCCTCCAGAGGTGTTTCCTTTGTGCTATGACATGGAGTTCTTCAAAAAGCGTATAAATAGGACCCTTAAACACAAAGGCTGGCAACGCATATTATGCAACCCTTCTGGTGTTGTAGATGTCCATGGGCGACGATGACTACTTCCCATCACGTGGCTCGTCTGCTCGTTTGCCCCTTTTTAATATATAAAAAAAAAAGACACTCCAATTTTATTTATTTGTATAGATTATGTAGATATATTTTATGGAGAAAAGATTTGATTTTATATTTGCATGTTTGTTTGTAAAGGATAAGCTAAAAATCTTTCACCATTAGAAAGTTAGAATCTTCCTGAGTGACGTAGCTTTAGTTTTATTGATTTATTTTATTAAATATTTTATTAAATCAACAAAAAGTCATGTGCATCAACATACCAATTTATAATTATGTCGCAGTAAGATAGATAAAGCCGTGATATAGTCGTGGTATAGATATCCCTAGATATAATTATGTACCGTATAGTTATACGAAAGCAACATGAGTTCTGTGGTATGAAAAAAAAAAAAACACGAAATTTAAGGCTAAAATAAATTTCTAACCTATCACGTGTTCTACAGGACTAATTATTTCATGAAACAAATCTAGTACTATAACTATATCACTAAACTTGAAGCATATTATAATTATATTCCTAGTAGTTATACGAAAGCGATTCGTTACTATCTTACGGTACATTATTATATCCCTAAGGATATATAACTGCTATATATCACGGCCTTATCTATCTTACTGCGACATATACCTACATATAAAACTCTAAATTGATTGATTCAATCATTGTTGGCATAGGCGTAGAGCCCAAACGGCTGAAGGTAGAGTCACCATTTTTAGAGGGTAGATATCTTTCATGGTGTAGGTGAGCACTAAAAAGGATTTTGTAAAATTCCCGTATACAGGGTGCTACAGGATGTTCCAGTTTGTATGGGGATGTGAATAGGGCTGAAGCAGAGACACCATTTTTGGAGGGTAGATACCTTTCAAGGTGTAGGTGAGCATTAAGAAAGGGTTTTGGAAAATTTCCGTTATACAGGGTGCTACAGGGTGTCCCAGTTTGTATGGGGATGTGAATAGGGCTGAAGGCAGAAACACCATTTTTGGAGGGTAGAAACCTTTCATGGTGTAGGTGAGCACTAAGAAAGCATAAACACATCTTAGATTTCTGCGCGAACTGTCCATATAAATAAAACACTTTCACGGATTTTTTCTCGCAATTTATTTCAGTTTTCCGTGCCGAAACGCCGGATAAACCAAAAAACCTCAAAAAACAACTAAACTTTAACCAAGTTGTTAAATAAATTGCGTGAAAAAATCCGTGAAAGTGTTTTATTTATACTAAGAAAGCATTTTAGAAAATTCCCATTATACAGGGTGCTACAGGGCTTTTCAGTTTGTATGGGAATTTGTATAAGGCTGATAGGACCATTTTTGGAGAATAGATAGGTACCGTTTATGGTGTAGGTGAGCACTAGAAAGAGTTTTGGAAAAGTCCCATTATTCAGGGTGCTACAAGGTGTTTCAGTTTGTAAAGGAATTTCCATTTAGGTTGAAGGTAGAGACACCATTTTTGGAGGGTAGATAGCTTTCATTCATAATGCATGTTAATTGATAGTAAAAACCAAGCAAACAAAAGACTCTGAACCACTATGTCAGAAGATAAGTGAGCATGGAACAAAAAAATAAGCTCTACTAAGGATAAATAAATACCTTGATACTCATATTGGTAATCCGTGACATTCAAAATAAACGCACAACTATCTTAATCACGCGAACGAAGTCGCGGGCAAGAGCTAGTTATACATAGTTCTAGACTTGGAGAGCCTGCAATTAAAGTCTAAATATTATCTTTACTAATATTATAAAGAGGAAAGTTTTGATTGTTTTTTTGTTTGTTTGCATAAGAAAGCTTCATTATTCCCGAGTGATATACTTAAGCTATATTTTATCCCGATATTCCCACAGGAACGGGTACCACGCGGATAATATTTAATAAATCAAGTAGAAAACGCTAGTAGAACTTTAGGGTTTTTTACGATATTGTCAAAGCAAAAGAAATTTAAGATTTAGTTTAAAACAAAAGACATAGAAAATAATAATACAATTTTGGTGTCAAGGTTTTTAAAAAGTCTGATATATAGTCATCTGCTTACAATACAATTCTTATATAATTATTATACACCGTGAAATTTTAGTAGTTCATTTTCTGAAAATTACTTGAAGTACCGTCATCAATATAAACTACAACTCTGAAATCGCGAAAAAATAATCAGCTGTTCCATGCTAATTTTCAAATAAACTCGATTGAAATATATAGAACAGCTAATTATTTTTACACGATTTCAGAGTTGTTCCCATAGTAAAAGTTGTTTGTATTGGTGAGTAGGTACTTCAAATAATTTTCGGGAAATCAACCACTAAAATTTTACGGTGTATAATCATTAGAACTTGCGTTTCTGACTGACTGACCCAGTAGTTTTGGCTGTGCGTTGTCTCTCAGCCAAAACTATTGGGTGCAAGAAGCTGAAATTTGGCATATTTGTTCTTTGGGGAGAGTAGGGGAGCCATAACAGCGGATTTTTGGAAATTCTTCATTTAAGGGGGTAAAAAGGGGGTCCACGCAGACGAAGTCGCGAGCGGAGCGCTAGTTAGACCGGGCGGACACGACAGTTGGAGGTGTACAATTTTTTACAGTATGCAAATTTGCGAGAACGTCTTAGACGACGACATTTGTAAGCACTATCAAAATTAGATTGTGATTGTGATTCCCTGTGCATCACACTTAAAATTTAATTTTAAAATGTAACAAAAACAGTACGCGTGTGAAAAGTATGCAAACGCATATTTGTCACTTATACTAGAAACGTTATCGATACATTAATTTGCATTGAAATGCACTCGCTCGAATATTTTTTTTCAGTATGCAAATTGTTGTATCGATATTATCTATTTAAGTACTCATCGTTTTATAAAAGTGGACCTACTGAGAAAAAATAATACACTAGCTAGATCCATCATGGATCTGGAAAATAGGTCTATTGAAATTGAAGGTGTTTTTTATACTATAAGCAGTTTAAAAATTTATTGTTTGTCTTCTACTAAATACAAAAAATATACCTGCCGGCCTAGCATGAGCGGCTTATAACGCGCGATATGATATGGTACGGCAAGTTGTCTTGCTTACCCCACTAAGGTGTAAGCAAGACGGCATGCCGTACCATATCATATCGCGCGTTATAAGCCGCTCATGCTAGGCCGGCTGTTGTAACTACGTTTTGTACGGAATACTTAAATTCCCTAAACGTACGAATTTTTTTTGTAGATTTTAGGAAGAAGCATTGAAACATGCACCAAGATATCCTTAGGTATCACTGTTTATCTATTAAACAACTACTGAAATTCAAAGTGCCTACACAATATTAAATGATAAATAACATTTGCTACATAAAGCTGTATGTTTTTTTGTAGGCGCAAAAACCTTAAGGCTATTCAACGCATTATTAACTTTTCATGAATATTTTTATTACTTATTTTATGAGAGGAATGATGTGAAACTTAAGCATCTTACAAGACTTTACAAAGTTTTATTAGCAATCACTCGAGCTTTAGTGTAAAGAAGATAACATTTCTGTGTGATTTCGCTAATCTAAGTATGATTACAGGTTGAGCCTGGCCCTATCTTCTATATATATATATATCGGGCGTGGGGCCCTAGGACAGCATCAGGATGGGTTACCATTAAGTATTTATTACGAGCTTATGATTGTGGGCAAAGGGAAACGCTAGCGAATGCTTAATAAGAGGGTTGATAATAATCAAATCTAATGTAACTGCTATTAACACTGAATTTAAGTGACGATCTAGATATCCTATTAACATTCTTTCTAAGACTAGGTTTAAGGAAACGAATGATGAGTTCGTGGGTCACGTTTTAACCGTTCAACGTCTCTAGATCGAATGCCAAGCTCCAGAGCTCATATGCAACAAGTTCGCATCCCATAGTTTTTATAAATGTCTCATAAATCATTATTAACTGCGGGCCCTCGACCACATTCAGTGTGTGATAAGATAACACCGTTCGTTCCCAGAACATCAAATCAATACTTAAATCCCAACAAGAGGTATTTTCCGTAGCACTCAAATATTATAGGCAATAAATAACAATAGCTTGTTAGTTATTAATTACGAACCTAATTAATGATATCGGCCAGGTGCCGACATATATAAAATTCAAAGTCCTGACTGACTGACTGACTGAGATGATAATGATAATTGATAATGATAATTTATTTCAAAAGAGCTTACAAAAACATACAGCTAAATATACATAAGTACAAGTTTTTCTTAAAAATACACTTACAATTTATTCATCTGTGTCTGAACTAGATACTAAATAATATCTGTAATTCAGACAGCAGCGCTCTTCCTATTTAACTAGGTAGGAATTCATACATAAGTACATAAAAAATAACTAGTTACAGATACACACGCACTCTTATTAAAATACAAAAGCACCATCATTAAAATACAAGAATGATAAAAAATAATGAAAAACTAGTGTGTGGTATTGGCCTCCCGGTGTGTAGAATGAAAATGTATGATGAGTGTGTGTGGGAGGGTATATGAAAAAAAATAAAAATAAATAAATATATAGGTAAGGATATAAACTAACGTATAAAAGTTAGTAGCGTCTCGGTTTCATCGTAGGTTAAGTTTTTTATGTATTCAACAACCTTTTCCTGACAATTTCTTCTGTTTAACGCCCGGATGTCTACATGTTTATTTACTTTATTGTAAAGATGTGGACCTAAAAAGCAAAAGTGATTATTAACATACTGATGTTTAAATTTTGGTAAGTCATAGTGAGTAATAGCTTTGCGACGTCTGGTGTTTTTGGGATATTTTTCTGTATTTACGACCGAGTGTTGTTTAACTATGGCAAGCATTATAAAAAGTTTACGGACGGACAGGACTTTACATGTCTGATAAAGTAGGTGCGTAGGGAACAAATAGGGACGGAAAGTGCTTACTTTGAGGATGGCTCGTTGAGCAATTTCTAGGGGTTTTATGATGGTCTTTGGAGCGCCTCCCCAGACAGTAATACAATATCCCAATACCGACTGACAAAGTGCCAGGTACACTTGTTTAATTAATTTAGCAGATGCAATGTGCCTTAAATTTTTAAAAATGTATATCAATTTTCTTAGCCTGGTAGTAAGCAGTTCTATATGGGGTCTGAAGGAAAGGGTATTATCTATGATTATACCAAGATATTTTAAGGACCCTGTCACAGACAATAATGGACAGCTACATGATAAATGATTGCAACAGTTGTGTGCAGTCAAGGTGCAAGATGCAGATGGTAAGTTGGTGTTTCGCATCGAGAAGATCATGTAATGTGTTTTATCTGCGTTTAGTGTTAGTATGTTGCTCTTTAACCAGTGACTAACTCTATCAAAACCATACTGGGCATTTTTAAACACTTCTTCCCACGTTTCAGCTGTGAACAAGAGCACTGTATCGTCCGCATAGGATATAATTTTTCCACCGATTAATTTAAGGTTACACAGATCGTTTAAATATGCGAGAAAGAGACTTGGGCCAAGAATACTGCCTTGCGGCACGCCGTACGTGATCGGTAGGTCTTCACTTACAAAATTATCTATTTTCACTCGTTGAAAACGATCTGAAAGGTAATCTTCAAATAATTTTAATTGTTTTCCCCTAATTCCGAATCTTTCAAGTTTGCAGAGGAGCAGCGGTATCGGTAGATATCAACGCACATCCCAAACCGCTGAACCTAGAGACTTCAAATTTTGCACATAGATACCTTATACAGTGTAGACATCCAATAAGAAAGGATTTTTGGAAATTTCACCCCTAAGGGGGTAAAGTAGGGGATGAATATTTGTATGAAAGTCCGTCAGTTTTGAAGTTAGGATCTTCAAATTTTGAATTTAGGCTGACAATTGAAAATAATATTTACGTGTGCGATTTTGACAATTCCACCCCCGAAGGGGTGAAAAGGGGAATCAAATGTTGTATCGGGAAAGTCCTTTATTAAAGGAGGTCACTAAAATCTGGCCAGTTAATGTACCGAGGTACACTTTATGGAAAAAAATACTCTATGAAACGGTGAATAATAAAACAGGGTCTACTTTGTTTGTTAGTTATTTGAAAAAGGCAAAAAATAATAATTTCAGTCTGAAAAAATACGCCATTTTAGACTCTGTCTATGATAAATAATCTGTGATACGATTATGAATATAATCTGTTTGTACTCAAAAAGCTGTCAAAAAGCGTTTTGTTACTTGCAAAGAGACAATTTATTTGCTTATTGTAATATTATTATTTTCTATTTTTTATTGTTTTACGCCCATTAAATTACGTGTTGATAAAAATGGACGACAAGTAGCTATGCATTAGCAATAATTAACAGCATATAAAATATTTTTAACAATATGGGTATGAACATGGGCTTCATTTGACATTTGAAGCTCATATTATGCCTATATAAAGACAAAATATGGGCTTCAAGTGTCAAATGAAGCCCATGTCCATATCCATATATTTTAGCCGGTAGACTCCCTGCCCCCCTAGCATGACCAACAAAATGGGATATGATATGATAAGTTATCCGGTTTAACTGTCAAAAGACTATGGGTTTTGACGTTTGAATGTCGATAAGTCGCTTTATCATTCGATACATATCGCGTTTTGGGTGGTCATGCTAGGCTTACAGAAGTCTGATACTAAACGCAATTGAACATCCAATGTTACCACATAATAAAAATGTGTAACAAGTAATTAACAACTTTATTAATTTATTATCTAGTATTATCTAAATATAAAAGTAAAATGATACGTTTTTCGGAATCCTCGATTTTTTCTCTACATATTGGTACCTATGTACCTCACGGTACAAACATGGCCAAAGATGTATGGACTATTAGTGACCTCCTTTATTATTTTGGGTTATGGTGAAAATTAAAACAAATAAGCAAACACATATTTCGAATTTTTTCGAAAATCAACCCCTTAGAAGTTAAATGGGATAAATTAACCTAAAAATCGATATGGGTGTCGTTATTGAGGTTTTATGGGATGACGATTGCAAAAATGGCATTTAATGAAATCAACCCCTAAAAGGTTGAAATAGGGGTGAAATTTTGAATGAAAAATCAGGGGGTAAAATAGACATTTCAAATAGAAACTTTGTGGGCTTACTTCTTAAAACAAATAGGCAACCCATTTCGTAATTTTCCGAAAATCAAACCCAGGGGGTAAATAGGGTATAGAAACCTAAATCATCTTAAGTACCCTCAAAGTTCTTGGTACCTAACAAGTTCTTGGTACCTACCTAAGCTACTCAGAACTAACTTTTTTTTTTACCTCAATAAATGTAATTTTTTGTAAATAATTGTTTTATTTACCGGGGTACTTCAGTATCAGTAATCCTGGGTACTGTTTATTTAAGACTTATATGGGTACGGTTCTAGGGTTAAAGGAATTGGTTTTACTTAGTCACACTGTCACAAGGCAGGCCGCCGTATGTTAAGGTCTTCACAGACTTTCAGTCTCCCTGCAGGAAACGGCCGGTAAGTTGCCCGCAATCTGCCACAATGACAGTTTTACATACAAAAATCATATAATTTTTTAAGAATGATAGATAACATATACTATATACTAGGTGTTATTGTTGATCGAAGCATATCGCGAATAGTTCGGCAAAAAATTTCCTGTCAAGACTATTGTCTAATCGACGATTGCAATCGAATCAATTCGGATTGCACTCAGCTGTTTAATGATTAATTTTTGTACCACTCGATAGAATGGAGTCAACAGAATGTAAAAACGTTGGGTTGGTTATTCCCGGCAGAACCGATAGAGAGCGATTGAAAGTTTAATAAAAATTTGTAAATTACACCAATTTGCTTATTAAATAATTAATTCTATACTTAGGCCTCATACTATCGATTGTTATAAAATATACATATTTTAAAACCAGTTGAAATTTTTGTAGAAATTTGGAAGTGTCTATATTTCAAAATATTGACTTTGAAAAAAAATTGTAAAATCATATTTTTTAAATAACTACCTGTAGTACCCCGCGCGTTTATATTTTCCTAAATTATTGTATAAAATCTTAAAGTGGTTTACAGAATACATCTACCTACTAAGTTTTAACGGTGTAGTCTTAATCGTTTTGGAATAAAGTGGCGGTGACATACGGACGAACGGACGGACAGACAGATAGACAGACTTGACGAATCTATAAGGGTTCCGTTTTTGTCATTTGGCTACGGCACCATAAAACTGAATGTCTGGCGGCTTATTCGATCGAGGACTGCAGGCGGCCTGCGATGGTCTGTGAGCCCCATAGAACACGGTTTTTTTTATCTTTTCCATTTTTTGTGGTGGGCCCCTTCATACTCCTAAAGCTGCGTATCGACTTCGCGCTCCAAGAGCGCGGACCCACGTGGTGAGACATGATCTATTTCTTCTTATCCATCCATGATATAAGGATTGCCTCTGCCCCAGCACTGGGGACATTAAAAAGCTGAAGACGTTGACTATCATAAACTTATTTAAAATTTTACATTTTTACATTCACAGTGCAATTTTTATACCTAATTGAAATATTTAAAATGAAGTAGTATTTAGAAAAAATCGACCCGTCTCACAACCAGCTCCGATGGGACCCGAACCCACGACCTTTCGCTATCCGGGTGACTGCTCTAACCACTGAGCTGAGATAACGACTCCGTAGCTCAGTGGTTAGAGCAGTCACCCGGACAGCGAAAGGTCGTGGGTTCAAGTCCCATCGGAGCTGGTTGTAAGACGGGTCGATTTTTTTCTAAATACCTACTTCATTCATTTTAAATTTTTCATTATCATAAACTTGATAATATAATTTAAAAAAAACGCTACTGGCGTTCCACAATAATAATTTTTGAATTCCACACAAATATATCAGTTTTCTAAATTAATTAGTACTTAGTATAGTGGCCTCATTACTATGTATATTGAAAATGAAAAATTAGAAAAATCTAACCATCACCCAAATTACTCCGACGGTAACCGAACCCGGGACCTTTCACTTTTCGGGCGAATGCTCTGACCACTGAGCTACGGAATCGTTTGAGATAATTAATGCGAGAGTGTTTAATGCTGCAGTTAAAAAGTTTCTGAAAGACCTAAATAAAAACAATTGTTTTTATTTTTTCTATCTAATTTGTGTTTCGAAATAAAACAGTTAAACATTTTTAAATAAAACTTAACAACGATTTATTATCCTAATAGTGCCGTACATAAATATTATATACAGAAAATTTTTCTATTTACAGTGTTCTTAAGCTATTCAAGAGTTTGGTTAACCCAAGAATGAGGCGACCACCGCTGGTGGGATTGCTCCACCAGGCCCTTGTTCAATGGTAGGCTGGAACCCGTTCTCATCAGCGATGTAGCTGACGACATATGTCACTCCGTCAGGACCCACCCACGCGTAACGTCCCTGGACAGCGATACCCTCATTCTCAGTACCTTGATTCTTCAGCTGACCTTGTTCTTCGTGCTTGCTTCCGTCCGATAATTCCCACCTGCAAAAAACAATTGCCGGTTAATCTGATAACTTATATAACTTACATACAATGACACAAAAAAACTTTCTTACGCAAAGTTGTAAGAGTCTAGTCCTCCATTATTTACGTCGTATCGAAGTATTTGGACGTCCTGTGGGTTTTGGGGAGCGGCGCAAGCGACGGCGACAAGGGCAAGGAGCACGAACTGTAAAAAGAGCTAATTAAACACTGTTTCCAATTTACGCACTCTTCACTGGACACTTCACTTAAAAAAACATATTATTTAATACCGACCACTTTCATTTTTTGTTTTCTTTTTAACTACGACTGTTCTCCACCAAGCACACTTGGGTAGTGGGATGATTACGTACCACTGCTGTTGTCTTATATATTTCTTCTAATACGTCATTGCAACACCACCGCCCAGCCCGCTTATCTCATTTCAGTAGGACCAACTCCACTGCATCTGCTTTAAGGTGAACGTACGTAGACAATGTTCGCAAATTCTAAGTGTTAACAGAAACATTACCATCTGCAATTTTCTCAAGTAATCCGAGTACAAATGCCAATCGTAATAGGGATTTCAAAAGGTAGTAATCATCTTTATGAAACGTTTACATACCTACATAAAAACAATATGTTGCCAGGACTAATAGCCTTAACACCGCAGAAATACTTAAGACATTAAACAAAAGTTCAAGTTTATCTCACTTATATGTAGCTGCGGAAATGTGTTTATTAACGACAGAAAATTGAAGTTTAGTAAAACAATTGAAGTTTTTTTTAAGAACGTGCTATTTGTTAATAGAGTAAATATTCGTATTATTTATGTTTATCATTATTTTTCCATTCAGTGATAGTAGGTACCTCGTTTATTCCTTGCAATCATAACCATTTCATTTCTTTAAATAGTGCTTTAATTGTAATGTATAAATTTCTTTTTAAGAGAATGGTCATTGATGGGGAGAAGTACAAAAGCTGTTTATGTAACGAGAGTGCTACAGTTGCGGTTAAACTGGTTCATTCTATTTATTGTCTGTAAGTCAAAAAATAAATGCGAGACAAGTTTAAACTTAACTGTTCTCAGAAGTAATTAATATTGATCTCTTAACTTTACGACTGTACACAAAGCTGTCTTTAGTTTCTTTAATGTGCTGTCATACTTTAAAAGAACCGGTTGTTTTAGCAAGCACTACAAATATTTTACAGCAAATTACTATTTATTATTGTTCAGTGACGATACGTAACTTTCAAAATTATTATTTATCAAAAATTATTGTTTATAATGACAAATTACTCCAAAATAGGAATCCTAAATATTTTGTAATGATTCACGTTACTCTTAGATTATGGGAATATAAACAACTTTAACCGTACGATGAAATAGCTTTTAGCATTTTCATTTACTTGATGTTAGAGGAATATGAATAAATCCTGCAGGCACAGTGTCAAATAATACTTATTTCTATTGTGTTAAAGTATACATTATGTTTTATTCACATGCGTGTAAAACATGTCGTAAATTAATATCAGAAACTGCCGTGGAATCTCAACAAAAAGGTCAAGGTTTATGCATTTTGCGCTGGATTATTTTGTATCCAATTGATTTCTGATGACTGCCTCAGTTGAGAATATTCCCACAGAATGACTACGTGTACATGACAATAAAAAAAGAAATATTCAGTGTTCACAGTAGAGTCTAACTTAATTAGCAGATTCGATGTTAATCTTTAGTGGTCTAAAGTTTCACACACCTTACAATACAATTCGAAATATTATTCTAAGTATATCCTCTATGCACCTTTACATTTTAATGCATATATTATATTTTTATTTGCTATAAAAAGTTCCAATGTTCTTTTGTTACGAGTAAAAGGAACAAAGAGCATGTTTAATAACTTATGATTTTTTTTACGAAATAAACTAAAACTTTATAAGTAGGTATGCGCATTGGAAACTAAACAAAATGTGAACTATTTAACTAGTTTAACTGGATTTTATTAATTTAAAATAGTCAATACGCACAGTTTCTATTTAAAAAATTCAAAAGAGACTGAATTTTTAACACATATTATATTATAAGACTACATGTATGTATGTAATAAGTTGCCGTTTCCTAATTATGATAATGTATGACGATGGTTTTTTTGACTTCTGACCTGTTACTAATCCACGTTTCATTAAAAGCTTCTATATTATATCACATTGCATAATGGGTTTCAAATTTTATTGTGTTTGTTCTATATAAGGTTCTTTTAAAAAAAATACTGGGCAGGCATTTGACCAACATCTTGTTTAATAACAGGATCTGGTCTAAGATGTTGCATGCTTGCCCAGGAGATACCTATTCACTCTGGCCTTAATGAGACCAAGATTAGTTATCGGGGAAAACAAAAGCAGACAGCGCATTCAATTCCTTACCGGTTCGCATGATAAACGAATATGCAAAGTGATTGGTGCGGACAGGTTGGAGTGTCAACAACGTAGGGGTGATAAGCTAGCCTGAGGGCCTACTCTGAAGGCGATACTCGGAAAAATTATGCTAAAGCGAGATAGCAATGAGAAAACGACGCGCGCGGGAGCGAGACCGATTTTGCCGATTACGCAAAAAAAAACACAAAATCACTTCGTATTCAAAAACTATAGCGATTTTAAAAAAATGCTTCTATACGATCCTAAATATTATTGGTGTCCACTAATTAAACTAATTTTCAATAGTATATGCATCCCCATTTAAGAATAATCTTGATATTTCTTATTTTTAGAGGTATTTTCGAAAATAAAAAGTGTCGAGCCAAAATCATAAAATCGTGTTTCTGAAACTATACGATTCTAGATAAAGGTATGAAGAAATATATATCTTATTACCAGATTTATAACAACTCTAACCGACCTATAGTTTTATATCAAAGAGTCCATACTTTTTCCGAGTAGCGCCTGAAACGCAAAACCCGAAACTTCGGTATACCCGTCCCTCTCACTCTCTAGCCGGGACAGAATCGAGTGAAAGGGGCGGGGCTAACCGAAGTTTCGGATTTGCGTTTCAGAGTAGGCCCTCTGCGTCTGGTCCCCCGATGGTGGGAAGGGTCTGGAGGAGCAAAGACGTGCAGTTCTCTCGCACACTCTCCAAAGTGTATTCTATAAAATACCGATAGACATGCAACTTTACGGTGACTGAGGCTCTAAAGTTCCGCCGTAGCCAACACTGAGTTTCCAAAAATTCGTCATCTGTCTTATAGAACTCTCTAGCTCTATTAGTAGATTTTACGTTCTTTTTTAAGTTTAAAACAGTTCATACTTCAGTAAACCGAACTTGCTTGGAAAAATAGTTTATAATATTTACAATTGTAAACAGGTATTTCTATTTAATTAAACAATCTAAGAGGTATGTCTTGGCAGCAATGATAACCATTAATCTGTTTAATTTTTTTGGCGTACCTATATCCCCACTTTGAGAAACGCTAATGTCAGAATCTTCTTGGAAATCTTTGTTTTTTATTGCCTTACCTAAGTCTATGAAACTTAGGTCAACATTACGCATTTGTCGGTAGCAAAGTAGTGGTTTTTATGTAAAACACTGCTTATTTGGGTGCATTACAAAATTCAATGAATACATTAGATTTATAGGCACAATGGTTGGTTGCATCTTGGTTCCCAACCGGTCTGCTTATGTCATGTATTTGGCATAGGGTTACCTTCTGACCAGATAAAAAAAATTGGCTCACCTTAGATTAAAAAGTTTTGTTTTAAGATATTTACTCAAAAGAAAGAGAGCTTTGACATGACATTGGATGTTACAAAAAAATTGCCTTCTAAAAACCATCTTACAAATGCCTAAAATCAAATCAAAGTCTAAGAAATCAACAAAATTAACTTTATGTTCGTTATTTGTACTTAACCATTGATCAAACCATACATACTTAAATGTAGTGGGCGTGACGGCGCGGGCGCGCGGCGGGCGGCCGTCTTCGGCGGCCGGCGCGGCGAGGCGCCCATATCTAGAACGATCGTGTAACTTGATACTGACAGCCCTACAAGCTCCGGCAGTGCGACACGGCCGGTGACCTCCGACACCCATCACTTTCTTGGCCACGGATCCAAAGAGCCGGCCATTTTCGGCTACCACTAAAAGCTTAACGACAACTTCTAAACATCTTATCATTATGAATAATTAATTGTTTATCTTCTTATTCGGTCCAAGGTTGCCAGGTGACATAACGAGACGTGATAGTTATCGAAATATTTACTTATGTAACGTTTGTTTGGAACAAACATTTGTCAATTTAATGGTTGGTTTTTATAAGTAAACATGTTAGAAGGTTTAATTTAGTCTACTTTTTACTGTGAACTTTTAATCGTATCTACTCTAGATTTGAAGTGTAATTATTTTAGTCTACGAATCTAATAAATCTCTACAAGGTGTTGGTTATGAAATTTAGTGCTTGAAAAGGTTCGAGTTTTGAGTTCGAAGATTGCTGAATTTAGTCAAGAAACAAAACTATATATACCAATAAATCATAATAAGGGCATTTTGGTATCTTAAAAACATGTATTTTTAGGGTTCCGTACCAAAATTGTTAAAAAGGTACCATTATGGTGAGACTTAGGTCCGGTTGCTCGTACATTTAACTTTTGTCAAAATTGTCAAAAGTTTAAATTTAACTGATGTCAATTTTGACATCGGTAAAAGAAAAATACGTTGGTTATCTTAGGGTTAAAAGTGTTGTCTGTACTATTTTATTAACCTTCCCTTAATTACTAATGTCAAAATTTAAACCACCCCCACCCTGTCGGTTATTTTGAACGCCGTTAAATCTGTAATTTGACTGCTCGTTAAAGTAACCTTAGTTATTATTAGTAGTTATTTTGCAAATAACAGAGAAATTTTTTTTTTTTTGCAATAGTGACTAAAAGGGGGTCTTAAAATTAGAATTTGAGCTACTAGGGCATATGGGGTATGTGGAGCGCTGCTTGCACATTCTTAAACATTTTACTTTTTTTCTTAGGCCACATAGCTTTCGACTTTTGATGAAAAATATAAAAAAATATTTTATGTGATAGAAGTTTCGAAAATCATCAACAAAAGATACACCATCGGTCAAGAGGTAGCGCTGACCTAAAACTGCAATATTCTACACCGCAAGTTCTCTGACGAATATAGCCTCGCCGATGAAAACATTTTCACGTTTTATTTATTTATATTTATGATGGTACGAAACCCTCGGTGCGCGAGTCCGACTGGCTCTTGACCGGTTTTATATTATTTACCGATTCGTAACTTCATAGTTAGATAATCTTAGAAACACTTTGATATTAGTAACCTCTAACCCAGTACACCTTACCTTTTTCGTATAAATGCACTTTAGATTATCATTTATCATCATCAAAAATAAGAATAATTTATGGTACTTACTTATGATTATATAACATAGATGCTTTTATTATGTGAGGTAAAACAATAAACATTAAATTAATTTTAATTTTTCGATTGAAAGAGGAAGTATAGTAACAATAGCCATCTAATTTTCTATAAAAACTGCTACCGGTACCATAGCTCAGGGCTGTCCAAACCACAGACCTTCGCGGGCCGAATAAAATTAACACTGGAGGGCCACAAAAACGAATATTTTGAGTATTCATGAAAAAAAATGCAGGGTGGCCGGCAGACTTTACTCATTGAATTAATTTACGCGTTGCCATGAGTCAGAGGGCATTCAGTGAATTTAGCAAGAGACTTTTTTGCGATTTTCTTGTTCTTAGTTTTTACTCCTGACAGTATGGTCGTGGCTATCGATGGACAGGATTGCGGCTTGACGTCGCTACTCGCTAGCTCTCGCATCGGTTTTTAGTCACCAAAAAAGCTGCCTGCAAGACACCTACAACAACAAAAATAACTACAACAGCAGTTCAGAGAGACAGGATCAGTCATAAATCAGCCTTGACTAGGGCCGAGAAATAATACAATATTATCACAGATTTGTCGGTAACATCGCAGCTCAAACTAAGTAGGTATCAAAACCGTCAGATCAATTCTGTAAAAGCATATCAAGTTTCATTCCTTATAATCTTCAAATAATCGAACAGATCTAAAAGACTGTTAAGAGGAAGAAATTAAAGCCAGCTCTCTCTTGAGCGTTGTCTTTAAACACTTCTTTATTTGTGACAAGGCGCATTTACTTAAAAGGGTATTTAAACAAACTGGAGCAACTTTAGAGCAATGAAAACAATGTTCACAGCCCGAAGACCACAGTTTGGTGCACCGCTATTTCCGTTAATAGTATAATCGGCCCTTATTTTTTGGTAACCACGAAACAGTGACTGCAGAAATATAGTGCTTATGATAGACTCCATCCATCCTGGTTGCCAGACCTGACGACATTAGATTTTTCTTGTTTTTTAACAATGTCAATTAAATCTCGTTATTATTGCAACTCTCTAACAACAATAGCTCCTTCAGGCAAGTATCCGCGTGAGAGAGATCGCAGCCGCCAGTCCAGATTTGTGTAAGCGAGTTGTCATTGTTGAGAATATGAGGTCACGATTGGCAGGAATTTGTACAAAAAGATGGGCGCCACTTTTTAAATCTAAAACTCCCATGAATATTTTTTACGAGAATTTGATTGTGTCATTATTTAAAATTTTAGTACTAATCAAAGTACTCAAACCAAATAGTTAACAAATCTGCCAACAAACATTTAGTACAATAAAAAACATAAGGCGTTGCGGTATCGGTTCAATCTTTGTGTTAAAACTACTATTATGGTTGATTTTTTAAATATTTGTTTCTCAAATTTTATAATTTAAGGATATTTTAAAACCTAACATTTAAAAATCAACCATAGCTTGACTTTTGATACACGTGTCGCGGGCAGTACAGAATCATGCCGCGATCCGCATGCGGCCCGCGGGCTTGAGGCTGGACAGCCCTGCCATAGCCTAATCAAACGTATCAATACCTTTGGCTATTGGTATTATGCAATGCAATAGTTGTAATATGTTCTGACAATGTAATAATAATGGTCCATTTTACAGTTCGCCAATGTTGTGGCACGTTGTCTTTTCAAATTGCATGAATAGTGATTGCCTCAGAGTTCTTTGTAGGCGAGTTAACGAGTGCGATTTATTGGTACTGGGAATTTGAGAAACGATTGTAACAGATCTGCTATCTGATCTTCGTATAAGGCGAAGATATTCTTCGATCGAATGTTAAAGAAATTTCGAGGAAGTTTTTATGGGCTAGTTCAGTTATGTAATGTGCATTGTTTTATGAAGTGATTAGGCTTGATAATCTTGATATGATACCAATATGGACACAATGGGATAACCATTAGAGAAACAATAACTCAGTACTAAGAGTAGCATACTCTTAAACATATTTTTATTTTAAGCTGTATTCTTCTCATTGGGATCTTTTAACCAACGTCATAAAAAGGAGGAGAACCACCTCCTTCGTTCTGTTCTCCTCAATTCGTCGGAATCTTTTTATGTATGAACGCCGAAGTACGTTACTTTTTACATTACATTATTAAGTTACGTTAATTTTTGTTTTATTTAGTTTTGTTTGAAAAGGTATCAGGCGGTCCCAATTTTGGACTACGATCTATTTTTTATTACATAAAACCCACTTTACCCGAGACGTACTAGGCAAGGGTGGATAGTCAATTCATGGTTTATGCACTTTTATGCACTTTTATTTATGTACGTTTTATGCACTTGTTGTACAATCTACTATTAATGAAAGAACTGTTAAATTGTAGATAATTTATCCAGGAGTCCAACGACAACACGGAAGGCCACAAAAACCAATAAATTGGAACTACTTGAGAATAGCGGTGTCACATTTCAAGTGGCTATCAATAAGAAGCGCGTGCAGCAGCCATAAAAAAAAACTTCAAGATTTTCATGCTTACGTAGACGGCAAACTTTTTGATTTTTACGCTGCCACCGACCTCTTTCCTGTAGTTTTCATACATTTTATATGAACACACATCCACATGGCCTCCACACGCTAAAAATCGTCGGCACTCATTTTTTGTGGCCGCTACTGGCCACTAACACCGACACATAATACTGCAAGCAAATGGGTAAAAAAAAGTAGCGGCTACAAACCGCAAGTGTCTACTATTGGCTGTATCTGTCGCGCGCTTCAGCTATCTTTGCAGCTGCTTCTAGTTTCAAGTGGCGGCGTTTGTGGATGTCGCGTGTGGCTCGTGTGCGGCGGCGGCGACGCTTAGGTCCTGGGTGTAGGTATTTTGATGTCAGTTTTTTATCAACTGGAAATCTGATAGCGGCATACTTATTTACTGGTATTTATTTGGGAATCATCACTGATTATAAAATATTTGGAGATGTCTAAACAGAAACATCAAAATTTATCAACAAAAGAAGGGTTTGTGTGTCAAGTATTTAAATAATAATAACATGTTTGATGTTTATTTAAAACGACGCGACCACTCTATCCAGTTCATCTTCTGTGAAGCACAGCAGTAGCAGGCAGTAGACTCTGCGGCGGTCCACGTGGCTCTCCTCTCGAGGTGACATATAGTACGTATCTTCGTCCGGCGAGTATCTGTCCACATCGATCCTACAAAGCTGTAGGTAAATAAGGTGTAGTTGTAATCAATGAGTTTGCTAATAGTGAGCTGAACAAGAGGGCAGAATGGTATGGATCTGATGGTGTTTGTTTGCAAAATAGTTTTTATTTTGTTTGAAAAAAAAAATAGCTGTTCCATTTATTTTAGTCGAGTCGATGTTGTACTTTTCTATGGAACAGCTGTTTATCTTTCGCGATTGTGGTATTCATCAAAAAATATTCATATCGTAAGATGTACTTAGCTGCCGCATACGCGCTTTTTTTAAATTACAGCAAATAACAAAAAGTTGATAATAAGCCAAACACCGTACAATGTAGTAGCGATTACTTGCTATTATAGTTTTAGTGTTACAGTATTGTGTAATGTCTTTTAAGGATGATATAGGACAGAAAGAAAAAAATTGTCTACTTCAAATTATACGTCTCATGATGATACATACTTAACTGGCATATTAGATGTATTCCTTAATTAACATTCCGAATACGGACGATAGTTGCATAACTTTCGATCTTAAAGAACAACAAAGCAGGCCAACCGTTATAAAAATTTATGTATTTAACATTTTGATTATCATTATCAGTATTACTATTTTATGTTTGGAATTGCATAAGAAAATACCTTGTAAGGTGCGATAAAATAACGTCATATCAACATTTTTCATTTTTTTATACAATGCACATTGGTGAGGGAAATTTTTTTCACTTTGTCTTTTTTAATCAGTTAACTATTCAATTAAGAATTTTAGCAGATGTGAGACAGTTTACTGAAGCACTATAAACTGTTAATTTAATGACGATTCTCAGAAATTAAAGAAGTAATATATCATGTATGAATCAGTGTATCTCCTAATAACATGGCAGAGCCATATGAGTCACACATCATGATAAACCCTATCTCTGAAGTCCCAAGTTTCACACCGCCGGATAATGTAAAAGAATGACTTTTCTGTATCATGTCAAATATAGTATGGCATTTTGGTACTATTGTTCTACTACTACTTATCCTCTATATCTACTTACTGTGGAATTAAGGTTTAGCCGACACGTAGCTTATCTAAAGGAAGATCCACGTCGGGGATTAAATTATTTTAAACATAAACTCTTTGATCTCTCTTATGTAATAAGTATAAAATAAGAATTAGTTACAGGCCAGAAAATCAGCAATGCGTTACTTATATTTTTGTTAGGAAATATTCATGAGATCATTACGCTTCGTAATAGTATGATGTAGTCATTAAAGTGGTCATCATAAAACTAAGTACTGTATAAAAGGCATGTGGCGTATACTATAAAATTCATATAATTATCATGATCAGTTACCTTTTTCTTACCATCCCAGAAACATTCCAATTCTTCAAAATGACTGTTCAATTGGGCTTTTGGGAATTTAAAATACCTTCTTAGTTCGTTATAGCGTCCTAAATGCTGAAAAATTGTGTCATAATTTTTTTATATGCTTAAATTTTATTAATGAATTCAAATAACTTATTGACTGAAGTCGTTTCTTATGAATTTGCGTTGATATGCTTGTGATAGTCTAAAAAGTTAATGTATATTTGGATTGTGTGAACATTTTATTATACCTATTGAAAACGAGTAAAAAATGCATTAATTGTAAAAATAAAGTTTCACAAAGAAGAGAAAATATATTATGCATACTTCAGGATCTACACCTCCACTTCTTCGGACGGTGTCCTGTGGGAATTCCTTCGGGAATATTCTTCTTAGCTCAACATCCTCGCTATAAAATAAATACAATTTGAATATTCCTAACTCGGTTGCCACACTACTTGTTGTATATTTTAGTAGGGTGCCTTTAAATTAGAGGTTTGAGCCGCGCCACTATTACAAGTGGGTAGGCTAGCGCGTTTCAGTGGGATTACGACCATTGGCATTGACGACCTCCGTGGGCGAGTGTACGCACCGGTTTTTAAGGCGTTCCGAGTGCTTCTTTCTTTGGAGATCCCGGTTCGATTCGCGATCGGGTAAATATTGAATACAATTTTTTTAATATATACTTGGGTCTGGGCGTATGTGTTATACCCGTCATTGTTTCCATTTTTCATAACACTAGTGCTCAAGCTAAGTTTGGTATTGGAACAATGTGTGATGGTCTCCAATATTTATTTTTTTATTATCACTGCCAGCTTCGCCCTTATATAGTCTGTAGTCTTCATGAACTCCTCATAAAAAAAATTGTGTGTCTTCAGGTGGTTTCGAGAATGGTTTAGATTTACAATTAGACCCGGTAGGTGGCGTGCTGTCAATAAAGCGGTACAACGTTCGCCGGATCTGCTAGTATAGTAACGGATGTCCCAAAAGTAGGTATAGGATGATTTGTCTCAATAAAACGCGAATGGATTGGAATTTCTTCGTAGTTTTATTTTATTTTAAAGAAGAGACTTGTACAATTGTGTCTGAATAGAATATCTGCTAAATGGCCGCCACGGGCATTTTTTTCTGAGTGCAAGTTTTTCATGACACTTTCACACATTTCGCTGCTAATTTCACACATTTCGCTACTTAATTCACCAATAACTCGGCGAATATTTTGTCTATAACTGTCTATGTTTTGTGGATCGTTGGTGTAGGCTTTATCTTTGACGTAGCCCCAAAGAAAGAAATCCAATGGCATCAGATGGCTAGATCTCGAAAGACATTTGATATCACCTCTTCTTGAAATTACGAGATTTTTCGACCTTTCGACGAGTGTTTGTAATTGATCGTGAATTTTCGTTAAATATTTGTATAACTTCTATGCGCTGTTTTATTGTGAAACGCTCCACGATTAATTTTACATGTGTCAAGAGGAGGTATGTCAAATTTCAACCCGCCATCTTGAACATTTCGGAAATAGCGCGAAATTCAAAGTACTTTTGAGACACCCTTTATAAAAAAACATCACTACCATTAAGTCTTTCAAACAACACAAGTCATATGCGGTTATAATAGACAAATAGATTCAAGGGGAAGGTTTATTTGTACAATACATCTATAAAAAAATAAATTCTTACAATCACATCAATTTATCAAAGCCCATGTAAAGTTCATACTTTAATACTTTTTGTTTTTGTAAAAACAACCGCCTCTTAACCATAATCTCTCTCCTCTCTCTCCTCTGTGGTCTAGTGATACAGACCACCGGTATCAGACCCAGAGGTTCCGGGTTCGATTCCCAGTGGGGAAATATTACACACATATTGTATTCGGTTTGGTTGGTGGTAGGGCTTGTTCTAAGACCGCCTGGATATAGCTACCATACTACCCACTTATCTAAGTCTGACGCCATAAGAACGATGTTTTCAGCATTATTGTGTTCCGGAAATTAGAGATAAGATAGCCAGTTCCACAGTAATTGAGGATTCCGAGAGTAGTGCGCTTCTACTTTCAGCTTAATCATCACTTAACATCAGGTGTGTTGCTAAGTGCTACCCGGTTGTGGATTAAAAAAAAACATAGGTACTTAATTATAGGGAAAACAAAGACAAATAGACATAATCATGCACACAAATATTTGTTTTGTCCGGGAATCGAACCCGGGACCTCTGGCGCAGAAGGCAGGTACCGTACTTCTGCGCCAAATCGGTCATCAAATATATAGGGCGTCCCAAACTATGCCACATGGAGGGAAAGTACCTTAAATACTGAAGGTATAAAATTGTACTAAAAGGAGACTTCATTTTTATTTTAGAAAGAAAACGAACTGCCTTTAAAAAAAATTAAATAATCGCCTGTCTGAACTAGTAATCGAACCCACTTAATGTAAAAAAACTATTTCTTTAATTTTATTGTATCGATCGAAAGGCTTTATAAGCATTTATTTCTTCTAAGTAACATAGCATCTTAAGGCGCTACTCGGAAAAATATGGACTTTTTGATATAAAACTATAGGACGGTTAGAGTTGTTACAAATCTGGTAAAAAGATATATATTTCGTCATACCTTTATCTAGATTCGTATAGTTTCAGAAACACGATTTTATGATTTTGCCTCGACACTTTTTATGTTCGAAAAGACCTCTAAAAATACGAAAATTCAAGATTATTCTTAAATGGGGTTACAAATACTATTGGAAATTGGTTTAATTAGTGGACACCAATAATATTTGGGAGCATGTAGAAGCATTTTTTAAAAATCGCTATAGTTTAATGCGAAGTGATTTTGTGTTTTTCTTGCCTAATCTGCAAAATCGGTCGCGCTCCCGCGCGCGTCGTTTTCTCATTGCCATCTCGCTTCAGCACGATTTTTCCGAGTATTGCCTTAAATAAAAGGAAGACTACGAAATATTACATTTGTTGAATAATAAGTTTGTGCAGCGTTATGGATAGCCTCCTGTGACTACCGGGCTGAAAACAACTGACTAACATTTCAATTAGTAATAATGCTAATGAGTTAAGATTGAAGCAATTATACCTAATTTACCTATCATAAGTGTTTGATGAAGTTATAATGTGATAAGTAACACCGCCTCGATTGATTTAAAAATGTTTGAATAATTTGGTGCGGTCTATTTCACCACGTAGCACAGACCGCACCAAATAAGTACTGTAGGTAAAATTTTATTTAAATAGGACTTTATTTTTGTTTAAATAACAATATGAACTGCATTCAAAGATTTTTTAAATAATAGCATGTCCGAACCGAGAATTGAACCCGCATCAAATTATTCAAACTTTTTTAACCCAATCGAGGTGGTGTTACTTATGACATTATAACTTTAACAAACACTTATGATGGGAAATTAGGTGAAGGGTTAGAAATGTAACAGTCAGTTGTTTTGAGCACGACAGTCACAGAAAAGACTATCCATAACGCTGCATAAACTTGTTATTAAACATTAAATGTTAAATTTAGTAGTCTTCCTTGTATTTAAGATGCTACGTTACTTAGAAGAAATGCTGAGCTATAATCGAGCGTTACGATCGGTACAATAAGATTTGAAAAAAAAAAATTTACTCTCAGCGGATTCGATTCCCAGTTCCGACAGGTGATTATTTTAAATTACTCGAATGCAGTTCGTTTTCTTTTTAAAATAAAAATGAAGTCGATTTTCAGTAAAATTATATGTCTTCAGTATTTAAGGTACTTCCCTTCCATGTGGCATAGTTTTGGGACGCCCTGTGTACATTGTTTGTACCCTTGCTTGAGGCTGGTCATCATCATCATCATCATCATCAGCCATTTAATGTCCCCACTGCTGGGGCACTGGCCTTCCTTATGAATGGTATAAAATAAAGTAATAAATCGTCTCTTTATTAACAGTAATGAATAATTATGTCAAACTTACTAGGTATAAATTACACCATAGCTTGCATTGATTAGACTTTGCAGGACCTAGAAATTTACAGCAGGTTAAATCCAATGATACTGCTGAAATTTTCTTTATGGAAATAGGTATATAAAAAACTTACAACACATGTTACTAAGAAAACTGCTTTTACCATGTTTAATATATTTTGCTTTACGTGAACATTGGATTTATAGAATTGTTTATGGAAATATGTATAATCCAAGTAGTTTTACTTGCACCCATAAAAAAGTAATATAAGTTATCAGTAAACCAACAACGAAAACGTTATTTGTATGTTAAACTATTAAAAACTGTCGCAGTCACACTTTACTAGGTTGGAAAGAATTAGAATAAGATTTTAAACTTACATGGTCATTATCACTATAACTATTATGAAAGACGGGATTTTTACCATGTTTATTTCGTTTTTCGAGTTCCCGATAGTAGTCAGTTACTCCGTGATCATGGCGTGTGCAACTGCGCCGAAATATCGGGAACTCGAAAAACGAAATAAACATGGTAAAAATCTCGTCTTTCATAATAGTTATAGTTAGTGGAAAGAATTAGGTTTTTCTTTTTAATAATATTTTGTTTAGGAAGTATGCTTTAAATCTACACTTTTTTTCATAACTTCATAAGTTAGCTCGGCCCAGTGCGTATTTTATTCAATTCTTCGTATTACCATCGTCACTTTATAAAAACTTATTTATGTACCTATCTATGACTCTATAATAATAAACATAAGTACTTATAATATATTGTAAATATTATATAATATACCTACTTACTTGAGGAAGAGGGGAAGAGAAGGACTCTATTAGTAAATAAAACACTTTACTGTGCTTAGATTTTTTAAACAGAAACATAAATTATTAACACAAATAGGTATGTACTTGCTTCTACTTTTTTCACTTTCTTGTAAAATCACATATAAAACAGCATTTTGTGGGAATATTAAGTTTTTTTTATCAATTTATTATTATTATTAAAATTTATACTTAGGATATTATTCATTAGACAATATTTCTATCGTTGTACCTCGCTTCATCACCCGTAAGTGGTTGGAAGCCATTGGAGTCGGCCACGTAATGTACCGTGTACAGACGCCCTCTAGCGTCTATGTAACCAAACTCTCCTCTGACGACTAAAGATCCGTCGACTGGGCTACTTCCACCCTCTTCCCTTCTGAAGCTACCATCTTCAGTTTCGTACCTGAAAATGATAACCCACTTTGAACGATTTACTTACTGTTTGTTAACTGTCAATAACATAAATGCTCAATCATAATTATGAGGTATATCCTGTAGTATGAATAACATGATGTATGGGATTAATATGAAAATGTTAAACATAACTTTCTCACAGTACATTTGTGGAAGTGGCAGCGATTGGGTGTGAATCAATACAAAAGTTGTATTTGAAGAACAAAATGTTAACGTTAAACATTATTGGCCATTGTTGTTCTATTAAAAAGCAATATTCTGTATATATTTTGTTAAAATGTACTCCAGAGTAGTAATGCACCGATTTTGAGGTGATCTCCGTATAATATGCTAAGGATTTCACAATACTATTTCTATTCTAAGTAAGAAAGGTCTTCCCTCTACAAGTTACGCCTATAAAGTTCTTAATTTTGTGTTCAGTCACACCTTTATTACTTTACGGAATACAATAAAGATTGAGTGTTTAGCATTGAGTATTGAGTTTTGTACAATTTATTACAATTTCAGTATACAAGATGTATGAAGCTCAATGCTACTGTAAATGTCAAATTACGATCTTACATGATCAAGAACTAGTTTTCGTTCAGGATCAACTCTTCAACATCTTAATGACTGGTAGAGAAATCTCATTCATGAATAGTATCTACGATTTACGCTTGATTATGTAGTAAAGTTGCATAGGAGAAAGCGTTAAAATCCACTATTTAGGTATGTAGCAAACTCGTTTTTAGTTCTTTCAAGATTTTATCAACTAACTAATTTTATGCAAAGTTCTTCGAACTTTTTTATATGGAGCCTGGCATACCTAGTTGCAAGTATGACATATTTTGGTGTACACATATGAAACAGACGCCAGTAAATAATTTACAAACGACAAATACTATTTGACAAAATACCCTTACTAAATGATCTTCTGAAATATTTCAGTTCGAAGCTGTGAAATAATTTTATTTTACACATTCAACCTGAAATATTTTAAAAAGAATATCATATGACATTTTGTCATTTGTCGTTTGTTATTATTTTCTCTGTTGACTGGCGTATGTTTCATAGGTGTACATCAAAATATGTCATACTTGCAACTAGGTAGCCAATAAGGTTCGATGCCTTTTAAAATGGCTACGTATTATGGACAAAATTAAAATACCTAGATTACATTATATATTAAAAATATATAGTTTTGTTATGTATTGCATTGCTTAAAGCATATTTTAAATTTTTACTTACGCAAAGCTATAAGTACCCAGTCCATTGCTATTGTATATCAAGCTGCGAGTCGGAACAATGTTGCTTTCTACGTAATTAAATAAAAATAAAAATGCTATAAACGCTGTAAATTTAACCTTGATTTTCAAAGACCGCACCTGAAATATAGAAATATAAAACTGAAAAACGCGTAAGTTACTTTTTCGGGTAACAGCATAAGTGGTAACAAAACGCGCGCTAGCTATCCGGAAAAGTTTGTTTTATTTCTTGAGCAGCAGAAATCTAATATAAACTACACTCGTTGGCAGAAAAAACGGGCACTTGCATTGTTTTCATACAAACATGCTCACTTCACAGTCTCTATAACAAATCATTTATTTGTGATTTCTCTACACTTTTACTATTATTAAAATGCTAGATGACTCGTCTTTCCAATAAAAGTCTCTAATAAAATAACCTCAAATAAGATTTTTTCTGTAGAGATGATTGAAAGTTTCTTCTCGTTGCATACATGTTCTATAAAATTTTACAATGTTTTTACATAGCAAAATTGCATTGTGAATGCATAAAAATAATATAAAATCTCAATGTTTTTACATTTTTTGAATTTTGGTAATAAAAAGAGAGTTTTTCAAGTTGTTGATTATCGGAAAAACAAATACTTAACTAACACATTTGACACAGAAATTATTGTAGAAATATACTGAAAGTTTTATTTAAATGACCATGAATTTAAGCATGTTTGAGATGGAAATGAAGCGTTGTCCGTTTTTTCAGCAAAGTGGTCTATCAAACTGATGAAGGTTTATCTACATAAGGCATTCTAATTTGTAATTTAAAACTGTGGAACTTAATTATGCATTTAATTATAAAAGATTCTGGTTTCAGAAAGACAGAATTTAAGATGAAAGACAGGCCTTTAAATGCGATAATCTATTTTAGTAACAGTGAATTTAAATACTTAATGGTGATAATTATTATTGATGTAGTGACTCGATATAGCACTGCTAATATAGAGTTAATCTCCATTCTAAATGTAAATGGAACATACTGGAATAAAACTGGTCACAAGTAGCTCTCCGACGCGACGAGACCAAAACTCGGTGAATATAGCTATCCGAATCACTACTTTGACATCCATAATATAATCAAGACATTATTACACTTTGAATCTTAATATAGATTATCATTTGAAAACATATAAATATCGCCATACTTATATAAAAACATATTTAAAAGCAAAATATAATTATCTACTCAAGATATTGCGATTCAAAACGTTAAATAAAACAACAAACTGTCTCAAATTAAGTAGGTAAACTGCATGTCTTAAGATTAAATTCTATTAAGTTCCTTGATCCACCATTTCAGTTAATTGGCCGTATGTTGATAAATAATCATTAAATTAATGCATATCAGTTAAAGAAAAAATAGGGGAATTGAAATCGCCCTTTGTAACTTGTTGAAAAATGAAACGTATAATCAAGCAGTCAAATAAGTGTGGAGACACTGATCAGCTATAATAATCAATAACCGGTTACTCACCATAATTGTCAATGTCCCTCACCAATGGACACCCAAGAGAACTGTGAGGCAGGATCCTCGCCCACACTATATATCCAGTTGTTCAAGCTGTCATGTCTGGACTTCATTCCTTATTTAACAATGCGTCGCCAAGGACTTTAAGTCATTGACACTAGAATTTGTTCTTTGGCGATATCAAATTTTATAGATTAATATTAGTTGTCAGTCGTTAATTGATACCTCATAACCTGTTGGGCTACACTTAGAACGCAAAGAAATTAAGAACCTTAAAACTTCCAGACTTGGTATGGACGAGATTTGAAATAGATAATAATATTTATTAGATTTTTACACATAATTTCACATAAAGACTATTGTTGAGCAAATAAAAAGAGCAATGTACCTACTATGTAGTATATTTTTTCCAATTTTAGAGTTTGACCAAATCTTATGCAAGTAATTAGACGGCATCTGGTAGGGAAAACGAGAGAGCTGATCTGCTGAAACCAACGCAACGTGAGAGTAGATCATGAGAAGCTATTTGATTGGCACTAAGTAAATAATATTATGATGACAATAAAATGCGACAAGGATTTTTGGCGCGCGATCGAAATCGAGAACTAACCCATCTATACGACTGTATAGATGGGATAATTGACTAATAGGGTATTTTACTGTTGTTGAAATGTAGATATTTAATGATGACGTTAAAAAATATTGCAATTAAGAATACCAAATATGAAAAAATAATTTGAATCTGTTTTATAATAAACGAATTATAGTCTGTTTGATTTTGACTATAGCTGTCTCTTTCTAAAACGAAATCTTCTATGGCGTGACTATGACTCTACTAACCCACTGACGTCACTAAGATAGCGTCCTGTCCTTGTCTAATTATAAAGTTTTAAGTCCTATATCTTTGAAAATATTCAAGATAATTCAAAATGAAAACTTGTTTTGTGTAGCTAATATTTCGAAAAACATTTTAAAGAAATAAAAAAAAATCAGTAAAATACCGTATTATAAGCGATTCTGTCAATGTCATCAAACTGCCAAAAGATCCTTGCCACACTTTAAATGTTATGCGAGCGCAGGGTAGGTATGCACGTAATGGATTATTAGGTCACCTTCCAACAGAGAACTCGTTACCCAAATTATCTATTTATTTACACGAAAATCTCTTAGACGGCCATCACACTAAAGTGATAGCTTTTTTAACATTGAGCAGATGATAATGATACATATCTAACCTGTCAATTAATACATCATCAGCCTGTATATTTCGCTCCAGAGAGCTTTAACAAATCGATTTTTGCAAAGGTAGATATATTTTTTACGTTGTAAACTTTCTTAATTCCAAAAGGTAATAAAAGTTCCTGACTGACACATAAAAATTACATTAAGATTCAAATGCTGTAAATACCTAGCTTTTTGCATACAATTAAAAGCTTAATAAAATTGTAAAGTTGATGCCTGTTTATACCAAAACAATATTAAAATTTAGATTTTTAAGAAGTAAATAAAAGATAAAACCATTGTACAAAATTTTATTTAAGATTTTTAAGTTAAGTAAAACCACCAGCTCTTTTATATAACCATGTAAGGTAGATACGATAAGTCTTCATTCCCATTTATACTTACTGCTCGAAAATCAATTATTTTCATGATTTTTTAAAAACGTTAATGTTCCACGTTTCGCGTTAACGTTAAAAACCTTCTCCTGTATTTGCTTGCAGCCACTTGGTCCTCTTCTTCACCATTATTTCACTAAAACGCCTGGAAGATATTGCTATCTAGCACTAAGGTCTTGTTGTATGCTTTCTGTGTTTTGTTATACTGATATGTTATTTTCTTTGTCATTTGTTTTCCCTGTTGTGTGTGCAATAAAGTGTTTTATCATTATTATTGAGGTTTCATAAATTTAAATTTAAACTAATAATGAAGCCACGATAGCGGCTGGTGTTGATGGCGGAGGTTCTTCAGGGGGAAACTCATCCTATAAGAAAATGATATTCCTTATTTTCTACTCTTCTAAAATTATTGTTTTAATATAATGAAGGTGTTCTATTCTTCAACCAATTAATGAAGCCACGATATGGGGTGACGCATATCCTGCTGGTCGCAGTAATTCACCCTACAAAAAAAATTAATCATTTTTAAGTACTTTGCTTTGTATTTTTAGGAAGGAAAAAGTTTGTATAATGCGATATTAATTAGAATGATAGTGCACATATTATTGCGGCAGTGCAAACAAACGTTTTTTTTTTCGTTAAGTATTATAAAGAGTTTTATGAGTATCTAAAAAATATAACATTTAAAAATACAAATATTTAGTTCCCCAACGATAGCAAGATCAGGGTCCCGTCTACCGATGGTTAAGGATCCAGAAACAGGAACCTTCTCACTATACGGGCCTTGTCCAGAAGTACTGCCTTCTGCATCTGACTCCCGATCCATCCACCTAACGCAAGCCTCGCGGCTCTTGGCTATCAGATCATGGGCAGATATGACTATCGGAACAACAATTATTGCTGAATCGATGTCCCACATGTCGACAATCTCGTGAGCTAAATCAAGATATTTGTTTTCTTTATCCTTTTCAGCTTTCATTATAAATTAACCTTGTGACTCGCTTGAATAATGCCACTTTATACTTAATAACACGTACAGTCTAATTTATATCAAATTAACACTTAAAAGTTTAAAAAGATTGAAGCGATTAGTCTGCTTTTATATCCGAGTAAATATAGCTTTTAAAAATATTCATATTCGCTCCAGCCAGCCCCTTGATTTACAAATCGTCTCGTCGGAAATACTTCCGACAGCGGCATGTATGTGTGTCTCTCTGTCACTGACTGTAGAATAGACAAAGCACAGAATTCGAATCCGTTTCCGACGGTTTGTAAATCGGGGGACTAGTCTCCGGAGTTTTCAATAGGTAAATAAATTGATTGCAACAATTAGTTACGTGGATCTAGGATTTCCATCTAAGATTATTTCATTAAAATATGTACCTAAGCCATTATTAGAAGTTTAGTGGCAAAATGTTATGTGCATTTTAACTGAAAAATAATAAACCGGTTTTAAATGTGAATTAGTGTAACTTTAACATGGACAATTGCTTTTGTATACAGGATGTCCCACAGTTACGTACGGGACACATAGAGAAAGTATTCTAAATAATGGACATAGCTTTCACTGACAGGAACCAATACTTTATTTTTGACAAAAAACGTTACATAACTGCATTTTTTTTAATACGCTTCCCATACTCGGGAGTTGAAAGAAAAAACACCGAGTTGGACCGGCTAAAGTTCGAGAAAACAACAGTCTGTACTTTGATGACATCATCAATTGATTGAGTAACTCGCAAGACAATATCTTGATAAATTAAATGAAAGGAAAACAATGAAAGAAATCTTGGATAATTATGTCGAATCGAGACGATCTATGGAAACGGTGGTTTAAAAAAAATATATACGAATACAGTTTTGTTTCTTGTTATAAGATTAGGAATGGTTTCTTATTACTCTGGGACTCTCTAGATTGTTAGTCGTTTTGTTAATTGTTATTGTTAAATCGAAATAATTAGTTAAGTGCATACGTAAGTACATAATTACTAAATAATTCTCAAAAGATTTTTAGGTCGTATTATTTAGTTACACATTATCATAAATTTATATGTTAGATATATATATGATAGGATGTTATATCGCCATACCTTTCTAGGTGGAAGTGGGTGGTATCCATCTTTGTCAGCAGTATATTGGACATAATACATCTGGCCTGCGTTGTCTACGTAAGAATAAAAACCAGTAACTACGTAATTCCCATCATCGTTATCAAACCCCCCCGATTCTTTCCTCACTGTGTTATCAGGTGTGCGAAAGCTGGAACAGGAATAAAGTTCATGCATTAACAATAGGTCATATTTTGGCTTAGTTCATCTTTAGAAAAATGAAAAAGTTTGCTAAAGTAATAGATGGTTATGTTTCTTACATATAACTATCTGTCAAAGTAAAGTATGACATTGAAAAAAAATATTGACAGCTTATTTAGTGACAGGCTATACTACTTCCAGGTATTTTGATTTCTTTCTGATTCTTATGTAGATATTTATTTATAGAATACTAGTGGATCCTCGCGGTTTTACCCGCGTGGTACCCATTCCCGTAGGAATATCGGGATAAAATATAGCCTATGTCACTTGGGAAGAATGTAGCTTTCTAATAGTCGAAAAATTTTCGAAATCGGTCCAGTAGTTTTGGAGCCTATTCGATGCAAACAAACAAACAAACAATCAAATTTTTCCTCTATATAATATTAGTGTAGACAACAAATATTGACAAGCATAGCTAAAATTTAATATGAAGAAATTCACTTACCTGAAGCTATAAGTACCACTTGCAATATCATTAGTATCAAAGAAAATGGGAGACTCTAGCTCTTGATTTGGAGGAACTGGGTTTTGACCGTAAACAAAGTTTAGTACAACTAATAAAGTCACTGTTATTACCTAAAAATAATAATTATTATTATATTAAAAATCTAAAAACCTGTCAATCGTATTATTTCAGTATTTGGCACTTACTTTGATCAACATTATGTTTTTGTATATTACATAAAAAATACCCAAAAATGTTAATATAATTTCTGCCACATTAACCCCTAAAAGACGCAAAAAAAGGTTAAAAATATATAACAAAAAACACAACAACAGATTTTGAAATACCAATCAAAAACTACAGACTGCTCCGTCTGATCAGATATTTATATTAAGAGTTCAAGACAACGTTCTATCGTGAAATAATAATTTTGTAATTTATGTGTTGATGCGTTGGTTAGACGCAGCCTTGGGTGTTTAAGTGACTGACCACTTTATAGGTTGTAATTTTTTATTTATTAAACAATAAAATAAAACGATTAATACCTTACGATCGAAGTGAGGTCGCTGGGACAAGTAAGTGAAGTCGAGAGATGAGGAGGCACAGGAATCGAGCTACAAAACGTCTACGGGTTCTTCAAGTAAGTTGGATGAAATGTTACATAAAGCAAGCTGTAAACTTTAAGGCATTCAAGAGAACGGTAAATAGCATCGATGTAAGCTCAATTGCGGAAAAGTGGCAATTTGAAGACGCGTTAAAGCAGGTACAATCGCGTTGGTCTGTTATTGAATCTCTTCACTGGGAGATCGACGGTTTGAACGGAGATAATGATGATTATAAGAACGCTTTTACACATCATGAAACAATATTTAAAAATCTGAAGGAAGCCATCAATACAGTCAAAGCTGTGGTCCGTGTCCCACAGAGAACATATCACGCCGCAGGTACATATACCAATTTTTACTGGCAATTAGCGCCAATGGTTTTTTTTTTAAGAATCTTTTCACGGAAGCTGCACATCTGAATTCATCTTTGTCGCAAGCTCAGAAGCGACAGTATTTAAAAGGTAAAATAAGAGGAGATGCTGAGCGCTAAATCCAACACTTACAGATAAGTTCGGAAAATTATAGTACTTGTTGGGAAATTTTAAACCAACGTTACGAGAACAAAAAATTTAAATTTTCGTCGCTCCTTAATATTATTTTAAATCTTCCCAATATACAACATCAGTCGTTATTACTAATTAAGAAAATGCATGATGCAAAAAAGGAAAGTTTGAATGCCATTAAGAACCTTGGACTTGACATCAGGGTGCATACCATCAACTTTAAGACAGCGATTCAAAAAGAGCGCGATGCAGAATAGGTTCCTAAAATTAATTGCTTTCTTTCGTACCATGACCTTCTAAAAACTGGATCGTAAATGAATTGCTAAATGTGTATGACCGAACGATTTGTGTCCTTATTTCTTCTACCCGTCTCTTTCACTCGATTCTGTCATGCCAGGAGAGTGAAAGGGACGGGTATAACCTGCAGGTGACATGTTAGCTTGGCCAAGTTAGACGTCAAATAAGAGTTGATGACAGCTCAGCGGCTGTGAAATGTCATTGAATGATCACTGAATCGCTGTCATTGATATTAAGCTGTCGTGGTACGAATAAGCGAAGCAGATCAGTTTAGGTTCATAAACATAACCGCAATAAGAGTTGATGGTAGGCACCCAGTTTCTGGGATCCAATCATAAACTTACACATTCCGATTACGTAGAGTAAATACTCTACTCTAGTTTTAAATAAAACAGCCGATAGAGATACCGATATTACAGGGAGTTTTTAGATTACCTTGAAAGCAAATTTACTATGCTTGAGCAATCAAAAAGGAAACAAAACATTGTTATTCAAAACCTGCAAACCAAAACGCAAACAATTACTGGTTCTGTTCCTAGAAAACTTCAATTTATGAATTACTAGCTGTGCCCGCGACTTCGTTCGCGTGGAATACTGACTTTCGGCAGCATTTTTATTTTTTTTAGGTAATAAGGTTTTTTCGTTTTTTGTGTATTTATTTTATATATATTAGTTTAGCGCTATGATACATATTAACACATTAAAAAAATATTTCACATAGCCTTCCGCCCGCGGTTTCGCCCGCCTGTACTACACGACGTTATCTCGAGGGAAAGTTATATTTTCCCGGGATATCAATTGGTCTTTGTCACTCTCTAGCTCCTAAAATGTCCACATACTAAAAAAACACGCCGATCCGTTGCTCCGTTTTGACGTGAAAGACGGATATACAAACAATACAAACAGTAATATGTCAAAAGAAAAAACTTATCACGCTGAACAACTTCTCTCAAGATGCTATCTCATATAGTTTAACTTGGCTGCTAGGGTTCCACATCAGCTGGCCTAGCATGAACGGCTTTTATCATGCGATATGATATAGCAAGTCATGCTGTCTTGCTAACCTACCCCACTAAGGTGGAAGCAAGACAGCAAGACGTGATATATCATATCGCGTGATATCATGATGGTAATGCTAGCCAGGCAGGTGTACCAAGACCTTCAAACTTTGTACGTCAATAGAAAATGCTCATCACATTTAACAATTTTCCATAAGACGGTATTTTTATATCTCTCATAGTTTGGCTGGACTGCTATGGTTCCACATCGGCCATTTCGATCTTCTAAATAAATTATAGCCTACTTATAAGTTGGCGACAACTAATAGCTATATAACAAAAAAAGTTTCATTAAAATCCGTTCAGTAGTTTTTGCCTGAAACGTGGACAACAGACAGACAGACAAAAAATTCAAAAACTATATTTTTGGTATCTGTTCCGTTTAAGAAGTGTGTACTACACGACGTTTTTCCGAGGGAATGAGATATTTTTCCGGGATAAAATTAGCCTATGGGACTCTCTAGCTCCTAAACTATCCACATACTAAAAAAACAGGTCGATCCGTTGCTCCGTTTTGACGTGAAAGACGGACATACAAACAAACACACTTTCACATTTATAATATTAGTATATATTGTATGTCAAAAGAAAATACTTATCACGCTGAACAACTTCTCTTAAGATGCTGTATTTGTATCTCTTATAGTTAAGCTGGGCTGCAAGGGTTCCAAATCAGGAGTACCAGACCTTCGATATTTTTCCGTCAATAGAAAATGTCCATGACGTTAAAAACTTTTCTTAAGACGCTATGTTTGTATCTCATATAGTTTAATCTGGCTGCTAGGGTTCCACATCAGGTGTACCAGACCTTCAAACTTTGTACGTCAATAGAAAGTGCTCATCACGTTTACCAATTTTCCTTAAAACGGTATTTTTATATCTCTCATAGTTTGTGGCTGGACTGCTATAGTTCCACATCAGAAATTGCGATCTTCAAAATAAATTATAGCTATATGTTGGCAAGGACCAATAGCTGTATAACAAAAAATTTTTAACTAAATCCGTTCAGTAAACTTTTTTGCCGACGTCATCACACGAAAAACCCGACATCCCCTGTTTTCACCCTCTTTAGGGTAGTTTTTTTTACAAACTTTGAATGTCGTATTTATTTATTAAACAAAAGCCTATAAAATAATTTTGAAGCTTCTAGCTTTAAAAATGACGTTATTTCCATACAAACTTTCATCCCCTATTTCAACCCCTTACAGCCCTTTGTTCACATAAAAAAGTAGCCTATGTCCTTTCTCAGGCTCTAGACTATCTCTGTACCAATTTTTATTCAAATCGGTTCCGTAGTTTAGGCGTGATTGTGTAACACACAGACAGACAGATTCGCATTTTCGCATTTATAATATAAAGTAAGGATAATGTGAAGAACAGAAATAACTATGCAAATAACTCAAGTAATCAGTAGCCTACCTAACATTCTCCTAGGCCACTCCATAAATCTTATAATGCATCATCTTCAAATATGAATGTCCACTATGTAATTTAGAGCATGGAATATTTAATTGCTCAAGTTTTCTCGAACAATGAAATGAATTAAAATTGAAAACATTGAATATCAATCTCTTCATTATATAATGATTTGAGTCTAGAGATGAAAGTATTTATCATTAATGAATTAATTAAGAACCTACCAAATTCATCATTCGCAAAACCAAAATGGGATTATATCAACAATATCGAGTAAGCAGATCCAGAATTTTATATACGCCGACCAGTAGATCTATTACTCAGAGCGGACGTTTATTCGGTTATTATGTTAAAAGGTTTTAGCAAAGGGAAAAATCATTTTCAGGCCCTCGCGCAGCAGACACAATTAGGATGGTTGCTATGCGGGGGTGTACAAGTATTTCAGTGCAATGTTGTACTAACATAAATAGAGGAGATACAGAAATTCTGGGAGATAGAAGAGATAAGTGGGTCATCTGAAATATCAACTAAAGCTCAAAAATGCATAGAATTTTATAAAAGCACAACAAAACGCCATAGTCAGATGGAAGGTATGAGGTCAGAATACCGATGAAAGAAAATTTGGAAAATGAGTTAGGATCGTCAAAAGTGTTAGCGATTGCGCAATTTAAAAATATGGAAAAAAGTTCGCTAAACAGCCAGAATTATCAAAACAATATCTTGAATTTATCAATGAGTATGTAAGTTTACAACACATGAATGAATCAAATAGCAATCTCGGTATTGAATGTTTTCTACTCTGCATGATGAATGCAGGACAGCGGAAAGACTCCAGCACCACAAAGCTTCGCGTAGTATTTAATGCGTCAGCAACAACAAGTTCGGGCAACAGTCTTAATGATCTTATGTGTAAGGGCCTTAATCTTAAACAAGATCTACAATCATTAATACTAAGGTGGCGACAGTACCGTTATGCCTACACAGCGGATATCAAAATTATGTATAGGCAAATATTAATTAGTGAAGAAGATCAGCGTCTACAGAAAATTATCTGGAGAGAATCACCCAGCCAGCCTCTAAAAATATTGAGTTTACAACCGTTTATCGATTCAGATGGTATTTTACGTGTTGGTGGACGATTACGAAATGCTAATCTGCCGTTTGAAGCAAAACATCAGCGCCCAGGCATTTATACAGCTATAATGGAACGAATTTTGTCAAGGCTAATCGAGTTTTGCAGGAAGATCAGTATCAATTGGAGCAAATATTTGACGATACGTTTTTAAGAAAATCACCGAAATGTCTAATGAATGGCATTTTAATGCCCCAGCCTGGCCCACTGGAGGAGGTTTGTGGAAAAGACCAGTGTGCAGTCTGAAATAGCACAACGGACGCTAGAACACGGTGGCATTTAGTGACTAAGTTATATAACGATCTTTGGAAACGGTGGAAAACCGAGTCTCTTACTCAACTATCAGCAAGGAGTAAATGGTACAAAGCGCATGAAAATATCAAGAAAGGTAGTATTCTATTAATACACGAGGAGAATCTTCCCGCAGGAAAATGGGCTATGGGCAGAGTAGTGGAACTACACGCCGGCAGTGATGGATTAGTCCGGGTAGTGAGTCTTAAAACTAAAAACGGACAAACAAAGAGACCGGTAACCAAAATATCATTATTACCTATACCAAAAGAGTTCCGAAAATATAAAGAATAACGGCAATGCAAAAAATAACAAGGCGAATGAAGAAACCATTTCAGAAAACAAAGAAAAACCTGTGTGAAGTTATCTACTAAACTATTAATGTTACTTCACTACTGAAGTAGTTCCAGTCTATTTTTTGAAGATCTATCTCCCATAGATTCTGCAGTATGTTTCTTATTGGTCTATATTCGACCCACCGAGGTTGTGCCTTCTCTTTTTTACCACACTTTTATTAGCTTCACTTGTAACTAAGTCACAATGTAAGAAAATCTTGGAAATCAATTTTAACCTACTTCTAATTGTCGTATTGATTTGAAACTTTGCAAGTCTATATGAATCCGATGACAATACAATAATTTGCTACCATCGAGCTGATCTGATGATGGAGTCAAGAGGTGGGCAATAGAACTCTTCAATGGCTGCTAGGAAACCCCTCGAGTTTAGGCTCATTTCTTTTGTTCGGATAAGACCTGTTCGTTACACTTGATGGTGAGGGTCTGATGATGGAGCAGGGAGGTAGCCAGTGGCACTTTTTAATGACCACTAGGAAACCCCTCGAGTTTGGCCTCCGTTGTTTCGTTCTGATGAGACTTTTTAGTCGCACTTGGTGGTTAGGGTCTGATGATGGAGCAGGGAGGAAGTCAGTGGCACTTCTTAATTACCAATAGGAAACACCTCGAGTTCTGGCTCATTTGTTTCGTTCTGATGAGACCTATTCGCTACACTTGGTGGTAAGGGTCTGATGATGGAGCAGGAAGGAAGCCAGTGACACTCCTTAATAACCAATAGGAAACCACTCGAGTTTGGGCTCATTTGTTTCGTGTTGATAAGACCTATTCGTTACACTTGGTGGTGAGGGTCTGATGACGGAGCTGGGAGAAAGCCAGTGAAACTCCTTAATGGCCTCAAGAAAACCCCTCGAGTTTGGGCTCATTTGTTTCGTTCTGATGAGACCTACTCGCTTCACTTGGTGGTGAGAGTCTGATGATGGAGCAGGGAGGAAGCCAGTGGCACTTCTTAATGACCACTAGGAAACCTCTCGAGTTTGGGCTCATTTGTTTCGTTCAGACGAGACCTATTCGCTACACTTGGTGGCGAGGGTCTGACGATGTGAAGATAGAGCTGGGAGGAAGCCAGTGGCACTCCTTTATGACCACTACGAAACCTTTTGAGTTTGGGCTCATTTGTTTCGTTCTGATGAGACCTATTTGCTACACTTGGTGGCGAGGGATTGATGATGGAACAGGGAGAAAGCCAGTGGCACTCCTTAATGGCAAATAAGAAACCCTTCGAGTTCTGGCTCATTTGTTTCGTTCTGATGTGACCTATCCGCTACACTTGGTGGTAAGGGTCTGATGATGGAGCAGGGAGGAAGTCAGTGGCACTCCTTAGTGACCATTAAGAAACCCCTCGCGATAGGCTCATTTGTTTCGTTCTGATGAGACCTACTCGCTACATTTGAAGGTAAGGGCCTAATGTTGGAGCAGGGAGGAAGTTAGTGGCACACCTTAATGACCACTAGGAAACTCCTCGAGTTTGGGCTCATTTGTTTCGTTCTGATGAGACCTTTTCGCTACACTTGGTGGTGAGAATTTTAACCTACTTCTAATTGTCGTATTGATTTGAAACTTTGCAAGTCTATATAAATCCGATGACAATACAATAATTTGCTACCATCGAGCTGATCTGATGATGGAGTCAAGAGGTGGGCAATAGAACTCTTCAATGGCTGCTAGGAAACCCCTCGAGTTTTAGTTTAGTTTAGTTTAGTTTAGTTTAAACAGCCATTAAATAGTGATTTTAAATTATTTTTATGCATTTAATGGCTGTTTCATCTTAATCGATTGTTAAACATTTGTAAAAATGTTTCTATCGGATGCGAGGGTTTCCTCGCATTGATGAAGAAACGCTGGCCTACAGCGTAACAAGTGATAGCAAAATTCGACGAGTCGTGTAAGCCTTTCGGTAGCTTAGTTGGTCAGAGCATCGGGCCGGATTCCCGGAGGCGCGGGTTCGAATCCCGCCTGAAAGCTACTTATAGGGCTCGTGGTTTTTTACTATCACATTTTTCCTATACTTAAACAATTGCATTGTGAATGCATAAAAATAATTTAAAATCACTATTTAATGGCTGTTTCATCTTAATCGATTGTTAAACATTTGTAAAAATGTTTCTATCGGATGCGAGGGTTTCCTCGCATTGATGAAGCAACGCTGGCCTACAGCGTAACAAGTGATAGCAAAATTCGACGAGTCGTGTAAGCCTTTCGGTAGCTTAGTTGGTCAGAGCATCGGGCCGGATTCCCGGAGGCGCGGGTTCGAATCCCGCCTGAAAGCTACTTATAGGGCTCGTGGTTTTTTACTATCACATTTTTCCTATACTTAAAGAATTGCATTGTGAATGCATAAAAATAATTTAAAATCACTATTTAATGGCTGTTTCATCTTAATCGATTGTTAAACATTTGTAAAAATGTTTCTATCGGATGCGAGGGTTTCCTCGTATTGATGAAGCAACGCTGGCCTACAGCGTAACAAGTGATAGCAAAATTCGACGAGTCGTGTAAGCCTTTCGGTAGCTTAGTTGGTCAGAGCATCGGGCCGGATTCCCGGAGGCGCGGGTTCGAATCCCGCCTGAAAGCTACTTATAGGGCTCGTGGTTTTTTACTATCACATTTTTCCTATACTTAAAGAATTGCATTGTGAATGCATAAAAATAATTTAAAATCACTATTTAATGGCTGTTTCATCTTAATCGATTGTTAAACATTTGTAAAAATGTTTCTATCGGATGCGAGGGTTTCCTCGCATTGATGAAGCAACGCTGGCCTACAGCGTAACAAGTGATAGCAAAATTCGACGAGTCGTGTAAGCCTTTCGGTAGCTTAGTTGGTCAGAGCATCGGGCCGGATTCCCGGAGGCGCGGGTTCGAATCCCGCCTGAAAGCTACTTATAGGGCTCGTGGTTTTTTACTATCACATTTTTCCTATACACATCTGCTTTACTGGGGACGCGACAGGATGAGGACAGATGCGTGCTTTTATTTCCTTTCGTTTATAAAACCCTACACGCTACACGCCACACAAAACACACCACGCCCACCCCTAACATGGTCTGGTCGCGGAGTGTGTCGTAAGTTGTAACCCGGTACCCTAGGAGCACTGTCCTCCTCGCCTCGTCTCAACCAAGTTTCATTAATGGCCATAATGTCCGGGTTTAACTTCTCCATTGCCACCAAAAACTCATCCTGCTTTGTACACAATGATCCGGCATTAAAGAAACCAACTTTAAAATTTCTATTAGTCATTTATATATAATTTATGATACTTACATATTTATATTCATGCTGAGCAAATGTAATGGTTTGTCTCCTTATTGGGAAGGATTAGAGACCGTGGGAAAATTTCTAAATTATTTACATATATTTTTTTATCCACAACGGGGTGGCACTTAGCCTTCATCACACCTGATGATAAGTGGTGATAAGGCTGAAGGTGGAAGCGTACTACTCCCGGAATCCTCAATCACTGAGAAACTGGCTATCTTATCTCTTAAAAAAAATTGTTCTATATTACCCGATCAATCTCGGTGTAATATGATCCTGACACAATTACAACACGATCGATCATATGGAGTTACGCTACTACAATGAACTTTTGCATAATCAGGCGTTTGACTCACAGAATGGTTTACACTCCAGACAGCACGTCGTCGTCGCGGACTTTTCAATGGCGTAGTAATGTCATGCTGCGCACTGTTTATTCCAAACACCCTAATTTTATTGTTAGCCCTTATAACGAAGCCTAGGAGTTACTTTTTTTCTAGTTCTTTATACCTGTCTACCCTTGATGAAACCCCTGATTATTAAAGTAAAATAAGGTTTCATATTTTTTTGTCTTTTAATGTCCTCGCTGCTGGAGACTTCCTTATGGATACATAAGGAGATGGTGCCATGACCCGCCACGCGAGTTAAATGCAAATTTATGGGTATTTAACTACTGTATATGCAGCCGGGAGCAACCCATGATCCCATGACCGACAATTACAAAACTTGCTTAGTCTTAACGATAAAATATTTAAAAAAATGTGTTTTAAGACGTAAATAAAAGAAAAATCCACTGTACAAAATTTTATTTAAGATTTTTAAGACTTACACTAATAAAGTTAAGTAAAACACCAGCTCTTTGCCACCAGCCACCATGTAAGGTAGATACGATTAGTCTTCATTCCTGTTTAAACTAACTGCTCGAAGCTCAATTATGTTCACGATTTTTTTTATTCAATGTTGAAAACGTTAATGTTTCCTATAATATAAAAACCTTCTCCTTCTTTTTGCTTGCGCCCACTCCCCTTGGTCCTCCTCCTCACCATTATTTCACTAAAAAAGCCTGGCAGATACTGCTATCTAGCACTAAGGTCTTGTTGCTTTCTGTTTTTTGTTATCTTATTTTCTTTGTAATTTGTTTTCCCCGTTGTGTGTACACAATAAAGTGTTTTATCATTTAAATAATTATTTATTTATTATTTTATTTAGGGTTCATAAATTAAAATTTAAACTAATAGTGAAGCCACGATAGCGGCTGGTGTTGATGATGGAGGTGCTTTAGGAGAAAACTCATCCTATAAGAAAATGATATTCCTTATTTTTTACTCGTCTAACATTTATGTTTTAACTCAATATAGGTTTTCTATTCAGTTTTCTATTCTTCAACCAAGTAATGCGGCCACGATTTGGGGTGATGCTTGTCCGAATCCTGCTGACGGCAATTCACCCTACAAAAAATGTAATCACTTTTAAGTGGTACTTACTTTGTTTTATATTTTTAAGTAGTATTCATTAATAAACTGTGTTATGGAAACTATGTAAAGGATAAATATATACTTATAATACTTTTTTGGAAATACATACATACATGAAATAACACCCATACCAAGAAAAATAGACATGTTCATCCACACAAATATTTGTCTTGTTCGGGAATCGAACCCGAGTCCTCTGGCGCAGAAGGCAGGGTGCCAAATCGGTCGTCAAAATGAAGGATACCAGCTTTTATATTTGAACTGTTTTAATATGGCGCAGTAGCGACATTCAAATTGTTTAGTAGTGAAGTAATAGTAGTAATTATATTAATATTTTGTAAGTAATTCGTACTTTAATATTATTCATCCAAGCAACGAAGCAACAATGTTAGCACTAGCGATACGATTTCCAGGTCGTCTACCACCCTAAAAAACAATAAAACATGAAATTATGTAACAACTTCATAAAATAAAAAAAAACACAAAAATCTAATTTTTGTTCTAAATTAACCTTGTGAGTTGCTGGAGTAATGCCACTTCAAACTTATTAATCAAATCAACACTTAAAGTTTAGAAAGATTGAAGCGATTAGTCTGCTTTTAAATCCGAGTAAATAGTCAAACCGTCGGTAACACTTAGACAGCGGAATGTATATATCTCTGACACTGACTATAGAATAGAAAAACCGCAGAATTCGAATCCGAATCAGTTTCCGACGGTTTGTGAATCAGGGGACTGGTCTCCGGAGTTTTTAATGGGTAAAGTGATCGCAACAATGAGCGATTTTCCGACTGGCCATTTAAAAAAAACCTTCCAATAACTTCATTAGATGGCGTTGAACGAAGTATGTACATCTTTAAGGTTTTGTATCTGAATGACCTTTATTGCAATATTATACTACTAAACTGATTTTAATGAAACTTGGACTGTTGCCTAAATTGGATTACACCTGATTTAAGTCAGAAATAATTATCTCGATATGACTTTTAGTTTTCTAGAAATTCGTGGACCGTGGACAAACATACTATGCGATTATTATAAGAATAGGATAGGGACGCCGCCATGTTGTGACGTCAATCTGTCAAAGTGCTGTCAAACTAACTTCACTTCACTTCAGTATGGTGTGCAAAAAAGAAATTTAAATCGTGAATCAGGGGGCTGATCATGTCATAGCTTACGATAAATTAATAATTATGTTCGTGCAAACCAAAACATATGAATAATTTGCAGATAAATACAAATCATTAACTTGATTATTTCGAAAAGTATAGGACTCATGAAAGTATGCTTTTACGAAAATGATCAGGTAATTTGAATCTCAATCAAATTAAAATTTTGTGTCAACTGCTGAACCCATTCTTCATACTTATTGTTCTGCAGGGTACTTTAATTCTTCAATAACACAGAATAAATTGAATGTTGATTCTATTTACTGGTATAATATTTAAATTAAACAGGAATTCAAGTTATGAAAATAATTTAATAATCAACTTTACAATAAAATTGGCAAATTGGGGGTCTAGTGAAAAATTGTATTGGTCTATCATGGTAAAAGGATTGGCCAGCTAGATTATGCACGTTGATTGAAGTTAGATTCGGCAGAATCTAGCTGTTACCAGGGTGTGCCGGGTATTGGTATCACGGGGAGCGATTCAATCAAGCCACTCGGGGAGGCGCCTTTCGTGAATCCGCCAATTGTAAATCAAAACACATTATGCTTGCGAATGCTATTCCACCTCTTCTATTCCACTCATTTGAGAATCATCGTTCCGCTGGTCTGAACTGCTACTGCAGCTGCTACTGCTACAAAGACATTGAAGACTTTTCCTTCTGACATTGCAAAGTACTGTAGAAATATGCTCTAGTATTTTATCAAAGCTTTGAAGAAATACTCAAATACCCGTGCTACACATGTGTCCAAACATTTATTCAAATGTTTGTGCTATGTCTGGCGCCGGCATAACGAGTAGGTGGATTTAAAAAATAAAAAAAAATGATTTGAAAGTGGCAATGCCCAAAGTCCAAACCACCTTCTGCCAAAATAAAAAAATAAAACTATTTTCATTTTGTTTTGCACTTTCTTGCGGACTGTACCTTTTCAGAGTGAAGTTTGTCAACAACCCGTCCTATTCTTATAATAATCGCATAGTACATACACTTACGAAAATAAGCACGGATGCTTGGAAGCATTCTATTTAATAACGCTATACTAATTATCCAAATCCAACTAAATCACATTCATACAGGGAGGCTACCGCGTAACTTTATGAATATGAACTTCATACGCTTTTTAGCATTTTAAGTCAATTTTATAAAAAAATAGCAACTAACAGTTTCTTGTTTTGTGACGTCGGGTAAACGATAGCTAGCTAGCAACGTTCAACAGAACAAAGCCGCACAAATCTATCAAAATATAAACAAAACGTTCCGTTTTATGAAACAAAAGTCGCGTCGAAGTAAACTTTATAACGTTCCGTTCTTTGTGACTGCATAGGTGGGACAGCGCCATCTATTGAGCTAATCAAAACGAGCTTTCAGAAAATCGCCTATTATGTGAATCTTGGATTTCCATCTAAGATTATTTCATTAAAATAATTTAGCAATTAGTAGCATTGAAAAATAATAAACCGGTCTTAAGATGGACAATAGCTTTTGTATCCTGTATACAGAGTATCCCAGAGTTATGTAAGAGACATGATGAGAAAGTATTCTAAATAATGGACACAGTAAATTTCACTGAAAGAAACCATTGCTATTACTTTACTTACTTTTTCATTTAAAGATTTTTTTTAAATACGCTTCCCACACTCTGGAACCTAACCGGCTAAAATTCGAGAATCAATACTCTGTACTTTGATGACATCAATCAATTGGGTAACTCATAAGGATTAAATTTCTCTAAAAACATGATAAATTAAATGAAAGGTAAACAATGAACAATGGTATTTTAGATACGATGTCGAGTCGAGACGATGTGTAGGTTACTTATTTATTGAAAAGGGAGTTTAAAAAAATATATCTATGAATACAGTTTTATTTCTGATCAGAAATTAAGAAATCCTTTCAGTGCTTTCAATCCTTTCTTTTCCTTTCAGTGAAATTTGCTATCTTCATTAGAGTACTTTACTTACCATAACTCTGGTAAACCCTAGATTTTAAGTCGTTTCTGAATATGGTTAAATCGAAATAATTAGTTAAGTACGTAAGTGTACTAGGTATTACTAAATAATTTTCAAAAGATTTTAAGGTCGTATTAATTAGTAACAAATTGTTATGAAATTATATGGATTGGATAGGATGTTATATCGCCATACCTTTCTAGGTGGCAGTGGGTGGTATCCATCTTTGTCTGCACTATATTGGACATAATACATTTGGCCTGTGTCGTCTACGTAAGAAAAAAAACCGGTAACTACGTAATTCCCATCGTTATCAAACCCTCCTGATTCTTCCCTCACTGTGTTATCAGGTGTGCGGAATCTGGAACAGGAATAAAGTTCATAGTTAACAAAATCAATTGATAATACTTTGACTTGGTTCATCAACAAATGAAAAAGTTTGCTAAAGTAATAGATGGTTATGTTTCTAATATAATTATCTGTCAAACTAAAGTATGACCTTGAAAAAATGTTTGACAATTTATTTAGTGACAGCACATACAATACTTCTAGGTAATTTGATTCCTTTCTGATTCTTATGTAGGTATTTATTTAAGTATATAATATAAGAAAAATTGAGAAGCATAGCTAAACTTTAATATAAAGAAATTCACTTACCTGAAGCTATACGCACCACTTGCAATATCATTAGTATCAAAGAAAATTGGAGATTCTAGCTCTTGATTTAGAGGAACTGGGTTTTGACCATGAGCTAATTTTAGTACAACTAATAATGTCACTGTGATTATTACCTAAAAAGCATAATTATTATTATATTCAAAATTCCAAATATCTGTCAATTGTATTTTTCAGTATTTGGTACTTACTTTGTTCAACATTTTTTTATTTTTTATTACAGAAAAAATACACAAAAAGGTTAATATATTTCCTGCCACATTAACCCCTAAAACACGTAAAAATACCTGTTAACATCAGGTTAAAAATATTTAACAGTAAACACAACATCAGATTTTGAAATACCAGTCAAACTACAGTCCGCTTCGTCTGATCAGATATTTATATTAAGAGTTCAAGACAACGTTCTATCACGAAATAATAATTTTGTAATTATGTGTTGATGCGTCGGTTATACATGGTTATACGCAGCCTTGGGTGGTTAAGTGACTGACCACTTTATAGGTTGTAAATTGTTTATTAAACTAAACTGTGTCCTTAATTTTATTGTGAGCCCTTATAACGAAACCTATTTGTTACTTGCGAATTCATTATGTCGATAGTTTTTCCAGTTCTGTTTAACTGTCTGCCCTTGAATAACCCCTTATTAATAAAGTGAAATAAGGTTTCATCATTATCAGCCTTTTAATGTCCCCGCTGATGGGGACTTCGTTATGGATGGATAAGGAGATAGAGCCATAACCCACCACGCGGGTCCACTGAAAATTGATGGGTATTAACAACTGCATATGCAGCCGGGACCAACCCATGTTCCCATGACCGACCATTACGAAACTTGATTCCCGACCGAAATAAGCACGCTAAGGGCGTTTGTGCACTACCACTGAATTTTACCGATCCGGAAAAAAACGGATGCTTGTTTTTAATTAATTACTAATATAAATGATGAATTATTAAAATACAAGCATCCGATTTTTTCCGGATCGGTAAAATTCAGTGGTAGTGCACAAACGCCCTAACGCTTGCTGGGCCGCGCGCGATACACTTCACGCGGACGCAGCGGCAGCCGGCAGTGAACTGTGAACTCGCAAGCGCCCCGCGAATCGAAAATCACTTAAAATTCAATTAAAAATTAAAAAATTAAAATTTTAAATTTATGATGGCCGGAATCCCTCAGCTATTCAAAGACAATTATTTTCGTATATTTTTCATTAACTAAAACCAAGTATACTGCAAGTAATAGGATATTTGGATTACGATTAGACGGATGTTTGGGATTTTATTTGACACAGTTAAATATCACCAGTCGAAAAAAAACGGCCGGAAGCACTAGATAAATAACTGTAAAATAACATATCTTTTCCAAATTTTAAGTAGGTACTCATGATTTGCGAGTAATCCATAATTTAAAATACCCTATTTTAGGGAATCGTAGCCTTAACCTCAACGATCGCAGGCCGAGCGAGCGCTCTAACCGCTGGGCTACGGGCTCCTCATATGTTGAATTGAACCTCTGATGTTGAACCTGATGCTAATCGGTGACTTCTTTTTTGGCGATTAAGAGTGATAGCATCGGCTTTATAACCAAAGGGCGTTTGTGCACTACACTGAATTTTACCGATCCGGAAAAAAACGGATGCTTGTATTTTAATAATTAATTATTATAAATAATAGAAATTATTTATTTCGTGTAGTTTAATGTTCGAAACATTGAAACTACACGAAAAAATTAATTCTTACTATTATAAATGATTAAATTATTAAAATACAAGCATCCGTTTTTTTCCGGATCGGTAAAATTCAGTGTAGTGCACAAACGCCCTAAGGGTGTTGAAAATTTGCAAAAACTCTTTAAATATATTTTTCTGGTTACAGGTAATAATAACATACCCGGAATCAATTACTTTTTTATTCTTAAACCGTGAACTTAAAAAAAACTTCACACTTTTAAGGTCGACATGTTAATTCATTTGCTTAATTTGTACTTAGTTTTATGTTTCTTGGTGTTAAATTATCACTTATTCATGCAGCATTCCTTTTTATAACTCTTTAATATCCAGTAATATTCTTATAAAACAAGATTAAATGGAACTTTTAATTTACACAGGGATTTTGAGATCATTTTGATATCATGAAAAGATTAATTTGCCATTGCATTAACATACCTGAAGTAAACTGCTACAGTATAAAAACTTAATAAACACTACTAAAAAATCTGACTACAGTGTGGAACAACTCGCATGGCAATAATAACGCAGAAGCATATCTCATGCCCATCAAACAGCTCATAATACTGATAATGACCTTACAAGAAGTTGTACTGCAACCAGCAGTTAACATACAAATTACCGTCAACGACAGACACGCTTTAACGTGGGATGACCATTTCATTTTAAAACACATTCACAATTAATGCCACTGTCACGGTGTTATACAACATTCCTCTAAAGTTCACGAACACAGTTTGTGAAGAAAACCAATATTGCTACGGCACATTTAACAATTGATTTATGGCTTGTCACAAATATGGTGAAAGCCCTGATCACGATGGCCATTGTTGCATCATGTGACGGATGACACATCGGATCATAGGTAACTAGCCCAAACTCTCAATGCAACCTACGATTGCTTAGTTACATAATTTGGCCCCATTGCCTGACCACTTAATTGGAATCATTATAGTCCCAGAAAATACATGTTTGTGACATTTGCATACAAAGTACTGACTAATAATGGGGTTGTGCTTGAGAGCTTGATTTTTAATTGTTATGTGTAGTACCTTTGTAGTAACATAAGCTCTTTAGCTTATGTTACTAACGCTTTTCAGCAATTCTCGATTTAATTGTTTCTAAGGGCCTACTCTGACGCACAAAACTTGAAACTTCTTTATGGACGTAATTCTTCCACTAGTGACAGTCAAGTAAAATGAGGGAGAGGCTAACGAAGTTTTGGATTTTGCGTTTCAGAGTACGACTCCTGGGGAGCTTTCTCATGTCACGGAGACCTGTCCATCGTTGACATGATATTTATAGTAGAATAGAATGTGGTCAATAATGTCAACAAGGTCGGAAGTTGTGAAGAAATCTTTTACTGCTAGGACATAGGTTAGAAAAGGTGAACGAATGTAGGTGTCGCGTGTTACGGAAATAAGGAAATCGTAACGAATAATGCAAATGCAAAATACTACGAAGATGTGAAAAGCTTAAGTAGGTATATGTAAACAAAACTAAATAAATAACCTACTAGATTCGAAAGTTAAGTCCATCTAGCGAATAATTGACTAAATACTACTTCCAAATTGACTGTTGTTGATTCTACTTGCTTATGCTGAGACCCGGCAACTTTTAAAGCTCGCTGCTTGGTTTTGTATCTTAAGCATAGATGGCGCTTAAGAGACCTACGGCTGGTTACCGACTAGTTTAGCATCTTTGTATCACTACTACCTACTTTTGTTTTTTTCTTTTCAAAGTCATAGTTTCACATAATTACATAATAATATTTAATGAATCCCAAACTGTATTACAAACTGGTTATTCGACAATTAATTTTGAAAGTGTTATTTTGATAAAAAAGTCCAATATTTTGTTCGTATTGTTTTATTAGATTATAAAACAATTTATATTAAAAATAGTTCAGTTTGAATGAAGGCACTTACATATGAGTTAATAAAAGAAGACCTATCTTGATTATGTATTTTGGTTGTCTCTTTGGGGTCAATCCCTCTTGTTTGAGGATCGAAGCCAGCATCAGGGTTGCATTTGGAGCGGATAATTTGACTCCACTGGTTTCAGTCCCCCGCGTCTATATTTGGAAAACTATAAAGAATCTGTTAAAAAAGCGATAGGAGAAAAATAGGAGTACTGATTTTTTTTATGTCGAAGTCTTTTTTGTTGAAGGTTTTCATGATCTGGTAGATTTTTATGGCAAACTATTTACATAATCATCGATCCTTACTGCAATCGCGCCCACACAAATTCTAGCTTCAAACACCGATTAGGTTGTAGCTTTCTCACGTCATAGTTTTGTAATCAACCTATCAGCAAATAAGGTAAAATTAACTACATCAGTTTATAGCTGCAGGTTTGTTTCAATCAAACGGCTTACAAGGAGGTGAGAAAGATCATCAAACAAAGTAGCAAGACATCTATTAAATTCATGTTATTTCGTTTTAAGTGTAATTAATTTGTATGGAATCGGTAAATTGATTAATGACCTAATGTGCTAAATAATGTTTAATGACTATCATACCTTCTCAATTTTTCAATAATAAAAATTGCATTGTGAATGCAAAAAAGTAAAAATTTCAATAACTATCATACCTGTCAAAGCAAATATAACTTATGGTATATTCGACGGGTGTGTAATGTTACACCATAAACTTATTTATAATAGGCGTAATAAGTTTATGTGTTACACATAGTAACAAAGATCTAATTTTATATTTGATATAATTTTACATAATAAAACGATAAAATTTATAATGAATTTTTTATATAACTTAATTTCAACTAATTTTCATTAACTGACTTTAAAGAAGGAGGTTATAAGTTTGACCTGTATGTATGTGATTTAAGTAGTTGGAATTGGATTGAGGAGCATGGCCTTGTACGGGGCCCCAGTCTGGGCCGACAAGCTTAACGTTGAGAATCGGAGATGCCTACGTCGGCCTCAGAGAGCGATCGCTATAAGAATCGCAAGGGGATACAGGACCATGTCCTTCAACGCAGCGTGTGCACTGGCAGGCACACCTCCCTGGGAGTTAGACGCCCAGGTGATGATGGAAGGGTACCAGCAAAGGGTAGCGACATTGTCGAGTGGGGACAGCCTGGCCCCGGCAGAAATGGCGGCAGCCCGACGTCATGCAGACGAGGAGCGGCTGGTTCGATGGGAGGCGTTAAGTGCCCCGGTAACGATCAATCGCAATTGACAATGTTTACGTCATTGACGGACCAAATGATCGTCTACAGAGGCAATTGAAGCGATTGTCATTCGAAACTACGTGATTGATGCGAATGATGGAAAGCCCATTGACAATCGCGATTGACACTACCAATTGATCGTCTCGCTGTGCGATTGACAGGTTTTTCGATGAGAAACATGGCGCGAGCAATTGACGCATCGATTGAAGCTCCATCATTCGCACCTTCAATTGAAACGGTCAATCACGTACCAATTGACGATTGACGATTGATCGTTACCGGGGCACTTTACTCGATGCGGATCCGGCGGGTAGGCGAACGGCCAACGCCATTCGCCCTGTACTCAGGGAGTGGTACAGCCGGAGATCGGGATCGCTTACCTTCAGGCTGACACAGGTTCTTTCCGGGCATGGATGCTTTGGAAAGTACCTGTGTCGGATAGGAAGTGAGGCCACTACACGGTGTCACGATTGCGGCGACGGGGAGGACAGTGCGGAGCATACTCTACAGGTGTGCCCTGCCTGGTCCTCGCAGCGCAGTAACCTGTGCGTCGTGGTAGGGAGGGATCTCTCTCTGCCGAGCATGGTTCGGGCCATGCTGGGCAGCGACAGATCGTGGGAGGCAATAGTCTCCTTTTGCGAGGATGTCGTCTCGCAAAAGGAGGCATCAGAGCGGATCCGTGAGCAGGAAGCTCATGCAGATCGGCATCGGCGAAGGCGGGTGGGGCGGAGGAGGCTCATCACCAGACAGGAGCCCGAAACACCGGGACGGTCGTCGCATCGTAGGGGAGAATGCCACAACGATCCCCCGATTACGAAAACCGAGACCAAAGAGGGAATTAAAAAAAAAGTTGGAATTGGATAATATTTGAGTATAACGTTCTATTTAGGCTTCCAAGCACGTGTGCTGTACTTCGTTAGTGCATGTTTGTATGTTTGTTTGTTTGTATCGTTGTCAACGAATTTCTCGAAAACTAAAAGTCATACCGAAATAATTCTTTATGAAATTAAAAAAATAACAAATAAAAAGTAATTTATAAAAAAAATACCTAACTTAAAAAATAGATGTCAATTTTATTGAAACCGATGCCAGGCAGGAAGATGCACGATGAAAAGGCACCGACCTCAAAAACTACTTTTTGTTCTTTTCAGTTGGCAGGGAATTTTTGAACTTGGTAATATTTTTTTATAAATTTCTTTCTATAACCTAATGATATGTGGTATATTGCACTTTTAAACTAATATTCATAAAATTGGCAAAAAGTAGAAGGGTGGCGATGGGTGGCACCCTCTTCCAGAGGGCTCGGGGAAGCAAAGCAAACTAGGTCATTCGTTTTTATAGCATACTAGCTGACCCGGCAAACGTTGTTTTGCAATAATAATTATAATAGTGGACCCGGTAACCAACATTTTGCGTGTGTGTTTGTTTATACAAAAAAAGTTGCCTACACCAGACAACAGATAGCGCTAGTTACATACTACCAACACAGTCTATATATTTCCCTACCAATAAAGGGGCCCAAGCTTGGTCTCTATTTTCTACATAAAAAAATTACTCTGTGAAGTAGAGTGAGTGTCACTCAAATCTAGCGCGCATGCGCGACTGGGGCATTTTTGGCGCTACTCGCTAGTTACAGTACATTTTTTTATTCTAAGCTTATGAAAAAGATTAGTACCTACCTATTTGATTTTGACCGCGCATAGACGTCATTATTAATAATTAATTCATTAATAATTTTGATTACATACTCTTTGAAAACGGCATTGGAAGAAATGACAGTTTTGTATCGAAGGTACGACAGTTAAACGATTTTTCATAGAAAATTACAATTTTTACTCAATTTTCCGGAATAATAAGTAGCCTATGTTACTCTCCAGCTCCCAAACTATCCCCATACCAAATACCACGTCGACCCGTTGCTCCGTTTTGACGTGAAAGAATGACAAACAAACAAACACACTTTCACATTTATAATATTAGTATGGATGGAAATTATATGATGTGAACGTTATGTCAATAGTAGATTGTAACAGCCGGTTGCACCAAAACATTCATTTTACGAATTCGTAAAAAGTAACTGAATTTTGCTGTCAAAACTGTCAAATCCCATACATTTTTAAACCATAAACCCTGTAAAAGTAAAAGTATAATGTAAAAAAACTTTGGTGCTACCGGTGGTAAGTATTCGATCAACAATAACACCTATAGTGCAGCAAGCTTTTCTGTTCCGGTGATTATCTTTTGAACTAAAACAGTTTTCATACGACAGTCCATTTTGACAGCTAATTTGGTATTGCAAGTGGCTCCTCTGTCACGACTGTCACCGGAACAGGAAAGCTTGTGGCACTGTAGTTCTAGATACATACTTGGAGTGACAGATATGTCCAAGCCTCATAAGCCCACTTGAGAGTATAATTTATAAGTAGATTATTTTGACAGTACTAAGGTATTTCAAACTTGGAACGCTTCTTGTCATTTATAATGTAAGATCGTAACATTCGTAACCTTTTTTCTCCGTTTAAAAAAAAATCAAGTCTGGCCATATAAAGTTTTCATTTAGTTCGTGAGCATTCATCTAGTACTATTGTTGATCGAAGTTGTAAGTGCATAAAATAGATTTTATGTACGAGTTATACACTCTGCTTTTCACTTCGATTGGGAGGAATTAAAAGACATATTATTGCAAAAAAGAAAAAATAAAGACTATGCCATATTGGCGGGAAGACTTTTTTTTTTTTAAACGCGGCAGTGACAGTTGCAGCACAGTGACTTAGCATAGATCATAGTCCATAATGCTCTTGAAATACTTATTTCTTAGAAAACTCATTAATATTGCCTAGTTTTATTAATTTAGTATTATAACATGTACATGGGTTAGTACAAAATTAAACTACTTAACAGAATGAAATAACTAGTTTATTGTACGAAGTTTAATTTCCTGTGTGACTGTTTACCTGACGACCTTTGTCTTAGAGTCAGACTTAGACGAAGATTTTACTTTATGCACTAGAGCATAAAAAGCGATTTTATGCAGCCTATACCCAAAATAAAGACGAACTTTACGAGCATGAGAAGTGAAAATAATATTATACTAAGGGCTTGTTTCACAATGTCTAAGTAACTTCTGATTATCTGTTCATGCCATACAAAACTGTCAAGTAAACTGGAAAGTATCTCCTAATCGGACATTGTGAAACAGGCACTTAGTATTTATGTTATAACTAGCTGACCCGGCAAACGTTGTTTTGCCATATTAATTATAGTGGACCCGGTAAACTTCGTATCACCAACATCTATTATAGATAGACAGATGAAAATAAATGATTGCAAAAAAGTTTTATACACTGCCTGCAACAAATGTCACTCCAAAGCGGCTAAAACGTCAGTGATTACAATACTCTTTGACATACCTCTTTGGAAGCGGCTATGGAAGAAATGACAGTTTTGTATAGTACGACAGTTTATCGATTTTCTATACAAAATAATCATTTTTATTTTATAACTTTCCGGAATAAAATGTAGCCTATATTACTCTCCAGCTCCCAAACTACCCCCATACCAAAAATCGAGTCGATCCGTTGCTCCGTTTTGACGTGAAAGACGGACAAACAAACAAACAAACAAACACACTTTCACATGTATAATATTAGTATGGATAGTATAGATGTCATACATTACACACCCACATTTGATAGCACGTCAACCACAACTTTAAGCGCACCCTTATTTAATTTAGGCTGTTCTCCGAGACAGCTGTGTAAACAGCCTAATGGGCCGCTCTCCCACTACATGTGAATGTGAGGCACAGAACATATATACTCCCTTCGTGAGAAGAATGCCAACTCTCTTGTAAAAAAAAGCAAACACGTCATTATTCATGTATACACTAGCGCCATTGCGGCCTGTCAGCAGAAACTCTGGCGAGCGGGAAAATTTGAATGGGGATGTTCTATTAGAAATAAAATCTTGAAAAGAACCTCTAAAAAATACTAAATGCACGGCAAAAAATACAAATTGCCAATCTAAAGGTTACATTACTTGGCAATTGTGTATTTTTGCAGTGCATTTAGTATTTTTTTGAGGATAGTCATTAGGTATTTCCTCCAAGCTATAAAATTCCTTTCCAAGGGGCAATAAAAAACAATTTGTGTAAAGTAAATCATTTATTCTTCAAGATTTTCAATTTCCTGCCACAAATTGCTGAATTGTGGGATTATAGTTAGATCCACAATTGTCACTGATGAAGTCGAAACAGTTTTCCAATGGGTCTTGGTTGAGACGCCCCGCATAGAAAGCTTTTAATGCCTATGGCCTGCAAATTTTTCCAGTCTTTGTATAGCATTCATAGTGTGGATCCAACCATCTTGGGATGGAGGCTTGGACTTACTGCCTAGATATTTCATTTCCGAAATAAATTTTCGCATATTCGAAAATAGAGCTATTATGTGGGCTGCGCAATGTTAAATTTGTTGAGTACTTTTTTCCTCCTCGCAGGTCTGGAGTGTCTGCGTTACCTGCATCAAATAACTCAACTATTTTTTGTAACAGTGTTGCCGTTGCATGGGCTTCTGGTGAAGTTCATCTGAAAAAAAAGGAAAATAACTGGTAAAACAAACAAGATAAAAAAGAAGTACCTACTTATTTTAAATTTTCATTGTTCATACAAATATAGCATATGGCACTGTACTGCATATTTAGACAGAGACCAATGGAAAGTGATAGGAGATGCTTTACCCAGAAGGGTAAAAACTAAAAGTTTTAATATTAAAAAATTTATATTACAATTTTTCATACATTGTAATTTCTATATGTATAATTGTAATTGTAATAAAATTGCTTTAGAACATTATACCTAGTTTATTATTGTATAACATTGAAGTTTTATTATTTAGTATCAATAATAAGTTATAAGTCATAGTACATTATTTTATACTAGAAGGCTGCATGTTATAACTGTTATAAGTTATAGTGTGTAACCTTATAGTGTAAATAAAAATTATTATAATTTTAAACATGAAAGAAATAAACTTACTGGTCGCAAGTTTGGTCAATAAACCACCTGTGACGGAATGGCTAAACACTTGTGCAGCAAGCTTGCCTCGCATCTTTTGCTTTCAATCACATAGGTAGTCTTTTCACATTTTCATTTTTTAAAACCCTTTTGATTGCATCAACCTTCCTACATTTGAGTTTGTTTCGAAGTCTTACAATTTCAGTTAACTTTTGTCTGCAAACTTTATATAACATTTTTTCTCTTGCATTGAGTTCGCTTAATCTGGTCACATCAATAGCACCAAGAATGATGCTGCGTTTTGTCTTAGCCTGAGGTACAGCATTACCTATTAATCTAATTTCTGTGGCAGGCATAGAATCCTGAAAAAATAAAAAATAAATGGTTTTATGATCAAATAATTAATATAATATAAGCATTGTTTCTGTTGCTATGGATTTTTGTGTATATAAATAGGCAACAAACTGAAACCAGTGTCATTTGCAATATTATACCTGAAAAATGGAAAATGAAGTATTTAGAAAAAATCGACCCGTCTCTCAACACTTTTCTAAATACTTCATTTTCCATTTTTCAGTAATAAAACTTGCATGGTGAATGCAAAAAACTAAAAATTAAAATAAATATTATACCTGCTTAGAAATGTTTTCTTCTTCCTGTATGAATTTCTCAGCGGTTGGTTCGAGTGGTTGCATCACAACACTTGTAGACGGCTGCTCAATATTTTCATTTAATGGTGCTAATGCTGGCATTGTCATGTATTGTTCTGCTGTCTGATACTGTAAAAGTTACAATTTTTTATTAAAACCTATACTAATATTATAAAGAGGAAAGATTTGTTGTTTGTATGTATGTAATGAATAAACTCAAAAACTACTGGACCAATTTCAATTATCCTTTTACTTTTAGACTGATTTCAAAAATTCTTTCACTTTATAATGCTAATAACATAGGCTATATTTTATCCCGATATTCCCACGGGAACTGGCTACAGGCGGGTAAAACCGCGAGGAACGGCAATCATTGATAATTTGTACCGACCTTATTCTGCTGCATGAGGAACAGCTAGTCAATTTTTATCTCTTACTAGCTTTCCGCCCGCGGCTTCGCCCGCGTGGACTATACGACGTTATCCCACGGGAATGTGACATTTTTCCGGGATAAAAAGTAGCCTATGTTCCTCTCCAGGCTACAAAGTATCTGTGTTTCAAATTTCAGCCAAATCCGTTCAGCCGTTTTGGCGTGATTGAGTAACAAACATCCAAACATCCAAACATCCAAACATCTAAACTTTCACATTTATAATATTAGTAGGATTGTCATAAAATTGAGACGCAAAATGCCTTCCACATAATACTTTGCTTGCTTGATGTATCTTATTTAAGTAAAGAAGCATGTGTCCATTCTTCTTCAGGCCAGCAATATTTAGCCCAAGCAAGAGCCCTGAAAAAAGCACACAGACACACAATATTAATACTAGTAATATAATGGACAAGCAGCCCTATGCTGGCTTTTCACTAAGATCCCGCTGGGATTATAATACTTAAGAAATAATGCAGTAAACGTACTTTGTGAATTTTTTTTTTCCTGGGTCTGGAAACCGACCGCACGTGTTTTACCACACTTAGCACATTTTCTATGATAATAGCTAGACATTATTTTAGGGCAGCTAACAGCAATAAATCAAAGAGAATGCATTAACTACGTAAGAAATAAATAAAAACAAACTTTAACGACTTTAACTTGTAAACACAAATTATATAAATAAACAAACACCATTTAAAAATGGCCGCGGAGCCGGTGGCCTTAGTGTGACCAGCTACGAACAAAGAGCATGTAATCACTACGTTTACGAAAAGGTAAATTTTGTAAAATATTTTGCACTGGTATACCTGCTCAACGCACACATGGAAATCTTTATACGTGTGTGCAAGAGCGAAAATCTCTGTATGATAGATAATAGACCCTGATGTGAGGATAGGGTTCACTTCACTACACGTAGGACAGGGACCGACACGGATTTGTCTGTACAGGTTATGTATGGATGATATTATATCCCGTCCCGTGTACTTCCGGGTCTCCCGGACAGCTGACCGGTTTCACAGCTGTGAAATTATTAATCTAATTTTGAATTTGAATTTAAATGGTTTCATATTGTTTTGATGGTATCACTTTTATATCTCATTTGGTTTTATGCTGACGGTGGCACAAATGACTAGGACTATTAACGAAAGTAATTATACGATTCATAATGAGTTACCTGTAATTTTACATATTTTTGTCCTTTTTATCTACAACGGTGTAACATGATAAGATTACTGAAATGTTAATTTTATTTATGTTTATCGTCAACAATCACAATATAAAAGTACTGTAGTAAGTATTAATAGTATCTTCAAATGTACGTAGTAACGAAAATATTAGCAGCAGAATCATTTCTTATGGACGAAAATGTTGAACTTCCACTTTTTAAGTCGTATACGTATTTACATTTGAAAATGTACCCTTCAGTAGATTTTTGTTACTTATATCTATGGATTACAAATGAACATTGTTAATTATAATAAATGGTTTACTTTTGCAGTTTAGTTGTCTCCGTGATATTTTATAAAGACAAGGTAGGTAGGTAGGTTACTTGCATAAGAAAAATGTGACAGTAAAAAACCACGAGCCCTATAAGTAGTTTTCAGGCGAGCTACTTATAGGGCTCGTGGTGTTTTTACTATCACATTTTTCCTATATCTTACAAAATTGGATTGTGAATGCATAAAAACAATTTAAAATCTCAAAAGGTTACTTCCAGTTTAAAAACAAAACAATAGCGCAATCGAATTTCAATATTTTATTAATAATCTCATTATTTTCTTAAAGTTAAAAATAAATCACAGTAACATCTCGCTATGACACTTAACTATCTACCACATCAGTTCTATACAATACAATATTTGCGTGGGTGGTTATGGCTTGGTTGGTTGGTTTAACCGCGGAAGGCTTGGTTCTGGAAGCCTTGGTTCTGGTAGGTTGGTTGCTGGGGCTGGGATGCGATGTACTGGAGGGCGCGGGCGATAGCTTCAGGGATGGGGGGAGGGGTGGGGAGGTGAGCACCCTCAGCACGAAAACCTGGAAATAAACAGTTGATGGTTAGATGGTTGTTGCTGATAAACACTTAATATACTTCCTATTACTTATACATAAAATTAACATAAACTAATATAAGTCGACTACTAAACGTAAAGTGCCCTACAGACTATCAGTCCGCCAGAAGGCAATGAACTGTCAGTTGGTCGCAATCAGCCATGACCTTCGGTTTTTGTATGATGATGATGATTGATGATTGCGGCCAACTGCCAAGCCGTTACCTGCTGGCGGACTGACCGTCTGTGGGGCCCTTAAACATCCTACTTTTGTGCTCCACAAAGAGTAATTAAAATTTATTTGCAGCCGGTGTTTATAAATACCCCATCAATAAATTGAAAGGCAGATATTATTAACATTGTATAAACACAAAAAAATTATAAAAAAAATGTTTTTAACTAGGTTTTGCCAGTTGTCTCATGATTGTACGGACGGATTGAACAGAACAATACATCTTATTTAGTTAGGTAGAATTTGCAGTACTATTGATTGAACTATCATTATTTTTAATATGCATTAAAACATGTTTACCGTTCTCATCAGCAATGTAGGAGACGGAGATGGGAATGCCCTCAGGGGAAGTGTAAGCGAAGGATCCTTGGGCAACCTGTGCCTCAGCGTCCTTCTGGCCAGCGTTCTTCAAGTATCCTTGCTCTTGCGCAGCGATACCATTGCCGGTCTCGTAGCTGTGGGAAAAAAAAACCAATAACATCTGGTAAGCAAATTATGCAAAAAAATAATTTAAACCAGTGTTACCTGTGACGAAAAGACGTGCATTTCAGGGCTATGAAAAGTTGCAAGTGATGGAATTAAATGATTATTGTGTGCATGTAAAGTTAAGTGTTTGTTAATTTTAAAATAAATTTTCCCAAAAACGGAACGGTATAAAGCATTGCATGTACACGATAGTGATATATACCAGTGCTCGTAAAAATTTAACACTTCAAAACTCCCGCCCCCGCACAGTCTTTACATCCACATTTTACATTACATAATCAAAGATTGCTTGCTCCCATTATATTGGTAAAGGTTTCATAAATCACATAAAGTGTATCAAACTACATAGCTCTGGGGCGGACTTCCACACGCCGCAAAGATCAAATCTAATGGAGGGTTCCGCCAAAACATTTTCAGGTCACGCTATGATGCATTGTCAATCTATTTCTCTTGGGAATCTTTTGTTTGTTTGCCAAGCCATAGGTTTGTGTATTTTAAATATTTGATCATTCTTGAGTCTTATTTAGAACAAATTTCGAACTATGGGAAGTATTGCTTGATACATTTATCTATTTATCCGCCACATTGTTTTCAGGTCACGTTATGATGCAGTCTCAACTTATTTGCAATTTAGGAAACTTTTGTCTCTTAGAGACTGGATAATACGAAACCAAATGTTTTTTTTTTTAATTTTAAAATTGAATTATTCTTGAATCTTATTTGAAACCAGAGTTCAGGCTATGGAAAGTATCGACTGATACAACTAACTATTGTCCCGCCACGGAGTTTTTAGGTCACGCTTTAATTCATTGTCAATTTATGGATAATTTAGTCATATTTTTTTTACACGTTTTGGTTAGCTTCTCAGATCATAAAATACTTAGTATTATATGATCAGAGGTTAGCTTTTACCTATTTCTTATACATTTACTAGATCTTACAAAGTAACACGTTAAAATCCAATCAAAATTAATGAAATTAGATGTTATGGGCACTATCCTTTGTATTTTTGAGAATGAATATTGTTGTTTGATTACAAAAGTATTTAAAAAATCATTTTATTCAAAAACATTTAAAAAACCACACACTTTTAGGTTGAAATCTAATGTTATGCCAAGTATAAGATAACCAATTCTACGAAAAACGACAACTTGTTATTAACTAATAGACGTCGAGGATTGAATTGAAAACTTTAAAATTAATGGGTTTAGGTGTGTTTCCAATTTAGTTATGGCATAATGATCATGATAATATATCGAATTTATTTAAGCATTATAGAATGACAAAATGTCAGTAAGATGACTTGTAAATGGGCCTGTTGAGTCTTATAGGTGAATCACAATTAAGTTATGGATTGCACCTGAGCCAATTTGTTTCGCAACTAGGGCTGGGCGGTGTCTGAGATGGCTCTACAAATTCGACACTTAATATACTTGACACCAAAGGAATTCCCATTTATGATACCTTTCGCAATCCAACCGATCTGGATGTTGTTGATGCACCAAAATATTTTAATTAGTCGGTTCGTTACACCATCGAATCCCATTATTTGTCTTATAACAACTGAAGAAGACAGCAAAGTGTTACATATACATTTAATTGGTGCCATAAAAATTGATAACAAACTTTGTCTCAACCAAAAAGAATAATTGATATGCCTAAATTGATTTCAAAAAACTGTGTCAGATATGCATATTTGACATAGTTTAAACTCGAATATGTTGTGGCACATCGTAAATACGTCAATAAGATTAGATTGAAATTTTGTGTTCGGATTCATTTGTATTGACTCATTTTTATTTCGCATGTTGCCTGGTGCATTTTGTAATATGCATCTGTTTTTCTAACAAAGTGCTCGATTGGAAAATTATGATATCGGCCATGTAGATTTTAAATTTTACCTGTACTGGTAGGATCCATCGAAGTTAACCTCTTGTTGCTGCTTCAATATGGGGATGTCCTGTCCTTGGTATTGCTGTTGTTGGTACTGGTTATACTGGGGAGCAGCGCACGCCACGGCGACCAAGGCAGAGAAAACCACGAACTGTGAAAACAAACAATTGTTTTATTATAACGCTTGTTATAGCTTACACTTTGACAAAATTATAATGGTGCGTAAACCCATACACGTTCTTCGAAACTGCATTTTTGTTATTTTATTTACTTCTACTGTACCCACGTTTCTGATGTAGGTTTAAGGCATGGTTTAACCACGCGAAACAAACTATAGATTTTATGATAATAGCAAGAGATTTTGTGCAACTTTTGCCGTCAAATTAAGTAATAGACAGACTAAAGCAAATGAGGATAAGCTTATATTGTTTATTGTGCCGTAAATCAGATTATAAGTTGACCTCGGTTACAAAATGTATCACTCAAAGATCTGGGGTTTTAAAATGCCAGATCATTTACATTTTATGCCCACAGTTTGAGTTGCAGAATGTAAGAATCAAGTGTGATCTATCTGCTGTTGTAACGACAGTTAACACAATTATAAGACGAGCATTTCTTTAGAGTTATGTTCTTATGTGACTCAAAGGTCAGTTTCATAAATAAATTCATATATTGGCAAACGTCGATGTGGTCTGAGGAAATTAAATTATGGGTTGTAGTCATAAATATAAAAATATCACGCATTAAAGTGGGTTTTAAGCAGTAGATTATAAATCTGTTCGGATCGGTGATTAAATTGTACACTTGTTTAATGAAGCTGATAAAAAATATCACATTGTTTACTAGTTAAGTATACCCGAAAACAAATTGTGAGAAAAATGTACAAGATTTGTATGGAAGGTGTCCTTTGTTGGGCGTATCGTAGCATCGCTATTGTTGAATGTACCCGAAGGCACGGGAAACAGAAACCATTGATATTGAGTGACAACTATCAGTTACTCCGGCGCTTATAATAGGTTCACATGCAATAGGTGCTATTATTCCATAGACCATGAAATCAATTAGGTACCAATATATTTCAAAATAATGACTAAACAAACAATTAGTTTTTTTTTATTAGTAGCTACGCGCGGTTTTACCCACGTAGTACCCGTTCGGGTAAGAATATCTAGATAAAATATTGCCTATGTCTCTCAGTAATAATATAGCTTTCTATTAGTGAAAGAATTTTTAAAATCGCTCCAGAGTTTTAGGGTTTATTTATTACAAAGTAACAAACAAACAAAAAACAAATCCTTCCTCTTTATACTATTACCACAGTCTATATATTGTGCTATTACAGTGTGTAAAATATAGCATGATTAAAATAGTTCTTTATTCTATTGGAATAAAACTCAAGAAAAACAGCATCAGACATTTTTTAATGTAGCTTATGCTAGAAAGTTAGACCATATTCCTTGTGCAGAAGTAATATTTTGCTTTGCACGAATGAGCTCTGATTTTAATCATGCTATATTTTACAGACTGAAGTATAGATATTGAATTATTTTTGAAGAAATTTTACTTAAATGATAATAGCAAAACAATGAGATATCAGTTGCATTCTAAATTCGAGTGATCCCAAATCTTTTACTGATTACGTTTCGGATAAGAATACCTCCATTTCGAGATCTGCATGGAAATTCAAATGCTATTTAACAAAAGCTAGAAGGAACTATTGTGATTTGTATGCCAACTGTTAACAGTAAAACTTAATATACAGACTAAAGAAATAATAATTGGGCAAATTCAATACTAAGACGGCGATGCAAGCTATGTGTAGGTTGTAGAAGGATGGAACCTTTGTTCACCGTAGATATTTATAGCAATGAGATCGTAAAGATATCGTTAGATAGCTAAATAAAAAATATGATTCTTAACAATAAAATTATTCTTTAGAATCAATCATCATAGTTTAAATTGTCACTGATTGTTAGTCCTATAGGTATTCCTAAATTTTCAACACTGTAATGTCCTTTAAAGCAATCCTTTGCGTTAATATCCGTACACAGCAACACTCACCGATTTCATTGTAGTGTTTATTTATTTGAGTGAATGGAAGAACTGATGATCTTCGTTTGAAGTGTGATGCGAGAATGATTTTTCAGTTAGCCACCGCCAGCTTTTATACGAAACAGCGGCGGTGCAACACGCAAAATTGGAGTATGCAGACGCACCCAACATCAAAGAACGCATACCGTCCGACGTCCGCCCGGCCGCCCGTGTGCTATATGAAAATAAACAATTAAATTATGTACAGGCACCTTAATTTATTACAACGATTCTTAAAGAAAAAAGCATAATTTGTCTTTGTAAATCCAGTTAAATGTTGTGGCAGTAAATTGAGGATGTGCCTTCAAAATATGTCCTTAGTTACATTGTTGAAAGCTTCCACTTGTGTAATACCACCAAAATTCTCAAAACTAGATATAACGAAAGAAATTCGTTATATCTAGTTTTGAGAATTTTAGTTTTGATAATAAAGTTATCTGTGATGAAATGTCATCTACATTTTATTTAATCTTATTGCAAAAGCCAACAAAGGATTTATTTCGATTTTAATTTAACTTGCGTATCCATGAGTAGGAACAATGAATGAGTAAATCTTTTTTTTTTGTTTTAGTTTCCTGCCTCAATTTATTCTTAGAACTGATTTCATTTAAGCAACACTTAAATAGGTAGACACATTCATTATGTTCGTATAAAATGTCGAGCTTCTTCGTCTTGCTCTTTTTAAAAAATCTCAATTCCGCATAAATTACGTGGGTAGAATTTGTATCTATGATCGGGAAGGTTTAGACTAGGGCTTTTAAGTTTTTCGAAAAAAAATATGTTTAAATTATAATTAAAGCATCAGTGACCCTTACCAGGATAAATTAAGCCCGTTGGAGCTGGAACGGCTGCTCCTCAAGGAACTGGCTGTGGCTACTACGAGTGGGTAATTATAGAACATGATAAAAATAAAATAAGTAAAAAATAATGTCTAAAAACAGTTGACGGATTATTCGTACTGTCCACGCATGTATTAAGCTCAATATTTTGTCCTTAAATGCGTCTTCATCCACTTTACAGTACCTAAATGCGATTTATTTGAATAAAATGCAACTATTAAACCATATTTATATGTACTGTCATCGAGTCAATGCTTTGCGGTTTTTGTAATACTATCTTCTTCACTGGCATTTTAGAAGAAGATTTTTTCTGTTTTTTACTGTTTTAATTATTACCGAAAGTCGTTCAACAATTTCATTTTATTTTCCGCATACTCTAATGGCTTTATGCCTAAATATAAGTTGTTAGTAGACTACAACATTTTTACATCTCTTGTTACATCTTACAATTAAACATCATAATTTAATCTATGGTTATTTTAAGATAATAAAGACACGTAATGTTTTCTACGTAATATAGTAGGCTAGGTGTGGTTAATGAGATGATACGTTGGCAAGTAGTCCATATGAATTTTAATATTCTGTGCCACATATCCCGATTCCACAGCCTCTGCAATCATTATCATTCAAATTGGCCCTTCTAAGTACATTGGTACTCATATTGCAAGTTGCGTTAGCAGTAACTTTACACAAAAGTAAAGTGGTAATGGGAAACGCTTCGGGAGTTACTTATGCATCAATTTCATGGTATTTTTTCAAAATGGAAGATGGTGCTACGATTTTTATTGTACTAACACACTTGATACTAAACCCGGGTCTAATGTTTCGATTCTTACAGACGGCTGGTAGGTATGGGTACCTATTATACCAACATCTTACCGAGACCATTCGGCAAGGCATTAAACGCCTCTGTGGTCTCGTGGTACACACCACTTACGACCCAGAGATACCGGGTTCGATCTCCAGTGGGAGGTAGGCACATATTGTATTCGTTCTGGTTGGTGGTAGGATTTGTTCTTAGCCCGCTTGCTAGCTACTACCATCTTATCTAAGCCTGGGGCCATAACAATGATGTTTTTATTGTATTCTCCGGCATTTAGAGATAAGGTAGCCAGTTCCTCAGTGATTGACGATTCCGGAAGTAGTGCGCTTCCGCTTTCAGCCAGAAGGTCTCATTTTCCGGTTTTTCACTTATATCTCAAAAACTATGCGTTCTAGCGACATAACACTTTGTACAAAATGAAAGCTGATCAAATTTGCTACAAGCTTTATTCTGTAAAATTTTTCGATATCTTGTATAGTTTCCGAGATATCTGCTCTTGAAAGTCTGTAATTTTGGAAAAAATTCTGAGGTTCAAAAAGCAGCAGTGGTCTTTTCAGACTCTTCCTTCACAACCGCCCTAGCTGTACAAAGGGCAGTGAAAACTGCATCTTGAGGTGGTATGGGGCTCCAGTGATAGAGATCTCTCTCGCTCAATGCCTACAGGTACAAGTCATTCTTGAAATCGGTGGCCACCATCAAGCCTGATATCTCTGGTCTTCCTTCCACCGAAGGAGCAGTTAAACAGCATTCCCTCCGAACATTCCACCAAGTTCAGCTGTGGCTGGGAAATGACCTGCCTCCTCAGATATATGGTTGAAAGATTGAGAATAACTTCCTAGTCCCTCTTTTTTGGCCGGATAACTTTTCAACGATCCACCGAAAAAAATAAATGCTGGATATAATTAAATTATTTTAATCATCATCATCATGTCAGCCGAACAACGCCCACTGCTGGGCATAGGGCATATTTTAATAATATATATTAATTTACTATTTTATCAATTTTCCTTTAAATTTTAAAGCAGTATTGAGCGTGAAATCCGAAGTTTTGTGACAACAGTCGACTAATGAATCTTTCAATTTCTCATCATTCCCGGTCAACATATTGACCAATGTGCACTATAATGAACACATATGAGCACTGGATGTCTTAGTAGAACAGATACTGATTTTAGAATATACAGGGTGAATTTGAAATCATTGGCATCCATTCGGCCCATTAATATACTCATATTAAGGAATGTTTTTCCGTGAAAAGAAGTGGTCCAGTGCGGGCGCGGGGAAGCGGGCAGCATGGGTGATATTGTTTGCTTCGGTGAATTCCGTGCGGGAACTTGAATAAACTCACGTTATACTGCAAGGTACTACTGTTGTAATGTTTCATGTTAATTCACTTTTCTATGTCAATAAACTTCGTTTTATTGACACAGAAAGACAATAAAAAGACATTTTTTTCGTTACAATTTCAGTTCCTTATACGTCCGAAAAAGGCGCTGCTCTGGTTTTCATATAAGTAATACGATCACGATAACGGCTACCATAACGACAATTTTCGTGTTACGGCTACTGAGCCGTAAAGCTGCGGCGGGGCGGGCGGAAGCCGTCCGAGCCGGGCCAGTTGGTCTGAATCGTACCTTAGGGATGAATTTTGAAAAATCTGATTTAGCAGATGCCTGCGTTATTATAACTATTTGTGTGCCAAATTCCAACGCAATCCGTTTAGTGGTTGAGTGCTATGAATTTTATGCGTTACAAATTTAAGGAGAAAATGTTTTGAAGAAAGAAAATTATACTTGTGTTGATAATAATGTTTTAACTTTACTGTTGTTGTAAGGACCGTTAGATTAAACTTTAACTTGATACTATCTTGGTGAAGTAACTATCAATTTAATAGCATAGTTAATCCGTCTGATGTTAATATTTATATCCTGTATAAACGCATCCACGGTCGTGTAGAAACCATCATAGGCTGATCGGTTATTAGTGAATTGAGTACTAATTTTAATGTTATACCTACCCAAGCCGGATTTATAGTGTTTACCGATATGGTTAATAAAGAACCAATAGATGATAAATTAATTATTGTAAATTTGTTGTTAATAATATAATAACAAAGTAACTGCTTTACTTACACAAAGAGCCCACCACAATTTTGACACCATACATCGAATGTGTTTTACATTAGAACACTGGTACTTAAAAGGTTTGAATTCTAAGTATAGATAGTATTCAATAAGATGATAATGAAAGAGCGTAGGTATGTTATTGTATCCATATACATGTCGTAGGCCAATCGTTGAACAGGGCCGATCGAGAACTCTCTGGGCACTTCTTAATTTAAATGTATAATAGCCACCATGTCGTTTAAAGTAATAAATTCGACGGCAAATCGATTCTAAAAGGAGTGCACATGGTGTGTTGTTTAAAGAAAAATTGACAATTTCTCTTCAAGAATCGTATACTGGCCCTTTGCCGATCGTTGCCGCGGGCCGCGCTCACGCTATGTTGTCACAGTTCTAACTTAAAGCAGGCACTAGGGCTTAAGGCAGGCTACTCACCTAGCTTGTAGCACGTAACGTATCTGCTACTGTATCAACCTACAAGTGAGTACGGCTCGTCCATTGTCACGGCGTACCCAGCTACGAGCTCCCGTTTCCGCAGTACTAGCCGCCTTTGTGTTCGCAGTGATACCGCCACTCGGCGGGTCACTGCAAGCTTACTGCGAACTACGCGCGAGCTACGTACTAACTAGATACAGTACCTAGCAGAGGACTCGTGCAGCGTGCCGGCGATGTCGCGCAACTTCGGTCGCACCGACTTGATTGAACGTGTATAACTAAACGGCGTGCCCGTGCCCGTAACTGACGACTAGTGCTAGATAGACCAGTAGGTCTAGCACAACTTAGCGCGACTCTTTGTCGCGCTCCTTTGAACCAATCAGCACGTCGCGTTAAGTCACGCCCGCTATCTACGAGCGATCTGATTGGTTGAAAGTGCCCGCGACTCTTTCTCACTCAAGTCGCGCTTAAGTTGTGCTAGCCCTACAGATGCTAGTCGGTGTGACTTAAGTAAGTCGCGCGACATCGCCGACAAGCTGCACGAGCCCTTAAGCAGCTCGGTGAGTACCCTGCTTAACCTAACCAAACATTAAACAGCCCGCTTCGCAGTTCAGAGGCCGCTTGATAACGGACGTTTTTTCATTGGACATCGGACTGACGCCATACATTCGTCTTTATTATCTTGGGGAAGTCAAACAGGCACAAGAATATCGCGTCGGTCCGATGTCCGATGAAAAAACGTCCGTTATCGGCGGCCTTAGGCTGACTGTCCGATTAGGCCGACTGTCCGCCGACAAGCTCTGAGCGGTGTAGTTTTCGATCAACAATAGTACTAGATGAAGGCTCACGAACTATATCAAAACTTTTTATGGCTGAGAAAAAAGGTAAAAAATGTACGATCTTATACAGGATAAATTTTTGACCAGTGCACAAATTTTTAGGATCAACTCAGAATCGGTAAGTGAACAACTTTCTCCTAGAAACATGGGTTGAAATACGACAAAAAATGTTGTACTTCCCATACTAAATCGATCACGTGATCAGGCCGATTTGTATGAAGAGTCAAAAAATTTTTGTCATATTTCGACCTATGTTTCTAGGAGAAAGTTGTTCACTTACCGCTTCTGAGTCGATCTTAAAAATTTGTGCACTGATTAAAAATTTACCCTGTATAATAAATGACAGGAACTACTTATAAATATACGCTCAAGTGGCTCAGTGGGCGCATATTTTCTCGGCCGTGTTTGTCACTCCAACTATGTATCTAGACCTAGGTGTTATTGTTGATCGAAGGGTGTAGTGGGCGTTTTGAGTAGCGTACTAAGCCGCAGGCCGCGAGCATCGTTCGCTGCGACTCAGCCACTCACGGAATGGGTCGGCAAGCAAAACGTCGTAAACTACGTACAGTAGGGAAGAAGCCCCGGTTTTGGCTTCTACCCTGGTTTTGGCCAACAAAAATCTTTTTTTGTATTTGAAAAAATTATCTTTTATGGTATGTTCTCTATAATTTAAATTTTATTTTTTGTCAAAGTTCTTCAAAGTGAAAAAACCTTAAAGTGGCCACAAAGGGGTCTTCTGTCCTACACGTCGAATTCATTTCACAACACGAACGACACTTAATTTCAAATACAAAAAAAATATGGGCACTGGAGGGAAACTGCCTTCTTTTATTTTTAAAAAGAAACTAAACTGCATTTATATGTTTTAAAACAACACCTTCCTCCTCCACTTACATAAGCTAGAAAAAATCGGAATCAGATGCAACCAATTGTTTATCTTCAAAGATTTCTTGAGTGGCAGGAAAAACAAGGTTGGACTGCAGCAGTTCACTAGTGAGGACATTGTCATATCGAACGGAATTCCACAAGGCAGCGTGCTCGGACCTACGTTATTCAGCATTTACGTTAATGACTTATGTAATACAAGAGTTTTATTTATCTTACTGCGACATATAGATGAATATCACAGGTGCAAAAAAAAATTCATACGCTAACAATACGGCTGTAGTCTTCACAGGTGTGTGGACACCTGGAGTGTCATTAAAGCGGTTGCTGGAGGTGGAATGGTCCAGGTAGCTGACTGGTTGCAATAAATACATTACATAAAATACGTCCGAAACCAATTATAATTAAAGACCGATTATAAATTAGTTTTGGACGTATTTAATGTAAGAAGGTCGTCAAGAGGAGAAGAAGGTTGTCGTTATTTTTCCATATTAAGTATTATGTTCATTGATCTCATTTTTTTTTAATTATTATCAAAATATCAAAATTTATAGTCAGTTTCGAAAAGAGAGTATGTCGTAATGATTTAAGATCAATTAAAATTATAAATGCTTCAAAACACCCCTCTTTGATTGTCGTCAATTTGACTGCTTCGAACAGACTTTTTTTTTATGTAGAACACTGCAAATATTTAGAAGTAATTATAGACCAGAGAATATGTTGGTACTAACAAATAGAATTGATTTCATCTAGGATTCGCAAATTTATCTGGATGTTTAAAACGCTACAGCTGAGTCCACACTTGTAACATATTGGCGTGTCCAAACACCGTGTCTTTATCATGCATCGCTAGTTTTGTTGGGCATGCTCTGTGGTGATACTGTATCAAAGAGACAATGTATTATAAAGACACGGTGTTCGGATACGCCAAAATGTTTCAAGTGTGGACGCACCATCAGACACGTCATTTCAAAATCATTAGAAAATAAAATGGCTAAACTAGAAATATTTTAAACGAAATTTACATAGCCCTTGTACATTCAATCATAACCTTTTGTATATCGGTTTGGGACGGAGCACATAAAACACGTTTTATCGATGTTGAAAGAGCCCAAAGGGGTTCCTTTGGTACCCATGGGAATAGTTTGGGGGCTGGAGGTAACATAGGCTACTTTTTATCCCGAAAAAATATCACATTCCCATGGCATAAGTAGCGTCGTGTAGTCCACGCGGGCTAGTTACTAAATAAGCTCAAAGTAAAATTATTAGAAAAGCTCGATAAGAAAGTGCTTATTTGTGCATTTAACTCGAATAGCAGCTAAGCAACTTTGGCAATTGTCGGTCGGGATGGGTGATCAAAATCGTTTTACTCCTGACGAAGGTAGGTTAATCTGCTGCTGCATTCCAAGCGAGCGAAGACGTGGAAGGTATAATGAACAAAAACACTTGTGTAGGTATAATGAATAAATAATATAATACCCCAAACGATAAGAGGTGTAATTATATTGAATAACTTACAGAGGAAATGTCAAAATACTAGACTTGTATTTGATGACCCTTTTGATGAACTAACCTGACCAATGCAATCAAGTTTGCAATAAAACGTCAACTTAGCATTTCTCATCATAACTAACATCATGCCCTTACAATCAACGAATCAAATTATGCGAAATTAGCTATGCTAATTTAAATTAACAGTTTAGCTTTAGTCTTTAGTAAAAACCTATTAACTGTTGAGATTAGTTATCGTCTTTCAAAATATTCGTGATCCTTATAAAGCTAATTCAATTTGCAACAAATTGCTAAAATTAAAAGCTTTGTCATTGTTACGTATAATAATTTTCTTTTAAGAGATTATTGCTTACAATACTTAAGTAGTTACATCCTTGCGAGTAAGTCGCAAACTCAAATCAAATGGTATGAACATAATCAAGTCTTACATTTCATACATTTGCGTCCATGCTCGTATACAGACCGTCGATTATGAGTCTGATTGTGCATCTGACGTCAAAAGGTTCTGGAATTGTTCTCATACTGATTAATAGCTTTTCATCCTCGCTTATTATTACTACAATAAATTCTATTGAAGGATTTCTACAGAGTTTAGCAAACGTTGGCGTTCCTCAAAGTATTATTTAACTACAACCTATACATGAGCTGAGATGACTTTGTTTAACGTTGCTTTCGCAGGATTATTGTATGACCATTATGTGTGTGGCTATAGCACAACGGTGAAATGGGTGAGCTTCATTTCATATATTTACAAAAATGGTTTCCAAAAAAGTAATTGTAATTGGAACAAAAAAGATTTTTTACTGACTCCATGTAGGTACTTTAATATTTATTTTAATTTTTAGTTTTTTGCATTCACAATGCAATTTTTGTTACTGAAAAATGGAAAATGAAGTATTTAGAAAAAATCGACCCGTCTCACAACTAGCCATCCCATCGGAGCTAGTTGTGTGAAGGGTCGATTTTTTCTAAATACTTCATATTCCATTTTTCAGTACTTTAATATTGTTCTCCTCCTCGCGTCGTATTCCTCATGTCTTACGGTCCTTTTTTTATATTAGGGGGAATGCGGTTATGCATCCCGAAGGTATGTGGGACTCGCAGCTAAGGCACTACCCACTAAACCCCCTACTGCTTCCAACACCACCTAACACGCAGGACCTACGGGGGACCGTGATATCACGCGCCGTGTGTTACCGCCCCCTTTTGCGACTAGGGGAGATCGAGACGCGCACGTTGGCGTCTCGCCCTCCCCGGTCGCGCACGTCGGAGTTGACTTGCTGCGACGTCTGCCTCGCGAACTCTCTCCGCGGCCTCCTTCTGCGAGATGACATCCTCGCGACCATGGCCTGCCATCCCCCCTCGCTTCGCAGCATCGCAACTGTGACATTGGGAAGCGAGAGGTGCAGCCTAACCGCAGCGACCAACTCCTGGCGCTGCACCGCCCACGCCGAGCACTCCATAAGAGTGTGGCGAACCACAATGGTGGCACTCCTGGGACTCCTCCCTCTGAATCTGACACAGGTACCTTCCGAAACACCCATGTCCGGAAAGTAGCGACTGGGCGGATGGCTTCCACTGTCTTCAGGCCAGCGTTAGGCGTCTCTAACTGCCGCTTCCAGTCGCGGAGACATGTCTCCTCCACTGCGCGTCTTGCCGCAGCCCACTCTTCCGGTGCCATATCTTAGGGTCCTGACCACTACCTCCCGGTAACCTTTCTCTGATGATGGCTCTCCGCCGTCCACTGTCACCGGCGGCATGCAGCGTGTCGTAGACTGAAAAGTCAAGAATGGTGCGAATCTGCGGTCGGACCAACGCATCGGGCTGCAACCACGTCACTTTTCCTTCGACTTTCCCAGTTACTGTTTATTTCTCCAGGTTATTGCTTTCTTTCTCAACAATGTGCCCAAAGTATTTAAGGACACGCGTGAGACAGATGGAGGATAGCTTAGTGATGACCCTGTGTTGCTGGAGTACTGATACGTTAGTCTGTATGATGTCCATGGTATCCTGAGCATTATTTACCAGCACAGCATCACATCTCAAAAGCATCTATGCGTCCACGACTTGCAGCCTTGAGAGACCAGGGTGCCTACCATCAGCTTTAAGACAGCGATTCAAAAATAGCGCGATGCAGAATAGGTTCCTAAAATGAATTGCTTTCTTTCGTACTCTGACCTTCTTAAAACTGGATCGCAAATGAATTGCTAAATTTGAATGACCGAACGATTTGTGCCCGTCTCTTTCACTCGATTCTGTCATGCCCGGAGAGTGAAAGGGACGGGTATAACCTGCAGATGTCATGTTAGCTTGGCCGAGTTATAAGTCAAATAAGAGTTGATGACAGCTCAGCGGCTGTGAAATGTCATTGAATGATCACTGAATCGCTGTCATTGATATTAAGCTGTCGTGGTACGAATAAGCGAAGCAGTTCAGTTTAGGTCCTAAACAAGACCGCAATAAAAGTTGATGGTAGGCACCCTGGTCTCAGCGCCCTCCTCCCTCTTGACTTTTATAGTACAAAGCTTTAACAAGAGCAATCAAATGGTTAATAACTATTAAAAATAAGAATAATTGAATTATTTTGTTTACGTCGTCAATGTCCAAAAGCTCATGACTTATTAAAAATCGTCAACAATAACCTATATTGTTTAACCCTGTTGGTCAATAAATATATGTATAGGTACCAAGAATTAAATGACCAACAGGGTTAAAAAAATTAGGTAATATTGATTATTTACGTAAATATCGAAGCGAATTTAATTAACTACGCACGTAACTATTGAACTGGCATATATTGGTATAAGTTCTAAGTTTTTTATAAAACTCCAAGGATGCTTTAGTTTATAATGAATCGAGTACCTATGGATATTCCTGATAATAATTTGATATCATAATTTTATATTTTACATACACATTGCATTTAAAGAAAATTTCAAACCCAGGTAAAAGAAACCAGTCTCCCACTTGCTCAAATGGGACACAATAATGCAACACCATAAAGGTAGCTTTAATGCCCATCAGAGTAAGTTGTACGATATTATTTTTATACACAACGGGCAGCACTTAGCCGTCATCACAACTGATGTTAAGTAGTGATAAGGCTGAAGGTGAAAGCGCACTACACCCGGAATCCTCAATCACTGAGGAACTGGCTATCTTATCTCGAACTGCTGGAACACAATAATGATGAAAATATCATTGATATGGTGTCAGGCGTAGATAGATGGTGGTAGCTAGCAAGGCAGACTAAGAACAAGTCCTACCACCAACCACACCAAATACCTACATTAAGTACCACTGGGAATCGAACTCGGGGCCTCTGGGTGTGCAACCGGTGCGGTGGTGTGAACCACTAGACCACAGAGGCGGCCACAGTTCTAAAATACTTCATTTTCAATTTTTCAATAAAATATTTATTATGATTATTTATGACAAGCTGACCCGGCAAACATTGTTTTGCCATATAAATTTTATTGGACACGAACTTCGTATCATCGACATCTATAACTATACACTGCCTGCCACAAATGTCACTTATTAAAAAAGCGGCAAAAAAGTCAGTGATTACAATACTCTTTGACATACCTCTTTGGAAGCGGCTATGGAAGAAATGACAGTTTTGTATAGTACGACAGTTTATCGATTTTCTATACAAAATAATCGTTTTTATTTTATAATTTTCCGGAATAAAAAGTAGCCTATATTACTCTCCAGCTCCCAAACTATCCCCATATCAAAAATCGAGTCGATCCGTTGCTCCGTTTAGACGTGAAAGACGGACAAACTAACAAACAAACAAACAAACAAACACACTTTCACATTTATAATATTAGTATGGATAACAATGAGCTAACACTGACATAACGGCAATTAGTTTCTTGAGGCTGACACACACCAAAAAGTATCACAGACGTGCTGCATTGCGTCTGCGTGCGTCATGATTTTGTAATATTTGAACTTGTACGCGTAGGTTCACACCGACCACCAATAGCAATAATTTCGGGTCGATTTTTTCTAAATACTTCATTTTTGAAAGTTTTTTTTCCAAACATTAAATGTCTCTTTTAAAATAACTAAAACTAACTTTGAAGCCGTGATAAAAAAAACTTTAAACTGCTAAGTGTCATAATAATTCACAGGTTGTATGCCAAGTGTCGAGAACCACGATGGTACGTTAGATAAGAATTTGTGTTTTAATTATACTGATGCGTATCTCACATTTGTCTCATACTATTCTACATTGTTCATATTTCAATTGTCGTGTGAATTATATGATGATAAATTATGTGTCGCCACTAGGTAAAACTAACAGATGTATTAAACAAAAAAACCTAAAACTACATAATATACGAGTATTAAGTCTTTACCTATAGTCCTGTAGCCCGTGGACATTCAAATTACGAAAAAGGTTACCGTTTGTCTTCGTGAAATTATTATAGATTTCGCCATTGTATATGCTATAAGCGAAGTCTTAAAGATCGTAACTCGCCGTAACCATAATAGTGATAAGTTTAAAATCTCCAATTATGTTAGTTATTTACATTTCTAGGTTACCGCATTGTTTCGCTATTGTCATGTTGTACAGCTTTGTCTAATTACCATACGTAATAGTAAGACTATGGAAAGTTGCCAAACACAAATTTAAGACCAGATGTAGTCCGACCATTTTGATCATAATTTACATTTTTGAGTTACCGTTAAAAATTTATACATCTGTTAGTAGGCCCTCTGAACAAACTAATACTTATTTTAAGACTGTTTCTGTGGCCGGTTTAGATTTTAAGACTCATTTGGTTCATGAAGAAGAAATGCGAAAATGGCGTAAGTAAAAGCGCATTGAGTAAACTTACTTCTGCAAAACATAATGGAAGACTTAAAACTTGAAGGACAATGAAATCTGGTAACTGCCCCCCTGTCAGATTACTATAAATAAAGAGGAAATGCTAGTTCCTAATATTTTGTCTAGTTTGTTATGCCAGCTCTCTCTCTCTCTCGGGGTGCGAGCTAGATAACCTCCACGCGTGCTCACCTGCTGCTCGTCCCACTCTATGTTCGCATACGCTGGGAAGAACAGTAGGAGGGATGGTGCACCCTGGGCGCCACTGTAAGTAATTTTCTTGATTGTAAGTAATTACTTACAGTGGTGGCAGATAATCTAGCGAAACCCAATCCAAGGTGTCAGACGTACCGTCGCCGAGGGATGCGTGGCCAAGGGGGAGCTTGGTTCCGAACGGTGTCTCCCCAGGGAGATGGCAATCCTAGATCAGTAATTTTGCCTTACTCGAGCAATCGGAGCTCTGCTCGAGTGGACCTGTTCTAACGCCTAGCAAAGTGGCAAGTTGTACTCTTTGGTATTCTGTAAAACTTGCCGCAGCGTATGAATGTGGTATTTGGTGCTATAGCCTTTCCGGAACCCGGCTTGTTCTGGAGGTTGGAAGTCGTCGAACCTGCGAGTGAGACGATTCGTAATGACTCTCGAAAACAACTTATCGATATGGCTCAGAAGCGAGATGGTTCTGTATTTCTTCAAGAGAGTCTTATCACCCTTCCTGAAAAACGCTTCTGCCCCATGCCTTTGGCGTTTTGACCTCGAGGATGACTGAATTGAAAAGCTTCTAGAAGACTTTAAGTATCGGCTTTCCGCCCGCTGTCAGAAGCTCTGTTGTGATTCTGTCATCGCCCGCCGCCTTGTTGTTTTTAAGCTGCTTGAGAGCACTTGTTTTGAATATGAGCCGGTATTTGTCGGAACGTGGATTTTATCAGCCGCGATCCTTCAAGCTTAACGTTGCCACTCAATGTGCCTCTGACCATGCGTTGACCGCTTCCCGTCTTGGCAGCGCGCGCTGCCCATCTCGTAATGACAATTTTCCCTCTGTTGCCTCTTAAAACACCCACGAGAAGAGAGGGGGTAGTGCTATTCTTTTTATGTGCCGGTACTACACAGCGCACTAGAAATCTTACCTATTGTTCACGTAACAAAATAATTCTCACATACCACACTTTCATACGCTGCGGCAATTTATACAGAATACTAAAGAGTACAACTTGCCACTTTGCTAGACGTTAGAACAGGTCTACTCGAGCAGAGCTCCGATTGCTCGAGTAAGGCGAAATTACTGATCCAGGATTGCCATCTCCCTGGGGAGACACCGTTCGGAACCAAGCTCCCCCTTGGCCACGCATCCCTCGGCGACGGTACGTCTGACACCTTGGATTGGGTTTCGCTAGATTATCTGTCACCACTGTAAGTAATTACTTACAATCAAAAAAATTACTTACAGTGGAGCCCAGGGTGCACCGTCTCTCCTACTGTTCTCCTACTTCCCAGCGTATGCGAACATAGAGTGGGACGAACAGCAGCTGAGCACGCGTGGAGGATATCTAGCTCGCACCCCGAGAGAGAGCTGAGATAACAAACAAGCCAAATATTAGGAACTAGCATTTTCTCTTTATTTATAGTAATCTGACAGGGGGGCAGTTACCAGATTTCATTGTCCTTCAAGTTTTAAGTCTTCCATTATGTTTTGCAGAAGTAAGTTTACTCAATGCGCTTTTACTTACGCCATTTTCGCATTTCTTCTTCATGGACCAAATGAGTCTTAAAATCTAAACCGGCCATAGAAACAGTCTTAAAATAAGTATATGGTTTGTTCAGAGGGCCTACTAACAGATGTATAAATTTTAGACGGTAACTCAAAAATGTAAATTATGATCAAAATGGTCGGACTACATCTGGTCTTAAATTTGTGTTTGGCAACTTTCCATAGTCTTACTATTACGTATGGTAATTGGACAAAACTGTACAACATGACAATAGCGAAACAATGCGGTAACCTAGAAATGTAAATAACTAACATATTTGGAGATTTTAAACTTATCACTATTATGGTTACGGCGAGTTACGATCTTTAAGACTTCGCTTATAGCATATACAATGGCGAAATCTATAACAATTTCACGAAGACAAACGGTAACCTTTTTCGTAATTTGAATGTCCACGGGCTACAGGTCTACTATGAAATTGCCGTTTTTATAGGGAAATCGTAGTAAGTTGGAATTATGATACAAAGATAAATATATCTGATCAATTATTATCCCCAAATAGGGATTTCTCGGACATGTGAACTCGGAATTCTACGAAACTTTAGAGGTATGATCAGACAACATTAATCTAACTAATTGCCTATAATCTATAATAAAAAGCTGCCTTAGATTAAAGAAAAAATCTGTTCAAAGCAGTCAAATTGACTACAACCAAAGAGGGGTACCTACTTAGAGGCATTTATAAAAAATTTAGACGCGTGTTTAATTATTTGTTTCGTATTTGATATATTGAGAATAATTAAAAAATTAGAGATCAATGAACATGTGAGAAAAAACGGCACTTTCATATGTAAAGACCAATAGGATAGGACCAATTTTTACTAAATCAAATTAATAGTGAAAAATACCCACTGGGCCCAGGTGGCGGCGGGCGGGCGCCCCGTCCGCGCGTCCACAGCGAGCTGTACCAGTTGGTGTTAAGCGCCCCACAGATTAATCAGTTCGCCTGTCGGCAACGGCCGTCAGTACCCTTACTATGAGTTGATTTTAGCTGTCAACGTTTACTAAAACTCGGATGAACTGCTTATGTCTGTAAAGCAGTTAAAGTACATGAAAGAGATATAGCGATCGTTTTCGATTACGCGTCACTGCAATGAGTTAGAGCCCTAAAGGCAATAATACACGGTTCACTTTTGCCTTTCAATTTGGATGAAGCAACCAAATTGAACAATAAAAGTTAATCATTTAATGTCAATGAGCGCCTGTCTGTATTTCTGCGCCTTTCTACTAAAATGAATCAATTCGGTTGAACCGTGTAATATTACCATAAGGGATGAGACGAAAAATGAGAAGATTTTTTTGTGACGTTCTATTAATTATGTCAAATTCTGTTAAGCCTAAAAAAATCAGTTAAATAAATACTTACACTCGGTTTAACATACAATCGGTATTCAACTGTGAATTTGATTCATTAATTCAATTACGATTTTTTCATGCGTTCGTTTTTGCAATAGGCTAATCATATTTTTTTAATTGACCCGTATCCGTTGTAACTAATTGATTCTACACTACATTAAACACAACGAAGTGGGTAAATGGCTTGGAAGTTAACAGAAGATAACAGTACGCTTTGTAGACAGATTTATGGTTATCAGTCCAGAAAACAAAATAACAAAGATGTTCCGCATTGCTACAACGACCTTCACCTGAGCAATTTAAGAACCTGAATCTCCAAAGTATTTTTGTTTACTTTTGTTTGTGTACATGACCTTTATTGCCGTATTTGTCGAGCGAACATAACTAATGACTCCATTACGTATCAATTGCAAAAATATATCTGTACGTAAGAATAGCTTTATTTCTGACATTGCGTCATTTGATTGTTATCTGTTTATATTTCAGCTTACGAGCTGACAGCCTCAGGTTAGCCTGCCTAATGGATTCACGAAATATTCTACACGTGTCATTATTTCGTCTAACATTTGCAACGTGAGAAAATGGAGAGCTGTTTTATATGCGTATTTATTAGTCTAATAAAAACAAGGTTAGTTTAAAATTGATGTCTTTAAATAAATACATCTTAGTAAATATGATTTATCATATGCAAAACTATCTTCTGTATCAGGGATGTTGCGAATATTCGCATCCGCATCCGCATATGCGGAACATCCGCATCGATTTAGAGATCCGCATCCGCATCCGCCTCCGCATAAATCGATGCGGAGCTGATGCGGATGCGAATGTGTAGCAGGTCGCTACAAGAAAGAAAGGAGCGGGCCCGGTAAGTGGCGCGTGTTGTCTACTTTTCATTAACTATAATGCTCCAATATTTAAATTTAATTACTTAAGTCAATAATTAGAAATAGTAATTCATCACACTACTTTATAAGAAAATAAAGGAAGGATAATTATTACTTTTTTTTTTTACCCCCACTTTAGTTTTTTTGTACAGATCCGCATCCGCATCCGCATCCGCGGATGTGAGCCTCTTAAAATCCGCATCCGCATCCGCATCCGCATCCGCGGATGTCAAAAAATCTGCATCCGCAACATCCCTGTTCTGTATTTTCGTGGTGTCCCTTGCTTTAACAAAATCCTATGAATTTGAATCAGCGCAAATGCAGGGCAAATTAAATGATACAAGAAAAAACTTACACTTGTGTGACTATTATTTTTCTGTAATAATTTATCATGTCAACATATTATTATCTTTGTAAGTAATAAAATAAATCTTTTTTATCTTCTTCGAATATCTTACTTAAATAATTGGTTCCATTAGCCTCTACAAAATGCGATTTCTAAAGCTCTTGAACTTCAGCGTAAGCTAACCGCACTTGATTTAATGAACGTCGCATAGGTCAATGACTCATATGCAGATTGTTATTTCAAGATCAACTATCATATGCAAAACATTAAATTTAAGTACTTTATCTTGACAATTACATCACACCTACTCCAGTTTTAGTAAAGTGGTCATACATTTAATTGTAACGCGTCATACATTTATTTCACGGTTTCTTTTGTTTTCTAGACTTGCATTTGGCATATTAAGTATCTTAAAAGGTCTGTTATATTACCTTAGAATGTAATATAATATTAAAATAAATATTCTAACTGAACACTTCACACATTGACAATGAACTGAAATACAATTCAACGAAATTTTATAGGTTAAATTCTACAAAAGACTCTTTTCAAACGGCCATTTTTATTTAGTTTATTACTAAGTTTCAACTTAAATAGATTACGAACATTATTTTGAGTGGATAATATAGAGTAGTCTGGTTATAATAATTTAATCGATAAATCACTCAATTTGTTATTCATGCATCATAAAAGTGCACGATTAAGATAAAATTAATCGGTATTAGACGAAACAGATTTTGGATTTTCGATCATTACTCTTGAAGCCTATAAATCCGACACGTTGAGAAACTCAGACAAGGCCGGTGGCATATGTAAGAATGTGTCAATATATATTGGTCAGGTTTTGTAAGAATTGATATAATCTTCACATCGTTATTGTCACTGATCTACTTTTTAGCACATCAGTCACTGTTGATAAGCAGTTTTGGGGTTCAGTTCTGCACTTTTAAGATCTTTTCAAATCACACCGCTGCACAAGCGCCTGTCTGCATCTCGATAAACACATTATCAAGATTGTTTTTTTAAACTGTGGATTAAAATTCATTGGAAGGTACTATCTTACAGTACAAATACGAAACTAAAATATTCACAGACAAGTAATAATTAGAATTAGAATTTAACTAGGTACTTACACTGACATTAATATAAAGGTTTGACAATTTCACCAATACCTTTATATAATATCAGAGTACACCACTGTTGAACACCAAAATTAAAAACTCTCATTATATTATATATTACTAGCGGCCGCCCGCGGTTTCACCCGCGTGGTTCCCGTTCCCGTGGGAATATCGGGATAAAAAGTACATATAAACCTTCCTCTTGAATCACTCTATCTATTAAAAAAAAACGCATCAAAATCCGTTGCGTAGTTTCAAAGATTTAAGCATACAAAGGGACATAGGGACACAGAAAGCGACTTTGTTTTATACTATGTAGTGATGTGCGGTCACGGGATACTTAAATCTTAGAACAATGCCAATTTTGTAAAAGAGGATAAGTACACAGTTTCGCTCCGTCTTTGAATCTATAAAAAAACTTCAATATTGCTGTGAGAACTAATAATTTGATTGTGAACGGGATACGAGCATAGGTATATTTAATAGAATCAAGACTGAGAATAGACACTTTGTCATTAAATAACATAAAACATTGAAAATTAAATATTAGGAAAAATTTACCCGTCTCACAACTAGATCCGATGGAACTCAAACTTACAACCTTTATGTCCGGGCGAATGCTCAGCATGATGATGAGCATAGTTGGAGCTAGTTGTGAGACGGGTTGATTTTTCTAATAAGTACTTCATTTTCAATGATTAAAAATTGCATTGTGAATGCATGAAAGTAAAAATAATTTGAAACATAAAACATATTAAACACGGAATCTTCATCGCTCTTCCCATATTCGGAACCGTCCAGTTTTCCTTATGAATTATGCATGTGTGACTCGGAAATTTATTGCTTTTTATTTAGGTGTGAGATAAATATCAAGGCTTATATTTATAGTAAGATAGCACGAGGGTGATCTGAGAGACCATAACTCCATAGAGAGAACGATCATTGGTACCTGCATTGCTAAAGGGCATAGGTTCAAATACTTTTTAGGGCTCCCAAACAAAAATCTGCGACGGGTGTCAAGTATTTGACAGGCAATTAAGTTTATATTAGCATGGCGCTCTGCTCATTTTCGAGATGCGATGAGAATTCGCAGTTTAGTATGGGAGCCCTTATGTTATCATTTGTAGGATATAGTAGGTATCTATGAAAAAAATACAGGAAAAGAATATTTCATACTGGGAGAACAAATATGTATAAAAAACTCTTTTTTTATTTATTTTATTATATAGAAAGATAATTGAACTATCGCGATGTTTTCAATCACATATTTATTATTTTAACTTTACATTTTGCTACACAAGTAACACGTAACATCTGTAATATCCAAAAGTTTACTATCAACTTCATTATTTTATACAAAGTTCATTACGGTCAGGACAGAAAATCTTTATATTAATAGTACGGGCAAATACATTTTACGTTCACTTAATTTAATTTTTGGTCTTACCAAAATCAAAGTCAGTATAAATAAACCTAGTGATTTTCAGATCATCAGGGCACCCCTGCAAAGAATATAACTCCCGTTATATTGAACTATTTAATTTTAATTATTTCAATAAAATAGTACGTACCGAATATGTAAGGTTTTTTTAAAATAATTTTTAAAACTAATTTCATACCCTAATGCAAATAAAACCAGCACTTAACTAAATAATACTTCATACATTTATTACAAGGCTAACATTAAGTTACAAAGTAAAACGTCGAGCTTAATAAAAATCTTAATAATCTTATTAATGCAGTTAAAAACTGTCTTATAATACTAGTGGGACTAAAATCTTCTTGGCTTAAAGGGGGAGGCTTGGTACTGAGCCTGAATGTTGGACGAAGCTCCCGTGGCTGAAGGAGGTAGGGTCTTCAAGTAGTCTAATGCTTTTTGAATCGCTGGCGGGATCGGAGGTGGCGTCGGCAGGTGATCACCCTGAAAGGAATGCGTAGTGTAAAGAAAAATGTTTACGTCATAATAATATGAAAACATTTATGAAAAACTGCATACTTTTATGAAGTGAATTGAATTATTATCACTGAATTATCATTTTTTTGTATAATAAAAAGAAGGAGTTAATTTAAATTACATTTTTTGGTCTAAGTTTATATGGCAAAGATTAGTTTTCGATTTCGACCGCGCGCAGACTTATCTGGCGCGCACTCTAGTAGGTACCCAGGAAGAAATTAGTAGGTACACGTGTTTTACCAATTGCAAAATTGGTCTATACTAATATTATAAAGAGGAAAGTTTTGATTCTTTGTTTGTTTGTTTGCATCGAATAGGCTCCGAAACTATTGGACCGATTTAGAAATTCTTTCACCATTAGAAAGCTACATTCTGAGTGACATAGGCTATATTTTATTCCGATATTCCCACGGGAACGGGTACCACGCGGGTGAAACCGCGAGGATTCGCTAGTAAGTAATATAAACACCTAGTGGTGGTAACATTCGTATCACCTACATTTTCATTCACTCTGTGAAATACATGCGATTTTGTAACCATTTCGATGCAAGGGATGTTATTTAAATAAAATAAAATAAAACTAGGTTAAGGACAATTTAGATCTACATTAAACGGCCACAGTAACTAATACAGGGTAAATTTTTAATCAGTGCACAAATTTTTAAGATCGACTCTGAATCGGTATATGAACAACTTTCTCCTAGAAACATAGGGCGATAGAAATATGACAAAAATTTTTTGACTCTTCATACAAGTCGGACTGATCACGTGATCGACTTAGTATGGAAAGTCCAAAAATGTTTGTCGTATTTCAACCCATGTTTCTAGGAGAAAGTTGTTCACTTACCGATTCTGAGTTGACCCTAAAAATTTGTGCACTGGTCAAAAATTTATCCTGTATACTTATTTAGATAAGGGTTAATAATGATTGGGAGAAATTAGCTTTGCAAATAAAGTAATCTTTTTAAATTAATTACTTAAATATAAAAATGATTACTGTGAGTCAATCATATGAGATAGATAATAATTATATGCTATTGCAGACTTTTATAGGCTTTTTTATGGTATATAATTCCTTAATACATAATTTTGATGTATCTCATACGGTTTTGCCAGCGTTCGCAATGTAAGCGCGTTTTTTTGACGGCTTCATCAAAAAGCATGGAATATTCTCTATTTTACAAATAGGTACTTAATTAGAATGTTTTGTATGTATAAACCTTCGGGAATAAATTTTCTAAATAACAGTGAAAACTGCATCAAAATCCGTTGCGTGGCTTAAAAGAAGAAAGCTTAGAAACAGACAGACAGAGGCGGAGAGCGACTTTGTTTTATACTATGTAGTGATTGTTGTGCGGCCAATTATTTGAGACCAAATAATTGTCGTGGGGAAATGCTTCAGAAGTAAGCTCTGATCCTAAACATACTGTCCCCACTGCTGGGCCACTGGCCTTCCTTATAGATGGATAATGTGAATGGGCAATGACGTCAGCCTCGGTTTTATTATAGGTACCTAGTTCTCGCGCGAGCTTTATGGTTCATAAAATGTAACGTTATTTAAATCACATGATTTATTTGAAGGCAACTCCAAGATTTTATTTAGATTACTAGCATGTTTTTAAATAAAAAAATGATTGATTTTAAGGTCTACTTAGTATACAACGGTCATCTATATTTAATGTTGTAATGATTGTCATCGTTACCAATATACCGTTTTTTAAAGTATACCAACTATACATAGTAGGTTTACTTTGAAAAACGGTAAATTGGTTAATAATATCAAAAAACCTCAAAATATTATTGGTTAATAATATATTATTGGTTCAATAACCTATGTGCTACGTAAGAATATATTACGTTACTAGCATCTTTTGTGTACATACTAAGCTGACTTTTGACATGAACCAGACATGCTCTTATCATGTTGACAATACGTTAAATTGATTTTCGTTATAAAGCACGTATAAAGCAAAAAATAGACTTAGTTCTCCACAGTGGGTCGCAGGTCAACGTCTGATATTTTACAGCGACATTTGTTCATGCGTTGGCTAACAGACCAGCGTTGCCTACCTAGATCTTCTTAAATTTTGCAATACCGATTCAAGCTGGTTCGATAGCTTCTGGTTGAACGAATAATCACATATTGTCTATATAAATAGCATAATTAAGAAAGTTTAATCTTCAATAACCAAGAAAAAAGTTGTAAGTACTTAGATTAGTCATGTCACGTCCAAAACTCTACTTGCAAGGCGGGTGGTTTTATTCAATTAGCATTTTTCATAAACTTTCAGAATTGAATTGTTATTGTTTAAATAATAATAAAATAATTCATAAATTTAGGTTGAAATGAAATCCTTTAAATAATTTTTACTTTTTGAATTCTCAATGCAATTCATGCATTCATTCATTCAATAATTTTCAATACAATCCTTTGCTAAATAATTAATGATTCATAATGTTGGTTTAAAAATTAATCTAGTTGATAACCCATCTGAAAATTTTCAAAGTACCACTCCTTTTTGACCTCGACATTATTATTTAGGAGCTATAAATGCAAATTTTAATGTATTGCTAACATTTTATTGGTAGGATGATTGGTAATGATCATTTCGTGATTTGTTCACACAACACTTCACTCAAACATAAAACAAAATTAAATCTTCACTAGTGTAATGTCACAAATTTACAATCAACTTCAGTATATTATGACTTGCGGTCAACTAAACAAAGCATAGGGTGGTCAACTAGTGTTCTTGCATTAAATAACTTGACATTTACGTAACTATGTTGGAAGTGCGATCAATCTTCACATGATCTATTGGCTAAACCATGAAGTTTGACTTAATACTCTGAGGTAACTGGAGCTCTCACCCTGAATAAAAAAGTGTCGCCAGCAAATTTGACATTTATGTATGTAGTGGCTGTCAGCTGTCTCATATGACCATACGTATTTTTTTAAAGTGTAGGTGAGACGGAAGACAGCCATTGTGTTATTTGTGGTATTCAAAAAATTGATCGTACTGCACTCTCCAGTTACCTCAGTATTAAGTCGAGCTTCGTGGGCTAAACAATGAGAGTGGCGGCAGATTATAGATGAATAACTTTATTATGACACCTGGTAGTCTGTGGTGATATTCGGTTTACGAAAAAAAGTTGTTGCCTAAGGAGAATTAATGCGTATTAATTGCGTTAAAAATAAAATAAGTATTATATTGATTTTATAAGCAATAAGCGTCGACCAACAATAACAATATAATTGTTGATAAGTCCTGCCAAGAAAATTACAAGTACTATCGAGGCTGATTAATAATAGCTGAAAGAAGACAACTTTTTTGACTTTGCAATATCAAATTTTATTCCTGTCGGCGTAATATGAGCAAATTTTTCCAAATTCAAATTTTAATTTTTGTTCTAAAATCTTCGTTATGTTCCCAAAATTCATACATATATATTTTGGGTGCGCTTAGTCGTAATTTCCGTACTATGCGATTATTATAAGAATAGGATAGGGACGCCGCCATGTTGTGACGTCAATCTGTCAAAGTGCTGTCAAACTAACTTCACTTCCCTTCAGTATGGTGTGCAAAAAAGAAATTTAAATCGTGAATCAGGGGGCTGATCATGTCATAGCTTACGATAAATTAATAATTATGTTCGTGCAAACCAAAACATATGAATAATTTGCAGATAAGTACAAATCATTAACTTGATTTTTTCGAAAAGTATAGGACTCATGAAAGTATGCTTTTACGAAAATGATCAGGTAATTTGAATCTCGATCAAATTAAAATTTTGTGATATTTAACTGCTGAACCCATTTTTTCATACTTATTGTTCTGCGGGGTACTTTAATACTATGCTTCAATAACACAGAATAAATTGAATGTTGATTCTATTTACTGGTTTAATATTTAAATTAAACAGGAATTCAAGTTATGAAAATAATTTAATAATCAACTTTACAATAAAATTGGCAAATTGGGGGTCTAGTGAAAAATTGTATTGGTCTATCATGGTAAAAGAATTGGCCAGCTAGATTATGCACTTTGATTGAAGTTAGATTCGGCAGAATCTAGCTGTTACCAGGGTGTGCCGGGTATTGGTATCACGGGGAGCGATTCAATCAAGCCACTCGGGGAGGCGCCTTTCGTGAATCCGCCAATTGTAAATCAAAACACATTATGCTTGCTTATGCTATTCCACCTCTTCTATTCCACTCATTTGAGAATCATCGTCCCGCTGGTCTGAACTGCTACTGCAGCTGCTACTGCTACAAAGACATTGAAGACTTTTCCTTCTGACATTGCAAAGTACTGTAGAAATATGCTCTAGTATTTTATCAAAGCTTTGAACAAATACTCAAATACCCGTGCTACACATGTGTCCAAACATTTATTCAAATGTTTGTGCTATGTCTGGCGCCGGCATAACGAGTAGGTGGATTTAAAAAATAAAAAAAAAACTTCGTTTTGAAAGTGGCAATACTCAAACCACGTTCTGCTAAAATAAAAAAAACTATTTTAATTTTGTTTTGCACTTTCTTGCGAACTGTACCTTTTCAGAGTGAAGTTTGTCAACAACCCGTCCTATTCTTATAATAATCGCATAGTAACAATATTTAGTGTTTGACATGGCTATGTTGTGTTTTGTGTAAGTACCTATGATTTTAATGTAAGATATAAGCGTGTTGGCTTTCTAAGCTGTATATTGGTAATTAATAAAACATTTATTTATTTGAAGACTTAGTTATGACTAGACGACCTATATGTATCAAGATTTTATGCATAAGTATCTTTATTATATTTCTTTCCATTTGTAGGTCAATGTTGATTACGTATGTATTGTCTAGATTAGTCTTGCGTTCCTCCGAGGCTAGACTACAGACAAAGCGCTGCTTTTGATATGATTGAGTAATTTATTAAGGGATTCGCTTAGCGTGGGATTGATTTAAAACATTGTGAATTTTAAAATCATTTACTACATGCAAAATCTTTATAAAAGAGATTTCAATGTAGATAGACTACTCAGTTAATTTTGATAGTTAGTAGAAGGTAGGTATTTTGGTAGTTGGAAGAAGATACTTAAAGTAGCGTGAGAGGTTATGATGGCCATAATACAAATTATTACTATAAGCGATCAATATTATATTGATGTTTTGTATTACAATGACATGAAATTAAGACACTAAAATGTATCATACAACTGTATGACTTACTGAGAAGTTCAAGCATAGAAGCACGAAGATTTGATAAAGCACGTATGTTCACATTAAAATTTGGATTATTTGTTTTTCTGGTATCACTTTATGTCAAATTCCTGTCATTAGATTTAATAAATAAACCAGAAACTATTCAAATTAAGAAATAATTAATTTATTCAAAATATTGAAAATGAAGTAGGTAGATATTAGGAAAAGTAGACCCATCTCTCACTTCTAATACTAACTCTAATACTTCATTTTCAATGTTTTTAATAATAAAAATTGCATTGTGAATGCAAAAAAGTAAAAATTCAATAATTGAATTTATTCAAGTCATTTGACTAACCCAGACCAGTGAATAATCTCACAGATCTTAAAACAAAGATGTCAAGGCTTTTTAATAAGAGGGCATGTAAAACGAATTTTAGCGAGGTTTCTTGAGCTGTATGGTTTTATGTGAGTTAGGTACTCAATTGTTGATGCTTTAATGCTGCGTATGTGCTGGAATTACGAGAAAACCTAATAAGGAAGCTACATTTTTAGAGGCGGCAGTATCTACAATTGATTGTTTTATGGTAAATTTTTCATGGATGAACATGGCTTTCTAATAAAACAGGTTTAAGAAAAAAAAATATTATGATTGTTTAAATAGTGCAATGATTACATAAGTTTAACTTTACAGGACTGCTAGAATCGTCCCCCATCTTTATGCTTATCTAAATTTACCGGCCCCGAAACTTGGTCAATGTACAATTTTCATACAAACGTGCGTATTTGCATGTCTGCAATATATTTTGTAAGTCGAAGAAAATGCACAAGACACTATTTTTAAAAATAATCAAAAACTACAAACTTTTCTCATACAAGAAAAGCAATAAGTCGGCCTCCGCACTCCATAACGTCATTTGAAGCATCGAGTTTAGTTTGTTGTTTTTCATTTTTGAGAAAATTGAGGACTGATGTGTGTATCGTAGGATAGTATATCTATCTATACAAATAAATAAAATTGGAGTGTCTGTTTGTAATATTAAATAACCGTTTTTTACTACATGCATATGATTATATTTACGGTACACATACCAAAATGACATTTTTTTAAACTTTTGTCTGTCTGTCTGTCTGTCTGTTTGTTTCGGCTAATCTCTGAAACGGCTGGACCGATTTTGACGGGACTTTCACTGGCAGGTAGCTAATGTAATAAGGAGTAACTTAGGCTACTTTTTATCCCGGGAAAATATCACATTCCCTCGGGATAGCGTCGTGTAGTTTATTATAAAATGCGAAAGTTTGTGGGTATGGATGTTTGTTACTCTTTCACGCAAAAACTACTGAAATGATCTGAGTGAAATTTGCAACAGATATTGATTATAGCCTGGAATAACACATAGGGTACTTTTATCCCGATATTCCCACAGGAACGGGAACCACGCGGGTGAAACCGCGGGCGGCCGCTCTAGTTACAAATAAATAAAATTGAAGTGTCTGTTTGTAATATTAAAATAACCGCTTATTACTACATGCATATCATTATATATACGGTACATATACCAAAATAACATTTTTAAAAATTTTTGTCTGTCTGTCTATCTGTCTGTTTGTTACGGCTAATCTCTGAAACGGCTGGACCAATTTTGACGGGACTTTCACTGGCAGGTAGCTGATGTTATAAGGAATAACTTAGGCTACATTTTATCCCGATATTCCTACGGGAACGAGAATTAAGCGGGTGAAACCGCGGGCGGCTGCAGGCTAGTCTATACTAATATTATAAAGAGAAAAGATTTGATCGTTTGTTTGCATCGAATAGGCTCCGAAACTACTGGACCGATTTGAAAAATTCTTTGACCATTAGAAAGCTGCAATATTTTATCCCGATATTCCCTAGGTTCTATCTAGTACTATATAGTTTAGGATAGTATTATAGGAATTTGTTGTTATTATAAAAATTTTTTACCGTCTCGAGTCTAATACAATCCTCAAAATCCACTTATGCCCGAATACTCGTACGCTACTTATCTTTGGGAGCGTCTCAAACATAGCCCTGTCACTTTAAATGTCAAACGTATGAAAGAGATGCCATGATGTTTGAGACGCTCCCAAAGATGATTTGCGTTCGAGAATTCGGGCGTAAGTTACCTTGAAACACAAGTAACGCTTAAACCGTTAAAATTTTGATACTTTTAAAAATTCGATATGATTCACTTTAATGGAGCATACTTACTTTAGCGCATATTTCAAATGTTTTAAAACATGCATTAAGATGTGTTTCATCAGTTTTTAGTACATTTAGCAAAGTTGTCTGTTCTTGTTGAAGGGTATAACATACTACTATTATTTTGTTGGACAAAATGGAAGACTTCTAAGTGTGCTTATTCTCAAATAGTTTTATGTAGGTTTACCAACTTTAAAACCATTAAACATTTAATGAGCACTGAAGTGTGACTTTTTTTTATGGGCTGAAATGACAGTAACGCGTTGATGTCTTTTCCTCCTGCTATCTGCAAGCTACTCATCTGTCTGTATCAGGTTGAAATCCAAACATGTTAAATTAGTTCACATGCTTGAATTTAGCTTAGATTATTGCTTTGTTCTGCTTTTAACTAAAGTTTTGCTGAAACATGATTCTATTTTTTTTATTAATCACTTTAAAACGCTGACTGTTTAGTAAAGTTGAAAAATAACTTCACATTAAATTAACTGAACCATTCAAAACAGTCAAAAACTATTTATTCAAATACATTTACAAAATTAATAAAATATATCTTTTAACTGACAAGAAAAACGTATAATCGTAAATGTTAATCATAAATGTTAAACGTATAATCGTCCATTACAAAAAAAAAATTGACTACTACAACTGACTAATTTTGACTAGTTTTGTTATAACTAACTTCTTAATTACATTTTATAATGCAAAACGACTTAATGAATCTGGATGAAATTTTGCTTTTAAAACCTGATAAAAGTTTTTGAATTAAATTGCAAACACTCGCCTGTGGCTGGAATCCATTCTCGTCAGCGATGTACGTAAGTGCTATGAGGTTTCCTTCAGGCGATTTGTAACTGAACTTGCCCTCTGCCACCTGCACTTCTTCGCCCTCTCCTTTGCCAAAGTTTTTGACGTATCCTGATTCTTCTGCGTTAATTTCGTTTCCTGTTTCATATCTGAAATTTAGATTTCGTTATGATTTAACAGTTATTTGAACATATATTCGAACTAGACATTATTTATTAACATTTTATGCTTAGATAATAATATCGACATTCACATGTAACATAAACGCAAACACTTAAAATGAAAATAGGTCATAACATAAGCAAGGTATTCCAACAAAATCTGAATGATAATCTCTTTTTAAAATTGGGCTTTACATATGTAATTTGGTTTATATGGTAGATTGGTAGATAAGTAGACATATATAAATAAAACACTTTCACGGATTTTTTCACGCTATTTATTCAACAACTTATTTAAATTTTGGTTGTTTTTTGAGATTTTTTGGTTTATCCGACGTTTCGGCACCTTTCCAGGGGCCGTGGTCACGGAAAACTACCCACTATTTTTTGATTTTAATAAAAGAATATACCTACTCTAATTGTCTTTGTTTCTCGTTCGGAAACAGGAAACGGTTAGGTATTGATTATTTTAACATTATATTTAATTATAACAAAATGATTTATTAATTTAATATTTTGATTTGTTTTAGTAATTTGGATAATAATTATTTATAGCAAAGCAAAAAGTTACTGACTCGACCACCAGTTCACAAAAAGACCCACCAGCACCCTGGAAAGGTGCCGAAACGTCGGATAAACCAATAAAATCTCAAATAACAACCAAAATTTTTCCAAGTTGTTGAATAAATAGCGTGAAAAAATCCGTGAAAGTGTTTTATTTATATGGACAGTTCGCGCAGAAATCTAAGATGTGTTTAAGTAGACATATAGTTTGAATTATTAACAAAATCAGCGAAACTTACAGCCATTTATATGTGCCATCGACATTTGGGCCGTCTGTTTCAAATCGAATGATAGGGATTTGGTCTCCTGCTTGCTGCTGTTGTTGTTGAAGCTGAGCTGCTAATGTTCCAGCCAGTAACGTTAAAAATATTAAGGAGATCTGAAAAGAGACAATTTTATACACGTCAGAAAAGTCACCATTGCTTGCCATATATCAATTAGTATTTTTATCAATAAATTAAACATCCTATTTTCAGTGTTTATGTCTTCTTCTCAGTTAGAGTTGAGATTATATTTTGTTGACTTGTACTCAACGATGTCTGAGCAAAAACATAAATTACTGGGTTTACTGCTGCTTTGGTGAAGGCGTTTCAATCTAAATTAACTTGACTTGTTAGATAGAGTGCGACAAATTCTGCAAAGGAATTTTGGAATAGGTAGTTAAACTTCACCGATTGAGCTGAAGTTTTGCATACAGTTTTGGTTTAAAAAATAATAGATGAAGGCTTACGAACTAAATGAAAACTTTATATGGCACACACCCACTTGCAGGAAGCTTCATTAAAGTTAATGCTTCATTAAGTCTATTGCTGTCACTTTTCGTTGTCAAGAAATAAAAAGTGACAGCAATAGATTTAATGAAGCTTTAACTTTAATGGAGCTTCCTGCAATTGGGTGACAGACTGACTTTTTTTTAAACTGAGAAAAACGGTTACGCATGTTGCGATCTTACATTTTTAATGACAGGAAGCGTTCCATGTTTGAAATACCTCTGTATTATTGACACTGTCAAAATAAACTACTTATAATTATACTCTCAAGTGGGCGTATAACGCTACGCCATGTCTGGCACTCCAAGTATGTATCTAGAAGTAGGTGTTATTGTCGATCGAAGTTTGGAGGACAATATTTTAGTCTAGAAAAATAATCAAATATCTCTTGACGAGTTTCTTGTCGATCGGTAAAATGTAAAAACTTGTCATAAAATGTTTTTTTTAATTTCAGGTAATTATTATAAAAGGAATCAATTATGTTATTTGATGTACAGTAAATATTCATAATTCTACACATAAATAAAAATTTATCAACATTCTGTATGTTTCCTAATTTGGTAAAAATAATAACTAGGCCTATGCCCAGCAAAGGGCGTCGTTCGTCTGACATGATGATTTTGCAATTCATATGCACACGAACTAGGTAATCTATAAAATTTATTCAAAGCCGCATCGTAACAATAAAGAACTAGGAAATGCAGTTCAGCACGACGGAAGAGCGAAAGTCGAAAGTGTTTCATCAACAATGAAATGCCTATAAAGGAGTCGTGGCAAAACCGACAACCACACTCTATTTATGTGACTGCGTTTCAGACTTACAGTCTCAGATAAAGATTTTTAACATTATCACTAACACATTTCTTTAACGCAATAGGTATTTTGAAAACTATTTAAATGTATCAGAGAGCCAGACTAGGGATGATGCCGACGAAATCGTATTCAAAAAATATATTTAATTGATTGATGATTTTATATAACTTGTGAAAGCTCTCTACGTCTGTTATCCTTGTCTGGAATCTGATCTGATGCATTTAGCTAATAGCTATGCTAAGGTTTTAAGCTATATTCTCGCGAAAAATAAAAGAATCTTATAAGTCCCCATAGAGTACGACATTGTGCGATTAAGTCTTATTACGAAGTAGAGAATATGAGATGTGGATTATTTACTACGTAGGTTTTTTGCAATGTAGGTATTGACAGCCGGACAGGAAATTACTAGGACTTTCAACCTTTATTTAAATTTTGTTCATTGATACTCTTTGAAGATCTAAAGATCTAAGATTAAATATGTTTTAATGCCTTTAAATTACAGAATGCATAAAGGATTGTGAGAGGTCGCGGGGTCACACAAGTCTAGGTAAGCAAACTTGCCGGCTTCAACTTAATAGTACACAGAAGGTAATAAAATTTTAGGTACTATTTTAGTAACTGAGTGACGATGATCTTTTGATTGAAGATAATTATGTTTTTATTTGGCTATTATTTAAAGAGTAATTCATTTCATGCCTGTAAGAGATTGTCATTTAGCAATAAGGCCGCCTTGTATGCTTTCTGTGTTTTGTTATGTTTCTTTCTTTGTTAATTGTTTTATCTATTGCGTGAAATAAAAGGTTTAATTATTATTATTTATTTATTTTAACTTAAAACATAATACCTACTCGTTATCAGCGCAGTCGTAAAAATTGTATTACGAAACAAATGACTGCTACTTTTCACTTCGTTGATGCATCGATCGATTTATTGTGTGATCGATCACAATCAGTCATCAGTTTAAAGACAAATTTTAAAGTAAAATGATATGCTTTTACGGTCTGCAAAGCAAAACAATACGCTGATATAACAACTTATACATGAATGCGAGCCAATTACGTGAATATAATGCATGGTTATCGCATTACTTCCATATCTAGAGGATTCACGCTTTATTTAAACAATCAAACGCTATTGAACCGGCTGACAACGGCGAATGAATGAGTTTCATGCATCTTAGTCCAAGATCCCTGGGACGCCAGGCATTACTTATTATCTCATGAATTAAATGCATGGTATAAGATGGTGTGTAAGCATACCTGCTAGCTTACTTAGGCTTAGAAGCTAGGCAACAATATCGTCCTCATCATCATATCAACCGAACGACGCCCACTGCTGGGCATAGGCCTCCCCCAAGGATCTCCCAAACGTTCGGTCCTGCGCTGCCCGCATCCAGCGGCTTCCCGCGACCTTGACTAGATCGTCGGTCCACATTGTAGGAGGCCTGTCCACGGAACGTCGTCCGGTATGCGGTCGCCATTAGAGAACCTTTCCGCCCTAACGCACGGTCATCGGTTGGGGCAACAACGATATTGACTTAATAAGATTTTAAACTTTCATGATTACTTTCACTATATAGCTATTATGAAAGACTGGATTACCATGTTTAAATTTGTTCTTGAGCCCCCGATATTTTGGCGCATTTGCACGTGCTAAGTCAACGAAGTAGCAACACATCATCATCATCATCATCATGTCAGCCGAACGACGCCCACTGCTGGGCATAGCAACACATACTTAAATTAAATTCTCAGTCATTCATCATGATTTTATAATGATATGCAGTCTGTCCAAACTAGCAGGTAAGTATGCTTACACTTTAAATATATAATTATCAACACTGTCTAATTCTCCATATTTAATTCGTGAGAAATTAAGTAATGTCTGGAGGTCTCGGAATCTTGGTCTATAGCTGACATTTTCTTTGATCGGTTTTAACATGATTACAGCTAGTCATAGTTAACGTGTGTGTAATGCATTTAATACGCATATTGCAAATTTCAAAGTTCGCTGTAAGAAACCTATTTTGCACAAATGACATGTTAGGAAATTTTGATTTTGAGCAGTATGTTTATTACATTTGACGATTCTTATACAATGGTAAGTTACTTAGGTGTTCTGTAAATATTAGGGTAAATATTTATGTGTTTAAACAGGTACGTATAGTGTTTGTTACACAACATCAAGACGTTTTTATCAACAACGGCGTAGCATTTAGCCTTCATCACACCTGATGTTAAGTGGTGATAAAGCTAAAGGTGGAAGCGCACTTCTCCCGGAATCCTCAATCACTGAAGAACTGGCTATCTTATCTCTAACTGCCGGAACACAATACTTAATGCTGACAACATCATTGTTATGTAGTCAGACTTAGATAAGATGGTGGTAGTAAGAACAAGTCCTACCACCAACCAAACCGAATACAATATGTACCCCCACTGGGAATCGAACCCGGGACAACTTGTTCTAGTATGGCAAACAATTACGGGTATTATTAGGGTAAATTTTATTAAAATATAATTTTTTTGTCACTGTTCAAAATTAAATTGAAACCCTGAATGTTTTATTTTATTCTATTACCTAAGTACTTTTAAATTTTTATTGCGTGTTAGCTGTGAATTAAGAAATATACAAAACAAAAAAAAATAACTTCAAAAACCATAAAACATTTCCGTCGCAAATATGAGTGTGTATTAAAAATCAAGATAAATAAAGTTTCTGCAAAATGCCACAAAGCTCTAAAGATCTTATCAAAATGACAACATATCGCTAAAAAGTGCGCTTTCATCTTCCTGTCAACGTCCTTATGTGACGAAAGGAAACCGCAAAGTATTCAAACATTTATCATATCTGCGAAACGTGACAAGTGTAGAGGATAAGGACGGAAACCAAGAAGAACGATTACCGTGAGTTGACACCGATCTCTCTCTCTCTCTGTCTGACAAGCTTTGTGTAAGATTGAGGAGCTTTTCGGGCAACTATTTCTCAGTAAAATTCGTGTTTTCACAAATTATACGCGCACGCTTCTGTACGTATATGCATTTGTAGTGCATGCACAAGCAAAATTCACCTTAAGGCGCCACTCGGAAAAAGTATGGACTTTTTGATTTAAAACTATAGGACGGTTACAGTTGTTACAAATCTGGTAATAAGATATATATTTCTTCATACCTTTATCTAGATTCGTATAGTCTCAAAAACAGGATTTTATGCTTTTGCCTCGACACTTTTTCTTTTCGAAAAGACCTCTAAAATATACGAAAATTCAAGATTATTCTTAAATGGGGTTACTTACACTATAGGAATTTCCTATAGTGTAAGTAACCCCATTTAAGAAAGTTTAATTAGTGAACACCAATTATATTTAGGATCGTATAGAAGCATTTTTTTTAAATCACTGTAGTTTTTTAATACGAAGTGATTTCGTGTTTTTTTTGCCTAATCTGCAAAATCGGTTTCGCTCCCGCGCGCGTCGTTTTCTCATTGCTATCTCGCTTCAGCATAATTTTTTCGAGTATCGCCTTAATGCGGTCAGCCGAGAAATTTTCCGATTATACAAACTGCAATTGAATTGTGCACGAGATGACTTCTGACATTCGTTGCCTATTCGTACGAAAACAGAAGAAAATTGGCACTGCCTATTTATTAAGTAGCGACAAATACTCGCGAAGCTATAAAAAGCAATGTTTGCTCAACTCGACTGGTTGTTTCCAAATAGGTTAACTGGGATGATATCAACTCGAGTTTAGTACATAAGTGACACTATTCGCTGTAAATAACATTTATCTGGCTCTAGTTATAAGATTAGTAAATTTCAAATACTTTGGTTTCTAGATTTAATTTGTAATATGAGATTAATGTTGGTACTACCAGCTATCCCGCGATTTTGGACGTGTAATAAGGGTGATAAGAAATCTTCTACCAAATGCAAAGTATTTCTGTTAATCCGATTGACAGTTCTAGCAATAATCGCGTAAAAATAAACAAAGTTTACAGCGTCATAGATAAAATAAACATAACATTTTATCTAGCTTTAATTAATTTTTAAAATCATACTAAACTGTCATGATAGTTAATTTAATTTGTTTTCAAATAACACATACACTTTTGTTAGCTCTAATAACCTAATCTATAGATGGTAGTTAATTTTAGGCTTGAAAAAATAAAATAATGATATTCTGATTGTTGTTTTAGTGGAATCTTTAGAATAAAACAAAAAATTAATTAATTAATCAAACGGAACTTACGTGGCTAGTAATTGATATATGTAGATATCTAAATGGTTTTGTGTTAAGATTTCCAACCCATTTATCAGTTTGTGCTACCATAAAAAAACTTATTTCAATGTAAACTTGAACAATGCTTTTATGTATCATTTTACATTGCAATTTCAGTTTTAAGCTATGTTACCTTTCTTAAAATTTTCCTCAAGATAGTGGAAGTGGAAAGATATTACAAATAACTCAAAATTAATTTAAGATTCTTAACAACAGCCACTTCATGACAGAATTAAAAGATTCAAAGGAACAACTTAAAAAAACTTCCACTTAAAAAAAAACAAAAACTCTGTCTTTGTCTTTTTCTTTTTGTGTTGTTTTTTTGTTTTTGTTGTTATTTTGAGCATAAATTCACTTTATGGAAATGTAACCAGATAATATTCTTCTATATTTTATATCATTACATATTTTTTATAATATATAATTCGTGAATTGGAGATTAATAATCTAAGTATATTATCCAAAAAATAATGAAATTTTTCTTTGTCTTTGAAATTTTTTACAGTCCAGTGAATATCCGAGTATAGTGTCTTAACCACAAAATAATCATGATCGTTTATAAAACTTCAACATTATAGTTTTATCTACTCAAAATAAAGAATATTTGATTGTTCACTTTTGAATAAAAAAATAGGTTATTTTCGATAATTTCGAATAACCTAGCCTTAAACTTTTTATTGCAATACTCGTTACTTATACTCCGCTTAAGCTAATATTAAGCTTGATCTCTCACCATGGTTATGCAACAGTGGAACAGTTTCAGGGAAGCAGCCACAAGCGCCGGCAGTATGACTATGTGCTGGGTGACACTGCATGGTGTTTATATAGCGACTTGTTTACCTATGAACTTCGTGCGACCCCGCAAGCGCATCCCGGCGATTCATCTCACGACTCACACCGATGCACCATGCATCCAACACAGGCAAACCAAAAGCAGCTTTTGTCATATTGCTTTCGATGCTGTGGTCCCGAGTTATATTCCCGCACAAGACAAATATTTGGGTGCATGAACACGTCTATTTAATTTTGTCCTGGCTCTTACGCACCTTTTGGTAGAGGATTGGTGTGATGGTAGGAGAATCATTATTATTTTTGTTTATTAAAAAAAATGTGGTGCCAAATAACGTTTAAGAGATATGAATAGTCCTAGTAGTTCTCTAACTTTAAATTAATCTCAGAACACACGCAGATGCACCGTGCATACAACACAAGCAAGCCAATTGCTGTTTTTCTCTCAATTCATTTGCTCTTTCTCTGACAAATTTATGAAAGCCTTCCCAAAAAAAAAACAATAGAAATATAAAAGTTATCTGAGTAATTTATTCTTAGTTCGAATTCATCTCACAACACACACCGATGCAGTTCAGTCAAGCCGATTGCAGCTTTTGACAGTGCTTTTGTAACAATTTAGTTTGCTCGTTCACTTACAAATCAACAACGTTTGCATAATTGTAAGAGAAAACAATCCCAAAAAGTTAAAGAAAAGACATTAATAGCGATTATAATAATTGACTCTTGTATCAAAATAATGAAATCTTAGTCAGTAACATTCACCACAAAAGGAAAGCGTTAGTTTTATAGGATCAGGCGGTACTCTTCATCTATATTTTGTCCATCTCTCTATCTTTCATTATGACCCATATATCTATCTAGTTGTATCTATGTTGTTGTAAATGTAGAGAATTGCCAATGACATGTCTAAAATAAAACTTAATTTCTGGATACAATTTTAGTTTTGATATGTTTCTTCTACAACGAATATTTGATAGGTAACCCAAGCTTCTAACTTATGTTTCTTCTTTTTAAAAATTAAGGTGTTGCCAAAAAAATATAAACGTACATATTGTTTCTCGCAAGTTAAATAAATATCTGATTATTATTTTTATTCGTGAAAATGCACTTCATACGTGATAATGTGAAAAAGCGTAGTGATTGACGACAGGCAAAACAAAATGCCCAATGAAAACTACGACGAACGTAACTCTTACAAAAAAGATGTTCACATTTCTTCTTTTTAGCCATATTATGATGAATATCTAATAATACCTACAAATAGTCCTTTCTTTTGAATCAGCAAGATCTATGATGTGAATGCGCTTCAATGAATGGAGTTCGTGCCCCTGTCAATAATCCCAGACTGCCTATCGAGCTTGTTCTGTCTCCGGAAATATCTTTGAAGTCTCCATCATACAGTTATGATTATGCAAAACAAAGATACAATTTATTATGTGTTACGTATACAATATTATAATAGTTAAAATAGGATTATTATTTTTTATATTAGTAATTACTATCAATTAAACGCTATACGAACATATTATTAAAGGAAGTTAAATATGTATTTTATTAAACTCTTGTACGTAATCACAAGGTGTTAAAAATAGGCTAGTATTTAGCTGATCACCAACCTAACCTAACCTAACCTACAAAAATGCACACCTAAAATCTTCGATCAACAATAGTACTAGATGAAGCCTCACGAACTAAAACAAAACCTTTTATGGCTAAAGCCGGGTCTCCAGCGCGTGTTTTGCCCTACACAATCAACAAAAACATCTCAACATTCAACAAAACTGTCTACACAAAACATTGTTTCACTACACATTTTTGTTTGCATCAACAATGTTTTTGCTTTCCATGCCCGGTGGAAAACACGTACACAAAACTTCCCCCGCGCTGGTTGAGGGGCAGGGTCTATCATTTCGACAACTTTTAACTTTTTTAATTTTGATAACTCGCTAGACAATGGCCAAATTTCTGTGTAAAATGGAAGAAGCCATTACAAAAAAAAAGTTTGGTTTTCGCGCCAAGTTTTATTCTACGGTGGTTTAGAGCAATGCAAGTAAAGATGGATTGGAATAGAGATACGATCTAAAACTACGTCTTCTTCGTCCGAACTCATTTTGTTTGCTAGAGAAACTATTGTTTTGTGTACACAAGCCAAGAGAGGTATAGACGGCGCATGTCAAGAAACATTTTTCAGAAACAAAGTTTTGTGTATGTGTTTTTGTTGAATGTTTTCAAAAAACTTTCGCTGGAGACCCGGCTTTGAAAAAGGTTAATAATGTACGATCTTATGTCATAAATGACAGGAACTACTTACAAATATACGATCAAGTCATAGATATAGTATATTAAAAAGGGGGATCAAGTGGTTCAGTTGGCGCATATTTTCTCAGCCGTGTTTGTCACTCCAACTATGTATTTTGATCTAGGTCAACAACACAACAACAACACGGCTTTGTTTGTTAATCGAAGCCTAAAATACAAAAAAAAACGTAAATGGTGAGCATTTAAATATGATAGGTGTGCAACTTAGTATTTTTTAGTGGTTCAATTAATTATATTCCTTAAAAATATTCCTTGGTGACTAATTACATTTTTGATTACCTTATTTTCGGGCTGCTTTTTAGGGACCTTAATCTGCAATGAAAATCAGTCAAATGAATTTTATTTTAATAAAAATTAAGTACCTAGTATTAAGTACTTAAAATACAAGATACGATATTTTCTCATTCCTTGAGGTAAATACAAAATAGGTCTCACGAAGGAAAGTTAAACAAGTATGTATTTAAAATTCTACATTTAATGCAAAGATTTAATTGATATCGACATTCACTGCGTAGGTAGTCATTGACATACCGCCAACACGATACTTCTCATGACGTATGATAGTGACTTGTTATCCTCTCCAATTTCTGAGGAAACTACTATTGTAATAGAGTATTTAAATTAAACAGTGCGTAATACCTATATTTCCTTGACCACTATTGGAAGATCTAGTATTATTGAGAATTTTCCAACACTACTAATTATTTGAGACTTGGCCGCTTCTTGTTAAGTCAGTCATTATCAATTCATAGAAAATATTTTTTTCTATGAATTGATTTTGGCTTCATCACACCAGATATTACAGGGCTGGATATTGGAGGCGCGTTACTTCCAGAACCCTCATTCACTGACAGACTGAGTACCACAGAACACGGAAAGATTTTTTTCACTTTCCATGTTCTGTGCTGAGTACCCTATCTCTAACTTTCAGAACACACACAGGCGGACTTGATCAAGTTCTTCTAGCAATCAAACCGAATACAATACCTATGTACCCCCAAACGGCGCTGAACCCGGGAACCCCGGATCTGACAGTGGTGCTGTGTAGGTACCTACCACAAGACTAAAGAGGCAGGTTTTCTGAAAAAAAATCGTAAGTCAAGATTACTTTCATTTATGGTGCAAGGGTTCGCCAAACTACAAAATAGGCCTATCTTTGGAGTCAAACTAGTCCTAAAGGAAAGGCTCAATGAATTTGAAAAAGATATATGTAATAAATATTCAATTTTATATTACAATAGCAATCTTTATTCACATGACGTGCAATTAATAACAACGCGTATCCAAGCAACTGTCAGTATATGTCACGTCTCCCCCGCGAATTCCTCGACCAGGGGAGCCGGGAGGAGTTGATCCAGGTGGCGGATCCAAGTTCAGCCGTCGTCAGTCCGGAGTTGATAATGTAGGCGGCCAAGCCGCTGGGTGATTACCCCGAACTGCCATTTGGATCCTGAGGTCGTGTAGTCCCGGGCCTGGACTCGATCGCCCTGAGCGAACTCTCGCACGTTCGACTCGTTCGTGCTCCGTCTGTGGCCCCCTCCGTTTCTTGCCTTACCATGGAGTGTAACCTGGTTCTAATTTCTCTGGCAATCATCATTGTGTACGAAGACAGGCCCGATGGTCCTGGTGAACTGCGCAGGCGAGACTTTACTTTTAACAGGTGCTCTGTTAGACCACCCCTTTCTTCATCGTTTCAGGTGTAACCTCTAAAATGTTAATTTGACTTAGCTGAAATAAGTGGTGCTGGTCAATTTTGTTCTCTTTCATTTTTTCAACTGGAAATCTCGATCTCGCGTTTGAGTGGTTAGAGGTACTTCGGTATTCTATATCATAATCAAATCCAGATAGAAAGTGGGCGTAATGGAACAGTCTCATTGTACTAAGAGCAGGTAAGGTTTTATTCGGGTGAAAAATTGAAGTTAGAGGCTTATGGTCTGTGATCAAGGTGAACTTCCTGCCGTAACAGAAATGGAAAAATTTCTTAATGCCCCAAAAAAATCGCTGTAGCTTCTTTATCGATTTGGCTGTAGTTTTTTTCACTATCCGATAAGGTTCTTGAAGCAAATGCAATTGGGCGTTCGGAGCCATCCGGGAGCTTATGGGATAGTACTGCTCCAAGTCCCGTGGGGGACGCGTCTGTAGCTAAAACCAAGGGTTTCTTTGGGTCAAAGTGAATTAAGATTTTGTCACCCATAATTTCTTGTTTAATCTTTTGAAAGCTCTCTTCGCATCTTGGGGTCCAAGTGAATTTTACTTTTTTCTTCAGCAAATTGTTTAGGGGATTCGTAATAGACGCTAAGTTAGGAATGAACTTATTGTAGTAATTAGCCATGCCGAGGAATGAACGTAGTTGGTCGACATTAGTTGGGCGTTCTGTATTCGAAATGGCCGTAGTTTTTTCTTTATTTTTATGTAATGCATCTTTGTCAATTGTATGACCGAGGTAATTGATACTGCGTTTGAAAAAGTGACATTTACCTTTATTTACCCTGAGGTTGTTTTCTTTGAGCTTTTGTAAAACTTGTTTTAATCTCAATAGCAACTGGTCTTCTGTAGTTCCTTGGATTATAATATCGTCGAAGAAACATTTGACTCCCTCTATATCTTGAAGTAGCTGGTCCATGAATTTTTGCCAAAGGCTCGGCTACCTTAACTCCAAACATCAGCCGGTTTACTTTGTAGGTCCCGCGGTGCGTACTCAGTGTCTGCAGGAAAGCGCTTTCATCGTCCATTTCCATATTAAGGTAGGCCTGCGTAATGTCTAATGTGCAGAATAATTGTGCGCCACTCATTTCTGCTAGGATGTCTTCTATTATTGGTGTTCACGCCGCGCGTGATTCATTCATTCACGTTCATTCGTGGGGTCGGCGCCAACCGCCGCCCGCGCGACATCGCGACCAGTCCGCCGTACGCAGCCGCGAGGCAAGTTTGTGTGTTTCTGTAGCGACGTGCCGCGCCAGTTACCTACCCGTATCGTGACCGAGATCTCGAGCGTTTTGCACCTAGGAGCGCCCGGTCCGGGTACGGACTTGTGACCCGTGTGTGTTCGCTTTGAAAAGCGCCGGGAAAGTTTTAGCTGCCTATTAGGGCATTGTGTAGTTATAAGGGTGTTAGCTGTAAGAGTTTCCCATCGGGGGTTGTGTGGAGATCGTTTTGCCAGGCGCGCGCCGGCGAGACAGCGATCAGCCCCCCTGGATTACGGACAGTATCTTCTACCATAAGGTATGACTAGTTCTTAATTTACTTAATTTTGCATGAGAAACCTTCGTTTCAATAAACTGTGGAGCACAGTAGATGGTCACCACAATTGTGCGTGATCATATTTTTGGTAGCAGAGCGTAGTTGATATAATTAATTTTCATATTAAAATTAACTACATAAAATTTCATAGTAAAAATAAAAAGCGTACCTAAAAAGCGTACCTAAAAATTATTTTTTTTTGTTGAAATCTCGAGGGTATGCCGAGACGATTGAAGTACTAAGAAATTGTTCTAGTAAATTCTCGAAGCGAATGTTTCTCACTTGGTGGATCCGATAATAGATAGACACTTATATAATTGTTGTCACATACTAGTGTTTTGATACGAGTTTACTCGCCTAGATGTGTATATTTTTTTTTTTGTGTGTCCGGATTTATTTGACGAATAGTTTCGTTCGAAAGTGTTGTTTATTAGTACCACATACTAGTGTTTGTTCCGAGTCCGCTTGCCTAGTTAAAAAAGTGGAACTAGTTTTAATTATTAGTAGTATTAAATTACGAGTATTATTATTAAAAATAGTTTTGTTTTCGTTTGTTGATAACGGTTTAGTAGTTGATTTGCGAGGTATGCCATACCGTTAATCCTATACGTTTTGTTTATACCGTTATATTGTTAGCCCTTGAAATTGGTAAGTTGTTAATAATTTATGAAAATAGTAGGGTCCGTGTATGTCGTCCGAATTTTAATTGTGTTTTATATTATCGTGACGCGACCTATTTCTATTGTTTTTTTTTGTTGATGTTTACCACTTTTATATTTCTTTGTTTGCTTTGTTTATAAAACGGATTATAAATGGCTCCTACGAATCCGCTCGCCGTATCCAGGGCTGGCATCCAAGGAGTTTTGCGTTGGCTTGCTTGTGCGGTCACATTAATAGACCGAGCCGACCGGGTAGGCGCGTTGCTAGCTCGGTATGGCGGGCTGGCAGCTCGGCTGCAAGACCTGGAGCGCCACGCCATGGAGTGTCGCGCGTATTATATGGAAAACCCCCCAGCTGATGATGCCGTGTCGGAACAGCTGGAGCAGGATGTAGCCCAGGCCTATGAGCTGGCTGACCAGTTCACGGAGGCGGCTGAGAGGGCCCTGGCTGTTCGGAAGGGGGAGCCGGTTTTGAGCGGGGAGGTCAAACCTACCCCGACGGCGTTGCTAGGCCGATTGCCTACTTTGGAGATTCCCACTTTTAATGGGGATCTGTCAGCCTGGATGGGCTTCATTAATTTGTTTGACAGTTTGGTGGATTCACGACGGGACTTATCCCCTAGCGAGAAGTTGGCCTATTTGCGCTCCTCCCTGCGAGGAGAGGCCAGCGCGGTAATCCAACACCTGCTCATCAGTGACGACAACTACCAGGTGGCTCGCCAGCTTCTGGTTAGCAGGTACCAGAATGTCCGGTTACTGGCGGACACCCACGTGGCCACGATTTTGGCCCTCCCGCGAACCACGCGGGTACACCTGTTACGGAGGGAGTTGCTGAACCCGCTACTGTCAGCGGTCAACTCCCTAAGGCGATTGGACCTGCCGGTGGATCAGTGGTCCTTTGTACTGCTGCACATAGTCCTCGCCAAATTGCCCGCTGAAATGAAGGGGCGTTTCGAGCAGAGGTACGGAGGCGACAGCGCCTCGTATCTCCCGCCCTTCGCGGACCTCCTTCGTTTTTTGGAGGACGAATGTAGGGTGACGGACCACCTGGAGCCCGCCCCGGTTCCAGGTGTTGGTCGTATGGTGGCGGCGAGGGAACAGCCCCGTCGCCCGACCAATCGCTATGCTGCCTTCCAGCAGTCCCCTCCCCCCGCACCGAGTGAGCGGTGCAGGTATTGCAGGGGAGATAGGCACGTGGTGCACGAATGTGCCAAATTTAGAGGCCTCCGCCCAGAGGGACGGAGGGCCGTTGCAAGACAGCGCCAATGGTGCTATAGGTGTTTGGGGGGACACATGCAGTCGGCGTGTCCCCAGACAGAGGATTGTCGTCTTTGCGGAGGGAGGCATCACCCCCTCCTTTGTTTGGACCGCAAGGACGCCGGGAGCGACCGGGGTTCGAATTCCTCGCGCACGGGCGGGGGCCCGGCAGCCCGGAACCGGTCCCCTAGAGATTCGGCGGGGCTTAGCCCCCCCGTTCAGTCCCCCCCGGAGAGGGGGAACTATAGGAGAGACGCCCCCGCCACGGGCGGGGGTAGGGGGGTACCACAAGAGTACGCCACGGTGGCGATGGGCACGGGCCCTATTTGCTACTCCCCCCCCCTAATGGAGAGGCCTCGATTGGGGTACTATGTACCGAGGCACGCCCCACACGGGTATTACCCTGCACCTAGGAGTGCTGTTGGTCGGGGCCAGTATGTACCCGATTGGGACCCGCTCGCCCGGTACGAGCGTCCCACATTTGGCGCGCCGACTCAGGCGCGAGGGGGACAAGTACCCCCCCAAAATTTTTAATGGCGCCCCTGTCGGACCCAGACACCCCTCCGGAGCTTGTGCTGTTGCCAACAGCCTCCGTGAATGTTTGGGGACCTAAGGGCAATGTTGTCACGGTGCGTGCCCTTTTGGACTCAGGTGCCCAGGGGTGCATAATGTCCAGGTGGCTTGTCCGACAGCTGGGTCTTTTGCTTTTGCCGCATCACGAAGCGGTACGGGGGGTGGGAGACTCGCGGATCCCTGATCCGATTGGTCGAGTTGAGTTCTCCTTCTCCCCCCACTTCACGCCAAGGCCGAAGATCGGTGCTTCGGCGATAGTCTTTGATAAGGTGGTTGGACCACTCCCGCAAGTGCGAGTGCCGCCATCCACGATTGAGCTGACGTCTGGACTGGCTTTGGCTGATCCTTCCTTCCACCGACCGGGCCCAATACACTTGTTGATTGGTGCGGATGTCCTCGGTCGTGTACTGTGTGGAAGCAAGCGAGTTTTGCAGACAGCCGATCTTGTCGCCTTGTCCTCGTCGCTGGGTCATGTGGTGATGGGAAAGGTACCACAGACACCAGAGACCCCGTCGGTAGACCGCCAGACCATTGTCGGTTCTACTTTGTCCGACGTTCTCCAAAAGTTTTGGGAGGTGGAGGAACCCCCCACTGCCAAGCGGTTGGATCCGTTAGCCGAGGAGTGCGAATTGTTCTACCAGAACAACACTGGGCGCCTCCTCTCGGGTCGCTTGATTACCCGCTTGCCCTTCTTGGCGGCTCGCCCTCCTTTAGGGAGCTCCCGACCGATGGCCGAGAAGAGATTGTTGTCCATGGAGCGTAGGATGGCCAGGGATCCCGCATTCAAGGAGAAGTATATAGACTTCATGCGGGAGTATTTGGACCTTGGGCACATGTCCATCTCGCAGTTGGACTGGCGTAATGTGGAACATTACTTCCTGCCACACCACGCTGTTTTGAAGACTTCCAATGGGAAGATCCGCGTGGTCTTTGATGGTTCAGCGCCCACGTCAACCGGAGTGTCGTTGAATCAGTGTCTGCATGCGGGGCCGAAGTTGCATCACGATGTCTGTGATGTTTTGACCAACTTCCGCCGGCACGCTGTCGTCTTTGTGGCCGATATCCGCATGATGTTCAGACAGACCGTGATTCACCCGGAGGATAGACGATACCAGCTCATCCTTTGGCGTGAGGATCCCCAGGATCCGATGTTGGCTTACGAGCTGAACACCAACACTTATGGTTTGCGGTCGAGCCCCTTTGTGGCGATCCGTTCGCTGTTGGAGCTCGCAGAGCGCGAACGGCTACGCTATCCCCGGGCATCTGCTCTTATTGAGGGGGGGGGCCTTATTTGTCGACGATATCTGCACGGGGGCCTCGAGCTTAGATGAGGCTCTCGTCTTACGTGATGAGCTGATTGCGCTCTTGAGGGCTGGTGGCTATGAGTTGCGGAAGTGGCTGTCTAACTCACCGGACCTATTGGCAGATTTGCCTAAGGACCACCAGCAAGAGCCGCTCCTCTTTGAAAATCCGGAGACTCCAGACATGCTGTCTGTTTTGGGAGTCCAGTATCGACCAGTCCCGGATTTGTTCACATATAGATTGGAACTGCCAGACCCAAAGGTCTGGACTAAACGCACGGTGCTGTCCACTGTAGCCCGTACCTTTGATCCGAACGGTTGGCTCAGCCCTGTAGTGTTTTCGATGAAGTGCTTCCTACAGGAGCTCTGGGCTGCGGAATTGTCATGGGATGAGCCCCTCTCTGGTAGCCTCCTACGAGAGTGGGTGAGGTTCGTGTCATCCCTACCCGACGTCAATCGGGTTTGTATACCGAGGCAAATGCTGCCTTCGGGAAAGTTTAAAGCCTCCCTGCACGGCTTTTGTGACGCGTCCGAAAGCGGATACGCGGCAGCCGTTTACATCCGAACGGTGGATGCAGCAGGCGTTGTCGCCGTACACTTAGTTATGGCCAAGAGTAAGGTCGCCCCCCTTCGGACTAGGCTAACCATTCCGAAGTTGGAGTTGTCCGGCGCCACTCTCTTAGTACGGCTACTCAATCATGTTGCCGACACCTTGGGAAACGGTGTCGACTTGGAGTCGATATTTGCGTGGTCTGACAGCCAGGTCGTCCTTTGTTGGCTGAAGAGTTCAGTCCACACCCTTGAGGTTTTTGTGGCCAACCGGGTCTCACAAATTCAGACTTCAAAGGCCCCGTTGATTTGGCGCCACGTACCGGGCGAATTGAACCCCGCAGATTGTGCCTCCCGCGGCTGCGAGGCGCCTGAGTTAGTGGACCACCACCTATGGTGGAGTCCATCATGGTTGTTACGGCCTGAGCGCTCATGGCCTGCCACCCCGGCTGTGGCCAGAGTCCCAGACCTAGGCATGCGTGTTCACGCCGTGGAGACGGTGGCGGCTCCGCAGATGGAGTTTTTGTTAGACCGCTACAGTTCTCTTGATAAGTTGCTCGGCGTGACTGCTTGGATGAGGCGCTTTGTGCGAAATTGTCGCCAGCCTCAGGAGAAATCGTTGTCTCCGGTCCTCGCCCCACAAGAGCGGCAAGACGCTCTGTTGCATTGGTTGCGAGTGACGCAACAGCGAGAGTTTGAACCGGAGCTGAAAGCCCTGCGCTCAAGTAAGCCCAAGTTGAAGGGACCCTTGGTGCGGTTGAATCCCTTCTTGGACAGTACCGGATTGCTGCGTGTCGGAGGTAGGCTCAGACATGCCAACCTGCCGTACGGATCACGCCACCCTTTGTTGCTCCCCAAGGATGGACCGTTAGTTAGACTGTTGATTACAGACCGACATGTAAAGAATGCTCATGCCGGTTGTAATGCTTTGACCGCGCTCCTCCAACGAGAGTTCTGGATTTTGTCAGCGCGGAGAATAATCCGATCCGTTATTTTTCATTGTCTCCCGTGTTATCGTTTGCGCGCCGATACGATGCAGCCCCAGATGGGTGATTTGCCTGCCGATCGAGTGAACGAATCGATGCCCTTCTCAGGAGTTGGAACGGATTTTGCGGGGCCATTTACCGTTAAGACATCGCGGCTTCGTAATGCTAGAACGGAAAAGGCTTACTTGTGTGTATTTGTTTGTTTGGCCACTAAAGCGGTCCACCTGGAGGTGGTTAGTGCCCTCACCACAGAAGCCTTTGTAGCCACGTTGAATCGTTTTGTGTCTCGCCGCGGAATGCCGTCGTTAATAAGGTCCGATTGTGGAACCAATTTCAAGGGCACCGATAGGTATTTAAAGGAAGTGTGTGAATTTTTGGATAGGAATAATTTTGAGATCGGATCCACACTCTCTCGCAGAGGGGTACGATGGCAGTACTCCCCGCCATCCTGCCCCCACTGGGGAGGGATTTTTGAAGCAACTGTAAAGGCCGCTAAAACTCACCTTCGTCGCGTTATTGGGGAGACGGTCCTCACGTTTGAGGAACTCGCGACCGTATTTTGTAAGGTTGAGGCGGTCCTCAACTCGCGTCCGTTGTGTCCGTTGTCTTCGGACGCGAATGATTTAGAGGCCCTTACGCCGGGCCATTTTTTGATTGGCAGACCGCTTAACGCCTTGCCGGAATATCCTTATTCCGAAGTGCCCTCCGGACGGCTCTCGCGATTTGAATTGCTCCAGCAGCTTACGCAGAGTTTTTGGCGCCGTTGGCATCTGGAGTATTTGCACATTTTGCAGCAACGCGTTAAGTGGTCGGATAGGACGACCCCACCCAAGACTGGAGACCTCGTGTTGGTAAAGGATCCAAACCTGCCGCCCCTCCGCTGGCGTTTAGGACGCATTGTTCAGCTTCATCCGGGGTCGGATGGTGTGCCCAGGTTTGCCGAGGTCCTGGTGGGGGACTCTGTTTTGAAGCGAGCGATCGCTACCCTCTCTCGCCTGCCCTTAGATTGAGTTGGCGGACAGTTTGCTACTGTCCGGGACGGGGGGATGTTCACGCCGCGCGTGATTCATTCATTCACGTTCATTCGTGGGGTCGGCGCCAACCGCCGCCCGCGCGACATCGCGACCAGTCCGCCGTACGCAGCCGCGAGGCAAGTTTGTGTGTTTCTGTAGCGACGTGCCGCGCCAGTTACCTACCCGTATCGTGACCGAGATCTCGAGCGTTTTGCACCTAGGAGCGCCCGGTCCGGGTACGGACTTGTGACCCGTGTGTGTTCGCTTTGAAAAGCGCCGGGAAAGTTTTAGCTGCCTATTAGGGCATTGTGTAGTTATAAGGGTGTTAGCTGTAAGAGTTTCCCATCGGGGGTTGTGTGGAGATCGTTTTGCCAGGCGCGCGCCGGCGAGACAGCGATCAGCCCCCCTGGATTACGGACAGTATCTTCTACCATAAGGTATGACTAGTTCTTAATTTACTTAATTTTGCATGAGAAACCTTCGTTTCAATAAACTGTGGAACACAGTAGATGGTCACCACAATTGTGCGTGATCAATTGGTATCGGGTCCTGTTCGTCTTTGATCGATTTGTTTAAGGTGACTTTGTAGTCTGCGCAGAGTCGAATACTGCCGTTAGGTTTTACAATTGGAACCACCGGTGTACCCCAGTCGGAGTGGTTTATTTTCGTGATCACACCTTCTTCCACTAGGCGGTCTATTTCATCGTCCACTTTTGGTTTCAGTGCATATGGTATTCTACGGGGTTCTATGAAAATAGGTGGTGCATTTTCCTTTAATGTTAGGTGTCCTCGAAAGTTAGGAATTTTCCCTAATTTCGGTGAAAATACTGTGGTCTCGTATTCTTTGAGTAAATCATCCAGTTTTGTAACTTGCTTAGTTGCTGAGAGTAATCGTATGTCCGCTAGATCTATTTTTAATTCTTTCATCCAACTCCTTCCAAATATTGGGTCAACTTCTTTATTTATAATGTACAGCTTGCCAAAAAGGTTTTGGTTCTTGTAAGTGTATTTAACGTAAACGACGCCAATGGGCTTGAAGACTTCTCCTATGTATGTCTTTAGTTTCATATCGGTCTTGAATATTTTCTTTTGTAGGTTTAATTTATTGTAGTCACTGAGTGAGATAGTTGATAGTGAAGCTCCTGTGTCAAATTCCATGTGAACCTTTTTATTCTCAATAATAACGGTAATCATATATTTATCACTCATCCCGCTCTTTACCAAGTTGATTTCGGCTGCCCCCAGGTCCGAAACCACGCTACTGGTTGAGTCGTGCAATTGGTTTGTTTTAGGGTTTCGTTGTAGGCAGACTCGAGCTAGGTGTCCCTCTTTGTGGCATTTAAGACATTTTAAGTTTGAAGCATCGCATTCATTTGCTCTGTGGTTTTCTTTCCCGCATCTAAAACATTTTCCTCTCAAGTCTCGAATCGTAAGTGGTGGCCTGAAGGATTTTTCTTTACGCGTGGGCTGAGGTGGTGTGGAGTCGCACGATACTTTGAATGCGCCCTGTGTCAGCGTGTGATTCATTTTAGACATTGTAATATTTTCTGTTTTTCCCATTTCTATTGCCGTTGCCATCTGTATCAATTCGGGAAAGGGGCTAGTCTCCTTTTCTTGCAATAATTTGGTTCGTATTTCACCATCGGATAGCCCTCGTATAAATTGTAACGATAGAAAGTTGTCTAAAATAGATTTCTTGCAGTGTTGACATTTAAATTCACATTTTGAGGATATTTTTTTTAGTTCTGAGGAGAAAATTGCAACTGTTTCGTCTGCTGATTGTAGTCGAGAGATTAATGTATGCCGCGCAGCTCAGATGCTTGGTTTTGGGTCAATAAAGTTATCTAAAATTGTTGTAAGTTCTTCAAAACTTTTGTTCAGTGGTTCTTCAGGAGAGCATTTTTCGTATAGCTTTTCGTGTAGATAGGGAGGTATTGTAGATAGTAATATGTATATTTTCATTTTCGGGTCAGTGACGTTGTTCATTAACATGTATACTGTCATACGTTTCGTAAAATTTTTAAAACTTTCATTTTCTTGGAACGGGATTAGACTGAGTTTCGGGACATGATTGCCTTGAGGTTCAGATATTATAGGAACACTAACAGTTGGCGGTTGATTAGATGTAGATGTTCGTTCTTGGTTGTAAAGCCTCACTTGGTTGTAAATTGTCAACATTTTAGTTCGTAGCTTAGTGTACATTTCCTCTGTTTCAAACCTGTATTGTGTCTCCGATTCTAATTTGTCATCTTCCGTTTGTTCTTCTATTTGAGTAAGTTTTTCAACGTTTCGTATGTATTTTGTAAAGATGTCAATCGGGTTTCAATTTCTTCTTGCGTATGTAATGTTTCTTCGTTGAATAAGGTTTGTGTTTTTGTAATAAGGGCGCGTAGAGTCCCTCGCGTGCGACTACACTTCTTTATATCAAATGGCATCGTCGCCAATAATAAATATTCAATTTTATATTACAATAGCAATCTTTATTCACATGACGTGCAATTAATAACAACGCGTATCCAAGCAACTGTCAGTATATGTCAATATGTTAAGTAGAATATAGTCAAAAATAAATTTAATTTTTAAAATTTGATTGTGTTTTCTAGATTTGATAAAAAAAAATTAAACGTTGAATCTATTTTTATGCAATAGTTTTAGAACTAGTCCTTAACGGTTGAAACGATTTTGACGGCACTTTCACTAAATTAAAGAGCAGTAAATTTTTTACAAATTTATAATAGGAAATTTGAAACAAGTGATTATTATTGGTTTTAAATCCGAATTTATTGATATGCGCAAGAGATTCCCTACGCCAGGTCCGCGCGTCAGTCTTGTTCAGGCATTTGCACGGGGAGGTTGTGTCGCTCGTTGACGCGCACTCGTTCACGAGTCAATCAGTGGTTGCAAAGATTAAATTACGAAGCGGAGTTGGAACAATTAGGCATAATGTTCCAAATTAAAAAAACGCTCCTGCAATGGATTTGGATGGATCTTCTGTAAATTAGTCTTCCCTTGTTATTTTTTAACCGACTTCTAAATCAAAAAGGAGGAGGTTCTCTATTCGTCTGTATGTATGTTGTATATTATTTTTGTGTATGTCCACCGATTACTCGAATACGGATAGACCGATTGAAATGATTAAAACGTTATTACATCAGGTTGGGTTCCAAGTTGGTCCCATTTTTTGAAATTTTGAAATCGGTTCAGTAGTTTTCAGGAAATCTTGAAAATTCTTTCGTTTTCGTTACCACTTTATGTGAATTTAATACGTATCTTTAGGCATAACTCCTTTGTTTATAAACAGATTTAGATGATTCTTGTTTTGTTAAAAAGGAAATACCTCAAGGTAATAACGTAAGTACTTTGAAGTTGGGCGGGTATTAACAAAAACAACAAAAAAATTGTACATGTTTCACGCCCGACTTCAAAGTACTTACGTTATTTATTTGGTGAGGGATTATTTCTTTCTTTTGTTATGTGATTTTTTTGAAGGCGGTTGTTTCGATTATTTCCATGCATGTTTGAGAAATAGTACGTAGTAGAAGAGAAAATACATTATTGTAAAACTGTATACCATTTTATTGCCTGTCGAATTAAAACTTTCTAAGAACATGACATTCTTACTCATTGTACAGTAGAGAAAATACATTATTGTAAAAATGTATACCGTTTTATTGAATTACCTAGTTCTAATTAATTAAAAATAATACTATTGTAGGAATAGGGAAACATTAAAAATATTTTTTTCACTTCTGATGCTCGTAAAGTTCGTGTTTATGTTGGGTATAGGCTGCATAAAATCGCTTTTTATGCTCTAGTGCATAAAGTAAAACCTTCGTCTAAGTCTCAGACTCTAAGACAAAGGTCGTCAGGTAAACAGTCACACACGCAATTAAACTTAGTTATATAAACTTGATAATTCATTATGTTTCTTCAATTTTGTACATAATCCACGTTAAATTACTAAATTAATAAAACTAGGCAAAATTAATGAGTTTTCTAAGAAATAAGTATTTCAAAAGTATTATGGACTACGATCTATGCTACAGCCACTGCCACTGCCACGTATAAAAAAAAGAAAAAGAAAGTCTTCCCGCCAATATGGCGGTCTTTATTTTTTCTTTTTTGCAATATTGCTATTTATTTTTCTCACAATCGAAGTGAAAAGCAGAGTGTATAACTCGTACTTACATAAAACCCATTTTACCCTCGACTTGACTATTCACGTCTTGATATATACGTTTCGGGTAAAATGGTACGTTTTATGCACTTGTTGTAGAATCTACTATTTTATGTTTCCCTATCCTTACAATGTTCTAAGGCCCTAACCAAACAAAGTAATATTTCAGACTTTTGTGTACAGTAGGTCCAGGATATTAAAAGCCTACAATGTCAATAAAAAAAACTACATCCTATACTGCACCAAAATTGCAACAATACTGCCAAACACTACTGTTTCAAATTAAAATTATTTGGTAAACGCAACGTTGAGTTTTGATTAATTTAATTGCTACTTGTGTTACAGTCATCTTTTGTGCATAGTGTTAGTTGCAATGAAATAAGGTATAAATTTCAAGTAGGTAGCGAAAATCTATTTTTTTTGCCCTTATTTGGAACAAAAGTATACACATAAATGACATAATATGCCTACAAGTCTCTTTGAATTCGGGTCACGTAGACCCGAATTCACACAGGCGTGTAGGCAGCTAAACAAGTACTTACCGCATCTGCACGCTTAATCTTTGCAACTACCGGGGGAGATGCGCGGGCACGCTGTGTGCGAGCGCATAGCAAGCCTATGCTTCGCCCAACGCTCAAGGTCGTTGGCGATTCATATCACCTTAAGAGGTACAATATTGAGTCCGCCATATTTTACCCTTAATGGGTGTGCAAAACAATAATAATAAAAGATTGAAATATTATCAAATAGAATTTCAGCATATTAATTATTATATTAAAACGTCAGAAAAGAAAGTTAAAATTAAAATTTATAAAATGTCTTAAATTAAGATGCTAATTTATTGTATACTGTCAACAATTAAAACTAATGTCATATAATGTAAATGTCAAAAAAAAAATAAACACAAAGGAAGAAGAAAAGCGCTTAGTAGAAAGAAAGAAGAAAGAAAAATGTTTATTCAGCAAAAAATATACATAATACAACACAAAAAGAAAACAACAAAATAATGCATTATCATTAGGTATTTCTTGCTGAAACGGCCTCATCTCAGCTTTTGCCACATCCGAGGTTGTGGCGCTAGTATTCTGATGTAGCCGGTATGTTAGACAACGCAAACAACAAAACAATTGAAAAAAATATATTTATACTTACTTAAAATTACCCAAAATAAACTCTCTACACATTAACACAATATTAAATTATTATATTCCACATATTATTTTGTTTACTATTATTACATAATACTATAAACTTTTATTTAAATGCTTCCTTAACGACTTATTAAGTTTCCTATTAATACACATAAAACAAATATTACATAACATAACACAATAATTATTTTATTTTAAATATAAAATGTATAAATACCTACTTATTTAGAATTTACTTGAATCAATCACCGACACTGCCGAGTTGTAAATTAAAAAAATGAGTTTTTATTTTATGCTTAAAACTATACACAGATGTTAAAAGACGGATGGGTGGAGGGATGATGTTCCATATTTTTGTGGCACTGTATTTAAAACAACCCTTAAATGCAGACGTGTTATGAGAAGGAACAGCAAGACGAAATGAGCGGACACTAGAACACCATGCTAGTTTATCGTAAAGGTAGGAGGGATTACGATTTTTTATAACACCAAACAACAGAGTGGCAAAATGAACTTGCCTCCTTGAGTCCGTGTTTAGTACCCGGGCGTTATTAATGAATGGCGATACGTGACTTCTTGGTGGTATGTTAAAACAATACCTAGCACATGCGTTTTGTACCCGCTGTATTAAGGATTTAGTTTTCGATAGAAGTCGCGGTCCATAAATAGAGTCAACATAATCGAACTTTGATAGAATCAAGGAGTCAACAAGTTTTGTACGTAAGTCAATACTAAAGAAATTTCGAATATTGTAAAGGACTTTTAGACGGTAAAAGCAATTGCGGGCCAACTCCCGAATATACGACTCAAATCTCAATTCGGAATCTAAAACTAATTCGAGGTTACGCGCTTCCTTGACTAGTTGTAAATATTCAGTGCCCAATTTAATAGCAGGGCTCGTAGCCTCGATCCGCGACACTTGTTGTTTGGATCCTAAAACCATAAACTTTGACTTACTAGGGTTAAGCACAAGACCGTTCTCTTCTTCTTCTTCCCACTAGACCTGGTCCCATTTACTTGGGGTCGGCCTTCCTTGTCCGCATCCTCCATTTAGCACGGTTTTGTGCTGCGTCCTTATCTAAATGAGCATCTTTTAGATCTTTTTCGATCGTCGTCAACCATGTGGCGGGTGGTCTTCCACGCGAACGTTTCGTCGTTGGTATGTCTAGGGCAAGCTTTACCATGTGGTCTCGGTCTCGTCTTTGAACGTGTCCATACCATCTCAGGCGTTTCTCCTTAACCTTTTCTACGATAGGTGCGATTTTGAAACTTCCTCTGATGTACTCATTTCGGATTTTGTCTAATAGTGTGACGCCCGCTGACCAGCGCAGCATACGCATTTCTGATGTGTGCAGTTTATTTAGGTGGTTTTTGTTAGTAGCCCAGCATTCGGAACCGTATAGCATAGCTGGTCTAATAGCTGTCTTATATAGCTGCCCTTTGATTTTGAGAGGCATTTTTCTGTCACACATGACGCCTGTGAGCTGTCTCCACTTCATCCATCCAGTTGTAGTTCTGTGAGTAACATCATTATCGATTTGGCCATCGCTGCAAAGTATAGATCCCAGATACTTAAATTGGGTCACGGGTGGTATAAATGTGTTTCCTATTGAGATCTTGCATTTACTTGATTCGGTGACACCATCAAAAATGCATGACATTGATTCTGTTTTCTTCCTACTGATCCTTAGGCCATTTGTTTCTAGTGCCTCAATCCAGGAATTAAAATTAAGCTGGAGGTCTTCTATGTTGTCAGAAATCAGAACAACGTCATCAGCGTACAAAATGTTCCAAGGCAAAGGCTTTTGACACTGTCTCGTAAGATGATCCATGACAGTGTTAAAGAGCAGCGGACTGAGAGTAGAACCCTGATGAACTCCCACCTCGATCTCAAACGTTTCGCCCTTACCTGCCGGACTTATGACCTGTGTGGTGACATCTTTATACATATCTTGAATGATATTGATATAATACTCCGGTACTAATTGTTGTCTGAGGGCTTCCCAGATTAGGTCACGCGGTACATGGTCGAAAGCCTTCTCCAGGTCGATAAAGACCATATGAAGGTTTGATTTGCTGTTCTTGGCCTTTTCTAGCAATATTCGGACCGTCTGAATAGCGTCCGTGGAGCTCTTCTCGGATACAAACCCGCATTGGTTCTGTGTTAATGTTATAATGCGCTTTAGCCTGTTATTTAAAATACGTTCCCAAATTTTAAGCGTGTGAGACATCAGTTTGATGGCCCTGTAATTACTACAATCTCTCACATCTCCTTTTCCTTTGTAAAATGGTATAAGGGAACTATTGCGCCATGAGTCGGGCATGGAGTCACCCTGTAGCAATTTGTTGAATAGTTTGTGCAGCCATATCACTCCACAGTCTCCTAGATGTTTCCAGACTTCTGCTGGTATTTCGTCTGGCCCTGGTGCTTTGTTATTTTTCATTTGTTGAATCGCTGTCTTTATTTCTTCCAGGGATATATCTTGGGGTGGTCCCTGCACTGTCTCAGGCTTGCAGTAATTATAGTTTCTAGGGTGAGTCACGTTTAAAAGGTGCTTATAGTAATCCGTCCATCTATCTTTAACGTCTTTAGCCTCTGTCAGTAATTTGCCCTCGTTATCATTTATATATTTAATGGTTGTGATATCTTTAGTATTGTTGTTACGGGTTTTTGCAATTCTGTGAATATCCAATTCCGATTTTGCTGACTCTAATTTACTGTAAAATTCGGAGTTTGTTTCCGCTATTGATATTGCAACTTGCCTCTTCGCCTGCTTTTTGGTTTCCTTGTACTTTTCGAAATCGGTGTCATCTTTAGTCGATTGCCACAGTTTAAAAGCCTCTTTCTTTGATGTTACAGCTTCTTTGACCTCTGCATTCCACCATTTTGTTTCTTTGTTTGGTCCTATTTTACTGCGTGTTCGACCAAGATATTTCTCGGCCATGCTTATGCAGAGGTTTTCAAAGGTTTTCCACATGTCATTAGATGCAATGGTGGTGGTATCCATTGAACCAAGGCCTTTAGACAGGTTATCTGTAAACATTTCTCCCGCAGATCCTCTTAATGATCCCCATTTGATTTTCGGTGTTAGTGTACGATTTGTCTTTATAGGTTTAGGAAGTTTGTATACAGAAATTAGTAATCTATGCTGAGATGTTAGTGGCTCTCCCGGTATGATTTTACAATCCTTATAGTTGCCTAGATGTTTGCGTCTACCAAGAACAAAGTCAATTTGGGTTTCATGGCCTCCACTTTTGTATGTAATTAGGTGTTCCTTTTTCTTTTTGAAGAAAGTGTTAACGATGGCCAGATCGAATACCGATGCGAAATCAATTATTGTGTCTCCGTCTTTGTTACGAGAACCAACACCGACACCTCCATGCCATCTCTCTATGTTTGTATTGATGTTACCAACATGGCCGTTTAAATCACCACCCAAATGTACCGACTCGTCTTGTGGGATATTTTGTAGAAGGTTGTAAAGATCTTCCCAAAAAGCTTCTTTATCGTGGTCATGCGTTCCGCTTTGTGGAGCATATGCCGATATTATATTGAGACAAGGTTGTTTTTCGAGAGCCAACTTCACAGCTATTAGTCTGTCACTGACCCGTTCGATATTTATCAGTCTTTGTGTTAAGCCCTCAGATAATATGATTCCGACACCGTTTTTACCTGAAGTAGTACCATTATAGATAAGCTTGTACCCTTTTCCAATTAGTTTTGATTTTGTACCCTTCCACTTGGTCTCTTGCACACAGCATGCATCTAGTTGCCTTCTTTGAAGGATGTCACTTAGTTCAGCACTTCTGCCAGTCATAGAACCTACATTCCAGGTTCCTAAACGCTGGGATATACTCGTGCCATTTCGACCGTCGCTTGAGGGGTACGCCCTAGCATTTATGTTGACTCGATCGTCGCTTGAGGGGGACGCCCTAGTATTAGTGCTCATTCTCTTTTGTTGTGCTTTCATTTGGACAAGGAAATATTAATAGCTATACGTTTTTACGGCCGGTTACCACCTGACGCCAAGGCACTGGCCCATCTTAGGGTTATGAGCGCTACCGTTGGACCACTTGGATCTCCTCCGCCACCTGCTCTATTACATTACCGTGCCTGGTAAGGTAACTCCAACAAGACCCTGTTACCACAATACGTGAGGTTGGCTCGATGTTGGGTTTGCCACTTCCGCCTGCTCCGCCGTGCCGATGGATGCCATCTCCGCCTTCACAGCCGTTGTGGTCTTCACCCGTAACCCTGGGCACGGGCTCCGCGTTATACCCCGCAGAACTGGGTCCCTGCCGAACTCCGCCACCAACACACCCCGACCTACTGAGATGTGTGGTGCCCATCAGGCAGACAGGGGCATGTTATTGAGATAATATAAACTAGTTTTTCTGGAAACTTATCACTATCACAAACCGTTATCACTAGACCAATTGTAAACATTCAATAGATCTTCATTGACGTTTTCAACTGCAACGTCAATGTTTCGTGGACAGCAAGAGGTATAAATCTGCAAGTCGTCAGCATATAAATGAAAGGAGATTTTTCAGTTTTGTATGGAGCCTCGGCTAGGACCTTGTACACTATACCATGGGCAAGCAAAAGATAAATATAATAACTGAAAACTAATTATATCGCAATAAGCTAACGCGTTTGATGGTACAAAAGCATTATCTAGTCTTAATAATTATACAACCCCGATTCAATATGGCGGTAAAATGTCACACTAACATTAAAAAAAAGGTTCACATTGACAGATTATCATCAGTCGTCAACGTCATCGTTTTTTCGTACAGAAACATCAAAGTTTCCGAACGTGATTTAAATATGGTTGCCAGTGTGACCATGGATGGCAAATAATTTTTATTTCAAAGTTTATTTTTGTACCATTTATCCAGAAAGACAATGAGAATTTTAATATTTTATTTTACTTTACTATATTTTTTACTATTTCTACGAATTGTGTACAATGTCCTAGCCGAAAATGAAAAATGTCCTTTGCAGTTTTTTATACTCCTTACGATGTCAGCAGTGAAAATAATGAAAAGGAGAGGCCCTAAGACCGAGCCTTGAGGTACACCCCGTGAGACCGCTGAGTTCGAAGAGTATGAAACGGAGCCGTCACTGTTGCATACCTGAACATATTGATAGCAATTGGTCAAATAACTATGAAACCATTTTACCGTGGGCACATCAAATCCGTAATAAACTAATTTTGAGATCATTAAAGGAATATTTAACGTGTCAAATGCATGAGAATAGTCTAGCAAAACCAATAGAGTACCCATCCCTGCTTCTTGCGCTTCTAGGATATTTGAAGTCACATCTAGTAAGGCCAATTCAGTACTTCGGTTTCTACGAAAACCAGATTGGGCTTGGGGAAGGATGTTATTACTCTCTAAATATTCGATAAGTTCACAATAAAGAATCTTTGCCATTATCTTGGACAAACATGGCAAGATGCTAATAGGACGGAGGTCTTGGTAAGTTGAAGGATGTGATGTTTTGGGTAATGGTTGTACGATCGCAGTTTTCCAAAGTTGAGGAAAGGTACATGTAACAATCGATGTATTAATAATTGATGTTATTGCAGTTAGGGATTCAGGAAAAGAAAGAACGAGCATATCTAAAGAAATTAGGTCTACACCTTGTGCATTAGACTTAAGGCTATTGATAACATTTAGCACGTCTTCCTGACTGACACATTTTAAGTGGAAGGTGGAATCATTGTGCCTACGATCTTCGTAGTATTTCAAAACAGACAAGTCAATATAATTGCGCCCAGGTAGTTCAAGGAAGTATTTGTTTATATCTTCGGGAGAACTTAAGTGAGAAGGAAGTTCACTATCAGCTTTAGGTGTAAGGACATATTTTTTTAAGTTTTTCCATAACAATTTTGGTACTTTAATGTGCCGGTTTATGTGATATTTAAACTAAGCACTTTTCTCAAGATAAGAAGTGGTCTGCACTAGTTTCTTAAGTTGTTGATAATATTCCTTGTGTATGATGTTTCTAGTCTTAAGGTATCTCATGTGAGCTTTATTTCTGAGTTCCATCATGAATTTCAGATTTTCTGTGACCCATGGAAGTGATTGTCGTTTTAAACAAACAGTTTTGACAGGGGCATGCACGTCGAAAAGGTTTAGAACTAACTTATTAAAGTGGGATACCATAGTATCGACGTTATACAAATTTGACAAATCATGCCAAGGAATGCATTTCAGATCATGAAGAAATTCAACAACATTAACACTTTTAAGTGGCCTGAAAGTAACTGTTTTAGGCGGAACTTTCGGTTTTTTTAGATTAAATTCACTGACTATCAATGCGTGTTTCGACAACTTATTACCTAATATTTCGTGAGTAACTTTTCGTACCAGAGCATCGGCGCAGATAACGTCCAATAAAGTTTCACTATGCTCAGTGATGTGCGTCGGAAAATCTACGACTTGTTGGAAGTTAAACAAGTTTATAAAATTATAATACTTCGAAAATTGTGCTCCATTTCTATCTAAAAGGTTAATATTGAAGTCGCCCAGTAAAATAATTTTATCATAGGCACCCAAATGCGTTAACAGAATCAATAAGGGCATTAAGAAATATATCTACATTTAACCTAGGTTGACGATACGCAGTCCCTATTAACAAATTAACACCGTTAATTCTGCAACTAACCCAAAATTGCTCAACCGGTAGACAGACAGGATGTTCACAAATTTTAGTTTTTATACCCTTTCTAACATAAAATGCCACCCCCCCACCACGACCCCCGCGCACTGTCGGCGGCCTGGGAGAACCGTGCAGTCTATAGCCAGGTATGGAAGGTGCCTTCCCCTCTTCATTAGGCCGAAGCCAAGTTTCATTTATAGCAAAAAAGTCTAATTCGTACTTATTTACTGTAACATTGATCTCATCGTGATTATTGCGCGGGATGTTAACCAATGATTGCATGCTGTGCGTCTAGGATTCGATTTTTCGGTGGTAGAACGGGGATGGCGGAATGATAGTTCTCCTGCGGATCTCATCATTTCGAATACAATCGAGCAGGGAAATACCAAGCATCGCTCTCTCCATTGCTCGCTGGGTGACCTTGAGCCTTCTCATGAGACCCATAGTAAAGGACCACGTCTCGTTTCCATAAGTCATAACTGGCAACAAACCTGGTCAAAGACCTTAGTCTTGAGATATTGAGGAGTTTTGGGACAAGAATATAATTGTTAGAGCTTTCCGAACGCTACCTATCTGAGCTGGATTCGACGAGAGATCTCTTTCTCAAAGTCGGACTTACCTAATTGGACTGTCTCTCCCAGGTAGACAAATGGTCTCTTGCATAGAATAAAGAAGTAACAAATTGCATTTACGGCTTTGGTGATTGGTAATGTTTGCAATATTCTTATTCTTTATTTATTAATAGAATAGACTAGCAAATAAAAATACTGTAGGTTAAACTTAAAAAAACTTAGGAAAAATGTGATAAGTAGTAAAAAGCCACGAGCCCTATAAGTAGCTTTCAGGCGGGAGGGCTCTTGGTTTTTTACTATCACATTTTTCCTATCCTTACAAAATTACATTGTGAATGCATAAAAATAATTTAAAGAATTAAAAAAACAACCAATTAAAAAACAACCAATTTAATACTAGGAGATATTGTGTTTCAGGCGTGATGGGATATTTTTGACACAAAAGTATAATTTAGGTGAATCATTGCTAAGATAAATGACATGCAAATAGATGACAACAATAAATCAACTGCAAATACCTACCATATGCCGATTCCACGAAAAATAGTCAGAAGCTAAAACACTATATATGCAATACCCGTATAATTACAATAATCATTTAAAGACATAAACACAAATATCTATTGCTTATATTATTGAACTTTATCATGACGATATCTCTGCAAGAGTCCTTGCATAAGCTTGATGTGTATCTTTCGCGGCGCCTACAAAACTTCGCATATAAGCAGGACACCTTTAATTACGCTTGCGTAAATCGATCAAGTACCAAAACGTTAGGGAGACAGAAAATGGACGTATGGACTTCAAGAGGGGGGAGAGGTTTCGAAACGCTCAGGGCATCTTTAGCTCTGACCCTTGCGAAGCTAGTTCTGCGTGTGGCATTTGAAGAACTAACGAAATATCCACAAATAACACACGTAATTTAATTGAATCATACTCTATGTATGAAATTGCTCATTCGTTTCGCGTGAATGGGTAACATTATATGTACCATGGAAGTGATAACCTAAACGTTAGAATAACTAAATATAAATATAAGAGGCAGTTTTGTTTTATTTGAACTAACTGTAACCCGCAACTAGGCACCAAGTAGGTTTTGTTTTAGTAAGCTTGACAACTTAATACTGTTTTTGAGGATTTACATCGTAACGACCATTATTGAGTTTTTCACTTGCTCCCTATGTCGAATATACATATAATATATAAAAGACAACCTGATTTTCGTTTTTCTGTCGTTAAATTTACCCTATCGTTGTTTAAATTGATAGTTAGATACCCTATCAATCTTATCTTAATAATACCTGCCGTTATTAAGGGTTTTCTGTAATTTTATTATGTCTCTCTCTTTTTAAAAATCCCTATAATTGATCATCTTTTCTATTAGTATGTAATAGTAATTTATGTGACTGTCGCATAATGAGGGGTATTAAAACACGGTGGGATTTTAAAAACGAGCCTTGGCGAGTTTTTTAATAGTATTCCACGAGTGTTTTAATACCGAGTTATGTGCAGTCTCATACACTACTTTATCTACACTCATTACATTTATCATATATTTTAAAAATTAAGCAAAAAATATTAATTATAAAATGTGGATTGGCGCCAAACCCCACTGATAGGAGTCTCGGTCTATCCAAAATTCTAATTTAAAAAATGTTTCTTATTGTTGCCGGCTAAAGAAGGGCTTGAAAAAGTTGGAAGTCAGGGCCGGTAAATCCTACGGTTACCATGGAGATTGTAAAATTAAGAAAAATAAGTGTTTAATAATGAGTGAAAGCTGTATCCGATTGTATCAATGACCATTATTAAACAGTTTTATTTTTTAAAGTTGACTTTGGCATAAAGTGTATCATTATACGTTCAGGCATGAGTTCATAATTCGAATATTATAACATGAGTGTAGATAATAGTCACTTATATTTCGAATAATATTTAAAATTTCAACCATTTCAACATTAAGAATCTCTAAATCATAGAGCTACTCGAAGTAGGAGTTTTAATAATTTCTAAAAAGGTCTATAGTCCGGTCAATTTAAACATCCGAAGATACATTAATTCGCAAGAAGCTGAAAGTTGGTGAAATTGTTCAAAACATAATCATAAATGAAATTTAAAAAGTCCTCATTGATCCGGTACCTGGAAAAAAATATTCGAGGTCAAATGTAAAACAATGGGTTTTTCTCGTTTTTTCAGCAAAACGGTAAATTTTATCGTAAAATTAGCAATGACAAAATTGTAAATCATGTAGTTATCTATCAAAATGGCTGAATACTTTTTCCAAAGAGCCACCATTTCTGAGCTATATCGATTCAAAAATTTGCAAAAGTTGTAATCGTCATCATATGCAAAGCTTAGATGTTTGGACGTTTGTACTAGAAACCACGCCAAAACGGCTGAACGGATTTGGCTGACATTTGGGGCACAGAAACTTTGTAGCCTGGAGAGGAATATAGGATATTTTTTATCCCGGAAAAGTATCACATTCCCGCGGGATAACAAAAATGTAAAAGTTTAGAAGTTTGGATGTTTGTTACTCAATGACGCCAAAACGGCTAAACGGATTTGGCTGAAATTTGGGACACAGATACTTTTTATTTTCATCCCGGAAAAATATCACATTCTCTTCGGATAACGTCGTGCAGTCCACGCGGGCGAAGCCGCGGGCGGACAGCTAGTCAGCTATAATGCAATCGTTTAGAATCACAACATACCCGTGGAATAGGCCTACCAGGGAAAAAACGTTAAAAAAACGCGCTACCTCATAGGTGGTGTAGAAACGTGCATATGATGCACATGATTGATTACAACTTTTCCAACATTTTGGGTCGTTATATTTCAGAAACGGTGGCTCTTAGGGAAAAAAGTATTGTTACATTTTTTGTAGATAATTACATGGTCTGCAATTTTTATTTGACTTACTTTTATGATAAAACTTAGGGTTTTGCTGAAAATCGCGAAATATCATTTTTTTACCTTTGACCTCGAGTATTTTTTTCCAGGTACCGGATCGATGAGGACTTTCATTTATGATTATGTTTTGAACAATGTCACCAAATTTCAGCTTCTTGCGAATTAATGTAACTTCACTCTTATTTTTTGGTCTAATTTGACCGGACTACTTGTAAATATAGCCATTTATGAAAAGCTAAACTACTACAGATGATATTGAATATTTGATTGATATGCTATGGTTTCTTTCGACACTTATCGCTATTGGGAAGAATATATCAAGAACCAATTTTTAATATTAGTCAAAAGCAAATCTTACATTTGTAGGAATAGTTTTATAAATCTCAAAACAAGCGAGTTGGTCATTCAAATAGAGCTAATTATCTCAATGAGAACCTTCTCAGTAAGTTGGATCGTCATTCGTCTTCATAAGAATTGCATACGTTTCAAATGTGGATTACTTATATACGACCATATCTCCTATTACTGTCAGCAACTCAAATGGCTTCCTATCCGTGAGCGTAGGAATTTCAATTCGAACGAATCAAGAAGAACGATCAATTCCACTCGTTCTCCCTTATAGCTGTGCGACTCAGGAACTCCTTGCCCCTGAACATCCGTAGTGCTCCCAGTAAGTGCGTTTTCAAGAGATTATTCATTCATCTTAAGATCTGCTTCATCGTATCTGATATTTATTATGTATTGTTTATTTTATTGTAATAAAGTTCATATTTATAAATATACTAGCCTTCTGCCCGCGTGGACTACCTATAGGACGTTATCCCGCGGAAACCTAATATTTTTCCAGGATAAAAAGTATACCTTTTGTCACTCTCCAGCTCCCAAAATTGCCATACCAAAAACCAAGTCGATCCGTTGCTCTGTTTAACGTGAAAGACGGATAAACGATTTACGGCAAATGTTTTGTATGGAAAAATAAAAGAGTGGTTTATAATATTTTTCACGCAATTTTTAATAATAATAATAATAATAATAAAATACGCTTTATTGCACACAAAAATAAATATCTATAGAAGAAAAACAGTTACAACAGAAAAAAGTATACAAAAGGCGGCCTTATTGCTTAACAGCAATCTCTTCCAGACAACCTTAGGTGGAAAGAAAGAAATAAATAAAAGTGGAGTATAGGGGAGTCGGTGCGCTATGGAAAGAATTTTAAGAAGGAAATATAAATAAATTATGATAAACTACTTAGTAAAATATAATTTATAAGCAATGAAAGGGATAAATACAACATATAAATGATAGTTAACACTGAGGACCAGAAGAAAGGAAATAACGACGAACTTCATTGCGAAAGGATCCCAGAGTTTGGGCTTTCCTGATACCTTCAGGTAATGAGTTCCACAGACGAACAGCGTGTACGGAAAAGGAGTAGGTAAAGAAGTCGGTAGAGTGCCGTGGAATTTCTAGAGTGAGATTAGTTGTAGAACGCAAAGTACACTGCGAAGACGAGGAATGAAAGGAGAAACAGCTTTTAAGGTAAGGTGGGGACGTTGGTAGAAAAAGAACAGAGTAGAGGAGCGTAAGAGTGTGTAAGTCCCTGCGCCGGCGAATTGGGAGCCAATTAAGTTTGGACCGGAAGTGAGACACATGGTCATATTTGCGGAGGTTAAAAATAAATCTGATACAGACATTCTGCAGTCGCTCAAGTTTACCAAGTAACTCCTCCGATAGATCAGTGTAACAGACATCAGCGTAGTCAATAATAGATAGCAGGAGAGATTGCGCCAAAGTGGTTTTGGTGGTAATAGGCAAAAAATTACGGAGGCGGTTAAGAGATCCGTATGCAGCGAAAATCTTTTTCCTAAGTTCATGAACTTGTGGCCTCCAAGAAAAATGCTGGTCAAAAGTAACGCCAAGGTTTTTTACAGTTTCCGAGTACGGAATAACAGTGCCATCTAAAGAAACTGAGGGAAGCTGTTCAAAGTCGATCCTCGAAACGTAATAAGAATTACCAATAATTATGCACTGACTTTTAGCCGGGTTTACAGCAAGACCAAAGGATTTACTCCAACTACCGATCAGCGCTAAATCTGAGTTGACGACTGCAATTGCACGTGATAGTTCAGATAAAGGTGCTTGATTGTATATTTGCAAGTCATCCGCATACAAGTGGTAGGAACTGGAAATAGAATCAGTGATGGTATTAATAAATATTGAAAAAAGGAGTGGAGATAAGACACCACCCTGGGGAACACCGGCATTGATGTCACTCCACTCCGAGAACGAATCTCCAGTATTTTTATGTTTTTTCTCTCCCTAAAAACCTTCCGTGGGAATTAAGCAACGTATGAAAAAAAAATTGCCGAATTGGTCTAGTCGTTCTTAAGTTTTGCGCTTAGCAAATCATTTTTAACCGACTTCAAAAAGGGGGAGGTTCTCTGTTCGTCTGTATTAATGTTTTTTTATGTATGTCCACCGATTACTCAAAGACGGATGGACCGATTATAATGATTCAAAAGTTATTACATCAGGTTGGTCCCCAAATTGGTAGTACTTTTTTAAAATTTTGAAAATCGGTTCAGTAGTTTTTAAGTAATCCTGAAAAATACTGTAGTTTATTAGGTATCCATTGCACGAGATTTTAAGTATCTTTAGGCATAACTCCTTAGTTTTTAACCCGATTTAGATGTTTCTTGTTTTGTTCGACAAGGGATACCCATATAAATTTTATTGGCATTAGACCTTGGACTTCGAAGATACATAAGGGAACTTTTGAAAATAATCAAATAGTTACTTCATAAATCCAAAACCAGACACTACATTGAAGTGCCAAATACATAATTTTTTACTGTTTTTTCCAAATTTAATTGCCGGTTTAGAGAATTTATTGAAAAATAAAGATCGTGATGATCGATATACAAAAACAAGAAAAAAATTTACATGTTCACGCCCGACTTCAAAGTACTTACGTTATTTGGAGTGAATACAGTATTAGAGGGATTATTTCTTACTTTTTGATGACATTTTTAAGGCGGTTAATTTTTTTTATAAAAATAGTTTCATTTATATAGAAGAAAGATAAAAAGTTATATGAGTCGTTTTTCAATATCGTCTCTTTTTCAATAACTTAACTATTTTTTAATAAATAAATAAACTATTAACATACATAAGTGATGAGATTTTTTTACGACCTTACATTTTCATGGTTATAAAAATAAACAGGTGCATTCATTCATTCATACATTCAATAATTCCATGAAATGCATTTCTCTAAATACTTCATTTTCCATTTTTCAATGCATATAACTGCAATTTTTGTACATGGTAGGTACATTGCCGAGAGCAATCGGTAAAATAAAAGCACTATTCAGTTACCGGAGCTGGACACAATAGGTAATGACTTGTCTACACTGTATTGAGATAGATATTGTAAGTTGGGATAGTAACTATGCTATTTGATAGATTGGTAGTTTATAATAGATCTGATTGAGTCCATACAGCTTTTTTAGCGTTGCATTAATTGTATCTTTAATTTCGATGAATCTTTTTCTTGATGATTTGTTACGTTCAGATACTTAGATACCTATATCCTGTTTTACACAACCATATCAAAGCGATTAACTAGGCATTAAAAAAACTACGAGAACAATCTTTGGAAATCAATTTGTCTTAATCTACATTAAGGCGCTACTCGGAAAAATATGGACTTTTTGATTTAAAACTATAGGACGGTTACAGTTGTTAAAAATCTGGTAATAAGATATATATTTCTTCATACCTTTATCTAGAATCGTATAGTTTCAAAAACACGATTTTATGATTTTGCCTCGACACTTTTTATTTTCGAAAAGACCTCTAAAAAATACTAAAAGTGAAGATTATTCTTAAATGTTGTTACTTACACTTTTGGAAATTTGTTTAATAAGTGGACACCAATAATATTGAGGATCGTATAGAAGCATTTTTTTTAAATCGCTGTAGTTTTTTAATACGAAGTGATTTTGTGTTTTTTTTGCCTAATCTGCAAAATCGGTCTCGCTCCCGCGCGCGTCGTTTTCTCATTGCTATCTCGCTTCAGCACATTTTTTCCGAGTATCGCCTTAAGGCTCGTTTACATTAAACATTGTTTAACCATCGGTTAACCCATAAGAACACCAATCTCGTGCGTTAGCCTACCGAATAAGCAAAGGTTAACTTAACAAACTGTTGGTGATTCAGAAAGTTAAGAATAAAAATTGACGAGAAATAAAAAACTTGCTACAACTATTATAACATTTTATTCGTACAAAAATAGAGATAAATTATAAGAGTATGTACAAAAGTAAAGAAATAAGTACACCTTAACGCTAGTGTTGTAGAAAACTAATGACAGTATGCACCGGAAACCAAGCCAAAATCAGACTTATGGTAAAGAAACAATTGGAAGTAATATAATTTCAACTCTGGTAACCCTGTGCATACTCTCAATGGTTGTTTCAAACCAGTCATATTTCACCTCAGTGAATGCTAGCCTTATCACATTTTAATAGACATGTGGAACTATTATAACGCAACAGAGACAATCATTACAAACCAACGTCAGCAGGAGATAGAAAAGGCTTACGTAACAAAAGTCTACTGCTTAAAACAGCCTAATTTTGATGTCTGTTTCCTTTAAAAAAACTTCATTCAATGTGTTTTGTAATCAAAAGTGCAACCTTATTTATATCACAAATTTAAATGAAATATAAAAGCATCAGTAGTTTCTTAACTGGCTTTTGACTATGGCTAAGTAAACCTCAAACAAATACTGTCCGTGTAAAATAAGATAACTCACAGAGCATTACCGATCTAGTTACAACTGTCTTGTAGCTATAATACCACTAGTTTTAAAGTTTACATTTGAATTAAAATTATCATTGATATCGTCTTTTAATAAACGGCTTTTGTTTTGATCATAATTTTAGTTCGAATGTTTTTTTAGTTCTTGGTTGTTCCAGATTTACTGTTGGTAGTAAAGACCTTTGTAGTCAAGGGCTGCCCTATCTTCTTGCTGTCTGGCTGCTTCGGGGTTGTTCTTAGCTTCAATTGCAGCACGTTCCTTAAATCAAACGAATAAAAAAGATTAGTTAATAATTCTTAGCAAGATTTTGTTTTATAAGTAACTAAAGTACCTAACTGCCGTACCTAAATTCCGTAAAAGCATTCTCACGAATAACATTTTGTTTTCATATGTTTCAAGAAAATGTAATAAGGAAAAATGTCTTTGTTGTTGTCGTTATGTCACAGTGTTGTCATTAAAATGTAAAAATATGTTACCAAAAGTTATTGTAAGTAGAGTGCGCGACAGATAAGTCTGCGCGATATCGAAAACAATTTTTTACTATAACGTCGCAGACTAATTTTTATTTAAACCTTAGAACAAAAAGTTGTACTGTAACTATCGCCAAAAATGCCCCAGTCGCGCGCAAAGTTATCTAACACAGTCTCTACTCGTATTTTGTGACATTCATTTGTTTACCCTTTTTGACACAAAAGACAACGCACACTTGCAAATAGTTAACTAAACAAGATTTCTTCAAAGGAGGTGCCATAGCACGTTGCTGTCTAGCAAAAATAGTCTAGCCAGTGTCACGATTCTTCTTCAGAACCTGATACTTTCAGTTTTCGCAAGTGCCTATACAAGGCAAACGAGGCTATAAAACTTTTATTCACCTGGTTAGCTTTGATGCCGGCGTAGATGAGGTCAAGTCCTTTTTGGATTTCAGGGGATACTGGGGGAGGTGTGGGGATGTGGTCGCCCTTGACTCTGAACCCGAATTCGTCGGCTGTGTACTCGACAGTGATGACCTGACCGTCAGGAGCGGTGTACGAGTAGGAACCAGCTTGGACTAGGGCGTCGTGAGTGTCGTCAACGGCCCTCAAGTAGCCTGACTCTTCAGCTTGGATGTGGTTGCCGGTTTCATACCTGGAATTATGAAATCGTAGACTTTAGTTAGAAAACTCATATTTACCTACTTTGGACTTAAATTATTGACAAAGTTCAACCCGGTCAGATACATTAATATTAATACGACTCAACACTTTCAATATTTTTGTATTGCAAATTTTCGTACTATGTTTAGATTGCGCAAATACGATAAACCGCAATAATGTAAACAGAATGCCTTTAGATCTACCAGCATCTGTTACCTTAATAAGTATGTAACATCGCGCGTTACGATAACTCATCAAAGCCGCGGTGAATGTAAAAAAAGTCTTATAACGACGTGGTTTTTACGACGCAAAGACCTTGACTTATGTTCACCGTGGCAGACGAACGATGCGCTCAATTCGAAACTCGTTTAAAGGTTCAAGAATTTGGGTGCTTTATGCAATTTATGATGTCACCTATAACATATTGTCACGGATTATGTTTTTTCTTGCTGGTTTTCTCAAAAATACAACAAAAGAGAAATACCATAAAAGTTATGATTTTTACTTATAATAAGTTAAAATGTTATAATACTTTTTTGCAAATTGGTTTATCTCAAATCTATTTTATGTTTAGGTGTCTCAAAATAAATTGTCACCAATATAATAAAAATACTTACGCAGTCTTGTAGCTTCCATCAGTGCCTTGTTCCTTATCGAAACGAATGATGGGGATGAAGGTGGTAGTCTCCAACTGCACTTTAGGCCTGAAGTCATCAATGGGCTTGGCCTGTCTGTACTCCTGGGGCTGCTGTTGTCTGTACTCCTGCTGAGGCTGATAGTTCTGGTAGTTCTGCTCAGCTGGCTGCTGATCCTCCGCTTCCTGCTGCTCGGGTTTCAACGACACTCTCCTTTGAGGGAGAGCTGTCGCAAGAGACAGCACAGCACAGACGGCGACCTTAAACATTGAGAGAAATTGTGTAACAATTTGTGATGCTTTAAAGTCTCTATTTATGTTTATTTATTCAATAACCAAATATTAGAATAACATTGCGGAATCATGTCACAGTTTTTGTCTTTGCGTAAGGTGCGTTAGGTGACCTTTAAATTCATTTGATTTTTTTCTATAATGAAACTATTTTGCTGCTTTGAGAGTAACGAGAAAGCTGTTTGAGTCACAAAAACATGCCTAATATGTAATACATTTAAGCAGGTAGTTTTCATTATTAAACTGACTTAGATGTCTGGTATTGTCACTGCACTGGCACTATTATTATCAGTGATTCAAAGATATTTAACCGAATCTATGTCTATAATGAATAGAATAGGTCTTATTCTAAATATTTAAGTGAGCTCAATAATATTTCCCATCAAAATTGGCTATACGTTGTACGTTGTTTTTGATAGGACAAGGGTTCCATAAACGGCTTTTATAATATTAATACTCAGATGGCTTAATCATATTCGTATGTCGCAAGATAAGATGAGGCGGCACAATAGGTTGCATCTTGTGAAACCGGCTCATTCGACACGCAGGTTGGGCGAAAGTGGGCTCCAGCATAACATACATTGGCACTCGCATGTCCACAAATAACCCATTGTTTCATTGAGATCTACTTGACTTTTGGTTACGGTTCGTTAGCGAGCCGAGTTCACGGTAGTATACGTAACATCGTTCGCAATCAATTCGAAGAATGCACCGGTAGCTAACGCAGTCTGTACCAAAACTTTACAACCTCATTTCGTAATGATGACTATACAGAATTAATGAGAATTGTAGATGAAACTTAAAGAAGGAAGACGTTGACACAGCCTTTGTTTTGATTGTTATCTTTGACCGATATTTTATGTAATCAAAGCTGTGGGAACTACGGACTACCTACCTAGTTAAATATACTTAGTTACAAATGATATCAAAGTGTAGATGAGTTTAATTTATACTTAAACAAAAAAAAAATATCCATGTCTGCACAATCTGCATAAACCTACATTTGAACCAAAATACTACATTATAACATTGATTGAAGAAGAAATTCTGCATTCTGCAAAACTGCATTGCAAACACAGAATTTGGAACTCAAGTATAAAACTGAATATCAAATAAATTTAAACGATCCAATCAACATTACAAAACATTGAAGTTAGCAGACAGCATAATTTCTGTATTTCGTGTCTGCGTTACGTGCCCTGGAGTCGGGAAGATGAGCTAACCGCATTAGCATTGTATCGCCAATTACTTAGTTACGTTTCAACTGTTTCCCGATTAATACAGTTTTCACAATACAATGGTGCATTGTAAGGATGTTTTGTTACCAACTTACTTCACATTGTGTATGTCATATTAATGTTTAAAAAATACAGTGACATTATAACTATTTGTTAACACAAGAGATCAAGAAATATGAAGAATGTAAAAAAGGGTTGAAAATTCAAAAAAATATTGAAAAGTTATTGAAGATTTTACTAATAAAATTATTTGACTTTATAAAAAACAAAGAAAAGCTAATAAAAATATAATGTATAAGTTCAAATTATACTGTGATAAATATTGTTTGTATAACAGACAGGGTATATTGAGGTTATATCACGTGTAAAAAATACTGGTTCTAATTAATGTTACTTCTAAGTGTCTGTATAAATAGTAATAGCAAGTTCTTACACGATCATTTGCATTTTGAATATTTAACTCTCGTACGTAATAGTTACAATTATTATGGAAGAAAGCGCTAATAACAGCAACCACTGATTTAATGCTTTCATAGTAAAGTCCAAAGACGTAGAAACCTGAGTGATAAGAAATAAAAATTAAAACTTAAAATATAATTATGCATCCTACTAATAAAAAGTTCTCTTCATTATAGAATCCAAAAGTTAAGAAGTAAACACAGAAATAAGGTCAAATGATCCTTCAAATATCAAAGTTCGACAACCGGCGCGGCGTATCCTTGCGATCGAACTCCCGTTCTACTTTTCAGACTAATTCGAAAAAGGATGCGTATCAATTCACATCCTTTTTTTACGAATTGGCATAAAAATAAATGAAATGCCATTGAACTTTTATTATTTTTTGACTTACCAGCAGTTTCATTGTGATTGTTGTGAGGACGTGCGGCGAGAGGGCACGTGAAGACTGTGAACTATGTCAGAGTGGTAGTAAAGCGCAGACTTATATACGGCACCCCTGCCACGCAGCGCGATACTCTGCCTCCATACTTTCATACCAAGCTGCAGCTGATCTACGCCTCACACTCTCGTCTGATTTCAATTTCGATATCACAAAATCATGACATTGTACGGGATCGGTATTGTTCGAGAGACCATTAAATTGTATTATTGGTATCTTTCAAAATGATATCTGATTTATATATAGCTTTCTATTAGACCGGAACCAATTGTCACCGGTAATAAGATTTAAGCCTCCGCTATAGACTGGACATACACCTATTTGAGTACATATAGCACATATTAAAAGTTACACAGAAAAAATCAATTAAATGAATATTGCTTTTCATTTAACAAATACAAATTAGATCAAATAGTAATAACCGATATAAAAACTTCTTTTATGTTAAATAGGTAACTTGCTAGAAGAAAATAGTACATAACATTCACTTTCTTAGTAGAATACTTTACGTTCACACATTAAAATATATAGGACAAGTTTACCAAGCAAAACCAGTCTAAAATTAGCATACCAAATAAGAATCGAGGTATGCAAAAAAATTCCTAAACATCACGGATATTCGTAAATTGTCTTACTTATGATTGTAAATATGAATCAGTAGATGCCAAATAAAATATGATTAAAGTAGGTTGCCTTCTTAGGTAATTAAGTATCTGTCAAGGCCCTCATATGATTGATTTTATTTCTCAACGTATAAAATGAAATGATGGGTTAATATAAATCCATAATTGGACTCGGCTTTTCGCCTAACATGAGAGTCAATGAACTTTGTGTTAAAGTCAATCATACAAAATGTTACATAAATAACATTATATTTTTTTTTGAGATGGAAACTTTTTATCTCATATAGACGGTAGCTATATTTTTAGTATAATGTCTGTAGTAGATACTAACACTAGCTGTAAAGGCGTTACAATAAAAATAAAGCAATAGAAACGTTTCCTATCGGTTAGTCATATGAAGTTCAGTATTCGGCGGTTACATAAAATAGGCGCGCGCATCGACATGTAGCAACGCGTTTAGTATCAGTTATCAAAGCGTTGTGCAACAAGTTCAAAAGGGTGCGATGTTGCCTATGACTTGAACTAATGTACTGGTCAGTTCAATTCATATGTTATTGTAACTCTATAATATAACTATGTCATTAGCATATACATACAATTTCCACCCGCCCACGTGAACTATAGTAAAGTAAAAAGGAGGTAAAAAGTAGCCTTTGTGCTAATCTAGATCATAATCTATCTCCGTGCTAAATTGTATCTAGAATTCTAGATCCAATCAGCTGTTTCGCCGTAATTGAGTAACAAATATCCAAACTTTAGCATTCAATATACCAGGCAGCGGTCGCCCGCGGTTTAACCCGCGCGGTTCCCGTTCCCGTAGGAATATCGAGATAAAAAGTATCCTATGTATTATTCCAGCCTGGTATCCATCTCTGTTGCATATTTCGTCCAGATTCGCTTTGTAGTTTTTGCGGGAAAGAGTAACAAACATCCATACATCCATACTCACAAACTTTCGCATTTAAAGTATAAGATGTTGATACTTTTTTTATCGAGACATAAGTCTCGATAAAAACGTTTATTTAATTTGACGAGCTCCGTGTCCGAGTTGGGTACGCACCGGTTTCAAAGTGCTAGGATCGATTCCCGGTTGGGTTAATACTGAAAACGAACTTTTCAATATTACCTTCGGGTCTAGGTGAATGTGGTAATACCCGTGGTTGTTTCTAATTTCCGTAGTACTAGTGCTCAAGCTACTATAATTTGGTATTGTAACAATGTATGTATGTGATGGTGTCCAACATTTATTTATTTATTTAAAATAATATATAAATTGTAAAAGAAAAGATTGTTTTTAGTTTTTCGATTATTCAAGTTTATAATTTTATTATGATTACACAAATACCGAGGTTAGCGCTTGCAAGTTACGCGTTGATGTCTTTTCTAGGCAATTAAAAAGTGTCAAAAGCAATATATTACTATGTAGCAATATCTATTATGTCGTAAATGGATCAATTATTATCTAAATCATTGATAAAGGTATATGAAAGTGTAATAGATACATAGTTTTCGTGAATTATTTTATATAATACCTGAAATCCACGTTATGTAGTACGTTGATATCGATAAAACATTTTAACACTTTCTTATGAAACAAATAGCTAAGTAATTACCACCTATTAGTAGGTATAGAAACAATCGATGTAATTGAATTCATTCTAATTAAAATTAATTTTACTGCAGTAAAACCACATGGTACAACTGCCAGTTCATTATTTGGGTCACGGTAATCATTTAATTTGCCCAAGATTGGAATTTTAGATCAAAAGAGGATTCTATATAAAATATCTCTATATAAAATATGAAGAATCGATTGAATTCCCAATTTTATTATCAATATACAGCAGCGACTTCAAATAGCCAACTCGCTCTTCGCCAAATGTGACTATGCGATCGTAATAACGTAGGTGTTAATGTCAAAAGACGTCCATTGGTTGAAAAGATTAATTAATTTTATTAATGGAGTTTAGACTACGTGTTTTATTATTTTCAGTGACACTCATTAGACTGTCATCTATTTCATATCCGATCATATAATGGTAAACCATCATCATCAGATCAAATAAATGCTAATATCAAGATGACCCAAAAGGCGCAGCATAAATATGTCTATATCATAGAACTTTGTCACATTAAATCGTTCTAAAACAAAACTACATTTTAAATTGTAATATGACATAGTCTTAAAGTGTTCGCTTATTTATTGTTCGTGATCATGAGTGTACTTGTGCTATTATGTGGGTGAATCTCCCATGTGGCCGGCACGCGTGCGAGTCACCGAACTCGATTGCGTAATTACTCATCAACAAATGCATTTGTAAGACAACACTAGTGACGTGCAGTTGCAAAGTCAAGCGTGAAAATGATAGACAGCTACTTATTTGAAATATTGCAGTTAGGCTATTCGAAATGTACGAAGCCGGTTTGTTTATTTATTACTAGCTTTTTGCCCGCGGCTTCGCCCGCGTGGACTACACGACGGTATCCCGCGGGAATGTGATATTTTACCGGGATAAAAAGTAGCCTATGTTCCTCTCCAGGCTACAAAGTATCTATGTCCCAAATTTCAGCCAACATACAAACATCCAAACATCTAAACATTCACATTTATAATATTAATAGTAGGACTAGATTCCGCCCGCAGCTTTGTTCGCGTTTACTACACGATGTTTTGTGTGGGAATGAAATATTTTCCCGCGGTAAAAAGTAGCCTATATAAGTAGCTAATCTCGATCTTCGATGCCGCCGAATATGGCACCGAATATCTTTTTTTTTAAACAGAGAAGAAGGTTACGAATGTATTACGATCTTACGTCAAAAATGGCAGGAATCGGTATGAAATAAGAGCGAAACTTTTAACGTCGCTCTTATTCGCTCGGCCGTTTTTGAACCTCCAACCGGTTATCTAGCGGTATTAATTTTCGAAGTTGTAAATATTTCTATAATCTATCTCTGTGCCAAATTTCATCCAAGTCCGTTCAGCCGTTTTGCCGTTATTGAGTTACAAACATCCAAACTTTCGCAACTATAATATTAGTAACATGAATATCATCAAATTCATCAACCTATGTCAAGCATATGTGAAATTTTTGTAAATAAATTGTAGCATAAATCTTGCATAATAAATGTGGTGAATAAAAAAGAAAGTGGTGGATACAGATTATAATTCTATCTCTTCTATTTTTCATTTCTCATATTAGTATTTTATTACATAATGGACAAGCAAGGCTACAGACCCTAGAGCCAAGCTTATCCGACACCATACCGAAGATATCCCGGACGTCAGCCTGTACGAGATTAGAATGGCTCTCAATCAGCTTAAAAACAACAAGGCGGCGGGCGATGACGGAATCACAACCACCATCAACCTACCATCAACTTTAAGACAGCGATTCAAAATTAGCGCGATGCAGAATAGGTTCCTAAAATAAATTGCTTTCTTTCGTACTCTGACCTTCTAAAAACTGGATCGCAAATGAATTGCTAAATGTGAATGACCGAACGATTTGTGTCCTTATTTCTACTACCCGTCTCTTTCACTCGATTCTGTCATGCCCGGAGAGTGAAAGGGACGGGTATAACCTGCAGGTGTCATGTTAACTTTGCCGAGTTATAAGTCAAATAAGAGTTGATGACAGCTCAGCGGCTGTGAAATGTCATTGAATGATCACTGAATCGCTGTCATTGATATTAAGCTGTCGTGGTACGAATAAGCGAAGCAGATCAGTTTAGGTTCCTAAACAAAACCGCAATAAGAGTTGATGGTAGGCACCCAGAGCTTCTGAGAGCGGGCGGTAAGCCGATACTTAAAGTCCTCCAGAAGCTTTTCAATTCAGTCATCCTCGAGGGCAAAACGCTAATTCTTGGGGCAGAAACGATGTGATGCTGTTCTTCAAGAAGGGTGATAAAACTCTCTTGAATAACTATAGACCCATCTCGCTTCTGAGCCATATCTATAAGTTGTTTTCGACAGTCATTACGAATCGTCTCGTTCGCAGGTTCGACGACTTCCAACCTCCCGAACAAGTCGGGTTCCGGAAAGGCAGTACCATAGACCACATTCATACGCTGCGGCAAGTTATACAGAAGACCGAAGAGTATAACTTGCCACTTTGCTTGGCGTTCGTGGACTATGAGAAAGCCTTTGATTTGATTGAGACTTGGGCGGTGCTACAGTCTCACCACGAACACGAACCAGAGCTCTAATCCTATCCAACTACAGCGAGGTGTGAAACAGGGAGATGTCATCTCTCCCAAACTGTTCACAGCTGCGTTGGAGGATATTTTTAAGCTGCTGGACTGTAAAGGATGCGGCATCAACATCAATAGCGAGTACCTAACATACCTACGGTTTGCCGATGATGTAGTTCTTATGGCTGAGACCTTGGAACACAATGCTTGAAGATCGCAGTAATGCTTCGCAAAGAGTGGGTCTTGGACCTTGGAGTGGGAAATGAACATGGACAAGACGAAAATCATGTTCAATGCCCATGTTGCACCCGCTCCAGTTAATGTTGCGAACATTACACTCGAAGTTGTTGACCATTATGTTTACCTAGAACAGACGGTCCAGTTAGGTAAGTCCAACTTTGAGAAAGAGATCTCTCGTCGAATCCAGCTTGAATGGGCAGCGTTTGGGAAGCTCCGACAAATATTCGCGTCCGAAATACCTCAATGGCTCAAGACGAAAGTCTTTGACCAGTGTGTGTTGCCAGTAATGATCTATGGAAGTGAGACGTGGTTTTTTACTATGGGTCTCTCAAGAAGGCTCAAAGTCACCCAGCGAGCAATGGAGAGCGATGCTTGGTATTTCCCTGCTCGATCGAATCAGAAATGATGAGATCCGCAGGAGAACTAAAAGTAACGACATCGCTCGAAGGATTGCATCATTGAAGTAGCAGTGGGCGGGACACATAGCGCGGAGAACCGATAGTCGTTGGGGCAGAAAGGTTCTCGAATGGCGACCGCGTACTGGACGTCGTTCCGTGGGCAGGCCCCCTACAAGGTGGACCGACGATCTGGTCAAGATCGCGGGAAGCCGCTGGATGCGGGCAGCGCAGGACCGATCGTTGTGGAGATCCTTGGGGGAGGCCTATGCCCAGCAGTGGGCGTCGTTCGGCTGACATGATGATGATGATGATGACATAATGAAAACCAAATGTTTATTGATAAAATTCAAGAGTTAGTGGGTGTGAACTGTAAAAAATATCATTTCCTTGTGCCATCAGTGTCATCATCGTCGTATTATGATGTAAAATTTATTTATAAAGTAACATGCTAATGAATGGTTTCTATCATAGGGACTAGGGACCAGCTGCTAAATTTAATACAGCACCGGAATGACCGTTAGCTGCCTTCATAAACACACATTGGGTCCAAAATCATAAAGGTTCATTAATATCATTTTTTTTTCAGACTTATATTTCAAGCCAGCATAGCAAGATTAGTTTTGACCTAAGATTTCTCCTCGGCATTTACAGAAGATGTAAACAATTCATAACATTTGAACCAAAACCTCCACTCGTCTACTTTTGTATTCAAATGAGACAATTAAAATTGTAGTAGACACAATTATACTACTTAGTATACTTTTTATAGTAACGCACGTCATGGTTTCCTAATAAAAGTGAGAGGAGGAACGAGCTCATCTCCTCTGTGCGTCGGCTACGTGACCTGATCTTGACATTTGCCGAGAAATATTTCAGTTTGTATGAACCCGGGCTGGGTTCTAGCCTGTAACACTTTCATTTTATTGTCATACTGGCTGTGTGTTTTCGTCTCCGTGGGAGTTTTGATATTCGTGATGTTGTTGTTGTCTTTACTTATTTTATAAAGTGGAAATATTTGCTTTTTTGTTTGTTTGTATGTTTGTAATGGATAAACTCAAAAACTAATGAACCTATTTAAAAAAATTCTTTCATTATAAGAAAGCTACATTCTTTCCAAATGATATATTTATTTTATAGTGATATTCCTACAGGAACTGGTACTACGCGGGTAAAACCTTGGGAAGCCACTAATAGTCCATCTTATATGAACTATTCTATGCTATTTCAGACTTGAATCTATCCCTTTGTCAATTTGCTTTATTTTTATTTTTATATCTAGTTTTCCATGATACAGTTTCTTAATGAAATTAAAATGGGCTTAGATAATTGGTGTGAATGTAAGAAGTTATTTATTATTTATTTATTTATTTATTGTGTTAATCAGTTATGTTCTAGTCTGACTGAGTAACAAACACCTAGTAACATGAAGGAACACGAAGTAACATTAGTAACTTGAAGATTATTTGTCAAGTCGTTTGTTGTTGAATCAGAATAATCAGTAACTTTGGACAAGTTCTAATTTGTAAAGGGAGAACCTAAATAAAAACAGTAGGTATTTTTCATACTTGCCCTCTAACCCGTAGAACCGTAGGTATCTCCCACTAGTTTCACTCTGTTTATTTAACCACGACTTAATTTATAATTACACATGGCTAACACACTCAACATTATATGACAGCACTACAAAAAACAACTCTTAACATATTGTGCACGATAAAAGTTCGCTCAAGGTCACCATAAGAAGCTTGGTATGCCGTCGACTCATCGACACTGTGCTGGTTAACAGTGTCCTATATGTTGTGTTTGTTTCTGCACGAACAGTCTCCTGAGCTGAGGATGCTCCGGGTTGGGGCGGGACACGTGTAGAGTAGTCTAATCGGTGAAGGTGCAAGGTGTGTTGCTGTCTTGCTAAATGCAGGTATTGTGCACTGGTATTTTCGTGTTGTTCATGTGCAATTTATTGCGGGCGGGTGGTGCATCTTGCATTTTGTGTTTTTGCGGAAGTAAGCTACACACAATGGTTAGAGGCTTCCGCCAAGTGACGCCTGATTCAAATTATGATATTTATGTACCTACCTTATTTCGGAAGTCAGCTCGGTAGCGTTTGTTTAAGATTAACTGAATTGAGTCACTTAAAAGAAAGTTAATTGCTATATCTATCAAGAGATAGTATAATATGCATTCGTATCCTTTTTTATCAAACGCCTAAATTGCAAAACGACTTTGTAGGATTACGCCTGAAATAATTTTGGAAGTAAATCCCCTAAAGTGAAATTATAAAAAAAAAGTTCTGTCATATTTCATTGAAATGGGTGTGTTTCATCCTATTTCCTACTAATTTTATAATGTGAAAGTTTAGATGTTTGGATGTTGGTTGCTCATTCACTCCAAAACGGCTGATTTAGCTGTAATTTGGGACACAGATACTTTGTAACCTGGAGAGTAGCATAGGCTACTTTTTATCCCGAAAAAATATTACATTCCCGCGGGATAGCGTCGTGTAGTCCACGCGAGAGCAGCTGGGGACGGAAAGCTAGTATTCTATAATTTCATTTGATATATATGTCGCAGCGTGGGGCTCTAGAATGGCATCAGGATGGGTTACCATTATTTATTACGAGCTTATGATTATGGGCAAAGGGTAACGCTAGCGAATGCTTAATAAGAGGGTTGATAATAATCAAATCTAATGTAACTGCGATTAACACTGAATTCAAGTGACGATCTAGATATCCTATCAACATTCTTTCTAAGACTAGGTTTTAGGAAACGAATAATGAGTGCGTGGGCCACGTTTTAACCGTTCAACGTCTCCAGACCGAATGCCCAGCTTCATGGCTCAGAATGCATCAAGTTTGCATCCCTTAGTTTTTATAAATGTCTCATAAATCACTATTAATTGCGGGCCCACGACCACATTCAGTGTGTAATAACACCGTTTGTTCCCAGAACGTCAAATCAATATTTTAACACTTGACTCTTAAAAACCCAACAAGTGCTATTTTTGTAGCACTCAAATATTTTAGGCAATAAATAAAAATAACTTTTAAGTTATTATGAACCTAATTATTGATATCGGCCAGGCGCCGACACGGCGATCCTGACTTTCACACGTCCTCGTGTGCCAAAGTTAACAACTGTCAAGTTTACAAACAAGACAACTTTAAAGACTTTACCGTTCGGCTATCCTGCCAAAATAAAAAACGACAAGTCATAACTAAACAGCTTCTACTACACATTTCTATTATATGGTACATTATCGTATGAGTGCAGTTATCATCAGGCTTTTTAGGTATTAACAATTTCAGCAGAGCATGTTTTAATTTTGATCATAATATAATAATTGATTCTATTTTACGCTTTGTATCACATAGATAACGTGGTTCATATGACATTGTTACAAACTGTCGGAACAATCGATATCAGTCGGTCAGTATCGGGAAGTATCCTATTCCATCCGGACACACAGTCCGCCATCGGAACACATCCGATATCACAGGACACACAGTCCACCATCGGAACTCTGCCGATATCACAGGACACACAGTCCACCATCGGAACTCTGCCGATATCACAGGACACACAGTCCACCATCGGAACTCTGCCGATATCACAGGACACACAGTCCACCATCGGAACTCTGCCGATATCACAGGACACACAGTCCACCATCGGAACTCTGCCGATATCATAGGACACACAGTCCACCATCGGAACTCTGCCGATATCATAGGACACACAGTCCACCATCGGAACTCTGCCGATATCATAGGACACACAGTCCACCATCGGAACTCTGCCGATATCACAGGACACACAGTCCAACATCGGAACTCTGCCGATATCATAGGACACACAGTCCAACATCGGAACTCTGCCGATATCATAGGACACACAGTCCACCATCGGAATACTTTCGATCTACCGACAATTACTGCAACCTACCCATTACTCATTATCGCCGCGCAGTCTCCGACCAGTTAACCTGGGTTAGGAATGGGACCTACGATCGACAACAAGCATAGCATCGGAACACATCCGATATCACAGGACACACAGTCCACCATCGGAACTCTGCCGATATCACAGGACACACAGTCCACCATCGGAACTCTGCCGATATCACAGGACACACAGTCCACCATCGGAACTCTGCCGATATCACAGGACACACAGTCCACCATCGGAACTCTGCCGATATCATAGGACACACAGTCCACCATCGGAACTCTGCCGATGTCATAGGACACACAGTCCACCATCGGAACTCTGCCGATATCATAGGACACATAGTCCACCATCGGAACTCTGCCGATATCACAGGACACACAGTCCAACATCGGAACTCTGCCGATATCATAGGACACACAGTCCAACATCGGAACTCTGCCGATATCATAGGACACACAGTCCACCATCGGAATACTTTCGATCTACCGACAATTACTGCAACCTACCCATTACTCATTATCGCCGCGCAGTCTCCGACCAGTTAACCTGGGTTAGGAATGGGACCTACGATCGACAACAAGCATAGGTAGTGAGTATACTCGTAATCTAATCATAGTCATGTTTACCAGCATAATCTATGATTATGAAAATATCTTATCCAACTTGTTCATTTTCCACATTCAATATTACACTAATTCGTTATTACATTACATAATTATCGCCGACAATGGCTTTCCTGACGTTTAATTTTCAAAAAGCAATCGTGGTTTAAGTTTAATCAAAATTTATAATTGTCATCATTACTCACAATTACTGCCTTTTATTATCAATCACTAAACTTTTATTTATCAAGTTCTGCTTAAACTTAGGTTCTTTATAAAACCTACATTATAATGCTCTATGAACAGTATCTAGGTATTACACAAAAATTACACCCTGTCAGGTGCCTTAAATAGTATTACAGCAAAATTGTTTATTTCAGTCACTAAGTATTGTCTTTCTAAGGTCATAGCGCGACCAACTTTACGTGAACAAAGGAGACACCATTTCATATTTCGGGAATAACTTAGCATTAAAATGATACGCATTATGACCAAACACTCCTTTTCATCATAAAAGTGCTATCAACGAAGATTCACGAGACCTACATGGAAACCAAACTCGTAACCGGAAACCAAAATAAACTTTCCATTACGGCTACTCGATCACACAGGCACTTATATCTCAACGATTTTTTTCTATTTGTTTTATTTGTTAACCTAACATTACGATTCCGATAATCTATATCACACAAACTGGAATAGATCATCAAACAATAATAATAATTCAGGCATAAAAAAAAACCTCCGAATTTACTGTAGAATATTCGTACCTATGATTTTTTCAACGAGCAATTATTCTTCTTGTCATAATCATAATGCTGAAAACGCGTAAAAGTGGCATTAAAGTAGGTAGTAAATTCTTGACATTCATACTAAGGAATGTCGCTTGATTTTTTTTCCTAAATTTTTATCATAATCTAATTTGCATTAGTTGGATCATTATCGCATCATCTAAACACGGCGGCAGTGCTTGCTTCCGTGTGTGCGACAGATGATACCAGTTTTCTTTAGCCGACATTAGTTAAAAATGTTTATTAAGTGCATCGTCATCATTAATTTCCTTAAAATAAAGTACGCACATACTTCACAGCTATTGCAATGAAGATGACGTGTGAATTACATTTAAAGAAAATGTTTGAAATAAGACTGGTGCTCTCATTACTTATCATTATCAATAACTTAGTTGCAACAAATTCATTTAAGCAAACCGAAATAGTTTTAATCAAAAGTACTTCTACTATTTAGTATTCTGTTTCAAAAATTACATTCTAATGAAGCATAAAGCAGCATTGATATTACATGGGATATTATAAGAACTGTTGTTTTTCGACCTTTTTTTGCTATGCACAGATGTCCAAAGGGCAAACATTACCTACTTATAACGCAGGGCGAGGTGTGCACTCGGATTTTTTTGCTGTGGTTTCGATTCGAGTGAACGCAAGAACACCACTTAAAACAAACTAACAAATGATTACACATTTCTGGAAAGAGAGTTTAATAAAAACTTACGACAGATTTTTTTTTAACTCTACAAAAAAATTACTGACATTTTAGGACGTAACTTTTAAATTGTTTTGTTACTTATTCCTTCAAAGCTCCAGAAATGAGACACAATAGACTTTCCATTGCTCTCAGGCCCCATTCAGCCGGTCAGGCGTCAAAGGTTATTTTATCACATATTTTATTGCAACACGTTACACATTTTTTTGTTTCCATTGTAACGGCTGCCATTTTTACTTACTTCTTTCATTGTTTTATCCATAATAATCGCACCAACTATTAATTTTATGAAAAAATCATTACAATTATAAACAAATATGGTCTATTCAGTTCTATTGTATTTATGTGATAGGAGCTGTCAATGTCAGATGCCACTCAGCTGTCTGTTTGTTTGCGATGTTCCGAAGTAACATAGCTATAAACCGCCGCGCGTTCCGTGGCAGACTGTGATCTGTATGCGAAATACTTTGATTGTAGTTTCGTGCATATTTATATTGCATTTCTTAACGTAACAACATAAATAGTCTATTGGAAGCAATTTTGTCTTACGCGCGCCATAGATTTTACTAAATTAATCTTCCAGATAATTCTGAAATCTTCGCGACGTAATTAGTCGGTGCCTTGGCTGTATGATTAAAATCCAATGACAAGTTGAATCTATCTATGCAAAAAAATTATAACCCTACTTACAGCCAGAATGTTCTGGAAGATTTTTAATATATAAAGGAGAATTCGCTAAAGATTTCTCCTTTTTCTGGTTTCTCGCCCCAACATAATTGGGTGAGTGTTTTGTGCGCGTTTTATTTTCGTGATAAATAAATTATATTCTCGGTGCTATAACCTCAAACAGCCGTTCATCAATTCTATTCTTTTACATATTGTTTTCGATGAGATGTTTATTTCGTCATCGAATTTATACTAATATAAACTGCAATTGCCACACGGTGAACGGAATACTAAATATTCCGGGATCCAAAAGCAATTTACAGCCTAATATTTCCTTGTAACCTTGTCGTGACCGGTACCTAGAAGAGTGGGTTGTCTTTATTCAAATACATTTTAACTTACACCTTTAAATTGTCCCTCTTGTTCTGTAACTTTTAATTAGTATAACAATAGCCGCTGACATGAAAGTTAATGTGCTCCTCTTTCCTAATAGTAACCTAATTTAAATGACAATATTCCTATCTCAATTGTAGCCCAGTGTCATACCCACTCATACACAGCGGTCGGATTTAGTGAACACATGTTCATACCTGTTATCGTAACATTTCAGGGTCGTATCTCCGGGCAACATCTCCCCGAGTCTCACCGGTACCTACCTGCTGTACCTGCACCAGTACCTGCCTACTTCGTGCCGCTCTCCACCTGCTCCTGCGCGCCTAACCGCCAGGACCCTGCTCTGCTCCGGCCTACCCCGGACCAGACCCCGCTGCCTCTAGGCTACAGCGACTTCTCCCCTCTTTAGGAAGTCCCTAAGTTAAGTCCTCCCAACTTGTTCTTTGCACTGATCCCCGAGCGACAGAACCCACGGTCTAATTGTGGAAAATAAAATACACTTAATTTCATATACCCTCTTTTATTTCTGACTCGTGCTCTCCGGCTCCTCCAGCCAGGAGCGTTTCAGTGGCGCCCAGCTCATTCAGGCTCGCTTGGTGATCAGTGCTTTATTAATTTATTTATTTTTGTGCTTCGTATGTGGGTACCTATTTTTTTTATCCGAGTTGTGTAACGAACGGCTAACCGTGGTGATTTAACTGTAATATTTTCTTTAAATATCAGCCTTTCCTTGGTTCTAAACCAGGAAGCCTGTGATTTTTATTTTAACCGACTTAAAAAAAAAGGTTACTTACCTTTCCTTAATAAATATTTTTTTTTTTTACTTTTTAACTTAAAGCCATTGATATTCATTTAACCTACTTCAAACAAGGAGGTTATTTACTTTCTTCATTTAAATTGTAATTTTTTTTAAATTGAACTTACAACTGTTATAGTTACCCACATACCCCTTTTGTTACTTCAGTAGTGGTTGCACTTGAGTGGGCTCGTCGCGCAAAAGACTCACCTAACGTACTTAAATATGGCTGTGCGTAAGATAAATTTTCTTTCCTTACAAAAGTCGGAACTTGAATACGAAGTCGGACTTCGCGGAGAAACACCGGCTGATAACGTGGCCGATTTAAGGAAGCAAATTACAAAGATCTCTAAAGAACTTCCTTCTGAGGAGATTTTAGCCTCGCATTTGTCTTCTGCTGACGACTTAGACGGCATCTCAGCCGCATTAAACAAATCTAATAAAAACCTTGAATTATTAAAATCTAAATTTGATAGAGGTGTTTATTTGAGAACGGAGGTTATTCTTAACCACGTTTTTCATCGGCTCGGTAGAGTTGATGCAGCCGAGGACGCGTTATTATTGGGTGCCCTTGCTGAATGCAAGCGCGGCTTGAGGGCCCAGGACAGGGAACTGTCCACTTTAAAGCCTAGGGAGACGCCTGTCTCAGGCGCGAATGCGGGTGACCCTTTGCTCCCCGGTCCTTCTACTTCCAGCCGAGAGCAAGTCAACGCGACGGAGTCTATTATTAATGTTACTATCGATCGGGCTCTTTCCGATTTCACTAAACTTAAATTCAACGGGAAAACTTGTGTTGTTTCCTTTATTCAAAAGGTTGACGAGTTTGTCACAGCTAGGGGCATAGATTATAGTAGGGTTTTGTCGTTTGGTTACGAAATTTTTACCGACGACGCCTTGTATTGGTTTCGTTGTGCCAGGCCAAAAGTAAATACCTGGGGAGAGTTAGTAGCCTTGCTGAAGGCTGATTTTCTTCCGAAAAACTATGACTCTCAATTTAAATCGGATATTAGAGCTCGTACCCAGGGTGTTAACGAACCAATTGCTATATATCTTTCGGTAATGGAGGTTATGTTTTCTCGCCTCACGAAACCAATATCAGAGGAAGATAAATTAGAAATTTTACTTACTAATATTAGGCCTTGCTACGCTAATGCTCTTACTCCGTCTTCGGTGATAAACTCCATCGACGATCTTAAAGCTATTTGTCAACACGTTGAAAAAATACAGTGTCAAGTGGCAAATTTTGTTGAGCCTTCTGCTTCTAATATGTCGAACTTAGCTACGGAGTTCGTTTACCGCGGTGCTACTAGCACTCCGGTTGTTAATAAACCTTTTACTAAAACTAATAAGTCATTTGTTTCAGCTGTGAACAATGATAATATATATTGTCCTAGATGTCGTTCTAACACGCATAATTTGAAAAACTGTACTCAACCACGAACAATAGTTTGTTTTAAGTGTGGCAAAGATGGTGTTCGCACCCCCGAATGTCCGGATTGCAATAAGCCCACCAATCAAAAAAACTAATTGATCGGGATTGTGAAACTAGGCAGCTTCGCTCGAGATTCTCTAGTCGTTGCGATGAAGCTGAATGGAAAGAATGGTTATCTATTATATCTAATCTATCTCATAGTCATTCTGAGTCTCCAATCCCGGAATCTGAAATTAATTTTTCTCGACCGTATATTTCTGTTATTATTGGTGATAATCATGTCGTTGGTCTTTTAGATACCGGTTCCGGCATATCCTTACTTGGGAATAATTATCAGGAATATATATTAAATCCTAATAATAAACTTTATTCTTGTGACCCGTTACAGCTTTCTGCAGCTGGCGGTCAAACTTTTACTGCCTCTAAATATGTTATTCTACCTTTAAATTTTAAAAATAAAACTATTCATATTAAATTATTTGTTGTGCCGGAAATTAAAAACAATTTAATTCTTGGTATGGATTTCTGGAGGAAGTTCGAGTTGTTTCCGAGTGAACTCGATAGCCTTTTGCTGGATGAGTCTAACGAATTTAATATATCTAATATTGCTCTTGACGATCCTAAACAAATTTGTTCGTACGCTCAACTTAACAACGAACAAAAGGAAAACGCTGATAATATTATTTCTCAATTTCGTAGCATTTCCTATGAAAAATGTGGTTTAGGTCGTACTTCGTTGATCACTCACGCTATAGATACAGGTGACTCTGTTCCCATTCGACAACGTTACTATAGAATATCCCCTCAGAAGCAACAAATTCTCTCCGATCAACTGGACGAGATGTTGAAAGAAGATGTTGTCGAACCATGTGAGAGCCCTTGGTCTAATCCCGTGCTTCTTACTCCCAAAAAGAATGGCGAGTATAGATTCTGTCTCGACAGTAGGAAACTAAACTCTGTCACTCGCAAAGATGCTTACAGCTTACCTTATATAACTGAAATCCTAGATAACCTTAGGGATGCTAAGTATCTATCTAGTATAGACCTATCTAAATCGTTCTGGCAGGTATTAATTAAGCCTGAAGACCGATGTAAGACTGCATTCTATATTCCCTCTAGAGGAACCTTCCAATTTAAGTCTATGCCTTTTGGGTTGACCAATGCACCTGCCACGCAGCAAAGATTGGTAGATTTGCTGTTTTATGGTCCTGAATTCGAAAATAAGGTCTATGTATTTGTTGATGACGTAGTAATTGTGTCTAATTCCTTTCAGGAGCACATTTCTTTACTTTTACGAGTTTTGGAGAAACTAAAGTTCGCAAATTTAACTATAAATTTCGAAAAATGTCAATTTTTCAGAGAAAAATTAAAATATTTGGGTTATATGGTCGATTCGAATGGGCTACACGCCGATCCGGAGAAAATTGAGGTCATTGTGAATTATCCTACTCCTACTAACAGGAAGGAAGTTCGTCGTTTCTTAGGTACTGCTTCTTGGTATCGTCGTTTTATCCCCAATTTTAGTTCATTGGCTGCACCATTGAACAAACTTACCTCTCAGGGTAAGAATGCAATTCCTTTTGCCTGGTCACCAGAAGCAGAAACTGCCTTCAAGAAGCTCAAAGAGTGTTTAACGTCCCCTCCGATTTTATCTTGTCCGGATTATTCTGAACCGTTTCAAGTCCATACCGACGCTAGTGATTACGGGATTGGAGCTATACTAACTCAAATTTTAAATGGCGAAGAGAAAGTTATAGCCTATATGAGCAAGTCCTTGTCGGCACAAGAACAAAACTATAGCGCTACGGAGCGGGAAGCGCTCGCAGTAATTGTGTCTATAGAACATTGGCGCTGTTATTTGGATAATGGCCGTAAATTTACCGTTTTTACTGATCATTCGTCTTTAAAATGGTTTCTAAATATTAATAACCCTACAGGTCGACTTGCCAGATGGGGAGTACGTCTTTCTGCGTTCAACTTCGACATCAAACATAGACGTGGCAAGGATAATGTCGTTCCAGATTCGTTGTCCCGTGCGGTGCCTGTAGCGGCTATAGATAGCGTCAACCGATCTTCTTCACCTCCTGTACTTGATCCCTGGTATTTGGAGCTATTTGCCGGTTGTCAAAATTCCCCTACCTCTTTTACCAATTATAAAATAAATAATAATAAGTTATATCGCTTCATAAAAACTATAAATCCCTTAACTAGAGAATTTGAATGGAAGGAAGTTGTTCCTAAAGAATCTAGAATTGATATACTTAAAGACTACCATGATAATCCTACTTCTGGACATTTAGGGATATTTAAAACTTTTAAAAGAATTTCTTTAAATTACTTCTGGCCTGGCATGCATAAAGATGTCGTAAAATTTGTTAATGAGTGCGATGCTTGTAACTCTCACAAACATGCAAATCATCCTACCTTAGGATTTATGGGACGACCTAAGGAATGTTCTAGACCATTCCAAATGATTAGTGTGGACTTGGTTGGTCCCTTACCTATATCTAGAAAACAGAATACTATGCTACTTGTAGTCACTTGTTGTTTTTCGAAATACTCGCTTTTGTTTCCTATCCGTCGTGCTACTGCCGACATTATAACTAGTTTAATTGAAGAGAAAGTCTTTCTTGTTCATGGCATTCCTAGTACTGTTTTGATGGACAACGGTAAGCAGTTTGTCAGTCAAAAGCTTAATCACATGTTTTCTCAATATAAAATACCAAACGTACGCTTTACTCCTAAATATACTCCACAGGTAAACACGGTTGAGCGTTATAATAAAACCATCATGACTGCTGTTTCCACCTTTATTGAAGAGGACCACAGGTCCTGGGATAACAACATTCCCAAAATACAATTCGCACTTAATACAGCCGTCAGTGAAGTCACAGGTTATACTCCGTCATTTCTGGTTTACGGGAGAGAGTTAGTGCCGTGCGGTTCTCACTATCTTGATGTTGATCTGTCCGATGAAATTGTTTTTGCGCCTAGGGATGTGTATGCTGAAAACACTGGTAAACTTAGAAAAATTATGGACCAAGTGCAAAGTTCTCTTATCAAGTCTCATTCCCGAAACTCTGGGCATTACAATCTTCGTCGCAAAAACTATAACTTTAACGTTGGTGATACTGTTTGGAGAAAAACTTATTATCAAAGTGATAAGGATAAGCAGTTTTCTAAAAAACTTGCTCCTAAATATATAAAATGTCTCATTAAATCTAAACTATCTCCTCTAGTTTATGAACTTGAAGATATGAATGGGAAAAATCTAGGTTCCTGGCATATTAAAGATTTTAAAATAAATAACTATTCCTAAATTAAATAAATTTTTTAAATAGAAATTCTACAAAGTATTAGTCTTCGTCGTTATTTTTACCTTTTTATAGCAAAATTTTGTTTTAGATGTATTGAATAAATTGTTGGTCATCGTTTTTTACTTTTTAATCTGATTATTTTTAGCTAGGGCTTTTATTGCATAAAATTATACATAAATATAATTTTAATTAAATACATTTATAGCTAGGGAACCTGTTCGTTTGAATTGTGTCTGCATGAAGTTTATCTCTCGACTATTTTATTTTTAATTTCGCATTGTTTTAACATTAGCATTCTCAACGGGAATGTTGATTCAGTTACACTAAATAACTGGAATTCTTCTCCTGTCTTGCGATTCTTGGTCCTTGTACCGTTCTATTCGATTAGTCTTGAACTGGTTGTCGATACCTCTCGTCAATTTTATGGTGTTACTTTTACTGTCGATAACGTACAGTTAGCTTATCTTATTGTATACTGCTACTCTAAACCTTAGTTTTGTATTCGGTGGTTTTGTGTTTCTTAGTGGATTTTTCCCAGGCAAAATCCTTCTCTAAAAAGGGGGATATGTAACGGCTGCCATTTTTACTTACTTCTTTCATTGTTTTATCCATAATAATCGCACCAACTATTAATTTTATGAAAAAATCATTACAATTATAAACAAATATGGTCTATTCAGTTCTATTGTATTTATGTGATAGGAGCTGTCAATGTCAGATGCCACTCAGCTGTCTGTTTGTTTGCGATGTTCCGAAGTAACATAGCTATAAACCGCCGCGCGTTCCGTGGCAGACTGTGATCTGTATGCGAAATACTTTGATTGTAGTTTCGTGCATATTTATATTGCATTTCTTAACGTAACAACATAAATAGTCTATTGGAAGCAATTTTGTCTTACGCGCGCCATAGATTTTACTAAATTAATCTTCCAGATAATTCTGAAATCTTCGCGACGTAATTAGCCTTGGCTGTATGATTAAAATCCAATGACAAGTTGAATCTATCTATGCAAAAAAATTATAACCCTACTTACAGCCAGAATGTTCTGGAAGATTTTTAATATATAAAGGAGAATTCGCTAAAGATTTCTCCTTTTTCTGGTTTCTCGCCCCAACATAATTGGGTGAGTGTTTTGTGCGCGTTTTATTTTCGTGATAAATAAATTATATTCTCGGTGCTATAACCTCAAACAGCCGTTCATCAATTCTATTCTTTTACATATTGTTTTCGATGAGATGTTTATTTCGTCATCGAATTTATACTAATATAAACTGCAATTGCCACACGGTGAACGGAATACTAAATATTCCGGGATCCAAAAGCAATTTACAGCCTAATATTTCCTTGTAACCTTGTCGTGACCGGTACCTAGAAGAGTGGGTTGTCTTTATTCAAATACATTTTAACTTACACCTTTAAATTGTCCCTCTTGTTCTGTAACTTTTAATTAGTATAACAATAGCCGCTGACATGAAAGTTAATGTGCTCCTCTTTCCTAATAGTAACCTAATTTAAATGACAATATTCCTATCTCAATTGTAGCCCAGTGTCATACCCACTCATACACAGCGGTCGGATTTAGTGAACACATGTTCATACCTGTTATCGTAACATTTCAGGGTCGTATCTCCGGGCAACATCTCCCCGAGTCTCACCGGTACCTACCTGCTGTACCTGCACCAGTACCTGCCTACTTCGTGCCGCTCTCCACCTGCTCCTGCGCGCCTAACCGCCAGGACCCTGCTCTGCTCCGGCCTACCCCGGACCAGACCCCGCTGCCTCTAGGCTACAGCGACTTCTCCCCTCTTTAGGAAGTCCCTAAGTTAAGTCCTCCCAACTTGTTCTTTGCACTGATCCCCGAGCGACAGAACCCACGGTCTAATTGTGGAAAATAAAATACACTTAATTTCATATACCCTCTTTTATTTCTGACTCGTGCTCTCCGGCTCCTCCAGCCAGGAGCGTTTCACCATTTTTATTAACGTAATTGTAAAATACGTTCATATTTTTGTGTAAACATAGTCACATTGTAGATCAGTCCTAAACTTTGGGATCATAATTGAACTCTTATGAGCTAGAGTATAAGTTTACAAATCATACACAATCAATGAACAATGGTAAAATAATTCTTAAACAAGACATGTTAAGAAGTGTCCAACAACATAAAATTCAAAGGGTTATTGTGGTAGGTAAATAAATGCCGCGCAATCATCATTCACGATGTCAAAATAATGACAAGGATGTTCCCGGAATCCACAAACAGTGGATTCAGTCCAAAAAAACTTTCTTATTTCTATCTAAAAACAACAAACTAAATAGCAAAACTCAGACAAATGGCGACAGATAGCCGGCGGACCCAAATCAAGTACTTAACACCAAAGCATGCCCACTGGGAATCGAACCCGGGACCTCCGGCAGTTATTTAACAATGTAAACACAAAATCTGTCAAATCATTGTATCACGATATTTTATAGAGTACTTGTGTCTACATTTTAGTCACTTTGTAAAAAAAATATTGGACACCTCCAACATAAAAATGGAACGACTGACCGTATTCACCAAGTTGAGGCTCGACTCTGCTTCACTCGTTCGCGGAGAATTGTTCATAAAACATAGCACACACACACATCCCGCTCAATTATTGTCAAATTTCACTTTAACTACCTAAATAAATCAACTAATGAGCGGTTAAAACTAACTGGCCCAAGAAGATCATTTCTAGACTTCTAGTGTTCATTTTAAATGACCTGCAACACTTAGCACTCGCGGCGTGAATCCCAGTTTCTGATGTCGCAGCGTGGGGCTCTAGAATGGCATCAGGATGGGTTACCATTATTTATTACGAGCTTATGATTATGGGCAAAGGGTAACGCTAGCGAATGCTTAATAAGAGGGTTGATAATAATCAAATCTAATGTAACTGCGATTAACACTGAATTCAAGTGACGATCTAGATATCCTATCAACATTCTTTCTAAGACTAGGTTTTAGGAAACGAATAATGAGTGCGTGGGCCACGTTTTAACCGTTCAACGTCTCCAGACCGAATGCCCAGCTTCATGGCTCAGAATGCATCAAGTTTGCATCCCTTAGTTTTTATAAATGTCTCATAAATCACTATTAATTGCGGGCCCACGACCACATTCAGTGTGTAATAACACCGTTTGTTCCCAGAACGTCAAATCAATATTTTAACACTTGACTCTTAAAAACCCAACAAGTTCTATTTTTGTAGCACTCAAATATTTTAGGCAATAAATAAAAATAACTTTTAAGTTATTATGAACCTAATTATTGATATCGGCCAGGCGCCGACATATATATATTTTTTTATTTGACTTAAAGTATTATCTTACACAGCCAAAATATTGTGCTACAGAATATAGTGACAGAAACGAATCGCTGCAAAACCGACTCCACGTAGTCTTGTATGCCCTATCCCTAGACTAGAGTGTAATTTAAGCCCGCGAAGGCGCGGAGGAGTGAGGTAGCCTGCAAGCTGAGGAGCAGGTGGATTTAACGCTGAAGTTGCGGTGGTGAGCGAGAACCATCTGCTACGCAAAGCTTGCGTGGATTCGCCCTAGCCTCGCAGCGCCGAAGCCGTGACAGAAACCATGCCTGCTGCATGCTGCATGACTGCTTGCATGCTTCATGCCTGCTTGCATGCTGCTTGCTTGCTTGCATGCTGTATGCCTGCATGTCGGTAGGTGCATGGAGAAGCCCCCGATATAAAAAGCATATTTGCTATTATTGCAAACAAGCAGGTGATAAATAAAATATTTTTTATATCTTCTGACTATTATATAAATGATGTTTTATAATATTAAACTGTTATATCAAATGTTTATGATAATATTAAGCCAGTGAAATAGTAGCCATAACATTATAGTCCGTACTTATACCTATTCAGCTAAAAACATAAGATTACTGAAAAATTGCATTGTGAATGCAAAAAATTAAAAATTTTAATAACATTAAGTACATTACTTTAAAAGCGTTAAACATTCAACGTAGGTACCAACTTTTAGCTTGCGAGTTCTGTCCCGTCTAAACAGTTTTAGATAGGTTGTGGGTTGTCTCTTTCGAATATAGAACTGCCCCTATAGGCAAGTGGCTTTCAATTATCGATATCGCCAGTAGAATAGAAAGACAAATGTATGGGATTTTCATTAGCGATCGAAATGTCACGTGACCGCTAATGTCAATCCCATACATTTTCTTTCTATTCTACTGGCGATATCGCTTAATAGAAAGTCTCTTGTGTAGGCCCTCTGGTTAGATTTAATATTTAAAATTAATAACTATGTAAAGCCAGACCCGACAAATAAAAAAAAACTTGCCATGTTGCGGAAATGAGACGAACGAAATTTTTCTATAGAATTTGACATTTTTGTAACAATGAGGAGGCAGAACAGGAAAGTGGCGCCTCAAGCCAGTAGTTTACCTGTCCTTTGCTAGTACTATTACTATAGGCCTTACATAAAGGCAGCCTTATCGATTGGCCAACCATTTCTGCCATAAGACAATAAATCTATTTTTAATTTATTCATTATTAAAGAAAAAATAAACAAGCTGGGATTCATCACATTTTTATTTGTCATATATGAAATATTTTACGAATAATCAATTTCAACCGCACCGAGAGCTCATTTAACTTATAATATTTATACAAAAGTATTATGTACAATTCTTACGTGCATTATTGCTTATCTTACTCTATAAAGTATCTGTAGAGCTGGCTTGTTTTGTGGTGGTAGAACCACTAGCCTCTGTATTGGCCTGTGCTGGACTAGTTGCGGCCTCTGATGCTTGAGCTGCTGTCGTCGATGCAGCTTCCGAAGCGGCTGATGCTTCGGTTGTAGGGACAGCTGTTGTTTTATCAGCAGCTGTAGTAGCTGCTTCCGCGGTTGATACTGCTTCTGTAGTTGTTAAAGCGGCTTCGGAGGCAGTAACTGTGGTGGAGACTGGAGCATTTTTAGTTACTGCCGTAGTGGCCGCTTCGGTTTTTGACGCTTCTTCTGATGATGAAGCTGCTTCTGTTGTAGAAACATTTTCTGATTCAGCTTTTACAGAACCGGCTGCAGTTGACGCAGTAGATTCTTCACTGTTCTGTGGTACGTCATTTTTGGGCTCTTCCGGAGTTTGTTTTTCTACACTTTCTTTGGGTTCTGATGCAAGTGTAGCTTTTTCTTTGCTTTTTACTTCTGCTTCTTGTGGAGCTTCTATTGTCTTTGCTTGAGGTTCAGACTTATCTTCTTTAATTCTGGGTTTCAGAGCACGTCCAGCTTTTTCATTGTTTTTGCCTTGCGTTTCAGGTACTAGAACAGGCGCTCTGGGGAGGTGGTCACCAACGGGGCGGAATCCATTTTCATCGGCAATATACCTTTTGTGACAAACAAAGAAATCATTTAATTAGTAAAAATATTAGATTCTAAAATATTTCAATTTTAATTTGATTTAAATAAAATTACAGATTTCAAAAGTGAACTTTTAATTAAACAGTAGTTCATGCTTTAATACCTACATCACATAAAAAAGACTACTAATTTTTAAAATGTTGAAAAATGGAAAATGAAGTATTTAGAAAAAATCGATCCATCTCACAACCAGCTCCATTTTCCATTCCATTTTTCAAGCATAAAAATTCCATTGTGAATGCAAAAAAGTAATAATTTAAATAACTTTTAAAATGTTATTAAATAAACATTTACTTCATAAAATTTTAAGCTTCAAAGTGAACGCCATCTTCTCTCTGACAAATGCTGAGAGCCGGGACTTTTTCACTGTTATTGCTCATAGACTGCTACGGTTATCGTATTTTTTGTATATTTTTATTTGTCCGTTTTTTATGGTGGTAAATCTATCTTGGTCTTGCATGTACATATTTAAAATTATAATGTGTCAAAACAAAATCAATAAACGGATTTGAACAAAATTAGTAGAAATATGTGATCAGGTTAAATTGACCTTTTCTGGGTACTAAATCTTCTTATTATATTGACAATGTTAACAAATGTGACACTGAAAACATGTGCGTAGCGCGACGTGTTAAAATTTTGTTATTGTTTCTGTACTTGTCATCGAATCCTTTTATCAATATTATTTTTTTTTTCACTTTATTGTCTACGTATTCATAGCTAAAAATAAATCGGAAATAGATTGTTTTAAACATCTAAAAACTAAAAACGGCAAATATTACGAACGCGATAAGGGTGCACCTAAGGGAGTATATACGTAGCAGCTGGCTACCGGCGCCAATCGGCTGTTAGCGCTTATCGGTACCGGCTGGTACCGGTCCGCGCAGTCTCTATACTTTGTGCCAAACCAGCCCCGGTAAGAGCCGAGCGTCACCGACAAGATTCGATCTGCTTATCGGCGCTGATTTGTCACAAAGTATAAAGTGCAAGAGGAGCCCGTGGCGCAGTGGATAGCGCGCTTGGCCTGCGATCGTTGAGGTTAAGCAACGTTTGCAATGGTCGGTCACGGGATGGGTGACCAAAAACTTTTCATCTCAAGCTCCTCCGTGCTTCGGAAGGCACGATAAGCCGTTGGTCCCGGCTGCACTTGCAGTCGTTAATACCCACCAATCCGCACTGAGCCCGCGTGGTGGGTCATGGCTCATTCTTTTTATTCATCCATAAGGAAGGCCAGTGCCCCAGCAGTGGGGACATTAAATGGCTGATGATGATAAAGTGCATGCACCAACTACCTGCGCTGACCGGGTCCGCGCTGGCTGATCGGCGCCGAATATTTTTCTTTCATTTACAATGCTATTTTTAAAAGAAGGAGTTATACGAAAAATAATTCTTAGTCACCCAGCACTTTAAATTAGTTTTCACTTACTTTACAGAGATGACAGTGCCGTCAGGAGCCACATAGGAGTAAGAGCCCTGTTGGACATGGATTTCGTTGCTCTCATTGCTTGAGTCACCTTCCTCGCTGCCACCAGATCGTGCAATAGGTATCACCTTCTCGTATGAGATTTCCTCCCGTTTAATACCATTGCCAGTTTCATAGCTGTAAGGTTTTTTAAAGTTATAAAGATGTACATGTTGAGTTAAGTAAAATCGGCCTATATGACAGATTTACGCTGTGTTGGTAGAAAAAGGGCTCAAGATTTATTTAGGTTGATTTCAATAAAGCCCTTTTTATTTTAAAATATAAAATAATAAAATGAAAATCTATAAACCATGATAACACCTATGGGTTTTATAAAAGTATTATCACAAACTCGGCATTCAATCACTTTATTGTGTTTTATTTACTTGTGGCGCTTTTGAACAAATTATGAAAATAATATGGTGTGTTTGTAACCACACAAAAAATATATCAGATTTATTTTTATTTTTATTTTTTTGCATTCACAGTGCAATTTTTATTATTAAAAAATTTGAAAATAACTCTTTAAAATAAATAGATAACAAATAAATAAATAAATATTGGACACCACACATACTGAAAAATGGAAAATGAAGTATTTAGAAAAAATCGACCCGTACCGTCTCACAACCAGCTTCGATGGGACTCGAACCCACGACCTTTCGCTTTCCAGGCGACTGCTCTAACCACTGAACTCACGACGGAGCTAACTGGTTGTGAGACCGGTCGATTTTTTCTAAGTACTTCATTTTCCATTTTTCAATATAATCAGATTGCCAAATATGTAGTTGAAATATTGATCAGTATAATATTTATGCTATTGTATATCGTATAAAAGGTACGAAATGGATATTTGAGTATTTCTACAAATAGTTTTTGGGAATCAATTAGTTAATCATATATAATTTCTAGAGAGTTTTATTTTATTTTACTTAAATTTTAATCTTAATAAAAAAAACCAGCGTGTTTGTCTGTAAGACAACGTACTTAACAAATGAAAAAAATTACAAATTGTCAAATAGTTAGCCCTCGTGTAGTTTTACAATAAATATTGATTCATTGATGGAAAGTTTGATTCTTTCACAAATGAAATGCTATGGTTTGAATAAAGTGTATAAAAATACTAAAAAGAAATAAAATTTTGGAAATATGTAGAACTCAATTTATCAGTTTTTTTATTTACTCTAATTAACTACGGATAATTTATTTACCTTAACTTTCAAACTAAGCACTTACCTAAATTTGTAAGTCCCATTTGTTTCCAATTCTTCTGATTGAGACACAATAGGTATCACGGTAGGCTGTTGTTTCTCTAAGGGCACTACATCTGTGGCAGCTGGTGCGGCGAGCACACAGCTCAAAACCGAACACAGTAAAACTAATTTGAAAAACATGTTCACTGTCTTGCTTCCCGAAAAGGACCGTAGTGTGACAACTCCAGACTTCATGACCACTTATATGTAAGATCCACCTATTTACACTACCCTCCCCCCGCGTGCTGGCTGCTGACGAATCCTTAGATGACGCTAAATATTTCAACCTTAGCGCTTTACTGGTGTGTTCTTCGAAAAATTGCACAACAGCTGAGTTGTCAATAATGAGACATGATATCGGACATCGGTGATTAGACCTAGCTAGGCATCTAGCAAGGTGCATCAGCCTGTGATGAATGTGCAATGTTTATATAGTGTGCTTATTCTGTGAGTGAGTTGTCCACGTGAAGGTTGCAAAAAGAAAATAACAATTATATTTCGTCGTTTCATTCTTTGATATAATATTTACAGAGTAGTCCCTTTAACCTACAGGCAACTTCGCACGTCTTTAGAGATTAAAAAAAAAAAAAAAAGTTCACTAATCTGTCATTTACTGTTCTGTGGTCAGTTTGACGCCATTTTTCTCATTCCTTTTTCGTGCGAGGCAACGAGCGCACGCGTCTATTTTAAATGCCGAAACGCAGCGCATAGGAAAATGTTGAACGAGTCCAACGTTTATATTCTTCGGAGAATGAAGATAATGCCACAGGTACGTTTATAGTGCTTTATCAATTCCTATTCGAATATTTGTGCATACAAGTTATTAACAAGCTACACAATAGTTAACTAAATTTATCAGATATTAAGATACAATGTATACTTATTTGTTTCTTGTTGTTCACTGGTGAACATGAACAAGTGATTTCACTAGATGAGTTTAGTTAGGTACATAAAATCAAACTAAATCGAGATTGACTGCGAGTCAATCGCGATGTCGTAATTAGCTGCGAGCTAATTATGGGTCATATTTATGACATGAAGTAGAATCTACCCGCGTTCTAGGATAGACGCATGTTATCTACACTTTATTTAGTTACATAAAATCAAACTAAATCGAGATTGACTGCGAGCCAATCGCGATATCGTAAATAGCTGCGAGCTAATTATGGGTCATATATTATGACATGAAGTAGAATCTACCCGCGTTCTAGGATAGACGCATGTTATCTACACTTTATTTAGTTACATAAAATCAAACTTAATCGAGATTGACTGCGAGTCAATTGCGATATCGTAATTAGCTGCGAGCTAATTATGGGTCATATATCATGACATGAAGTAGAATCTACCCGCGTTCTAAGATAGACGCATGTTATCTACATTTATTTAGTTACTTAAAATCAAACTAAATCGAGATTGACTGCGAGTCAATCGCGATATATCGTAATTAGCTGCGTGCTAATTATAGGTCATATATTATGACATGAAGTAGAATCTACCTGCGTCCTAGGATAGACGCACGTTATCTTCAGTTTATTTAGGTAGTTAGTCAAAATCAAACTAAATCGATATTGACTGCGGGTCAATCGCGATATCGTAATTAGCTGCGGGCTAATTATGGGACATTTATTATGACATGAAGTAGAATCTACCTGCGTTCTAGGATAGGCGCACGTTATCTACAGTTCATTAAGTTACATAAAATCAAACTAAGTCGCAATTGACTGGGGGTCAACCGCGATATCGTAATTAGCTGCGGGCTAATTATGGGTCACATATTATGACATAAAGTAGAATCTACCTGCATTCTAGGATAGATGCACGTTATCAATAGTTTATTGTCTGCGGGACAATATAAATTATTAGGCCATAATAACTTATTAAATTATTCTTTGAATTTTATTTTTTACATTCTACCCTCATGTTGTTTTTTTTGGCAAAAAAGAGTGTTTGTTTTGGATACAATAAATATCATACAAAACGATGCGGGACTTTATCGAACAATCTTTGGAAATAACCATCCAACCTTGGATGCCGCAGTATCGCAAACGGCTCACTCAAGAAATTACATCGATAACTTTCGATCTACAATAATATTGTTAGCGTTGAGGGCTTCTACGTCCGATACGCCTGATTTTGGAGATGCCATTCAGCTTAGCTAATTTATAGACACCTTTATGAAAAATAGGTCTACCAAAAGATCAGAAAGAGAACTTGACAAAGGTACTTGATACCAAATAATTGTTGAATGTTGCACGCACCTAAATTAAACGCAGCGATTGCTGCCGCAGTTTCTGACGTCGTCGTCGTGAGGGGACGCTACAAAATGTTTCTTGGTTTTCAACAACTTGATATGGGTACCTCGGCAATAGGTAAATAGAGCAATGGACACACTGCTCTCCTCAGACGATAAGATACAATCTCTTTAGTATCTAAGCGACGACTGTCGCATTTTGGTATTGATTTACTCCATTTCCTAACGAAAGATAGGATTAAACTTATTACATCTAGTTTAGAAAATAATTTCCTGCACGTCCTACAAGACTCCGATAGATATGACTCTTTATTGGGTAATACATCATCCGAAAATATAAAAGCCAGTAAGGCAATCGAACGACAAGGTTCACAGATTTGGAAAACATTCACAATTCAGAAACCTTCTGCAGTCCAGTCCACAGTCATTCGTCCTGCCCATCAGGGAAACCGGTCAGGACCTCCTCAGTACCCGTGAAACAGGGGGGCGGCGGGGAGGTCAAACCACAGGACAGGACAGAGGCTAGCGCCGCCACCGCGACGAACCTACCCTCAGCCTGCTTCGTCTTCTGCGAAGAACTACAATCAACCCAGGCCCCGTGCACTGCCACAATAACAAGGGTACACGCTGGCAGAATTCAATACTTTTATGATTGTTGGTTTCATATAACATACAACAAAACTGTACTATCATGGATCCAAAACGGATATTCTATACCCTTTTGTACGGAAGTGACAGTCTGTCGTGCTTTAATCTAAATTTACCCCCGAAGAAAGTCACGAGATGGTCCAAGCTATAAATAAATTAATTGAATTGGAGCAATTTCACATTGTTCCCCGGTAATTGACCAGTTCATATCAAGAACTTTCCTTGCACCCAAGTCTAATGGTGGTAAACGCTTTGTCTTAAATCTTAAATCATTAAATAAATTTATTGAGAAGAAAAACTATTTTAGAATGGAAGACTATAGAACATCTCCTTAACTTATACCACAAGGTAGTTTTGTAGCACCGATTGACCTCAAAGAGGCGTATTTATGACTTCCAATATGTAAGGAAGACCGAATAATATTTAAGATTTCATTTTCAAGCTCCAAATTCAAACTTAGCTATCGACGAATTTACTGACTTGCCTTACGGCCTATCCGTAACATCAGCATCCAGGGTTTTTACCAAAATTATGAGAGGTTATATGTCCTATCTTAGAAGCCAAGGTCATAAATCAGTCAATTTATTTTGACGATGCTTAATAAATAAATTCTTTATTTATCAGACAATACTGTGGCCCATAGAAGGTTAGTAAAAATAATCTTAACATAAGGCATCGGGGACACTTCCGTACGACTACGTACGGTACGACTCCTAAACCGCGAAAAAAGTGTGTTAACGCCTTCTCAATTCTGTACTTTCCAAGGCTTTTTATAATTATGATACGCAACATTTATCGCTGTAAAACGCAGAAACATTGCACAAATTATCAGAAATTATTTAAAATTACCGAAACGTACAATAAGAATCTTTGCTAATTTTATTGGTGTTCTAATTTCGGTCTGTCTAGCAGCTAAATACGGATTTAACTTTAAGAACGCCAGAAGTTTTTGGCATTGCAGCGCCATAACGGTAAATGCAAAGCAAAAATTTAATTTTAAGAAGACCAAAACTGGTGGCGCAATAACTTTTTTACAACATTCTGTCCTATGAAAGCTTTTACAAAGGAAGACGATATTGTGCAATATTACTGCGCATGGATAATACTACAGTAGTATGCTACATTAACCGTCAAGGTAGATGGAATAAAATTTCCACGCTTAAAGAAGTTGACACGATGTAGGTAGATTCATCACCATTTGGCTACACGCGTCATAAGTAAACACAAAAAATAACGGCTCAGATATTGAGCCAAGTAAAAGCAACCCCGATGCTGAATGGGAGCTATCTGACGAAGCTTACGTTTAAGTATATTAAATCACCGTCCCGCGCCGTACCGTTTCACTGTTCTTAAACCATTAAACAGTAACATCGGCTTACATGAGTGTATTTAACGAGTTCTAAAAGGCGCTTACAAACTCAAACCAAGTCGCCCTAAATATTACCTCTACTTGGGACCCACAACTTGTTCTCAACCACATACCTAATTGATACCCAAATTTAGTACTGAGCATAGACAAGAACACTTTGTACAATGCACAGGGTACAAACTTTCACGCTTATAAAACTAGAAAATGTATTCATTTCTCAAGACGGTGTTAAGATAGCCATAACCGACATTATTAAAACTTCGGTCCCGGGCCGCGAACAACCCATGCTGTACTTGCCATTCTTTCACGAGAAAATAAATATATGCCCTGCTTCAGTTCCTCGTCGATCATATATATTTTTCAAAAAATATGAGGACTTCGAACGCAGACAAACTGTTGTTAAAATAGAAAAAACTCCACAAGCGCACCAGCTCGCAGTCTTTAAGCCGCTGGGTTAAATAAGCTGTTGGGAGCTTGGGAGAGAGTGGCGATAGCACACGATACGCCTCCATCTCGACCGTGCTTGCTCACGACTCAGTGTTTGTAGATGAGATAAGAAAAACAGCTGGTTGGACAAGTACCTACATCTACACAGCCTTTGCTCGGTTCTATAACCGGCCTATTGAAAGCGAAGATGTCTTCGCGAGAACCGTAACGTTCCCTACTAATGATTAGTTACTTTTTTTTTTGTATCTGATTTATGATTAGGTATTTAATTTGTACGGAGAAAACTTAATATTATTTAAGGGTTGATTGTTTACATTCTGCTTATGAACAAATACATAATATGTTTAATTGAGATGGTTATTTATTCTTATAAAAACAACCCATCAACACTTCTTCTAGAACAAAACTTAAATCTCTAAACATCTACTCTGTAAATATTATATCAAAGAATGAAACGACGAAATATAATAGATGATCAAACGAACTACTGTGAAGTTCGATCGCTATTATATGAGTCGTTTCATTCGAAGATATAGCAACCCGCCCAGCCCAGTAAACCTCAGCTGCAGGCGGAGGTTTACAAACCCACTAGTTAAGCTTTGTTCTAGAACACCGCTATTACTCTGAACTTGCTCTAAACGAAATGAGAAAAATATTAGACACCATTTTCTTCCAATACCAAACATGAGCACTAGTCTTATGGAAATAGGAAACAACGAGGGGTATTACCACATATACCCAAACCCGAGGAAATATTGAAAATTTCGATTTCAATATTTACCCAACCTGGAATCAAACCGGGACCTCCAGAGATAGCGGCTCCTTGAAAACCAGTGCGTACAATATGTTATTTTACTACAAATTTTCAGCCTTGCTATAATGGAACAGTACCGAGCGACGGACAGACTTTGGATTACTGGAAATCAACCTACGTAATGTATATAAATACTTGTATCTTTAATAGAATTTGATAAATCACCTAGATATTTTTTACCACCACACCACAGATAGTAGAATTCATATGAATATTTAATCGATGCGTTCTCAAGAAGGCGCATAAACAACATTACAAAGATATATTTGTGAAAAGGAAGGTGCAAAATTGTTGTAACCGTAACTTTTCTAGGAAAATAGTTTATCAAAACTAAAGTAATACTTACAACGTATGAAAAGCTACCAACAACAGCTTCACCGGTATTGTCATCAATTGACTTCAGTCTACCTCTTTCAGAAGCTTTAGTACCATCCCCACTTTCATAACTGAAATTATGTAAAATAAACTTCAATGAACTACATACTTAAATTTTTAATTAATACAGCGTTTTATTGTAATAGAAATTACCTGTAATGGAAATCGCCGTTATGCGAATACACAAAGTTTTCTGATTGGACAATTGGCACTTGAATCTTCTTACGGAAGTTACGGGTAGTATTATTTTCAATATTGGTTTGGTTATTTATTACTTTTTCTGACTGTGCGTTCAACTGATTGTTAATTGTCTTCTCAATTCTCTTTCTTTGACGTCTTCTATTCAATTTGTCGCCACTTACAACATCTTTGGGTTCATCATACACTACAGCTACCGGAATTTGCAGTTCCTTTTCTTTGTTCAAAATTGATTTCAAGTTTGTAGTTACTGTCACTTTTTCTGTAGATGTTTTATATATATTAGGTTTCATAACTTCTTTCATATCCACGAGCTCAGTTTGTGGTTTTTTGACCACTGGTTCCACCTTTTTAGGATCTTCAGTAGTAGATATGATTGTTTCTGTTTTATTTTCACTGTTATTCATTAATGTTGAATTATCAGGGTCGTTTTGCTTTTCTGTGTCATTACTTTTAATTTTTCCACTCTCATTTAGATCAACCGATTTATCTTTGCGATTCCCATCTTCAAATACCACAGCTACAGGTATGCTTATAGCTCCTCCTGAGAACGTTGGGATGCTTGAAACTTTTATATCAGTAGACTTCTCATTCACAGCACTGCTTTTGACACAATACACAAACAAAACAATAACGTTAATAGTTAATTTAAACGCAACCATTTTCTCTTAATATAATAACAGAACATTACTGTACTAAGACGCGCCTAGAAGTACAATGACGATGACTTAATCATACAACATAGAAAAAGCGGTTTTGAATTCTCAATCAAAACGCTTGTCTGGCAGGAATGAATTAATCGATCAATTCGTTTGTTCATAGTTGAATATTATTCTAAAAGTCGTGACATCAACGTTTGTTTAAAAAACCAGGAAATTGATTATAAGCTAATATTAGGTCCGATGTAAATAATGTTTAATTAGAATTGAATACAGTAAACACAACATTTAATGTGTATGTGTACATCTTAAAAATGCCTCATAATTATAGTAGATGTTACATTTAAGAGTTACAAAGTATTCAAATACCTACTAATATTTTTTTGACGTCGATATTCTTGTTTGAAAACAAACATGAATAAACATCAGGATGGTAAATTTATAGATGATCAAACGAACTACTGTGAAGTTCGATCGCTATTATATGAGTCGTTTCATTCGAAGATATAGCAACCCGCCCAGCCCAGTAAACCTCAGCTGCAGGCGGAGGTTTACAAACCCACTAGTTAAGCTTTGTTCTAGAACACCGCTATTACTCTGAACTTGCTCTAAACGAAATGAGAAAAATGGCGTCAAACTGACCACAGAACAGTAAATGACAGATTAGTGAACTTTTTTTTTTTTTTTTAATCTCTAAAGACGTGCGAAGTTGCCTGTAGGTTAAAGGGACTACTCTGTAAATATTATATCTTCGAATGAAACGACTCATATAATAGCGATCGAACTTCACAGTAGTTCGTTTGATCATCTATAAATTTACCATCCTGATGTTTATTCATGTTTGTTTTCAAACAAGAATATCGACGTCAAAAAAATATTAGTAGGTATTTGAATACTTTGTAACTCTTAAATGTAACATCTACTATAATTATGAGGCATTTTTAAGATGTACACATACACATTAAATGTTGTGTTTACTGTATTCAATTCTAATTAAACATTATTTACATCGGACCTAATATTAGCTTATAATCAATTTCCTGGTTTTTTAAACAAACGTTGATGTCACGACTTTTAGAATAATATTCAACTATGAACAAACGAATTGATCGATTAATTCATTCCTGCCAGACAAGCGTTTTGATTGAGAATTCAAAACCGCTTTTTCTATGTTGTATGATTAAGTCATCGTCATTGTACTTCTAGGCGCGTCTTAGTACAGTAATGTTCTGTTATTATATTAAGAGAAAATGGTTGCGTTTAAATTAACTATTAACGTTATTGTTTTGTTTGTGTATTGTGTCAAAAGCAGTGCTGTGAATGAGAAGTCTACTGATATAAAAGTTTCAAGCATCCCAACGTTCTCAGGAGGAGCTATAAGCATACCTGTAGCTGTGGTATTTGAAGATGGGAATCGCAAAGATAAATCGGTTGATCTAAATGAGAGTGGAAAAATTAAAAGTAATGACACAGAAAAGCAAAACGACCCTGATAATTCAACATTAATGAATAACAGTGAAAATAAAACAGAAACAATCATATCTACTACTGAAGATCCTAAAAAGGTGGAACCAGTGGTCAAAAAACCACAAACTGAGCTCGTGGATATGAAAGAAGTTATGAAACCTAATATATATAAAACATCTACAGAAAAAGTGACAGTAACTACAAACTTGAAATCAATTTTGAACAAAGAAAAGGAACTGCAAATTCCGGTAGCTGTAGTGTATGATGAACCCAAAGATGTTGTAAGTGGCGACAAATTGAATAGAAGACGTCAAAGAAAGAGAATTGAGAAGACAATTAACAATCAGTTGAACGCACAGTCAGAAAAAGTAATAAATAACCAAACCAATATTGAAAATAATACTACCCGTAACTTCCGTAAGAAGATTCAAGTGCCAATTGTCCAATCAGAAAACTTTGTGTATTCGCATAACGGCGATTTCCATTACAGGTAATTTCTATTACAATAAAACGCTGTATTAATTAAAAATTTAAGTATGTAGTTCATTGAAGTTTATTTTACATAATTTCAGTTATGAAAGTGGGGATGGTACTAAAGCTTCTGAAAGAGGTAGACTGAAGTCAATTGATGACAATACCGGTGAAGCTGTTGTTGGTAGCTTTTCATACGTTGTAAGTATTACTTTAGTTTTGATAAACTATTTTCCTAGAAAAGTTACGGTTACAACAATTTTGCACCTTCCTTTTCACAAATATATCTTTGTAATGTTGTTTATGCGCCTTCTTGAGAACGCATCGATTAAATATTCATATGAATTCTACTATCTGTGGTGTGGTGGTAAAAAATATCTAGGTGATTTATCAAATTCTATTAAAGATACAAGTATTTATATACATTACGTAGGTTGATTTCCAGTAATCCAAAGTCTGTCCGTCGCTCGGTACTGTTCCATTATAGCAAGGCTGAAAATTTGTAGTAAAATAACATATTGTACGCACTGGTTTTCAAGGAGCCGCTATCTCTGGAGGTCCCGGTTTGATTCCAGGTTGGGTAAATATTGAAATCGAAATTTTCAATATTTCCTCGGGTTTGGGTATATGTGGTAATACCCCTCGTTGTTTCCTATTTCCATAAGACTAGTGCTCATGTTTGGTATTGGAAGAAAATGGTGTCTAATATTAATTTCATTAATAACATAAAAACTTTAACATAGAGACTTTCTAATCAGGTATAGTTTAATAACTAAGAACTGGCTCTTAGAAATGACTCACGCCATTTAGGTATTTAGCTAAAATTTTAATACTTACATGAATACATAATATCGTTTCACCTTTTGAATGGCAACATTTAAATAATTATATTGTAGGCGATGTTTAATAAAATAACTACGTTTTAAAAATCAAACATTTATTGTTAAGTTTCAATAACATAATGCTTTTAAGATAAATACTAGAAGTCTAACTAAATGTGTGATTTGTATAAAATCATTAGGACAAAGGACAACAGACAACAAAGAAACAAAATACTATTTGCTCAATATTGAAAAGTCATAACATATGAGAACTAATCATACTATGTTAAATTTACAAATTAATGACTGTATATTTATTTATCGCTGTGGTTAATTAACATCAGAACTTCATTAGAAGCTTATATGTTAATTGTCATTTTTATTGTTTGAGTTATTGAAAAAGCTTCTCAAGAGCATCGGTCTAGCTTTATATCATAAGTCATTATTATTTGCGAGATCTTAACACTGGAACAATACTTGAGTAAGCTACGTTTTAAAGTTCTCTATCATCTAAATAAGCTGAAGTCACAATAAACTTTAAAATAAAGTACTTACCTACTTCTGAATCCTACACAGACAGATTGACTTGAATACATACATTATAATTATACACAGCAACTTACTAAACGTTCCAACTTATATTTTGTATGAATTAACAAAAAGTGTATAAAAGTGTAAGCACTATACATACATGCTACGAAAAGTAGTAAGTATAGATACTCTTTTGTCTGCTTGCCATGCATACGCTTGATCTGTGCTGAAGTATGGGGTTTTAATTTTGAGAAACGTCACAGATAAAGAAAAAGCATTTAAGGCACAGAAGAGATGCATAAGAGCCATTTTCAATTTAAAAACTACAGATTGTTGTACGCCGTACTTTCAGGAGTTAAAAATATTGACATTTCCTTCATTATTATACCTATTAGAAGCAGCATTAAAGATACAAAAAACAACAATCAATCAACACATATACTTATGAATAGATTGAAAAGGTTTTAAATTGAAAAAGCATATTACTCTATTACTGAACTTATGTCCGATAAAACTATTGACATAAACTCAGCACCAAATTGTGAATGACTGTAATTTATTTATCATTTTTAACGATAAATATGGCATTACCTGTATTAGGCTTTATATTTTTTTAATTTTAATTGTTTATAAGTATTGGTGAAATACCTAATGTGCAGCAAATTTTGACTACGAAGTGTTGTTGTACCCATAAGATTAATTAAATTTTAAACTTTAACTGTACTTTATTAATTTTTTTTTGCAGTCAAATGTGGCGCTCAATTTATCATAAAAGACCAAATTTATGTACTCATTTTTTGCAAATAAAGATATTTAATTTGATTTGTATATCCGAACTAGTATCTTAAACGCAAGTTTCGAAACTAAACTTACTTCGAGCGATAAATTGTGTGATTGTAAGAAATTCGATTCAATTTAATGTTAACACTAAATTTTCATTTCAGGGTAAAGACGGCAACGACTACAGTCTCACTTACACTGCCGATGAAAATGGGTACCGCCCGGTAGGGGCCCACCTACCGACGCCGCCTCCCATACCACCAGCGATTGCTCGTGCTTTGAAGTACCTCGCCACTAAGACAACCCCTGAACCCGTTACAGAACCATCGAAATAGCTCTGTATAAACCTCCCTACGGAGGTATGTATAAGTAGATTAAAATACTACTATCTTAATCTACCTATACTTATATAGCTATATATACCTATGCACCTGCTGACGCCACCACACATACCTCATGTGCTTTGAAGTACCTCCTCGCCTAAACAACCCCAGAAACAATAACAGAACCTTCGTCATAATTCCTTATGAAACTTCGTGTATGTATTCATAGTTGATTAGTCCCTTCAAGATTTTACTGCATCGTAATAATTATAGTTTATTTAACACATTAATTTGTATGTTACTTACTCCTCTTTGTGAACGCCTAACTTTCTACTGAACAAAAAATGAAGATACCTAAAGCACTATCTATACGAATACGACCTCATACCACGGGACGGTACCCATTTTCAAGGGTTCACGGGACCGTAACTGTCGATGAAAATGAGTAACGTCCTGGGTGCCTACCATCAACTCTTATTGCGGTTTTGTTTAGGACCTAAACTGAACTGCTTCGCTTATTCGTATCACGACAGCTTAATATCAATGACAGCGATTCAGTGATCTTTCAATGACGTTTCACAGCCGCTGAGCTGTCATCAATTCTTATTTGACTTATAATTCGGCCAAGCTAACATGACACCTGCAGGTTATACCCGTCCCTTTCACTCTCCGGGCATGACAGAATCGAGTGAAAGAGACGGGTAGAAGAAATAAGGACACAAATCGTTCGGTCATTCACATTTAGCAATTCATTTGCGATCCAGTTTTTAGAAGGTCAGAGTACGAAAGAAAGCAATTCATTTTAGGAACCTATTCTGCATCGCGCTATTTTTGAATCGCTGTCTTAAAGTTGATGGTAGGCACCCTGTAAGGGCACAGCTGACACCACCGCTGCGCTGCCTATACCACCGCCCTGAAGTACGTAGCTACTAAGACAACCCTTGAACCAATTACAGAATCTTCAAAAGAGTTATATAAAACCTTCGTAATATAAAAGCCATAATATTGAAAACTAGATTACTCTACGTTTATCCCAGTATTGGTCATGCACAGCATTTTATTGCTTTAATATAATATAATTTTGATTATTTTTTGAGCACCGAAACGTGGCCAACGGAAATTTTCATACAAATTAGCTCACTTTAGCGTCTCATAGATATAAAACTAATAATAGGTCTTTACATATGAAATTGCCGTCTTTTTCTCACATGTTTATTGGTCTCTAATTTTTTAATTTATATCAATATATCAAAATTAATAGTCAGTTTCGAAAATAGAGTATGTCGTCATGTTAAACATCTAAGAAAAGAATAATTAAACACGCGTCCAAATTTTTATAACTGCTTCAAAGTACCGCTCTTTGGTTGTCGTCAATTTGACAGCTTTGAACAGTTTTTTTTTTTATTCTAAGACAGTCCAAAGTGATTATAGGCAATAACTAGTTAGAATAATTTTGTCTGATCATTATCTTGATAGTTTCGTTGAATTCGGAGTTCACATGTCCAAGAAACCCCCAAATATCTTTGTATGCCGATTCCGACTTCCTACAATTTCCCCATAGAAAACGGCAATTTCATAGGTAAAGACCTATTATTTGATTTGTATGTCAATGTAGAGATCAAAGGCCAAAAAACAGCTCAATTTTCAAAAATATATCGGACTTCACGTGCCACATAATGTTACTCGTATATTGTAACTGGATTTCTGATCGTTTTTCATTTTTGAGAAAATTGGAGGAATTTTATGGACTGTTTGAAGTTTTTTGAAATGTTGGTTCGAGAAAATGAGTATTTGGCCGTGTCGGTTCCTGCCGGTGAGTGTATTTCAGACTTTTATGTTCACAGCGCTAGATTGCTGTGAAAAACGATAAGTTTTTATTTTTAATTTTTTGGATTTACAATGCCATTATTAATACGGAAAATATTGTAAATGAAGTATTAGTAAAAATCGACACGTCTCACAACTATAGTTCCATCGGAGCTAGTTGTGAGACGGGTCGTTTTTTTTAATACTTCATTACAAGATATTTCTTAGTCTTTTGCTTCGTCTCAACCGGCGATACAAGGGGCAGAAACTAAGGTAGAAACTAAACTAGATTTAGGTTTCTCCATAAACAGCTTGAATAACATAAGCCGTATTAATTATTAAAAACCTTTTTTTATATACATATAAATACTGGTTAAGCATTTGACTGCCATCTTGCTTAACAGACAAGATGCAGTCTAGGGTGTAGCATGCTTACCCAGTAGGTGCCCATTCACTCTTCCCTTGAAGAGACCAAGGTTGTCATGATCGGGGAACACATGCGGAGGCAGCGTATTCCAATCTTTGGCAGCTCGCATCAAGAAAGAACTGGCAAAGCGCTTCGTACGGACGGGTGGAATGTCTAATAGTAAGGATGGTAAGCTAACCTGCGTCTGGTACCTCGATGGTGGGAAGGGGCAGGAGGGAAAAGATCATGGAGTTTCTGTAAGCACTCTCCTAAGTGTATCCTGTAGAACACAGATAAGCTAGCAACTCTACGGCGGTGATTGAGATTTTGTAGTTTATCTTTATCTTAAGTTGTGTCTGCAGTTGTACCTATATCAAAATGTGATGTCTGTCTAATGCTTAGAATATTTAATTGTTCTACAAACATTGTACTATTAGGTCGATTCGCTAAAATATGGTCACCAATTCGCATATGACTCCTTGACTCATACTGATTAACCTCCTCCTGACTTTTACTTGTTTTTAATTAATTTGACATAAATATCCGTGTTTGAATTCGAAGTGAAGATGAAGCGATGGCAGAACATTTTTACAGATTCGCAACCCGTACCGACATGTAGGTAAGTACAGACTTCTGCCCCGGATACTGCATTGTATACACTGTGAAATTTTACTTGTTGACTGTCCAAAAATTACTTGAAGTACTCATCAATACAAACCAATAGCTAAAAAAATCAGCTGTTTCATACTAATGTGTGAAAACAGGTATTTCCTGTAGTTTTCATACATTTTATATGATGAAAATGGTGAATAAAAATGATGAAAATGGTCGGTGATGGTGATTTGTGGTTGTGGATGGTGGCCCGAGTGCGGCCAGCTCATAACTGTCAATAGTAGGTACGTCTGCTGCAGCCGGCTTGGTCGAACTAGCTTTCTCGACCGCTAAAGATAAAAATATTTTTTACAAAAAAATAAAACCGCCTTCAAAAAAATGTCATCAAAAAAGTAAGAAATAATCCCTCACCAAATAAATAACGTAAGTACTTTGAAGTCGGGCGTGAAACATGTACAATTTTTTGATGTTTTTGTTAAAACCCGCCCGACTTCAATGTGGTTACGTTATTTATTTGGTGAGGAATTATTTCTTACTTTTTTGATGTGATTTTTTTGAAGGCGGTTTTTTTTTTTAAATAATTTTTATTTCACTCTTTTTTAGTGCATCGTGCAGGCAATTTACGTGTATTCTGGTAAATAGGTATGTAATCAAACTGAAAACCTCCTTTTTTGAAGTTGGTTAAAATACCTTGAGGTATCCCCTTTTTAACAAAACAAGAATCATTTAAATCGGTTTATAAATAAAGGAGTTAGGTATGCCTAAAGATACGTATTAAATTCACATAAAGTGGTAACGAAAACGACAGTATTTTCAAGATTTCCTGAAAACTACTGAACCGATTTCAAAATTTCAAAAAATGGGACCATCTTGGAAACCAGCCTGATGTAATAACCTTTTAATCATTTCAATCGGTCCATCCGTCTTTGAGTAATCGGTGGACATACACAAAAAAAACATACATACAGACAGACGAATAGAGAACCTCCTCCTTTTTGATTTAGAAGTCGGTTAAAAAGTAGCACGTCTTCCATGAGGCTTAGTAAATACTTCTTTCTTTATTTAACTTTCAGCAGTCTAAAAATTAAGAGTGTTCGTTTTTGATGAATTAAAAATACTCTGTTATCAGTACTATATTTAATGATCAATAATTGAACACGTATTGGTTATTTAATGTGCATTTTCAATGTAATACCCTTGTCAAAGTTGGTATTACAAAATCGATAAACATCCTTTGCTTGCAAACGGTTACAATGTAGTCACACTTCTGGACAATGCAAATTTAAAGTGCAAAAAATTAACAATAAGTAAGTATGTTAAACTCACAAAGAATGTAAATTCATAGATATTAAAAATTTCAATGTCTTAGAAGTAACAGTGATTTGTTTTTCTAATACATCTTTATTAACATATAATATTATGAATTTAATTTTTTTTTACTTGATTTTATTCATTAACTAAACATCCAACGAGAACAATACATCAAATATTTTCAATCTAGATTAAGATTGTAAAAAATCTAATTAATGGAAAGAACTTCCACATTGTGTTACCATGGATAAGAAGTTATAAAAAAACCAATAGAATTGACGTATGGAAGTGACGTATGGAAGTGGGTACCACCCACCAATCCGCACTGGCCCCGCGTGGTGGGTCGCAATAACAAGGATGTTGTCAGCATTGTTGTGTTCCGGCAGTAAGAGATAAGATAGCCAGTTCCTCAGTGGTTGAGGATTCCGGAAGTAGTGCGATTCCATCTTCAGCCTTATCTTCACTTAATATTAGGTGCGATGAAGGCTAAGTGCTACCCGTTCTGGGTAAAAAAACTATCGTTTAAAAAACGTTAACTCTCTGGTTGCTACATACTTTATAAGATGTTAATAACAACAATAAATTTTTTAATGGTTCTCAAATCCAAAGGTAAGTTACGAGCTTACAGTTAGGTAAAGTTTTAAAATCATACATACGCATAAATTATATGACAAATTGTTCATGTTAAAATCATTATAGGTACCTAAGTAGGTAATATTTTTACATTTTTATTTAATCTTTGTACAGTTTGAACATTTATAAGATACGTATTTTAAATTCTAGGAAATCAATAATGAAATTACGTTTATCAAAAAAAAAAAAAAAATTAACTAAATACTCTTGTGAAAACGTTTCGTTGACTACATCGCGAAAAAATCACAAACAGTTCTTTTTTTTGTAAACTGTTACAAAACCGTAAAATCATACCTAGTATCGTAGTCAAATATATTGTGCTTTATTATTTTAGAGCGTGTGTCAGTACCACCTGATAATGATATTACTTAAAGTTATACGACCTTACCGCTACAATTAATTACTAGTCATCTCTTTCTAATCCATTGTTACGTCTGGTATCGGCATTTTATTAAGAGCTTCCTACGTGAATGGGTTACGACATTACCTTCTCATCTCCGACCTTCATCCTACGCTTAGTTGAAACCAGTTCTTAGTGGATAAAGAGGCTTAAATTGCTTTCCTATTAAGTTACGATTTCGAGGAAAATATTCGGGTATTTCTTAAGTGAGTAGGATGCGCGTTGGCTACGCCCAGTGATGATGTTAAGGCAAATTGTTCACTACAACAAGATTGCTATTGATGAATGTTGCTAAGACAGCTTGGCGACATGTTTAAACCACAAGATTAAAAATAAATATTTACCGAAGTGTTTTATTGAGTGACTACCACCTAAAACAGCATCATCATCATCATTTCAGCCGTATGACGCCCACTGCTGGGCATAGGCCTCCCCCAAGGATCTCCACAACGATCGGTCCTGCGCTGCCCGCAAAACAGCAAATCTCAATTAATCCATTGAAATTCATCGTTTGTTACTCTACTATAGAACATTTTTACAGAAAAATTCTTTGAACTTGGAGTATTAGAAAAATCTACCCGTCTCACAACTAGCTCCGATGAGTCTTAAACCCACGACCTTTCACTGTCCGTGCGAATGCTCTAGTAAGTCTAGGCGAGCTAGTAGTGAGACAGGTAGATTTTATCTAATAAGTATTCATTATCAATAGTAAAAATTGCATTGTGAACTTTTTTTGATTGAAAATACTAACACTTTTGTTGATTGAAATTAGTGAATGCAAAAAAGTAAAAATTATTTAAAATTATCTTCTTAAAGGTAGGTCTCACTTAGCTATTTTGAGGAAGGACGCTGTGCTGTGGGTAATTATTGGATAACATTTGTCGCTTATGTAATCGACGTAAATTTACCGGATTTTCTCATTGTTTTCTGGACACGGCATTAAAAATGACATCACAACTTAGCACTTTGGATATTTGATAGGCAATTTGTAATGCTAATCAAAAACAATGTCACGACATCACCAATTCACTAGTAACCATTTTACGACAGGTGGGAAAATAAACAACAGTATACAATGCTTCTTTGGCACTGAATATGCGTTTTATTAATAAAAACTAAATAATAAATAGTACAAACTTTTTTTTCAGTTACATAATTCATCACGTCTATCACAGTTCAGTCATTAATGTACATTCATTTTTATGTGGTTTTTATTGCATTATACTTTGTTAATATTGAGTAAAGGCTTTGTAAACGATCGTTAGTGCTTCCAAAAGACGACATCTATACTTGTGGAACTTTCTCTTTATTCAATAACTTTTGATTGTTTCCTTGAGATCTTAGACGCAATTGTATTGATTATAATATATTTAATCATCTATAATACATCCATTACATTTGAAACCGCCTAAAGAACAGTGTCATGCAATAAGGCATGGATAAGTAAGGTACATAGTTGTCCAGCAATTCTTATTTCAAATTTGAGCCTGGGACATTGAACACTCTCACCTTTTATACATATTGGACCCCACAAGTATAAAATGTTTTGTATGATGAAACTTGTCAATGTTTACAAAGCTTAGTTCGCATTCGGTGATCATTAATGGGCAGCGTTCAGGTCTGTTGGCAAGTTCTTCAGGTGTTCAGTTCCTTCCTGGTGGTGGCGGCGGCAATGTTGCGAGGAAGTCGAGAGCTTTCTGAATAGCTGGTGGTATCGGGGGTGGAGTAGGTAAGTGAGCGCCCTGCAAAAGAAATCATCGGAATTTTTTGTCAATTGCATCATCAACGGTTTTCAATGTCCCCTGAGGGATAGCCCTTCTATATGGATATGAGGTAAGACCTGAAAAGGATAGCGAGTGTAATTGCTCTAATACTACATAGCTACCTTTACTTCGTTAAGTGCTGCAAACCATCCCTAAAAATAATAACAACTCCAAATACCCAGACTGTCACACCTTCAGTGGTACCTCTGTAGATTTTCATTGTAATATCATATTTATTTTTGACTTTACTTTGATGGACGTAACTGAAATATGTTTTAAGTAAACTTTACTGAAATAGAAATATTCGTAGTTTCTTACATCCTTTAACACGACTGACGCACTGGCTCAGTGGGACATTGTACAGCCTTGAATGTTGATTATTAACCAAACACGTCTGCTAGCCGGTGCAAACCAGCCAGAAATATACCTACCTAAAGATTTGGGCTCTGAGACATTAATTTTGTCTATCAATAAAGTATTTCCTATTTGCCGATTTCATATTTGCCAATTTTATTAAACCAATAAAAAACACACACACACACACACTTACAAACTTTGTACACTTTAAATTTATTAAATCATTATCCTGCAGTTATAATTCCTAGAAACTATAAGATCTGTTTTAATGTCCTGAACCGAACTCAAGATATTTCAAGTATTTTGAAATAGGGTAAATATATAACTTCGTGATTCACTCTGATCTTGAATTATTTATTCTCAGTGTGCTTATTTAAATAATTATTGGAATCAGGTGCAAACCAGCAAACATTTTTGATCTTGACTTAGAACAAAATCTTTTAGGAATACCTAGGTACTTTACCTCAGGCTTCAACCTACCGTCGTCATCAGTGACATAATGTAGGATGATAACGGTACCATCGGGAGCCGTGTAACTGAACCCTCCATGCACTACGATGACGTCAGCCGCATCGGAGCCACTAGCCTTCATCAAGGTGACTGTTGTCACGTGAATATTAAGGTATACTTCACCTCAGGTTTGAAGCCACCGTCATCATCAGCGACATAGTTGAGGTTGATGACGGTGCCGTCGGGAGCGGTGTAGCTGAACCCTCCTTGTGCCACTATGACGCCGGCCGCGTCGGTACCACTAGCCTTCTTCAAGGTGACTGTTGTCACATGAATAATAAGGTATACTTTACCTCAGGTTTGAAGCCACCGTCATCATCAGCGACATACTTGAGGTTGATGACGGTGCCGTCGGGAGCGGTGTAGCTGAACCCTCCTTGTGCCACTATGACGTCGGCTGCGTCGGGACCACTAGCCTTTTTCAAGGTGACTGTTGTCACATGAATATTAAGGTATACTTCACCTCAGGTTTGAAGCCACCGTCATCATCAGCGACATAGTTGAGGTTGATGACGGTGCCATCGGGAGCGGTGTAGCTGAACCCTCCTTGTGCCACTATGACGTCGGCTGCGTCGGGACCACTAGCCTTTTTCAAGGTGACTGTTGTCACATGAATATTAAGGTATACTTCACCTCAGGTTTGAAGCCACCGTCATCATCAGCGACATAGTTGAGGTTGATGACGGTGCCATCGGGAGCGGTGTAGCTGAACCCTCCTTGTGCCACTATGACGTCGGCCGCGTCGGGACCACTAGCCTTTTTCAAGGTGACTGTTGTCACATGAATATTAAGGTATACTTCACCTCAGGTTTGAAGCCACCGTCATCATCAGCGACATAGTTGAGGTTGATGACGGTGCCATCGGGAGCGGTGTAGCTGAACCCTCCTTGTGCCACTATGACGTCGGCCGCGTCGGGACCACTAGCCTTCTTCAAGGTAACTGTTGTCACATGAATAATAAGGTATACTTCACCTCAGGTTTGAAGCCACCGTCATCATCAGCGACATAGTTGAGGTTGATGACGGTGCCATCGGGAGCGGTGTAGCTGAACCCTCCTTGTGCCACTATGACGTCGGCCGCGTCGGGACCACTAGCCTTCTTCAGGGTTCCTGTCTCTTCCGCTTTGATGCCATTCTCGGTTTCGTAGCTGGAATGTTGTGAAATTTCATTTGAATTAAGGTGGCAGGCAATATAAAGTTCCTTGTAGTAAGCGTCTATGAAAATAATTTAAATCTTAACCAAGTAGAAGAGTTTGGGAGGCGGAAGAAGAAAATAAATATAAGATAGAATTCAACTCAGATTCTAAACATAATTGCAAAAATGGATTAATAAAGTTATGTTCAACAATTATCTTTTGTAATTCATATTTCTCATAAGCCCGCATAGATACAACACATCTTATACGAGTATGTTCCAAACCTATACCTATTTCTCATCAACCTATATTTGTTTTTTTATTTTTTTACTTTGATAAGTACCTACACATAAGCAAATTACAATAAATTAACGCTGTAAATGTTATTTCCAATATATTCATTTGATTGTAATTCAAATAACGCTGGTGTCTGCTGGGACAAGTATTGCATAATGTAGTAGGTACCATACCGATAACTTACCGTGAAATACACTATTTTATTTACTAAGTACACGATTTATAAATTCTATTTAATTTGAGCTTTGAAGTCTACCGCGCCAAACATGAGGTTTATTTGATTAGTTTTAGTTCATCAATTTCATCATCATTAGCCTTTTCCCCTCTGCTGGGGCACTGGTATTCCTTGCGAATGGATAAGGAGAATGTGCCATGACCCACTACGCGGGCCCAATGCGGGTTGTTGTGGTAGGTATCATTGACTGCAAATGCAGCAGGGACCAACGGCTTAGCGTGCCTTCTGAAGCACGGAGGAGCACGACTCACCCATCCCATGACCGAACATTGCGAAAGTTGCTTAACCTCAACGATCACAGCCACGGGTTCCTTGTTTTAGTTCGTAATTGTATAAATAAAATTAAATGTGTACGAGCCACTATAGTGCAGTGAAGTAGCTTAATGAGGTAATGGTCGTAGGTTCGATCTTCACAAGGGATAAAGAGTCATACTCAGAAAATACCGCTAAAATTAGCGTCCCCACCCACTAACAGAAATCAAATATAGGTATAATACAAGAAGGGTTAGAGAAAGAAAATTTATTGTAAGTAAAGCTAAGAATAATTATGGATTAAGAATGGACAGTTATATAATACCAAAATTTATAATAAAATTGAGTGGTTACGAGAAAGTAAAAAAGTTAGTAAAAGACAATTAAAGTGTAAGTTAAAGAATTATCTATTAAATGAATTGAGCATATAGTAATTAAAAATATCGATATTAGGCTAATAGTAAATGTAGAACAATAATTTTATTAAATTTTATTAAGTTTTATTTGCAGTTAGGTAATTTTTTTGTAAATTTATAAGTTAAACTATAAGATATACTTTTGTTGGTAATGAGCGCTGTCTTGCCAACAACCTGCTATGATCAGGTTGGCGAGGTTTTAGATTAAGTAAAAACATGTATATCTTTTTGGTTAAATAAAGAAAAATAAAAAATAATAAACGAATCTCATTTTAAGCATCTTGGCACGCTGATGACTTTTCACTGTGATGACATTATCACACAAATCGAGTTAAAACAATGAAACCTAGTATGGAGATAATTTGGCACACTTTGTAAATTGATGTAAAAGTTCATTGTATTATTTTAACAGGGTGTAAAAAAAGACGTTAACTACTTCGATAGTAGGTTCGATAGTTCACTAAAAACAGAAAAAACTCTTTTTATCAGAACTTACATACTTTTGAATTTGTTTTTCTGCCATCCTTTTTAGTGTTACTCTATCAGGTTCGAATTGTTTTTTTTTCACCATACCTAATTAGCATTTAAAAATACCAAAGTGTGCAAAAGTAACTCCATACAAATTACCTGTTTTCTAATTCGATTTGTGTTAAATCCCCAATCCTGTGGTGGATGCGTCATACCTAATAGTGATCAGCCTGGTAAGACGCATTAGTTGAGATAGGTACGATTGATTGAAGTCTGTTGGTGCGTTGGGACACTCCACTCCCCATAGTGTGATTTGCGTGGTTTTTTGGGTTGTTCCGTGACTGTTGTCATGATCTAGGTATATTATTTGTATTAACCTTTTGACCGCCACGGCCTTCCACAGAAAACAAACGCTTCCGTGTCCTAAACGAAACGACTCCACAAGACAACATATTCTAATAATTTATTTTGTTGCTTTATTTTGTCTTTTATAGAAAACAACAAAATATACCATTGGATATCGTCTTCTAACAAAGTCGTGGCGTTTAGAACACAAAAACGCTTGTCTTCCGCAGAAGACTTTTTTTTTGTTTGTCATTTGATAATGTTTAGTTTTAATATTTCACAATGTTGAATGAATTTGCATGCTATTCTTGAGGTATTCCAGTTACGGCACCACTTTGAACCGCACCATTTGAATGGCACCAAAAGCATTCCCATTACGGCACCATTTGGTGCCGTTCGAAAAACGAATTTAAAATATTATTAAAGCATTCCCGTTACGGCACCAATGGTTTAAAGTAGAGGTGTTCACTAAAAAAGATCGATAAATCAGTATCTTATCTTATCTATCTTAACCAGTCGTAACAATAAATTATTATTTTAGAAAAACATTGAAAAAACCTCGTTAGTGTAGTAAATACAAGGATTAAATTTCCGATTAAATTAGGATATAATTTTGCGGTTAAAAATAAAAAATAAGATTTTAACTAGGTATTTATGCAGACATTAATAGTTAAATAAAATCTTGTTTTTTTTTGATAGTATATGATTGGCTCTACTATCTATGAAATCAGTCTTTAGCAGCCTAGTTAAGACACAGTTACTAACAATACGACCAGTTTGATAGTTACCTACTTTTTAACCGACTTCTAAATCAAAAAGGAGGAGGTTCTCTATTCGTCTGTATGTATGTTTTTTTTTTTTTTTTTTTTTGTGTATGTCCACCGATTACTCGAAGACGGCTGAACCGATTGAAATGGTTCAAACGTTATTACATCAGGTTGGTTTCCAAGTTGGTCCCATTTTTTGAAATCGGTTCAGTAGTTTTCAGGAAATCTTGAAAATACTGTCGTTTTCGTTACCACTTTATGTGAATAATACGTATCTTTAGGCATAACTCCTTTGTTTATAAACCGATTTAGATGATTCTTGATTTGTTAAAAAGGGGATACCTCAAGGTATTTTAACCGACTTCGAAAAAGGAGGTTTTGAGTTTGATCACATACCTATTTACCAGAAAACACGCAAATTGCCTGCACGATGCACTAAAAAGAGTGAAATAAAAATTATTTTTATAAAAAAATAAAACCGCCTTCTAAAAAACCACATCAAAAAAGTAAGAAATAATTCCTCACCAAATAAATAACGTAAGTACTTTGAAGTCGGGCGGGTTTTAACAAAAACAACAAAAAATTGTACATGTTTCACGCCCGACTTCAAAGTACTTACGTTATTTATTTGGTGAGGAATTATTTCTTACTTTTTTGATGTGGTTTTTTAGAAGGCGGTTTTATTTTTTTTTACTTGATATATTTCACCACACAGCGATTGGGTTTATGAACACCATAATTAACTCTTAAAGATAAATATTCAAAATATATTAACTACAGTGCCACAACCTTTTCTGTGCCGGTGACAGCGGCGCTACGTACGTTTTTCTTTTTTTTGTAGTAATTTAAGCGGCCCTGACTTCTAAGAACTTCAGCCGCCAGCAGCGCTATGGTTGGACATCAACTTGACAGCAAAATGACATTAAAAAAATCACGTTAGTTTCACATTTTGGCCACCGGCACAGCAAAGTTTGTGGCACTGTATTTATGCAGACATAAAAAGTTAAAATCTTGTTTTCTGACTTGATCTGATCTTGTTTTTTGAGGTTTTTTGTCGGGGGTTTTTAAAATTTTATTTTTATTTCATCCTTTTTAAATTACACATAAAATTAAAAAAACCGCATTGAAATAGCTAATTGGCATTTTAATGGCGGCCATTTTTTTGCCGCCATTTAATTTTTTTTATTGCCTCCTAAATTTGCCCAGGGTGTACATTATTTTAGTCAAAGCACCACGTCTGTATCTTTTCCCGTTTTGGCAGGCACTTGACCATCTCCATAAATGGCCGGATGGATTTTCATCAAACGTGGCTAAAAACCACCTCGATTAATATAGATTTCAATTAAAAAATCCCGCAATGAAATCGCCTGATCCGTTTAGGCACTACGAATATACGTACAGACAGACAGACAGACAGACATAGGCCTCAAACTTATAACACCCCTGTTGCGTCAGGGGTTTTAAAAACCTACACGCTATAACTACCTCCTCCATAGCTAAGTTATCCTGGTACTTTAGAATTCAAACGATAATTCGCAAAGCTACATTGTCTTTGTACTTTAAACCGTTACTAGAATACCTACTTCAAATAAAGTCTTTAAAAATAATAAAAAAATTAAACGGAGTTATCGATATTTTATAGTTAGGTAACAGCTCTACTACGCCTCTAACCACTGGTGCCGTAACAGGAATGCTATAATAATATTTTAAATTCATTTTTCGAACGGCACCAAATGGTGCCGTAATGGGAATGCTTTTGGTGCCATTCAAATGGTGCGGTTCAAAGTGGTGCCGTAACTGGAATACCTCCTATTCTTATGGCAAAACATGTTGCACTGTTTTATATTATTGTAATATCCTAAATACCGTGTTTTAGCGCAAATAAAAGTTTTCTATTCTATTATATTCTATTCTATTCTATGAATACCGTGGCGATCAAAAGGTTCTTGATGTTATGAAAATACACTTATACTTCATGCTTCGTCCTCAAGATTAGCTTGATTTAACACTTGTAGTACGCCCTAGTAATCGCCAATTTCACACTTTATTGAGAATATACCTACTTATAAATCAAAAAAGTAATAAAAGAAAATTATTATTTTTTAAATTTCAAAAGTGGGTAGCCAACACCGATCTGGCTCAAGCGCCTATCATAGCTGTCATTCGCTTTCTAGTGCGTCGCCGATTCACATCTAGTTTTTAAATTGTGTTAAAAAAGTTGTTAGTTGTTGTTAAAAGTGATTATTTAGGATGCCCAAACGCAAAAAAGATAACTGTGAACACATTAAACGAAAAATTATAAGATTGGAGAGAAAGTTGGAGCGAAAAAAGAAGCACCACCACCGGTGAGATTTATCTTGTTCTGAGTTATCGGAACAATTCTATCGCTCGTCGTCCTTATCTTAAGGTACGTTATGTATTTTTATACATTTATAAGTCACTGGCCTTGACATATTATATTGTATATTGAAGTTCAGTGACCTGGTTTTCTAACGTTTCGCAAAAAATGCAAACTATAATTACGTTCAACGATAAAACGGTTTGACTATTTAACTACCTATTTATTACTAAGTTTGTAAAATAAATACTTTTAATAAAGTGTAACAAAATTATTAATTAATTTTAAAGTTATAATTGAACATAAATGCATTAGTTCGTCACAGACTTTTACAAGTTCTCGTATAAGTAGATTTCAAACAGTTTGCGGGCAGTACTTTCTATGAACTGGGACTGCTTCTTACTGAAAATAATTCACATAAGTGACTAAGCTAAAAAAAGAGCTTTGTACTCTAAAGTATTATGCTTATTATGATGTGTCGATTTTCAATAGTTTGCGGACAGTACTTTTCTTTTGAACTGGTACTGTTAAACAGTTTGTGGGCAGTACTTTCTTTGAACTGGGACTGCTTCTTACTGAAAATAATTTACATAAGTGACTAAGCTTAAAAAACAGCTATGTACTCTAAAGTATTATGCTTATTATGATGTGTCGATTTTCAATAGTTTGCGGACAGTACTTTTTTTCGAACTGGGACTGTCTCTTACGAAATTGAATTGCATACCTAAGGTTAAGCAATACATAATCTTAAATAATGATAACATAATCATCATTATATACACTGCAGTCACTGGGTCCTACAAACAGTACAACGGGACTGTTATAAGGTACTACTAAGTGTAGTTTGCGGACAGTACGTGTTGTTATAACTGGGGACTGTCTCTTACAATATTATACTGACATGCTAAAATTGTATGAACATGAGGCTTACTCTGTCCCTTACATACGACCAAGAGGTCATAGTTGACCTCGACGCACCATGTTCTAAGGGTTAACCTGAAGGACAATTAGAACAAGTACTTGGAACCAATCCCCAGTACATCCCAGTCTGAAAACATTACAAATATACAGGATGGTCATTCGTCGACTGAGGCTCCGAAGCGTGATCTACCTTCAGATCAAACGTCTGCTCTTGAAACAGAAAACATACACTTAAAATAGTGAAGTATTAGAAATATTAGGTACTGACCCTACTTCAGTCAGGAGTGCTGGAGTTTTCCAGCACTGGGTCACAACAGGTATTAACAAAGAATTGCATAAAGAACTCGTAAGTACATGACCCCAGAAAATTGCAAATTGATTGACCCACCTGAGCTTGATCCTAAGATTAAAGCAGCTGTTTCAGATATTATTGCTAAACGCAATAAGGTCATTCAACTGAAACAGAAGGAATCGACTGCTGGAAACACTTGTCTGGTAAAATCTATACTATTATATTGTCTGCAAATGAGAAAAATACAGCCTTGCTAAAACACTTATGGATTTGGCAAAAATTATGTGTGATTGTCAACATTCTAATTCAATTTACAATATTTTTTTTTTCTGAATGACGTGAAGATTGATCTAAGGGATTCTCTTCAAAAAATTAAAATTGATAAACAATTATTCGGCGAAAACTTAAGGGAAAACAAAAAATCAGCTAAAGCTATTAACAATTCTAGCACAGACCCAAAGCAATCAACGACACAAAAGTTTCCTAATAAGTAAGTTATACAGTTCTTCGCGAAATTTAAACTGGAAGGGTCCGGGTCCTAGTCGCAGGCCGACGGGCCCTCCCAGGACGAAGGAGCCTGCAACGACTTCGACGCGTAGACGGCTCATCAACTTATCGAAGCAGTCGCAGTATCCGTGGCAGAGACAGAACAACAGCCGACGCTAAATACGTTAACGCATGCAGGTCGTTTATCATTATTCTATAAAGAATTTTTAATGATTACCAAGGACCCACTGGTTCTTTTTCATAAAAAGGATATAAGATTCCCTTCAATCGAAAGCCGATGCAACCTGTATCACCGTCAACCCAAAAATGTAGTGAAAAGGAAAAGGCTCTTTTCATACACGAAATAAAAAATTTGCTGTCTCTACAATTTCAGAGATCTCTGAATCTGATCAATATCTATCAACTATTTTTTAGTACCCAAGCCAAATGGGAAAATGCGCTTCATCTTAAACTTATCACTAAATAAATTTATTGACTCAAGACATTTTAAACTCGAGGATTTAAGAACAGTTATAAAATTGATACCGAGAGATTGTAACCGTGCACAGTAGACCTGAAAGACATACTTTTTGTTAAAAATTCACAAGGAAGACCGAATATATCTAAGATACCAATTTGATCAAAAAGCATATGAATTTAATATCTTATTATTTGGTTTAAACACAGCTCCTTTTTTCACTAAAGTCATCATGAAACCGGTCATGAAATACTCATGATTATATGGTTACCTGTTAACAATATATTTGGATGACCTCTGTCTAATATAAGGGTCTTAAAACTTACAAGATACCGTAAAGTTGCTTACAAGCTTAGGTTTCATTATAAATACCGATAAAAGTAATTTTATACCTTCTCAGTCTTGTAAGTTCTTAGAATATAGTTTAAACTAAAAGAAATTCTAGGTCACTTTGCCAAAATTAAATTTGCAATACAAAAGTTTTCTAACTTAAAAAGGTGTAAAATTAGAGAATTTGTTAGTTTTATTGGACTGTTAATATCCGCCTGTCCCGCCGTGAAATGCAGCTGGTTGTATACTAAATTATTTGAAATATGTATAATTAGTACATGGATATACCTTGTTACTTGGAACAGGATTTCTATTGGTGGAGCCGCACCAAAATAAAAATAGACAAGTATGACCTGGAAGTTTTTCAGGTGCCTCAACTACGGGGTGGGGAATTGCATGTGGAGACGACAGAGCTAGTGGTTTATGGAGTGTAAAAGAAAGTAGCAGACAATAAATTATTTAGGAATTCTTGCTGCGTTTATTGGTTAAGATACTAACTGTCAAGTACTTCTACGAACTGACAATACCACGGTAATTTCCTACGTAAACCGTATGGGTGATATACACTCCCCACACCTGACAGAGATCGCAAAAGACCTCTGGCAATGGCGTAAACGTAAAAATCTTTACGTTTTTGCATCTCATATTCGATCTTCAGATAATACTATGCAGGCAGACCAAGAATGGCAGCTAGCTGATTATGCCTTTCAACAAATTGTTGAAAACTTTCATAGGCCTGACATTGATACGCTAGTCGTTGAAATAATAAATGTCCAAGATATATTATATCATGACACATGACATTTTTTTCAGTGTCGTGGTCGAAATTCAATTTTTATGTTTTTGCTCCTTTCACAATGATTATTAAATGTTTAAGAAAGATTATCTCTGACAATGCCACAGATATACTTAATAGTTGTTGCATTTTGGTTCACATAACAGTGGTATCCACTATTTAAGAGTCTTTTAATAATTAAACAATTCGTTTTCAAAGCAGATTCAAACCTAATTTTATCTACAAATTCCAGCCGCAAACAAATGCGCAACTCCATTACCCTGGTGATGGTGATGATAAGAAGAGGCGTCAAATAATTTTCTCTGGACGTCATGCTTAACCCCTTTTTTGGATAACTCGTATAAACAATACGAAGTTTGCTATTAAAAGTGGTTTATTTATTGTCAACAAAATAAACTAAACTTATACGAAAGTATCAATTCCCGATATACAAATTTTTTTGCATCTGCTTTAAACAGTGGCGCTCAGTATGGCACAATTAACTGTTATCATTCTGCTTTGGCTTTAATAACTAAAATTGATATCTCACTAAATCAAGAAATAAAAAGATTTATTATAGGAGTTTTTTGTACCCGACCTCCATCCCCTAAATTTAATGAAGTCTGGAATATAGCACAGATTTTAAATTGTCTTGAAAAGTGGTTTGCTAACGAAAGTTAGAATCTGGAAAATATATATATAAAAAAAAAAAAAAAAAACATTGCTCGTTATACCATTCTATAACGAAAAGCCAAGTATTTGTCCTGCAAGAGTTTTGATTACTTACCTTGAAATGAAAATGTTTCTCTGTCCTGATTCCGACAATTTATTTATTAGTTACCTAAAGCCATATAAGCCTGTTACGTCACAAACCTTATTCAAATGGATAAAAAATACGTTACATTTAAGTGGAATTGATATTTCTACGTTCACTGCGCATAATACCCGGTATGCTGCTACGTCAGCTGCGCAAAATTTAGGTTTTAGCATAGACCAGATTATAAAACTGCAGGTTGGTTTTCAGAATCACATACGTTTGCCAAATTTTATAACAGGCCAGTAAACAGCAATTGTGATAAAAAATTTGGCACCACTGTTTTGAGTGCTTAATCAAAATATTTTTCGTTTATTTCATAAGCGATGTTGATTTTTTATGTAACAAATAATACTTTTTTATTGCTTTTTGTTTCTATGTTGGGAAAATAAAGAAGCAAGATAGTATAAGTTAAGTTATAATTTCAATCTACATTATTCAGTAGCCTATATATTACAATTTTTGCATATTTTTCGAACACTTAGTCTCTAAACGTCTACAAGTGTTAAATCAAGCTAATCTTGAGGACGAAGCATGAAGTATAATTAGAGATTAAACGAACTTACCTGAAGTGAAGTTCTATCTTAATTATACGAAGGCTTCGTCCGAAGAGATTAGCTTCCCTCCCTCCCAAAAGTTATTAACTACTCCCCTATATGATTCGAAAAATATAATACTCTAAACTAAATGACAGCTATGATAGGCGCTTGAGCCAGATCGGTGTTGGCTACCCACTTTTGAAATTTAAAAAATAATAATTTTCTTTTATTACTTTTTTGATTTATAAGTAGGTATATTCTCAATAAAGTGTGAAATTGGCGATTACTAGGGCGTACTACAAGTGTTAAATCAAGCTAATCTCTTCGGACGAAGCCTTCGTATAATTAAGATAGAACTTCACTTCAGGTAAGTTCGTTTAATCTCTAAAAATCCAGCAACTTGTCTCGGAAACAGATCAAAAATGGATTGTATTCTGACTTTTTTAATCTTATTAATTATGTTTATTAAAAAGTTTAAGTTAAGTTGTACCTAAATCTATAAGATCCATCTGGTTGTTGGTCGAAGTCCTGCTTGACGATAGCAATCACTTGGTCCGAAGGCTTCTGCGGCGCAGAGTTCACTAGCGCCACGAAGCACAGGAAAAGTATCGCTTTCTGAAAAACGATAAATTTGAGAGCGATTAACAATAGTATAGTATCATTCTGCATGTACGAGTATGTATAGCCAATAATGTACTCTGAAAAACTCAATTGTAGGTACCTACTCTTTAAAAAGCCAAGAGGTTTAAAATTAAAATATTAAACTGTAATAAAAGGCAACCACAATTGAGTGATCTATCAACGCACTACTAGACGGATCGAGCTGAAAGGAGATCAGTCAAATTGGACCAAAAAAGTAAAAGTGTCGGCCAACGAAAATAAATTGCACATCACTATTGTAAACAGTGTAACGATCATTTTTTGTTATGACGTCAATAGTGTATGATTAGCAGCCAAGCAGTTATTCAAGTTTGAAAATGAAATTTTTTCTTCATTTTCAAAACTGAATACAGCTTGGTCAAAGTGCGGCCAACTAAAATAAATTGCACATTACTATTGTAAATAGTGTAACAATCACTTTTTGTTATGATGTCAACAGTGTACGATTAGTGGCCAAGCAGTTATTCAAGTTTGAAAAGGTAATTTTTTTCTCTTCATTTTCAAACTTGAATACAGCTTGGCCAAAGTGCGGCCAACAAAGATGTCATCATAAAAAATGATCGTTACACTATTTACAATAGTAATGTACAATTTATTTTTTTTTGGCCGCACTTTGGCCAAGCTGTATTCAAGTTTGAAAATTAAGAAAAAATGACATTTTGAAACTTGAATAACTGCTTGGCCACTAATCGTACACTGTTGACGTCATAACAAAAAACGATCTTTACACTATTTACAATAGTAATGTGCAATTTATTTTAGTTGGCCGCACTTTGGCCAAGATGTATACAAGTTTGAAAAAAAAGAAAAAAAATTACCTTTTCAAACTTGAATAACTGCTTGGCCACTAATCGTACACTGTTGACGTCATAACAAAAAATGATCGTTACACTGTTTACAATAGTAATGTGCAATTTATTTTCGTTGGCCGCACTGTGGCCAAGCTGTATTAAAGTTTGAAAATGATGAATAAATGTCATTTTTAACTTGAATAACTGCTTGGCCAATAGTCGTACGCTGTTGACGTCATAACAAATAATGATCGTTACAGTGTTTACAATAGTAATGTGTAATTTATTTTTGTTGGCCGAACATTTTACTTTTTTGGTCCAAACATGTATGAAGCTTGACTGATCTCCTTTGACACACTACCTAATATTTCAAGTATATAACGTTAGAGAGGCACCTACACTAAAAAAGAATTTATAAAAATGCAACCTGTAAGGCGATGTAAAGGCGCGATTCAAAGTTCGACTGGTCCAACACATAGCTTAGACTACTGAACGAAATGCGCTGAAGTTTAGCACGCAGGTAGATAATACAACGTCGACATCGACTAAGAAAGGATTTTTCTAAATTCACCCCCTAAGGTACCGAAACGGGGGTCCAAACATTTTATAGAGAAACAGGTAATCTGTATAAATATAAAAGGCAACCGTAATTGTCAGATCTGTCAACGCTTAATCTGCTGGACGGATTGAGCTGAAATTTGGCACACTAAAAATCGACAATATGACGTAGAGGTACGCTAAGAACACCCTCTAAGGGGATGAAACAAGGGTATGCATGCCCAAAATTACACGCGATTGAAGCTGCGGGCAACAGCTAGTTCAAATCTATAAAACAGCACCTAAGTCATTGAATGCCGTAAATTGTAAACGCCTTTTAGAATTTATGTGCAATTGCCGACAAGAGAGATACAGATATTCTATTTTGTAAGGTAGGTACGCTAAGAACAACCCCTTAAAAACTTACACTTCAGGAAATATAATAAAATATGTTCAAGGTGTTAACAAATTAAACCTGCTACTGCTTCCCACTGTGTGTATGATTATTGCGTAAGTTCTATAGATTTATAGTTATTAAGTATTTATAAATGTCTCAAACAATATATCGTGTTTAAAAAAACTTTATTCAGATAGTTAGGTATTCAGTTTCAGAGCAGAGTCAGTCAAAATAATTTAGCAAGTAAGGCAGAAGCTCCGGTTTTGACCACTGTACCAGTTTTGGCCACATTTTGCTCTAAAAGTTTTCTAAATAACTTTGCGTTATTTTTGTCAAAGGCAATTAAAAAAAGTACCACAAAGCTTCTTTGGAGTGCACTACAGAGAGATAATTTACAATTTCGTATTTAATTAAGCACTATGATTTTTTTTCAATGGCGGCGCTAGTGTGCAGACTGCACAGCCTTAAGTAAAAGTGTGACTATCAATAAGTCACCAAAACCGGGGCATTTGGCGCATCTCACACATTTTGTTTTATACACAAAAAAAATTAGTTTGGTCAAGGTCGCGGGAAGCCGCTGGATGCGGGCAGCGCAGGACCGATCGTTGTGGAGATCCTTGGGGGAGGTCTATGCCCAGCAGTGGGCGTCGTTCTGCTGGCATGATGATGATGATGAAATTTGAAAAATATATCTTTAAAAGTTAAAAAAATCTGTATTACTTAAGATATAATTTGTGTCTTAAATACCTAAGAGCATTTTGTACTTAGTGCTTAAAAGTGAAAAAGTCCTCAAAGTGGCCACAAAGCGGTCTCCTGCTCTACTTAGTAAAAAATTGTAAAACAATTTAATTGAAATAAACAATAAAAGTCCCTCAAGTACAAAGTGGCGGGCAACCTCTAGTCTAAAACAATTTAAAGGTCTTCCCGTTCTTGACCTTGTACGGTTAGATATGAACAATCCTATGAGTGAAGTCACACGCGTGGTAAATGTCGTGCCATTTTAGCGCTCCAGCGATTTGGGTCAGGCATGCACTCGGATGTACACACGACATCAGGTCAGTATACAGTTTGACCTTGAAAGCGTCCCTATGTCACTTGTAATAGCAGCGGTTTACGAAATGCAAGCGTAAAGTCTGGCATGCTGTTGTTCAAAGGCCTGATGCCCATTCGCTAATTGTGTCCATTTCGCAAACACTATATGACAGATGACGGCAACCTCGCGTAATTCTGAAAAATCTTTCATTGGTGAAATCAAAGATAATTAAGCTTCCACACAAAACTGCGAATACGCATCGCAAGAATCTACGATGCGCCTCGCTAATAGAAACCTTATTGCCTGTGAAATACTTGATACGCATCGCAGATCTTGCGATACGATGCGAATTTGCAGTTTTGTGTGGAAGCCCTAATACAAAGGTTTAAGCATTACGGTCCTGCTTATTGCTTTTCGACTTTAAACCTCCAGTTTTTTTTACTGAAGCTTAATAAAGACAAATGTGAATTTCAATAAAAAATCTAAGTTCATTACTGAAACTTTTAATTCATGAAGAAGATTAATTGCATTTGAAAGTTGCCGCAAAGGCTTTTTAAGGCCACGCGCTTCTTTGTAAAAACATTTTTCATTAAGTCACAACCAAATACGGTTTGAAGATGCATCTTATCAGCATTTTTATGTTGCAAACAAATGTAATTCAATTGGGACTAGGTTAACTATTCATTAACGGCAGAATACATAAACCTTTTAACGCTAACCAATGTAATAAATTATATAAGCTGAAGTGAGTAGAACATTGTGTTGCCATTTTGTGTGGTGTGGCGTGCGTCCGTTTATGGTATTCGGCCTTCGAGTGATCACGCGATGACCGCACACTTAGGTGTCGTCTTCCTAATTCCCTTTCATAATTGTGTCCTCAAAACCTTCTTAATGATTTTTTTTTGTTATTATAAGAAAAATCGTGAAATATGTGATATAGTTATTTAAATATTATTTTTTTTTACTTTTTTGCATTCACAATGCAATTTTTATGGTTGAAAAATGGAAAATGAAGTATTTAGAAAAAATCGACCCGTCTCACAACCAGCTCCGATGGCACTTGAACCCACGACCTTTCGCTATCCGGGCGACTGCTCTAACCACTGAGCTTAGACTGAGCAGACTGAGTCGTTACGAGAAGCGTCGATTTATCAAATACTTCTTACACGCTGTATAGCCAGCGTTAAGGCGATACTCGGAAAAAATGTGCTGAAGCGAGATAGCAATGAGAAAACGACGCGCGCGGGAGCGAGACCGATTTTGCAGATTAGGCAAAAAAAACACAAAATCACTTCGTATTAAAAAACTACAGCGATTTTAGCGATTAATAGTGTAAGTAACCCCATTTAAGAATAATCATCACTTTTCGTAATTTTTTTAGAGGTCTTTTCGAAAAGAAAAAGTGTCGAGGCAAAATCATAAAATCGTGTTTTTGAAACTATACGATTCTAGATAAAGGTATGAAGAAATATATATCTTATTACCAGATTTGTAACAACTGTAACCGTCCTATAGTTTTAAATCAAAAAGTCCATATTTTTCCGAGTAGCGCCTTAATTTCATCAATGTGAAGATATTACTACCCCCACTATATGTGATATACTTGATATTAAAAACAGAAAAGATTATTTTTTGTTTGTTTGTAATAAAATCAAAACTACTGGTCCCGATTTAAAAAAAATTTGCACTATTTGAAAGCTACATTCTTCCTTATCCCGATTTTTCCACAGGAACGGGTACCATGCTGGTAAAACCGCCGGTGGTTGAGTGGAGGACGCACCGGTTTTCAAGCTGCGCTTTCTCTGAGGTCCAGGGATCGATTCCTTGTCGTGTAAATTTAGACTTTATTTGTAGGCTTATGGCAGACATGAAAATATTGTCGTGAAAGGTTAATAATGTAAGAATATATATGAAGTAGAAGCAATGTTTTTGTGTTGTTAATTATGTAGGTACGAGTATCGTGTAAGAGGTAATTGCATCTAAAAGAGAGACAAATTATATAAATCAATCCGTATATAATATCGATTTCATCGAGCCCATGACACGACCTTTAAGGTATTATATGCTTGCCGCAGGATACTGTTGTCTGTTACAAAGGTCGCGATCTCAACTCATCACCTTTTAGGAATATTAGTCAAAGTAGACAATTCTACTGCCTTGTTTCAATAAAATTAATGATCATTTTAAAATGGCTTTAATTTATGATAATTAAAAGTAAGAAACGTAAAATATGTTTTTTTTTGTTTTTGTTAAAACCCGCCCGACGTCAAACTACTTACGTTATTTGGTGTGAATACAGTATAAGAGGGATTATTTCTTACTTTTTGTTGGCAATTTTTTGAAGGCGGTTTTATTTTTTTATAAAAAATTTTTTGCTGCACTCTTTTTAGTGCATCATGGAGGCAATTTTAGTGTACCCTGGTAAATAGGTATGTTATGATGTACATATAAACCGCATCAATCAAAAATACTTAACTGATGAAAACCGCATCAAAATCGGTTCAGCCAAACGTGAGATAATCGCAAACAAACATACATAATACGGGTCAAACTGAGAACCTCCTTTTTGAAGTCGGTCATAATATCTTAAGGTATCCCCTTACCAACAAAATAATAATCATCTAAATCGGCATAGGTTACGCCTAAAGATACGTAAAAACTCGTGTAATAGTTATCTAACAAATTACAGTATTTTCAGGATTACTTGAAAACTACTAAGCCGAATTCAAAATTTCAAAAAATGGGACCAACTTGGGAACTAGTCTGATGTAATAACGTTTGAATCATTTCAATCAGTTCATCCGTCTACGAGTAATCGGCGGACATACACAAAAAAACATACATACAGACGAACAGAGAACCTCCTCCTTTTTGAAGTCGGTTAAAAACCCTATTTAGAGTAGGGTGGACCGATTGAAATGATTTAAAAGTTATGACATCAGATTGGTTTCCAAGTTGGTCCCATTTATTGAAATTTTGAAATCGGTGCAGTAGTTTTCAAGTAATCCTGAAAATACTGTAATTTATTAGGTAACCAATAACCATTGCACGAGTTTTTACGGATCTTTAATCACAACTCCTTTGTTTATAAGCCAATTTAGAAGATTCTAAATTTGTTGGACAGGGGATACCTTATGGGTAGTCCCATATAAATTTCATTGGCATTGGACTTCGATCGGAGATAGTTAAGGGAACTCTTCAAAAGAATGAAATAGGTACTGAATGGTTTGATGTGATTCTGATGCGGTTTTCAGAAAAGTATTTGACATTTAGGGGAAGGTTTTGGTATTTTAATTAGACCGACTTCGAAAAAGGAGATTCTCAGTTTGACCTGTATTCATGTATGTTTGTTCGCGAGATGCGGTTTTCAGAAAAAAGTATTTGTTACATCTAGGAGAAGGTTTTGGTATTTTAACCGACTTCAAAAAGGAGGTTCTCAGTTTAATCCGTATGTATGTTTGTCCGCGATTATCTCACGTTTGGCTGAACATCCTAATATACCTATTTACCGGGATTCACGAAAATTGCCTGAATGATGCACTAAAAAGAATGAAATAAAAAATGTTTTTATAAAAAAATAAAAATGCCATCAAAAATTAAGAAATAATCCCTCGAATAGCCTACTGTGTTCACACCAAATAACGTAATTGTACTTTGAAGTCGAGCGGGATTTACACAAAAACAACAAAAAATTATACATGTTTCACGCCCGACTTTAAAGTACTTAACTACGTTATTTGGTGTGAATACAGTATAAGAGGTATTACTTCTTATTTTTGATGGCAATTTTTTTGTATTAATTATATACTTAGCTACTTGTCTTCCGCCCGCTGCCTTGCCCGACTACACGACAATATCCCGCGGGAATGTGATGCTTTTTTCGAAAAAAAAGTAGTCTATGAGTGGAGTCTGGAGAGTGTCCAGCTCCCAAACTATCTCCATACCAAAAATTACGTCGATCCGTTGCTCCGTTTTGACGTGAAAGACGGACAAATAAACAAACACACTTTTACATTTATAATATTAGTATGGATATGCTAGCGGAAACGATCATTTCATACTAGGAAATGTAAACTATTCCTAAATAACATAACTGTGACTTAGACATTCAGAAATAATATGTTTTTAATAAGGTGGGGCGGGCAATTACGACTGGTTTGACGCACAGACAATTTTCTTACATCAAAATTTTATACATAATAATAATGTTTTCTAAATCAAACATAACCTTGTTATAAATTTACTTTTCGTGATTATTTATTGCTAACATCCATAAAAAACACATGTTATATTTATTTTAAAACGTTTTTAAACATAAAATGTCGGAATAAGTCGAAATAGCCCCTCCTCGGGAAATTTCAACTATTTCTTTTAATTTCTCACCTAGTTGTCTGAGAAAGCTCTAAGTTGAATTCAGAGTTGATAAACGGAACTGGCAGGTAAATATGGACCTTATTATAAAGTATAACTTTTCATTTTCGTAAAAACATACTTATAATTAGGAGGGGTAATTCCAATCCAACTACTACCCATAGTAACTAGTGACGGCACACAAAATATCGAGTATTTTTCGTATGAGTGCAGTCGATCATGTGGATTCATTATTTCTTCTATTTTCTACATAAATAAGAAATTCGACTTAGGTAATGTATAAACTTTTAATAAATAAGCTCATTATTTTTAAACTGGTTTCAATGTTTGCAAACTCTAAGGTTTATGCCTTTGAATTTTTTTCTTAAGTTTTTTTACCACGTAAACAACATTGCAATATTCTAAAATTGTTTGTAATAACTTACATGTTGCCTTTCACCATATAAATACCTATATTATTATCATTTAAGGGCTTTAAAAGTAACTCAAAATTGATTAATAAAAAAGTGCTTTACTTGTGGCACTTAGTTAAGCAGGTATAAGAGTTTGAAAAAATATAGTTAAAAATGTAGGTAAGTATGTCAATTATATAGTAGAAACTAATAAAAAATATCGAAGTTTTAAAAGTAATCGTCAAAGATATTAATCGACGTAATATCGAAACTTGTACAACACTATCTTTTCTCACTTTCATATAAAATTTGACGGGGAATTCAGACTAAACGTGGGGTTATTAAAACTAATACCATAACCATCTAAATACGCAAGAAACACAAAAAAACATGAAATAAACAAAAGGGGGGATTTAATTATCCAACTTGCCTTGAAAAATCGAAGATTGAACGATTTAAAATACAAATAAATCTTAAAACCTTAGGACACTTGTTTAGACGTACACACCAGAAAATGGTGGCTGGCAAAGTATCATTGTAGTACTAGTATAGTATTATATTATCTGTGATTGTAGTAAGCATCATGCACGTGCCTAGCGTCACCATCTATATTCAAGGTATAGTTACTTTCTTTCGGCTTCCCGTATATAGATGTCACTGTTTCAAATAACGGATAACACCGAAGTTATTCAAGGAAGTTTGAATTGCCCCACAGTTCTAATTGCCCCGCCCCACCTTATCGAAACTTAACACTTAATTCTAAAAAACAAAGGTTTTAGTATACTTAAAAAATTTCAGCCTTAAAAATTCTTTAAATTTTCATACAAACCGTTTTTGAAAGTGTTAGCATTAATTGAAAAAATAATCGTTTCAAACGCGGTGAAAGAAGTCATCTTTATAAAGCTGAATCATCAAAGAATTTTATCTTGTCTCTGAGATTGGGATATCAACAGCCCCTTTAATACGTTACGGCACCCAGATAATTACTGCGTTTATGCAAACAAGTCTCGTAAACACCTAAATACCCCATGAGCATGTATGTAGATCCCGACACAATAACCGATTTCACAATAGTATTGAGCTGTGGGAATATCGTTCAGAATTTGCGTGCTGCTCGAAAAGACAATGTATTTGACGTAAAAACAAAAGGCATGCGACTAATCGCACGCTTAAAAAGAACAGGGATGGACTTCGTCCGCCCAAATAAAACCCTTTGGAGAAAAAACGAGCACTTGCTTATTATAAACAAAAAATAAACATGCTCAATTCATGGTCATTTTTATAAAATTCTCAGTATCTATATTGCAACAAAGATTTTTGTCAAATATGATGGATAAAGGTTTGTTTTTCCAATCACAGTAATAATAGGAAATTGTCGTTTTTTCGCATAATTATGTTTATTGATCTTTAATTTTTTTTATTGATTCATTATATCAAAATTAATAGTAAGTTTCGAAAATAGAGTAAGTATGTCGTTATGTTAAACATCTAAAAAAAGAATAATTAAACACGCGTCTAAAATTTTTATAAATGCGTCAAAGTACCCCTCTTTGGTTGTCGTCAATTTGACTGTTTCGAACAGATTTTTTTAAAGGCAGTTTTTAATTGAGATTATTGGCATTCGTTAGATTAATGTTGTCTGCTCATATGGAGTTCACATGTCCAAGAAATCCCCAAATATATTTGTATGATAATTCCAACTTCCTACAATTTCCCCATAGAAAAAGGCAATTTCATAGGTAAAGACCTATTATAATAAATTCTTCTTTATTACCAAAACGAGTAATCCCAAATACATAAAATATTTTAAACTATTATTAGTTAACGATAGAGCTTAATTTAATTTTTCTTAAGGCCTAGAGGCCTAAATCGCAGGAACCATTACACATAAAATCTATGAGGGTTCCGTTTTTTGCCATTCGGCGACGGAACCCTAAAAAGCTAGGTTGTCGCCGCACCGCAAAAATTACAACGCCCCGAATTCCGCGCTGCACAACGCTAATTTCAGCGTTGCGGCGACAAACCGCAAAAATTAAAACGCCAAAATCTGCGGCGGGGGATTCGCGTGAGACGAAGGTGACCATGAATATGTTAAGCACGTACAGTGGACTGTATTATAACTACTAAAGATGATGATAATGTGCTAAGAAAGTAATATAAGATAAAATAAAATAAATTCAAAACCAAACAAGAAAAAAATCTTAAGACAAAATAGGTAAAATAGGATAGAAAAGAATAATAAAAATAATAATAAAGCAAATAATAACGTAAATGATTCTGCTTAATCAAACTCTTTTGCATTTCATATTTTAGAAATCACAAAATATAATGACCGTAAATCGCTTTGTAAAACTAAAATAATATAATGTAAACAAGTGTATATTTATACCTATAGGTACCTAATCCTATACGCTAATAAGTGCCGTAAGTACACCATCTTTTACACATAAGAAACAACATTTAGTAACATTTATCTTGATTTTGCTGTGACAGTATTTAATAAATACTCTACAGTGAAGTTGCTAACTGATCACGTGTTTCGCTGCCTCAGACCACAACATTTACAAAGTTAAACTAATAATCTTCATGTAATAGAAAAATGGAAAATGAAGTATTTAGAAAAAATCGACCCGTCTCACAACGTTGTGAGACGGGTCGATTTTTCTAAATACTTCATTTTCCATTTTTCTATTATAAAAATTGCATTGTGAATGCAAAAAACTAAAAGTTAGAATAATCTTCATGTAATGTAAATATTGTTTAATAAATAAATTTAAAAAACACTTTCCTTTACGGCAAATATTTGACCACTTTTAATTGTTTTTCATCAAAATTACTATTTATTCGTCATGAAACTTAAATATATTTCAAGTAAACATAGTAAGTGATGGCATACTTGTCACTCGCTAAAGTATTGGCAAAGGTTAGGTATTGTGGTTGCAATAAATGCAGGATGGTTGCATAAGGACTACGACGAACCTATGCCCTATGCACTTAGTACCTTGATGGCCTTAAGAAATAGAGAAGAGATCATCTATCGATAAAAGTTTTTGCACTAATACTAATTCATAATTTACGTATAAAGGAAGTAAACTAAATAGTTGGAGATAATGTTTTTACCTATTTTATTCACTCGTATTGTTTGGTAAAGGTTAAGAATGATTAATATAATTTATCTTCATACTTATAGCAATCGCTATAAAATACCTAAGGCTCTTCCTTCACCATATTAGAAACAAATCACTTGCGTAAAAACTTCTGCTCATTAATATTAAATAATAATTTATTATAATTATAAATATTATTCAGCAGCCCAACGCGCTTGATATTTTTTAGTTTTACTGAAGATTATATTAAAGAATATTATATCACTATTTCTTTTAAGCTTAGGTATTATTTTCCTATTAATTTTACAACTATAGTCAAATAATATCGTCTTTTCCTAACTCTACCAAAAGACGGAGTTATTTCGTTGTTGATTAAATCTTATTTTGGATGCGCTTCTATACAGCATAAAGGTATTTGATTACATTATGCAGAAATCATCCAAACGTACCCTTTACCTGCACAGTTGAACTTTGTTTTATGTTAATCTTATAGAAGGCCGACAACCAAATAGAATTTTACTTATTAAGTTGTGAAGTTAAAAAACACTAATTCTGTTAATATACATTTCTCATAAAAATGTCAATTCATAATTTGACCTTCTTGTGTTATTCAGTAAAAATGATGCTATTTTACTTAAAAGCATTAGAAAAAGGTCAACGTAAATGTTTTTGTCACAAAATAGACCATTATGATTCATCATATTGCTATTTATGATAATTTATTAATCCTGGCTACACCCACAAGTCAAAGAGTCAAGAACAATGACATAAAAAGATTTTTCATTTTGTTGATTTATGTAAAATCTGCATAATAATACAGGTAACTTTTTATTAAAGAACGTTTTACGGTTAAACGTGTTACGGTTACTCATCACACACAATTGTGATCCTGATTGCTAGTGCGTCTTGCGATTGACGGTCATTCCTGATTACTAAGTTATAGTTCTAATCACTTTTGTATTTTACCGTTCATCTATATATAGATATATCATAACAGGTAAGAGTAAAAGGTAAGTAGCACGTTTTTAACGAAAGTGTACTTAGAAGTTAAACTTTTGAACTTTGTTTTATTTTGAAATTCAACAAGCTGATTTTTCATGTGACATGTTCAATTTTAAATGCTTACTGCTTCATTGGAAAGGGAAATAAAATGAATTTGGTTTACTTGTTGTCTCATATTATGATATCAAGTTCTTGTGTTTTAATTTGGATTTCCATCACACAAACTTTCAACACTGTTACACATTAAAAATGAAGATGTCATATCTAGTAACTTAAATGTGTGATAATAAATATAACGAAGGTTAAACCGTATGTCTGATTTAAAAATACTACCATTCCGATCTGAACGGTTACAGCAGTAACCATTTGTTTTTCTTTAACAGATGTTAGGAAAAAAATATTGGACGATTCAAAAGACCCAGTATTAAGTCTAACTGGAATTTACTTAAAACTCACCATGTTGTCGTGCAAGGGTGGCTCGGGGTGGCTTAAGGCTCAGGGTGGCGCAGTAAAGTGGCGGCAGTGGCCGCGAGTGCGCCGTTTTGTACTTAGCCAGCTAATCACCTGTCCCTTTTATAGAGACGCGCGTTTGTCTAGCCATTGCACCGCCGCCGGGGAGCTGCATCGCACAGGGCCGGACTAGGGATGATCACATTTTGTGCAAAAAAATACAGTCGAACAAGAGAGTAATTCAATTTTCAATTCGAAGAAACTCATTTTTTTTCTTTTATTTTAGTACAATCTCAACTAATTGTCATTTTGTTCAAAATGTCGTAGGTGGAAAGGTTCATTTTTGAAGTCGTTTAAAAAGTAAAAAACGAACTGAATTTGTAACAGAATAAAAATCCATCCAATTCAAATACAACCTATTTTCAGTGAATAAGGACACAATGTCGAATCGGTAATCGTTAATTATTTTTCATGCGATTAGGGCTTTAAATGCAGAAAGGGTGATGGGCAAATTGGGCGTTTATTCAACAGAATCGAAATTCATTTCATAAGATAGCATAATTATGTTTTGTACTTCATTTCGTAGTAGGTATTGCAACAAGTGCGCGAATTATTGGAGAACAAAGATATGGATACCATCGCCCATAGTTTGCATGGTAAGTGTGTGTTAACGCCACAGTCGAAGATATTCTATGTTGCCATTTTATAATCTCTGAATATATACGTTTATAAATTGTAAATAAATATGTAGTTTAAAAAACTATAAAAACACACTTTTATAGGAACAGACTAAAAAGTACAAAATAACCGACTATTCAGTAACTGAAATTAAAAAGCGTGGTGCGCGTTGTCAATATGAAGTACTTGAATGCATGCTTTGCATAGGGCGCACCACGCTTTTTAATTTCAGTTACTGAATAGTCGGTTATTTTGTACTTTTTAGTCTGTTCCTATAAAAGTGTGTTTTTATAGTTTTTTAAACTACATATTTATTTTTTACTTTTTAGTTTAATTAATATACCTATATAATATATGGATGGATGGTAATGGATTTCACAGTCCATTCATGTGTCTGCTCACCCCGTAAACATTATAACTCAAAGGCGTGATTGTATGTATTTGTTTTACAAATTCAAGTGGAGTCTATTAGTTACCAGATGCGCGAGCCGAACCCTTACTTCATCCTTACTCCATCATCAGCCCCTAACCACCAAGTGTAGCGAATAGGTCTCATCAGAACGAAACAAATGAGCCCAAACTCGAGGGGTTTCCTAGTGGTCATTAAGGAGTGCCACTGACTTCCTCCCTGCTCCATCATCAGGCCCTCACCACCTAGTGTAGCAAATAGGTCTCATCAGAACGAAACAAATGAGCCCAAACTCGAGGGATTTCCTAGTGGTCATTAAGGAGTGCCACTGACTTCCTCCCTGCTCCATCATCAGACCCTCACTACCAAGTGTAGCGAATAGGTCACATCAGAACGAAACAAATGAGCCAGAACTCGAAGGGCTTCCTATTGGCCATTGGGGAGTACCACTGGCTTTCTCCCTGCTCCATCATCAGACCCTCGCCACCAAGTGTAGCGAATAGGTCTCATCAGAACAAAAGAAATGAGCCTAAACTCGAGGGGTTTCCTAGCAGCCATTAAACAGTTCTATTGCCCACCTCTTGACTCCATCATCAGATCAGCTCGATGGTAGCAAATTATTGTATTGTCATCGGATTCATATAGACTTGCAAAGTTTCAAATCAATACGACAATTAGAAGTAGGTTAAAATTGATTTCCAAGATTTTCTTACATTGTGACTTAGTTACAAGTGAAGCTAATAAAAGTGTGGTAATAATACGATATATTTGTAGTTACTTTATCAATATTTCCTCCCCGCTACAACGCGCGTATGCTATCAGTCGCTGTTAGTTTGTTTTGATTTGATAACATTCAGTGTATTTCGACGTTTTGACCCCGGCTTTTATCCACCTCTTGAGCTTCACTGTTCTTTAACCCAAGTGATAATGAAGATGAAATTCATGTGAACGTCATCTTACTTTGGAGTACTACAATTTTCATTTCTGTTACAGATGTTCTGGCGTACAACCACGCCCAGTCGCCGTATAAAAATGATAAATTAGTTATTGTAAGATAAATTTTCTATTACACAAACTTGAACCATATTTAGAAAAGGTTTGTAAGATTTTGTAATTTTCAAATTTAGCTTTAAGCCATCCCATTCAAACTCATAACTGAGTGTAACCAGGCGAAAGAACTCTCAGCCGCAACTAAAATATTATAATAATAATATGTAGTTGATTATTTGTGGTAACACGGTAAGTCATCATCATCATCATCATGTCAGCCGAATGACGCCCACTGCTGGGCATAGGCCTCCCCCAAGGATCTCCACAACGATCGGTCCTGCGCTGCCCGCATCCAGCGGCTTCCCGCGACCTTTTCCAGATCGTCGGTCCACCTTGTAGGGGGCCTGCCCACGGAACGTCGTCCGGTACGCGGTCGCCATTCGAGAACCTTTCCGCCCCAACGGCCATCGGTTCTCCGCGCTATGTGTCCCGACCACTGCCACTTCAATGATGCAATCCTTCGAGCGATGTCGGTTGTTTTAGTTCTCCTGCGGATCTCATCATTTCTGATTCGATCGAGCAGGGAAATACCAAGCATCGCTCTCTCCATTGCTCGCTGGGTGACTTTGAGCCTTCTTATGAGACCCATAGTAAAATACCACGTCTCACTTCCATAGGTCATTACTGGCAACACACACTGGTCAAAGACTTTCGTCTTGAGACATTGAGGTATTTCGGACGCGAATATATGCCGGAGCTTCCCAAACGCTGCCCATCCGAGCTGGATTCGACGTGAGATCTCTTTCTAAAAGTTGGACTTACCTAACTGGACCGTCTGTCCTAGGTAAACATAGTGGTCAACAACTTCGAGTGTAATGTTCCCAACATTAACTGGAGTTGGTGCAACATGGGCATTGAACATGATTTTCGTCTTGTCCATGTTCATATTACCGAGATCTTCGAGTATTGTGTTCAGGTCTTCCAAGGTCTCAGCCATAAGCACTACATCATCGGCAAACCGTAGGTGTGTTAGGTACTCGCCATTGGTGTCTATGCCGTACACGGTAACTATAAGCAGCAAAATAATAATATATGTAAGTATAATGTTTACGCCCCTATTGGTCAGTAACACGTAAGTTTTAGTGTGACCCCAATAATGTTGCTAAGTGTTGTACCTATTACGGATCATTTAAAAAACACTACCTTTGAGCACATCTTAAGTTATCGCAAATTCATACTGCACGTTGAAATAAAAAAAAGTTATTAATTGGTACTCAACCATGGCCCTGGAATCTTTGGCGTCGGGAAAATCCAAAAAACCTTGAAATCACAAATTTACATTATATCTATGCGCGTTTAAATCCGATAAAAATGTTTAATTTCAATAAACATACAAAGTTTTAGCCACTAATCGGAATGTTAATTGGAATGTTTTTTTTCACATAATATCAAATGTAAAAGCTACTTAGAATAACCATTATAATAAGAGTAACCATCATTAGAAGTTATCATCAAACATTATTTTTTTATATACAAAAAACTGGGTATGCATTTGACCACCATGTTTAATAACAGAATGTGATACGTATGTATGTTTATAAGTTTCAGTATTTCAGGCGCATACGGCCCATCAGCAACATAATCTGCAGATATAGCGCTAGGAATCTAGCAAACGACGTACCAACTCAACTATTATATGGTAGGTATGTGCAGATTCTGTCAATTGCGACGCGAAGAAGACGTCTGTTTTACTACTTTGTAATCACTTAAAGGTAAATACCTAATTTGCACCTAATGCTTTTACACGCTGCATCTAAGGTTAAGGTAATACCTATATTATATTATGGGTAATAAAAATAACTTATTAAAACTACAATTTCACAGATTGTAGAGTTAAAAGCTAGGCTCTACACTACACGACAAACTTTTGACAGTGTGATGCAGATGGTCCCGTCTTGTCAAAATTTTACATAAAAATGATTTTTCATGTCTCATATTCTGAAAGTAACTGCTAACTTGCCTAAAATGCGAGTTGAAAGTGGTATGTGGCGGCCCTAGGGCCGACATGAAATTTAAAAAATATGTAGTTTAAAAAACTAAAACAACACACTTTTATAGAAACAGACCAAAAAGTACAAAAGAAGCGTCTATTCAGTAACTTAAATTAAAAAGCGTGGTGCGCGTTGTCTATATTAAGTAGGTAGGTACTTGAAATGCATGCTTTGCAAAGGGCGCACCACGCTTTTTAATTTAAGTTACTGAATAGACGCTTCTTTTGTACTTTTTGGTCTGTTTCTATAAAAGTGTGTTGTTTTAGTTTTTTAAACTACATATTTATTTTTTACTTTTTAGTTTAATAAATGGCAAGCCATGGATGGATGGTAATGAATTTCACAGTCCATTCATGTGTCTTCTGCCCACCCCGTAAACATTTTAACTCAAAGGCGTGATTGTATGTATTTAGACTTACAAATTCAAATGGAGTCTATTAGTTACTGGATGCGCAAGCCGAACCCCTACTTCCTTCCTGCTCCATCATCAGACCCTCACCACCAAGTGTAGCGAATGGTCAAATCAGAATGAAACAAATGAGCCCAAACTCGAGGGATTTCCTAGTGGTCAATAAAAAGTGCCACTGGCTTCCTCCCTGCTCCATCATCAGACCCTCACCACCAAGTGCAACGAATAGATCTCATCAGAACGAAACAAATGAGCCAGAACTCGAGGTGGTTCCTATTGGTCATTATGGATTGCCACTGGCTTCCTTCCTGCTCCATCATCAGACCCTCACCACCAAGTGAAGCGAATAGGTCTCCTCATCAGAACGAAACAAATGAGCCCAAACTCAAAAGGTTTCCTAGTGGTCTTTAAGGAATGTCACTGGCTTCCTTCCTGCTCCATCATCAGACCCTCACCACGAAGTGTCGCAAATAGGTCTCATCAGAACGAAACAAATGAGCACAAACTCAAAAGGTTTCCTAGTAGTATTTAAGGAGTGCCACTGACTTCTTTCCAGCTCCATCATCAGACCCTCACCAACAAGGGTAGCAAATAGGTCTCATCAAAACGAAACAAATGAGCCCAAACTCGAGGGAATTTCTATTGGTCATTAACGAGTGTCACTGGCTTCCTTCCTGCTCGATCATCAGACCCTCACCACCAAGTGTAGCAAATAGAACTCATCAGAACGAAACAAATGAGCCAGAACTCGAGGTGTTTCCTATTGGTCATTAAGGAGTGCAACTGGCTTAATCCCTGCTCCATCATCAAACCCTCACCCCCAAGTGTAGCGAATAGGTCTCATCAGAACGAAACAAATGAGCCCAAACTCAAAAGGTTTCCTAGTAGTATTTAAGGAGTGCCACTGACTTCTTTCCAGCTCCATCATCAGACCCTCACCAACAAGGGTAGCAAATAGGTCTCATCAAAACGAAACAAATGAGCCCAAACTCGAGGGAATTTCTATTGGTCATTAACGAGTGTCACTGGCTTCCTTCCTGCTCGATCATCAGACCCTCACCACCAAGTGTAGCAAATAGAACTCATCAGAACGAAACAAATGAGCCAGAACTCGAGGTGTTTCCTATTGGTCATTAAGGAGTGCAACTGGCTTAATCCCTGCTCCATCATCAAACCCTCACCCCCAAGTGTAGCGAATAGGTCTCATCAGAACGAAACAAATGAGCCCAAACTCAAAAGGTTTCCTAGTGGTCTTTAAGGAGTGCCACTAGCTTCCTCCCAGCTCCATCATCAGACCCTCACCAACAAGGGTAGCGAATAGGTCTCATCTGAACGAAACAAATGAGCCCAAAGTCGGGGGGTTTCTGGTCATTAAGGAGTGCCACTGACTTCCTTCCTGCTCCATGATCAGACCCTCACCAACAAGGGTAGCAAATAGGTCTCATCTGAACGAAACAAATGAGCCCAAACTCTGGGGGTTTCCTATTGGTCATTAAGTAGTGCCACTGGCTTCCTTCCTGCTCCATGATCAGACCTTCACCACCAAGTGTAGCAAATAGGTCTCATCAAAACGAAACAAATGAGCCCAAACTCGAGGGGTTTCCTATTGGTCATTAAGGAGTGTCACTGCCTTTCTTCCAGCTCCATCATCAGACCCTCACCACCAAGTGTAGCAAATAGGTCTCATCAGAACGAAACAAATGAGCCAGAACTCGAAGTGTTTCGTATTGGTCATTAATGAGTGCCACTGGCTTCCTCCCTGCTCCATCATCAGACCCTCACCATCAAGTTTAGTGTAGCGAATTGGTCTCATTAGAATAAAACAAATGAGCCTAAACTCGAGGGGTTTCCTAGCAGCCGTTGAAGAGTTCTATTGCCCACCTCTTGACTCCATCATCAGATCAGCTCGATGATAGCAAATTATTGTATTGTCATCGGATTCACATGGACTTGCAAAGTTTCAAATCAATACGACACTTAGAAGTAGGTTAAAATTGAACTCCAAGATTTTCTTACATTGTGACTTAGTTACAAGTGAAGCTAATAAAAGTGTGGTAAAAAGGAATAGGAGGGGTCATGTCAAAATCTGAAATAGCATCTATACACGTTCCGATCCAACAGCCGATTTGGTCTGCTCCCAGACCAAATCTGCGCTACACACGTTCTGATTTGGTCTGGGAGCAGACCGAATCGGAGGTCGGATAGGAACGTGTGTAGAATCTTTAAGTATCTCTTTGGCTCTTTGGACATTTATTTACCAAAAGTATGCAGGCAAAGGCACAGAAGCCTATACAGCCATGTTTTGCTATTAAATAAAATAATTAATATCGTAGAGTTATTATTTTAATATCTAAAACATTGTTTTTTTAAAGAATGCGTTTTTAGAAACCTGTTACCAAATAAGTTATTTGTAACATAAAAAAACAGGCTATTCATTTCATGGAATTGCATAGAGTACGGGTCAAACACCAAACAAGACTGTATGGACTTAGTTTCCCTTGCCTTCCCTAAAATAGAGAAAATGGACACAAAAAAGTAAAAACAAATAGTCTTTCGAAAATTCCGCGGCCATAGGAAAAATATTTTGTAGATTATTTCTGTTTATTTTTACTATCCTCATATTCGGAATGAAAAGTAGAGTGTTTAATTCGGGTCCATTGGGGTTAAACAATCTACTATTGATTCCACCAATAGTAGATTGTTTAGCAAGGGCTGTATGGACCCATAACAGTCTCGAACTATCGGCACCCTCACTTCGTTCGTGCCCCAAAACACTCGACTGTTATGGGTGCCATACAGCCCTTACTAAACAATCTACTATTGGTGGAATCAATTATTCATAACGCCAGAACAATGATGTTAACTGTGTGAATGAAGTTTTATTGCAGAAAGTCTATTCTACAGTAGGTAGGCATGCATCGTTACAATATTATGGTTGTGGTTAAAGAAACTTTATTTCTTATAAGAATAATACATTAATTCACTTAATAAGAAATAGGTACCAACACAAGTTTTATCACTTTATAACTTTAGCACAGATGAACAAACTAAGATCCAAACATAATTAAAAGTATATTATTTGAGCTAAAAAAACATTAACTACCTACCTACTTTTATTGTGCGATTGTCACCAACGACACGACAGTGTCACAAACCTATCTGACCCGGTAGTCAAACATAGAACTAAGAACTTTCATTGCTATTTCGGCAATTTTTTATTACAAGTAGCGCCACCAACATTGAAACAGACATGTTTATGGGACCGTACAATGGCAATGTCAACTATGAAATGCTCGGGCATGGAACATGGATGTGGAACGCGAGTAAAAACTAGATGTGGCATTAACTACGGACCAATGTAATGTAACAGGGATACTTAATTATTATTATTATTTTACAATAGGTACTCCATTCATATAACAAAAGCTCAAAGGCAGGATACATAAAGAAATTAAAAAGTACTCGATACACTTTTAAGTTCATTTTATGCGGGATGAAATCAAGATATATCTACATTGTTTAATGTTACGTTATATCATACATTTTTAAGGATTTTTATCAAAATATTAAGATTAAGGCATTATATAGGCACGTGTTAATTTCAATACCTAAGAATGTAACTTGCAAAATGGCATAGAGTCGTTGCTTACTTTTTACTAACCCAATAATCATTCGTATCCTAAGTTCGTATCATAATAAATCTACTAAAGGGTATTATTATATTGTCATTATGACTGAACTTTTTGAAATTATTAATTAAAAAATATTAATCAAGCAATTCATACATTTCCCAGGGAACAATAGGGTAAAATGACAAATTGTAGTAAGTACATTAGGCTTTTTATGATTTAATTGCACTCACTCAAATATGACACAATGCTGTGACTTATAAATCATTTGCACTTAAAAAAAGGATAGAATTTATTCTCATAAATACAATGGCATTACTTCAAGTTGCAATAAGTTTAAAACCATTTTTTGTCGTTCATTTTTTATAGTTTTTTTTACAAATTGCATTTATTGTAATTATGTGAGTGCAGCGAAGACCGATATTTGTCGACTGATTTGGTGCAGGGGTATGATACCTGCCTTCTGCGCCAGAGGTCTCGGGTTCGATTTTCGAACAAGACAAATATTTGTGTGCATGAATGAACATGTCTATTTGTCTTGGTCTGGGTGTTATGTATATGTATATTAAGTATGTATTTACAAAAAAAAAGGATTTAGGTAAGTACATATTTATCCGTTATCTAGTTTCCATAGCACAGTTTCTTAATGATAACTACTTATGAGATAGATAATTGGTGTGATTGTATAAAAAAAATGTAGAGCCTGCATATATTATACGTGTAAAACTTTTTATTGAGTGTCTCTGTCAATGGCTCTTTAATTAGCATTAAAATCCTTTGCCTAGTTGGAAAGATTTAAGTGTACGTATCCTTAGCAATAAAAACTATCGTTATGATAATCAAATAGTAAACTATATCGTCTTTCATACACCCAATTGCAGGAAGCTCCATTAAAGTTAATGCTTCATTAAATCTATTGCTGTCACTTTTTATTTCTTGACAACGAAAAGTGACAGGAATAGACTTAATGAAGCATTAACTTTAATTGAGCTTCCTGCAAGTGGGTGTGAGTCTGTCAAACATCTTTTGAATTTCAGTTCCTAATACGACCGAAAGAGGCGCTGCTCTGGTTTTCATAAGAAATAATACGATCACGATAACAACGGTTACCATAACGACGGTTTTTCGTCCTAGGGCAACAGATAGCGTGAAGTGACTTTGTTATAGAATACTAGATACTCCGCACGGTTATACCCGCGTGGTACCCGTTCCCGTGGGAATATTGGCGTAAAATATAGACTATGTCACTCAGGAAGACTGCAGCTCTATAATAGTCAATGAATTTTTAAAATCGGTGCATTAGTTTTTGAGTTTATCCATTACAAACGAACATACAAAAAAAAATTCGCCCTTCATAATATTATAGTATGGATGTAGTTTTTTTTTATACACAACGGTGTAGCACTTAGCCTTTATCACACCTGATGTTAAGTGAAGATAAGGCTGAAGGTGGAAGCGCACTACTCCCGGAATCCTCAACCACTGAGGAATTGGCTATCTTATCTCTAGCTGATAAATAATAAATAATAGTCAGCAACCATCTATGGCACAACCCATCAGTCAACTTGCAGTTTACTTACAGATCATCTCTCATCAGTCTCCTAGTTTTACTTTACAGCAGCAGCTGTCCTTACAATAATTAGCCAAACAGTCAACACAGATACTTAACCCTCGAATACTCGCTACTGGGTAAAAAATACCACAGAGGGTATATTTTCGACGATTACTTTTTTCCTGAGCGCCGCAGCGACTCAGGAGTCTAGGTAGCTTCCGATCAATAAATTACAGATACTTCCTAAGAAAAACATATATTTTCATTGACTTTTGTAGAAGTAATTAGATTTTTTTTCATTTTTGTTCCATTTACGTTGCGTGAATTTCATGTTAATTTTTCAAAATTTTCACGTTATATAAAAAAGTTTGATTTATGTTGGTAATTTGTAAGTGTAAGAAGTCTAATTTTGGTAATTGGTCTCAATTTTGATTGTTTTAAAAAAGAAAGTACTTAAGTAGGTGGTTTTTTAAATATTTGTTACTTTTTTAAGATTTGGTCTTATCCATAATATACCACTGTTACAGCCACAATTTGGCATTCCATTTGTGAGAAACATCCTATTTAACACTATGTCATCATAAAAAAGTAAAAAACATCGTTATTTAAGTACATAATCGCATTTATATTGTGTGGTATTTTTTACCCGGTAGCGAGTTTTTGTGACTAAAAATACCTAGCGAGTGCCGCCGAGTTAACACTACCTAAATGATGTTCCAAAACTACAGAGCAATATTTTTAGAAAGGAATCGTACGGAATAAAAACTTACAAGTACCTACTTTAAATGGAAAAGATATTGTTCACGCACATCAACCACAACGATAGCGCACCTACGAGGGACCATTACCCCGAGTGTAAGTTTTTATGTCAAGCAAACGCAAACTATTTCGATTCCGTATTAATGTCAATTTGTATGAAAACTATATAAGCGCGCTTCTCGCCGCTAGAGGCGCTAATAAAGTTTTCATACAAATTGACATAAATACGGAGTCGAAATAGTTTGCGTTTTTTGACATAAAAACTTACACTACGGGCACAGAAGACATCGCGGCGGCGAAGGTCGACAACCAAGTTAAAAAGAAAAAGGAAAATTTTGAAACATTATCGATTGGGCGTGCCGCCGCGCGCGACGCTTTTGTTTTTTTGATTCGCAATATTATTTGCAGCAAATAATTTGTTTTTTAAGATAAACAAATTCGTACAAGTTCAAATAAATCTATCATTGTTCACCTTGTCCGACCAAATCACATACATTTTGAAAAATGTTATGTTTTGCGATTACTTTTCTTGATTTTGTTCTTTGCATGAAGCATAATATAAAATATATAGATCACAATGGAGGTTATTGGATATTGCTTGCAACAACTTACGGTTGAGATACTCTAAGGTCGCTTTGCTATAAATAGGTATGTCTTATTAACCCCGGTTAGTAATTTATATTTTGTAACTATATCCTAGCACATTTTCGGTTTAACAGGTCATCGGTCTATACCTTAGACAATAAACTATTATGGTATTGTTTCGTACACAAAAGGCAATTATAGTAAGCACCTGTGCAAAATTCTACTACAGAGGTTAATCTGATTAGTTAGATAGCTGATTACAAGGATCTTTAGTGTGAGACGGTTTCGTACAACTTGTAGTTAAACCCTTTATCTACTAGGGCAAATTATAAAATTTATTGAGAATTTATTTCTCCGCCTTTACTTTCTCTGAAGTATGTAGATATCTTAAAAACGCAATATAAAGACACTTTCACGTGTGATTGCAATAAGACGCTACTAAGGAAAATTTTATTAGGTATATAGTTTATATATTCTTTATTCCTTAGTTAAGATAACTGTAAATAGCTGCTCAATTAATCACGATTAAAATTGCATATCAATGTTAACTATTTAACGAGTATATTTATTAGATCTAGCTAAAGCAATAAATACAACGATGATATTTATAAACGATTGTACGGAGGCAGAGTAAAGACGCACGATATTTAGCAAAATGCTGACATTTTGGTGCGACTCGTATCGGACAGACCTGCGCAAGCGCGCGGTCGTGGCATTAACTCTTTTACATTAGTACGAGATCCGAAGAGAGCTCGATCTTCACTCATCTGTATCCCAAGCACGAAAAAATATATATTTCTATCAAAGGATATTTTTCAGTTTTGTATGGAGCCTCGGCTAGGACTTTGTACACTATACCATAGGCAAGCAAAAGATTCAAGATTCAAGATTCAAATTTGTTTATTCAATTTAGATTGTTATTTAAAATACTTGTGAACGTCATAGAAACTACGCCATCGGTTCGCAAACCCTACAGCGGGAGGCCTTGGAGAAGAACCGGCAAGAAACTCCAATGGTTGTTTTTTTCTCCCTGTTTTATTTCATACAGATTCGTCAAATTGAAAAATGACCTTAACATGGTATGACTAAGGTCAATTTCCATCACAATTACACAATGGGTTATGATAAATACAGTTAAGTATAGGCGAACTAATGGTCATAGCGGTGAACAATTTTCAATTACTTAGGAACTCTACTTAAAGCTTTAATATTAGTTAAAAACAAAAGACAATTCTACTATATACTGCAAGTTGCGCCATACATGTTTCAAATGTAATTCTTAATAAAATGAATAAAAACAAAAGAAAACACATTTTAAGGCAAGCAGATAAGAGCAGACCCATTCCCACTGGCAGCACCCGTTCACGAGCATGACGCATGAACCAGCCATCGCTTTGCTCAACCATATTTTAGGGAAAGGTAAATATAATAACTGAAAACTAATTATATCGCTATAAGCTAACGCGTTTGATGGTACAAAAGCATTATCTAGTCTTAATTTTATGCAAACCCGATTCAATATGGCGGTAAAACGTCACACTCACATTAAAAAAAAAGGTTAACATTGACAGATTATCATCAGTCGTCAATGTCATCGTTTTTTAGTACAGAAACATCAATGTTTCCGAACGTGATTTAAATATGGTTGCCAGTGTGACCATGGATGGCAAAGAATTTTTATTTTAAAGTTTATTTTTGTACCATTTACCCAGAAAGACAATGAGAATTTTAATATTTTATATGACTTTACTATATTTTTTACTATTAGTACGAATAGTGTACAAAATCCTAGCCAAAAATGAAAAATGTCCTTTCATACATAGACAAATACTTACATACAATATAGTGTAATGCCTATCAAAATATATTCATGACTTATTATTGAAACTGAGGCTTAAGTGTGTCAAATTGCCATTCTAATTTCGGCAGAAGTGATATTAAAGTACGACTCTAAAATAGCTTGAATTTTTTTAACATATTTTAATCTTTCAAGTATTTTTTTATAAAGATGCCCTGTATGTAATATAAATATATTGCATTCGGTAAACAGATGAGTGAAGATCGATCTCTATTGTATCTTAGACTATTACCTACATAGGGCTAGAGGACAAGTGTGTATCACTCGGCCGCGCATCCTACGTTTTATTGATTTGAATATTTTCATAACACGTTTGATAAATTATATTTTGAGGCTATTGATGAAGAAGAGTGAGAAAGAATTTCGAATTTAACAAAATTATGTGGTTTTAACTATTTCATTAAACTTAAATATAGTTTGTTAAGACATCCTTAGTTATATCATATGATTATACGTAGTAGTTTTTTTACATTATATCAAACAAACGACCAGCCCTAGCTTCGGGTGCAATGTAGATGTATAGGTAATACACATAATGTTATATACGTTGCAAAATTGCGAATCTAAATCTTGAGATTATGACGCAAAAAATATGCGTAAGGCCAAAGTTTGCAAAAAATTTTTTTTTTTTAAGCGAAACGTTTAATTTTTGATGATAATACTAGCCTCAACAAACATTGTAGATCATGCAATTATCTACAAAAATTGTATTTCCACATTTTTCCTAACATTCACCATTTTCCAATAAAAATCCATATTTCCGTTATCATTCATGTAAGGGTTTCCCTATTTTTCAAACTAAATTGACTCAACTATTATTGCTCCGACGAGACGGGACAATGTTGCAAGTGTATTCCATTTTCGAGGTTCAATTACGTCTGATCTGATGTTAAACAATGCTTTCAATTCATTTATTTATTTGCTTAATTGTGGTACAATACACTGAGTTAAATATATAATTCTCCAGTAAACCCTGTCGAATATTTCGACTTAATGATTCTGTTTTAAGAAATTCACCCAATAAGTGGTATAGTGGAGACGGGAGGTAAACTGACCTATGCACTTTGCCGTCATAGGTGTGCACTAACATGGGTAAGGTCTGGCGCCGAGGTATAAGCTGGCAACATCATTGCACACTGGATGCATCGAAATTATTTTACCCGTTTTATGATGTCGTAAACACGTATGTCACGGCATTCAATAACAAGTGACAATTGCATTTGACAATATAAAATGGTAGTTTAACTCTAACTAAGATATAGAGAGAAGTATTTTTTAAAGTTAGACAACATTCCCGTGGGATAACGTCGTGTAGTCTGGGCGAAGCCGCAGGCGGAAAGCTAGTTCATAGTAAACTTCGCTTCTTTTCTTATTCAAGTACCAAAATGATAGCTGAGACCGTTTTCCATACTTCCATACTAATATTAACCTAGCGGTCGCCCACGGCTTCGCCCGCGTGGACAACACGACGTCCTCACGAGGAATCAAAAAGATAAAAACAGTGATTTCATTGAGAAAATCTTTGTAAAATATTAACGGTGATAAGTAAAAATAAATTATACTAAAGGAACTCGGTATTTATGTCTGTCGCTCTAATATACGAAAAATACTTAATTTGAAGAGCCCTGTCGCTTTAAATTTCAAAGGTATGAAAAAGCACGAGACAGCAATGATGTTTAATCCACATACTGTTCATTAATATTTGAGTATTGAGTCGTATCATGATTAATTTTATTATACTTTGACGAATTTTGGCTACAAAAAATTTGACCTATCTCTATCTTCTACGATTACGATAATAAATAACCTACTTAACCTACTATAGTACATTACGATACCAGTGACCTAAGTGGCACATAATTGCACGGCGCGTAGTTAGCGCCCGAGCGGAGCGAGGGTGATAAAGTCGCGCGGTGTAATTATGCTCCACTTAGGTCACGCGTATCGTATACTATTTTGTAGCACGAGTGACATAACCCCGCCATCCACCGACACGGATAATTAAAAAAATTGCTAAAAAAGATAATTAAATAAAAATATAAAAAAAAGAATAAAAGTAAAAGAAAGATTAAAAAAGTAAGAAAAAACAGTAAAAAAAAAGAAAAAAGAGATAAAAAAGACCATAAAAAATTAAAAAAGATCAAAAAAAAGATCAAAAGAAAAGAAAAAAAGATAAAAAAAAATAAAAAAAAAAAAAAAAAAAGACCAAAAAAAGAAAAAAAGAAAAAATGATTTAAAATATAAAAAAAAGAAAAAAAAACGGAAAAAAATTCAATCAAAACAGATCGAAAAAAATAAAAAAAAGATACTACCCTATCCTACCCTATCCTACCCTATCCTACCCTATCCTACCCTATCCTACCCTATCCTACCCTATCCTTTTTTTTTTTTTTTATTAGAGTGAGGGCAAATACATTCTTTACGTATACCAGTGACATTCTGGCATGCTGGACTCGGTCAGCGCACAGGAAGCCGTACGTCCCGGTTATACCGGGACTCCTAGGCTGTCTCTCGCCGCCCCCAGCGCCCCCGTCGAGCCTGAGTAGTAGGCTCGGCGGGGGAGCTAGGGGGTTCTTACCTCTCCCCAGAAGGGGGGGAGGGAGAGAGCCTCCTCCCGATCCCCCCATAAGGTTACCCACTCAGGTGGGCAGACCAGATGGGGGTGATCGAGAGCAGGCACCACTACCAGCTAAACCCCTCACTACTTGCTCTCTCTCCGTCGATTGGTCACGGGGGATGTGGTGACAGTCTCCCCTCCGACCCGACGGGTGGCCTGGCTATCCGGGCCCCTACACGGCGGGAGATGACCGAGCAAGTGTGATCGTCTCCCCAGACGACGTGCGCCGTGCAATGCCAACGACAGAACGCTCCATCGCCGGCCAGCGACACTAAGGAATGCGGCGGTCGTATTGACGCCTTCTTCTCCCCAACCGTCTGCGGCGGATGAGGGCCGCCTGAGCGTCCTCTTCGCGCGCCCTCTCCGCTGCCTCCTTTTGAAGGAGCACGTCCTCGCAAAAGGAGACTGCCGCTTGCCAGCATCTGTCACTGTCCAGCATCCGGCTAACGATGCTGGGCAGCGAGAGATCCGGCCCTACCACTGCCACGAGGTCCCGACGCCGCGCCGCCCACGCAGGACACACCTCAAGTGTGTGCTGCGCGGTGTCCAGCGCCCCGTCGCACTCGTGGCATTCCGGCGTTTCCTCCCGCTGTATTCGGTGCAGAAACTTACCGAAGCATCCGTGTCCGGTAAGAATCTGCACCAGTCGGAACGTCAGCGTTCCATGACGCCGCTCCACCCACTCTGCCAGAAACGGGCGCACCGCCTCTACCGTCCGCACGCCCGCCGACGGAGTCTCCAGCTGGAGGCGCCACTCCACCAGTACCTCCTCCTCCTCCCGCCGCCTAATCACAGCGACCTCAGCCAGGGCCAACCGTTCCCCTCGCCTGCTTGCTTCACTCTTCTCCAGGTACACCTTGCTGAGGACCCGTGCCTCCAGCTCCCACGGGGGTGTGCCTGCGAGCAAACATGCCGCCGTACCGGAGACCGTCTTATAGCCCCGTATGATGCGGGTGGCTATAGCCCGTTGCGGTCTTCTCAGGTGGCGGCAGTTCTCCTCGTTTAAGGAATCCGCCCAAACTGGCGCCCCGTACAGGGCCATGCTGCGCACCACCCCAGCAAACAGCTTGCGACAGCTGACGTTTGGGCCGCCAATATTCGGCAGAATACGCCCCATGGCCATCGCCACCCCCTCTAGTCTGGGTGCCAGCTGACGGAAGTGCTCCGTAAAGCGCCAGCGTCCGTCCAGGATGAGCCCCAAGTATTTGATGTGGGGCTTTAGAGGGATCTGCACCCTGCCCACGACTATATTGGCCCCGGCAGGAGGCCCTCTCCTGGGACCGTGGAACATGATGGCCTCTGTCTTGCGGACCGCCACCTCCAACCCCAACAACTGGATCCTCTCCATGACCAGCTGGGTTCCCACGCCAGCCAGCCGCCTCGCCTCCCAGTAGTCTTCCCCCCTCGCAGTGACTAGGGTGTCGTCCGCATAGCAGAGGAGGCTCATCTTCGGGAGTAGAACTCCGCGGAGAACCCAGTCGAAACCAAGGTTCCATAACAGCGGGCCCAATACCGAGCCTTGCGGCACCCCACGCGTCATACCCCGGCTCACTAACCGACCCTCAGCGTCCACAAAAATAACCTTGCGGTCCTCGAGGTATGACTCTAGAATCCTCCTTAGGTACGCCGGCACGCGGTGGTACCTAAGGGCATCCCTGATCACGGAGTAGGGGAGGGTGTTGAAAGCGTTTCGAATGTCGAGGGAAACCGCGACCACCTGCTCCTCTCTCCGGATCGCACGCTCCGTGACGTCCTTCAGTGTCACCAGCGCGTCAACGGTCGACCTATTCCTCCGGAACCCGAACTGGCTGGCCGACAAATCTGGGCCCACCTGCTCTAGGTGCTGGACGACTCGCTCTGCCAGGATTCTTTCCAGTGCCTTAGCGAGTTCGTCCAGCAGAACAATCGGGCGATACGCCTCAGGGGAATCTGCGGGTCTCCCTTCCTTCCGCAGGAGGCAAAGGCGGCCCTTTTTCCATGCCCCGGGGAATTCACCTGATTCTAGGCAGGCATTATACAGCGCCAAAAGGTGTTCGCCTAGGTGCTCCATAATGATCGGGAGCACCCTTCCCGGAATCCCGTCTGGCCCGGGGGCTTTTCTCTTTCCTTTTATGGTTAAAGAATATTTATTTCTCATACGAAATACAAATTTCACTTACTGAGAAACATAAACAACTTAAATAAACTTAAATAGGTACAAACGCACAAACTTAAAATATGAAAAAAGAATCAAACACATAAATTGACAATAACATTGCGGGTTGACTAAAATAAACATCAAACAAATGCTGTTTGACGCGTACGATACGAATCGAACCGGGCGCAGTCTTCGGTAGTCATCGTCATGTCGTCACTTTGTGCTAACATGGATGTAAGACGCGGCAGAGCGTACTGGACGCGGCAATGATGCATTCTGAATGTAAATGAATATTTTCTTAGTTTTGTTGATATTTGAATGCTGTTAAGATTTATTAATAAATTCAGAGTATTAAAACTAATTGCTAAATTATAATAAAAAATATGGGATTTTTACTATAAATTTGTGGAGCATAAATTTTTGAAGAAATAAATATTTAATATTATATATTGAAATATTTGGCAAAAACTTTATGTATTATAAATAGTAACATTAATAATAATATATATACCTACATATATATATTAATTAATTACTATTATCATTATATATTTATTAATTTCATTTTGTAGCCAGTTTTAAGATAATTTTTAATTATGAATTGATCTGTTATTTTATTACCATTGAATTTTAAAAACTGTTTTAGTTATTTATTTTAAATATTTATTTATAAAATGTTAAAGAATATAAATAATTTTTATTTTGTTAATAATGTGAGCTTTAAGCAACCGTTTGTATGAAGTCATTGATTTGGTGTTTTTTATAGAATCTGGTAATTTATTATAAAGTGAAACTCCATCATAATGAATATTATATTTACCATAGTTTGTTCTAGGATGACGTGAAACAAGATCATTAGCGCTTCGTAATTGTTTTTTTAGAATTTGGTGTTTTTTCGTAAATGTTATATTTGTATTTATGTCACCATTTAATATTTTGCGAATAAGTACACAAGTAGCATAGACATAAGTTTGGTATAAACTCAATATCTCCGTTTGTTGAAATATTTTACTAGTGGATGTGCGAAAATTGTATTTAAAAAGAATTTTTAAACGACCTTTTAACCGACTGATAGCAGCCTCAAATTCATCCCGCGTGATGGGGTAGAAGTCATCATTTACAGCTGGGAGGTCCCTACCAGCATATGGTGCCAGCGGAGGTACACATGGAACGTCCTCCGGGAACAGTCCCGCCACCACCCGACCAAGAAGCTCTGAATCCATCGATTCCGTGGAAGGCGCCTGGCCCCCCATCTTTTTTCGTACCATACGGTACGGTCGCCCCCAGGGATCCCGGTTTAGGTCCTCTAGGAACTCTTTCCAGGAGCTCTCCTTGGACCTGCAGATGGCGACCTTGAGTTCTTTCCTGGCAGCTACATAAGCTTCTCTAAGGCTCGCCTCTTCTCCATCCCTCTGAACACGACGGCGACGGTATCTCGCGAGTGCGCGCCTGTGCCGCTGGCAGCTCTCTCGTAGTGAGGCAATTTCCTCGGACCACCAATAAACTTGTTTCTTACTTGGTGGCCCTCTCACTCGGGGCATTGCCGCGTCACACACAGCCCTAACCGACGCCGTCAACCGCTCTACCCTATCCGATATGCTGCCTTCTGGGCTCCAACCGTCCGCGCACCAGGCCTGCACGATGGCCGACTCCACAGCACACTCTTTGTCTAGCTTTCCCGCAGCCCATCGGGGGAAACTGTAGCGCGGTCCTTCGAAGCGCTGAAGCTGGCGCTGTGTCGCGGCGGGGGAGATTTGAAATCGGATGTGTCGGTGGTCGGATAACGTTTCCGGATCCACCAACACTCTCCATTCCCTTATTCGGTCGGCGAGGGCTGGAGACGCGAACGTAAGGTCGACAATAGATCCTCCGCCGTTCCGCACAAACGTAAAAGTGTTGCCCCGATTCACAATAGCAAGGCCCAGGGACGTCGACCATTCTATAAGTGCCTCACCCTTAGGCTCATTGGCTGGGGAGCCCCAGGCCGTATGGTGGGCGTTAAAATCCCCTAGCACCAAGACTTGCCGCGGGGCAAGGCGCTGGACCACACTGGACAGAACGTCGGTCCAGTTCTGGTACTCTGTGAGTGCCCTGTTGGGGGAGAAGTATACACCCACGAGTGCTATTTCCCCCCACATAGCCGCCACATAGCCCGGTCCCCTCTCTCTGACCAAGAGGGGAGGGGAGTGCGCAGCATAGGTGGGCACCATAATGGCAGCTGAGCCGTCACCATTGCCCGCCCAGTTGGGCCTTTCCGGAACATGGTATGGTTCCGCAAGCACCACCAGATCGATCTTCCACTCCGCCGCGTGCTGGATGACCAAATCCTGCGACCCAGCGCAGTGGTTGACGTTCCCCTGGAGGATGTTGAAATGGTGTCTGGGCATTAGGTTTCCATTTCAACATTCCCCAGAGCGGCTTCGCTCTCCGTCCCTGGCGTCGGTCCCTTGGTCACGGGGGCCGGTTTTGCCTTTACCACAGGAGGGGTGCAGAGCTTCCTTCCCATCACATGATTGGCTGGAAGTCCAGCCGCCGCACACACAACACATTTGGCCGGCGCCTTGCAATCCCCCGCCTTGTGATTGGCCTCTCCGCAGCGGAAGCAAATCTCGCTGCGGTCAGTCTCGCTGAGGCACGTCTGCTTCGTGTGTCCCAACATCATGCACCGGTAGCATCGTAGTGGCAGCGGCGCCAAAACCCTGATTTGCGGGGAGCTCCACCCAATCAAGAACCTCCCCGACTCCACTAGCTTCTTGGCCGTTGTCACAGGACACCTCACCGTGACCGAGGCCATCCCCCCCAGGCCAGTCCTAATCGACCCCACCTTAATTTGCTCCGGAGGACACCCCCCTTTCTCTGCCATAACCGCCCTCAGGTCGTCATCGGTGACGGAGTCATCAAAGCCAGTGATCCGAAGATCAGCGGTCTTTACCGGCCGATGGACACTCGCATCTCCGTCTAATGCCACCCTTAACTTTTCGGCGAGCTGGTCCGCCTTTTCGCCGCTTGTTGAACCAGATATTTCAATGAGGCGGGCGCCACTCTGCGCCTGCCGCATTTTTATACTCTCGATCCCCAGCTGTTGAACTTGTATCGCCTGTCTTGCTTTGGCGATAGCCTGGGTGTAAGTTACCCCACGTTCAGCCGCCTCTTTAGGAATCGTCACAATTATCGCCGCGGAACGAGGGGCAGATAACTTCGGCTTAGCCTTCTTACTTTTTGATTCAACTGGAGCCCTACCCGATGCCGGAGCCGCTGGACCCTTCGCAGCAGCTGAACCCACAGACGCTGGATTCACGGAAGATGCTTGACACGTGGCAGGTGCTGATCCCGCCACAGCCGCCTTCTCAGCCCTGGCTGCTGCCTTACGCCGCTTCTTTTCTGCGTTACTTATAACATCTTTCCACGTTCCAGGGGCAGTTGGCGTTAGGGTAGCTGCTGGTTCCCCCACCCTGCCTACAGAAGCCGTCGGTCCCCACCGTGCAGGTGGAGGGGGCATCAGCGCCGCTGCTTCGTCTCTTCTCTCGTCCGACGCCAGGGGTGGTCTACGCGTGGGCACCGGAAGAAGCCGGCCATCGATCTCTAACCCTTCGAATTTGGCGTTGACCATGCTGCCGATTGAGCGGAGTAGTGACGCCTCCAAGTTCTCAACCCATTCAGGTGACGGTCTCCCTTCTGAGGCCTCACGTGCCGGGGCCACTACTGGTTCTCTATCCGGGGTCTTCCTAGTTTCAGCCAAAAACTCTTTAATAGCCTTCAGCTCGTCGGACACGTGCTTTAACTGACGGCTGAGCCGCTCGTTATCCAGCTTCAAACGACGCACCTCCGCATTCGCACCTCCATAAGGCAGTCCCCCAATACGTCCAGATCCGCCTTTGTCGAACGAAGGCAGGTTTTGTGCTCCCTGCGGATGTTCCCCGAATCTTTACAGACTTCGTGGAGAGTCCCCGCCAGCTTTCTAACAACCTCCGCCATTTTAACTGTCGTCATCTCTTCCCTATCAAGACTGCTTTTTATGGGGGATGGCGACTTCTTCTCCCTACCCTTTCCTTTAGTTTTCCTTTCAGGAGTCCTATTTTTACGATCCTGAGGATCAGCATCGTGTTCTGCCCTGTCTAGATCATCCCTATCCTTCAGGTAGGACGCCTGCTTTTTTGCAGCCGCTAGCCCTGTGGTTGGACCCGCCGGCTGCGATAAACTTTTCCCGGAGATAAACGTGGTTTTACGCACTGAACCCCCGCTACCTTCCTCAACCTCCGATTCGGAGTTGGACCCAGATACCACAGTTCTTGTACGTTTCCGGGGTCTTCTCCCACTTCTAGACCCTTCCCTTGTGGAAGGAGTGACCGACCTGCTGCTAGCAGCATAATAGGACATGTCAGGCTCCATCCCGTCTTCGATGTATTTAGCACTGTTTTTAAACGGACGCTGTGCGCTGTCCCCGTCGGTGTGTTTGTTGGCACTGTTTTCCCCCGGACTCTGTGCGCTGTCCTGCTGCTTCTCGTCAGAAAGATTTTTATTAGTTTTAGTAGAATTCATTGTTAGACCCACGAGTAAGGTGGCAAAATCGGTCCACCCGAGCAGAGGCCCCATACCCGGGTAAGCCTAGGGTTCTCGAAGCAGGGGGGCGGCTAGTCCCCTGCTCCGTTGGCCACATTACGACTGGTCTCCCACCAGCCATCCATCCCCTAGCCCATGGCAGGCGTGGGATTAGGGTTTTTTATTGAGGTTGTCTCCTCGCGAGGACACCCAACTAAGGGCAGCCCCACCGTCCCCCAAAACATGACTGAAGGGACGGCTTCGCCGACGGTTGGCCATGAAGACCTGTCCGCCAATTGCGACAACCGCAATCGGACGGACCCGCCGCCTACGCTCACACTACCGCTTCCCAGAATAACCGGGGCGCCAGCCGAGCCCGAACCGCGCTACCGCTACCCAGAGTACGTCTGGGACGCCAGCGCGGAGCCTCCAAAACCGCAAATGCGGTCAAAACCGCGAGGCTCCCCTCCCGTCCGACTATCTGCCGTTGCCGCAGGAAATGCGGACGACGTTGCCCAGGGTGCACGGCGGGGACGTTGTCGGACGTCGCACCCTATCCTACCCTATCCTACACTATCCTACCCTATCCTACCCTATCCTACCCTCTCCTATCCTACGCTCTCCTATCCTACCCTACCCCGTCCTATCCTACCCTCTCCTATCCTACCCTATCCCTCCCTCTCCTACTCTCTTCTACCCTCTCCTACCCTTTCCTATCCTATCCTATCCAATCCTATTGTGACGGGACGTCCTCGTCGGCCAGTGGTACACTAGCCGGAACGTCGGAAGTCACCGCCCAGTATTTAATTTGTAGATAATAGATGAATAAAAAGATGATGTTTATAGGGACTTGACTTTTTATTGTAAAGGTAGTAATAAAGAACTGTACCAACAAGATAAAAAATACATGAATAACAAAAAGTAGGTAGGTAAGTAGGTAGTAGTGGATATGATGATGAAAACTTACCCCTTTCCAAGGGTCAAGGGTTCCACTTATTTAATACTATGACAAACAACTCAAACTGGTATAAAAAACTGGTAATGCTCTGAGAGCTTGTACGGCTTGGTGATTTTAGTAGAACTGAATCAAAAATGATGAACAGGGCACGTGAAACGAAGATTTTGAATTTGAATTGAAAGAACAGGATAGGATTCGATAAAATTAATGGCCAGTATGTAGAACTAGATGGAGTTTCCAGCCATCATGGAGTTTTTAACCATCCATAATGACTGGTACGAATCGACATCGTTACACTATTAACCAATCCTATCCTACTCTCTTCTATCCTATCATCCTATCCTATCTTTTCATACCCTATCCTATCCTTGCCTTTCCTATCCTACCCTCTCCTATCCTATCATACTCTATCCCACGCTATACTACCCTCTTCTACCCTCTCCTATCATATCATCATATCCTATTCTATCCTACTCTATCCTCTATCCTCTATCCTATTATTTTGAGTTTTATTTTAGTATACTGTAGGATATTCCGGATCTGTGGTATAAGTGAATTCATAAATACAGTGTAATAAAGATTCTTAAATACTGTGTCATTAAAATTAAGGGCTACTTAGGTCACGGCTAACCGTTACCTAAGTGCGGGCTCACACACTCACACTGTGCTATAAAATACGTTATGCCTTCTTTTATACCTTTACAATACCTAATCTATCACAATGATCGTTAATGTTATCATTTTTTTGTCAAATATAATAATATATCGATAAAATGTTGATTATGTTATACAGTAGAAATAATTTATTCAAAAACATAAATGACATGAACATTTACAATTTATTGGTCATATTCGTTCGAAAACGGCTGTCCAATAAAAATGTAAAATTAATATTACCTAGATCTTTTTTTTTTGTAAAACTAAATACTAGATTAGTAGTAAAAAATTAAATTGCCTAATATTAGATGCGTAAGCATTGCTATTCCAATTTTCTTACTTATTTTTTAGTAGCATTCCGCCTGCGGCTTCACCCGTGCGTGGACTACACGACGTTATCCCCCTGGAATGTGATATTTTTCCGGGATAACAAGTAGCATATGCTCCTCTCCTGGCTCCAAAGTATCTGTGTCCCAAATTTCAGCCAAATCCGTTCAGCCGTTTTGGCGTGATTGAGTAGCAAACATACAAACATCCAAACATCGAAACTTTCACATTTATAATATTAATATAGTATGATAGTAGGACGAAACGTAAGCTTTGCTTTTCCAATTTACTTACTTATTGTTTACTAGCGTTCCGCCCGCGGCTTCGCCCGCGTAGACTACACGACGTTAAGGCGTTACTCGGAAAAAGTATGGACTTTTTGATATAAAACTATAGGACGGTTACAGTTGTTATAAATCTGGTAATAAGATATATATTTCTTTATACCCTTATCTAGAATCGTATAGTTTCAAAAACACGATTTTATGATTTTGCCTCGACACTTTTTCTTTTCGAAAATACCTTTAAAAAATACGAAATATGAAGATTATTCTTAAATGGGGTTACATATACTATTGAAAATTGGTTTAATTAGTGGACAGTAATAATATTTAGGATCGTATAGAAGCATTTTTTAAAATCGCTATAGTTTTTTAATACGAAGTGATTTTGTGATTTTTTTGCGTAATCTGCAAAATCGGTCTCGCTCCCACGCGCGTCGTTTTCTCCCGCCCGCGGGAACATCATATTTTTCCGGCATATAAAGTAGCCTATATTCCTCTCCAGGCTACAAAGTATCTGTGTCCCAAATTTCAGCCAAACCTGTTAAGCCGTTTTAGCGTGATTGGGTAACAAACATTCAAACATCCAAACAACTAAACTCACATTTATAATTTTAGTAGGATAGTAGCAAGTAGGATTTTAAATTGTATTACAGTCGTCGCAAGTGAACAAACATTTAGTTCAAATGAAATGGCGCCATTTTAATTGTTTTTCTTTCAGTAGAAAGTTTCGTAATTTTACAAGAAAAGAGATTGGTTCACCAAGGAGTTTTACATAGCTTGAATGGTAAAGTGTACTTAGCATTAACCCTATGCTTGAATTGTAAAGTGATTTGAAATGGAACGTTCTATCTAAACAATGTACTGTGTTGCACATGCCAACTTACGGCCAGAATTAATAATCTATCCACAGATAGGGATAGGCACGATCCAGACTAGTTGTTAGGCAACACCTAGCAACATCCTCGCAACTGTCGTTAATTCTATGTTAATATCAAGCGTTGCATAGCAACTAATCTGTATCATGCCTATCCCTATATGTGGGTTGATTATAAATTCTGGCCGTTACACAGTCTCTTACCATACTAGTAAGCCCTAGTTACCGAGCAGTATGATGTAAAGTCTTTTTTCAGTTGTTCTTACTTCGCAATATAGTTCACTGAAAAAAGATGCTAACAAAACAAACGAACAATCAATTATAGTGACTAATTTCGAATTGAATTTATTTAGATGATTGTAATTTTCGTTATTTTAATTTCATAACCGTCATATATTTTATTAACGGCGCTAATTATTGCAGCTATAAAATTAATTATGTGTTGTAAACTTTAACTTTTGATAATGTATTGACATTTTCAAAACTTATTTGCAGATAAAAAAATACTCAAAGAAGTTTATATCACATTAATTTATAATCTAAACGTGTTAAATAGTCATTGGACCAATTACGTAAACTATTATTTATGTTCTATGAGGCTGGCATTAGTTTTAAATGGTAAGGTTACGATGATTCCGCGCACAGAAGCTTGAGTTTGCATTCGTTGCGCCCGATACATCATTGTCAGCCTACGCGATATACTTTGATTTTTATAAACTGTAGCTGACACTTTTATATCGAAGATTTTATAAACCGAAAATACGAAAATGCCACCTTTTATTATAAGAAAATCCTACATATGTGTTTCGATTCCATTTGATAAACGACATTTGACATGCAACTTTTCTTTACTACCGTTATTTTTGTACAGTTTATTAGGATGATGAATTCAAGAAAATAGAATCCCGTAATGTAATCTCAGTCATTAATAATATGTTTTCTTGGAAAATATTTAAGTAAAAAATACAACAATCATAAAAATATTAAAAAGCAACGTCATCAAGTCCTCAGTCTCAGATTAGTTTTCAACAAATGCAACAATCGAATGTCATTGGCTGTATTTCCACCTAGGCTAAAAATTACTTCTTTTATAATAGTATACATGCATTTTCAATATCTTGGATGCACTATTCAAAGGGAAGATGAGATTGATATCCGCACATTCAACGCAATAAGATGCTCCGCAGCTCTTCACAAGATATTATTGTCCAAATTGATAAGCGGAAATATTAAAATACAGGTCTACAAAACCGTCATCAGACCAATTTTTTATGTACATGTGTGAAACATGAACACTTACGACCCTTTGGCAACGTAGACAACTGTCTACATTGATTTCGAAAAAATCTACAGCTGTGAATAATTATTTATATTTTGAAATCGATTGGTTTTACTTTTAAGCTAGGATATGCACATCGCCAGGAAAATGAAAATCGACTTAGTTTTAAACATTTCCCATCAGTAATTTTGACAAATGACACAACAAGCTGTTATTTTTTTATGATTTTACCTATTCTAAATTATCATGGTGCCTATATTTGGCTTGAAATTGTTAGGCGTGAGCAATATCTCATCAAAAACATAAAATATGTGAAGTGAGAGCCAACTTCAATATTAGGAAATATGCCTTGGTTGGTGACTTCAACGACAAAAGATGTGAGATCTAAATGGGTGCCAAGTTTAACGGTCAGTCCTGAAAATTTAGTACATAAAATGTTTTATAACAACTTAAAATATAATTTCTTCTTATAACTTTGGATAATATATTGAAGCCTAAGGTAAATAATAAAATTAATACCAAATGTTTCAGTATATTTTATTTGGTCAGTTATATTACTTTGCCCTTGCGTATCAGCTACTGACAATGAAACTAATTTTATGCTCGTGTTTGGTGTGGACGTAGAAATATCATTTTTAACACATTTTCCTATTTCCAACAGTTTCTTTTTTCTAGTCGTAATAGTGTATGGTGTTTTTCTTGACGAAGTTGCAGTAAGTAGGTATTTAATGTTCCTGAGCAGATATTGCATTTCCATTTGCGTTTTGATTCTGGTTTCATTAAGCGATAAAGCTTTCCGGACAAACTCTTATCTTTTGCCGCACAATGCACTAATATAGAATCCTTGGCAGTAGCAAAGAATACTATATAATTATTACTACGTAGCCACTGACCTCTATTATTTATACACTGGACAGGCTGTCTCCATACAAATTACAGCTAATTTTGTGTGGCAATTTAAAGCGCCGCCACTACGAGTGTCCCGAGAACTAGTTTTGACACAATAATTACCGCAGTCGACAATATTTTATGTCAGCCAGTCCAGTGTGTAAATAATAGAGATCAGTGTATATAGCAGTAGTTTGTCTTTTACATTTATCATTTAGCGCTATCTCTTGACAATTTATGGATGTAGCCGTTTTTGTTGACATCTAATCTTGCTTATTGATTCTTTATTTGCTACCTAGCTTAAGCTGACCCGGCAAACGTTGTTTTGTCATATAAATTATAGTGGACTACAGTAGAATAAATAATACTCGTAAGAAGACTATGTCTTAAGTGTGTGTTTATACACCAAAAGTTGCCTACACCAGACGATAGATAGCGCTAGTTAGGTATACACTACCAATAAAAGGGCCAAGATTGGTCTCTACTTCCTATATATATAAATTACTCTGTAGAGTGCGCGTCAGATAACTCTGCGCGCATGCGCGACTGGTGCATTTTTGGCGCTAGTTACAGTACATTATTTATGCTAAGCTTATGGAAAAGATTAGTATTCGATTTTGACCGCGCGCAGACGTCAGTGATTACATACTCTTTGGAAGCGGCCATGGAAGAGATGACAGTTTTGCAGTTGGTGTATAAACACACACATATGCAAATTACAAAGGCATATAAACACAGACACACACATAGGCATAGTATACATATTATTTATTTATAAGGAAACTTAGTGTAAATGAAACATAGGTTAACACTGCACCCTTTACTAACAATAAAACAACAAATATGCATGACTAAAGGCATTTACAATGTTCAAAAAAGTCTTTTTTTCAAACACAGCACATCACCAAAGAGTTCTATATACACACTCAACACCAACGAGTCTTTTTCTCAAAAAGCGGTCCGAGCAACGAAACTATGTAATTGCTAACGGAATTACGGATCTTTACGAAACAGAACATAGCAAATAACAAATTTAACAAACAAACGTATAATTTAGATTATTTGACATTATTTTCCATAAGTACACTTTACACTCATTAAATTTTATACTCTTCCATCAACTTTCAACAATATAGTATAGAAATAAAGGATTTTTCTCTTCTTTTCTAAACTGTGGGTGGGTGTATTAACTTGGAGCCATCTATCGTTTTTTGAACTTTACTTTAGTGAACTATTTATGTGCAAAGTGTGCACCTACAGGGAGAACATAGCAACTTTCGCATTTTGTGGCTTCTAGTTCTCATTTGAATGTATGAAGATTGCGCCCCCTGGTGGTCGGGTTATAAGTACTATGCTCCGTTTTGACGTGAAAGAAGGACAAACAAACAAACACACTTTCACATTTATCATTACGACTCCGTAGCTCAGTGGTTAGTGCAGTCGCCCGGAAAGCGAAAGGTCGTGGGTTCGAGTCCTATCGGAGATGGTTGTGAGATGATGGTCGATTTTTTCTAAATACTTCATTTTCCGTTTTTCAATAATAAAAATTGGATTGTGAATGCAAAAAAGTAAAAATTTAAATAACTTTATAATTTATATTAATATTAATAATTAATTTAAGCGAAAGGTCGTGGGTTCGAGTCCCATCGGAGCTGGTTGTGAGATGAGGGTCGATTTTGTCTAAATACTTCATTTTCAATTTTTAACCGACTTCTAAATCAAAAAGGAGGAGGTTCTCTATTCGTCTGTATGTATGTTTTTTTTTTTTTTTTTTTTTTTTATGTATGTCCACCGATTACTCGAAGATGGCTGAACCGATTGAAATGGTTCAAACGTTATTACATCAGGTTGGTTTCCAAGTTGGTCCCATTTTTTGAAATTTTGAAATCGGTTCAGTAGTTTTCAGGAAATCTTGAAAATACTGTCGTTTTCGTTACCACTTTATGTGAATTTAATACGTATCTTTAGGCATAACTCCTTTGTTTATAAACCGATTTAGATGATTTTTGTTTTGTTAAAAAGGGGATACCTCAAGGTATTTTAACCGACTTCGAAAAAGGAGGTTTTGAGTTTGATCACATACCTATTTACCAGAAAACACGTAAATTGCCTGCACGATGCACTAAAAAGTGTGAAATAAAAATTATTTTTATAAAAAAATTAAACCGCCTTCTAAAAAACCACATCAAAAAAGTAAGAAATAATTCCTCACCAAATAAATAACGTAAGTACTTTGAAGTCGGGCGGGTTTTAACAAAAACAACAAAAAATTGTACATGTTTCACGCCCGACTTCAAAGTACTTACGTTATTTATTTGGTGAGGAATTATTTCTTACTTTTTTGATGTGGTTTTTTAGAAGGCGGTTTAATTTTTCAATAATAAAAATTGGATTGTGAATGCAAAAAGTAAAAATTTCAATAACTTTATAATTTATATTAATAATTAATAAATAATAATATTGATATCGTGCTAGAAATGGTGCAAGTTTGTAATTAATTTACCGCGAGGACAAAAAAGTGTTTGGGTAATCTGGGGTTCGAACTTGGTTCCCTCGAGTCCTCAATATTGAATGACCACTACGTGCCACTACGCCGTCAGCGCTAGCCGAACTTCAAGAGGTATGACGAGTTATTGGTATATAACAGAATAAAAACTATTACAAACTTATATTTGTACTTCATCTTATACAAGATCTTATACAGGATAAGTGCACAGGGAACGCAAATATAAGTTTGTCAACGTTTTATTTAAAAAAAATACTAGTTTCGGATTTTTTCCTTTGTATTCACCAGATTACCTGTCTGCATGCCAAATTTCAGCTTTCTAGGTCATCTGGAAGTGGGTTATAGTTTTGATTATAGGTGAGTCAGTGATAAAAATAACGATTTTTGGACGTAAATATCTAAATAACCGTTTGAGGTGTGTATATAAAATTTGGAGCACATATTTATCTCGCTTGTCTCAATACATAAGCCAAATTTGACATGTTTCTGTGTAATAGTTTTTGAGTTATGAGGGGGTCAAAAGTGGCTCCAAATGGTTCGTGTTAAGATACACACGGTGCTGCTCGCCAGTTCTGTTTGCTTTTGAACTTGGCTTTGATACGCTTCCGCGTATCTAGATAAGCAAAAATCTCTCGTTGATGTGCGTTTTCTAACCCCTGATAAAGTTCCTTAGCTCAATGTCGATTAAAAGCAATATTCCCCAATATGCTATGATTAAAATTTGGTGCTAAAAAGAACTCACCAAAAACTTTTAAGAAGAATTTTCAGTTTTTCTTTTTTATTTTATGTTTATTATGCAAATGCAAAGTAATATTTCGCTTTGTTTTTTTTATTTGGTGCTATTTTTGCTCAGGTACTACAACGAGTATAATAAGCTTTAGTTCCTGCTGAAACTACATGTTTTTATATAGTGGCGCATCAGATATTGAAGATGATCATATTGTGACGTGCCAGATTGTTTGGTGATAGATTTTTATTGATGATCCTCACCACATTCCGTCAAATCATCCTTAGAATGTATGAATCTGCTTCGGAGTGAAGCTGAATGCGAAAGTGATGTTTCTGAAAACGGTGTCCGTTGATGCAAACTGGTTCTATAGCCGTAAACGAAACCGATTATAATGCTTTACTATATATTATATAATTATGTTGTTTTTTGTGTAACTACTTTCCCCAGTATTTGTGAATGTAGGTAGATAAAAAGCAACATTGTATTTTCGCGTAAATTTCAGTAAAAACTATTTTTTCACAATTTTTTCCCTATTTTTATACTTTAACATTAAAGTCTAAATCAGTTAATTCCCAAAAATCACCCAAAACATCTTCTGTCAAATTAATAATTAAAGGAAGAGAATAAGCTCTTAGTAGTAGAGCGAAAGATTCTACGAAGGATTCTGGGACCAACAAGAGGAGAGGACGGGGAGTGGAGGCAAAGACAAAACCTGGAGATAGAAGAGCTGGCTGAACCAAAAATCATCGGAGAACTAAAAACTGCCCGATTTCGATGGCTTGGTCACATTGCAAAGAGAGCATATCTTTAGCAACCAACTGGACGTCGCCCGGTGGGTAGCTCGAGGTATCGCTGAAAAGACGAAGTCGCCAAAGATCCATCCCTTTCGGGGTCAATTAATTAAAGAAGACATTTATTGACATTGAACTTTATCCTAATTTGAATAATAACTGGTCCACTTTGTAAGCCTTATAGTTACGAAACTAAACCAAGATTCACAACGTTTATTTTAATAGAGTCATTAATATAGAAATATTGTGCTATAAATTCTAACCAATTTTAAATGTAAAAACGTACAATCTTAATGGCTGATAATGACCTAAACAGCCTAGATATTTTTCACGAAGTAATTTCACTTAAATATATTTATGGTATGATAATTATTGTATGATATGGAATAAATACCAAGGTATTGTATTCAAATAGTAGGTAATCATTAGCCTTAAAAACTAATTCTTATACGATAAAGATCATTGCCCGATGTCTCAAGATACAAAAACAAAAGCAAGCAGTAAAATGTGATAAATTTCTTTTTAATGGAATTGGTAAGGTCAAATTGGCCATCAATCTTATAATACATCTTATTGCGTAATCTTAAAGCCACATCACAATCACGTGGGCGCAGTCTTTTGGAATAATGCGATTCCAATAAAAACCAAGGACTAATCTTGGGCCCTGATGTGGTCGAAGCTCGATTTATGATGCCATTTGCACCCAAATGATACCAAAGCTTGTATAAAACAGAGTAGGTATCGTCAATGTCTAAATTAAAATAAATTAGCCGATCGTCCATTTTACTTTGCCAATAATGGTTTCCTAACCAAGCGTTTTATATGAATAACAAAAGTTAAATAAAACGCTGGTCTATATTATTTTGGCTATCGTAACTAAGGCAACTTTTTGTGCGATGCCAATAATATGGTAACCTTTTAAACTTTTAAACTATTGCCAATACTGATTTACAAGTGATATCCTATTCACGTCAATAATATTATTTATGACAACATCAAATCTAGCAATCGATAATTATCATAAATAAAAATGGGATGATCGAATTTTATTAATACACATATTTTAGCATAAATTCTACCTAGCAGTCCGTCTAAAAGACTTCAAATAATATTGTTTTTCTAAATAAAAAATACCAAATGCATATTCCAGATAAGTAGGTACCTAAAATAGTAAATAATGTGTTTCTAAATCAATCCTACGTTCATTTCTTCAAGATAAGTTTAAGTATTTTCTAATCAGTTCAGTTCAAGAGTGATAAACAGTCTGTCACATTTTTAAAGGGGGAGATGTATTTCAGCTTCGGCTTGACGGGTCACCTATATAATATACTTTGTTAATAGTTAATTATGATAATTATGAAGCCTGGAAGCCTATAAAAATGGAATGGAATAGAAATATCAAACATAATATCCTCATTCCCCGATATAAAGTATTGAAATATTAAACGAAACCTCTAATTAAATATTGCTGATCCAAAGTCTAAGCCTGAATTGAATTTTTGGGAGCATACATTTGTGCTATATCGTTGCAATAAGCATAATTTTATTGAGGTATGACAAGGTCGATTCCAAAATCTAATAAAATAAAATCTAACGCGACTAATATCAGTATCCCTAGTGTAAGTTTTTATGTCAAGCAAACGCAAACTATTTCGATTCCGTATTTATGTCAATTTGTATGAAAACTGTATAAGCGCGCTACTCGCCGTTAGAGGCGCTAATACAGTTTTCATACAAACTGACATAAATACGGAATCGAAATAGTTTGCGTTTTTTGACATAAAAACTTACACTACGGGCACTGACGTAACGAGACTGAAGTTTCATTTTAGTACCCTCGGTGCTAGAATGTACTTATAAGTTATTTTTTGTTGAGGAGGAGCAGAAATAAATAGACCTAAAAGTTAGGAAAACAATAAATATAATAAAATAAATACAAGCCAAGAGCTAGCCCATAAAACGTAAAAAAAACCGAAAGACAGACGACATGAAGGAAAAAGTATAGCGACCACTATCAGAAATACATCTATACCAAAGAATATTATACACTTTGTCTATACTTACTTAATATTATAAATGTGAAAGTGCGATTGTGTGTTTGTTTGTTTGTCCATCTTTCACGTCAAAACAAAGCAACTGATTGTCGTGATTTTTGGTATGGGGATAGTTTGAGAGCTGGAGAGTGACATGGGCTACTTTTTATTCCAGAAAATTATAAAATAAAAATGTTAATTTTCTATTGAAAATAGATTTGACTGTCGTACGATGCAAAACTGTCATTTCTTAAATGGACACTGCCCGATTCGTCAAATCGAATACTAATCTTTTCCATATGCTAAGAACAAAAAAATTTACTGTGACTAGCGCCAAAAATGACCCAGTCCGCAAAGTTATCTGTCACGCACTCTACTTTTATCAAGTGACATTTGTGGCAGGCAGTTTAGAAAACTTCTTCGCGATTTTTTATTTTCATCTGTCTATTATATTATTGGTGATACGAAGTATAATATTTATGCCAAAACAACGTTTGCCGGGTCAGCTGTAACTCATAAAAAGCAAAGACAAAATATTACACCGGTCCCACCGACGACGACGACGCGACCGACGGCCAGTTCGTAAGATCTTTATTGCAAAAACGCCTGTAATCCAATGGTTAGCAAATTGATCAGTCTAAGGAAAATCGAATGTGCTAAACATTGAAAGCTATAAGATATGCCTTGCAAACAATAACGCAACATGAAACATTTACCACCACATGACCACCTAATTTTAAGTTAAATTTGTCTTCGTGTTTTTTCTTTAGCTTATTTGACACAGATGACTCTAAAGTCTTCTGTACACGGGTAGAGTAAACGGTGGAGTAGAGCGGTAGAGTAGCTTGCCCGCGGTGCTAGCTACTCTACTCTACCAAATTTCAGTACCCACTCTAGTCTACCAATGATGTCTACATTAGTATAGTTAGTACTCTACCACTCTACTCTACCTGTGTACAGCAGGCTTAAGTGTCTCGAAATAAAATAAACCAGTTCGTTAATTTCGTTGATAGTTGGCAAGCATGCAAAATATACCTAAGGTTTGCAATGCCTCTTCTGCTTTACGAAAAGAAATATTTTATTACACATTATCTAATTTAGTCTACTTGACGCCCTAGTATGTTTTTCATGCGCCGCTTACTTATACCTGGGTGTATACCATCAACTTTAAGACAGCGATTCAAAAATAGCGCGATGCAGAATAGGTTCCTAAAATGAAATGCTTTCATTCGTACTATGACCTTCTAAAAACTGGATCGCAAATGAGTTGCTAAATGTGAATGGCCGAACGATTTGAGTCCTTATTTCTTCTACCCGTCTCTTTCACTCGATTCTCTCATGCCCGGAGAGTGAAAGGGACGGGTATAACTTGCAGGTGTCATGTTAGCTTGGCCGAGTAATAAGTCAAATAAGAGTTGATGACAGCTCAGCGGCTGTGAAATGTCATTGAATGATCACTGAATCGCTGTCATTGATATTAAGCTGTCGTGGTACGAATAAGCGAAGCAGATCAGTTTAGGTCCTAAACAAAACCGCAATAAGAGTTGTGGTAGGCACCCTGTACTGCAAGAGTGATAAACATTGAAAACTAGGGACCCGCTACGGGTTTGCACGGGTGCAACATGAATGTTTTATATATATGTATAAACCATCCTCTTGAATCTATTTGTCTATTTATGATGCGTAGATCGGCGTACAGACGGCACGGTAGCGGGTAGAGAGTTTGTTTTATACTACGTAGGTATATATATAAATTATGTCAAGCTCTTTTTCTCTATCGAGCGAACGGAAAGTAGGCAAGGAAAAAATACAAAAGATAATTTTAAAGCGTTTTTATTCTAAAAAAACAACGTACACTAATTGAATCACCGCTCTTAAAATGAGCGAATCTCGATTGTTTTTCCTTTTTCATTATACTGTATAATTTATCACAATTAAACTTCGAACATGGTCCATCGAAGCGGCTTACTGTCTGGTAGTTCTGGCGATGTATTCCAGAGCCCTGGCGATTTGAGCGGGCACAGGGGGAGGAGTGGGGATGGCAGAACCCTGAAAATATTAAATATATAAAAATTCTTCGCCATTGTGTAGATAATTCTTTGTGATAAATTGCAAATAAATTGAAAATTCGTAACAATTTGTTCAGACGAAGAATTAACACCTGACGGTCCTGTGAAGTCTAGACAAGATTAAACTAGACTAGACTTCACAGGTCAGGTGTAATTTTTTAAACGACTAGATTAAACTAGACGACTAGAATCGTTAAGTGCGATGTTAGAAAATTTGACTGAATAGAATTTTTAAGTGATGGTTGAAGTTTTGTTGGTAATTTTTAATGTCATCAAACTAAGCTTCATCGCGGGAGAAATGGAGTTTCTTGTCTTAATATCACTAAAGATCATTACTAAAGATGACTTTCTCACCTGAGGTTGGTATCCGTTTTCGTCAGCTACGTAGGTGATGGAAACCACCTGTCCCTCGGGAGAAGTCCAGGAGAAGGAGCCTTGGGCTACATCGGGGACCACGGGAGGGTTGCCTCCGAAATTGCGAGGAGTACCCTGCTCTTGGGCGGCGATGCCATTGTCTGTTTCGTAGCTACAATCGTTAAAAAAATGGTGTTATTCTTTTGGTTTACGAAGGTAAATGAATTAACGAGTTTCAAATGTATTGCGTGACGTTACAGATACCGTAAGATATATAGAAAGAAACTTACTATTTTCTAAAAATAAAATTGTTAAAGTATCTTAATTTGCTTCAATAGAAAATAATAATATCTTCGTCTATATTTTCGACCTAAATACTATAAAGCTCTGAGCGCCCATCATTGAAATATTAAAGTAATGTTGACCTATATATTGCGTATAGCGCCGTCTTGCTTATACAAAATAACTACAACATTGCTTTACAAATCGTGGTTAGACTTTTGTTTTCACGTAAAAGTTATATTTAACGCAAGCTGCGTTTCTATACGTTAAATTAAATATGGCTAATCATAAATAACACATTACTTGAATTGATATAAACGACATCGATACTTGCCCGTTTTATTATATCCAATACGAATAACGACCATACTTTACATAATTATTAAATGTATCTTTCGTCATATTTCGGTAACCGATTGAAGATTTTTTTGCCAGTAGTTTTTGATAATACCAGCCTATGTAATAGTAAGGTATGTTTATTTTAATATCTTTCGTATTTTATAACATTTCTTTTGTATAATTTTGTATTGCGCAAAAAAGGTAACTTAGGTAAAAATACAATTTGATTGCATGGTCTTTACAATAAAAATAATACAAATTCACATTAATGCTATAGCCGATTTGCGGATGTCCGCAAATCGGCTATCTGCATGTGCAGTTCTTGAATTCCACGCAAAACACGTAATCTGTGATTTTATTGTAAACTGAGCATAAGTATTATAATTATATCAAATACTCCTAATTGTTATTTTAGCGTCCGTACAGTCCGTTCTGGCGAAGGCGAAGTTTAGACCAGACAATATGTGAATAATTCAGACCAGGTTACAAATTCAGTACCATAAGCTTGTAGTACACACAGGGTAGCAGTAGTTCCAGTCAGTATTGATGTCATTGCCGTGCCACTAGCACCGGCTCCAGGAAGAACACGGCTGTGAAGCGCGCAACGAAGAAAACTAACCAAACGTCGGAATCCTGAATGAGAACTCACAAGTAACTGCCATCAGGGTTGATGTCGTTACTGGACCTCACGATGCAGGGCGTTGCGGGCGTATTCATAGACCTTAAGGACCACTCGCACGTGCTCTGGGATGACCACAGGCTGGATGGGCTGCGGCACAGGGTGGCTCGGCTGTGTGGAGTGGAACCCGCAGCGAAAAAACTAACAAGATATCTGAATTTCAAACGTGTACTCACAAGTAGCTGTAGCTGCCATAAGGGTTGATGTCGTTGCCGGACCTCAGGATGGTGGGACGTTGCTGGCGTCTTCATAGACCTTAAGGACCACTCGCACGAGCTCCGGGATGACCACAGGGCGGATGGGTTTCGGCACAGGGTGGCTCGGCTGCGTGGAGTGGAACCCGCAGCGAAAAAAACTAACAAGACATCTGAATTTTAAACGTGTACTCACAAGTAGCTGTAGCTGCCATCAGGGTTGATGTCGTTGCCGGACCTCAGGATGGCGGCGTTGCTGGCGTCTCCATAGACCCTGGGAGCCACTCGCACAGGCTCCGGGATGACTACGGGCCGGATCGGTTGTGGCACAGGGCGAACCGGCTGCACGGGGCGAACCGGCTGCACGGAGCGGAATCCGCCGAACGGCTGGTACCGGGCGTTGTTGAAGTTGCTGCCGAAAGAGGCGGCGTTGGTCGCGGCGAACACGCACGCTAGGATTGCCACCTGAATAAGCAAGGTTTTGTTATTACGCTTACCAAACATTTTAATCTTTTTGAATAATTTCAATAAGTTTTCAGTAAATTGTTTTTCAAGTAGGTACCTAATTATTTAAAATTATAATTTCTTTTTCTTGTTTTACTTTTTTATTTACATAGCTATTTTCTAATACTTATAAACATTTTAGTAGTAATAAGACTAAGTACTAAAAAAATGGGATCCTATTACAGATGAATAGGATCTCGAGCCACCGAAGACAAAAATATTTTTCTTATTTTTCAATTATCTTAGAAAAATATGATTGGGTGATTATTAATAACAAAGTGTTTGTCTACAACTTACAGCGAATTTCATTTTGATTAGTTTGCTTAGCTTCGATGGACTAGTTTGAATGCGATTCAAAAATTCCGCGCTACCTTTATATATCACTGATACATCCACCCACTTTAGGCGTCGAATTGCAATAACATTTAAATAATTTGACGCCGTCTGAGAAATGATTCAAGTATAACTATGGCTCTCTATGGTATTAAATATAACACCTCATAATGTCGTTCTTGAAGTCATTACTCACGCTGAATTAACGAGGAAATAAAATTAAGCTTGAAATGTTTATTACTTAATTTTTATTTGATTCTAATGAACCTTGTCATTTGAGGATTATTCTTACAAAAAATATCACTTTTCTTAAATTTTAGAAGTAAGTATTTTTACCATCACACTATACTACTTTCACTATCTAATCGCATTATAACTTTTCAGTAAAATAATTTTATGAAAAGGAAGGTAAAGTCGACCAGGAAAGTGCTTTATCAGTTTTGTTGACAATTCCAATACATATATATATAAAACCACCGGAAAATAACAGAAACCGCAAATTTATAAATTTCCTAAAAAATAATATCCACGAAATTTAAGGCTATCGCGAAGCGCAGCGAAGCGATTGCCTTAAATTAATAACTAAATATCTAACCTATCACGTGTTCTACCAGGACTTCTGAAAAGTTATAAATGGCCTTAATTATTATTTTCATGTGCTTTATGAGAAGATGCATTGTTACTGTCATTTATTTCAGAATATTCTGATTCACAAACCGTCGTCTGAAGCGCTCCCGACAGCGGAATGTATGCACTGTCTCTGTCACTCACTGAAGAATAGACAAAGACAAAGCATAGAATTTGAATCCAATTCCGTTTCCGATGGTTTGTGAATCAGGGGGCAGATCCGAATTCATTGTCGTACGATTGCATTGTGACTCTTCACGTAGTCTGCTGTTTGGATTTTGTATTTTTAATGCTTTACTTTGCCTTCGTTAAACCACATAAACTGATAATACCTAAGTGAAATAAAATAAAATAAATAAAATATGTTTATGTGTCAGTAATGTACAATGATTAAAGAAACATGTATATTAATTAACGTAAGTATATAATTATTGAATCATTAGACGTATCAGTCGTATTAGAGCAAAATTTATCATACTCATATAAGACAGTATAGTTTCGAAACAAGTCATTTGTAAAGGTCTTGTATTGAGCTTATATATGAAAAAGTATTACACGCACAAATTACTTTACTCAATACGCGCGTGTTGGGTCGGGAGTACCTACGTCAGTTCATTTGTTTGGTTTCTTTGAGCTACTATGTTTAAAACATTTGTAAATATTGTAATAGTAGTTAATGTGACTGTTACATAATAAGGGGTATTAAAACACGAAGGGGAGTTTCAACAATCGGCCAAGTGCGAGTCGAACTCGCCCATGATGGGTTCCGTACCCACTTAACGTACCGATTACATACACCTAGACAAAATACCACTACCATTTTTCGCCAGCAAAAAGTAACTTTGTTTTTCATAGTGTTAGTAGGTATGAATTACCAAGTTACATTTGCAGTTTTAAAATAACTCAGTTTTTCATAGTGTTTGTATGAAGGAAAAGTTATATTTGCGGTTTTTGAAAATTTGATATATCTCAAAAACTGTTGACTATATCTCGTTCAAACCAATTTTTGTTATAAGAGTTTATTGAGGTCTGTAGCATATATATACCTTAGACGTTTCACTTTCCTATTTAAAAGTTAGAGGGGGGCGTAGGGCTGTAGGAGGAGCTTGCCACCTCGGGCCCTCTACATTATGACCTAATTGACGGGGCGGAGAGATCAAGAAGTGAGGGGTTTAGTGGGTATTCTCCCTTCCTGATCCCCCATTGAGTATCTGACACTGGATGGAGGATCAGGAAGTGGCCAGGAGAGTCCCACATAACCACCGTCCGCACACCGCACGCGGACGGGGTATGCTTAAATGCATTCCCCTCACTATAAAAAATAAAAAATAAAAGGGGGGGGGGGCAAACATTTTACCACTTTGGAAGTGTAGGTACTTATATCTTACAAATTATTTTTGGAACTGTTACGTACCATGCAAAGTTAAAGGCAAAATTAAATGTTTGTAAACATTTTTCAACAGAATATTGTGTAATATTTGGATATATTACGCTCAAAGTGAGGAATCGCTTATTGAGTGAAATAAACTCATATCGCGTTTTGGTCACTGTAAAATAACCACATCGCGAAATTCATGTTTAGTAAGGCCCTTACGAAAATGCGCACGGGCGCGGCGACGCGTAATCTTAGAAAAAGCGAAATTCGTGTCGCGTGGCCGTCATGTAGGTATATCTACGACCACAACGCATTGTGACGTCGAAGTAAAGCCATGATGCGTATTATGGAATTGATTTTAAATTATTTTTATGCATTTAAAATGCTATTATGTAAGTAAAGGCAAAATAGTGGTAGCAAAAAATCACCAGTTCTGTAAGTAACTTTCAGGCGGGTTTTTTTTTACTATCACAATTTATATTTCCTTTGTAATATATCAAATGCTGTAATGGGTCATACTACTAGTCTTGAAACTTGGGGATATTTAATCCGTTTAATATTAAATAATTGAATAGCTACAATCTCCAAATGATAAAGATCACACATTAGATACATTGAATAGCTACAATCTCCAAATAATAAAGATCACACATTTAGGTACTTGCCATATTTTACTACAACATACTTAAGTGTTAAAAAAATTGCAAACGGAAAATAAGATCATATTTAGTAAGCTGACCTATTAAATATGGTTGTGCACTTCAATCTTCTAGATATTCATCTTGCGGAATTAGATTGAACTTTACCGCTTTGATTGAGCAAATAAATATACGAGTAGGTATATCTTAAAAATAAAAAGGTCAATGTGTTATTCAGAAATTAAGATATTACTATGATTTTTTAGATGTTTTACATATTCATTTTCATCTGGTTTTTAATGATCCATGTGACTTGGTTTGGTGTTCCCAAATGAGATTTGTTTCAAAAAAGTGTTTCACTGTAAAAAAGTAAAATATACCGTTTACAAAGATGCAATATCTAGCTATGCTAGCCTAAAATTTGTACCAAAATCGTGACAAAGCCATAACGCCCATTCAAACTTAAGCGATTTTTTTATTCGCTCTCTTTGCGGAAATATAATGTTATACAATAAATCAAAAAAGCTCGGACACCTCCTAAAACAATCGAAATGAAAGAAAAGGAGGAGAATAGTTTTACAAAAACATATTATGATCAAATTATTTAAAAATTCTCCTCATCGTTATGTTCCGGTGAGTACGATTGTCTGATTATAGTCTGAAACAGTCTTTAAATTATTTTTTATGCATTCACAATGCAATTTTGTAAGTATAGGAAAAATGTGATAGTAAAAAACCACGAGCCCTATAAGTAGCTTTCAGGCGGGATTCGAACCCGCGCCTCCGGGAATCCGGCCCGATGCTCTGACCAACTAAGCTACCGAAAGGCCTACACGACTCGTCGAATTTTGCTATCACTTGTTACGCTGTAGGCCAGCGTTGCTTCATCAATGCGAGGAAACCCTCGCATCCGAAAGAAACATTTTTACAAATGTTTAACAATCGATTAAGATGAAACAGCCATTATAAGATTTTAAATTATTTTTTATGCATTCACAATGCAATTTTGTAAGTATAGGAAAAATGTGATAGTAAAAATGTTTCTTTCGGATGCGAGGGTTTCCTCGCATTGATGAAGCAACGCTGGCCTACAGCGTAACAAGTGATAGCAAAATTCGACGAGTCGTATAGGCCTTTCGGTAGCTTAGTTGGTCAGAGCATCGGGCCGGATTCCCGGAGGCGCGGGTTCGAATCCCGCCTGAAAGCTACTTATAGGGGTCGTGGTTTTTTACTATCACATTTTTCCTATACTGAAACAGTCTTCTAGATTCTATAAGATCTACATATATTCAAGCTTGCATTAAGAACGAATGCTCATGTGTTCCTTCTGATCTCGGCAATGATGTGGAATATGATTTTGTTCACTTTTACTACTTATGTTCATTCACCATATTATATTTATCTATACTTTTAATTGAAAGGCGACCTTCGCCAATTTAATACCGAGCGTATTAAAGAGGCTATTGAGCGCAACAAAGGCTCCAAAGTGTTCGCTAGAGATCTGGCTATAGGGCAAAGTCAACTGACGAGGCTGCAAGCTGAGGACGGTAGTATCATTTCATCAGCACCTGAAATCCTGAGGGAGATTGAGAGTTTCTATGGACAGTTGTACTCCACGCAAACACCTGTTGAAAGTAAGGGTACAGAACCTAGAGCCAAGCTTACCCGACACTATACCGAAGATATCCCAGACGTCAGCCTGTACGAGATTAGAATGGCTCTCAAGCAGCTCAAAAACAACAAGGCGGCGGGTGGTGACGGAATCACAACAGAACTTCTGAGAGCGGGTGGTAAGCCGATACTTAAGGTCCTCCAGAAGCTCTTCAACTCTGTCATCCTCGAGGGCAAAACGCCAAAGGCATGGGGCAGAAGCGATGTGATGCTGTTCTTCAAGAAGGGTGATAAGACTCTCTTGAAGAACTACCGACCCATCTCGCTTCTGAGCCATATCTACAAGTTCTTTTCGAGAGTCATTACGAATCGTCTCGCTCGCAGGTTTGACGACTTCCAACCTCCCGAACAAGCCGGGTTCCGAAAAGGTTATAGTACCATAGACCACATTCATACGCTGCGGCAAGCTATACAGAAGACCGAAGAGTATAACTTGCCACTATGCTTGGCGTTCGTGGACTATGAGAAGGCCTTTGATTCGATCGAGACCTGGGCAGTGCTGCAGTCTCTCCAGAGGTGCCAAATAGACTACAGGTACATCGAGGTGCTGAGGTACTTATACCAAAACGCCACCATGTCGGTCCGATTACAGAACCAGAGCTCTAATCCTATCCAACTACAGCGAGGTGTGAGACAGGGAGACGTCATTTCTCCGAAACTGTTCACAGCTGCGTTGGAGGATATTTTTAAGCTACTGGACTGGCAAGGATTCGGCATTAACATCAATGGCGAGTACCTAACACACCTGAGGTTTGCCGATGATGTAGTTCTCATGGCTGAGACCTTGGAAGACCTGAACACAATGCTCGAAGATCTCAGCAATGCTTCCCAAAGAGTGGGTCTGAAGATGAACATGGATAAGACGAAAATCATGTCCAATGCCCATGTTGCATCCGCTCCAGTTAATGTTGGGAACATAACACTCGAAGTTGTTGACCACTATGTCTACCTAGGACAGACAATCCAATTAGGTAAGTCCAACTTTGAGAAAGAGATCTCTCGTCGAATCCAGCTCGGATGGGCAGCGTTTGGGAAGCTCCGGCATATATTTGCGTCCAAAATTCCTCAATGTCTCAAGACGAAGGTCTTTGACCAGTGTGTGTTGCCAGTTATGACTTATGGAAGCGAGACGTGGTCTTTTACTATGGGTCTCATAAGAAGGCTCAAGGTCACCCAGCGAGCAATGGAGAGAGCGATGCTTGGTATTTCTCTGCTCGATCGAATCAGAAATGATGAGATCCGCAGGAGAACTAAAACGACCGACATCGCTCGAAGGATTGCTCAGTTGAAGTGGCAGTGGGCGGGACACATAGCGCGGAGAACCGATGGCCGTTGGGGCGGAAAGGTTCTCGAATGGCGACCGCGAACCGGACGACGTTCCGTGGGCAGACCCCCTACAAGGTGGACCGACGATCTGGTCAAGGTCGCGGGAAGCCGCTGGATGCGGGCAGCGCAGGACCGATCGTTGTGGAGATCCTTGGGGGAGGCCTATGCCCAGCAGTGGGCGTCATACGGCTGAAATGATGATGATGATATTTTTAATGGAAGGTATGTTTAATTTTTAAGTTTATTTAAATCTATAGGTATTTATTTCTACCGCTTTTGAGTTTTCTCTGTTTGCTGGTAGAGAATGCTTTTAGCGTTAAGCCCGCCTCTTGTACTGTACTTTTAATATATTTTGTACAATAAAGTAATAAAATTAAATACTTAAATGATATGCGAACAAAACAGAAATGTAAATCCTCCCACACTGGCGTGGGACACATATAGTGCGATATAAAGAGCGATACACACGGGCGTCAATGGCGTGATTTTTCACGGCGCGGTTGAGTAATTCAGGTGTGCAAGTAAAGGTCTGCCAGGCTTCATGTAACTTGAGTGCGTATGGCATCTGTATCGATACAAACGCGCGTCGACTAGCGCTACTAAATTCGCGGTGTGCATGTGCTCTAACAAGAAGCGTGTGACGATAAGGGTCAAAACATTCAGTGTTGTGGTTCGTGGTGTATTGACGCCCGCCAGAAACGTAATCGGTGTCCTAAATTTAGTATGGTAAGACACACATTATTAATTCAGTGTGTTGTGTTGCGGCTCCATCTGTAGCGTCGATATATTTTTTTATTATTTTTTTATTTAGGGAACAAACGTCATTTACAAATTTTGAGTGAAAAAGATATTGGTAAACAAATACCGTTTTAGTACCATAACTTGATATAGGTAATCAATATTGATCATGGAAGATCGTGTCGGATGCTCTTCTGAAAAGTACCGACTAAAAAACAAACGATAACAGAACAAAACATAACAAAAAGCAATCATCATTTAAAATAATAATAAAAATGTTAAACCGAAACTTACCTAAACCAGACAACATAAGCAGAAAAAAGTAGGTAGAGCACGATACCCCTTTGTGGCCACTTCGAAGATTTTTTCACTTTTAAGCACTAAGTACTAAATGGCCTTTATCTTAAACTAGCGCTCCGCGTGGCTCCGCTGGCGACTTCGTCTGCGTCTTTTTACCCCCTCAGAGGTAGAATTTCCAAAAACCCTCTCGTAGTACCCTCTACCTCAACAGAGAGTTTTCTTGCTGTTAATTTTGTGTTTAAAGTTCGCAGCAGGCTGAGCGATAAAACCATAGATGCATTTGCCTTCTTGAAAAGTTATTTTTGTAATTTTTGATAAACATGTAGTTTCACTTAACTTTCTAATCTGCACACTGATAATTCGTTTATTTTCTAATTATTACACACACACACATACTATTAATTACAAACAAGGTAAATATAAAAAAACGAATAGAGGCAATTCAAGGGAGACACAGAAGACTTTACTACATGAACTACATATTTTACGAAACAAAATAATTATTTAAATTTTTAGTTTTTTGCATTCACCATGCAATTTTTATTATACAGGATTTTTTTTATCAGTGCACAAATTTTTAGGATCGACTCAGAAGCGATAGGTGAGCAACTTTCTCCTAGAAACATGGGTCGAAATACGACAAAAATTTTTGGACTTCCCATACTAATTCGATCACATGATCAGTCCGATTTGTATGAAAGGTCAAAAATTTTTTGTCATATTTCGACCTATGTTTCTAGGAGAAAGTTGTTCACTTACCGATTCTGAGTCGATCCTAAAAATTTGTGCACTGATAAAAAAAATATTCTGTAGAAAAATGGAAAATGAAGTATTTAGGTATTTAGGTTGTGAGACGAGTCGATTTTTTCTAAATACTTCATTTTCCATTTTTCTATAAGTAACAAAAGAATTGTATGTATGTGCAGCAGCAAATTGGGCCAAGGCTATCAGTTCAGTGTAGTTTTTTGCCCGGAGGCAAAAACACTAATTTTCACTGATTAATCTAATATAAAACTTTAAATGTGTTGTTCTAGTGAAAAAAAGCCATTAATTTCATCAAACTGGAATATTCACGATTCCCGGGAACCACCGGGAATTCAAAATAACTAAATTAACCAAAATTCAAAATAATTGTTTCCGAATTCCGGGAATGAAAAAAAACCGGGAATCCTGATACCCTAATTGTAATGTGCTAGAAATCGATCAATTACAAAGTAAAAAGCAAAGGTTTATAATAAATTTCATCTATATCAAATTTCTTAAAATTTAAAACAGAAAATGGCGTTTGTTGAAAAACCATCGTATGACATAAGTAATTCTAACGATTGTTATTATTACCTTCAAATCATCATCATCATCATCATGTCAGCCGAACGACGCCCACTGCTGGGCATAGGCCTCCCCCAAGGATCTCCACAACGATCGGTCCTGCGCTGCCCGCATCCAGCGGCTTCCCGCGACCTTGACCAGATCGTCGGTCCACCTTGTAGGGGGCCTGCCCACGGAACGTCGTCCGGCACGCGGTCGCCATTCAAGAACCTTTCCGCCCCAACGGCCATCGGTTCTCCGCGCTATGTGTCCCGCCCACTGCCACTTCAATGATGCAATCCTTCGAGCGATGTCGGTTGTTTTAGTTCTCCTGCGGATTTCATCATTTCTGATTCGATCGAGCAGGGAAATACCAAGCATCGCTCTCTCCATTGCTCGCTGGGTGACTTTGAGCCTTCTTATGAGACCCATAGTAAAAGACCACGTCTCACTTCCATAGGTCATTACTGGCAACACACACTGGTCAAAGACTTTCGTCTTGAGACATTGAGGTATTTCGGACGCGAATATATGTCGGAGCTTCCCAAACGCTGCCCATCCGAGCTGGATTCGACGAGAGATCTCTTTCTCAAAGTTGGACTTACCTAACTGGACCGTCTGTCCTAGGTAAACATAGTGGTCAACAACTTCGAGTGTAATGTTCCCAACATTAACTGGAGCGGGTGCAACATGGGCATTGGACATGATTTTTGTCTTGTCCATGTTCATCTTAAGACCCACTCTTTGCGAAGCATTACCGAGATCTTCGAGCATTGTGTTCAGGTCTTCCAAGGTCTCAGCCATAAGAACTACATCATCGGCAAACCGTAGATGTGTTAGGTACTCGCCATTGATGTTGATGCCGCATCCTTTCCAGTCCAGCAGCTTAAAAATATCCTCCAACGCAGCTGTGAACAGTTTGGGAGAGATGACATCTCCCTGTCTCACACCTCGCTGTAGTTGGATAGGATTAGAGCTCTGGGTGCATACCATCAACTTTAAGACAGCGATTCAAAAATAGCGCGATGCAGAATAGGTTCCTAAAATGAATTGCTTTCTTTCGTACCATGACCTTCTAAAAACTGGATCGCAAATGAATTGCTAAATGTGAATGACTGAACGATTTGTGTCCTTATTTCTTCTACCCGTCTCTTTCACTCGATTCTGTCATGCCAGGAGAGTGAAAGGGACGGGTATAACCTGCAGGTGACATGTTAGCTTGGCCAAGTTATACGTCAAATAAGAGTTGATGACAGCTCAGCGGCTGTGAAATGTCATTCAATGATCACTGAATCGCTGTCATTGATATTAAGCTGTCGTGGTACGAATAAGCGAAGCAGATCAGTTTAGGTTCCTAAACAAAACCGCAATAAGAGTTGATGGTAGGCACCCTGGTTCTGTAATCGGACCGACATGGTGGCGTTTTGGTATAGGTACCTCAGCACCTCGATATACCTGTAGTCTATTTGGCACCTCTGGAGAGACTGCACCACGGCCCAGGTCTCGATCGAATCAAAGGCTTTCTCATAGTCCACGAACGCCAAGCAAAGTGGCAAGTTATACTCTTCGGTCTTCTGTATAACTTGCCGCAGCGTATGAATGTGGTCTATGGTACTGTAGCCTTTCCGGAACCCGGCTTGTTCGGGAGGTTGGAAGTCGTCGAACCTGCGAGCGAGACGATTCGTAATGACTCTCGAAAACAACTTATAGATATGGCTCAGAAGCGAGATGGGTCTATAATTCTTCAAGAGAGTTTTATCACCCTTCTTGAAAAACAGCATCACATCGCTTCTGCCCCATGCCTTTGGCGTTTTGCCCTCGAGGATGACAGAGTTGAAGAGCTTCTGGAGGACCTTAAGTATCGGCTTACCGCCCGCTCTTAGAAGTTCTGTTGTGATTCCGTCATCACCCGCCGCCTTGTTGTTTTTGAGCTGCTTGAGAGCCATTCTAGTGCCGTGGTGGTGAAATTAAATATCATATAAGAATATGATATCCAGACATCTAAAGATAATGACGTCTTGAAGATAGTGACTGTAGATTCACGACTATAAATGTTTTTTCCGGCTTTCATCGTAATTATTATAAATGTACTAGCTTCCGGCGGGCCTCGCACGAGGCTGCTCACTTGGTGAGGGAGGACCCGCCTAATCACGTAAAAACGGCTGCTCGGATTTTTATGAAATTAAAACATAGAATACTTTTTATCCTGGTTATTGGTCCCCTAAGTATTTTCTCGAATGTCCACGCGGACGAAGTCGCGGGCGGAAGCTAGTACATAATAAGTGTCTGTTTCACAATCAAAAAGTTAGTTCTGAGTAGCTTAGGTACCAAGAGCTTTTAGGGTACTTAAGATGATTTAGGTTTCTATACCCTATTTACCCCCTGGGTTTGATTTTCGGAAAACTACGAAATGTGTTGCCTATTTGTTTTAAGAAGTAAGCCTACAAAGTTTAAAGTTAAAATACTATTTTACCCCTTGATTTTTCATTCAAAACTTTACCCCTATTTCAACCTTTCAGGGGTTGAATCATGTTCAGCGTGTTAAACATCAAAATAAATGCCATTTTTGCAATCGTCATCCCATAAAACCTCAATAACGACATCCATATCGATTTTTAGGTTTATTTATCCCATTTAACCTCTAAGGGGTTGAGTTTCGAAAAAATACGAAATACTTATGTGTTTGCTTATTTGTTTTACTTTCTGACTGTTCAGTACACCCCTGCCTATACCGCGGAATCACTTAGCGCAGTGGAAGATTTATCATGAGTAGACTCCGGACAAGAACTAGGTTTCAGCCGGGATGTAACTGAACAATTGACTGCGATACACAGCGGAGAGAATGGTAAGTAAGGTGAGGCTACATACGGGTCCGTGTGTCGAACGTCTCCAAGGCAGAAGTGGTGTAAGGGAGCGCGCGCGCCCCTGGGGTCCTTTCTTCGTCTTCTGCAGACCTTACCAACTCGTCACCTCACTCACAACACATACAACACAGCGTTCCCAAGACACTGGGCGCTTCAACAAGATACACAATAACACACGGAGGAGCTTTTTGTCAAGATATATATTGCCCCTGCAACAACGCGTGGTGGACAATTATCTTTCTTTCAAAACTCCGCGACCAGCCCGATGGATGGCGTCAAAACCTTGGTCGTACAAAACGGGATCACATAGATAATTTAAGATTTTATTCAAACTCGATATGCCAGGCACATTCAACGCGAGCGATTTTTTAACAATTCAGCAAAAATTAATCCGACATTTTTCTAACAAGAATTCCAATCAAGTGTCACTGTCAACTTCAAGTGACAGCCAAATGTCAATTTGACGTGACATTAGAGACGCGTTCAGAAACGTCGATCTTTTCCGAACATCCCCCCGCCCCGGACCGTTAAGAACGGTACGTCAATCTACGGGTAATCGGGAGAGCCCACTAACTGCTCTCTTCAAAACCGAATCTCGAACCAAAACCTCAGCAAAACGAGGAACTCCGTCAGTTCCGGGGTAGAGTTTAACAATGCGCCCCCTTCGCCAACATAGGGGCGGCAGGTTAGCATCCTTAATCAACACGAGGTCGCCAGTCTGGGGTGGGGTGGTTTTATCTGTCCACTTCACGCGCTGTTGTAGGATATGCAAATACTCCATCGACCAACGTGCCCAGAAGTTTTGGGACATCTGTTTCAAAAGTTGGTATCGCGACAAACGATGGGATCCTACATCCTGAATCGGATATTCAGGCAAAGCCAAAAGGGGCTGTCCGATCAAGAAATGACCTGGGGTCAACGCTTCCAGGTCATTCGGGTCCGAAGACAACGGGCACAAGGGTCGCGAGTTGAGGACGGCCTCAATTTTACAAAATACCGTATCAAGTTCCTCAAACGTGAGAATAGTTTCTCCAATCACGCGACGCAAGTGTGTCTTGGCAGCCTTTACACAAGCTTCAAAAATTCCTCCCCAGGTCGGACAAGCTGGAGGGCTAAACTTCCAGATTATCCCACGCCGGGAGAGGGTGGTTCCAATGTCTATTTTATTATCAACAAAAAACTTAACTACTTCCTTAAGATAATTACACGTTCCCTTATAATTAGTACCACAATCGGAACGTATCAATGTCGGCAGTCCTCTACGGGAAACAAATCTGCTCAAGGCGGCGACAAAGGCTTCGGTAGACAATTCCGAGACAATTTCCAAATGGACAGCCTTGGTGGACAAACACACAAACACGCACAAGTACGCCTTATAGGTTTTAGCATTACGCAGTCTCGAAGCCTTTACAGTAAAGGGACCGGCGAAGTCGGTGGCGACTCCGGCAAAAGCTCTACATTCTGTGACGCGATCAGCAGGCAAATCACCCATCTGGGGCTGCATGGTCGCGGCCTTCAATCGATAACAAGGCAGGCAACGGAAAACCACAGTGCGAATGGCTCGACGAGCAGACAAAATCCAAAATTCACGCTGCAAAATGGCCAACAAAGCATTACAGCCAGCATGTTGTGCATTCACATGGCGATCTGTTATTATCAGTTGAGTCAAATGTCCGGCTTTAGGTAACAAAAGGGGGTGACGAGCTCCATACGGCAGGTTCGCATTTCGAAGTCTTCCGCCGACTCGCAAAAGCCCACTCTCGTCCAGGAAGGGATTTAATCGCGATACCGCGCCCTTCAACTTGCGACGGCCTAAACGCAAAATTTCAATCTCGGACTCAAAACTATCAGCTTGTACTCTCCGGACCCAAAACAAGAGCGCGTCCCTACGCTCGTCCGGAGTGAGAACCGACGAATCACGCCTCGCGCGTGGGTTTCTGCAATTGTACGCAAAACGTCTGATCCAAGCGGTAACACCAAGCAGCTTCTGTAAGGAGCTGTACCGATCCAACAACAAATCCTTTTCCCCGGCGGGGTTAGTCTCCAGGACGCATGCCCGCATATCAGGAACGGCTACGTTCGACAACGCTGGAGAGGGCGGCCACTCCGACTCAGGCCGCATCAACCACTGTGGGCCCCACCAGAGGGGGTGGTTAATTAGGGTTGGGGCTACACAACCCCGAGACGCACAATCCGCGGGATTCATGGTTCCCGGCACGTGTCTCCAAATCAACTCGATGTCGGAATTACAAATCTGCGACACTCGATTGGCCACAAACACGTCCAAGGTGTGCGCCGGAGCCTTCAACCAACAAAGGACGTCCTGACTGTCCGTCCAAGCATAAGCCTCTTGTATCTTAATAGATCGACCTAATGTGAGCCATACGTGGTTCAACAAACGCATTAGGAGGGCAGCTCCACACAATTCCAACCTCGGGATCGTATGACGAGTCCGAAGGGGAGCGACTTTGCTTTTCGCTATCACCAGATGCACAGCAACAACTCCGTCAACAGTAACGGTGCGGAGGTACACAGCCGCAGCAAATCCACGTTCGGAGGCATCGGAAAAGCCGTGAAGAGTAACTTTACAATTTTCAGAAGGGAGGAATAGCCTCGGCAAATGCACTTCATTAATCTCGGGGAGGGATGAAACGAAGCTCGACCAATCTCGGAGTAACTCGTCCGAGAGGGGTTCATCCCACGACACACCCGAAGCCCATAACCGTTGCAAGAAACACTTGGCCATAAACAGCACGGGGCAAATCCACCCATTGGGGTCAAAGGTACGTGCGACAGTAGACAATACTGAACGCTTGGTCCAGACTTTCGGTGGTCGTAAATCCACACAATAAGTGAACGTGTCAGAGACCGGTTTGTACTGTACGCCAAGGACGGTCACCACATGGGGATTATCAACATTTTCGAATAGGTGGGGGTCCTGCTGGTGCTCTTCGGGCAAACCTACCAGTACATCAGGCGAGTTGGATATCCATTTCCTCAACTCGTAACCTCCCGACTTCAAAAGGGCGGTGAGTTCGTCTCTCAGGACAATCGCCTCTGAGACAGATGAGGCGCCCGTGCAAATGTCATCCACATAGACGTCACTGGCCAAAATGGCGGAGGCGCGAGGATATCTCAAGCGCTCCTTCTCGGCCAACTCCAACAAAGAACGAATCGCAACAAACGGGCTCGAAGCCAAACCGTACGTATTCGTATTCAATTCATAAATCAACAAGGGGTCCCTAGGACTCTCTCTCCACAAAATCAATTGGTACCTCCTATCCTCTGGATGGATGACCGTTTGTCTGAACATCATCCGGATGTCAGTCATAAATACAATTTGGTGCCGCCGGAAGTTGGTCAAAATGTCTGAGATCTCCGTGTGCAGCTTGGGACCTACATGCAGACACTGGTTCAAGGACGCTCCAGTAGAGGTGGGAGCCGAACCGTCAAAGACCACCCAAATCTTTCCGGATTTCAAAACGGCGTGGTGCGGCAAAAAGAAGTGCTCAACGGAGCGCCAATCCAAATCGCTCACGGACATGTGCCCTAACTCCTCATACTCCCGCATGAATTCAACATACTTCTGGCGGAAGACCGGATCCTTGCTCATGCGACGCTCCATCGCCACTAGCCTACGTTCCGCTAGCGGTCGGGATTCGCCCAGAGGAGGTCGGCCGGCACGAAAGGGGAGACGGGTGATCAAACGACCAGAGCGGAGGCGACCAGTGTTATTCTGGTAATACAACTCGCATTCATCCGCTACTGGGTCTACCCGCGGGGCTGGTGGAGGTTCCTCAACCTCCCAAAACTTCTGCACCACTTCGGAGAGAGACACATTAAAAACAAGACCGCGATCCTCATCAAGGGAATCCAAAACGCGGCGAGCAGGGCCCATCACAACTGTACCGAGTGTCGTCTGCAGAGCTACCAAGCCATCTGGCTGCAAAACTCGCTTCCCCGTCAACAAAACTCGCCCCAGGACATCGGCTCCAAGGAGAGCATCAATCGGGCCTGGGCGGAAGAAATTTGGATCTGCGAGTGGGGAATCAGACACCAAAGACAACATACTCGGTCCCAAGTCAACTGAAGGTTGACGGCCAACAACTGTGTCCAACACAATCGCCGAGGTCTTAATGCCTGGCGTGGACTTATTACGTGATGTAAATGTGAAGTCAACATGCCCTAACAACCCGGGGACTTTCACATCGCCAACACCTCTCACGCCTTCCGTGTGGGGGTGCACCTTGAGGCCCAACCGCCTAACTAACCAAGATGACACAACACACCCCTGAGCACCGGAATCCAACAAGGCGCGAACTTCCACAAGGTCGCCATTCAATCCCCTGACAAGTACAGAGGCCGTGGGCAACAAAACGGTCTCTGGAGGGGTGGCTACAATCGACCGTAAACACGTTGATTGCTAGTATGTGGGGTCCCCAGACGTCCCCCCATGGTAAGGGGGTCGCTCATAGCGATCCAGTGGGTCCCAGTCTCCCACATACTGCCTACGTCCAAATCGCCCGGTATCAGGCGGGTTATATCTCCCGGCCCCTTGAAGACGGGGCGGGCGCCGCTCCAAACGCGGGTATTCGGCGAGCGGCGGCGAGAATCGGTGCCTATCATCCACCGTGTACGTCGCCCCATAGTCGCGGGGGCACGGTGACCGATTTTCAGAGGGGGGGTCCCGGGGACCCCCGGCTGTGCGAGGCTCAACACGTTGCGGGGGGCTTCTACGACCTCCCGCAACGCTCGCAAAATCGAACCCCCTAGTTGGGGACCGATTTCCCATGGGGGGGTCCGTGGGACCCCCGCCCGTGCGAGGCTCAAAACGTCGCGGGGGGCCTCTACGACCTCCGGCAACGCCCGCATAACTCATCCCCATCCTTGGGGATCGGTTTCCCATGGGGGGGTCCCTGGGACCCCCGCCCGTTTGAGGGTCCAAACGTGGCGGAGAGCGTCTGGGGCCACTCTGGTGGCCACTAGAACTGCTGCGGGATGCGAACACCGCGGGGGGTCCGAGACCCCCACCCATACGCGGTGATCCTGCAGCGACGCGCTGCGGCGCTACGCCGCCCTCTGGGCTGTTCATGCAGAGGAGGGGATGGTGGTTGCCCTTACAAAAGCGGCATGGGTGCGCTTGGGTACATTCGCGCTGCATGTGCAGGCCCAAGCACGAGTAGCACCATGTCCGTTGTCGCGCGATCGCTCGACGGCCTTGGACGCGCTGGTCGAGGAACTTATCACAACGGGTCGTGCTGTGACCCGGTTCCCGACAGTACAAGCAGCGGGCGGTCTCCTGGACGGCGGCATAGCGGCCGGGCGCGCGAGGGGCCATACGCCCCCTACGGGGGGGTCCGGTGGGGGATCTACTCTGTGGCACAGGTCGTTCGGGTCCCATAGGACCGGCCAGAGAGGAATTATCTGCCAGTCTACTTTCTCCTTCCAGGAACGTCAAGAGGCCCGAGAAGGGTGGCAGATAAGTCGCACTATCCCCACCATACTGCTGCTCAAAACGGACCTTAACAGAGTCCGGCAACTTTCCCAGGACAATGTGCAGTAACAAAAACGACCACTGCTCCACTGGGAGTTTTAAGTTTTTCAATGCGTTGTAGGCAACCAACAGCGGATTCAACAAAGCCACTCTCAAGTGCATCACGCTGGCAACGCGGGGTAAATTCAAAATGGCGGCAACATGGTTGTCCGCCAGACGTCGTACGTTCTGGTACCGACGGGCAATCAAATCCCTAGCAATAGGGTAGTTTTCATCCGAGGGGGCCAAATGTTGAACCGATTCAAGGGCCTCCCCTTCCAACACGGATAACAAATAAGCTAACTTCTGGCCCTGGGTCAAATCGTCCCGGGCATGTACCAGACTATCAAAAATATTAATAAAGCCCTCCCAGTCCTCTAGACGACCAGCAAAGCGCCTTAAGTCTAAGGGGGCCAATCTAGCAAAGAGAGGGGGCATACTCTTAGATGTGACCGGGGACGGGCTCGGATCATTCTCTCTTGCCACTTGCAAAGGTCGAGCCACCTGAGTAATTCTGTCCGCAAAATCATAACACTGGTCCACATCCAAACCGACTTCTTGTCGCATTTCCACCTCGGCCTCAACAGTCCTTTCCAAAAATAAGGCATACTGCTCATCAACAACAGCCAAACGTATGGGCAGATCTAAGTATCTGTTCAACAAGGCCTCCGTTCTATCCGGTCGATCCAACAACGCAACCGCAGAAGCTAACCACCGTAACTCAGAACGTATTTTGGCTTTAGCAGAGGAGGCCGTCATTGTAACGTCACAAATTTATCAACAAAAACAACAAATTCAAAATATTCACTATAACACAAAATCTCCAATATTTGGAGGTTACTAATAACCACAAAATTCCAATATTACAACAACAAAGTATTTATAATGACACAAACTCTTAAATATTTGGAGGTTATCAGAAAACAACAAAACTCACTGACTATTGAAATTCACTCAAAATCACTGACTATTGAAATTCACTTGGATATCAACACAACAACAAGTTAATTTTAATTATTTCAAAGCACAAGTTTCAATGAGTTTCAATGTGTAAACAATGTCCCAAATCATTTAAGTTTCACTAAGTATTGAGTGCAAACTTATTAGCTAACCTTTTATTAGCTATTATTTTAGCAACAAACTTGTCAATATTCACAACTCAAATTTGCTAACAAAACTGAATAATAATTATTATGAGCAAAGAAAGGCATCTGTTTACATTTTGGAACTTCAATACATGACTTCAATACATTAATTACAAGACATGGAACCAATAACAAAGGAATGCCCTTTACTTTTCAAATGCAAGTTAATTACCATTTACAAGTACAAATTAATCTAGTCCGGACCAGATGGTCATCAACACGGCACTGATTAATGGACAAAGCTTTGGCGTGGGCCTCTCAGGCCTTCAAACCACGCTCCTGCTACCAAGAAATGTTCAGTACACCCCTGCCTATACCGCGGAATCACTTAGCGCAGTGGAAGATTTATCATGAGTAGACTCCGGACAAGAACTAGGTTTCAGCCGGGATGTAACTGAACAATTGACTGCGATACACAGCGGAGAGAATGGTAAGTAAGGTGAGGCTACATACGGGTCCGTGTGTCGAACGTCTCCAAGGCAGAAGTGGTGTAAGGGAGCGCGCGCGCCCCTGGGGTCCTTTCTTCGTCTTCTGCAGACCTTACCAACTCGTCACCTCACTCACAACACATACAACACAGCGTTCCCAAGACACTGGGCGCTTCAACAAGATACACAATAACACACGGAGGAGCTTTTTGTCAAGATATATATTGCCCCTGCAACAACGCGTGGTGGACAATTATCTTTCTTTCAAAACTCCGCGACCAGCCCGATGGATGGCGTCAAAACCTTGGTCGTACAAAACGGGATCACATAGATAATTTAAGATTTTATTCAAACTCGATATGCCAGGCACATTCAACGCGAGCGATTTTTTAACAATTCAGCAAAAATTAATCCGACATTTTTCTAACAAGAATTCCAATCAAGTGTCACTGTCAACTTCAAGTGACAGCCAAATGTCAATTTGACGTGACATTAGAGACGCGTTCAGAAACGTCGATCTTTTCCGAACACTGGCCATAAGCCTAAATAATAAATTTTATGAAGGACTTTCCAGATACAACATTTCATCGCCCTCTTCACCCCTTCGGGGGTGGAATTGTCAAAAACGCTGACACAGGAAAATATTAATTTTCAATTGCCAGCCTAAATACAATGTTTGAAGATCCTAACTTCAAAACTGACGGACTTTCATACAAACATTCATCCTCTATTTCACCCCCTTAGGGGTGGAATTTCCAAAAATCCTTTCTTAGAGGATGCCTACACTGTCTAACGTATCTATGTGCAAAATTTGAAGTCTCTAGGTTCAGCGGTTTTGGCTGTGCCTTGATATCTCAGTCAGTCAGTCAGTCAGTCAGGACTTTGAATTTTATATATATAGATGATACACCCTAGCTGTTTAGAATTTCTTCTCTATTTCGCTTCACTCACTCATTTCACTCCTCTTTGGTTGGTTAGGGGAGCACGAGCCTCACCAATGACCATTGTTTTTTTGACACTCGAAGACATAAGTACGTCCTTTTTTTACGAGGTTACCTTTGATCTTTAAAAACAATTCCACGAGTTTGAGTTATTCGATATGTATTCAAATCCTTATTTTACAATCTCATCATAAAACAAGTTTCTTTGTTGCGGACAGCGATTCGATTTATTTATATGCTCCAAATTCTTTTGATTATACTTAGATTATTGCGTAGTAAGATGGGACTAATAAAACACAAAGTTATTTCAAAATTAAAAAGAGTAATGTTAATCACGTAGTGTAATCATATTTTTATCATTATTTGCATCCATTTTATTAACAACAAAAAATTTTATACAATAAAGTCAATTTTAAAACACAGTTAGTGAATTTCATTGCCATAATGACTGTAAAGTCTTGTAAGTCGAAGTAAACATAAAATAACTTTTTCACTTCTCATGCTCGTAAAGTCCTTGTTTATGTTGGGTATAGGCTGCATAAAATCGCTTTTTATGCTCTAGTGCATGAAGTAAAATCTTCGTCTAAGTCTCAGATTCTAAGGCAAAAGTCGTCAGGTAAACAATCAAACACGCAATTAAACTTCGTTAAATAAACTTGTTATTTCATTCTGTTTTTTTCAATTTTATACATAATCCATGTTAAATTACTAAATTAATAAAACTAGGCAACATTAACGAGTTTTCTAAGGAATAAGTATTTCAAGAGCATTATGGACTACTAGTAGTGAGCAAGTTTGCCTCGGAAGTCCTGTAGAACACGTGATTACTTAAAAATTTAAGGTTTATTTTGTGTAAGTATAAAAAAACTAATAATAATAAAATAAGTAATGCGGTTTACAGAATCCATCTACCCAACAAGTTTCAACAGTGTAGTCTTAAAAGTTTCGGAATAAAGTGGCTGTGACATACGGTCGGACGGACGGACCGACAAATAAACAAGGTGTACATTTTACCGCCTTATTTTTTAAGAACTGTTTAGAATGAGATTTCTTATTGACTAATTCCGATTTTTAATTGACCACTAATAACTGCCCATTCAGTCATATTACTGCTCAATAATTATTTAACTGCCCATTTCAATATTTCTTACCAATCATTTCTATTTAGTTTACTGCTCAGTTTTTACTGCTAAACTTGTTTTTAAACATGTATTTTGAAATTTAAAACTTACCAATTCTACAATATAAAACTGCCGCTTTAAATCAATGCCATATATATTTTATCTATTATTGTATTGTTCCCAATAAAATAGTGGAAGTAAAACGCAATATATTATCTAAGATAATTTATCTTTATTTAGACTTAAAAATGAACAATAGAACAACAATTTTACCCTATATCACTTGAAATTGAATCGTTATTGCACTTCGTTTGTAACAGCTATTGTAGATATTAATTTACTGCCTGGGTGCGTTTTTCGCGATGTACTCCAGGGCTCTGGCGATCTGTTCGGGCACTGGGGGAGGTTGGGGGATAGCATCACCCTATGAAAAGAAACACATATTTTAGATAAAATGAACTCTGCATTTGTTCCATTTTCTTCTGTGCTATTTAAATACTCAAAAAGAAAGTTGCAAATTTTAATTATTCACAAACTGCCGGAAACAGTGGCGACAGCGGAAAGAATTCATTGTCACTATCACTCACTTCAGTGTAGACAAAGACAAACCATTGACTTTCGAAATTTCCCTCGCCAAAAGGTTGTGGATCGGGGGCTGATTAACTGTTTTTTAATCTGAATTTTACATACCTGAGGTTGGAAACCGTTCTCGTCAGCGATGTAGGAGATAGAGATGGGCTGTCCCTCAGGGGAGGTGAAGGCGAAGGAGCCCTGCGCTACGACAGGCACCGATGGGGGGTTGCCACCGAAGTCACGGGGGGTGCCCTGCTCTTGAACCGCAATTCCGTTGTCGGTCTCGAAACTAAAAGAGGAATTTTACTAGTTTTACTTTAATTTATGATGATATGATTTTTAACATTTTGCTACCTTTATGACATAGGTGAATAATAATAAGGTTCCGGTTATCTCTTCATATTTAACTCTTTCAAATTAGTAGCAGCTTGTACTTTGGTGGCTTTATTTAAATAAGACCAAAAATTTCTTGCTAAACCCATCACTATAGTGCACAAAATGGCCATCCAAGGAGTTCCATAGTCCATTGGCAATTAATGAATGTTCAGTCAGATTTTATGAGGGAATGCAGAACAGTTGTGTAGGAATAGTTTTTATTTATAAATATTTCTTCTGTGCGAGTATATGTAATTGGACTCCTCCTAAACGGCTGGATCGATTTTAATGAATTTTTTTGTGTGTCTTCAAGTGGATTTGAGAATGGTTCCTCTTCTCCTTCTTCCTTCGATACGGGCGTTTTCCACAACTCGACGTCTTATTGCACCTTTTTCGCGTGTGGAGGGTGTGCAGCTGGACTACTCCACCCAGCCCAGCTCTGCCAGGAAAGCGACCAGCACCCTCACGTCGGAAACAGAAGAACCGAGAATGGTTTAGATTCACACATGGACCCGGTAGGTGGCGTGCCTGCTGCCGATAAGGCGGTACGAAGTTCGCCGGATCAACTACTTTAATATAAAAACTTACGCGTAGCTGTAGCTGCCGTCAGGGTTGCTGTCACTGTCGTAACGCACAATGTTGGCGTCCTTGTCACTGGAGGCACGGGAAGGAGCGACACGGGCCGGAGCGGGAGCGACACGGGCCGGAGCGGGAGCGAGACGGGCCTGAGGCAGCCCGAAGCGGGGCTGGGATGAGAACACTGACGCTGAGCTGGCCATGGCCATCGCGGCGGCGAGTACAACCTGCAGGAGAAAATAAGTTATATTGTATACTGATTATAACAGACCTTTTTGGGCAGAGAAACACTTTCATAGACACTACGCTCAAAAGTTCAGTTGCTCAAACTGACATTGCCTTACTTTGGCATGATGAAGCTATTTAATAAAATATCTATGTACCTACCTAATGGCACGGATATTGAAATAAATAAAATCACGTATTAGAAAATACAGACATTACAACACAATATTTACCTATAGGAATTTAAAACTTGACATTACTTTTCAGATCCTCTAATAATAGGTTCTTTGGAGTTATATTTAAAATACTGGTATTTAAAGGATTGTTTAATTTAAAATGCAGCATTTAAAGATAGTTATGTATATGTATTATTGTAGGAGATAAATATTTCTAGGCAAGTAAATAAATAAAATAGATACAGGCACTTTGTTTAGTTCTTGTACCATTCATATACAATCAAAACTCATCGGAAAGACTTCATCAGCTATTTCATTTTAGTGGGCAAATTAAATTTGTTTAATCACGAATTCTTGTCGTTACTGGTGAAAAGGCAATAAATGCAGAAATATTACGGATAAGCACAAAAAAATCATAATTAAATTAATAAGTATTTTTTTATTTCATTACTTACCAGGTATTTCATTTTTATGGTTTGCGGTAAGGTGTTTTAGTGTAAACTAGAGTAACAGACGACTGATGCAGTTCACAGATCATCTAAATCTTTTATACTTGCTCATTTTCGCAATGTGTCATTGATAAATAAATGTCATCCGTGTTATGAATGGTTAATTAATAAAGATGCGACTCTTAGAACTAATACGATAATGTCAAGCCAGTTTCATATTAGTTCTAGGTGTGTGTTTTACATGTAGCTGTTTGCCTCCCAACTTTGCCTTTCACTATGTATGCATTCAAAATATAGGTAAAAAAAAGTTTTTCTTTTACTATTTATATTCATTTCCTGTATTAAAGAGTTTTTCTTTTAATAATTATAGTGTTTGTCCTAAAAAGTATATAACTTTACTACTATATACCTACTACTCAAAACAAAATAGGGCCCACTTCGTTTCTTTACATTTATTTTAAAATACGTTTAGGTATGTATTGAATTTTCTTAAATGTTTCTTTTTAAAACTAGGGGCTCAGAAATTAGACTAAGTAGCCATTAGCATGGTTGGTTTTTTTTTTTCAATTTAACGAATAACTATAAAAAGTTTTTGCAAACAAAAGTTTAGATAATCATGGGGTGGGCCCTATTTTCTTTTGAGCAATATATATTTTGAGACGTACTGATGATGTGAGTTGAACTCATATTCAGAGCAGAGAGTTAACTTCTTAAATACTGTTATTTTATATTTTTGTTTAACTTCAGTTTTGTTCTAAAGGTATGTATTTTTTTAAGTTTATTGCATTTCAACTCGCTGCAAAATATTCATAGGACATTTTTATCCAAATGTTTTATGTCAAATTTTTAGGTTCGTGACAAACTAACAAACAAAATGTTATTTTTATCTATTATTGTACTGAATTTAAATATTGATGGATTCGGTTCTGCCTATTGAATAAATCTTCACTTTACATAAATTTAGAGGACATAAAAATATAATGTTAAGCTTGTTTTCCGTATAAATCGTACTATTGTGATGTAAACTTATCATCTCATATTACATTTCAAATCATCTTTAAGTAAAGGCAAAAAGTAAAATAGGATGTACCTGGTCTTGTGTGGAGTTCAAAAATATGAAATGAGTCAAAATATATTCTACTTACTTGTCTTTCAGAAAATGACTTCAGAAAAGGAAATTTTTGTAGGTAATCATGTCTCTCATATCATAAGTCTATATTCAAATAACTATTGAAAGTTAGAAAGTTAAGTTTTTCCCGTACCAGATAAATATGATAATGAACGATATAAAAATGGACTACGTACGCCATACAACAACGATAAAAAAATTATTGTGTTGCTTTTACTACACTAGTCATAGTCATTTCAATTAAAAAACTGAATTGGCGGTTTTATCTTATTACGGACTTACTATAGGAATTAGGTATTCTAGTTTGCAAATTCTGATAAGGATTTGTTTTATTCCAAGTCTCAAAGCTCAAAAATGTTTATAGATTTATGACAGAGCATACATGCTGTCGTAAAACCACCAGTCTCTACAGGTATAAGATCGTAAAACCCAAAAACTTGGAAAAAAGTAAAAAAAAGGACAAGAAGGTGCGATCAAGGAAGATATTTTAACACTTTGCTGTCTCCAAGTAAACATTTAAGTACCTATTTAAAAATAAAATATAAAAGAAAGAAAAGTCGTAAAACTCGAAGTCATTTTATTATTTTTGTTGTTTTTTCGTTAATACTCAGTACATTTGGAATAGCCTTTGTCCTACATGCTAATAATTCTACCAGACCAGATACGTGGTCACTTCTTCGGCAAATGAGCGCCACTGGGGCGGAACCCGTTTTCATCAGCGACATAGTCTACTCTGTACGTCTGTCCGTCGTCACCGACATACTCATAGAAGCCTCGTGCCCTCGTGCCTCCACCATTCACACTTGTGTCAACAACACCAGCCTCTTCGGCATTAATTCCATTTTCGGTTTCATAAGAGTAATGATAACCATTGGCATCAATCTCGTTTTCCTGTTTAAGAATGCGGGCATTAGCCTCATAGTCTTTGAAGTTTCTGGCGTAGACTTGGTAAGGGTACACTGAACTTCCAGATTGTAAAAAAGGTTTTGCTGTTGACGAGTATACTACGGGCTTTATGCGTGAAGTAAATACTGGGTTTTGAGCAGACGCGTATGCAATGGGCTCGATTGGAGATGAGAATAGCTGCTTTGGTGTGGACGCGTATACAACGGGCTGGGGTGTCGATGAGTAGACGATGGGTCTCACTGTCGACACTGCTGGTACCACGGGGGGGCGGTAAGTCACATCTGCCACTTGTAGTGAGTAAGGGTCTTGGACGTAACTGAAAGTAATAATGATAATATAAGTAGTATATCACTACTAATAATTTTTAAGTTATGATTTTCAATTCAAATATGGTTCAGATTTCGTTTTAAAGGTAGCAACCAAATTATTTTTAGGGTAAACACTCTATACATATTAAGAAATATACTTTTCATATAGATTGCATTTTAATGTACCTACATCAACAATTTCAAAAAAATTACACAATATTTTTTTTCCCAAAAACGCGTTTCTTTTGCAACACAGATAAGGAGTTACTCACCTACTCTGATCGCCATACTTTACAAATGGCGTCAAAAGCTGTTGATAGGGATCGTATGCCTTATAGTAAACTGGTTGATACGCTGTGTAGATCGAATCATATTTGCCGTTTCTCGAGAGCAGGCTCTTGTAGCTATTATCCAACGCTGAGTAATACTTGTAAGTTCCATCCCTTGGGTCGTAGTACAGACCCTCGGTTCCTCGTCTATAACTTCCATCATCTCCACCGTATCGCTCTGGACGATACTTGCCGTCATCTTCAGCGCTGCTGAAGCTGATAGCAGCAAGCACTAAAACAGCCAACTGCACAAAACCAATCACATTAGAATCACACTTTACCATCACAATTATTATAAAAATACTTTCTCATACTACTACTCACCACGGTGGACTTCATCCTTTACAATCAAATCGAATGATGAAATAGAACGCCGATCGGATCTTTTTATACAATCGCCAAAATCGAAAATGGAGTATTTATTGAAAGAACGTATAGAGCTAAATTGCAGAAATGTAAATTTTATTTGTTAGTTTGGCATTCATAGCGTCTTATTTGGTCGGCCCAGTGATATATCGCTTCTTTGGCCACACCCAAAACAAAAATTAGATCATTCTAGTAGTTTGTCCTTCCTTCAACATGTTAATCTGTAATATTTCATAACACGGCTGTTTTATAAGCTGTTAAAACACAAAAGAGGTGTCACATTAATTCAAGTATGGGTATGTCTGAAGGTTTATAATTAAGTTACACGTTTTTGTACGAGTAGGTATTTAATTTGACATCTGAATATACCGATAACTAATGAACAAAGTAGGATAACACTTATCAAAAATAATTAGCAAATATTTTTTAACAATAAAGCAAATGCGCGATCGGACTGCCTGTTATTTTCTTAAGACGACGAAAGACACAATTGATGCTTAAAAAACATAAGTATTTTCCGGATGCCAAGAAATTATTAAATTTTGGTTGTTTTTCTTTTAAATCACAACACTTAACAAGACCTTTTTAGTCGAATTAGTATTTCAATATTAGCTCAACGAAACGTCTTATTAACACTTTTTGAATACTTACATTTTGTTCCTAGATCATTTTTATCAGTTTTTAATATTTATCAAGAATTTCAGATTGTAAACTCCAAGGTTTTCCTAATAGGTAGTTAATGAAGGATATCCTACCTTAAATGAATTCTAATCAATAGATTTATTGATATTCTGTTTCATTGTTAATTCACTTACATACTGATTTTGGAAGGCAATTCTCCCACGATTCCGGTCTGTATAAAGCTTTAGGGCGCATGCCCACGAGACGGTTTTTCGCCGGACACAGAGCCGGTTAAGTGGAGCGCCGCCGTAAGATTTATGCCTCTGAATCCAGGGTCAGTCAGAATCTTTATAAAAACTTTTGAAATGTGTTTTTAACAATAATATGTAAAAATAATATAATTTAAACAAACTGTTACTCCACAATAGATAGCTGTCCTACGTTTACGCTACTGCATCCACCTTTACTCTCGTTCTCCTGGAAAGAGCTTTTAAATAATGAAGTTTCATATAAACTTAACCCCCCATTTTACCCCTTCAGGAGGAGTTATGCCAAAATACGTTCTTAGCGGACGTCTCATAGTCATCTACCATTCTGCCAAAATCTTCATTTGTCCAGTAGTTTTCGAGATAGTGTGACCTTTCACTTTTATAGTGATTATGTATTAAATTTTTTTTTTGTTCTAACTCTGCGAAATATTTATAAATTTTCATAAAAATTACTGTGCAAATATTATTTATTAAGTATAAAATTGAAATCTTTTCTGTAAAAATTGTTTTTTCACATGCACCCTTATTAAGGCTCACGAACTAAATGAAAACTTTCTGTGGCACCTTTAAACAAAGAAAAATTGCAAGCCCGAAACCACAGCTTGTACTCATAAAATTGAACAACTTTCCCCAATGAAAATGGGTCGAAATCTGAAAATAAATTTTGACCCCTTCATACAAAATCGGTCAGCTGACTGTACAGTTTGTATGAGAGACCAAAAAAAAATTTTTACATTTCAACCCGTGTTTTTTGTGTGGATATCGCTCGGCCATATTTGTCGCTCCAACTATGTATCTAGACCTAGGTGTTATTGTTGATCAAAGCTTGCACATCGCATTTTTCAGTAAATTGTTGTTTTAGAATTGTTGTAATCAAGTTTGCACATTTTATTCTTATTATTTTACGCCTTACAGCGCTCCACGTGTTTTGTATGTTTGTCTTTATCATTCAACACCTCGATAATAATGACAGTTGTATTGCACCGGCTAGCGGCTCTGTGTCCGCCAAAAATCCGTCTCGTGGGCATGCTTCCTTAGTTTTCATTGCGTGTGGTTTTATTTGATAGCAAGTCTTGTAACTCTCGGTATCTAAAGCTCGGTATCTCCCTGCGTGATAAGGTTCGCAACGAAGAGATCCGCAGAAGAACAAAGACTAGCGCCAGAGCTCTCCGAGTAGCGAAGTTAAAGTGGCGATGGGCAGGTCACATCGCCTGCAAAACTGACAACCGTTGGGGAAGAAAGGTTCTGGATTAGCGACCACGAACTGGACGACCCAGCGTAGGACGGCCCCCCACAAGGTGAACCGATGACCTGGTGAAGGTTCCGGGAAGCCGTTAGCTGCAAATAGCCCACAGCCGCTCTTTGTGGCGCTCAAAGGAGGAGGCCTATGTTCAGCAGTGGACTCAGAATGGCTGATGATGAAGTCTTGTAACAGCCAACAGTTACATTCTAAACATTTTGTCGAGCGGACTACGCAATAAAAACGCCAATATCAGCAATACTATTTAATTATAAAATATATTTTGCACAGTTACTATATGTCAACGTTATGAGGACCACAAATTTGGGGGCACGGGACTGCCTTCGCCAAGACGAACCAAACGAAGCACCTTTTCTCGAAGTGCTTTGTCGTATTTTTGAACCCTCATAACTTGGGTTTCGATTACACCAGATAAACAAAACTTTCTGGATATGTTGTCAATAGTAGATTTATTAAACAAATAAAGTTTCAATTTCATAGGTCTTTTTAGATTATATTTATGTCTAAAAAACCCCAATTTCCTCACTCACTGATGATTAATTAAGATTCGGATGTGAACAAGTATGGGCGAGACTATTGGAGTCGGCAAAAGTTGCGTGTCACCTCTGACCTCTGATCTAAAACGTCATAAAGTTAGTTTTAGAGGCGTTAAGGGTTAGCGTATTCAATGTCAACCATAAATTTATCACACTGAACCCTTTTTGGGCAAAATCTATTACTCTAAACCAACTGTCCGACTTTGAAAACACTAAAAACTTTGATGCTAGAGGTCTGAAAATTCATATAGGGGCTCCCTGTTATAAATAGTAAAATACATAGATTATGATTTTATTTCCCTTTAAGTTAGGGGATGAAAGTTTGTATGGGTTTTTATTACTTACAGAGATTTGAAAATTATACAAGTACAGAACACTAGTTAAACAATAAAAATACTAATTCAGGTTTTTATGCAAAAATATCATACAACACTAAAATATCAAAAAATATTGTGGTAAGCGACTTACAAAACGAAGTGAAATCAGACCAAAATCATTTTCATGTAAAATGCTGCCAAGACGAGACCATATGGCTCGCACTGTCAAAAAATTATCAAATTACATGTAGAACCAAGCTAACTTTTTGACAGTGTGAGCCATATGGTCTCGACTTGGCAGAATTTTAGATGGAAATGTTTTTGGTGGGATAGCATTTTCGCATTTCATGCACCGATGTTTTGAAATTCTTTGAGCTCGCAGTAGGAATTACGGTCCTATTTAAGAATTAATATTCTAAAATAAAAAAAAACATTAAATTAAGGGTGTCCGGCCATGATACACAAAAGCCCGGATAAACTAGCTGGCCGGTTTTAAGACCTGGCAACTCTAGTTGCGGCCATAGCGTCCCAATGAAATAGAGCCTATGCACTACACCAAACAACATTTATTACTGGGCAATCCTCGAGCTCTCGGATATTCTACCATACTCTGATTGACAGTTTTTATTCTTGAGATTTAATAAATGACATATAAAAACTAAAATATACTTTGTTACGCCCACAAAATAACAACGAAAAACACGCATTGTTGTCACTGTAAAATATCCTCACGCTCTTTCTGTGATTCCCAAAACGCACATGGCGCGTTGTGGGAATCACAGAAAAACAACATAGCAAAATTCGTTTCGTGGCTGTCATGTTTTACAACCACAACGCATTCTGGCAATGAAACATTGCCATGAAGCGTTCGGAGCATAACATGGTAAAATCATATTTCAGCGGACAGGTGGTGTAGGTGATGAGATGACTATTTCGGCACTTTATTATTTGAAAGTATTTCAAATTTTCATTTCGAATTCGATTGGATTCGAGCGATTCCTTTCTCTGAGCGTAACAGACATGTCGTTTTCAGTAACCCGAATGTAAGTTTTGTGCCCGTAGTGTAAGTTTTTATGAAAACTGTATTAGCGCCTCTAGCGGCGAGTAGCGCGCTTATATAGTTTTCATACAAATTGACATAAATACGGAATCGAAATAATTTGCGTTTTTTGACATAAAAACTTACACTACGGGCACAGATTTTTTTGTAGGAACGAACTGTTTTAGATATCCCTACGCTGTGTGGTAGATAGGATATAAATTTCCTTTGAAGTCGCTCCAGCTTTAACTATAATACAATATATAGCTTTAAGGGTAGCATAGTGTGGCCTCCAGACAACACTACAGTACTCACTCAGACTACGAACAAGACTATTGAAAAGCAAAACCTTTAGCTTAACATCTCTGAACTCTTTCATATTCCGTGTCACAAAACCCAACATTCGACTTCCTCCCTTTGATATATTTTCGATATGGAGAACAAACGTTAGTTTTTTGTCAAAAATTACACCTATGTCCCTTATTTCTTCGGTTTTACGTATCATGGTATTACCTATAGTATAATCTGTGTTCAAGGAAGTATGTTTTCGAGTAAATTTTCAAATGATAGCATTTTTTGACATTAAGATCCAAATCATTACAGATACACCATTTTAAAAGCCGGTTGATGTCATACTGAATTAGCTTCATCTCCTCTAAGGTATCACACTTCGAGACTAGTTTCAAATCTTCGGCATACATGAAAGCCGTGGAATACAGAAAACATTTTGGCATGTCATTAACAAAGACGTTAAACAAGACCGGACCCAAATGTGAACCCTGCGGAACACCTGATGTTATGTTATATGAAGCCGAGCGATAACCATTAATAACAACATAAAAAGTTCTATTTATAAGGTACGATTTAAACCACTCAAGAAGAGAACCGACTACTCCGTATGCCTTTAGCTTAGCAATTAGAACTTCGTGGGATACCCGGTCGAATGCCTTGCTTAAATCGGTATATATTACATCCACTTCCTTGCCAGCATCTAAAGCCTCAGCCAGTCTTTCAGTAAATAGCGCAAGATTTGTGGAGGTAGATCGACATTTAACAAAACCATGCTGACTATCTGAAAGGTAGAGTTTCAAATGGTTCTGCAATAATGGACAGATGAGAGATTCGAAAATCTTAGCCAAAGTCGAGAGAATGGATATTGGCCTGTAATTACTTACTAAATTCAAACTATAATTTTTATGGACTGGTACAACTTTGGCCAACCTCCATGATTCTGGAAAGACGCCTGATTGTAGGGATCTATTAAAAATTAAATGAAGTGCTGGTAAAAGTTCCTCTGCACATGCTATAATAAAAATAGGCGGGACACCATCTGGTCCAGCGCCTTTATTCGGATTAACAGATTTTAAACTCTTTAAAATAATTTCCTCACTGAGAGTAGGAGTCGTAAGTGGCTGACTGTAACTATCCATTAAACTTAGATACTCGTTACTCATATCTGAACTTGCCATGCCAGGAACGCTATGTACACCCTCAAAATACGAAGCGAATAACTCACGGGTTTCAGTCCCGCTAGAAGTTATTTTTTTACCGTCTGTCATAGTTTGAGGGTAATTGCTTTTGTTTCCCCTTTTCGACTTGACAAAAGACCAAAAGAGTTTTGGGTTCGTTTTAATGCCTTCTTCCATAGATTTAATGTATTTCTTGTAGCATTCATTCATCATAGTTTTGCAGCGTTTACTAAGGATTTTTAATTCTACTTCATCTAGGGGGTTCTTGTATTTTTTATGACGTTTTCTTAGATTTTCTTTTTCCCTCAGAGTTCTTTTAAGATCATTACTAAACCAGAGTGGTACTGAAACTTTAGCAACCCTTTTTGTAGGCACATGTTGACTGATAATTTGGTTCAAAATTGTGTAAAAAATATTAACCATTTCATTTACATTAGAGGACTTACTCAAAGAGTCAATCCAATCATAATATTTTGCTATTTCCTTCCGAATAAGAGAATAATTGGCTTTACGAAAATTATATATTTTATTATCTGGGTTAGACGTAAGTTATGTATCAGTAAGCTTAGAAACATTAATCTCGAGAGGAGGGTGTAAATCATCAACTTTACTAAGAGCGTCAGCAGATTTGACTTCACAGCTAGATGCTGGCAATTCTGTAAGCACCAAATCTAAAATGCGATCTGACTTATTACGAATTTTATTTAGCTGATTTAGTTTGTTTAAGTGAATTAATTCTATGAGCGATTCAGGTGCAATATAACCATTAGATAAATCATCTACCAAGCTCCAATCAATTTTACCAAAATTAAAACTTTGCCACAACCAGAAACAAAATGTTCCAGTATAGATCGTTGAACTGGCGGGGGCAAATAAACGCCACAAATGGAAATTTTATTTATAGATTGAGAAATAGGCACATAGAGTTCAACCCAAAGATCTTCACATTTTGTTTCCCAGCCAGATTTTCGAACCGATTTAATAGTTTTTAACATTATTATAGCTATGAGTACTCCGCCACCCCCCTTGGCGCTGTGAAATCCAGTACTTTGGCGATCACGTCTATACACAATATATCTTTCATCGAACAATTCGTCACTTTGTATACAATCATTAAGCCAGGTTTCCGTTAAAATAATAACACCATAGTTATGGCACAAAATTTCTTACAGAAAATTGTGGGTTTTGGTACGTAACCCACGAACGTTTTGATAATACATATTATTGAGGAATGAGAATTTTATAACAACAATCACATATTAAAAAAGAACTTTAAGTTACCTATAAGACTAAGACAAAGGTAGATGTTGTACTTCTTCGACGTTTCTAACAATAATATACGGAGAATTATCAGTTTTTCTCATAAAAATAGGCCCACTACGAACCCACACATATTTATAGAATTTGTCCTTTGCTGCACGTCTTGCAGCTGCATGTAGAGCTTTAGCTTTAGGTGACAGATGCTCGCTGACGAATATAGCGGTTTTGCTCCAGGTATCCCAGCGTGTGAAGAAGTCAACTTGTCACCTGGGTGAGTTTTGTTAAATTGTATTGCCGCTGCTAAAAACGCATCTTTCATCTTGGGTGCTGTAAACTGTAAGATAATTGATCTAGATCGTTCATTATCTTTTTTTATCTTCGGAATTCGAGTAAAGTGAGCCAAATCTTCACGAGTAACCTTGCAATTTATAGTTTTACCCAACTCTTCTATAATGTTGATTAAATTTTCCTCTTTTTTCTCGGGGACACATTGAATTTCCACGTTGTTTGCATGGGCATTTTGTTCCAACTGATTAACTTTACTTGCGAGGTCGTCCAATTTAGATTTCAATGACTCATTTTCCCTTTGCAGATGTTTCACGGTTCCGTTCATTTCAGCATGCTCTTGGGTAATCTCTTCGTATTTTAAATTCATAAAATTCATTGAATCTTTTACGTTCCTCAACTCTTCTTTTAAGGATTTAAGTTCTGTGTTCAATATACTACTAATAGTATTGCGCATTGAAACTTGTATTTCAGATAACAGACCGTTAACAATATGCTGCATTTCATCACTTGTAATTGGTTTTTCATTGGGAGGGGAGTTCAAGGCTTGTCTTTTACCAGGTCTCATTGTGACATTCGGATTAAAGCGAACTGGAGTATTATCATTATTTCCTTGCTTACGTGTGTCACCACAGAGTGGCATAGGAAATTACTGGAATTTATCAAGGCTTCAGGGTCAGTCAGTGTGATCGATAAACAAGCAGAGTGAAAAGCCTTCATGCATTTTATGCATTGAGTGTATGCATCTTCATTTAATCCTGTTGCGCAGCATCCCCAATTCAAATCCACCGGTTCAGGTTGAAGATGCGAAGGCGACGCCATGTTTGTAGAAATTCCTAGCAACAACTTGACTTAAAAAAAAAACTACAAGGAAGGACTTTTTTTAGAATAGGAACACAGAATATCCGATGTTCTCAGCTTTCTACTTTCAGTATAAAATAAAAAAAAGATTGTCCAATGTCTGTCCAATGTCTTTATATTTTGGACTTATAAAGTCCAAAATATAAAGAAACAAAAAAAACATAAAATTATATTCACAAATTTCACAATTTCCCAGAAAAACTAAAAATAAAAATATTTCTGTGTCCGTAGGTTTGAACTCCGTTTTTATGTCACCTTCTAGTGCGTCAGGCGGCGTAGTACCAATGAGCCACAATGACGCTGAAATAGTACGACGAAATAGCAAGTACTATTCTTCCCAATTCTCAGCTCGCAACACTGGTGAATATTGTTACCACACTTTTATTAGCTTCACTTGTAACTTATGGGTTGTTTACATGAGTCACTTAACAGCTCTTTAGTCACAAGTGCTAAGTAAACGATTTAGTGAATAAGTGAGTAGAATAGAATCGAGTCTATTTTTGCTTAAGTAACCCCCCCTCCCGCACCGCGCGTATTCCCCGGTAGGCGTGGTCTTTACTAAATTTGGTTTTAGTTCGCAGGTGAACGCACTAATTTAGCGAAGTAGGAAAGTACCTTCGTCCATTGTGACCAAACTAAATTGAATTTAAGTTATAACACGTGTAAACACTTTACTACTTAAAATTAACTTAAATCTTAAGTTAATCACTTGCTTACTTAATACGTGTAAACTAGGCATAAGTCACAATGTAAGAAAATCGTTGGAATTCCATTTTAACCTACTTCTAATTGTCGTATTGATTTGAAACTTTGCAAGTCTATATGAATCTGATGACAATACAATAATTTGCTACCATCGAGCTGATCTGATGATGGAGTCAAGAGGTGGGCAATAGAACTCTTCAATGGCTGCTAGGAAACCCCTCGAGTTTAGGCTCATTTGTTTTGTTCTGATGAAACCTATTCGCTACACTTAATGGCGAGGGTCTGATGATGGAGTAGGGAGGAAGCCAGTGGCACTTCTTAATGACCACTAGGAAACCCCTCGAGTTTAGGCTCCGATGTTTCGTTCTGACGAGATATATGAGCTGCACTTGGTGGTGAGGGTCTGATCATGAAGCAGGGAGGAAGCCAGTGGCACTACTTAATGACCAATAGAAAACACCTCGAGTTCTGGCTCATTTGTTTCGTTCTGATGAGACCTATTCGCTACACTTGGTGGTGAGGGTCTGATGATGGAGCAGGAAAGAAGCCAGTGACACTTCTTAATGACCAATAGGAAACACTTCGAGTTTGTTCTCATTTGTTTCGCTTTGATAAGACCTATTCGTTACACTTGGTGGTGAGGGTCTGATGATGAAGCTGGGAGGAAGCCAGTGGCACTCCTTAATGGCCAATAGGAAATCCTTTGAGTTTTGGCTCATTTGTTTCGTTCTGATGTGACCTATTAGCTACACTTGGTGGTGTGGGTCTGATGATGGAGCAAGGAGGAGGTCAGTGGCACTCCTTAATGACCACTAGGAAACCCCTCGAGTTTAGGCTCCGTTGTTTCATTCTGACGAGACCTATTCGCTACACTTGGTGGTGAGGGTCTGATGATGGAGCAGGGAGGAAGTAAGGGTTCGGCTCGCGCATCTGGTAACTATAATAGACTCCACTTGAATTTGTAAAACTAAATACATACAATCACGCCTTTGAGTTATAATGTTTACGGGGTGGGCAGACACATGAATGGACTGTGAAATCGATTACCATCCCCATCCTTAGCTTGCCATTTGTTAAACTAAAAAGTAAAAAATAAATATTTAGTTTAAAAAACTATAAAAACACACTTTTATAGGAACAGACTAAAAGTACAAAATAACCGTCTATTCAGTAACTGAAATTAAAAAGCGTGGTGCGCCCTTTGCAAAGCATGCATTCAAGTACTTAATATTGACAACGCGCACCACGCTTTTTAATTTCAGTTACTGAATAGACGGTTATTTTGTACTTTTAGTCTGTTCCTATAAAAGTGTGTTTTTATAGTTTTTTAAACTACATATTTATTAATGACGGATCTCGAAGTCCAATCCTTTGATGTTTTATTAGTTTTATTCAAAACTTTAGCTACCCCACAGCTTAACTTTATCACTGAGTTTATAGCACTTTCACGTTTCAGTTTCTAAATTTATTTACACCAAAACAAAGCACTTTAACTAGGGAATCCTTCTGAAGTAGTTTGCGTTATGTTTATCAACTTTTTCAACTGTTTGCTATTAAGGCGCTACTCGGAAAAAGTATGGACTTTTTGATATAAAACTATAGGATGGTTAGAGTTGATACAAGTCTGGTAATAAGATATGTATTTCTTTATACCTTTATCTAGAATCGTATAGTTTTAGAAACACGATTTTATGATTTTGGCTCGACACTTTTTATTTTCGAAAAGACCTTTAAAAAATACGAAATTTCAAGATTATTCTTTAATGGGTTACATATACTATTGGAAATTGGTTTAATTAGTGGACACCAATAATATTTAGGATCGTATAGAAGCATTTTTTCAAAATCGCTATAGTTTTTTAATACGAAGTGATTTTGTGTTTTTTTTGCCTAAACTGCAAAATCGGTCTCGCTCCCGCGCGCGTCGTTTTCTCATTGCTATCTCGCTTCAGCATAATTTTTCGGAGTATCGCCTTAAAAACTTTGCAGAGCTAAGCGATACGTGTTTCACTTGTGACAGTCAGATGACACAGTTGTTGTCAATTTAAATTGACAATATCGTTGAAAGTTCAACGTTTATTGGTATTTTCAACAACGTTTGGCCATAAATTATCATAAAAAATCGACTATTTCATGAAATGACCAACCATATCATGAAATTATCAATTTAATTTTAGGTTAGGACATTAATATAAGGCTTCCATGAGATCAAAGATTTTTTTAATTTGTATTCTGGCGTTTCGCCGGCCGCTGCCGCAGCACGCTCCCTTCGCTCGCTCTGCTTGCACTGTTTTTTGTCACAGGTTCAACCTAACCTAACCAAACTTTACCTCTTTAATTTAGTGGGATTTGAGTTTTCTAAGTACTGCACCGCACTCTTACGCGCATTTGACTGCAATTGTATCTTAAATCAGCCCATTATTATTTTACTTTTGTAACAAAAAATATGTCCGGCATTAAATCAAACAACAAACGATAACAAAATGACATCAGCGCCTCTAGCGGGGCCCAATATTACGACATGATCGCTATTTCGCTAACGAATGACCACTTTATGAAATTAGCATGCGTTTAGCTGTTCATATCGTTAAACGCTGACCATTCAATGATATGACCAGCAGATTTTGATAATTTCATGAAATACGACAATAGTCGTACAAATGATCAATTCAATGATTTGACCACGACATAAATAGGAATAATAATAACACTTAAATATCTAACAATAGCTTCTACTGTTATGATTTGTGTCATAAAATAAAATAAAAATATCTGATTTCTTAAAAATCAATATATTTTTAAAAAGTTCATAGTTATAACTTATGGTACAAAATAATTTATACAAATAATGTTCAGTTTCACCGTGAAAAGCTACTATATGAGGAGCGTCAGTTCAAAAGGGGCTATTTCCACTTCGGACGATTTCTGGTTTTTTTTTCGAATCTGTTTCTGAATCTAAGATCCTATCATGCAGCACCATGGGGGTAGAATAGGGTTTTCAGGGTTGCAAACTTGGGTGTTAACTACTCTCAAGTCAACATATAAAAAAATCGTAGTTACATGCGCGTTTGCGATGTTTGTCCTTTATTGTGTCGATATTGACTAGACTATATGCTCAAGTTTGACCAAAACTGCCTATTTCTACTTTAAAATTGCCACCTTTTACAAAGATTCTGTTGAAAAAGCGCTAAATGCTATAGTTCGATACAGATTGCACTTTTTACTAACTCGATTTCTGAGAGTTGGTAGAAAGTGGAAATAGCCCCTTTTAACAGACGCTCCTCATTATCTACCGCTTTTGATTAATCACAATATACAATCACTCAGCAACTTCATCCACGACTCTGACATAAACTTCGTATTCCAACTTTATTTTGTTTTTAAGTGCATTGTCGACTCTGTTTAACACTTTAGTTCCTTTGAAACTGTAGAACGATCCCAACTTCTCTCCATCTGCTACTTCCATACTTGGAGGATATCTGTAATTGAAAGTTTTTATTAAAATCGTGTTACCGCATTTGCGGTATATAAAGTACAGGATAATAAGGGCAGCGTTTTGTTAACAAAATCATGCTGAAAAATTGAAAATGAAGTATTTAAGAAAAAAATCGACCCGTCTCACAACCAGCTCCGATGGGACTCGAACCCACGACCTTTCGCTGTCCAGGCGACTGCTCTAACCTCTGAGCTACTAAGTCATTGAGTCGTCTCAGAGGTTAGAGCAGTCGCCCGGACAGCGAAAGGTCGTGGGTTCGAGTCCAATCGGAGCTGGTTGTGAGACGGGTCAATTCTAAAATACTTCATTTTCAATTTTTCAATAATAAAATTTGCATTGTGAAAGTAAAAAAAGAAAAAAATTAAATAACATTATGTGTGTTTTTTTTGTAACTACCTATGCACACCGCATTGAACGCGCCCGCCACTGCCCCGTCGACACGCGTTTGTAGCGATACAGACAAGTTAGATATTTATTTTTTTATCCGTTCATATCGTTAGCTGTTCATATCGTTAAACGCTGACCATTCAATGATATGACCAGCAGATTTTGATAATTTCATGAAATACGACAATAGTCGTACAAATGATCAATTCAATGATTTGACCACGACATAAATAGGAATAATAATAACACTTAAATATCTAACAATAGCTTCTACTGTTATGATTTGTGTCATAAAATAAAATAAAAATATCTGATTTCTTAAAAATCAATATATTTTTAAAAAGTTCATAGTTATAACTTATGGTACAAAATAATTTATACAAATAATGTTCAGTTTCACCGTGAAAAGCTACTATATGAGGAGCGTCAGTTCAAAAGGGGCTATTTCCACTTCGGACGATTTCTGGTTTTTTTTTCGAATCTGTTTCTGAATCTAAGATCCTATCATGCAGCACCATGGGGGTAGAATAGGGTTTTCAGGGTTGCAAACTTGGGTGTTAACTACTCTCAAGTCAACATATAAAAAAATCGTAGTTACATGCGCGTTTGCGATGTTTGTCCTTTATTGTGTCGATATTGACTAGACTATATGCTCAAGTTTGACCAAAACTGCCTATTTCTACTTTAAAATTGCCACCTTTTACAAAGATTCTGTTGAAAAAGCGCTAAATGCTATAGTTCGATACAGATTGCACTTTTTACTAACTCGATTTCTGAGAGTTGGTAGAAAGTGGAAATAGCCCCTTTTAACAGACGCTCCTCATTATCTACCGCTTTTGATTAATCACAATATACAATCACTCAGCAACTTCATCCACGACTCTGACATAAACTTCGTATTCCAACTTTATTTTGTTTTTAAGTGCATTGTCGACTCTGTTTAACACTTTAGTTCCTTTGAAACTGTAGAACGATCCCAACTTCTCTCCATCTGCTACTTCCATACTTGGAGGATATCTGTAATTGAAAGTTTTTATTAAAATCGTGTTACCGCATTTGCGGTATATAAAGTACAGGATAATAAGGGCAGCGTTTTGTTAACAAAATCATGCTGAAAAATTGAAAATGAAGTATTTAAGAAAAAAATCGACCCGTCTCACAACCAGCTCCGATGGGACTCGAACCCACGACCTTTCGCTGTCCAGGCGACTGCTCTAACCTCTGAGCTACTAAGTCATTGAGTCGTCTCAGAGGTTAGAGCAGTCGCCCGGACAGCGAAAGGTCGTGGGTTCGAGTCCAATCGGAGCTGGTTGTGAGACGGGTCAATTCTAAAATACTTCATTTTCAATTTTTCAATAATAAAATTTGCATTGTGAAAGTAAAAAAAGAAAAAAATTAAATAACATTATGTGTGTTTTTTTTGTAACTACCTATGCACACCGCATTGAACGCGCCCGCCACTGCCCCGTCGACACGCGTTTGTAGCGATACAGACAAGTTAGATATTTATTTTTTTATCCGCCACAGGGTAGCACTTTGCCTTTATTACACCTGTAAGCCTAGCATGACCACCCAAAACGTGATATGTATCGCATGATAGAGCGTCTTATCGACATTTAAACCTCAAAACCCATAGTCTTTTGTCAGTTAAACAAGATAACTTATCATATCATATCGAATATTGTTGGTCATGCTAGGGTATGTCACCAGATGTCAAGTGGTGATAAGGCTGAAGGTGAAAGCGCACTACTCCCGGAATCCTCAATCATTAAAACATCATTATTACGGCGTCAGACTTACATAAGATGGTGGTAGCTAGCCAGGAGGACTAAGAACAAGTCCTACTACCAACCAAACCGAATTACAATACGTAACCCCACTGAAAATCAAACCGGAACCTGGGTCTAAAACCGGTGGTGAGAACCTTAATTCTATGCAGATGTGCAAAGGTTTACAAACTGCGTCTAATGCCCGAATACTCGTACTCTACTTATCTTTGGGAGTGTTTCATACATAGCCCTGTCACTTTAAATTTCAAACGTATGAAAGAGATGCCATGATGTTTGAGGCGCTCCCAAACATGATTTGCGTACGCATGCGTTTTGCTTATCTATCAATACTTGACAAACGCGCGTCAACTGCCCCGCTGCCCGTTTAAAAACGCGGTTTACATAAAAGCCAGTGTTCTGCAAAAATAGATTTAACAGCCGATAATGGAACATCTCGGGGGCGGCCTATGCCCAGCAGTAGGCGTCATATGGCTGATGATGATGATGGTGATTGGACCATTGTATAAAAAACAATATATTTATCTTTCGACATCCTAAGTTACAACATGAAATACATTATGTCGAGTTCGAACATAATGGTTGTGAATTATATGACGTTCAAGTAGCAAGTAACGGTATAGGGTTCTTTTAGTAAAAATCATAGTATTTTTGACAGGGGACTCTATCTTCCGCGCTCAGTCGGCCGGAGCGCGCTGACAAAAACCGACACCAAATCGACCGCGTCTCCTTCAGCCGCCCGCGGGCCGAGCACCGAGCAACAGAGATGTCTATCACTAGAGAAAAGTTGCGACTTATTGAGTTTGTATAAGATAGTCACGACACAAGTTCTTTGTCACTAAGCGAAGAGTTATTAATCTATGTTTGTCACCGTATACAAACAACTTTTGAGAAAAATGTTCGTTCTCAAAAAAATTTGAAACGCAGATTTCTTTGTCAAATATTGTGCTAGAGTTCTAAATGAGATATTGTTGTAAAGTGCGTTAATTAATAAATCTATTGATATAATGAATTTTAAAAAATTACCTTTTGAAACTATATGAGTCGTTGAAGTTTCGCTAACAGCCATGGCGCACCCAAATCGAAGAATACTAAGAGAGATGCATCGAAAATCGAAGGGAATAAAGTTAAAAACCAGAAGAACAGGCTATAAGGCGTCGATTAAGTTGAAAATCATTGCAATTGACTTACAAGAATCCAGCAAACCAGACCTCTGAAGTAGCTTTCTGCGTCGAAAATTTAGGACCGCAACCAATTACAAGTGCGGTTACGCTATCCTAGACGCTAATAATAAATTGTGAGTACTAAACGAAGCAAGAAGAGTCAATTGTGCTCGACTTACGAGAATCTAGACAACCAACCTTCGAAGTAGCTTTCTGCTACAAAAATTTAGAACCCCTACCTAATGTACGGGTGGAATGACCTCAGCAGTTTGAATCATTTCTTAATCCAAGAACTTAATTAACGCAGAGATGTACAAATTACGCAAGTAGAAGGGTTCAATAGGGTAGCAATAGTTTGCTGTCATAAGGGTTAAATAACTTCTAATTCAAGGGAATCAGAAGTTTAATTTACGTTTACTAACAAAACATTACTAGTATAGTACGATACGCTTTTCATTCACAAGTGCTTGTAACAACCAAGTCTGGACAGGACAAATATGCTTTATTTAAAAACTTACTGAGTAACAAAATCCTTGTTTTCGTTGTTATTTTTCTTCTTACTGAGGATATTTTCGCCTGGTGATAAATAGTGACATTTGACAGCAGTCTCTTTGTCAGCGTAGACCTTATTAAAATGCGTTGTGCTGCCTTCAGAAGTCTCACCGAATAAGGTGTCCGTCGAAACGTATTGTGCAATCAGAGCCTTAATCAGCTTATGGATATATGGATATCTTTCAGCGTATATTCTACGGCCTATGTATTGTATCCTGTCTGACTCGTCAAATACATTACTCGGACCATTGGGTCCATTTGGTCCGTTGGGTCCGTTTGGTCCATTGGGTCCAAACCCTCCTTCCCCTCCGTATCCACCCTCCCCACCAAATCCTCCATTTCCCCCAAATCCACCATTACCACCAAATCCACCATTAGGCCCTTCTTGATGTTTATATGCAAAAGCGGGATAAAGATTGTTCCTGTAAATATACGTATATTGCCCCTCATCACCAGGAATGTATTTACCCTCATCTAGTGGTCTGTAATATTTTCCATCATCATTGACGTTGTACTTTTTGGGATTGTATTTGCCATCGTCAAAGCTTTTGCACTGCATTTGCATTGCAAAAAGTAGTAGAGTTACCAGTTTCTGGAACAGATAAGAACAAAAAATTATATTGTGCGTAAGTATGTCTAAGTCTAACGCCATAACAACGGTGTTGTCAGCATTGTTGTGTTTCGGCAGGTAGATAGTGGGTATTCCCCCTTCCCGATCCCCCATCGAGTACTAGTCGCTTGATGGGGGATCGGGAGGCGGCCTTAGGCGAGTCCCACATAACCACCGTCCACACACCGCACGTGAATGGGATATGCGTAAAAGCAAAAAAAAAGTTAGAGATAAGCCAGTGATCAGTGGTTGAGGATTCCGGGAGTAGTGCGCTTCGACCTTTAGCCTTATCTTCACTTAACATAAGGTGTGATGAAGGCTAAGTGCTACCCCGTTGTGGATTTAAAAAATGCGCTTTCAGATGTATTCACAAGTTCATACTTTTTATTCATAAATAAGTATTTACAAAGGGTTTGACATAAGATTTGTTTTTAACAATCTGAATGTGTGTGTAATCATAACCATAAATATGTCCAAATATGGAAAGCATCGCGAACGCTAAGTGCGAGCTTTGAACCTTTAAGTATAAAAAACAGGATTATTTTACGAGTCGTACTCGAAAGTAAAAATAACCCTTTGTCCATTGAGCAGTAAAACTTTTACATCTTGTTGCTAAAACCACTATAAACTTTTCGTAAATTATCGGTATTTATTAGCAGATTACTTACTTTTGACCGACTTCAAAAAATAAAAGGTTATACCTTCGGCTGTATGTATGTTTTTAACATCCTACTAATATTATGTGAAAGTTTAGATATTAGTCTGTTTGGATTTTTGTTACCAATCACGCCAAAAGGGCTGAACGGATTTGGTTGAAATTTGGAACACAGATACTTTGTAGCCTGAAGAGAAACATAGGCAACTTTTTATCCCGGAAAAATATCACATTCCCGCGGGATAACGTCGTGTAGTACATGCGGGCGAAGCCGCGGGCGGAAATCTAGTCTACTATAAACCTTTGTGTCTTACAATTAAATTGTTGTTTTGCAATTGATTGGTTTCTAGCACATTAGAATATATTGATTCGATAAACTTACAAAAGTTTGACTATCAATAAGTAAGTGGCCAAAACCGCTCTCACACATTTTGTGTTATATACAAAAAACTATATTATTTTTAAAAATTTTAAAAATGTACCTTAAACGTCGATAATTTCTCTATAATTCAAGATATAATTTGTGTCTACTTGAGTTCATTTTAGTACGTAGTGCTTAAAAGTGAAAAAATCCACCACAAAGGGGTTTTCTGCTCTACCTTGATTATATAATTACCTTCATGTTTTGAGTAGCATATAAGAGTAGCATATAATTAATTTGACTCAAATAATTCTACCAGTTGATTATTACCTATTATATTTCTGTGTTGACATAATATGTGTATTGTGTAGTCTTGATAATTTTTAAATAATCAAAATCGACACGATTTTATTTCTGACATCATTATTTTTATTGTGTACGTAGTCTTGACATTATTTATTTGTTATTCAATGTGTTCCACTTAGACCATACTCTTATTATTTAGACTCTAGATGTGACATGATTGTTAATGTATTGTTTGTTTATTACTTAGTTGTGATTATATAATATTACTGCATGCTTATCATTATTGACTAATCTTCTAAGCGCTTTGGATTCAGAAATCTGTTAGCTTTTAAGACCATGTATGAATAAATAATAAATAAATAAATAATAAATAAATAAATGTGATCTATTAACAAAATCAGTGGCTCGAGTCATTCATAATGGTATTTATATTTAAATTACGTGTGCCTATGTTTGAAATACTTTCGTAAAACGGTAGCAAAGCTTGTTTTAGAAACACAATATTTATGCCAACTCCTAAGATAAGTACGGGCTACAAAACATTTTTAATAGTTGAAATTGTAAGGTTTGCCTAAGATTTAGGTTAATTAAATTTAAAAAAATGTGTTATACCATAGCTTTACACAAAACAAATAACATAAAAACTAAAACCGTAACAGATGATGGTTCAAAGTGAAGAATAGAAAAATAATAAAAGTACTTACAAATTTTAACGATTCAATCATTTTCCCGATCGTAAATATGAAGGAATTCCAACTTTTTTATAAAAACAGTTTTGATTGAAGCTTGTTCACAGTTTGACGTTGTTTCCTCCGCAAATATTCGTTTAGATCTGCATCTAAAACACAGGAAGTGTCAGAGGTTAGAAGCTCAATTCTCGTAAATCTTTCATTATATCCGCCATTATCGCCTAATCTCCGATTGCATATGATTAACATTTAGCTATCCAATAAATTGTATTTGAAACATACCGAAAAGTAGAACAGAATCCTTAAAATGAAGGCGCGTCGAGGTCAAGAGTAGATATTAACATACTTGAGAACTATAGTATCGAAACACAACTAAATATTGCACTTTGTCACAAACGTGTAAATATTACTGAGCCTCGCCTCAGGATCGGAGACGACCGTTTGCATGGGAGCCGTAACTCTCATAAGAAATGTACAAGGATCCACTTCAAATGTCGATTTGCATAAAACAAAAATGCAGTTTCAAACGTTACAATATATGTAGGCACCGCATTCCATACGCCTTATTTTATTAACATTTAAATTGAGATGACACAGAAAATGCTCGTCCTTAGTGCAAAGTTCTTAGAAAAACATGGTCATTCAGGATATTAAAGGTGACCAACACTGCATTCAATCATGTGTCTTTATCTGCAATAATTAGAATAATCAGGTAATAATGAGAAGTAATCAGTTTTACCACATGTTTAATGGAAGAAGTCAAAAATAATCAATTGATATTATATCAATTGATTATTTTTGACTTCTGAGTGAGTGAGTGAGTGAGTTCACATGTCCAAAAAATCCCCAAATATGTTTGTATGATAATTCCAACTTCCTACAATTTCCCCATATAAAATGGCAATTTCATAGGTGATGACTTTAAATTTGATTATTAATTCTTTTTGAGACTAGAAAGTAAAATCACATGATGATTATATTTTCAAGTTTAAACTTCTTCATGGGGATTCATAATATTAAAAATACCAAATATATACTGTATAGGAAAACTCACACGATAATGATACTCGTAGAGTTAATGATTTCAGTTCAATATTCTAAAGCAAGATTTTCACTACGGGGATTTTCACAAGATTTTCCCATCCAGATATATACAGAGAAGGTGTTTTGTTTTGAATATTTCAATCGCCTCAATATTTATTATCGGTTTTAAAGGAATTACGAGTTCAATCGTTTTTTTACATACAACCGTACAAAACGATTCCATTTTTCTGACTTTTAAGATGACACCATTTTAAACTATGTGACCTTGTTATTTTCCCTAGTGCAGCCCAAATATTATTTTGACGATCATGTTATGTTCTTTTATCGATTTAGTTTTTAAGTTTTAGCATAAATTGGAATAATAGACCTCGAAAATCGCTTCATATCCATAAATTTTAATAATAATCTTGTTTTTAAAAAGATAATAAAAGAATTAACACATTCATATTTTACAAATTCCTACTGAATTATAAAACAATTCTTGTATTTATCCTTAGCTATCCAAAAGAAAGAACTCTGCCCATCGGTGGGGGTAAAGAATAGCTTTTATTTGTAAGTAAGTAGTTATTCTTTCTTTATTTCTTTGAAGAGCCCTTAGCGGAGTGGTTAGTGCGCTCGGCCTGCGATTGCGAAAGTTGCTCAGCCTCAACGATCGCTCGTTGAGGCTGAGCAACTTTCACAATGGTAGGTCACCATGGGTGACCAAAAACATTTCATCTCGAGATCCTCCATGCTTCGGAAGGCACGTTAAGCCGTTGGTCCCGGCTGCATATTGCAGTCGTTAATACCCAGAAATCCGCACTGGGCCCGCCTTGTGGGTCATGGCACGTTTTCCTTTTCCATTCATAAGGAAGACAAGTGCCCCAGCAGTGGGGACGTTAAATGGCTGATGATGAGGATGATGATGATGAGTTATTCTTTCAGACAGCGGCCCGAAGACAAAGTGATAATAATCTACTCTGCTTCTTCGTCGAACCCCACCCAGGACAAAATATTTTTGTGATAAACGTTTGTTTGTTCTTTGTATGGGTGTTTATATTTGTGATGCCTCCTTTGGTTCTGATATCCGTGACACAAGAACGCAAGCTTCTTATTTCGGAATTAATGTGCAAATGTGTGTGATGTTTATGGGTTGTATGTTACTATTACTACAAATTTAGATCAATAAAGTAGAAGCTCGGAATCCGGATCTGGGGAATACCTAAACATTTATGGCTACCAAATTGGAGTTCATCGAAATGACGATAATATCGTGACGATGAGGTTCCAATATTTAAAAAAATGGACAGAAAATAATTTTTTTCCTTACTTTGACCAAAAATGTTTTACTCGTAGTAGTTCCAACTGCCTGAATAAGACTTTTGTATTGTATAATTGCGGTTAGGAAAATACCTGTCCAATCAGAAATCAGTCAAACATATATTCAGTAATTAAGTTCATTAAATTTAAATCTATCAGTTACACAGAAGTAATAGGATATCACTTATTTTGTTGAAATAATAAAATCTTTGTAAGATAAAAAGAGATGTATTCGATCAAATAAATGTAACCTTCGTGAGGTCAAAAATCTTTAACATTGTATACGAAAAAAAGGTGTTTTTGACGCTGCTGGCGCCCCGTGGTTATATTATGTCGATAACAAATGTAAGTTACGTACGATCGCCTTCATTCATTTTATGATGCCGAAATGACGGAGTGGAGCTGTATTTCCAATACGACAAAATACAACTAATCCTGGCCGCACGCGGACCACCGACCACAACCACAAAGCGCGGCCACCGACCTCTTTCCTGTAGTTTTCATACATTTTATATGAACTTCCGCACACGGTGACGCTGGTGGGCGCCACATGCTACAAATCGTCGCCACTCGCTTCTTGTGGAAGCCACCGGCCACTAACGCCGACACAAAATACTGCAAGCAAATGGGTTAGAAGAAGTAGCGGCCACCGACGGCCGATTGATCGCAAGTGTCTACTACCGGCCACAAGTGTCTGTCGCGCGCTTCAGCTCAGGTCTTCGTTTCAGGAATCCAATTCTCTAACGAAATTTCATTGTCAATTACCCTCTTTTTTTCTCACCTTTGTGTAGAATTCATAACAAACGAATTTTATAGAAGCACACAAGCACCCCTGTACTTAAGCGCTTTTCTAAAATTCGACGTTCTTTTTCGTTTGTCTTTCACTTGTTTGTGTTAGGGAGCACAAAATACTATAATTTTAGTAATGGTATATATATTCTATGCCAACTAGAGCAGTGTCTCTTTCCTTCGTTTAAGAAACTTCATCACCATCATCATGTCAGCCGAACGACGCCCACTACTGGGCATAGGCTCCACAACGATCGGTCCTGCGCTGCCCCCATCCAGCGGCTTCCCGCGACTTTGACCAGATCGTCGGTCCACCTTGTAGGGGGCCTGCAGCAACATAAGCCTGGCCTTAAGAAACTTACATTCAATAAATATTTGACAGCAGCACTTTACTTAGCTTAACTTATGACAAATGGTATTGTTGCATTTACTATACGATTGTTATGTGATAAAAAATAGTCCAAAATACTAGCCACAGTCAGAGTTTTCAGCGGTTTTCTTTGGACTTTGTTGTCCAAAGTGTACGTTAAGTTGTTGGTCCCAGCTGCATTAGCAGTCGTCGCTCACAAATATACACACGTAGTCGTCATCCACTAATACGCATTGGGCCTGGGCCCCAAGTCTGCTAATTTACAAATGGTTCAATTGAATCTTAATTGGGTCTCAATAGCGGTTTTTGACATTTTTGGTATTCTGCTAATAACTTAAGACCAATGGTATACGACTGAACTGCCATTGAACTGCCATCGGAATATTTGCTAGTCTGCTCTTCAATCGTATTACAATCGTAGCTCGATTGTGGAGTTAATCGGTATTCTACTCACATTTGACATTTGTTTGACAGGACTCTCAATGACAATTGGGTTACAGCCACGGTATTTGAATAAAAATGTTTTATTATCATTGTGTCATGTTTTACTAACAATGCCCTTCATCGCGGACAATTTTAATTCTATTTTACTATCTTAAATAATACAAAAACGCTTATTTTTATCAAAGCTATCGGTCATTCATTCATTTAGTCTCGTAGTAGATTTTAGAAGGCAACACCATTAACTATCCAACTGAGACTCCATTACGATTCAATTACGATTCAATTGCGATTCTATTGAGCTGACGTACATATTTTTACTGAATACCCAATTTGTTTTAATCGTAATGGAATCGTAATTGAGTCTCAATTGAATATCAATAGAATCTTATTTAATTAAAATTAGCAGACTTGGGGCCCTGCATCGTGGGGCATGGCCCATTTTCTTATCCATCCATAAGGATGACCTGCGCCCCAGCTGTAGGGATATTAGGCTGACGATGATGATGTTAATAGCACAATTTCAAAAAAACTAAGACTTAATGGGATTGAAATCGTCAATATTGCCTTTTGCAATTGAAATATTTATCGCGAAATAGCTCCGATCGGAGAGCAAATCAAGACAAGCGCCTTAGTGCTTTTGAATGTCCATAAGAAGACCTTTCTTATGATATATATTTCATGTCTATTGGAGCGGGTCACAGGTTCCATACATTTTTGCCCATCCTCTTTTATCGCATAAAACTTCCTACGGCTACTTATATAATGTTTACTGTATGATCGACTCGCACATCCGGTACTTTCCGAGATCTGGGATTCGGCAAAACGTTAGTGGGGGACAAATCATGCAAGTTTTAATTTTTTGCGTTTTATTCCAAAAGTATAAGGCCCACTAATTTTATATTTAATTTTGGAGCACATTTACAGCAAAATGCGCTCTAATTATGCAATCAACTCCTTTCTCTCTATGAGCTACTATGCTGCTGGGCTGACGGACACAGCAAGTGACGTTTTGGCATCAACGACACAAAAAATAATGTTTTTGATGTCACAGGTAAACTGTAATGTTGATATATCACTACAACAAATAGGATACATATAATGTTGCTGGTATGACACTGTAAAATCTTATTAACCTATTTTTGTTGAAAGAAACATTTTTCATTTTTTAATTTTCACTCAGAGACGACTGAAAACGAAAGCGATTGCGTTGAAGTCTTTACTATGAAAATCACTACAAAGCTTCGTTCTCATTTCAAAATGTTAGATTGTGAATGCTTGAAAAATTACAGATTTGCATTTCAAAAAACTAGCTTTTAATTTATATTCGTATTATTTTGCAGTGTTATGGTGCATCCACACTGCACCCTATTTTTGCAAACATTTTCTCACTAGGCATTTGTTAGAAACTAATTCTTGACATTGTGATCAAAAAATTGGTACCTATGTTTAATAATGTTTGTAAACATTTTTAAGGCGCTAGGTCATGAGGAAAATGACGCCAGATTTAAGAAATTTGGGTTTAAAAGAATCTACCAAATTGCGCTTAAATATCAGACTAAAGAAACCCAAATTTAAATTAAAACGGACGAATATGTATGAGATGCTAAAAAATAGTTGTATCCGGCAGTCACGAATTGACAAATGGACAATATTCAATAACATGAACACAATTCCGGACAAAGAATGGCATACAAAGAAAACATTACGACGACCGATTTGGCGCAGGGCATTTCCTCCGGGAGAAAAATAAAACGAGTAAGATACCTGCCTTCAGCGCCACAGCTCTCGGGTTCGATTCCCGAACAAGACAAATATTTGTGTGCATGAACATATCTATTTGTCTTTGTCCGGGTGTTTCTTATACTACTTACTACGCTGGCTCAGCGACCCGAAGTGGATCTTGGCCTCCTGTAGTGGCTCTAACCCTGATTTGTATATGTGATCGTCTAGTTATAATGTTTTTCTATGTATTTGGTGGTCTTGGTGAAAGTCGATGTTACTGGCATCTAAGTGATCTGCGAATCGTGTTTATGTTTGTACTATTTAGTAGCTGCTTGTGAATAGAACGGAAGCTCAACGAGATAAATCCATCATTCCGCAGGCCTATGGTTTTATATAACATTGCGAAGCTTGTTAATATTAAAATGCAAATTGTTTTAATCTGATCGCGACCTTCGCCTCTCTTCTACTCTAATTCCTAAGCTATAACCAATAGATGTCTGCTCACGTAGTGGATTACACTCTGGTCGTTTAGTAGCGCCTACAAAACCTTCTAGGAAAAACCCTTCTGAGGTTTATTATTTGGGGAACGTCAGCCATCTTTGTTACGCTGCGAAGCGTATGTCAGACATCTCCAGGATGTGGACATTTATTTACTTTATTTTATAAGGTGTTCGCTAGACACCTTCCCCATAATACCATGGTATACTTTATTTATTCATATTTGTATTAATTGAGAAAGTTCGATTTGGCCAAATCGGGCGATGGCTGAACGCTATGGAAGTGCAAGTGTGACGACGACCCAGAAATGCTGCTACCCGTTCACTGAAACCCACACGCAGATAGCCTTTAGGCTCAATAAGGCTGAGCTCGCGAGTGCCGGCCAGAGCATCCCGTTCAGTAGTCTAAGAGAATAATCTCTTATAGTCAAGGGCCCTCATTCGATTAAAGTCAGTGGGTGGAATGACTAGCTCGCAGCCTCAAGCGGTCAAACACCCCAGGATTTAAACACCCTGTGCTAGTCCTATTTCATCACAGATCACCTAGTGTACCTATCTCTATTTCCTACCCTAAATACAAGTCTATAAGTGCACCTAACAGCGTCTATGTCCTGTGTAGAGGCAAAATGAACTTACACATTATACCTATTCAACACTAATACATTATACTTCCTTCTGCTCTGCTCCTGTTGTCTCTCTCGTCCAAATTCAGCAGCTAGACCCCTTTACTAACACGTTTAAATAAACTACCTATACACAGGTAACCTCAACGGTTTGAATGTAGTCTCTCCCTTAAAGTCTTTAATCACTCCCTACTATCCCATGTTTATTTATTTAGGTATATGTATAGAAATCTACCTAGACCTAGACTGAAATCTAACGAATTTAGCTCATAGAAATCGTGATTCAACTGAAAGGTGTACATGTGAGAACGCAAGGTGTTAAGCGAAGTCAAACAAACTAGCTCAATGGTTCTCCTAAGTATTTCTTAGTATTCAACACGGATTTGACTATGCCTCACACTGTGCTTCCTCTTAGGAATCTTATATCTAAGCAGTAAAACATATAATTATGGAAAAAAAATATTATTTATTTAACTTAAATGTGTTTTGTTTATCTTCGAAATAGCAAAAAGAAACTGGTTTGATTATTTAAGCTGTCACCTATAGGTTGCTATATAATGACAGCTAGATTTTCAGCTCCTATCTTAAGACCATACTACATAGAGAGAAAGCGAAAATCCAAAGAAAAAACTCTCTAAGGTCATCTAGATTCACACTTAAATTTAATTAAACACACACTAAAGTTTCAATAGTTATTTTACAACTTAAGTCTAAAGTGAGATACGAACACATTTATAGAACAAACCTGTTCCATTGATTGAAAAATGGAAAGGAAAACTATTTCACATATTAGTCTAATTTAGACTTGATTATTAACATTCATGGTAGATATTAGTGTTTCGTATTCCACCAGGCTACATAAAGTTACAGTCTCTAGAGCTTTAATTAATACTTTCACGTTAACCATCCCTATCTCTGAGATTAACTATGCATCGAGAAAAGACGCAATCCAATTCAGCCTCGATTGAGGTCTAACCCGGCTTTTTGCATTTCTATCTCATTCGATAGACCATCTTGCAAATACCTCCGTCTATTTAATATTCGACGATTGCAATAACTGAATATCTTATATCCACAACACCCTAACACGACTATTGCGCATATTAAAGCCAACACAAAAATGAGATGTTCTATCAGGTTCCATTCGGTTATTAAAGCGAAACCCCCAGAATGGTGTTGTTCTTCGTATTGATACATTTCTACGTTGTATGTGATATACCGCTCGTTATTCTAGAGATTGTACCTTTATTGACACACGGAATAAGCCACAATGTACACAATTACATACCCCTCTCGACGTTGTTTAAATTCACTTTGTAAAATAGTTACACTTGTTTTAATATTCAAATCTACAATTTACTTAACAAAGTTAGTATTTAATTAATAGTTAACTCTTTAATCTTTATTTCTCACACAGTTAGTTACAATGGAGTCACGAAACTCCCAATCTATCACTGTCCTCAAATATCAAATAGCGTCTCCCCAATGCCAGTTGCATCCCCGTTTTCTATCTTCCATCTCTACTGAAGTTATCTCCTCCCGCTCTACGCCCATCTCGATCCCTCATTGGTCAGCTTGATGCTTGCAATCTCCATGGTGACGCCTACGCACAACTTCTCACGATCCGCCCTAACAATTCAGAGAACTCAAGTTTTTTCCTTCCTTGGTCTACTTCACCCATCTGCAACACATTTAATATCTACCAAACTCTTAGAAATCTGTGCATTTAAACTAAAATTGTCCATCATTCACCAGTTTGAATAGTTTGTCTGACAGTTGAGCGTAATTTACGGCCTACCCAAGACTTCATTTGTCTTAGTCCCCGCCGTGCGCTAATAAAACTTGTCGCTCTTAATCTATTAGAAGAAATATTCGAAACATTTTTTTGAATTTTTTTTTTTTTATTCCTAGTTTTGTTTTACGAGCCCGGCCCGCACATCTGCTAATAATACGAATGCCATCACACTCCGACATTAAAGTGCGCCATTCCTTCCTGTTTTGTGCCAAGTGAGACCAGTCGGGCACTTCCAGCTCTAATTTAATTTAATTTATTTATTAAGCACAGCCACATGACATACATTGATACATTGTTAAAAAAAACAATACATCATCACGTTCTGATGTATGCCACAATAACGGCGTACATAACACTTGTAATTACATAACAGAACTATTTATTTTAAGTAGATGAAAAAAATTACATGAACTAGATTTAATAAAAGAACCTAAAAATATACAATAAAATAAAAAAATACAATTACAGATTAATAATATGAAAGAATAAAAATTAAAGACAAACTAAATTGAAAATTGAATGAAATAAGTACATACTTTTAATAAAATTAAAGTTGAATATAATTATAATTAAAATTAAAATTGAATAAAATTTAATAATAATAATACGACTACAATTTAAATATGGAATTAATCAGCTGAATTCATGTCAAAATATCTCTTTAGCTCATTTTTGAAGTAATTGAAGCTGTTACCAAATATATCAAGTTCGGGAATGTTTTTGGACAAGTAATTATATTCACTACAAATACGTGCCAATGGAGACTGACTACCCAAATTAGTTCGCGCAAAAGGCAATGAAAAGCTTTTCCTTATTATGTACCTAGGATAACTATAGGGAACCGACAGTGACATTCGGGATAATAATTCACTACACTGAGTATGTCCATTTATAATTATATGAGCAAAACACATAAGTGACAATCGTCTACGATTGTGAAGGCTGATGAGTCTGAACTTGGCCAGTCTTTGAGCATAAGGTTGCCTGTGTGAAAAATTTCTACTGAAGAAGGCAAGAGACCGAGTGAAAGCTCTCTGTATACTCTCAATTCTTTGCGAATGTATGCTGTAGAAAGGACTCCAGACGCAAGATGCAAACTCTAAGTGACTACGCACTAGCGAATTATATAACAGAATTTTCGTATTCAAGTTGACAAAGTCCTTGGTGTTTCGTCTGATAAAACCCAACATCCTGGCTGCTCTCGAAACAATTGCATCAATATGGCAATCAAACCTCAATCTACTATCAATTATTACGCCTAGATCTCGTACTTCGGCCACCTGCGAGAGTCTAACGCCATCAATGTCATATGCCGTATGAAAAGATTTTCTCTTTCTCGAATACCTGATATGAACGCATTTGTCAATGTTAAGAGTCATTAAATTAGCCACACACCAGTCCCTTATTCTATTTAAGTCGTCCTGAATAAGTTCACTGTCAAGAGGAGAGTTAATTGTTCTGTACATTTTAAGATCGTCAGCAAAAAGTGAAACTTTACAATTTTTAACACAAACAGTGATGTCATTAATAAAAATTTGGAAAAGCAAGGGGCCTAAATTAGAACCCTGAGGTACACCTCTTTCAGGTCTTTGACAACTTCATCTTCCCAGCGGGATCTTGGACGACCCACTGGAGGTCGTTCAGATGGTTGGCTATGATACGCTCTTTTCGCAGCTCGATCTTCACCCATTCTCTCTACGTGCCCCAGCCAGCGAAGTCGGGCAGCTTTTATTTCCCCAATGATATTCGGCTCGGACACTCCCGCTGCTGTTCTATCTCCCGGTTAAACCTTTTCCTCCACTCCCCGTCATCGCCTCTTGTTGGTCCCAGTATCTTTCGTAGAATTTTTCGTTCTGTGACTAAGAGTTGGTTTTCCTCCCTCAAGGTTATTGTCCAAGTTTCACACCCATACATTAAAATCGGTCTAATGATCGTTTTGTAGATGCGGATTTTTGTAGCTCTGTTTATCAACTTGGATACCAGCAGTTTGTGAAGGGCTGCGGTGCATCTTAGCGCGTTGACTATACGGATGTTTATTTCTTCCTCCCTTTAGTGTCAGTGACCGTACATCCAAGATACTTAAATTTGCTAACGCCTTTGTAAGTCGTGCCTTTTACAACAAGATCTTTTCTCTTTGCTTTGACATCTTTATATCTTTTCATATGGAGGTATTCTGTCTTCTCACGACTCATTCTGAGACCAAGCTGTTTCCCTTCCTCTTCTAATACCGCTGCCATGTCGGTCACTCCTTTCTCGTATTGCCCCAGTATGGCAAGGTCGTCAGCGTACCCAATAATTTTGTGCCTTCCGTTCAACTCTACTCCCCCATCTGTCATTAAAACTTTTCGGACAGTGTATTCGAGAGCGAGGTTAAACAGTTATAGGCGATAAGGCGTCTCCCTGCTTTAGTCCGGTCACTACTTCGAACTCCTCGGTTAGTTCTCCTCCGACTCTAACTCGCATTTTGCTGGTGCTCGTGGCAACTTTGATCATTCTGACGAGTTTTGCTGGTACTTGGAAAGATGATAGGATTCGATAGAGTGTCTCTCGGTCGATACTATCGTATGCCTTCGTAAAGTCAACGAAGAGACAGTGAACGCCTTGGGCGAACTCCCATCGTTTCTCCATAATTTGTTTCAGAAGAAACATTTGGTCCACTGTACTCCTGTTTCTGCGAAATCCGCACTGATAGTCACCGAGTATTTTTTCTGCGTACGGTTCTAGACGGGCGAGGAGAACGTACGAGAGCACTTTATATGCAGTTGGAAGCAGTGCAATCCCCCTGTAGTTAGCACACTTCTTCCTAAACCCTTTCTTATCAATACATATAATAAAACAGAAACGGACAAAAAGTCTGTACATGAAATATTAAAAAAAAAAATTACTGCTATGTGATGTGTACAGGATATAGACCCCAAAACGATAGATATTAAAATTTTTGTTTGTTTGTCTGTTTGTCTGTTTGTTCGCTTTTCACGCAAAAACTACTGGACGGATTTTTATCAAATGTTGTGTAGTAATAGCTTATAACCCGGGTCAACATATAGGGTACCTTTTATTGCGGGATTGCCCTTATTCCTACGGGAAAATACAAAAACAGATTCTTACTAAAATAGATGGCGCCATATGATTATGAAAATACGTTATATTTAATCGCTGTCTCAATTAATAATGAATCATGTTATTTTTTTTTTACCTGCTTCAAAACATAATATAAATTAAAACCCATCCAGGCTCACATAAAATCATAAAAATAATTTCATGTTATTTAGGTACGTCATTATATCTACTAAGCAATAGATGGCGCAGGAAGTCAGTAAGATTACGATATACCTCTCACAAAAGAACATTCGAATGATTATATTAATTAGGGTGAAAGCCCCCTCTGTTGCCACTTTAAGATGCTTTTCACTTCTTTCGCATCATAACTACTAAACAATAGATGGCGCGGGAAGTCAGTAAGATTACGATATACCTTTCACAAAAGTACATCCGAATGATTATCTATATTAAGTAGGGTGAAAGCCCCCGCTGTTGCCACTTTAATTTTTTTTTCACTTCTTTCGCCTATGGTCTTAAGTAGGTATCTAAAATTGTCAAGAATGTATCTTATACTTTTCTTTAAATTTTTAAATTTACAATACAAAAAAACTACTTTAAAAATTTAACCGACTCCAAAAAGTATTTGTCAACTGAAAAGGAAAAATATAATTTATATTATAATTAAGGTACCTTTTTGAGGTCGGTGCCAGTCAGTTTTTTTTTTAAAATTACTATTTATTTCCTAAGTTTTAGTGTATATTGTACAATAACATACCCACGAAAACTACTAAACCGATTTTGATGAATCTAAGACTGTTCCCAAAATTAGAATACACCTAATTTAAATCAAATAGAATCATCTCGATATCCCTTTAGATTTCGAGAAATTCGTGGACATACATAGTAAAAACATATAACTAAGTATTCAAAGCTAAGATATTATTAAAGCATTCAAAGCAATAAATATTAAAAAAACAGAAGATCTCTGGGGCATATCTACAAGTATCATCAAATCAATAATTGATGTGATAGCTCCATCATTAGCAATAATTTTTAACCAATGTGTAAGTGAAGGGGTCTTTCCTAATTTAATGAAAAATAGTAAAATAATTCCTCTATTTAAAGCTGGTGACAAAAGTGACCCAGCAAATTTTAGACCTATATCCATACTACCAGCAATAAGTAAAATATTTGAGAAATTAATTTATGCTCAACTTTTAGAATATTTTAAATTAAATAGTATACTGCATGAGAAACAGTTTGGTTTTTCAAAAGGTAAAAGTACAACTGATGCTGGGGTTGCATTTCTAAAACATGTACTTGATGCCTGGGAGGACAAGCAGGATGTAATCGCTATATTTTGTGACCTTTCCAAGGCATTCGATTGTGTTGATCACCAAACACTATTAAGGAAGTTAAAACATTATGGTGTTTCTGAAATGTCAGTAAGCCTTATGCATTCATATCTGTATGAAAGAACTCAGAAGGTAGTTATTAATAAAACTGAGTCTACCGGAGCTCCCATTACTATGGGCGTACCCCAAGGATCAATATTGGGCCCGCTGTTGTTTTTAATATACATAAATGACCTTCCTTACTACGCGAAGAATTTATGTGAGACAGTGCTATTTGCCGATGATACATCTCTAGTCTTTAAAGTAGATAGAGGTGATGACTGTTCTGACGAAGTGAATAGTGCTCTTTCAAAAGTGTCACATTGGTTTAATAGTAATAATTTATCATTAAACTCAAAGAAAACTAAGTGTTTAAAATTTTCGTTACCTAATGTAAGACAAGTTGATTTTCATATAAGACTAGACGGCGATATGGTCGCATTCATTAACAATACAAAGTTTCTAGGTATTATATTAGACTCGCGACTACAATGGGATCCTCATATCGAAGCCTTGGCGAGTAGACTCAGTTCGGCCGCATTCGCAGTTAAGAAAATAAGGCTCTTAACCGATATTGAAACGGCTAGAATAGTCTATTTTAGTTATTTTCATAGTGTTATGTCCTACGGCCTTTTGTTGTGGGGCTCAGCCGCTAACATCCACAGTATATTCGTGCTCCAAAAAAGGGCTATTCGCGCCATTTACAACCTCCGATCGAGAGATTCTTTAAGAGATCTATTTAAAGAAATAAACATTTTAACTGTTGCAGGACAATACATCTATGAAAATATAATCTATGTGAAAAAGTATTATAATACATTTGTAAAGCAGAGCGATATTCATCGCTTTAACACAAGAAATAAAGATAAACTTGTCGTTCCCAAGTTTAGGCTAGAAAAATCCAGAGCCTCATTTCTGGGGAAAAGCATAGCCTTTTTTAATAAAGTTCAGCGTATAATTGAACTACCATTGCATAAATTTAAATGTTACATTAAAGAGTCGCTGATGAGCAAAGGATACTATAAAGTAGACGATTATTTGAATGACCGCAATGCATGGTCATGATGTAACACATAACATAATCACTGTTTAATATGATGTATTTTTATACTAAGCAATTGTTGTGTTAGTAACGATATGTTTTTTTTTGTAAATGTCGTTACCTAACTAAGAAACGCTGGCAAGTTTCTTGCGCCCATTCTTCTTGTCAGTTAAAAAAGTCTTGAATGGGTGGTAGGAAAATATTGACGATTCATAAGTACATATTTATTATGTCTAAGTGAATAAAGAATATTTTTATCTTATCTTATCTTATTCATATACTTACGAAATTTAGTTTTATTTTAATCAATTAAAAACCTATTTTTTAAACTTAAAATGTGCGAAGGGTGCCGATTGATGTGTTTTTTGTCAATCAAATTTTAAAAGATACATCGAGAAATCAATACTTAACTAATTTAGATAAAATAAAAGAAACATCTAATTCGATGTAAACTGAAAAGCGTTTATTGAATAATATTCATATGTCATAAAGAATTATTACTATTGTTATTATGACTTAAAAGTCATAGATAAAAAGTATATTATCAAGCAAAAGTTATTAACGAAATGTTTTAAGCTAAGTAAGCACTCGGGGCAGTGGCCAAAACTAAAGTTCTTACCCTATTGATGTAAAATTTATATTTCGCATTTCCACTCGACGCTAGATGTCGCTACAGTAAGTATAGTGCCACAAATATATCTGAACCGGTGACAGTGGTCCTGGAGGAGCCACTAGCAATACAAAATTAACTGTCAAAATGGACTGCCGGCAGTCAACAGTATATTAAGTACCAAAAAATAACCACTGTGTGAAATAAGTTTGTCGCAATGTAGACAAAATGTCACCAATGTAGTTTTGAAAAATTTGCTCAAACGCTAAGTGGCCAGTACGTAGTTACACCTACAGGGCCACAAGCTTTTCTGTTCCGGTGACAGTCGTGACAGAGGAGCCACTTGCAATACGAAATTAGCTGTCAAAATGGACTGTCGTATAACAAACACAAAGCAAGCCATTAAGGAAGAAGAAGAAGAAGAAGAAAACTGTTTTAGCTCCTAAGATAATCACCGGAACAGAAAAGATTGGCGCACTATACCTACCATTTTTTATGTCATTTAACCGGCTCTGGCTACTTAGGCCTTCAGCCGTAGGTACCATCCAATAAAATAAAGGAATATTAAAAATAGTTTTCTATTTATTCATTTATTTACTAGGAAAGCTTACATAAGTGATGATTGATTAAAATTAAATAATTAAATGGTATATCATTACATTTTATACCTGTTACTTAAAGAAGAAATGTCTCCATATCAAAATACTAGCCTTCCGCCCGCGACTTCGCCCGCTCGGACTAAACGACGACGTTATCCCACGGGAATGTAATATTTTTCAGGGATAAAAAGTAGCCAAAGGCAGCCATTACATCCAGATCGCGATCACTGATCGTGATCTTGATCGCGATCGAGATTTACTTTGTAGATATTTTGCGATCAAGATCGCGAGCCGTCAATCACCTTCGTACACAGTCAATCTGCATCGCGATCATTGATCATTGATCATTGATCATTGATCCAGATTGACTGTCTAATGGCTGCCTAAGTATGTCACTTTTCAGCTGCCAAACTATTCCCATATTCATATATATTCCCAAAGGTCACGTCGATCCGTTGCACCAATTTTGACGTGAAAGACGGACAAACAAACAAACCCACTTTCACATTTATAATATTAGTATGGATACACACAATCTCTTTTACATTTTATAGTAAAAATATGATTGGCCTGATATTATGCATTACTAAGTAAGAACTTCTGTTTGAATCGTGAAAGCGCGCATATGCGCAAAACGATAATACGCGCTCTAATCGCGCGCGGCAAGAGTGCGCTTCACCACTGGAGCTCCATAGTAGTGGTCGGAGTGGACGTGCCTCGTGCGATCCAAGAGCACCAAGAGAACAAATTAGATTCACGATCCATGATCCCCAATCTTAGATCGTGGTTGGCCAATCCAAGATGGATCGTTTGGTGTGGTTCAGTCTTATGAACCTCGCGTAGAATAGATCTATTGCCCGCTAGCAAGCAACGTCGAAGAACGAAGAACGGCTGTTCAAAATAATCGTTATCATTATACACTGTTATGTGTGATACATGCATTTTTGCGTATAAAAACCATATGACAATATAGATAAGTTATCACAACTTACTGTAAATCGAGATTTGACAGCCTAAACCGACCTAGATAGCGGTTTAAATTTAAATCGGGATCGGTAACAACAAGTAGCTAAATGGGATTTAAAAGAAAATCGAGATCCAAGTGGCCCTTTTGAGTTATGAAGAAGAGAAGAGAAGTTTGTTTTTTTTGTCGCCTCTAAGGGATTGCAGACTTCAGTATTTAATTTGACATACATTTTAGCTTGATACCTCCCACGCATACTTGAGAAAAAGTTTCTTGACAGACGGACAGATCTTTGAATGAGGGCTCAACTATGTTCATGCAGCATATGATAACAACATACCATGTTCATACCCTAGCCTGCATATTCGATATTCTTTAGACCCTTTTAGTAGAGAATAGGACTTCAAGAAGAGCGTTATGAAATCTGAGCAACAAACACACATAAACTAAACTAACACAAAAGTCACTACACCGCGCGTACGAAGTCGCGGGCAACAGCTAGTGTATAATATTGGACAGATAATCCCTGTGTTCCATCGCATAGGCGATTGTTTGTCGAAAGAACAACAATGGAACACCATTGTTGTTCTTTCGACCAAACTTTACAAATTATTTCAAACAGTCGGAATTGCAGTGCCTCTCCCCCATATTTCCACAGCTCTCCCGGTATGCTATCAATTCCTGGAGACATATGGTTCTTAAGTCGCATGATGGCCTTGCACACTTCTTCAAAGGTAGGCGATTCCTCATGTTCATTGTCTTAGTTGGTGCTCAGATTTGCGAGTATTTCGTTGGTCACCGGTGGGCAGTTGAGTAGTTCCTGGAAGTACCGACACCACATTGCTTTTTGTTCCTCAGGGTCTGAGACAAGATTTCCGTCTCCATCTTCAAGGAGTTGAGTAGCGGGTTGGTAAGCTTTTCTAGCTGTTCAGATTTCTTGGTAGAACTTTCATGATTCGTTGGCTCTTATCAACGTTTCCACATCTCTTAGGATTCTATTCATGTGATCCCTTTTTGCGTTTCTTACCAGTTTCCTAAAATTTTCTCTTGCTTCCTTGTAGATGTCATTCCATTCACTGTTCTGCTCGGCCAGTATTCTAAGTTCCCTCTTTCTGTCCATTGCCTCTTCACATTTCTCATTCCACCAATTTCTTCTTTTATGACGATTCTTTTTGCCCAGTAATCGGATTCCTACGTCTTTAACTATCTGTTCCGTTTCCTCCCATACTTTGTCTATGTCTGTTGGGTGTTTCCTATGTACTTCTATATTTATTATTATTATTATTTATGTATTTATCAGAGTATTTATATATTTTTTTCTTTTATCTAGTTTCTATAACACAGTTTCTTAATGATAATTACCTAAGAGCTAGATAAATGGTGTGATTGCAAGAAATTTATTTAGTAACGGCTATGAATAGGGATTCCCCATTCAGAGAGTAAGCATAGAACATTATGAAATTCCGAAACGGTACGGGATTTTCCTCTTAAAAATTTGTTGTCAGACTCTATATTGAGAAACCGCTAAAACCACATCAAAATAAAAACGCTATACACAATGAAAAATACCATTAGAAGCTTTTAAAAACCACCAAGGTGGCAACACTGGTCGCGTGTTTAGTGTGTTATTTATGTAGGGCAGGAGTCCCGGTTTTGGCCACTGTACCGGTTTTGGCCACTTATTGCTCTAAATGTTTTCATAACAACTTTTCCTCTTTTTTTTCAAAGCCAATTAAAATAAGGTATTGGTAATAATAACAGTTGAAAATGGAAAATGAAGTATTTAGAAAATATTCACTCGTCTCACAATCACAACTAGCTCCGATGGGACTCGACACGACGACCTTTCGCTATCCGGGCGAATGCTCTAACCTCTGCGCTACGGATTCGTTTTGAGAAGCGTCGAATTTATCTAATACTTCTTACGCGCTGTATAGCCAGCGTTTTTTTCTAAATACTTCATTTTTCAATTTTCAATAATAAATTTTGTATTTTGAATGCAAAAAAGTAAAAATTTAAATAAAATAATAATAGTTGTTAGAATTCCTTATGCCATACGATTTATTTTCAAGAGACGCCATTTTCTGTTTAAAAAAAATTGTACGAATATTTTAAGTAATTTGTTATGGTTCATCCATAAATTTAGTATAAACCTTTGTTTTTTACAATGAAATTGTTGTTTTGTAATTCGTTGGTTTCTAGCACATTAGAATATATTGATTTGATCTGGGTTTGGTTTTGATTTTTCGCTATACTTACAAAAGTTTGATTATCAATAAGTGGTCAAAACCGGGGCATTCGGCACCTCTCACACGTTTTGTGTTATATATACAATAAACTGTGCCCGTAGTGTAAGTTTTTATGTCAAAAAACGCAAACTATTTCGATTGCGTATTTATGTCAATTTGTATGAAAACTGTATTAGCGCCTCTAGCGGCGAGTAGCGCGCTTATATAGTTTTCATACAAATTGACATTAATACGCATTCGAAATAGTTTGCGTTTGCTTGACATAAAAACTTACACTCGGGGTACTGTACCCCTAGTGTAAGTTTTTATGTAAAGCAAACGCAAACTATTTCGAATGCGTATTAATGTCAATTTGTATGAAAACTATATAAGCGCGCTACTCGCCGCTAGAGGCGCTAATACAGTTTTCATACAAATTGACATAAATACGGAATCGAAATAGTTTGCGTTTTTTGACATAAAAACTTACACTACGGGCACTGTTAATTTTTACAAGCTTTTATTTAACTTGCAGTGTATGCATGCATGTATGTATGTCCGTTCGTCAAATCTTACAAGCCTTATTTGACCCACTTCCCTGTGTCCAATTGAGCTGAAATTTTGTATGCAAGTTTGGTTCCGATGACAATGCAATTAAATATATAATCAGTATAGTTATCAATTCAGAATTCTTGCAAATTTTCAAGTTCTATATTCTTGTTTTGTTGTGATGGTTACTTGACACATTGTCAATGTACCATAAAGTTATAATCAGCGAGCATTCAGCGAGCGCAATCTTCATAGAGTGCGTGTCAGATAACTCTGCGACTGGGGCGTTTTTGGCACTAGTTACAGTACATTATTTTGTTCTAAGCTTATGGAAAATATTAGTATTCGATTTTGACCCCGCGCAAACTTATCTGGCGCACACTCTAAATTCAACTAGTAATAGAACACACGTCCCAACTCGACACCAGATTTGAATTGGTTATTTGAGAAAAAACATGAGTTGGGAGGCAAAAAACTGTCTGTTAAAAACACATACCAAGCAGTAAAAATTTTTGATGCAGTTTTGAAAAGTATGCTACGAGTATAATATACTATTTACATAAATTTGAGATTATCAAATTATTATTATTTCTATTAAAACAATAATTTAAAGTCCCTGGACCTAGGCTTTTTCTCAATTACTCGATTAAAAAAAATCGACATTTAATTAAAAATGAAGTTTCCCTGTCAGTTACAGGCCACTCGAAATAGTTTTGAAGAATTTTTCGTCATTCTTTTGTGACAGGTACGGTTCAATTTTTTTCAAATCCAAGACCTTTTTTTGTTAATAGGTCTTTTTCTTTACAAGTCCATTGCATTGGCAAATCCAGGTGATTTCTGTGGGTATTTGATAAGAAAAAGTGATGTGATACAAGGCCTTGTCCAGTGATGTGATACAAAGCCTTGGCCAAGGCCAGATTTGGTGCAGCTTTTTTTATTTGATTTGATTTTGATTTGGTATGAACGTGTGTAGCACGGATTATATTTGCTTTACAGCAAAGTTCGTCCGCACCAAATCGGCGGTTAGGTCTGGTCTGGACGTGTGTAGCCTATCAGACCCTATTAGGTGTCACTCATGTGTCACTTTCCACCATGTAATACTTCCATGCTTTGCACATAAATAGTTCACTAAAGTATACGACAGATGGCTCCAAGTTAATACAAGCATTAGTCTACCTACAGAAAATAAAAATCCTTTTTTTCTATAAGTAGGTATACTATGTTTATCAACTTTGATAGAAACTTAAATGTGTCTTGTTATTACTTATGTATTTATTTTTGAAATACTTACTAAAATTTACAGCTGAAAATCAGCGTTTGCTTGCGTTGCAAGACAAGTAATATGACGCTGAGCTGCGACCATTGAGTACTGCTGCGGCACACACACACATTTTTATTTGGAACTTTTTGTTTTATTGGGTCTAATTTGTGTTTTCTATTCTTGTTCGTAATACAGTGCTACCTACTTTTATACCTATGTAAATATGCCTTGTATTTAATGAATATGGTGTGTGTCTGTAGTAAGAATCTACAATCCCTTTTTGGTGGTAAAATATATTTGTGTGTTTGCAGACTTAATGCAGTTGAAGAGCTAGACTGTAATAAATTAACTGGCAAACGACCATGCAATAATGATGCATTAAATGAAATGAAGCGACTTACAAACACGTCCAATAATAACTAAAAATACAAAAATAAATTATATTTAAAAAAAACCTTTTATTTAAAATCAAGCTTTTATTCAAATGTCCTAAAAAGAATAAAATAAATTTTGTATCAAGTCAAAACCAACAAATTTATTACATTAAACAATCTATATGTTTTAAAAGCTTGTCGCGAGATTTTATTGTTACTGGGCTACTTGCACTAAACACAAATGCTTTTACTTATATTTGACATATGAAATTAAAGCGACAAGCTTTTAAAACATATAGATTGTTTAATGTAATTAATTTGTTGGTTTTGACTTGATACAAAATTTATTTTATTCTTTTTAGGACATTTGAATAAAAACTTGATTTTAAATAAAAGGTTTTTTTAAATATAATTTATTTATTGGATAAATTAGATAAATTCTCTATTTTTTTTTTCTTTTTTGCATTCACATTCAAAATCGACCCGTCTCACAACTTTTCGTAACGACTCCGAAGCTCAGTGGTTAGAGCAGTCACCCGGATAGCGAAAGATCGTGGGTTCGAGTCCCATCGGAGCTGGTTGTGAGACGGGTCGATTTTTTTTAAATACTTTATTTTCCATTTTTCAAATTCTCTATAATTTAAGATATTAATACTGATTGCATAAAAGTGAAAAAAAAATTAAAGTGGCCTCCAAGGGGTCTCCTGCCCTACTTGCATACTCTGCAATCCCGCGCTATCACGCACTCCGCGGCCGGGCGCGGAGCAGTGTGTGAACCGCCTGATTCAAATAATTAGGTTGCTGCTCTATCAAGTTTAATCTATTAAAAAAATTGTTTAAATCGCGGTGAAACCATAGTCACCAACGCCCGCTGAGACCGTGACTTCAGCACTTTTTGTTTTCAACACGGCACACCATCACTGGAAACTGAGACGCTGTGTTCAGTAGTCGCGATCGGATGGATTACTCAGTACAAATTTTGTGGAAATTGGTTAATATCGCTTGGTGACTTCAACAGAAGACTTTTAGTTTTCAGTTATCTGTATCGAACACCTTTTAATCGGTGATGAGTATATTGCGTCAAGTGGACCTCATTGGACACAAAAAGTGTCTATGTCTGCGCAGGAAGGGCTATCAGCCCTTCCTTCGTGAATTAGAAAATCATTCCTAATTCACTACCAGTGAATGCTTTATCTCACACAAAAGACAAAATTGTGTACGTTTGCGCAGGGCCTAAAATATTTGTACTAATAAAAAAATCGTGGTCCCTATATAGGTAAGTGTGTACACAGAACAGCAGGCAAGACTTCAGTTTCACCAAGAAAACTGTCTAAAGAGTTTTCATCTCGGTTGTAATAGCGGCGTTTCTATATATGACAAATGATCGACTGTTTCTTGTTGTTTGGGCCTGCCTGTGCCTGTTTCGTTTTACGCCCACAGGAAACTACGTTTAACATAATAACTTTATGCCTGTGGCTGTGTCCGGGTAAACTACACTATGTTTATACATAATGAGTAAGATTTTTTAATCTCTTGATGACCACGTATAACGTAGATTGGATAATTAAATTTTGACCGGCTAACTTTCTAGTTTTAGAATAGTTCACCTAACATCTTTTTGCCATTGTTGAGGACAAAGTATGAATAATATATGTATTTCAAATCAATAAAGTACCTATATATTTTTTTATTTTGAATAACTAGAAGTGATTAATTTGACATTAGGAGCAAATTATTACCTATGAATAATTCATCATTCGACTGAATTTTTCTGACAAATTCTCATAATTAATGATCAATTTTTTAATGTCGATTTTATTAAGACCGGTTTTTCTAACTCGCGTAGAGTTGACTAAGTGAATATAGAGGTTATTTTTTTCTAGAAATAAAACACAGTTTGCAGTTATTGTAATTATTTACACTAATATAATGCCTTTGCACGCGACGCTCTATAAACCAGATCGAACTATAGAGTGTATAGTTCGATCTGATTATATATGTGCACTATAACAATATACACTATTTGGAGTTAAAGCACATAAATCAAATTTCTTTACCACTCTTAAATGGAATAGGTACAAGAAGTAGCGACTAGTTTCAGTTTATACAGGGATGTGGGCACCGCTGGGCTGGAAGCCGTTTTCGTCGGCGATGTAGTCCACTCTGTAGGTGACGCCGTCGGGGCCAATGTACTGGAAGAATCCCTTGACTCTCATACCGTCATTCTCGTTGTCGATTTTCTCCAGTTTTCCGGCTTCCTCGGCGAGGATGGTGTTCTCAGTCTCGTAGAGGTAGTGGTAACCATCGGGGAGGACATCGTTCTCTTGGCGGATGATGCCGTATTTGTAGTCGTAGCTACTATCGTGCTTGGCGGCAGCACTGGCGGCGCTGCCGGTGGAACCGAACCTGCTGGCAGAGGAAACCTTTACGGATCCAGAGCTAGAGCCCAAACCGGAACCAGTACCAAAGGCACTGCCAGATGCTGAACCGAACGCGCTGCCAGAACTTGAAGCAGAGGCGCTGCCGCTTCCTCTGCTACCACCACTGCCGCTGTAAAAAATAAAACTTACTTTTGCAACCTGCTATTAAATTATTTTTATTTAAATTAATTTAATAACTATCAAAAGTTACCAGATCAAAGCTGATCAAATCACAGTTTCTCACCTGCCGGAGTTCTTGTCGGGCTTGTATTTGCCAGCGTCATTGGCCTCAGGTGTGTATCCGCTGCCGGGACCGCCTGGGCCCCCGGGGCCGCCGGGCGCGCCCCTGTCGCTTGATCCGGAGTAGAACCCACCGGGGCCCCCCTTGTCGCTGCTGCCGGAGTAGAAGCCACCAGCACCACCACGATCTCCGCGGTCACCGCTGGAAATCAACCCTTAGATTAGTATTATTTTGGGCGTGGCCGCTGCATACCTACTTATGTTATAAATACAAAATTATTCTATCTATTTATCTAAACTTTAATACTGTACTAATTTGATATGTTGAAATATTTATAACATTTCTTTTTAGGGGGAAAGCAAATAGGGAGGTCTTGACTTCAATGAGATTTTACATATGTTTTCATAACAAAAAAGTATTTTAACGTCAGTGGTCTTGATTAATTTTTAAGCTTTATTGAGTTTTAGATCTTTCATTATACCTATTTGTCAGGGCATTCCAGGGTCGTACCAGCTGGAGCCTCAGCGGATAGGGTCGTAGTGTATATGTGTGTGTATGTAGAGTCGATTATAAGAATTAATAAATAAATAAATTCTTACATAATAAGTAACACAATAAATAAATTATCTAGAACTAGATCATAAGTAGTTTCATTGAAAAACTGTGTTATGGAAACTAGATAACGGATAAATAATAATTAATATATACCTACTTATATATTTTTTGTAAGTACATACTAATATACTTTTTACTTCTCATGCTCGTAAAGTTCGTGTTTATGTTGGGTAAAGGCTGCATAAAATCGCTTTTTATGCTCTAGTGCATAAAGTAAAATCTTCGTCTAAGTCTCAGACTCTAAGACAAATGTCGTCAGGTAAACAGTCACACACGCAATTAAACTTCTTAATTTTTTTTCTTTTTTTTTAAGTATTAACCTAACGTTTTTCATTCTGTTTCTTAAATTTTGTACATAATCCATGTTAAATTACAAAATAATAAAACTAGGCAAAATTAATGAGTTTTCTAAGAAATAAGTATTTCAAGAGCATTATGGACTACGATCTATGCTAAAGTCACTGTGCTGCCAATGCCACGTATAAAAAAAGAAAAAGAAAGTCTTCCCGCCAATATGGCGAATTCTTTATTTTTTCTTTTTTGCAATATTGTTATTTATTTTTCTCACACTCGAAGTGAAAAGCAGAGTGTATAACTCGAACATAAAACCCATTTTACCCTCGAATTGACTATCCACCCTCGCCTACGGCTCGGATGGATATATACGTCTCGGGTAAAATGGTACGTTTTATGCACTTGTTGTACAATCTACTATTTCACTTCTCATGCTCGTAAAGTTCGTGTTTATGTTGGGTATAGGCTGCATAAAATCGCTTTTTATGCTCTAGTGCATAAAGTAAAATCTTCGTCTAGGTCTCAGACTCTAAGACAAAGGTCGTCAGGTAAACAGTCACACACAGTCAATTAAACTTCGTTAAATAAACTTGTTATTTCACTCTGTTTCTTCAATTTTGTACATAATCCATGTTAAATTACTAAATTATATAAAACTAGGCAAAATTAATGAGTTCTCTAAGAAAGAAGTATTTCAAGAGCAATATGGACTACGATCTATGCTAAAGTCACTGTGTTGCCACTGCCACGTATAAAAAAAAGAAAAAGAAAGTCTTCCCGCCAATATGGCAAAGTCTTTATTTTTTCTTTTTTGCAATATTGTTATTTATTTTCCTCAACACTCGAAGTGAAAAGCAGAGTGTATAACTCGTACATAAAACCCATTTTACCCTCGAATTGACTATCCACCCTCGCCTACGGCTCGGATGGATATATATGTCTCGGGTAAAATGGTACGTTTTATGCACTTGTTGTACAATCTACTATAATTATTATATCAGACCAAGACAAATAGAAATGTCCATGCACACAAATATTTGTCCTGTTCGGGAATAGAACCCGAGACCTCTGGTGCGAAGGTGGGTATTCTACCCCTAAGCCAAATCGGTAGTCAACTCAATAGAGTTTAGGCTATACCAGATTCAGAGTTTTCACTTCGTAGCGTCCACGTCCTGCGGGCCGATCGCCGTAATTCTATGCAGCGCGTCTTGATCACGTTTGCCTCTTGACGCTTGACTACGTATTGCCGTAATGACATAACGACGCACACGTCACGCAAACCTATAGTCCCACAATCCTGTCTGATCCGGTGACATCCGTGACAGAGGAACCACTTGCAATACGAAATTAGCTGTCATTAAAAATAGACTGTCGTATGAAAACTGTTTTAGTTCCAAAGATTATCACCGGAACAGAAAAGGTTGTCGCACTGTCAAAGCTGCGCGTTATCAAAAACGGTTTTACACGTCAACTGCACCTACACTTGACTAATGCGTCATAGAATTACCGCGATCGGGGCCCAGGGCTGTAGTGGCAAGGATCTAATCGGCAAGGGTCGGCAAAAAGTAGAGTCGAGTCTTACTTGTATCTGCCAGACTCGTCAGGCACGTAGCGGCCGGAGTTGTCTTGGCCCGAGTACCGGCTGGGGTCGTAACGGCTGGGGTCGTAGCGGCTGGAGTCATATCTGCCAGCGGTCGATGCGGACGCAGTCGCCTGGACTACATTGAATCTCTTGGGGCTGTTGAACTGGAAGGGGGTAAATCTGGTGACAAAAAAGTTACGTGAGTTAATTTAAATGACAAAAAACTAGTATTGATATGTAAATGATATTAAATACAGTTTATACTTCATAAAAAACTACATGTCTCTAACTCATCGTATAGAACTCCAATCCAGAACCGTTCACAATCCAGGCATCAGCTCTTTCAATTGAGCTACCGAGAATCAGTATTTGAAGTGTATCAAGTATGCTTTAAATATAAAGAAGAGATATAACAAATTGTGAATGAGAAAACGGGATTGCGGGTTTAAATCCCGTAATCCCGAGCCAGTTGGAGCAATTCATATCAATTTTTTTTTCTTTAACATTCTATCTTCCGTAATAAAAATATAATGTTGCAATGTTGTTTTTTTTACTTTAATTAAGTATTTTGACTTTTTTGCATTCGCAATGCAATTTTTATTACTTATTGAAATTTTTGATTATTCTTGTGAGATTTTTTATAATAAGTAGGGCAGGCGTGCCGGTTTTGGCCACTGTACCGGTTTTGGCCACTTTTTGCTCTAAAAGTTTTCTTAACAACTTTTATCCATTTTTGATAAAGGCAATTAAAATAAGGTATTTTAAAGTAATAATAACAATCGTTAGAATTCCTTATGTCATAAGATTTTTTTTCAATAAATTTCATTTTCTGTTTGAAAAAATGTTTTGTATGAAAATTTTAAGAAATTTGTTTTGCATGAAATACTTTATAAACCTTTTTTTTTTACAATTAAATTGTTCTTTTGCAATTGACTGGTTTCTAGCGCATTAGAATATATTGATTTTACCTGGGTTTGGTTTTGATTTTTCGCAATACATACAAAAGTTTAACTATCAGTAAGTGGCCAAAACCGGTACATTTGGCACCTCTCACACATTGTGTGTAATATAAAAAAAACTAATCTACTTTGAAAAATTTGAAAAATGTACCTTTAAAGGTATATAAATTATCTATAATTTAAGATATAATTTGTGTCTTAAATACCTAAGACCATTTAGTACTTAGTGCTTAAAAGTCAAAAAATCCTTAAAGTGGCCACAAAGGGTACCTCTGCCCTACTTCATTTTCAATTATTAAAAGCTCAATCACCTTTATTCCAAAACGTGGACTAAAATTAGTCCTGGTTTAAAACTGATGCTTAATCTGTCTTTCATTTTGAAAATTAAAGTGACAGCACCAGTTTAGTACCTATTTTAGTCCACGTTTTGGAATAAGGGGGAATAAGTTTTATTGGCTTTAATGGTTTACGTTATAATAACATAGAGTGCTCTTTGATAAATTACTTATTTACCTTCCAGTTTCAGCCGCCAAAGCGACTGTCACGGACAGACAGAGGACCTGCAGACAAAAAAAAATATAAAAAAATATATCAAATAACAATACAAAAACAATAAACTGCGCCGTTATTTTAATAGTTAATCCAGAAATCGTCACTAAATATGATATTTATGTTCACACTATTTAAAACAATACATTTTAATTCCATTAAGTATCTTGAGTTAATGTATAAATATGATTCGTTTCAGCACTTTTCACGATTAACTCACCAGAAGAGCTCGCATAGTGCTGTATTCAAGCACGCAACAACCTGAATGTGCTATTATAAAGATAACATCCTTTTTATACCTTTTTTGTCTAATTTAATATATTAGTAATTCTTATCTGTCATCCTATTAAAAATACGTTGTTTGACGATACACACGCGCCAGTGGTTCTCAATCTTCGCGACATGGGCCTTTTTTATTTATGTTGAGATCCGACGATTCAAGGCGTGTAATTAATTATCAAAGAAGATTTGTGGAAGAAAGATGCGATAAGCCAAACCTCTACAGTTTATTATGACATCACCTTTTGGTTTTATATTTCGCAATTGCTACAAGAAAAGCATTGACCTTTAGTAATGCTCTTCTGTTACAAAATAGTAAATTAATAAGTTTAGTTCTTAAAAGCAAACTGATGAATTTGTGCTACCTGTTTCACAACCTAAGGTTTTAAGCACTAGGTTACTAGAAACTTTTGCCGTAACCTGCAAAGTACATACCTAAGCTAACTATAGTAAAGTTGGAAAAAAATTGTGTATCATCTCATCATTGTCCAGCTTACAGTAACATTGATTCCAAGTGATGACTTGGTAAGACTTTGAAAAAGTTTAAAATGAAGTAAGTACCTACTTATTAGAAAAAATCGACTCTTCTCACAACTAGCTCCGATGGGACACGAACCCACGACCTTTCACTATCCGAACTCTAACCACTGAGCTACGGAGTCGATGGGAGATACGTCGAATTTATCCAATACTTCTAACGCGCTGTTAGCCAGTGCTCATTTCATCAATGTAAAGATATTACTACCCTCCTTAGCTACCCCGACAGTCGAAAGAAATACCTTTCCAGATAACTATTATGAAAAACGGGATATTTACCATTTTTATATTTGTTTTGGAGTTCTCGATATTTCGGTGCATTGTAATATAAAGCAATTTAAATTTGGAGTATTTGCATTCGCAAATAAAGTAAATAAAAATAATTTGGTAAAACTTATAATAAATGTACATTTTTTAAACTAGTAATTTAAAATGTGTCAATATTTAGGACTTTTTTTAACAAGCACCTTTAATTAATATCTATTCGAATACAATGGATAGTGTTTCACACTTAAGTCCTGATCATGTCGTGACCATAATAAATTATACCAACTTTTTTAAGAAGTGAATGATTTCTTGTAAGTACAGTTTTAGCGTTCAAAGTTTAAATTGTTAAATAATTTTTATTACTTTAAAGTAAGCGTAACACATACACAATATACGGTAATAACACACCTAAAATTGGTAACATGTATATAACAGTGCCCTTAGCATGATAAACTATCGTTAAGGTAATTGAAAGTAAACTATACCGTCCTTCAGAAGCTGTCAAACATGTATTGAATTTCAGTTCCTTAAACGACCGAAAGAGGTGATGCTCCAGGTTTCATACAAAAAAATACGATTACGATAACGGTTACCATAACAACAGTTTTGTATGCTACGGCTACAGATCTCTGTTTTAGAGTAATGTTTAATTTACTGACCTGGTAAAGAAATTTCTTGGGAAACCCTTAGAAACGAAATTGTAACGAACCGATATCTACGCTTGTTTATTCATGTAGTTTTGTTGTTGAACACTGTAAATCTGCTGTTTTTTTCATTTAGGTATTAAAATTCTTTCATTTAGGAAATATTTTATATGTTGCGGACACAAGTTATTTGTGATTCGACCGAATCAAAACTTTTCATTAGTTCTTACCTACCGCTACCATACCTTAACAATATAAATTGTAACGACGAAAAAAATATCTTGACAATTTTAATGTGCACTTTTTTTCTAATAAAAATATAAGATGGAAAACTTTGAGAAACCGACTTATTTACTAATTAATTATGTGTTAAACTGAATCTATTATGTATAAAAGATGAACCGATGATTATAAATATATAAAACAAGAAGAACACCGAAACGATACCAGTGCCCAAGGCCACGGAGACGCTTCCGAAGTTAAATTTTACTTTGAAGTTATATTATGTAAATCTTTATACATTTCTTGAATAGGTTGGTATACTAAATCACGACACGTCACCCAAAAATCACAAATTTTTAACCTTTTACGATGAGCCGGATGCTCAAACCAATTCTATTTTGAGAAGTAGCTACTTATGTCACTTTGCTTCATGGTTGGATTTTTTTTAAATCGATTATTTTATTTTGACGATAATTGTCTAGTGTACAACTAAGTGTGACGGCAATTTTTTCTATTTCAACAAATCTTTAATAATTGTAGACATTTAGAAAGAGCAAATATTTTTTGATTGTCCCTGTATTTTTTAAAAGCATGACCATACAAGGACTCATTTGAAGTGCTAAATTAAGAGCTTACATCAAAGATTTTCATTAAGCAGTCGTACAAAACTAATCTTACCAAACTTAACCGACTTTCCATAGTCAAATATTGAACTCAGACTTTCAATAAAGCGTATCCGAAGACTAGTAGCTACACTATATTCAGCTTTGCAATTGTGTGCGATAATGAAACATCTGCTTCTTATACTAGGGCACACTAGTGCACAGCGATGCACCCATGCAATAATGTGTAATATACGTGTCAATAGTAACGAGCTTAAGTATATGGTCCAATAAACTTTTGATTACTCTGTTAATTTAATGTCATCACATACTTAAAACAGATGAAAATCGATCTTAGATACATCTTTCATTCAATTAAAACTTAAATGTTAAATTATAAGCTCCAAAATGTATCAAATGAGACAGTTGCTAAATCGTAAATCAAAAAAATTATACAATTTAAATTTGAACCAAATCTTTTATAACAAACAACTTAAAACAATTTAAATAAACTTGATCATATGCATAATGAGCTTGTTTGGATACATACATAATGTAGCCACTCCCATATAAAGCGAATTAAGAATCCATCGATCATGCCGGATTTTCTATGTACTTTTGAAAGCTTATCGTAAATATTGCATGTTATGGAGTAAACATTTGCTTCATACATGTTAATTTTCAGATAAAACATATCAACATGTAAATTTTACGAGTTGTGCAGGAGTCATCTTCGAGGCACAAGTCTTAATTGCGATTATGATATCGCACCTTTGAGAATATAGTTAAATGTTACTTACATAGTTGTCGTTCTGCATAAACAGATGAGTAGGTGTGCTTCATGTGAAATACAATGTAACAGCATATTTTGTATCAATTTATTAATATTATCTTTATAAAATAATCAATCGGCGCAGCAGTTTATGTTTTTGCGTTGACAATGCTATTTCTTAAAATACATTATAATTGAAATAACCGATCACGTGTAAGCAAAACTCGCGTGTTCAGGGTTTCGACAGGAACCCGATATATAAGGTACATTTTAAAAGAAAATACACGTGTACCTTCAAATCTTTGTAAGTACAAAGATTTGAAAGAAATGAAATTATATGTTTTTCTTGTTTTGTCGGAACCCTTGAATGTAACAGTCTCCAACCATTAGCTAGGTATAAGTATATTCTGGGCTCGGCGAGGGACAGGCTATGTATCTGACTGAGTCCAACATGCCCGTTTGGTAAACGTAAAGACTGTATTTATGTATGTATGGTTTTTAAAGTCAAAACTTCTTTAGCGGCGTTGTGCACTTTTTGTGATGGATAAAACTATTAAACTCGCGTCAGAATCACGTGACCGTAAGAGTAAGACGTGTGACCTGTGGCCCGATTCTGCTAACGTTAAGTCATAATCGTATCTCAATCGTGTTTCAATTGTTATGTTGTTATGTTTCTTGTAACTAGTGTGTATGTACACACTAGTTACAAGAAATGTGAACTTTTTTCACAATACTACTGATGGTCACACCACACACTACATTCACATCACATCAAACTGTCATAATTCTTGGAACTAAGTAGTGTGTAAAAAAGCACAACAATTGAAATACGATTGAGACACGATTACAGGTCACAGCACATTACATCAGCTCGGAAAGGGATCGACACGGTATCGCCTTTCGCCTCGCCGTCAACCAGGCGTCAACCTAACGCAAGCACGTAACCAAACCGGATCAGCGTCGATACGTCGGCTCGGCTACAGCTAGGCGACGCCGCGCTTACGGCTCACCGCACAGTGGTTCCATATAAAAAAATAAAAAAATGAGAGAAAAAAAATGATAAAAAAGGGGAAAAAATTATAGAAAAAGATAAAAAAAAATTGTGATTTTCATTTTAAGACCACTGTGCGTAGAGCCGTAAGCTCTGGTACGGAGAGACGTGAGCGCGTGGACGACTAGCGGTAAGCGCGGGGATAGCAAGCTGAGCGACCCGCAAAGCGGTTCGTGAGGTGGTCCCGAGGCGAGGCGATTACGTTACGATTCCGATTAGTGTGCTTTGCAGTAGGGGGTTTCATACAAAGAATACTGAACCGCTCGAATTGATACGGTGTCGATCCCTTTTCGAGTTGATGTAATGTGCTGTGACCTGACATAACGTTATAGACCGTGAGCCAGATAGTATATTTTGTCAGTCATTTCCTCTCGAGCGAAAACTCGTGCAATGCTTGAGAGAGTTGTATTATGAAGTATGGTGAACGTCAGCTGCCGCTCCGTAGGTGGGTGGTGGAGCGGCAGCCCCTCAAACACGTTTTTTTTTTTATTTTCAGTCATTTCCTCCCGACTGAAAATTTGTTAAATGATAGTTAACGCAATTATTAGAAGATAAAAAAATGTCAGCTGGCCGTACCGTGGTGGTTTATACGTCAGCTGGCCATAGGAACATGCAAAGAAAAATTTTTCGTTCAGTGATTTCCTCTCACTTGAAAATGTGTCAGATGATAGTTTACATGCTATTTTGAATAAATAAAAGCGTCAGCTGGCTCTATGTTGGTGGAAAGGTCGTCAGCTGATGCAGTGAAATAGGGAGCATAAGAGTGTTTAAATACTTCAGCTGACGGGTTTTCCACCAACATAGAGCCAGCTGACGTTTTTAGGGTTCCGTAGTCAACAAGGAACCCTTATAGTTTCGCCATGTCCGTCTGTCCGTCCGTCTGACCCCAGTCTAGCTCATAGACTCTTAGTACTAGAAAGCTGTAATTTAGCATGAATATACATATTTATCACGCCAACAAACTGGTAAAGTAAAATTTTGAAAGACATTTTTTTTAGGTTACCTCCCCTACACGTGAAGTGGGTATGTAATTTTTTTTCTTATCTACCCCATAGTGTGGGATGTCGTTGGATAGCAACAATTTCAAAAATATTGTGGGTTCGTAAAGACAGTTTTTGGATTGAGGCATCCGTTTGTGAACTATTAAGCTTTAAAGTGCAAAATTTTGTTAGAGTCATGTGTCCCACCCTGCCAGCCAAATGGTTACCGATTACGTACACCTAGCAAAAATACAACTGTCATTTTTTGCCAGAAAAAAGTAACTTTGTTTTTCATAGTAGTCGTATGAATGACAAAATTATATTAGCGGTTTTCGAAAATGTGTTATTTCTCAAAAACTTGTAAAGCCTACTTAGCTGTGATAGTTTTCCTTCTAACTTCGTCATATGTACTACTATCGTGAATTTTTTCACGTATCCAGAAACAACCATTTGGCTGGATACATCAACTCGGAAAGGGATCGACACCGTATCAACTCGAGCGGTTCAGTATTCTTTGTATGAAACCCCCTACTGCAAAGCACACTAATCGGAATCGTAACGTAATCGCCTCGCCTCGGGACCAGCTCACGAACCGCTTTGCGGGTCGCTCAACTTGCTATCCCCGCGCTTACCGCTAGTCGTCCACGCGCTCACGTCTCTCCGTACCCGAGCTTACGGCTCTAGGCACAGTGGTCTGAAAATGAAAATGAACATCAAATTATTATTTTTTATATTTTTTTTTTATTTTTTTTTTATTTTTTTTTTGTTTATCATTTTTTTCTCTCATTCTTTTTTTTCTTCTCATTCTTTATATGGAACCACTGTGCGAGCCGTAAGCGCGGCGTCGCCTAGCCGTAAGCGCGGCGTCGCCTAGCCGTAGCCGAGCCGACGTACCGACGCTGATCCGGTTTGGTTACGTGCTTGCGTTAGGTTGACGCCTGGTTGACGGCGAGGCGAAAGGCGATACGGTGTCGATCCCTTTCCGAGTTGATGTAATGTGCTGTGTCCTTTATACCGCACCGCTCCAACCCAACACCGCTCTAAACGAAGGCGACAGCTAGCAGGCACCCAGCAGTCCACGCGGCGACAGCTAGCAGACTCCCAGCTGTCCACGCGTCGACTGCTATTCCCTCTATAGGAAAAATTTGATGTTCATTTTGATTTTCAGACCACTGTGCGTAGAGCCGTAAGCTCGGATACGGAGACACGTGAGCGCGTGGACGACTAGCGGTAAGCGCGGGGATAGCAAGCTGAGCGACCCGCAAAGCGGTTCGTGAGCTGGTCCCGAGGCGAGGCGATTACGTTACGATTCCGATTAGTGTGCTTTGCAGTAGGGGGTTTCATACAAAGAATACTGAACCGCTCGAGTTGATACGGTGTCGATCCCTTTCCGAGTTGATGTATGTGCTGTGACCTTAAAGCTTAATAATTCACAAACAGATGCCTCAATCAAAAAACTGTCTTTACGAACCCACAACGTTTTTGAAATTGCTATCCAACCACATCCCACACTATGGGGTAGACAAGAAAAAAAATTACATACCCACTTTACGTGAAGGGGAGGTAACCTAAAAAAAAATATTTTTCAAAATTTTGCTTTACCACTTTGTTGGCGTGATAAATATGTATATTCATGCCAAATTACAGCTTTCTAGGTATAAGAGTCTATGAGCTAGTCTGGGGTCTAAGAGTCTATGAGCTAGACTGGGGTCAGACGGACGGACAGACGGACATGGCGAAACTATAAGGGTTCCTTGTTGACTACGGAACCCTAAAAACGTCAGCTGGCTCTATGGTGGTGGAAAACCCGTCAGCTGACGTATTTAAATAAGCGATCGGCGCTCACGCCCGACTCTCATTCTCCCTATTTCACTGCATCAGCTGACGACCTTTCCACCAACATAGAGCCAGCTGACGCTTTTATTTATTCAAAATAGCATATAAACTATCATCTGACACATTTTCAAGTGAGAGGAAATCACTGAACGAAAAATTTTTCTTTGCATGTTCCTATGGCCAGCTGACGTATAATCCACCACGGTACGGCCAGCTGTCATTTTTTTATCTTCTAATAATTGCGTTTACTATCATTTAACAAATTTACAGTCGGGAGGAAATGACTAAAAATAAAAAAAGTTTTTACGTGTTTGAGGGGCTGCCGCTGCACCACCCACCCACGGAGCGGCAGCTGACGTTCACCATACTTCATAATACAACTCTCTCAAGCATTTCACGAGTTTTCGCTTGTGAGGAAATTGGTCAGTAAAACCTGTTGCTGGCTCACGGACTATTAGCGGAATCGTGCCACTGATCGAAAAACTGTTACAATGTCATTAGAATACGCAGGCAAATTTCACTATCTTTCCCAATGTTGTGATAGCTCTGGCACCTCGGTTAGAAAACAGGCGGCGTGCGGCGGCAGAACAGAAGACCGCGGTTCAAATCTAGTCCGTATTATTTTATTTTTTTGTCCAAATTCCTTTTTTTTGTGAAAAGGTCTAGGGAGCCTTTTATCAACAAATCTAATTCATCTATAAGTAGGCTAAAGTACCCAATTATCAGCACTTTAAAAGTAAAGTCCTAACTTATACCCGTTTATGACATTTAAAAATACGTTTTCACCCGTTATGACGAGTTTTCTAGTTACAATATTTAATCCGTGCCCGTAGTGTAAGTTTTTATGTCAAAAAACGCAAACTATTTCGATTTCGTATTTATGTCAATTTGTATGAAAACTGTATTAGCGCCTCTAGCGGCGAGTAGCGCGCTTATATAGTTTTCATACAAATTGACATAAATACGGAATCGAAATAGTTTGCGTTTGCTTGACATAAAAACTTACACTAGGGGTACAGTATGATTATTTATTTAAAAAACATAGTTTATCCTTGTCCAATTTTTTTTAGATAGGCAAGAGCAATAAATGACCATCTTACCATTTATCAGCACCATCACCACCAATTATGAGCATAGAGTGAACCAATTATCAGCACTGTGATAGTGGTATTGAAATTATATGAAAAATTTGTTTTTATTAAATATGTTTTTATATGGATTTTATATGGATGGTAGGTAGGTATTACTAGCTGATTGGTAGGTACAACTATTATGGAACATTGCATAGCAATAAGAAAATTTAAATAAAAAAGAAAAGTTCTTGCTCTACATCTTTAATCAATTATAATCTTTTATTTTCTTCTTCTATTCTCTTTCTTCTATTGTATTTTCTTGTTCTTGATTTTCGTTTGTGCATTTTATTCTTTTATTTGGTTTATTTACTTCCTTTGGTTTCATGGTAACTAGGGGGCTCTGAAAAAAGGAAAGATGATGAAATACTAGGATAACCAAATTATCAGCATGCTTTTGATCTAATTATCATCATCATCATCATCATTTCAACCGTAAGACGCCCACTGCTGGGCATAGGCCTCCCCCAAGGATCTCCACAACGATCGGTCCTGCGCTGCCCGCATCCAGCAATAATCTAATTATCAACACTATGCAAATAGCAATTAATGCAATTTCAGCACCTTGCTAAGATTTAGATTCCGAAGGTATAATCTACTTTTATCAACAAAAAAAAATCTATACAAAAAATAGACATGGTATGCAAAAAAATAGAATCAGTAGGTATTTACGTACTATTTTCTATTTATCAGTACCAGTGCTGATAATTGGAAATTTGCAATATAGTGGGTCCATATATCAGCACCACATTTTTACCAATATATCACCATAAACGCAAATTCTTCTTTTCAGATTATCCTCATAAACGTTCTTATAAATCAGAGAAATCAAAAGTTTCAGCATAAAATATCTAAAAGATCTAATATAGTATAAAATGTAAACACATGAATTTACCGTCGATCACAAGGAACTGGCAAAAACAGGACAAACTGCAGGATACAAACGTTTAATCACAAGTTTTTCGCCATTTTCAAGTCGGAAAGTATGGTATTGCCGAGAGTAGGATTCCAAAAACATCAATTTATTTTTTTTCCAAAGTGGTAACTCAAATAAGTTAGTGAAAAACTTATAATTTTACTATTTATTCAGAGTGCTGATAATTTGGTGCAGTGCAATTGGTTCCGTTACCCTATATTTTCTAAAAATCAACGGTTTAAATTTAAGAATATCAAAAATGCACCACGTTAATATTCAAGTTTTCACTTCTGCCGAAGATCATAACTTGCGAAGTCCTCAACTGATTTGGGCATTTGTTTTTGTTTCCTTAATCAGCTAGCGATTATTTGTGTTGTGTAGAAGTATATTTTTTGTAAAATTCATTGATAGCTGTAACCTAATTACCATAAATTAATTTAAAAAATCTACTCACTAATATTAATAAGTCAGTGTGAGATGAAAATAAAGATTATAGGTCAGATGTGTCATTATTTTCATTTTCATTTCACACAATCAAAAAATAGATTTGCAAATGTTTATATAAACACATAGTGTTTTCTATGTATATTATGTATACTCGGCGGCACATCAGACTATACCATGTTAACCTTGAGATCGCCTTTATATTATACCCTCTGAACAAAATACTGCAAACAAAAAACTCACTCCCCAAAAAACACGTAAAAATTAAAAATAAATTGAATCACTCAGTTCAAAGGATGAAAGTGCGGGACTTTTTCTAACTATTTAATCTTTGAACTTACTAATTACTAATCTGATTGAAGTCGGTGTCGAGCCGAATGTAAAAATGTGTAGTTTAAAAAACTAAAAAAACACACTTTTATAGGAACAGACTAAAAAGTACAAAATAACCGTCTATTCAGTAACTTAAATTATAAAGCGTGGTGCGCGTTGTCATATTAAGTACTTGAATGCTTGCTTTGCAAAATTCCCGAACAAGACAAGGGTTTGTGTGCATGGGCAGGTCTGTCTGTCTGTTTGTCTTGGTCTGGGTGTTTTCTATGTATAATTATTAGGTATGTGATTACAAACAAAAATAATTTAAGCATATAATAATATGTACCTACTAATTTGTTATCAACTTTTCATAATACAGTAAGGTACCTACTTAACAATTTAATCAGTCTTCATTCCTAATACAGCGTATCTAAGAACTTAGAGTAGTGGGTATATTACTAGTTATTTATAAATAAGTATATTAATATAAGTTACTATAAAAATTAGAGTTTACAACCCAAGTGTAAAATTAATTAAGAAATGAAAAACTAGACGAGAACTACTGCCGACAAACTGCTGTGCAGTTTGGCAGATACAACGAAAGTGTAACAAATATTTATATTACGGAAATAAATAAATTAAAAAAAAAAAATATTTTGTACTTTTTAGTTTGTTCCTATAAAAGTGTGTTTTTTTAGTTTTTTAAACTACATATTTATTTTTTACTTTTTAGTTTAACAAATGGCAAGCTATGGGAGATTGATAATCGATTTCACAGTCCATTCATGTGTCTGCTCACCCCGTAAACATTATAACTCAAAGGCGTGATTGTATGTATTAATTCAAGTGGAGTCTATTAGTTACCAGATGCGCGAGCTGAACCCTTACTTTCTCCTTACTCCATCATCAGACCCTTACCACCAAGTTTAGCGAATAGGTCTCATCAGAACGAAACAAATGAGCCCAAACTCAAGGGATTTCCTAGTGGTCATTAAGGAGTGCCACTGACTTCCTCCCTGCTACATCATCAGACTCTCACCACCAAGTGTAGCGAGTAGGTCTCATCAGAATGAAACAAATGAGCCCACCTCGAGGGGTTGCTTAGTGGTCACTAAGGAGTGCCACTGACTTCCTCCCTGCTCCATCATCAGACCCTTACCACCAAGTGTAGCGGATAGGTCACATCAGAACGAAACAAATGAGGCAGAACTCAAAGGGTTTCCTATTTGCCATTAAGGAGTGCCACTGGCTTTCTCCCTGTTCCATCATCAGTCCCTTGCCACCAAGTGTAGCAAATAGGTCTCATCAGAAGGAAACAAATGAGCCCAAACTCAAAAGGTTTCGTAGTGGTCATTAAGGGTGCCACTGGCTTCCTCCCAGCTCTATTTTCACATCATCAGACCCTCGCCACCAAGTGTAGCGAATAGGTCTCGTCTGAACGAAACAAATGAGCCCAAACTCGAGAGGTTTCCTAGTGGTCATTAAAAAGTGCCACTGGCTTCCTCCCTGCTCCATCATCAGACTCTTACCACCAAGTGAAGCGAATAGGTCTCATCAGAACGAAACAAATGAGCCCAAGCTCGAGGGGTGTTCTTGAGGCCATTAAGGAGTTTCACTGGCTATCTCCCAGCTCCATCATCAGACCCTCACCACCAAGTGTAACGAATAGGACTTATCAACACGAAACAAATGAACCCAAACTCGAGTGGTTTCCTATTGGTCATTAAGGAGTGTCACTGGCTTCCTTCCTGCTCCATCATCAGACCCTTACCACCAAGTGTAGCGAATAGGTCTCATCAGAACGAAACAAATGAGCCAGAACTCGAGGTGTTTCCTATTGGTAATTAAGAAGTGCCACTGACTTCCTCCCTGCTCCATCATCAGACCCTAACCACCAAGTGCGACTAAAAAGTCTCATCAGAACGAAACAACGGAGGCCAAACTCGAGGGGTTTCCTAGTGGTTATTAAGAAGTGCCACTGGCTTCCTCCCTGCTCCATCATCAGACCCTCACCACACCATCAAGTGTAACGAACAGGTCTTATCAGAACAAAATAAATGAGCCTAAACTCGAGGGGTTTCCTAGCAGCCATTGAAGAGTTCTATTGCCCACCTCTTGACTCCATCATCAGATCAGCTCGATGGTAGCAAATTATTGTATTGTCATCGGATTCATATAGACTTGCAAAGTTTCAAATCAATACGACAATTAGTAGTAGGTTAAAATTGATTTACAAGATTTTCTTACATTGTGACTTAGTTACAAGTGAAGCTAATAAAAGTGTGGTAAAAAGAACAAATACTTTGTGAAACAAAAATACACAATACGCCTATCAAATACCTACATAATTGTATATGGCTTTATGTTAATAGTATTATTTATATATGGCTTCTGAACCGCCCGGATAGCGAAAGGTCGTGGGTTCGAGTCCCATCGGAGCTGGTTGTGAGACGGGTCGATTTTTTTAAAATACTTCATTTTCCATTTTTCAATAATTTCTGTGTCAAATGTGTTGGAAAAATGTTTGTTTTACCGATAATCATCATCATCAGCCCGTATCCGTCCACTGCTGGACATAGGCCTCTCCTAGTTCACGCCACTGAGCACGGTTTTCAGCTCCTCGTATCCAGCCCCCACCTGCCATCTTTCGTAGGTCGTCACTCCACCTGGCACCAGGGCGCCCTACGCTACGCTTGCCTAAGCGCGGTCTCCATTCCAGAACTCGTTTGCCCCAACGGCCGTCGGTTCTTCGCGCGATGTGACCTGCCCATTGCCACTTCAGCTTGCTTATTCTTTGGGCTATGTCGGTGACCTTGGTTCTCTGTCGAATAACTTCCTTTCTTATCTTATCCTTTAGAGAAACGCCGAGCATAGCCCTCTCCATAGCTCGCTGGGCGACTTTGAACTTGTGGACTAGTCCCACCGTTAGTGTCCATGTTTCGGCTCCGTAAGTCATTACGGGTAGGACGCACTGGTTAAAAACTCAGAAGACGACTTCAGGCTTTGTGGTATGGACGACGTAAAGATTTCGCGAAGTTTGCCGAATGCTGCCCATCCCAACTGAATTCTTCGATAATCATAAAAATGAAATTCTAAGTTGTTACACTTTCAAAATCTCTTCCTATTCCCAAACTTCCAATCAAAATTTTCATACAAATGTGGCTAAAAGAGACATTTTAGTATTAAACGACTAATATCTAGCATTGACATTTTAACAGAGATGAGCCAAGTTTTATGGCCGGTAGGTATAATGTTTTAGCGGGCATCAGGTTTTTATTTATTGTCCGCGATATTGTTGACATTTATTACTTAAAGAAGAATTTAGTATACCGAAATAATAAATCCTAATCATAAACTTTATAACATCATCATATGGTAGAGCTTCATGTTAAACACTCCATTAGCTGATTATATTTATCTAACTAATATTAGAAATGTAGTTCTTCGAAATTTCATTATTTGACTGATTCATCTGGGCAATTTTTTTTTTCACTTTTAGCTCTATAGCACATGTTCATATTATGAGAAAAGGTATATCAAATAACATATATTTGAATGGGGGACTCGACTTGATAAAGTAGTTTTTAAGATATTGACGTTTAAATATTTTGTGCCCAGATAAATCAGAAGCTACTGCATATGAATCAGTAAAAGAAATAAAAAAAATGGGGAGATAAAGTTTATATGGAACTTCTTCATTTCTGAACTTAGAAGTATGAAAATTGATATGTTGAATACTGATCACGATTGAAAATTATCTGCGTAAGCGAAGTTAAAAAAACTCCCCGATAATGGGGTAAAACGGGCGGATTAAGCTTATATGGAACTTCTTCATTTCTAAACTTAGAAGTATGAAAATTCGTATATTGGATACTGGTCACGATTGAAAATGATCTGCGTAGGCAAAATAAAAAAACACCTAATAGGGTAGAAAGGGGGTGTTAATGTTTATATAGGGTGGGTGGGGTATTAAAGATACGGAGTTTGGATGTTAATGGCTCAATCACAACTACTTAAACGGCTAAATCGATCGGGATAATACGGTATTTTACTGATTTTTTTTATTTCTTTAAAATGTTTTTCGAAATATTAGCTACACAAAACAAGTTTTCATTTTGAATTATCTTGAATATTTTCAAAGATATAGGACTTCAAACTTTATAATTAGACAAGGACAGGACGCTATCTTAGTGACGTCAGTGGGTTAGTAGCGTCATAGTCACGCCATAGAAGATTTCGTTTTAGAAAGAGACAGCTATAGTCAAAATCAAACAGACTATAATTCTTTTATTATAAAACAGATTCAAATTATTTTTTCACATTTGGTATTCTTAATTGCAATATTTTTTAACGTCATCATTAAATATCTAAATTTCAACAACAGTAAAATACCCTATTGAACTCTGGCCGGGAAAATTTCATACGGTTTTTTTAACTCGGGAAAAATTAAATTATTTTTTTGTTTACTTTATTCGATGAAGCATAGGTCCCATGACAGCTCATTTTCGTACAAAGCAAACAGGGCCCCAAGTCTGCTAATTTACAAATGGTTCAATTGAATCTTAATTGGATCTCAATAGCGGTTTTTGACATTTTTGGTATTCTGCTGCTAACTTAAGACCAATGGTATACGACTGAACTGCCATTGAACTGCCATCGGAATATTTGCTAGTCTGCTCTTCAATCGTATTACAATCGTATTCTACTCTCATTTGACATTTGTTTGACAGGACTCTCAATGGGGTATGTATCATAATAACTAAGGTCATTACGACTAAGCCCCAGGTAATTACAGACCAATATCTATTTTACCCGCCTTGAGCAAGATCTTTGAAAAAATAATACTGGAGCAATTATTAACTCATTATTTTTACTTTAAATAACCTCTTGCATAACAAACAGTTCGGTTTTACGAAGGGTAGGTCTACTACTGATGCCGGGGTTGCACTTCTTAAGCATGTCTTTGGGGCCTGGGAGGGGTCGCAGAATGCTCTTGGCATATTCTGCGACTTGTCCAAAGCTTTTGACTGTGTAGATCATCGGACGCTGCTGTTGAAGCTAAATCATTACGGTGTAAAAAATAATGCCCAAAAACTATTACACTCGTATCTTAGTTCCAGAACTCAGACAGTTGATATAAATGGGGTGAAATCAATGGGTTCTGATGTAAAGCTAGGTGTACCTCAAGGGTTTATCTTGGGCCCTTTCTTGTTTTTGGTTTATATTAACGATTTACCTTTCTTTGCAAATAGCTTATGTGAGATTGTCTTGTTTGCTGAAAATACTTCTTTAATATTTAACATTGACAGAAATCAATCTAATTTTGACGATGTAAACAAAGCACTCTCGGAAATACTCACTTGGTTTAGTTTTAATAATCTACAGCTTAATGCAAAGAAAACGAAATGCATTCTATTCTCTTTACCAAATGTACAATCTCCACCCGTAGAAATTGTAATAAATAATGAAAAATTAGATTTAGTTGAATCAACAGTCTTTCTGGGTGTAACTATAGACAGAAAACTTCAGTGGCATTCGCATATTGCTGCATTAGCTGGTAAGCTCAGCTCTGCAGCTTACGCTATTAGAAAAGTTAGACAGTTAACTGACATAGAAACTGCTAGGACTGTATACTTTAGTTATTTTCATAGCATCATGTCATATGGCATTCTTTTGTGGGGATTAGCAGCTGACATTAATGCTATATTTATTCTGCAAAAACGAGCAATAAGGGCCATTTATCAACTAAGCTCTAAAACTTCTCTTAGGGAGAAGTTCAAAGAAATTGGTATACTGACAGCTGCATCTCAATTTATATTAAATTGTATTATTTTTGTGCGTCGTAATATTAACTTGTATACTAAACATGGCGTTTTGCATGGTTACAATACAAGAAATAGGGATAAACTTTCAATGCCTCGGTACCGATTAGAGAAGGTACATGGGTCTTTCATGGGTCAAGGTATACACATCTTTAACAAGATTCCAAGTGATATCTTGGAGTTACCCTTTGAAGAGTTTAAGAATCATATAAAAAATTGCCTCCTCAAGAAGGGCTACTATACTGTAAGTGATTACTTAAATGACAAAGCAACTTGGTCATAAGCTGAGAAGGATTTTTTCTCTAGTTAGTTGTGAGTCGTGTTTTACAAAATTATTAATACTGCGTACATTCTTATATTGGTTTCTGCGTTTTGAGATGAGAAGTTTGAGTATGTCATGCTCTCTGTAAACATTTCTGCGGTGGTGTCGTGTGAGGCGGGTCGTTACGTTCCCTAAAATATGGTTGAGCGAAGCGATGGCTGGTTCATGCGTCATGCTCGTGAACGAGTGCCACCAGTGGGATGGGTCTGCTCCTGGCTTCTTGTCTCAAAATATGCAGATTTTTAATGTTTTATTGTTATTAGTTTTATTTTATCGTGGCTTGTATGGCACTGTTTATTATTGACTCTTATGTTCTTAAACTATTCAAAGTTTTATTACCCTTGTTTGGCATTTATATTTATTATTTTATTTGCTACGTTTTTGGTTGGTGTGTATTTTAAAGAAACTACCTTTTGGATGTCTATTTCTTAGTTATTGAAAATTATTTACTGCTATGATTACCGGGTTTTTTTATTTTGTTTTTAAACTTAAGATTAATTTGTGATGGAAAGTGACTTTACATATTATATTATGTTAAAGTCACTTTTCAATTTGACGACTCTGTATGAAATATGACAGGGAGAAAAAAATAGCCCTTGGCGAGTTTCTTGCCGGTTCTTCTCGTTACAAGGCCTCCCGACGTAGGATTTGCGAACCGATAGCGTAGCTTCATTGACGTTCACAAGTGCTGTATCAGCCTGAAATGAATAAATGATTTTTGATTTTGATTTTTGATTTTGATATGGTCGAAATAACTACGATCGATTCACATATTTTCGTAATGACTATTGAACGACTCAACTACTGTTAATTTCACCTACGGTTGATTGAACTACAGTTGATTCAACTAACGGACGATTGGCCTAATGTTCATTTCATCTACTGGTTGTTTCGACTATGAACGACTCGCCTACAACAAGCTTATGAATTGGAAAGTTTATTAAATGGATTTGGGCGCGTTGGATTGTTTTTTTGGTTAGGGTGTCGCAAACATAAAATTTTTGACTGTTTTAGTATGAAGCGGGGACTTGCAAAATTTTCAAGAATGAATTTTATAAAAATGCAAATATCTCGAAAACGGTGCGTCATAGCTGAAATCTAACAAAATTTTCGATCCCCTACGGTACTCCGGAGATACCTAGGAGGCATCCGATGGACATATAGAAATATTTTTTTTAATTTATTTGCTCAAAAAGTTTTTGTTATTTCAAAATTTTTATATCTTTTGGGAAAAACAAAAGGGGGGACAGGGGGCGAAGCCCCCCGCCAAGGGGGCTCGAGGGTCGAAGCCCCCTGCCACCCAACAAAATGTAACAGACGTTTTAGGTTAGGTTAGGTTAGAACAGTGACCAAAACGCCGCGCGAGCCGAGCGAGCGAAGCGAGCGTGCCGCGGGAGCGGCCGGCGAAGCGCCAGAATCGACTTTATACACCCCCCCTACCCCCTACTTCAGTTTAATAGGAAATGGGAATATATATATAGTCGTTTCTGGCGCATGTTCATGTAAACCGAACATGCTCGTCGCTTCGCTCCTCGCACCTAACAGCAATACAGTCACGACCAATAATATGTATACAACATAGGACTATATCATATTACAATATTGAATGACTTCTGTGACACTGATCGTTTTCTTTTGGAACGCTACAGTGTGACAAAGTTCTTTGTTGTATTGTATACATAATATTATTGCTCGTGTCTGGACGTGAGTCACTATTTTTAAACTTAATAAACCGTTATTTTAAAAATTAGTTATTTTAAAAATAGGTGTAACGACCAATAGTTATTTTGAACAGTAGGTCTTTTGACCGTAGTTATTTCGACCATAGTCGAAACGACCGTAGTTATTATGATACATACCCGAAGGTAACTATCCAACTGAGACTCCATTACGATTCAATTACGATGACGTACAAGTTTTTATAGAATACCCAATTTGTTTTAATCGTAATGGAATCGTAATTGAGTCTCAATTGAATATCAATAGAATCTTATTTAAATTAAAATTAGCAGACTTGGGGCCCTGTTCTTTATGCAGTGGAATAAAACTCAAGAAAATCAGTTTTACACATTTTTTAAAAAGTATTGACTTGATTTTTGCATTTTGATAGTTCAAGAGTAGGAGAATGTACGAATATTATTCATACGATAGTAGCTCCTGTTTGTCTAGGTATCGTTCGTCACTTTCTTATGCCTAAACCACGGGTAGCGTGCTCTGCCTGCGATCGATGAAGTTATGTTACTTTTGCAATGGTCTATCATGGGATTGCTGTTGAAAAATATATCGAGCTTCGGAAGACACGATAAGCCGATGTTTCTGGCTGCATTTGGGTTGGTTAGTACACCATAACTTCAATGGGCCCGTGTGGAAGGTCATGGCCCATTCTCCTTATCCATATATATGAAGGCCTGTGCCCCAGCAGCGAGGACATTAAAATAGATTGATGATGGTACTGATGAGACCTTAGAGAATGCCTATCTACCTACTTTTTGACACAAAATTTTGCGATGTAGTACTCGCGGACGTAGTTGCGGCCGCCGGCCATTCATATTGCTATTTCTACTATCCCTACTATTACTATAAATGCAAAATTGTATATGCTCACGTCAAAACGGCTGAACCAGTTATGATGAAATTTGGAATGGAGATAGTTTGAGTTGAGATAGTGCTTCCGGGTGCTCCTACTAATTACTCCTACTGATAGGCGCACCGGGATACCCATGTCCTAATGCTAGGAAGGACATATCTAGGCAAATTGTAACCGCGGGAATAAGGCTCATTTCCATGGTAAAATAAGTTTTAGCTCGGGCAAAGCTGTAGAATATAATTGGTATTTAAGGCGATAGTTTGAGTTCACGGCAAGAATGATGTTTAGAATAGAGGCAGTTTAAGGCCCTGGAAAGGACATATTTTACTTTTTACCGCGGGACCCTGGCAAGGATTATAAATATCATTCCCACGGGAAAATCAATAAGTAGGTATTATTTGTTTGTCCGTCTTTCACGTCCAAGCGGAGTAACGGATCAATGTAATTTTTGGTACGGGGGTAGATTGGGAGCTGGAGAATGACATAGTTTATCCCGGAAAATATTACATTCCATCAGGATAATTTCGTGTAGTACACGCGGGCGAAGCCGCGGGCGGAAAGCTAGTAAGACTATGTAATTATATGCCTTTCTGTGACGTATATGTAGACAGAAGTATAACGTAAACAAATGAATTTCAAATTAGGGAGTGACGTCGGCACCTGGGCGGCGGCGGGCGTGGCGAAATAAAACTTGAAATAAAGTTTTGCTAACTATTGTTTGACAAATCAAACAAAAGAATTGGTTGTAAGGATTTCAAAAATATTTTTGTTACAGTTCTACATATATATATATGTAGAACTGTAACAGTATACAGATATTTAAAAAAATATTTAAGGAAAACGGCGAAAATAGACCATTTCAATTTATGGATTCAAAACACTTCACAAATTAGAATGAAAGGTAAAGTCTTGCAAACTGTACCGATTGACATATACCTACAATTGTTTTCTTTAATATATGGGCACCTTCTGGGTAAGCATGCAACACCTAGACTGCATCCTGTCTGCTGAGCTGGATGGTGGTCTAATGCATACCCAGGACAAACGCATGAAAAATAGAACTTTAAAATTATACTAAGGTTACCTGATTTCTTTTGGAACCCTCTCCACGCGAGTTGTACTCACACCCGTCCAGTTATTTATTAATGTGAGGGGACGGTGGTTATGGGGCCCCGCTAGCCGCTTCCTGATTACTTTCACTCCTGGAAAATGTTTTATTACCAAGGGAAAACATCATGTAGTTCACATTGGCAAATTTATAGTTGGAAAAATTGATGACGCTCTGTATAAACTAGTTTTGTTCATCTTTTTACAAGTAGAACCGATTTTGTAATAACTTCTAGTACTGAATTCGGAGGTTTTCCGATCGCGAAGTTTGTTTTTTTATATAAAACTGGGCAGGCATTTGAACACCGTTTGTTTAAATTAACAGGATGGTGTCTAAGATGTTGCATGCTTGCCCAGGAGATGCCTATTTACTCTGGTCTTGAAGATGCCAAGGTTGTAGTTATCTTGGAACACATAGGCAGGCAACGCATTCCATTCCTTAGCGGTTCGCATAAGAAACGAATTTGCGAAGCGTTTAGTGCGGACAGGTGGAGTGTCAACAACGTAAGGGTGATAAGCCAGCCTGCGTCTGGTTCCCCGATGGTGGAAAGGGGCTGGGGGAACAAGGTCGTGCAGTTCTCTCGCACACTCCCCAAAGTGTACTCTATAAAAAACTGATAGACACGCAACTTTGCGACGGTGACTAAAGCTCTGAAGGTCCGCCGGCCGTAGCCAACGCTGAGTTAAGTTTAGGGGAATCCAGCTTAAGCTCTGTAAGATAAGATACACGTCTCAAATTCTTTATTATTGGCACTGGCCTAAGTCACATACAAAACTGAGACAATTGATACCATTGTGAAACTTTTTTTTTTTTATTCAAAACGGGGTAGCACTTAGCCTTCATCACACCTGATGTTAAGTGGTGTTAAGGCTGAAGTTGGACACTGGCACTACTCCCGTAATCCTCATTCACTGAGGAACTGGCGATCTTATCTTAACTGCCGGAACACGACAATGCTGAAAACATCGTTGTTATGGCGTCAAACTTAGATAATATTTATATTGGTATCCAGGCGGATTTAGGATAAGTCCTACCTCCAACCAAACCGAATACAATATTTACCCCTAGGTCTATACAACTATACAACTAGACTACAAAGGCGGTTAAAATACGAATGCCCAAGAAAAGTAGTGTCTTGTGTTTAGGGTTAATGTATTTGAGTTGCTTTATTAAATTATGCAAATACTTGTTAATTCAAGAAACGACTTTATTTTTTAAATTTAAACCCACGCAGATATTAGCACAAGCATACTCCAACAGCGACTAACTTGAATTCATAATATAAATAATAATTTAGCAGTCCTTGAATATTTTTCCTGCAATCTGAAAATGGATTACGCACGTGTCATGAAAAAAAGGAAAATTTCAACACAACAATGATATTACAGGCAATACATAGGTGTACAATATTAGAAACATTTACCTAAACAATTTCATTCCCCAACTCCTAAACTAGGACGTATCCTGTATCGTAGGAGCTGGGGATACCTCCAATTAGACATTTTAAATTAAAATTCTCAATAGCATGCCTGGTCTAGTATGTGCACATGATTTGATTGTATTGATGTATTTGTGTCCATGTGTGTTACGTGTGTTATCACAGTTATCAGTGATGTATGAGTGTGTGTATAGTACTTCGAGCAACGCCGGCCTTTCGGTTCTTATAGTATAAGAAGAAAATATCTCTAGTCATCAGGAGGACGAATATGTAACATAATTACTTATCAATCTTAGTTTTCTATCTTCTTTGTGTTCTAGTGTGCCTAAATATATTTTGTGAGCAAAGTTGTAGACGGTGAATGTAGCTACGTCAAAGCCAGATGTTTTTAGCGTTCAAGTTGCTTGCATTATTATATATACTTTTTGGCTCAAAATAATTTTTAGGCGTTAAAATAATCGAGTAGGTACTTACCTACTTGTATGTCAGCAAATTACGAGTTCGATGTTGTAGTGTAGTGCAAGCATTTACGTAAGCTTTTAGGTCCTGGGGCCCGATTCTCAGGCATTCGATTTTTTTCAGTGTGGTAATTCATATGTCGAACATTTTGTTTGTGGTTTCTATTGAAAAGTTAGAACGTTTCAAACAAACTAGGCTGTCCCACATGTCAACAACTTCATTTTGACAGCTAAGTTCGTATACGAACATCTATTGGTTTTTACCACTCGTAGCGTTCGACTGGTTTTCGATCGAACTTTTTCGATTGTGAAATTCTGCCAATACAAAAACTGTGTTATATTTGAATTTCGAGCTTATAAATGTGAACTTTTCTCGATTGCCTGAGAATCGGCCCCCTGGGGCCCGATTCTCAGGCATTCGAATTTTTTCAGTGTGGTAATTCGTATGTTGAACATTTTGTTTGTGGTTTCTATTGAAAAGCTAGAACGTTTCAAACAAACTAAGCTGTCCCACATGTCAACAAATTCATTTTGACAGCTAAGTTCGTATACGAACATCTATTGGTTTTTACCACTCGTAGCGTTCGACTGGTTTTCGATCGAACTTTTTCGATTGTGAAATTCTGACAATACAAAAACTGTGTTATATTTGAATTTCGAGCATATAAATGTGAACTTTTCTCGATTGCCTGAGAATCGGCCCCCAGCACTTGTAGCGGTCCAGTAACTTTCGCAATGGTCGGTGACGGGATGAGTGATCAAAAATGTATTTCCTGTAGATAGTCAAAACGTTTGGTCACGGTTACATTTGAATACAACAGCCACCATTATGTATTGGACTTAAGCGGTGGGTCATGCATTACCTATTATTATCCTCACCAATCCATTTAGAATGCCTATATGCCATAGCTAGTACTGTAGACAGGACATTAAAATGGCTAATGATGATGTTGTATATTACAATTGAGTTCTCATGAAAATAAAACATTATTAACAAAAATGTCCAGAAAGAAAGTAGATTCTCTCAGACGATAAGGGGAAGGTTCTGCTGCCGAAATACGGCAGTCTGTCTAGGTTGTCGCGTGTCTACGCGTGAGGGTGTCCAACCAAATTCAAAGAGTAATACCAAATTAACATTCTACATTTACGAGTATCTACTGGCTTTTATTTATCTAATGGGTAAGTGCATCCAAAACTAACTAAACTCTTATTTTTGACTAGCTTTCCGCCCGCGGCTTCGCCCGCATGGACTACACGACTTCATCCCGCAGGAATGTAACATTTTTCCGGGGATAAAAAGTAGCCTATGTTCCTCTACAAGTTAGAGAGTATCTGTGTCCCAAATGTCAGCCAAATCCGTTCAGCGTGATTGAGTAACGAACATCCATATTATATATATGTCGCAGGGATATGAGGAAATCAGAGATTTCACGAAATCCCTAGAGATACCAGGAAATCACGGAAGATATGGAATATTCTTATTTTTGACGTCTTCTTTCTAAACAAGTTCAGTGATATGTCATTTCACTAAACTAAATCTAGTGAAATGAAGAATGACTGAAGAAAGGCAGTAAGCTCACGGCTACAAGTGACAGGTATGAGCGAGTTTTGTATCATAAAAATAATGAAGGTCTGGTACACCTGATGTGGAAGCCTAGCAGCCCAGCTAAACTATAAGAAAACATCTGATGTCCCCCAAGAGCCTAGATAAAGCAAATATAGCGCCTTTAAGGAAGGTTGTTATGCGAATGAGCACTGTTTACGTATCACACGGCGTGTATCACAACTGTTACTTTTTACAAACTTCTTAAAATATCTTGAGCATAAAATAAAAGATTTTCCTAAGAATTTATTGAAGTACATGGATGTATGGAAAATTCGTAAATAATATTATAAGCAGGTAGTACCTCCACGTGGTGAAGGCGGAAACAGTATATAAGTAGGTACTTCCTAAAACTCAAAAATTTAAAAGTTGGCATGAAGTGTCCTTTTGTTACTTGGTAAAACTTTTTTTATAAAGCTATTGGACCTCGGCAACATATAGGCTGTAATTTATTTTGATGATCGAAATAACTGTTTTTATCTTACAAAATTTAAGGTGATACTCGGAAAAATTATGCTGAAGCGAGATAGCAATGAGAAAACGACGCGCGCGGGAGCGAGACCGATTTTGCAGATTAGGCAAAAAAAACACAAAATCACTTCGTATTAAAAAACTATAGCAATTATTTAAAAATGCTTCTATACGATCCTAAATATTATTGGTGTCCACTAATTAAACCAATTTTCAATAGTATATGTAACCCGATTTAAGAATAATCTTGAAATTTCATATTTTTAGAGGTCTTTTCGAAAATAAAAAGTGTCGAGCCAAAATCATAAAGTCGTGTTTCTGAAACTATACGATTCTAGATAAAGGTATAAAGAAATACATATCTTATTACCAGATTTGTAACAACTCTAACCATCCTATAGTTTTACATCAAAAAGTCCATACTATTTCCTAGTAGCGCCTTAATAACCCGGGATGACGGGCGCGTCGCGAATGAAGTCGCGGGCGGCCGCTAGTCAGTTATAAATTTCTTGTAAAGACTTTTCTAGTTTTAATTGTATAGCTTCGTAATACCATCCCATGAAACACTACCATGTTGATAATATTAAACATAGATAAAACATCGACCTGCCCCTGATTCACAAATCGCCGTAAATTGCTTCCGACTCCCAATCTGCGGCGGAATGTAAAGCACTGTTCCTATCACTCACTATAGAACAAAAAAATTAAACCGCCTTCAAAAAAACCACATCAAAAAAGTAAGAAATAATTCCTCACCAAATAAATAACGTAAGTACTTTGAAGTCGGGCGTGAAACATGTAAGTACAATTTTTTGTTGTTTTTGTTAAAACCCGCCCGACTTCAAAGTACTTACGTTATTTATTTGGTGAGGAATTATTTCTTACTTTTTTGATGTGGTTTTTTTGAAGGCGGTTTAATTTTTTTATAAAAATAATTTTTATTTCACTCTTTTTAGTGCATCGTGCAGGCAATTTACGTGGTTTCTTTTAAATAGGTATGTGATCAAACTGAAAACCTCCTTTTTCGATGTCGGTTATAATACCTTGAGGTATCCCCTTTTTAACAAGAATCATCTGAATCGGTTTATAAACAAAGGAGTTATGCCTAAAGATACGTATTAAATTTACATAAAGTGGTAACGAAAACAACAGTATTTTCAAGATTTCCTGAAAACTACTGAACCGATTTCAAAATTTCAAAAAATGGGACCAACTTGGAAACCAACCTGATGTAATGACGTTTGAACCATTTCAATCGGTTCAGCTGTCTTCGAGTAATCGGTGGACATACACAAAAAAAAAAACATACATACAGACGAATAGAGAACCTCCTCCTTTTTGATTTAGAAGTCGGTTAATAAAAAGACAAAACACGCGGAACTCGAATACGATTCCGAGTCCGACAGTTTGTGAATCATGGGGCTTATAACGAAATTTATGTAGCTTAAGCACTTGCTTCAAGATTAAGTTGTGTACTAAAGTGTAGCTAGGTATACGATAAAGGAGAAAAGGATTGCCAATAATTTGTTGATTGCATTTACAATTTTTCTTTTCTTAAAGAATTTTAAAAATACATGGTTGTCATTATTTCACTCACTCTTATAATAGAGATAGCCAGTTAAACAAATATAACACCAACCAGAATAACCTGGTTTAGTTCTCGCCAAACACGAATATAAATCACTACTACATTTAACATGTTATTTCTCATCTTCACGAATATGACCCTTATGTAACACTTGTCAATCTATGGGAATAGTTTTGCTCGTACAAAAAAAGTTGAAGGACGCCATTTACGGGTCAATAATCTCCTAATTTATGTGTCGTAGATATTTTCGTATAATATTGTCATTCAATTCCTGTCAATATATAAATTGAAGACCATGCCAGTAAAGGTATCTGTTGTTTCTGGACATTGGACGGACTCAGATCTCATTCAAAATGAAATTCGTGGTAAGTTAGTTAACAAATTACTATATTTTATGAAGTTCATTGGAAACTAAGTATTCAGTGTGATTGTAAAGTATTTTTTTTAAATCATTGATTAAATATAATTTTTTAATTATTATTATAAAACATTGTTGTTCTAGCTTGACTATACATTCCTAGTAAATTCATGAAATAAGCTGTTTCGTACAGTAACTTTAGTGAAATTTTAATGCAATAATCTAACAGACATTAGAAGTAGCACTCAGTGCTAAATTTTTAGCACCAATTATATCTTGAATTGTAGAGTACCTATTGTACCTTTAAAGATACATCGTACAAATAAATGAAAAATAAAGTTTTTTGTAGATTACACAAAAAGTGCGAATGTTGCCAACTGCTCCCCCGGCTTTGGCAACTTATTGATAGCCAAACTTTTGTAAGTACTTATAGTGAAAAATCAGAACCAAATCTAGGTTAAATCAATAATATTAAACCAATTATTTGCACTACAATAAAAGAGTTATTACCTACAACCTGTGTACTTTGAAAATGACTTTTATAAAATATTTCCTTAAAATACTTTCTTCCAATATTGCCATTGGCAAAAATAACGAAATAACATTTACATACATTTTATTACAAAAAGTTGCCAAAAAGCGGGGCTGCTGCCCTATATTGGTTATCAGGCTAGACAATAATAACTCTATAGTTAAGATTTTAAATTGATTTTATGCATTCACAATGCAATTCTCTAAGTATAGGAAAAATGTGATAGTAAAAAACCACGAGCCCTATAAGTAGCTTTCCTGAAAATCCCGCCTGAAAGCTACTTATAAGGCTCGTGGTTTTTTACTATCACATTTTTCCTATAACTCTATAAGTAGTTGTTTTTTTTAAACAGTACTGATAATTTTGTTTTCTTTTAGGTATTAGCCCTCTGCGTGTACGCCGCAAGCGGTGCCTCCTTCAACAACAACTTCGGTTACAAGCCATGGCAGACACCTGATGTGCGCAACGTACAAACTGGCAACTACGCCAGAGCGACTGCCCAAGTGTCCGTGCCTGTCACCCAGACTGTCGTAGAATCAGAAGTTCCAGTAATCAAGACTGTCGAACCAGTGCAGCAGGTGTACACGCAAGTGTCGCCCGCCCTACAGTCCAGATTCGCCGCCCCCGAGCCAGTTGCCAAGGTTGTCGCCTACGCCAAGACCTCCAATGTTGAGGAGAAAGATGCCAAAGCTGAAATTGTTCGCTCCGAAACTGAAGTCAACCCTGACGGATTCCAATACGCGTGAGTTTACTACCCTTTTTATTTTAACTTACTTTTTTTAATAGAACTTTGAAGATTGCCTTAAATCAATTTTTGTTGTCAAATTTAATGTTGGAATTTTACGCATGTATGAGTATGTATGTGAAGCTGTGATAATAAAAACTAAACTGTAAAACTAGCTTATTTTAATGTTACTAAAATTGAAATTTTTCTTGTAACTTTCATTGCTTGGTACCCTTCGATCAACAATAACACCTAGTTCTAATCGAAGTTGGTACCTATTCGAATAATATTTTAGGATACCATTTAAAATTCCTATCATATTTAACGTAAATCGTTCTTATGTTTTATATCAAGACTACTTTCTTTTTCCAGTTTCGAGACCTCCAACGGCATCGCCGCCTCCTCCACCGGTGAACTGAAGAAGGTTGACAAAGTTGACACTCTGGTAGGTAACAATTTTGTCTTAGCTGATTTCCAGTCTAAACCAAACTATCATTTATAGCCAAAGTTATCCCAAAAATTATAGAGACACTATTGTTTCGATTTAAAATTAGTGATGAAGTTGATTTGACTATTCATCGTTTGTTGAACGATTTACTTTAACTTTATAAGTACTTAGTCGATTACATAATTATTAATTTTAGGTCTAAATACGATAGTTGCACGTAATGTTAAGCCATGATATTAAGGTACACACCAAAGCCGCCAGGCCGGTGGAACCAATTAAAATAGCCACCATATTCAGCACTTAAAAATAATAATTTATCAAGCATTTCTAACAAAAAAAAGAATTAATTATGATTCCAGACGTTTTATTCCAGATAACATTACATTTAGTAATTACAATATCAATATTCATTCATATAATTAAAGGAAAATCTATTAACCATCTTTTGATATACTTATTTTATTATTTTCACTTCATTACAGATCGTACGTGGACAATACCAGTACTACTCCCCTGAGGGTGTGCCAATCACCGTGACCTACGTCGCTGATGAGAACGGATACCAGCCCCAGGTAAGAAAGATATTGAACTTATAGCTATCATAGGCTTATAGAAATAGGGCTCTATTTCTATAAGCCTGCTTTACACGGGTAGAGTTAACACTACAGTAGCAAAGAGTAGCAAGTAGAGTAGAGTACTACAAAGTTATCTGACTCGGTGGTAATTCTTGGAAATAGAATATTTATCATACTGCTGACAGCCGATAGTTAGTACTATTATATATTCTGTGCCGATAGTTCATTTTGGTACAGTGAATTTTGTATAGCAAGTAGCCTTCACCACCGCTACCACCGGGTCAGATTTGTTTGCAGCACTCTACTCTAGTTTGCTAGCTACTATACCCGTGTACGTATACCTTGCTAAAATAAAACAAATCTTGAATTGAGAATCATTCCCATATGGAAAACCATTAAGTACCTCTCATTCATTACCCTTGATTCGTTCGGGAATTTCCAAAAATCGTCTTTTAGTGCTCCTATTCCCAATGAACATACATGTCAAATTTCAGCTTCTTACGCCCAGTAGTTTCGGCTGTGTGCTGTCTTTCATTCAGTCAGTAACGCAAGAGTTTTAAATATAGAATATAGATTACACTAGCTTTCCGCCCGCGACTTCGCCCGCGTGGACTACACGACGTTAACCCGCGGGAATCTGAATTTTTTTCGGGATAAAAAGTAGTTCCTCTCTTAGTAGTTCTCCTATTTTCCTCTCAAGGCTACAAAGTATCTTCAGCCAAATCCAATCAGCCGTTTTGGCGTGATTGAGTAACAAACATTCAAACATCCAAACATCTAAACATCCTTACATTTAAACTTTCACATTTATGATATTAGTAGGATTAGTAGGATTGGTTATATGCATTATTTATGGTTCCATTTTTTCCACAGAGCGACCTTCTTCCCGTGGCTCCCCCAGTACCAGTAGCCATCGCTCGTGCCGTTGAGTACCTGCGCACCCACCAACCCAAGGACCAGGACGTCAAGAACTACTAAATCCAGTCCCTTTCCAGTAACATACAGGTCAATTGACCTGGATTACCACGACTGATGCGCTTTCAACAAGGACCCGAAAAATGTGATACAAAAGATTTACTGAAGTAAATAAATACTTTTTGTGCCAAACAGTACCTTTCTTTGTATTACTCCTAGACACCAGTGTTGTAAAATGAAATGCAATCACTAATTTTCACTAAAAGCTCAGTGACGAGCGCCTAACAATTCGCTAATCGCCAACAGTTCACACAACTGTACCCCTACCATGAAAAACTATAGTAATGGTAATCAAATCGTAAACTATACCGTCCCTCAAAAGCTGCCAAAGTGCTGCTGTCAAATATGTATTGAATTTCAGTTCCTCATCCGACCGAAAAGGCGCTGCTCTAGTTTTCATACAAAATAATATGATCACTATAAACGGTTACCTTATCGACAGTTTTTCGTGCTAGGGCTACTGCACTTACTCTTTGTACTTATCTAATTATATTTTACTAACTATATAATCCAAAATGTATATTTCGAAGTGTAGTCAAAAGTAAATTTCTTATTGAAACAGCAACATTTACACGATTCCGTCAGAAAAATATTAAACTGATTAGCTACGATCAGGCGTTATTCTCTCAATAAAAATACTAAGCTAGCTCTATAATTTCTGTTGATAGTATGGTGTGCTGAGCTATACCTAAATAAGATGTTAGTATTTGAAAGAAAAGCCATGTTCATTGAACCGTTTTTAGGGTTCCGTGCCTCAAAAGGAAATCGGAACCTTTATAGAATCACTTTGTTGTCCGTCTGCCTGTCTGTCTGTCCGTCCGTCCGTCTGTCTGTCAAGGAAGACCCTTTATCTCGAGAACGCGTGGAGGTATCGAGTTGAAATTAATACCATATACTAAGGTCTACGATCCCTTGAAGCTGTGAAAAAATCAAACTTCTAAGTTAACGTAAAAAAAGATATGGCCGTTTATGCCGCAGAGAACGTATATTTCGACACTCTCAAGGGAATCAAAATTCAAATGGTACTTACCGTTGACCTAGAACTTTGAAATTTGGCAAGTAATATCGTCTTATACTACAAGTAGGTACAGGGAAAAATCTGAAAACTATACATTTGTAATTAAATCATAAAAATATAGTCATTAAGGTACGTAATCAAAAAATCAATATGCGCGGTCACAATTTAACTTCTTTGAGTTACAGGCACAACTTTTCTAAAGCTTCATTATATGTACAGACTAGCGGCAGCCCACGGTTTCACCCGCGTGGTTCTCGTTCCCGTGGGAATATCGGGAAGTAAGTAGCCTAACTTACTCCTTATTACATCAGCTACCTGCCAGTGAAAGTCCCGTCAAAATCGGTCCAGCTGTTTCAGAGATTAGCCGGAACAAACAGACAGACAGACAGACAAAAATAAAAAAAAAATGTTTTTTTGGTATATGTACCGTATATATAATCATATGCATGTAGTAAAAAGCTGTTACTTTAATATTACAAATAGACACTCCAATTTTATTTATTTGTATGTATAGTCCATTCGCTTAGATAGTGTCGCTCTGCCACAATGCCGTGCGGGTGTACCGACACTATCTAACCGAACGGACTATATAATGTATAGATGTAGGATCGGAACCCTCGGTGGGCAAGCCCGACTCGCACTTGTCCGGTTTTCTTTTTGTAGTGCAGATTGAAATTTATTTATAGATGTGAAAAAACGATTATTTTTAAATTAGGATGAATCGCTTATTAAAATATCGATTCATCATTTCAGCCGACGACGACGCCCACTGCTGGGCATAGGCCTCCCCCAAGGATCTCCACAACGATCGGTCCTGCGCTGCCGATAATATCGATTAAATATATTTTACTTCAACAAAATGCATTTGTCTTCATCGCCATCTATTATGAAAAAATGTATAAAATTCGGCCCGGCAGGTGGCATCAATCCAAGCGATTAGAGCACTCCTCTAAGCGCTACTGCTCTACCTGTTAATATTTTTTTTAATAAGTACCACAAAATAAATAAACTCTTACTATCACATGAATTATAAAACCCACATTTCATATAATCTTGTAAATCAAGTGGAAAAACAGAAAAAGTTTTTTTTTAATTAAACCGACTTTATAAATTACGTTCCTGACAACTGAAAAGGAAAATATACGTACTTTTTCTTGCTCCTGGTTCCCATGGACCTCAAGAAGGTAGGTAGGGCAGGCGTACCGGTTTTGGCCACTGTACCGGTTTTGGCCACTTTTTGCTCTAAAAGTTTTCTAAACAACTTTTAGCCATTTTTGATAAAGGCAATTAAAATAAAGTATTTTAAGGTAATAATAACAACCGTTAGAATTCCTTATGTGATAAGATTTTATTTCAAAAAATTCCAATTTCTGTTTTAAAAAATGTTTTGTATGAAAATTTTAAGAAAATTGTTTTGGATGATATAAACCTTTGTTTTTACAATGAAATTGTTGTTTTGCAATTGACGGGTTTCTAGCGCATTAGAATATATTGATTTTACCTGGGTTTGGTTTTGATTTTTCGCTATACTTACAAAAGTTTAACTATCAGTAAGTGGCCAAAACCGGTACATTTGGCACCTCTCACACATTGTGTGTAATATTAAAAAACTCTTTTACTTTTATGAAAAATGTACCATTAAAGGTAGACAAATTCCACCATTGCTCACATATGGTTTTTTTTTCTATGTTGTGTTGAAGTGCAATAAAGAGTATAATAAATTATCTATAATTTAAAATATAATTTGTGTCTTAAATACCTAAGACCATTTAGTACTTAGTGCTTAAAAGTCAAAAAATCCTTAAAGTGGCCACAAAGGGTACCTCTGCCCTGCTTTAAAGATATTATATTTTCCATTTCAGCTAACAGATACTTTTTGAAGTCGGTTTAATTTTTTAATTTCTTTTTTATTTCTTAATGTTTAGTGTAAATTGTACCATAAAATATTCACATCTCAGAAACTACTGAACCAATTTTAATGAAATTTGAACTGTTCCCTAAGTAAGAATACACGTATTTTAAAGTTGTAAATCAAAAAGAATCATCTCGATATAGCTTTTAGTTTTCGAGATATTCGTGGACAAACATACATACACTTACGTTTAGCTCACGTTCTTGAATTGGCTTATAACTTCCTTCGTTTTTGATGTCGGCTAAAAATGCACGTTTGTTATAAGTAGGGACGGCCAAATTAATCAGGTACAAAAATCATCTTTTTTTGTGAAAAGTCGATTTATTTTATCGATTGTTTTCTTACGAAAAATAATCGATTATTAATAAATCTATTTTTAATATGTAGGGCAGGCGTACCGGTTTTGGCCACTGTACCGGTTTCGGCCACTTTTTGCTCTAAAAGATTTCTGAACAACTTTTAGCCATTTTTGATAAACGCAATTAAAATAAGGTATTTTAAGGTAATAATAACAACTGTTAGTTCCTTATGTCAAAAGATTTTTTTTCAATAAATTCCATTTTCTGTTTGAAAAAATGTTTTGTATGAAAATTTTAAGAAATTTGTTTTGGATGAAATACTTTATAAACCTTTGTTTTTTACAATTAAAATGTTGTTTTGCAATTGACTGGTTTCTAGCGCATTAGAATATATTGATTTTACCTGGGTTTGGTTTTGATTTTTCGCAATACTTACAAAAGTTTTACTATCAGTAAGTGGCCAAAACCGGTACATTTGGCACCTCTCACACATTGTGTGTAATATAAAAAAAAACTATTTTACTTTTATAAATTTTAAAAATGTACCTTTAAAGGTAGATAAAATATCAATAATTTAAGATATAATTTGTGTCTTAAATACCTAAGACCATTTAGTACTTAGTGCTTAAAAGTCAAAAAATCCTTAAAGTGGCCACAAAGGGTACCTCTGTCCTAAGTCACATCCCTGAAATTTATGCCAGCATAAACAGGAAGAGTAGAGTCTATAATATAGCTTATATATATACTGTGGTAGAGTGTTACAAACTTATAAGAACCTGGGTAATTTTGAATCAAATAAAAATCATACTGCTGACAGCCAACAGGCGTTTTGAAATTAAATTTTGTATTGCTTTTTGACTTGGACGACCTCTTTAGCCTATTCACCACTCCAACCAAAGAGGTCATCCAAGGCAAAGGAGTACGCACTGGTTTCCAAATTGCCGCTACCTCTGGAGGTCCCGGGTTCTAGTCCCGGTCGGGTTTCCTGTTGTTTACAATTTTCATAAAACTAGTGCTCAATCTACAAAATTTTGGTATTAGGCACCATCATAATAATGTATAATAATAATATGATAGTGTCCAATAATTACCTATTTATTTATTGCGAGAAAATCACTCTTACTTGTTCCTATATGTGGAAGCTTCTAATTGGCTAATCTATTTTAATTATTTATTTATTTAGGTTAATATTTTTTGTAATGCTACCTAGCTGTAAGCTTCCTTAGGATTGTAAAATAAAATAAAATATACCGTTCACTCTATCCGTGTACAACCGGTATTTTATTTTATTTATTCTATGGAAGATATACTTACAGACAAATATACAATGAATATATTATAATCAGTAGTTCAAAACAATGCCATTTACAAATCCACCAATAGGATATTACTAACTTAAATGCAGCAGAATAAATAGCAAGCTTGCTCCACTTCTGCTGTAAGCCGGCATTGTTACATTAATATAAAGAATACCCTAAAACCTTTAAATGTTGTTTAACTGATAGCTATTGAATAATTGAATTCATAATATTAAAGTGTGGCTACTAGCTCCGTCTAAACAGTTAAAGATACCAGAAGTTAACCCGTTGTTCTAGGTGAGCTACGATACGCGACGCGATGCAACCAATAGAGTAGGTACTTCATATTTTCGCATCGCGTTGCTGCTTTGGTCGTCCACCTAGCTAGGCCAATGGGAACAGAAGTGTATGCAGTCAGAACTGCTGAGGTATGGTAAAAACAGATATGTGGCTGTTCGTACTTACACCATATACACCAGCAGTTCTGCCCGCCAGGCATAATTATCAGGCAGAAATTGTCGTACACATCCGTACTTGTAGGTATCATCATCATCATCATCATCATCAGCCATTTAATGTCCCCACTGCTGGGGCACTGGCCTTCCTTATGGATGAATAAGGAGAATGAGCCATGACCCACCACGCGGGCTTGTAGGTATGCTTAGCTGCAACTGAAGGTCTACAAGATGCTAACGTTTTCGACGACTTAATTTTTCGTCACGTTTATGACATATACATAAACGTGACGAAAAATTGTTGATCTATATACTTATCATTGAGCTGAACAGTCTTGAATGAATTAGTAGCTCTATCTCTTACTTCCAACATTTTCTCCTAGATCGCATGACTTTACTTACTTCAGTGCCAAACATGACAGTCGTAGAATTTCTCTCTCAGGGTCAAATTGTTCCGCCCTTTCCGAGCCTTTAGCGATCACAAAACAAATAACAAAATTTTGTCAAAAATACAACAGAATCGGTTTTATAGTCTAAAAATTGCCGGCTAAGTACGAGATTCTCATAAGTTCCCTATTTATTTATCTAGATCTTGTTTCCAAATATCAAGTAAGTAACTAGCTGCCCGCCCGCGGCTTCGCCCGCGTGATATACGCGACGTTATGCCGCGGGAATGTGATATTTTTCCGGGGTAAAAAGCCTATGTTCCTCTCCAGGCCACAAAGTATCTGTGTCCCAAATTTCAGCCAAATCCGTTGAGCCGTTTTGGCGTGATTGAGTAACAAACATCCAAACATCTAAACTTTCACATTTATAATATTACTAGCTTTCCGCCCGCGGCTTCGCCCGCGTGGACTACACGACGTTATCCCGCATGAATGTGATATATTTCCGGGATAAAAAGTAGCCTATGTTCCTCTCCAGGCTACATAGTATCTGTGTCTCAAATTTCAGGCAATTCCGTTCAGCCGTTTTGGCGTGATTGAGTAACAAACATCCAAACATCTAAACATCCAAACATCCAAACATCTAAACATTCACATTTATAATATTAGTAGGATATATAATATAATATATATAATATAATATAGTTGAATATCATTCAGATTAAAAGTACTTTAATAAAATGCCAATTCCTAACTCAATTTTTATCAATAAAACAAAATATCTTTCATACAAATTGATTTTCTTATTTTCTTTATATTTTACCTAGGATCTTAACAATTGGAAACCCTAACTAACCTGTGGGTGACAGGGTTAGTTAGGGTTTCCACTTGTTAAGATATGTAAAGATATGCTCGCAAAAGAAAGGCTTGATAACGTGATTATATTGCTCGTATGTAGGTAGGTTTGTTTATCCCTGTTTATAAAATACATAACTAGTTTCTTTTTGTTAATTTAAAAAAAAACAACGATTATGGCACTATTATTCATTTGTTTATATTTTCGAGAATCCATGTTAATCTTGCTTCTACTCAGAGTCCATTTTCTTCATGCAAGTCTTTCGTAAGATCAGTTTCATTAACTGCCAATCCAACTTGGACCTTAAGCTTGGGCCTTAGAGTGGGTAGCGATGTACTGCAGGGAGCGCAGGATGGCTTCAGGGACGGGGGGACCCACTGGCAGGAAATCGCTCTGTGAAAAATAAACATTAATATTAAAATCTTATCATAAATAATTATTTGCTCTTTCATGGTTTTATTAATATTTTTGGTTTCGAAATACCGAATCTTTACAAACAACAGCGGTGCGATTTTCTAAGGAAATTCAACTGTCACTTTACCTCCACTGCCACCGCATTCAAACACGATTCAGATGACAAATTCATAACAAACAAGTGAAAGTCAAGAAAAATACATACAGACGAATAGAGAACCTTCTCCTTTTTTGATTTAGAAGTCGGTTAAAAAGATAGTCAAGTTTGTCGATCGATTTATCTCATGACGACTATCAAGAACATCAAGAACCAAAAATAATATTAACATAATTATGTATGCACGTATATATCTCTGTAGAAGAGATTTGAATAAAATAACAATAGTTTGATGTATTTAACTTAATTAGTATTTATTCATACTATTTATTTATATATATTTGCCCCGACCCCAAATAGAGCAGGGATAAGGAGAGGATGATGATGATGATGAAGTATTTATTTATACCTGGGGTTGGTATCCATTCTCATCGGCGACGTAGCTCAGCTTGAATTGGGTGCCGTCCTCCAATGGGAACTGGTATTGACCTTGTACAGTCTATAAAAAAACAAAACCGTACTATACTTTTGCTATCACGTAGTTTCAATATAAAAGTTTCTTCTATCAATGAATTTGAAAGTCTAAAAATAAAATAACTTTTCATTATTTTAATTTATACTTTTTTGCATTCACAATGTAATTGTTACGAGTGTTGTGAGACGGGTCGATTTTTTCTAAATACTTCATTTTAAATTTTTTCATTGATTAAGTACAATAAAATTATATATTAAGTCCTAATTAAATACAGACTAAACTTACCAGAGTATCAACATTCTCAACATTCTTCAGGGAACCTGATGCAGAGGCAGCGATACCGTTTGAGGTCTCGTATCTGAACAGAAAGACATTTCAATGAATTTTATGTTGTTCGTAACCGTTTCTTCTTAGAACATAATACTTTAAACAAAAAGACTGTATTGACCTCGGTATGAGGTAATCCGCTAAGCTGCTAAGTTTTAACGAGGATCAAAAGACACCGTTCTCGGTACTGTTGAATCGATGCCATGTGTTAATCGCCTTATGGCACTAATACACGAGTCGCTGGCTTGCATAAGTTGCGATAAATGCCTCGCAGTAATCGCAGGTCAACAAATGGATTGAATGTGATTTTCGACATTTCTCACACTAATGCTATCGAATCCTGTACACCTTTAGACATCGTAACTGAATGAGTAAACTATTTGAAGGCTATGGCCTGGTTGAGAAAAGAATACTGAGCTAAAAGAAATAGTGCAATACACTAGTACTGACCTCCACGGTAAAAAAAATTATAGTTATACACTTAGATCTTTTTTTTTAATCAGATGTAACTGAAGTTATTAGTAGTATTTAAGACCAACATATATTTTTTAATAAAAGATTATTTTAGTGTTCCTTAAACTACTTATAAATTAAACTATTTCAGTCGCGAAATATTATACAGTAAAAAAACTTACGCGTAGTCAAAACCATCGGACTTGACAACTGACTCTTGGCGGAGGACAGTGGCGTCACCGCTGGGTCCAGCAACGAATTGCACGTTCTTCTTGTAGGTCGGTACTGGTTCAACAACGACTTGCACGTTCTTCTTGTAGGCCTGTACTGGTTCAGCGACGACCCTGCGAGGGGCAGACACCGCAGCGTAAGCAGTAGCCTTGGCGCTGTTTTGCCATGATGGGAAGGTGGCGGCGGTGGCAACGCTCACGACGGCGAAGGCGACGATCTAAAGAAAATTGAATTGTTAGTCTCTAGCTGTCAATAAGTTTGCTTAAAACCAATATCTATGCAATTATGGGAACGGTCATTATGTGGTTACGGTTAGGGGACAAAACTTATCAAACATTTATCGTTGACTTTTTTTATTTCAATAAGGCTCATCAACTAAACATAACATAGCTTCCTTCGTAACTCTCAGATTATAAATCATTACTTTTATAAACTTGTTAACAACTTCAATTGGAAATTCAATTTGACATCAACGTTGACTTTTTGTTACTGTAGTTATTCCTCAGATTTATGATAATTATAATAATGGAATAAATAGGGCGAATACTTACCAAGAATTTCATTTTGAGAGATCTTTGTCAGCTCGTTAGCAAGAAACAACAGATGGGACTACTTACCGAATATCGTATTTATATTAAAGCTAGAAAACTAGAATAGAATTGTACAAAAAAACTATTATTAGGGTATTGACTTACAAATTAGCCTTGAAGATAATCTTATTTATTTCTCTGATGATTTTTATGTCATGGCGATACCATGCTATTTTGAATTATGTCACACGTTTTGAACGTGTGATCGAATTGACTTCTTAACATAAGGTTCTGTATAGCTGATTTACTGAGCGCACTGTTATATCAGCGTTCTAATCTTTTGGCTCTTAAAATAAATGATCGATTTGTCCATGACAGAAGAAAGTAAACAAGCTTGTTTAAATCTGGTAGTATTAATAAATATATGGTTAGTAATGTGAATATATCGATAGTCTTGTTTTCAATATTTCATTTACTGATTAAACTAAAAATGCCTGGGTTCACTTTAGCCATGATATGTTTAAATTTCTAGTAATAAATAAATCAGTTAATTAATCATAATTTTCAACCGGGTCCAAATCTCATAGAAAAAAGAAAGAAAGAAAGAAAAAACATTTGTTAACGAACACACCACATAACACATAAGTATAGACAAAATACAGAGAATAACAATAGACAAATAAAACAGTTTACAAAAAAGAAATATAAAAACAAATAGACAAGCACATGGTGTGACGCTAAAAGGCCCTGACTCAGCACAAAACTCCTGGGCCATCCGTAGGTAGTTAGAATGACCCAGAAGCGCTGTTATTCTGTCAGGGCTTTAAGGCTCGGACAACACTTAGGCAAACAAACCGAAATAGAAACATAAACAAGTGGAAGAGCAGTAGGTACATACATTCAGATAAAAAAGAGAGACAGTGAACTAAAAACCTTTAGAACACAAAGTAAAACTTCGTGGTAAAAACCAAATCCAAACATCTACACTGTGGGCATAGAGATAGATAAATATATATAATCTAGTCTGTAGTCTATGGGTAAAAAATGGCGCAAGCAAACATGAAGTGTAATACGACGTGGCATACATGTGCTATTGTGCTTTTATTTACGAGTCGTACATAAGTATCTCGTGAAAAACGTGGAACGATTTAAACATGATGCCCCTCGATTCGATTGGCGTCGGCCAGCGGGTGGCCCTCCAAACCGTACCTAGCGCGTCGTGAAAACCTGGGAGTAGGTGCCTTTAACCCTAGAATACTAATCATATTTTTTATGCGGAAATACCTACTTATTATTAGTCGTTTCGACTAACACCTATATAAACCTACCTTAAAATAGCTATATAGTATAAATACATATATATTATATTTTATTGTAATTATTGGTTTACTTTATCTTATTTAAAATAAAAAATAAAGCTAGTTTAAAGTATTTATTAAGTAATAAATACAGTTAAAGTATTTATGAATTATTTTAGTGAGATCCAAACATCAGTCTCATTAACTTTAAAAAATAATAATAAATAACTTTAACCTCCTCATAATAAACTTAAATATTATAGAACAATGTTTTAAGAATACCTAAAAAAATATTATTAGTTTTTATTTTTAGAAGTGCACAGTATATTTAATTTTATGAATAACTGGCGAAGTATTTGACTACTATCATGCTAAGAAGACCTATCTGCCTTCATATGCATGCTAAGGTGTTATGTGCTATAATGTGCCCACCTCTGTGGTCTAGTGGTTCATACCACCGATTTTAGACCCTGAGGTCCCGGGTTCGATTCCCAGTGGGGGTACATATTGTATTCGGTTTGGTTGGTGGTATGACTTGTACTTAGTCCGCCTGGCTAGCTACCACCATCTTATCTAAGTCTGACGCCATAACAATGATGTTTTCAGCATTATTGTGTTCCGGCAGTTAGAGATAAGATAGCCAGTTCCTCAGTGATTGAGGATTCCGGGAGTAGTGCGCTTCCACCTTCAGCCTTATCACCACTTATCATCAGGTGTGATGAAGACTAAGTGCTACCCCGTTGTGGATAAAAAAAATAAATGTAAAGCAATTTCGAGAAAGTTGTCATAAGTTATAACCAATAATTTTCCTTTGAATTTTGTCTTGCACTTCCAACCTTTCAAAATTACCTCAATATTGAATTCAATAATTAACAGAGCCTTCTCCGTTAAGGATCCCCAATTTCCTCGGTCGCACCTATATAATTAATTTATATTTATCAGTATACCTACTCGTAGTTAAAATCCTGGTTGACCTTGGTAGTCTCGAATGAATCTGGATAATGGCCAATTTTAATTCATAGGTGCCTAAAGTGTTGGAGATACGCCCGTTGAAACGAGTTCTATATAAATGTCAACGGCTATTATTATATTACCTGCTGTCGGGTCAGCGGGGTCGCTTGTTCCTGCGATGATCGTGAGTCTCACAACACTTTTAAATAGATAGTTAACGTCTCTTTGACTATCTTCTTTAAAACCAGCCAAGTGAAATAATTTGCGTTCAATGATAATATTATATTAAACCTTCCTAAAAATCTGTCGTTATTGTCTTATTTTCCAAGATAAGAACTGCAACTTTTATTATTAAAGAAAAGGTATTAAAACTTCCTGTACCAACCTTGTCCATACCAAATGCCCTAATCTCTGATCTTTTGGCGAAATTTTGTAGATTAATGATCTTAACTACAATCCTCCATCAATTTGATTAATGAGTAAAGCTTTGTTACCCAATCAATTTCATAACTGTACAATACATAACAATAAAAGTTTAAGAATTTGACAAACCCGTTTCTGTTTATTGGTACTGCAAAAATATAGCAGTACCCCAGCTGCTAGGGGTACTGTACATCTCTGTACTGTATACTTATATATGATTTTCAAGGGCCCCACAGAGTCTCAGTCTGCTTGCAGGCAACGGCCTGTCAGTTATCGTCTTTATTAATCGGCCACACACTCACAGTTTTACATACATAAGCCGAATGTCAGGCGGCCTGTTCGATCGAGGACTGCAGGCGGCCTGTTCGATCGAGGACTGCAGGCGGCCTGCCGGCGGACTGCTAGTCTGTGAACCCCTTCATGCCTATAGGGCCTATAGGATGTCTACAAAATTTAACACGATTATAATTTGGTTATATACTTTTGTGGTATCCAGCGCCTATTCGACTGAATTATTTCAATTAAATCACTCATACAACTTTGTTTACTTCATGCTGTTTTGATAATTTCTATTTCAGAGAGAGCAGTCGATAATTCGGATTCTCTACATTCTTGTAATATAAATTAGGATGGTTACTTTATGGAGCTAATAAACTATTTAAATTAATAATAAAAGTAGAATTGGTAGTACGAGTATACTCCGTTGTTAGCAACGCTTTAGCCGAAGAGGATTTACTACCTAAAAGTGGGGGATCGCGTAAATTATACACAAAAATTTATATAAATTTACATTAGGTATAAAAAATATGTACAAAATTCGGTATCAAAGATCACAATATCAATATTGATTCCTAAATTGTTTGGAATAAAGTACTTAGGAGAAAACATTGATTTTTGTATTTAACCTATCTCACATAGTGAATATGGTTAACTGCTGATTTACAATTATGTAAATTTTAGCAGGATTTTAGCGCCTTCTGTTTTCTGGTTGGGGTGGGGCGGTAGCGAGGTAAGCGAGGGCTCGCTGGATGGCTTCAGGCACCGGCGGGGGAGTGGGCAGGTGGGCGCCCTGGGGCTGGAATCCATTCTCGTTGGCGATATACGTCAGCTGGATGTTGCCACCCTCTTCACTGGGGTACTGGAATTGGCCTTGGACCTCAAGAGCGGGCTCCTCAGCGCCGATGTTCTTCAGGGCTCCCTTCTCCTCAGCAGCGATACCGTTGCCAGTTTCGTAAGCCCATTGGTACGAACCATCAGGTCCTATGTCACTCTCCTGTCGCACAATAGGGATGGGCTCCGTGGGAGATTGAGGAGCGGCGAAGGCGAAAGCCACGAGTCCCAAGAAAACCTGTAATGAAATATACTATTATTAACTTCATCACTGTACACACACTGAAAACTACTTTCACTACAAAAACTGCTCCCTAATTCGGTAACGCGCACGCAGCAAGTGATGGCGTGTAAATGTCGAGACGAATCGCACTTTACTGTTTATAAATACCGCACACTATCACTGACACTTACAATGGTCTTCATGTTTGTTGTGTTTGTTTGTCGGTGAAGGCACTAGACAATGTTTTCTAACGGAGCCATATCGGTATATATACGGATGGGTCACTGTGCCGCCTACCACCTCTGGGTGGTATTGCACCATTATTGGCACGTCACAATAAATTCAACAAAATATGTTTAAGCCTACTGTAGTCATGCATTTGCAATATGTCGACAGCATCAGTTTAATCGATCTATCGAAATATGTTACTAACACCTTCAATTTATTTTAAAGGTATTGTATTTTTTATTATTCAAGAACTTGTGAGTTGATCAAACCTTCGTATTGGAGACAAACTCAAATAAGAGTATCATGAACAACAGAATGATTATTCTGAAATACTTTATAGATATTGCTATTGTAACAGGGTAAAATATTTAGATGAAAATAATTGGATGAAAATAACAGACGCGTTTTTAATTATTCTTTTTTTTTATTAAAATCTTTTCGACATACTCTTTTTTCGAAACTGACTATTAACTCTAATCAGAATCTCTACATTTTTTTATATTATCAATATATCAAATATTATTGAAATTTTTAACTTTTTTGCATTTACAGTGCAATTTTTATTATTGAAAAACTAAAGTAGTATGAAAGGTCGTAGGTTCGAGTCCCATCGGAGCTGGTTGTGAGACGGGTCGATTTTGTCTAAAATAATTCATTGTCATATATCAAATAAGTATTGATAATAATTAAAAAATTACAGATCACTGAACATGTGAGAAAAAAACAGCAATTTCTTAGGCAAACATCTGAATGATGAAAAATAATTTTAATAGAAAAAAGATCTTAAGATTGTCCATACTGAAAAGAGCTTCAGCAATCAGTAGTTTATGTCTATTTCCCCTCTATAAGCCACTCTAGAAGTGTAGAATTATATGTCAATGGAATTTTCCACACTTAGTCAATGCAATAAGCATTTTAAAAATTAATATATGCAACTATTCCTTAAAATATTTCTAAAAATTATAAAACACAATAGTTTTACGACAAAAACCGGCCCAACAAGGTTATGTGATGTCAGTTTTTATTATAATTGGCAACTAATCGATGAATATTTTTTTAGATTCGTAATGGGCAAATATTAACATTATTAATAACCATTTTATTGAAATGTCTTCTCCAACGAATATATTGATTTAATCATAGACGTCGCTAAAAACATGTATCTAATGATTTTGATTCCAAACAGTGAAAACGTTGTTACCACAGATACTTTTACTTGAGATAAACTTTTCAAACTTTTTAAGTCTTTGTCATATTTTATTTTCTCGTATTTAATTATTAATAAGGGTTTATTGAAAATTAAATATTAGAAAAAATCGACCCGTCTCACGACAAGCTCCGATGGGACTTAAAGCCAACTGAAACAGGTGCTAGTAAAAGTCACGAGGAGAGGGTGCCGACACAAACTTACGCTTTTACAGGGCTGCCGCATTACGCTTTTGATAAATTTTCATTAAGGCGCTACTCGGAAAAAGTATGGACTCTTTGGTATAAAACTATAGGACGGTTAGAGTTGTTATAAATCTGGTAATAAGATATATATTTCCTCATACCTTTATCTAGAATCGTATAGTTTCAAAAACACGGTTTTATGATTTTGGCTCGACACTTTTTATTTTAAAAAATACCTCTAAAGAATAAGAAATATCAAGATTATTCTTAAATGGGGATACATATACTATTGAAAATTGGTTTAATTAGTGGACACCAATAATATTTAGGATCGAATAGAAGCATTTTTTTAAAATCGCTATAGTTTTTGAATACGAAGTGATTTTATGTTTTTTTTTGCGTAATCGGCAAAATCGGTCTCGCTCCCGCGCGCGTCGTTTTCTCATTGCTATCTCGCTTTAGCATAACTTTTCCGAGTATCGCCTTAAGGCCGTATCCCAATTAGACTCACTGGGACTTCCACTTGGCGAGCAAAATGCCGCAATCTGTGTACCTCCTACAGTACGCGCTGCCTAGATGTCGTGTACAGATCATTCAATTGGCCATTTCAAGGTTTTATTAGTCATTTCATGAAATGACCAGTAGCCATAGCACGAAAAAGTTTCATTATGGTAACAGTTCGTGATCGTATTATTTTGTATGAAAACCATAGCAGTGCCTCTTACGGTCGTATATGGAACTAAAAAATACAAAATAACCGTCTATTCAGTAACTGAATTTAAAAAGCGTGGTGCGCGTTATTTGCATGCTTTGCAAAGGGCGCACCACGCTTTTTAATTTCAGTTACTGAATAGACGGTTATTTTGTACTTTTTAGTTTGTTCCTATAAAAGTTTGTAGTTTTAGTTTTTTAAACTACATATTTATTTTTCACTTTTTAGTTTAATAAATGGCAAGTCATGGATGGATGGTAATGGATTTCACAGTCCATTCATGTGTCTGCCCACCCCGTAAACATTATAACGCTAAGGCGGGATAGTATGTATTTAGTTTTACAAATTCAAGTGGAGTCTATAAGTTACCGGATGCGCGAGCCGAACCCTTACTTCGTCCCTGTTCCATCATCAGACACTCACCACCAAGTATAGCTAATAGGTCTCATCAGAACGAAACAAATAAGCCCAAACTCGAGGGATTTCCTAGTGGTCATTAAAGAGTGCCACTGACTTCCTCCCTGCTCCATCATCATACCCTCACTACCAAGTATAGCGAATAGATCTCATCAGAACGAAATAAATGAGCCCAAACTCGAGGGGTTTTTTAGCAGCCATTAAAGAGTTCAAATGCCCACCTTTTGACTCCATCATCAGATCAGCTCGATGGTAGCAAATTATTGAATTGACATCAGATTCCTATAAACTTAGAAAGATCCAAATCGATGCGTAACTTAGAAGTAGGTTAAAATTTAATTCCAAGATTTTCTTACATATTTTGTGACAGTTTGTTAGTTACATGTGAAGCTAATAAAAGTATGGTTCTCATCAAGAATGAAACAAATGAGCCCAAACTCAAGGGGATTTCTTGTGGTCATTAAGGAGTTTCAATAGCTTCCTTCCTGCTCCATCATCAGACCCTCACCACCAAGTGTAGCGAATAGGTCTCAACAGAACGAAACAAATGAGCCAGAACTCGAGGTGGTTCCTATTGGTCATTAAGGAGTGCCACTGGCTTCCTACCTGCTCCATATTCAGACCCTCACCACCAAGTGTAGCGAATAAGTCTAATCAGAACAAAACAAAGGAGCCCAAACTCGAGGGGTTTCCTACTGGTCATTGAGAAATGCCACTGGCTTCCTCCCTGCTCCATCATCAGACCCTCACCATCAAGTGTAGCGAATAGGTCTCATCAGAACAAAACAAATGAGCCTAAAGTCGAGGGGTTTCCTAGCGTCCATTGAAGAGTTCTATTGCACACCTCTTGACTTCTTCATCAGATTAGCTCGATGGTAGCAAATTATTGTATTGTCATCGGATCCATATAGACTTGCAAAGTTTCAAATCAATACGACAGTTAGAAGTAGGTTAAATTGAATTCCAAGATTTTCTTACATTGTGACTTAGTTACAGGTGAAGCTAATAAAAGTGTGGTAAAAAAATAACATCGGGATAGTTGTGATAACTTCGAACGATCGTCCTGTCTTTTTGTTGAGAATACTAATTAGTTTTGCTTCCCGAAAGTCGGGTCGGATAGCAACAATCACATTACTAGCTTTTGTCCGCGGCTTCGCTCTCTTCTTCTTCTGGGTAACGTAGTTCACTTTATAGAACTTCTTTTTAAAGCGCTTTTGACTTATCAGGCATAGGCTATGGGCGAAATTAAACAGAATATAAATTAAAGTTTTTTTATTCTAATGTTAAGTTTTTATCAATGAACTAGCTGACTCGACAGACGTTGTTCTGTCTTAACTATAAATTGAATTCAAAGTGGTATCATAAATAAAAAATATTCCAAAAACAAAGTGTTTATTATTCTAACACTTGTTAATTTGCAAATCTGCATTCGATGCTCTAAGTCACATGTTAGACCATGTGATCTTCATATTTTTTTCATAAATCAACCGGTTGATGGAAGCATGTAGACAACATTATAGAAAACAATGTTGGTATTTGTTTAGTATTTGTCGAAATTGCAACATCTTCAAAAATGTCGTCCCAACTAGTGTCATAGTCTTTAATGGAGTTGGCTTCGAATATTGACTATTTGTAAATGCAACTAAAAACATCCGCCTTGGCAGGAATGGACTGTGCAAAATCGTCTTAGACTAAAACTCTTAGTGCATTGGTGGAAAATACTCGTGTGAAACCTTTTTTTATACAGGAAAAATGTGATAGAAAAAAACCACAAGCCCTATAAGTAGCTTTCATACCAATCTTTCTCGAGGAGGAAAATGACATCTACGATGGAGCGAACTTACCCAGAAGATGCCTGTGCACTCTAATCTTGAAAAGGTTTTTGGAAAACACTCGCAGGGAGGGAGTTCCATTTTTTTGCGGTCCGTTTGATAAACGAAATTTAGAAGCGTTTCATGCGGGATCTGGGTGTAGTAACCAGGTAGGGCTGGTAGCCTGCAATGTGTCTGGATGCTCGGTGGTAAAACGGGGAAGTCGGTATGAGCTCATGTAATTCACGAGCACACTCCCCGAAGTACAGTTTATAAAAAACCGACAGACTGGCGACTCTACAGCGATGTGCCAGGCTGTTAAGATTACTCGACACCAAGTTTTTGTCGCTAATGAGCCTCATGACCCCTATGCTGGACAGTATCGTACTGTACAGTACCAACTCAGCAAGTTGGTATTTTGCTGAGCCGTCCCAAAGGTGACTGCTATGTTCCATGCAGGATCAAACCTGGGCTTTATAGAGGCTTAAAAGCTGGCCAGGCGTGAAATATCGCTTGACTATTAAGGATGCCCAGCTTGTTGGCTGCAGTTTGAGCTTTAGATTCGATGGATGTGCCAAACTTAAGATCTGAGGAACTGGCTGTTCTTGTTTTTGTCGCTAAAATTTCTTTGGTGATTAATTCCAGACAAACAACATGATGTTTGTCTGGAACAAGATGAACAACACTTTACTTTGATTTATTCATTCACCCATTCAGGATACAATAAAGCTCTTCATTTTTCATGGGCTTAATTTTGAATTCCCACTCAATGTTAGACTATGATGCAAGCTTACCGCAGCCTTAAGCAGCCTTCGAACCTCTCGTAAAAATAGAAGAAGGTAGTATGGTAGCAGACTCTTGAGGATAGAAAAGGCAGAATGAGCTTAGCTTATATTTCTTAGCTGTATTTGAATAAGTGCAACCCAACTAAGACTTGTGCTATAAAGTCATGAGATGCAACTAATAAAGTTAAAATTTAAAAACTATTTTTAGTTATTTTTTGTTACTAAGTATTACATTATTTCTTGTCTGAAGAAGATGAGAGAAGAAGATGTATAAAAAACAAAAATGCATTCACAGATTATGTAAATTAAAACACCTTTTACATAGAAAAGTATCGGCGACTCGACTCGGTATCAAATCCATGATGTATTTCATTGCTTTCCTTGCATTTAATTTAGCATTCTTTTTCGAGGATTTAGTCCTTATGAGTTCCCTATCTATATGAGTAAAAGTACAGAATGTTGTTTTTTCGAAGGCCGTAGCGACTCCTGAACGTGGGAAGCATTTTTAAAAAAATCTTTGAATGCAGATATTAATTTTTTTGGCAAAAATAATGGAATGTTTTCTTCCAATGTAATTGCTATCTCCACTATGAAGAGCACTTTCCCTTCATGTCCCATAACCTTGGGACGCCCTGTATAATGAACTACTTAGATGACTAAAAATAGTATTTTCAAATAACACACAATATTTTAGTATAAAATATATTTCATTCGTGTATAAAAGTAAAAATTGGATTGTTAGTCACTATGAGTATTTTTGTGCCTTTGGGCTTATTGGGCGGGTGGGGGTGGTGCGGTGGCGATATAGGCGAGCGCGCGCTGGATGGCCTCGGGCACCGGGGGCGCGGTGGGCAAGTGAGCGCCCTGGGGCTGGAAGCCATTTTCATCAGCGGTGTATGTCAGCTGGATGTTGCCGTTCTCACCGGGGTACTGGAACTGACCCTGAACTTCCAAAGCCTCCACATCTCCAACCTTCTTCAAGTCACCCTTCTGATCCGCGCTGATACCGTTGCCAGTTTCGTATGAGTACTGGTATGAACCATCTCCGTTGACTTGACTGTCTTGTCGGACAATCGGGATGGGTTCTGAGGGAGCTTGCGGAGCGGCGAAGGCGACCGCGACCAGCATAGACACGAACACCTGTGAACGATGACTCGTTAATATCACATCCAAATTTATAAAGAACAAACCTTTAAATTGCCTCTTCTAATTTATAGAGCAACTTTGAAACCACTTTGAAATGTAAATCAGTGCACAATAATTTACATTTTTCTGTTCAAACAGACACCCGGCTAGACGAATTTCGTCTGTTCACTGAACTCATTAATATCACTGTCAAGTTTAAACCACATCTGCGACACAACACATGACACTGACACTTACGATGGATTTCATTGTAGAGAGTTGATTGATGGATGATCCACAAAGGATTGTAGGTGTCGACTGATAGTGGTACATCCTGACAGTAACAATATTTATAGTAAACTGCAAATAACCACCTCCCTAATTTCACAAATGCGATTTCGTAAAGTCAATGAGATAGGTAAACAGTAGGCTGTAGATACATTACCTCGAACCGTATATGTCAACTAGGCACCGCGTAATGTCTGTTAACAAATCTAACAGAATGTCTATTTGTTCGCTATTGGCCTTAGTGCTTAACTCAGCCAGCAGACGCGTCTCACCTTAGGTGCAAAAGTTTAAACTATCAAAAAGATTTTAGAGAATTTTAGAAAATAATTTCGGTAAATACAGACAAAATAACCCCAAGTCATAAAGTTGGGATTTCATTCATCTAAGTTCTTCATTTAACACTTCACTTATTAAAAAACTTCAGCCCACTTAAAAGATATTATGAAAGAAAAATCAAACGTCATTTGCTCTTATTTAGGTAGGGTTCAGTTTCAATTAATAAAGAAGAAGTTGCAAAAAATACCTACTTCAAACAACAATGATAATTATCTCAAAAATAGCTAAAAATACGTAGAAATGAATGACATACTTTTGGTTATCATCCTTACTGGCTAAAACATTGAAAAATAGCTCTAAATATTAGTCCAGTCCAGTCGGAATGTACGGCGCCGGGCTTTGACAAGTTCATTGGTAGTATTGGTGGTAGGTAGACTGGACTTATATATTACTAGTTTTCCGCCCGCGGCTTCGCCCGCGTGGACTACACGACGTTATCCCGCAGGAATGTGACTTTTTCCGGGATAAAAAGTAGCCTATGTTCCTCTCCAGGCTACAAAGTATCTGTGTTCCAAATTTCAGCCAAATCCGTTCAGCCGTTTTGGCGTGATTGAGTAACAAACATCCAAACATCCCAACATCCAAACTTTCACATTTATAATATTAGTAGGATATTATAATCTTAGAGCTAAAGGGAGATCTGCGATAACAAAATATTGCTGTAGGTAAATGTATAGGTACATGCGCGCCGGACACTGGGAGCTGGGAGTCTGCGCCCATGTAATGACTATATTGTATCATCTTGGTTGGGCGAGATTTATGAAGATGTTTTTAGCCACCCAACGCACTTTTTAGGCAATGTTTTGATAGACATAGAAGGTGAATAAATAAGTTTTTTTTATTTAATTGTTTTACTTACACCTTCCTTGGATAACAAAGCAAATCAACTTAAAATGTCGCAACTCGCAGATGTCCATTTTTTTAAACTTCATGACATCTCTATTCCACTCTTTTATCGTCTTTAGGTACCTTACATCGTTGAAAGTAAAATATTTTAGAGTAGTATTGCGCCTTATTCAGGCGGATCCAGAATCTTTGGAGCAATTTCTAAGTATGTTAGCCAGTAAGGATGACAATCGGAGGTGGGCAGTTTGTTAATAACTACTTTTATCTATTTTTTGAGATATTTTTCTTAACTGTGCGACGTAGGTTAATTTTATATGGAAGCTGCAACTTCTCCATTTGACATTTTGTAGTAACCCGAAGTGCTGGCGACCGTACAATCAATAATTAAAAGTTAAATTTTAAATCTAGTCTAGTTTATTAAGATCATTATTATGATCATAGTTTTACTATAAAATACTGATAATTAGTACTACTTAATTAAAACAAAATTTCCGTAATACAGCTTTCTAATCCACACAATTTAAAAGTTAAGGCAACTATTTTTGGTCTAGATTTTTATTAATACTAAAGTTTGTATGTTTTCCAATTAAAGTACTAACTAAATATCAAATAATGCAATGGTAGGTAAAAAACCCATAGAACATCTCGATGTAACTAATCATCGTTAAGTTTTTGTTGAATGAACATAATAACGAAATTAGCTATGATTTGGTAATTAAGGTCTCTAAAACCTTCACCTAAATATTTGCATCTGCTTCTTTGTATGTTTAAACACAATGTGATTATTAGATACTCGTAGTTATAAATAGAACAAGTTCGTTGAACCAAAAATTTTACCGTGAATATACTTGAAATTATTTAGCGCTTGAGGTGAAGTGATCAGTTTTGTCAAAAAACTTGTAAATGTAAGCTTGTAAAGGATGTATCCGGAGGAATACATGGGAATGGTTTTAAATCAATAAAAAGGTCATATTGAAAGTGTCAACTTTTCTCTTATCACAATTTTTTGTCTGCGTTATCATCTGAATTGTTTATTTCTTGTCTGTATAGAATGGAAATGGTTATCGGAATAAATTATCTTGTATGCTAATGAAGACTAAAATTATCACACAAGTGAAACATCTCAATACGTTAGTAATTGTTTACATGACCAACATGACGGAGTTGAGTTACAAACCTAATTAAAATCTATCACGTTTATAATATAGGTTGGAATAAACAAGTTTATCTATGTTTTGCTGTTATCCAAACTAGATATATGTATAAAAATAAGTGAAGTTATTTCATTTTCATGACAAGCTTTTTTGCTGACTGTACTTAAATATTATATTGTCATCTAAACCAAACCTGTATACAAAATTTCAGCTCCATTGGACACTGGAAAGTAGGTCAAATTAAGCTTGCAAGATCTGTCCTTCACTAAATAACTAACTTACTAACATGACAAGATAATAAAAAGCTTGTAAAATAGGTGTACGTCTTCACCATTTGGATGAGTTTTGTGTATGCCTTGCATGAAAAACTATCATAATCGAAATCGTTATCGTGATTGTATTATTTTGTATGAAAGTCAATACATATTTAACGGCATCACTTTGACAGCTTTTGACGGGTAGCATAGTTTACTATACGATTGCCATAACGACAGTTTTTCGACTAGTGCTACTGGAGCTAAAGTGTTTATGTCTTTTACTGTAAGTCAACGCGGACCAAATCGTGAGTGTCCACTAAAAGCACGAACGAACACGAACCTCCTATTGTTTGTCACGTCCACATCTAATGATTCTTCTGACCTATAACCTAACTATGTAGTTTATGTCGAAGGTCAGTAGTATAATTTATTGTCACTTAATACAAAGTAAACATTATTATAATAATTAGTAAGGCCGTAAGGGTATACTTATTTGATTGTACTGTTGCTGGAAGAATGTATCGTTATACTGGTACAATTGACAGCACATCATAAAGCACATCATAAGCATAAAGAATCTGGTTGAGATGTCTTCTCTATTCTTTTAACTCAATGCTTTTAAGTATAGTTTTGGTTTTTTAAGGTTTGATATGTTTCTTGTGTCTTTTGTTAGCTTTTTGCTTATTCGTCCCTGATATTACTAGTGTGCTCGACGGAAAACCAGTGCAGTAAGCCCTGCATAATACCCATACTGAATTGAGCACGTTTGGCATCACGCGGCTGTACTCAATGTTACAGATATATATGTGTTTAGTTATAATAAATTTTTTTTTAGTTTGTTTTGTGTGATGTTGGGTACTTGTTGTGTATGCCAAATAAAATAATTTCCTTTCTTTATTTCTTTCTTATTTAGCTTCACATTTAGGTACCTGGGTGATTCAAAACTAACGCGATGCAGAATAGGTTCCTAAAATGAATTGCTTTCTTTCGTACTATGACCTTCTAAAAACTGGATCGCAAATGAATGCTAAATTTGAATGACCAAACGATTTGTGTCCTTATTTCTTCTACCCGTCTCTTTCACTCGATTCTGTCATGCCCGGAGAGTGAGAGGGACGTGTATAACCTGCAGGTGTCATGTTAGCTTGGCCGAGTTATAAGTCAAATAAGAGTTCTTGACAGCTTAGTGGCTGAGAAATGTCATTGAATGATCACTGAATCGCTGTCATTAATATTAAGCTGTCGTGGTACGAATAAGCGAAGCACTTCAGTTTAGGTCCTATAAGCAAAACCGCAATAATAGTAGATGTATGAACGCGATTAGGGCGTTCTCGAACTCGATATGTAAAGCTGGATTTGTTCCGTGTATTATAGAAAAGGTAGGTACACAACACAATGTTAAAAGTTGGAGTGACTTTTTCAATAGGTTTTTTTTCTAATTCGAGTTTTAAGTAGACGGCCGAAGTTATACTCACCTATTTTTAATAAACAAATCATACTGTTAAAATAAGTACTTATTACTTGATGTTATCCGATAAGGTTTAGATGCTCTTGTAAAATTTAAATACTCGTCTACCTTGGCGTTGGTCTTAAGTTTCTTCAACATGACACGCAAATCATCTAAATAAGATTGTTATTACGATAGCCGAAAAACATAATTCATCGTGATTTGACCTAACCTAACCTACCATTTAATAAAGTAAACAGCAGAACTGATCGCGTTAAAGTGTGTTTTCAGCTAAGTTTAAGTTATTCTTGTGCCTTTCACAGCCATTTTACTAGCACAAAGATAGTTTTTCAACCACAGATATAGAGTTTATTAGATAACGCAAATGCATGTACTTTGCGTGTCAGAATCCCGACCAAACGTCAAGGTTGGTCGCCGCTAACTTTAAGTCCCCGCGCATCTGTTAAAAAAACGAAAAAATGACCAGTTGCGTGATAATTTACTGCAATAGCCCAAAATAGTTTTGATTTGGATTTCTCTTCACAAAATTTTGGCTGTGACGTCACAGTAGATGTAAAAAATTCGGCACGCTTGGTTTCAATACAAATCGTGATAGATAAATAAATAATTTTCTTACAATTAACCAATTATCTAGCTCTTATGTAGTTTTCATTAAGAAACTGTGCTAAGGAAACTAGATAACGGATAAATATATAATTATGTAGCGTTGCCCATGCAAGGTTATGCTATGGTTTTATTTTTATGGTATGATTTTCGTAACCTCTTTTGTTTGTGTTTTAAAAAGCTATTTGTCAATTTTCATGCGTTCTGCCACAGTTTATATAAGCTATGAAGTAGCATATATATTTACTGTGGTTCTGCCTTGAAACTTGAAATCCAACATTTGAATTTTACGTATGTTGCTATGGATATTTGTTTTGTTGACACGTCAGTCCATCGTCAGTCTCTTACAATTCTTTACGTGGTCATCATCTTATTTCTAATTATTTTTATATATAATAGTTTATTATTTTAATATATAATAGTGCTGTGTAACATTTTATACTAGGAAAACCTGCATCCTTGTGCAGGTAAGTTTTAAGCCCATCATCACCACCATGTCAGCCGAACGACGCCCACTGCTGGGCATAGGCCTCCCCCAAGGATCTCTACAACGACCGGTCCGGCGCTGCTCGTATCCAGCGGCTTCCCGCGACCTTGACCAGATCGTCGGTCCACCTTGTAGGGGGGCTTGCCCACGGAACGTCGTCCGGTACGCGGTCGCCATTCGAGAACCTTTCCGCCCCAACGGCTATCGGTTCTCCGACCTATGTGTCCCGCCTACTGCCACTTCAATGATGCAATCCTTCGAGCGATGTCGGTTGTTTTAGTTCTTCTGCGGATCTCATCATTTCTGATTCAATCGAGCAGGGAAATACCAAGCATCGCTCTCTCCATTGCTCGCTGGGTGACTTTGAGCCTTCTTATGAGACCCACAGTAAAAGACCACGTCTCACTTCCATAGGTCCTCAAATTAGCAAAAAAAAAATTTTTGAAAAAGTTACTGGCAACACAAGTTTAAGCCCATAAGATAACTAAATTATGTTAACATTTTCGAAAGGATCTTCTTATCGAATCGATAGCAAACTAAAACCTAAACGGTGTCAGACCAAAATTCGGCTACGCGAATCGGAGCGTTGGTAGCCTTAATTAGGTCTTCCCACGTGCAGCTGGTTGGACACGCAGGACACGATGTCAGATGTTCCATGGTCTGAGGAACAGCACCACATCTACATGCTAAGTCCGCGTCGACCAAGAATCCCCACCTGGACAGGTTGTCCCTACTGCGGCCGACCGTTGTCCGGAGTCTATTCAGAGACTTCCAGGCAGGCCATGGTAACTCGTGTCCAGGCGGGAGGGTCTCAGACGGTGGAACAAACGGGACAGGAAGGTTGACAGTCTCTCGCCACAGCCTACAGCTTTCCTTCGACCGATCACCGCTATGAAGAGGGAGCACACAGTTGTTAAAGTTTTTGCGGCTTTTCAATCTTTGAGGCACCGGGTCGTGATCGAAGAGTGGATGCCGATTGTCACTCATCATAGCGGTCTTCTCGGAAGAGCCTGCCACTGCTCTGCGGATTTCTGGGGGCGCTATTCCGGCTAGTGGATACAGCATTTTTACCGGGGTTGGTTTTAAGCAACCCGTAATAACCCGGCATGTATCGTGTAATGCTGTATCCACCAACCTTGCGTGGGACGATTGGCCCCATACTGGGCTCGCGTACTCACCGGCGGAAAAAGCAAGCGCTAGGCCAGTGGTCCGCAGAACATCAGGCGAGGCACCCCACTTTGAGGCTACCAGTCTGCGCAAGAGGCTGTTCCTGGAGAACACCTTCTGCTTGATATTCTCGCAGTTTTTCCTGTAGGTCAGCGACCTGTCCAGGTAGACACCAAGGTATCTCGGAAAGTCATTGCGCTCGATAGGCATCCCGCACCAATGAATTTTGAGATTACGGCCCGCTTCTTTGTTGCGTAGGTGGAACACGCAGGTTTCAGTTTTGCAGGGGTTCGGCTTTAAAAAATTGGCGTCGTAGTACTCTCCCAAGTTTTGCAAGGCGTTCGATAAGTTGACTTCAACCTTCTCAAAACTGGAAGCTTGGGAGGTCAAGGCGAGATCGTCTGCGTAAAGGAAGCGGGTCGTGTTGGGAGTTGACGGCTGGTCGTTGGTGTAGATTTTGAAGAGGGTCGGTGCTAGAACACTGCCCTGGGGTAAACCATTTTTCTGCGACCTCCAACGACTTTTTTCGGACTGGTGATGGACCTGGAACCGACGATTGTGCAGAAGCTCTCGGAGTACGTTAACAAATTTTATGTCGTTTGTTAAGGACTCCACTTTCCACAACAATCGCCTCAGGTTGATAGTATCGTAGGCTGCAGATAGGTCGACAAACACAGCACCTGTAACCATCCCTGTCTCAAAACCGTCTTCAATATGTTGCGTTAGCTTAAGAGTCTGGTTACTGCAAGACTTCACAGGTCTGAAACCGGCTTGTTCGGGAATCAGCTTTGGATCTACTATGTTACCTAGCCGGGCTAACAGCAGTCGCTCGAACAATTTATAAGTATGGCACAACAAAGATATTGGCCGAAAGTTTTTTGGTTCGTCTGCTGACTTACCCGGCTTAGGAATCGCAATGACCTTTGACTTTCGCCAAATCCGAGGAATAGAAGCATGTTCCAGACAGTAGTTAAACATTTGCAGTAACCATGACACAGCAACAGGGCCGAGATGCTTTATTTGCTCAACCGAGACGTTATCGACTCCATAAGCTTTGCCGCAATTAAGGTTTTTGATTGCGGTGGTGATATCAATTAGGTCAAAGGGTTTGCTGATGTCATCGCATGAGCTGGTTGAGTCTAATGACTTTGGGACCTTGCCGTGGCGACGTATGGGTTTGCCATTTAGTAGAAGCTGATGAGCAATCTGATTGGCAGTGACTTGGCTGGGCGATGCGGGTTGAGGGGGATCGCTGGTGAGTTTGCGAATAACATTCCAGGCTTTTTTGCTGTTATGCTTCATGTCAACAGTTGTCACAGTATTGACCCACTTTTCCCTACGCTTTTCAACAATACTTGCCAATAGCTCCTCGTCAATAAAGGTGGTCTGTTCCGAGAATGGGTCTGAGTTATATAAGGACTCGTATTGCCTGAGGACTTTGACGGAGTCCGTCGATAGGCCTGGGATGTAAGAGGTCCTGCAACCACGGGGAATAAATCGTCGCGAAAAAGTCGTTACGATGTCAACAAAGCGATCGTAGTTTCCTGGGGTAGGCAGTACGTCCAGTAAAGCATCGTCGATGGACTCGGCGTACATATCCCAGTCTCCCTTGGCGAAATTAAATCGGCGTTTAAACGGGACAGTAATGGGACGGACTATAGGCTGAACCGTGCAGATGATGGTTCTGTGTTGTGTACGAGGTATGGGGGGGCCCATACTTTTTACACATTTTGGGCTGATAGAAGATGTGACAAAGATAAGGTCTGGATTATACCCTCTTTGCCATCGGGTGCTGTTAAAGGAGGCCGGTAATTTGGGATTGTGAATCAGATTCAGATCGTTTGTGTCAGCCCATCCCTCCACTGCATGTCCACTCAGGTCCGTGTCTCTGTAGCCCCAATTGGAGCCTCGGCTGTTAAAGTCCCCAACCACAATCTTCACAGGCCGATTCTCAAAATTACCTGGAGGGTCAAAATGGAAGGGTGTCCCAGGGGGCTTGTACACGGATGTTATCGTACAGTTTTCTGTTTCAACAGTGAGAACTTCAATACCGTTACGGTTCGAGCACGAGGTAGATATGATGCTTACGCCGGGAGCAGCAAACACTGCGTTACCGTGTTTTGGATGTGGGCTCTCGGCGAAAAGCGTGAGTCCGGCCATTTGTGGACGACCCTGTGATTCATCCCGGTGGGTTTCTTGGACGCAGAGAATGTCACAGTTGGTTTTGCGACAAAGTTCAGAAAGAATTTCTGACTTGTTCTGAGAGAACCCTTCGATGTTAACCGAGACTACGCACAGAGTTGGTTTTGTAAGCGGACTGTTTGGTGTTTGGTTTGCCATCGTGGTGTAGTAATTGGTTTCACGGCTATTGCCGCTACTCACGGGGAGGGCCCGAGCGAGGGTGGTGCTCTGCGAGAAGGCTTACTACTTCCCCCCAAAAAAAAAAAAAAAGGATGACTTTTATACTAATTTGTTATTTTCTTTTTAGGGTTTTTTTATGGTTTTAAAACAAATACTTACCTATAAGTTTACTGTGGAATTCGCATTTTTGTTGCGATACTTATATACCTTTTTTGTAAATACATAACTTAATATATAGCCCAAACACCCAAACCAAGACAAAAAGACATGTTCGTGCACACAAATATTTGTCTTGTTCGGAAATCAAACCCGAGGCCTCTGGCGCAGAAGGCAGGTATCGTACTTGCCCCTGCGCCAAATCGGTCGTCAAACTGCGTCGGTGATACTTGCGTTATCTACCTATGTAAATCTATATCTGTGTTTTTCACCTTATATTTTTAATCGTTGTTAGTTTTAGCGTTTCAAATAACACTGCACGCGACTGGGGCGTTTTTGGCGCAAGTTACAGTACATTTTCATTGTTGTAATCATATGGAAAGAATTAGTATTCGATTTTGACTGCATGCAGACTTATCTGGCGCGCACTTTACCTCATTAAGTATAACAACTCATAATCATAAACTAATAGGCCGAACCTACTTTCCATACTCCAGTTATATTTTATCAAAACTTCTTAATATCGAGTTGATTTTAGAACCAATATTTCAAATTACATCACACTCACATTAGAACCTACGAATTAGTTCTATAACTATTTCAAGGAGTTCATGATAAGGTCCACATCGTAAATTATATGGCATATCTAACAGTTGTTTATCTTTTGTGACACAATCGTTTTCTTGTATCAAGGATCAGGCAGAAACGCCTACATTGTGTAGCCTATCGATCGCCTAAACGATTACGCAATTTAATAGACATCTTTTTGAATAGGTATTCAGACAACAAAGGATTTCTCTCGTATGTGTTATGTAAATCTCGTCGTAGACTCCTTTACCCAACCAAATGTCTTCAGGCAAAATTAAGTATTGCTGCATTATTTGTTCGGAATGGCACATCAAACTGTAGGCATGTATGGCTATGATAATGTGATGAAGTCACCTGACATTTAACTTTTGCTCAAACGCAAATTAAACGTATTTAATGGTAACTTATTTAAAACATTGTCATTTTCACACATATGTCACAAAATATCTACCATAATATATTATAGGATCCGGCTTACGATAGGGCCGAATATCCATTAACTACTTTATTAATTTAATATCCAACTTGTTGGAGGTACCTAATTCCTAATTCGTACAGTATAGTTAAGAGATATAAACTATAAAAAAAGTATCCAAAACCTAGCTGATCCGGCGAACTTCGTACCGCCCACGCCACCTACCGGGTCCAATTGAAAATCTAAACCATTCTCGAATCTACCTGAAGACACAAATAATTTAATTAAAATCTGTCTAGCCGTTTAGGAGCAGTTCAGTTACATACACACGCACAGAAGAAATATATATATATAAAGATTTGCTGCTGTTTACTGCTTGCTGTCTGATATTTATACACATATTCTAAACATTTCTTATTTCATTTATTTAAAACTAGCTTCCGCCCGCGACTTCGTCCGCGTGGACATTCGAGAAAATACTTAGGGGACCAATAACCAGGATAAAAAGTATTCTATGTTTTAATTTCATAAAAATCCGATCAGCCGTTTTTACGTGATTAGGCGGGCCCTCCCTCACCAAGCGAGCAGCCTCGCGCGAGGCAGAACGTTTGCCACGTGCGGCGGGCCTCGCACGAGGTAGGTAGGTAGGTAGATATTAATTTTCAATTGCCAACCTAATTACAAAATTTGAAGATCCTAACTTCAGAACTGACGGACTTTCATACACATATTCATCCCCTATTTTACCCCCTGGGTTTGGTTTTGGGAAAATTACGAAATGGGTTGCCTATTTGTTTTAAGAAGTAAGCCTACCAAGTTTCAAGTTGAAATGTCTATTTTACCCCTGATTTTTCATTCAATATTTTACCCCTCTTGCAACCTTTTAGGGGTTGAATCACGTTCAGCGTGTTAAACATCAAAATAAATGCCATTTTTGCAATCGTCATCCCATAATACCTCAATAACGACATCCATATCTATTTTTAGGTTTATTTATCCCATTTAAGGGGTTGATTTTCGAAAAATACGAAATATGTGTTTGCTTATTTGTTTTACCTTCCGACCATAAGCCTAAATAATAAATTACATGAAGGACTTTCCAGATACAACATTTCATCCCCCTTTTCACCCCTTCGGGGTGGAATTGTAAAAAACGCTGACACAGGTAAATATTAATTTTCAAATGCCAGCTTAAATACAAAATTTGAAAATCCTAACTTCAAAACTGACGGACTTTCATACAAACATTAATCCCCTATTTCACCCCCTTAGGGGTGGAATTTCCAAAAATCCTTTCTTAGTGGATGCCTAAACTGTATAACGTATCTATGTGCAAAATTTGAAGTCTCTAGGTTCAGCAGTTCGGGCTGTGCGTTGATATCTCAGTCAGTCAGTCAGGACTTTGAATTTTATATATATAGATTTGAAGTCTCTAGGTTCAGCAGTTCGGGCTGTGCGTTGATATCTCAGTCAGTCAGTCAGTCAGTCAGTCAGTCAGTCAGTCAGTCAGGACTTTGAATTTTATATATATAGATAGAATATATTGAATCCCATGTTTAGAAATTTATGCTATACTAAAGACAACAGACGCATGCTTACGCATTCGAATGACTTGAAACTGAATGCCTGACTTTAAATTTTGGTAAAATCACTTTAAAAAAATGAATAATTTAATAACAAGATTTTGTTTTCCAAAAGGGGAAATTACTTCAAAATATTGTATTGAATTTACTTAAGAGGGCCCTTCCCGTCATTGTTAACAAGAAGTTGACAAGCTTGTTGTTGCATCCAGCCATGGCCCGCTATTATTTCTCGGCTGCTTGCGCTCCTACAGTGCAACGAGTGAGATAGAAGATGGCTTTGATCCAGCACAATGACAGTGAGTGAGTGAGCAAGTGAGAACGCGATAACTTTGAACGAAAATAGTGTGCGGAAACTTGTTCCAGTGCCCGTAGTGTAAGTTTTTATGTCAAAAAACGCAAACTATTTCGAATGCGTATTAATGTCAATTTGTATGAAAACTGTATTAGCGCCTCTAGCGGCGAGTAGCGCGCTTATATAGTTTTCATACAAATTGACATTAATACGCATTCGAAATAGTTTGCGTTTGCTTGACATAAAAACTTACACTCGGGGTACAGGATTTACGTGTTTTTCAGTTAGCCTTACACGTTTGTGAAATAAATGTTTGTCATTTAGAATCTCCATTACATTTGCAAGGTTTCTATCATATGCTTTTAAAATTTATGAGTAGTGATGAACGCTCAAAGTTCAGGTAAAATTTGTGCAAGAAATCAGATTTTTCGAGGCTTATACTGAATTTGTTTCTTAAAATTTTGGTTTTTTATGTCGATAAAAACCTAGATAGAGTGCATAAGATACCTATTAGTTCAAAAGTTTCAAAGAAAGATCTGTTACCACGCCATAATCACGTAAGAGCGTTTGTATGAAAAGTAAGTCGGGTTGGCCTTATTTTTGCATTTAGGTACAATGCTATTTTTATTCCACAATTATATTGAAATACTAGAAAAAGTCGACCCATCTACCTTCTAGCTCCGGAATTCTCTCGTCTCTTTAGCTCAGTGATCAGAGGATTCACCCGGATAGTGAAAGGTTGTAGATTCGAATCCCACCGGAGCTAGTTAGGAGACCAGTCGAATTCTTTCTAGTACTTATTTCAATATTATGTTGTTGTTTTATTTTCTTATATTGGACTTTCAGTGTTTTATCTTGTAAAAATTATTATTGCTGATTCAATTAAGCAATAGGCAACGTTTTCCCATATTATCCAATTTTTATTATTTTTTAGATTGTCTGAAATTACTTAAAATAAATAATTTATGTTATGTATATTGAAACTGAATAAAACTACAGAAATAAAAAAACCGGTCAAGAGCGGGTTGGACTCGGGCACCGAGGCTTCCGTACCAACATAAATATAAATAAATAAAATGCTTTCATCGGCGAGGCTATATTCGCCAAAGAATTAGCGGTGTAGAATATTAATTTTAGGTCACTGCCATCTCTGGACCGATAGTGAAACTAATGTATATTTTGTTGATGATTTTTGAAAAAGTTTATTATTTAGAGACATTGTTTTACTTTTCCTGTACTTAATCTTTACATAAACTTCTATCACATAAAATAATTTCAGATTTTTTCCTTGGCAAACTTCGGAGATAAGATAGGTAACGGTTTTTTTACATTTTTCATCAGAAGCTTAAAACTATGCGGCCTAAAATAAAAATAAAAAATGTTTGAGAATGTGCAAGCAGCGTTCTTTTATATACTTGCCCCATAATTATGCCCTAGTAGCCCCACTTCAAATTTTTAAGACACCCTTTCAATCCCTGTTGCAAAAAAAAATATATATTTCTATTCCTCTCTTATTTGCAAAATAGTTGGGCAAACGTCTCATCTAAAACTCTTCCAAATTTCAACTTGATAGCATTACTAGTTCTAGAGATAGCCAACTGTGACATACAAACAGACAGACAGACTGAGTCGCACCATAAGGGTTCCTTTTTACCATTTTGGTACGGAACCCTAAAAAGTACACAGAAAAGTAAAGTGAAGAAATACAAGATATTATATAGTTAATAGTGCCCATAAACGAAGCTAAGGAGCTGTAAACGTTTGATATTCTAAGCAACAGGCTTAGTTTATTGAATTACCGCCATTTAATTTACGTATGAACTATGAAGTTTACGGCGAAGCGATGGCCGCGCGACCTTGACACGTCGTGGCGAAAGTGTACCGACCGGTTGTTGGGCAAGCGGGGTCGGGTCACACCACATCTGCTAAACATTCGTTGACTCTTCTGTACACGCACACTTGGGATCAAGATGGGGTTGCCAATGTTGTGCACTAGAAAACAAAAACAGCAATTTCCAATCGATGTTGACTTCAGCACGGTAGGTATATAATATTATTTATGGCAGTGGCATCACCATTATGGCATTCACCATAAAATGTTTGTCATAATTCTCAATAGTCGTCCTTCGATCGAATCGATTGAGTTAGATATAGGTATTATAATTTAGTTAACGTATTTACATTGTAGATCCATAATTATATTTTCCCGTAGATGTTTTCATAGAAGTAATATTGAACTAATGTAACCTTTATTTGTAAGTAATTTCATACAATTACAATAACTTACTGTACCTATCTAATATCTCTCCCGAATGATGGATAAAACATTATAGAAACAATTGGGTGTCAATGGTGGCAAAAAGCCACACCTAACTAAACCCTACTAACGCGTTAGGCATTATCGATAGTTAAAAGATAAGCACCATATTTTATAGTCTTCACAAAACCACATATTTTTAGTTACGGACGAAATCCTACTTCCTACTTATATTATGAATGTGAAAGTTTAGATGTTTGGATGTTTGGATGTTTAGATGTTTAGATGTTTAGATGTTTTAATGTTTGTTACTCAATCACGCTAAAACGGCTTAACAGATTTGGCTGAAATTTAGGACACAGATACTTTGTAGCCTGGAGAGGAACATAGGCTACTTTTTATCCCGGAAAAATATCTCATTCCCGCGGGATAACGTCGTGTAGTCCACATGGGCGAAGCCGCGGGCGGAAAGCTAGTATTTATTATAATCTAAAACCAAAAATAAATGAATTGCTTTACAGTTCTTCGAATTACGCAAAATAAGAAGATGTATTTATTAAATCAGGAATTTTCAAACACCCTTACTGGTAACACTTTGCCGAATCGACGTGCAATTAACATGACAACTGAATTAACAATTGCTATCATTGTCTGATTGGCGATGATAAATGTATGTGCCCAGTTAACTATATTTAAATCATTACTTTTAATAATATATCGCCGCATCTGGGTCATGGCGCCTATTTTATATATGAGCACCTTTATAACGATACATCACTTACAGCTAAACTGATTCTCTAGATTGTTATCATTGGAACGTAACATCCATTCTAAATTATAAGGATTTGAAATTAAAAAAGAGAGATGACACTAACCACATTAACTTTATTATTAAAAGTACAACAATTACAAAAAAATATACACAAACTTATCAAAACTATAATTACAAACTTTAAAATATTAATATAACACTTTTATATCACATTAAATTATACATCGTAACATAAAAAAGCCTCTTTGTGGATTCTATAGAAGTTAAAATTACTGGTGCTTAAACATGAGTGTTGTAATATATGCCACCGAAGTCTCTGTTCTTTGCGTCATGGTCGGCTCTCTCGTTGCTTGGAGGAAGGGTAGCGAGGTAGTCCAGGGCTTTCTGGATTTCTGGGGGGATCGGGGGAGGGGTGGGAAGGTGAGCCCCTTGTGGCTGGAAACCGTTTTCATCGGCCAAATATTGCAGCTGGATCACCTGTAATAGCGAAAATGTTTGTTTAGGAAGCCAGTACATTTAAACAATTTACGTAATTATGGCACAATTAGATCACAAATGGTAAAAAACAGATATCTCTATGCATTAAGTATCAATGACCCTTCTCTATACATGTTAAGTATAGCCCAGCAATATTCCTATAGCTACAACCAAAAGCATTTTAAAACCATTTACTCATTAATCACTAAACCAGGTAGTAATTCTTTTAAATATGTAATAATAATAATAATAATAATGGATGAGGTTGTGATGACGAATAACTACCGAAAGTATATCCTAAGGGATGGCACAGTGGATATTTGCCGAGCGTGTCATCGTCCGGGTGAATCCCTTAGGCATATAATCTCCGGTTGTTCTCGTCTCGCAAACGGCGAATATTTGCATAGACATAACCAAGTGGCCAGGATAATACACCAACAACTTGCTCTGAAACATAGTCTTGTGGCATCCGAGGTGCCGTACTACAGGTATGCACCAGAACAGGTCCTTGAAAATAGCCATGCCACATTGTATTGGGATCGATCTATAATTACAGACAGGACTATTGTAGCTAATAAGCCTGATATTGTATTGATAGATCGACACGAACGCCGCGCGATAATTGTTGATGTCACTGTTCCCCATGACGACAACCTTGTGAAAGCTGAAAAAGATTAAGAAAACAAATATCTTGATTTAGCTCACGAGATTGTTGACATGTGGGACATTGATTCAGCAATTATTGTTCCGGTAGTCATATCTGCCCATGGTCTGATAGCCAAGAGCCTCGATAAACACCTTAAGAGGCTTGCGTTAGGTGGATGGATCGGGAGTCAGATACAGAAGGCAGTACTTCTGGACACGGCCCGTATAGTGAGAAGGTTCCTGTCTCTGGATCCTTAACCATAGGTACAAAGCATTCAGGAGCTTGCTAACTTGGTTGAGGTAGAAGTTGCCTGGGTGCCCGGACATGAGGGTAACGAAGGTAATGAGGAAGCTGACGAATTAGCCAGGGGAGGAGCTGATGCACCCTTCATTGGCCCTGAACCGAGACTACCAATCGCATATAGAATTACTAAGAACATTATCGAGATTAGAACAGTCAAGGAAGCCAACCAAAGATGGATGAGAAGAAAGGACTGCAGACAGTCTAAGATCTTCATCAAATCGGTTGACAAAAAGAAAACTAGAGAACTTCTGAAACAGAGTAGGAGAAATATAAGAACGATTGTAGGTGTACTCACTGGGCACTGCCCACTAAACAGACACCTATCAGTGATTAAACGGACAGAAGACTCTATCTGTCCGCAATGCAAAGAAAGAGAAGAAACAAGCTACCACTTCATGGCAGAGTGCCCGATGTACGCATCACTGCGCTGGGAGCTCTTTGGAACGGACAAGCTTAAGGAAGAGGATCTAAAGAAGTTAACGATAAGTCAACTCAACAGGTACTGTAAGCGCACAGGTAGGTTCGAGGGTCCGACGCCGGTGGAGTAAATGATAACCCGCCTCCCCCCCTGATTTTTCAGCTTTTAGGGGACTTGGGGAACTGGGTGAAATGGTCCCGACCTAGGTGACTGATCACCCGTCCGGCTTCGCTGGCGTCCCCCCTATAAATAATAATAATAATAATAATAATAACCATAGGTAGCCGGGACCTTGATCTTGCTGCCGTTGGGGAACTGCATTTTTGTATTTTTAAATGTTATATTTTTTAGTGTTATACATTGTAAAAATTTAATGTTTAGAAATATAATTTTGTAAGTATTTAAAATGTAATAAATGGAATAATAATAATACCTGTAATACTTATAAAATTTCAGCATTTAGGGTGTAATTATTTATGTCATTATCAGTAAAATGAGCACAATACATTAGATACTTCTCACCATTTGTTTGATTGATGATATTGTCTTTAACTTGCAATCAATTTGGTCGAGCTTTTGCCCAGACATACTTCAAACTTTTGGCATATTTGAGTCCAAATAGATTTATTGAGTTAGAACCGCGAACTATGCGAGTAATGTAGACGTTGTACGGTTATGAAAACTCTTACGCCACAGCATAGTATACTTCATCAATAATTACTTGACATTGCGATGGAGTACAGAGCAGCAAAATCAATTATGCCTTTTTAAGAAACGCCAATCTCCACTCCATACAGAAGCAGTCGTAAAATTATATTTAAGGCCCTCCGATTATTAAGCCTACCTAAGTAGTAATTAAATAGATGTTTTACAACTCCACAAACAGCGTAACATGTCACGTAATGTCATATAAATATACAAAACACGTATTATAATTATTATTTAAGGAATGACCAGAAAATATAGTAAGATAAATCAAAAAATGTCTTCTGTCTTCCACTGCCCGTACAATGTAATATCAAAACTTACTATTCTTATATTACGTTTCTCATCTCCTTATGATCAATAATACTATTAGGTATTGGTATTAAAACATTTGATACCAACTGTAGCCAGTTATATGAAATTTGAATGTTCCGGGCATAAACTTGATAAAAAATGGCGGATGCTTGTATAGAAAAAATAATAATATAATAATTGTTAACATCATCCATACTCATATTATAAATGTGAAAGTAGCGCTGTAAGTGTCTGTTACCTACTTACACCTAAACCACTGAACACGATTTTATTTTGGAGAAGGACGTAGGTAACATTTTGTCGATCCGAAATAATCCCTAGATATAACAGAATTATTGTAAGTATAGGAAAAATGTGATAGTAAAAAACCACGAGCCCTATAAGTAGCTTTCAGGCGGGAAGCTTTTTTACTATCACATTTTTCCTATACTTACAAAAATTGCATTGTGAATGCATAAAAATAATTTAAAATCTTAGAATTATTGTAAGTTTTATAGAGGTACCTGTGGCGTAGTAATAAGCACGCTCGGCCTGCGATCGTTGTGGTAAAGCAATTTTCGCAATGATCGGTCACGTGATGGGTGACCAAACACTTTTCATCTCGAGCTCCTCCGCGCTTCTTAAGGCACGTTAATCCGTTGGTCCTGTCTGCTTTTGCAGTCGTTAATACCCACCGACCCGGCTCGCGTGGTGGGCCATGGCCCATTCTATTTATCCATCCATAAGTTAGGCCAGGCCAGTGCCCCAGCAGTGGGGACATTAAATGGCTTATGATGATTATTGTAAGTTTTAAGTATTAAATTTAAGCAGAGATCACAAGAAAAAGTCAGAAGTAGTAAATTTGCCAACATACAAGGTCTTACTTCTAACTGGAGCGCATAGTAAATGCTTTTCTGAAATCAGCGAGGATTTCGAATTTCAAATTATTTTTACTAGTTTTAATTCACAATGCAGTTTTTACTATTGAAAATATCGACCAATGATTGAAACTAGCTCCGAAGGGTGATGGTAGTTGTGTGACGAGCCGATTTTCAATGTCTTCGTGTTGTCGTGGCAATTAGTTTGTTTTCGATTCCACTGTTCATTCAGTAGTACCTACTAAATGTGTGCAATGCTCCTTCTAATAACAGTTTTCTTTTGATTTGTGGTAGCGTGTTTTTATTGTTTTAACCACCTCTGTGGTCTAGTAATTCACACCACCGGTTACAGACCCAGAGGTCTCGGGCTCGATTCCCAGTCGGGGTACGTATTGTATTCGGTCTGGTTGGTTGTAGGACTTGTTCTTAGTCCATCTGGCTAGGTAACACCATCTTATCTAAGTCTCACGCCATAGCAATGATGTTTTCAGCATTATTTTGTTCCGGCAGTTAGGGATAAGATAGCCAGTTCCTCAGTGATTGAGGATTCCGAAAGTAGTGCATTTCCACCTTCAGCCTTATCACCACTTAACATCAGGTGTGATGAAGGCTAAGTGCTACACCGTTGTGTATAAAAAATTGGCATAAGTAAGTACCTGTCCATCAGGAGCGGTGTACTGGTACTGTCCTTGTGCCGTCTGTGCCTCCTGCTCCGGAACGCCCTGGTTCTTCACGTAGCCCTGCTCTTCCGCTGCGATTCCATTACCCGTCTCGTAACTGGAACATTCCAAACATTAAACATATAAGTAATATTTCTATTTTAAAACATTTACTGCTAAAGAAAAACCTGTAGGTATGGTTTCCTCAATAAGGAAAATAAAATTATTCTCCACGTTGATTTTAGGTTAACAAGTATATTATTGTATAATTTCCGATCTTTTTTGTTGCTTTTCCTTATTGTTTTCCTTAAATCAATAAGTTAAATCTTACCTTCCCTATAGTCATTCAAACTATAAACGCATAAACCTTACTAAAGTACCTAAACTATGTAGAAAACCGTTTGATAACATCATAAAGTTTAAAAAATAAATAATTATTATCCTTTAAAAAATATTTGACTACTTATCTTAATAATATCCTAAGAATTACCATAAAACCGTTTTAAACCTTTGACCCTAGGGGGTAACTTTGACACAAAATAGAATATTTTTTTACTTTTTAACTGAGCATAATACACTTCTCTTGATCCTTCGACAATGGCCTGCAGCTGATAGATAAAAGTTCATACCACATGACGATATGTTTATACTGTTTTCAAATGTGAGCCAAAGTTACCCCCTAGGGCCAAAGTAACCCGGTTCTACGGTATTCAAAAGCATCACAAGAAGATCTCTCCCCAAAATGTACAGGAACGTTATTGCGCCTATAAAAGACATCAACGCGTCTTTGACTCGGACTGTTACTTTGCTCTGAGCAAACAACAAGTTACTTGCCGTCTCTAACCTTGTTGAGGAGCCCGTAGTGCAGTGGTTAGTGCACTCGGCGTGAGATCGTTGGGGCTAATCAACTTTCGCAATGGTTGGTCACGTGATGGGTGACCAAAAATTGATTATCTCGAGCTAATAGATTATCTAGTGCTTTCTGCATTTGCATTGGCCTCGCATTCAACCCGCCCGCGTGGTGAGTCATGGCCCGTTCTCCTTTTTCATTGCTTCAGGAAGACCTGTGGCACTCCCCAGCAGTGAAAACATTAAATGGCTCATGATTATGATTATCTTGAATTTCGTTACACTTATTTTATAATACACTCCTTGTTTTGGGCAGTCGTGTAATTAAATATAAATATCAATACGCAATATAAAAGTGTTATTAAGTGGTTTGTGTCATTTAAGTGTAGCTTTATTATTACACGACTAAACAGGTAATATACTTAAACAGGTCACCTAAAAGACGTTTTGTATTTAAAATAAACAAACTTGTTGTTTTTTTTCATCTAGAATAACCACTTAATTTGTCAATTTTTAACTTTCATAATCGCTCAAACGTATCAACTAGAGCTAAAGATGATATCAGACGTCAGCACACGCAAAAATCAGTCATAAGATTATGAATGAGTGCTACCTCCTATATTCTGCTACAGGCTCATGGTGGGTATATGGGGGTACTATGGATTACCATGATATGGTTGGGAACTGCTGACTAAGATAAAATAAGATGTTCATGATCTATTTATCTTTACCTCCACATGAACGAGCCATCAGGAGTTATAACCTGTTCCTGCCTAGTGATGTACGCCTGGGAATATTGCCACTGCCGGCAATTTTCCACTCCCAATGTGCCCGGAAATTTCCCGGGCACATTGGAAATATTGCCCAAAGTTCCCAGTAAACTTTTTGTTGTTTTGTTAAATAATATAAATAAATATTGTATTTATCTTTTGTGTCTTACAATTTTATAATTTGTTGATAATTATGGCAAGATTATTTTGTTTAGTTTTCTTAATTTGTTGAATAAAAAAATAAACCATCTTATATAAAACTGTTTTTCATTTCATATGCTTACCTCTGATGTTGGTGGCTATTTATTACGTAATTCAATATAATCAAACAGTTTTAAAGTCTTATTTTAAATTGTCTTGCATGGTAAAAATATTCATCTAAAAATGCTGCTTGGGAATATTGCTGGGAACTTTGGGACACTGCCGGCAACGCTGCCAGCAAAATTTCCAGTCCTTGGGAACGTGCCCGGGCACGGTACATCACTATTCCTGCCTAATGGTTATTTTTTTGTGGTTTAATGCTGCTGCTGCTCGCATATTTAGTTCAACTGCAGGATGCTTACATCAGCTACCGCAGAAATTATTAATAAGACACATCCATTGAAAAGATATGTATTTTTGTTTTATATTTGTAACGAATAAACTCAAAACTACTGGACCTATTTTGAAATTTTTTTCACCAGTTGAAATCTACATACATCCCGAGTGATATAGGTTACATTTTATCCTGCCTGTCCCACGGGAACGAGTACCACGCGTGTAAAATTGATAATATACCAAACTCTTACCACCACTTGTAAGAGCCATCATGGTTGATGACCTGTTACTGCCAGATGATAGGAAAAGGCTCGGTAGAACTCATGCTCCTGATAAGGCTGGAAACTGCGAATGCAAGGGGCAACAGAAACCGTTCGTAAGATGTCCATGATCTATTTGTCTCCTACCTCCACTTATAAGAGCCGTCAGGGTTGATGACCTGCTCCTGCCTTATAATGGGTATGGGCTCTGTGGTATACTGCGGCTGCTGTTGCTGCTGCTCTCGCACGTGGTACGGCTGGAAACTGCTGACGTCAGCAGCCGCAGCGCCCAACATCGCTGCTAACATGAGCTGAAACAAAATTTTATTTTTATTTATTTATTTTTATTTTATATATATATACAATATGTCTACAACACAGTACAAGAGCTATTTAAGAGATCCCAGTTTATCTTGCATAACCGGAGCAGCAATTTTTAGGGTTCCGTAGTCAACAAGGAACCCTTATAGTTTCGCCATGTCCGTCTGTCCGTCTGTCTGTCCCCAGTCTAGCTCATAGACTCTTAGTACTAGAAAGATATATACATATTTATCACGCCAACAAAGGGGTAAAGAAAAATTAAAAAAAAATGCCCCCCCCCCCCCCCCCTACACGTGAAGTGGGTATGTATTTTTTTTCTTGTCTACCCCATAGTGTGGGATATCGTTAGATAGCAATTTTAAAAATATTGTGGGTGGGTTGACAGTTTTTTGATTGAGGCATCCGTTTGTGAATTATTAAGCTTTAAAGTTCAAAATTTGGTAAGAGTCAAGTCCCCCCCCCCTGCCAGCTAAATGGTTGTTTTTGGATACGTGAAAAAATTCACGATAGTAGTACATATGACGAAGCTAAAAGGATAACTATCACAGCTAAGTAGGTTTTACAAGTTTTTGAGATATAACACATTTTCGAAAACCGCAAATATAACTTTGTCATTCATACGAATACTATGAAAAACAAAGTTATTTTTCTGGCAAAAAATGACAGTGGTATTTTTGCTAGGTGTACGTAATCGGTACGTTAAGTGGATAACCTTCGTGAGCGAGTCCGACTCGCACTTGGCCGATTTTTTTTATGTTAAATTTATTACCTATATTTATTATTGCGGATCCTCGCGGTTTTACCAACGTGGTACCCGTCCCCGGGGTAATCTCGGGAAAAAATATAGCCTATGTCACTCGGGAAGAATGTTCAAACTGCCAAGGACAAAGAATTTTCTAAATCGGTACAGTAGTTTCGGAGCATATTCAATTCAAACAAAAAAAAACAATCAAATCTTTTCTGTTTATAATATTAGTATACATAATATTAGTAAAGATATCAATGCATTACCTATAATTACACGTGGTATAAAACGCTTTGCGGGTTAATGGTAATGGTAACATTTTTTTGTTAAGTTTATTCCATTTTACTATAAATCTAGTTCTAACCCTTCAATTGATATTACATCTATCTTTACTCTATACGTGGGCGTCGTACGGCTGAAATGATGATGATGATGATGATGATACTCTATACAAATAAATAAAATTAGAGTGTCTGTTTGTAATATTAAAATAACCGCTTTTAACTACATGCATATGATTATAATTATACATATACGGTACATATACAAATTTTAGTCTGTCTGTCTGTCTGTTTGTTCCGGCTAATCTCTGAAACGGCTGGACCGATTTTGACGGGATTTTCACTGGCAGGTAGCTGATGTAATAAGGAGTAACTTAGGCTACTTCTTATCCCGATATTCCCATGGGAACGAGAACCACGCAGGTAAAACCGCGGGCGGCCGCTTGTATCAAAATAAAGGTGCAATCCAAATACAGATACCTTTATCTTGTTATTGTTTATTTTATGCTTCAACAACATAGGTACTTACCTATAGTAATATATTTATGTGATATGAACGCACATACTATTATGAGTGTTTGCAAGATAGTGCTAAGATATTAAATAGCCTACCATAAGAATAAGGCTACCAAAGGCAAATATATCTTCTTTAATCTGTATCCACTCCATATTTTCAAAGATTATTGCAATTCGATAAACGTAAAAAATAAACAAAGTAATAAATAAACTCGTCACGATATTATATTAGTATTAACTTGAAATATTGTTTCATTACTATAAAAAGCAAGTTTTCGGATATTTGTTTATTTTGCATAAGTTATTCATTTTCATAATGTTTTGGGTTTATTTATTTTCTATTAATAACCATGCTGAAAATTCTGCAGTATTACGCACTTAATTTAAAAGCCGTAATCATAATGTTGAAACAACGACACCTCTTATTTTATCCACTGATATGCTAATCAACAAATCTTAGATTTAAATGTAACCGACCAATGTATGATAAACAAAATATAATAATATCAAAAACTCGGATCACAAAACACGATACAACAAGTAGCGAATATAAATCGTTGATTATCTTAAGATATTTGCAATGTAGCAAAACCATCCGCATTTTTCTAGACAAACGTAAATTCACTTATTTAATATTAGTAACTCGTAGTACTGAATACCAGATATAGTTTTTTTTTACTTTTTTATAAAAAAAATTAACTCACAATAAACTTCATATTAAATAATCAGCAGAATATAAAGAGCTTAAGAAAGCACACAAACTTGTGATGCACTTCGGGTCCACCCCCAGTATTTATACAAAAAAGTTTTGTCGCAATTACGCATCGTTGCAGATTCTTGAGTATTTTATGATGCGCTCGACAAAGGACAGTGTGGGGAGTCCCTTATGGAGCTACAGTATTGCACCGCTAAAGCTCACCAACTTAAAATTAAATTGCAACCTTGTCACTCAGGCATTAAGTTCCAATTCAGCAAACAAAACATAACCGAATACGATAAAAATCTCATTTTAAAATTCACATATGATCCGTTAAATATGACACTTTAAAAACGTCAAAATTTGACAGTTTAACAGTAATAAGTCTAGGTACAGGAAAATAAAAGATATTTCGTCATCATGTAGATAGTCATCTCGTATATTCTTAACTCGAGTCAAGTTTGAGTTTAAAAAACCACTTGCCTTAGCTTACATTTAAAACGCATATTGAAAAAGTTTCTGTAAAAATGTCAGTATCATACTAATATTTAACAACAACCGTCTCAATAGACGAAAACTTGTGTTTGTTTTCGCACCCACTACACGCCGAGTTCTCGTTATTATCATTTTCCTTACTTATAACAAAACCTGTTGAATAGAAAAACTTTGGAAAACCCAATTATAAAATGAATCGAAACTTGAAAATTTTGAACTTGATACCAAGCTGCCATAGACATAAGACATACCTATTGTCTCATTCTAGATTTTAGACGCTGATTAACATGTAAAGGATATTTAAAAATAAATGTGGCAAACTTGAATATTTAGGCTTCTTGTTTTAACAAGGTGTGACAAAGTTTTTGATTTTATGTGTTTTGATATTTTAAAAGCAGACTTTAAACGCTTACGCTAATACAATTTGCACTGATCAGAAGATTATAATTTTCGAAACGATGACATGATAGTTAGTTCATAATGTTGACATAATATTCATTAAACAAAACGAGACACCGCCATCTAGATTTTCATTTTTTCATTTTAGTAAGTTACTGCTTACAATGGATAGTTAAAAAACCTTTCTAAATTAATATACTAAAATCGACCAGTATAATAATTTGTTTAGTTATCGCTACCTACTTTAAGGGATTAGCAGTTTAGGATTATTTTTTGCGTTTTTTCTTTTGCACTATGTTACTATTTTGCTCACTGCGGCTCTTATCCCATGCGTACAAAGTCACTAGCACTAATAGCAATCATTATCACTATTTACGAAGCCCAAAAAGTCATTAATAACTTTTATCCAACTTTTATCTTATCCTCTTTTTGATTATCTGTGATTATGAAACAAAAGCTCGCTGATATGGTCTGTAGCATTGAGCGCGGATCTCTACAAACCAGTTGCATGAGAATGACATACTTCAGTAAGACTTAAAAATTATTGAAATTACCTCATCAAGGCTCTGTACATAATGTGTAGTGTAAAATTTAAGATATCCACTATTTGTATTCTCATCAAAACTTATTGTTAAAATATTGATTATAATGTCAGTTTATTCCTACCGTTATAATATGGCAACTTTTTGTAATTAATAGACACAAAAAATACCATTTATAAGAAGGTACCGGTATATAAAAATAATAATACTTAAATTAAATTAAATTCTGAGGCTTAAATTTCTTCACTATGCATTGAATTATGTAACTTATAATTTATTTCGTTTGCTGCAATTTGTGCGCTTTAACTCTACTCTCTACGGAACTTAACGAGAGAAATTTGTCGAATAAAATATGTAAACTTCCAAAAATATTACATTGGCGCACATCAAGAATGCCCAACCGTCAATAAAATTTATTTTATAGCACTGGTTTTTAGTAATTTTTCCGTGTTCAATTAAAATGGGCTTAACACGGCCTGTCAGCATCATTGTCGTTTCACAGTTTTTAACCCGAACTTCATCCATTAATCGAAAGTATAATTAAGATTCGGTCTTATTTACTGTCTTGTTGCGTGTTGTACAAAAGTGGCTACTGGCATTCGGATACAGTAACTTGTTAATTCTGATAAATAAAATTCGTTGATACATTAAAACAATGCTATAGTAGAGAACAGGGTGCCTACCATCAACTTTAAGATAGCGGCAGCTTTCAAAAATAGCGTGATGCAGAATAGGTTCCTAAAATGAATTGCTTTCTTTCGTACTATGACCTTCTAAAAACTGGATCGCAAATGAATTGCTAAATGTGAATGACCGAACGATTTGTGTCCTTATTTCTTCTACCCGTCTCTTTCACTCGATTCTGTCATGCCCGGAGAGTGAGAGGGACGGGTATAACCTGCAGGTGTCATGTTAAATCGACCGGGTTATAAGTCAAATAAGAGTTCATGACAGCTTAGCGGCTGTGAAATGTCATTGAATGATCACTGAATCGCTGTCATTGATATTAAGCTGTCGTGGTACGAATAAGCAAAGCCACAGCCATCTCTATCGTCTTCTACAAGCCATGCGCATAAAGTTGGCAACGTAGTTTTAAGTGAACCGATTTGACACCGTTTGCACCGTTTGACAGGTAAACAGCGAGTAAACCTCGAGTGTTTTTTGCGAATAAACAAATTCTATTCTATTCTATTCTATACTGATTCCTATAGAGATGGCATATCTTCTATACATCCATACAAATAAATAAAATTGGAGTGTCTGTTTGTAACATTAAATAACCGCTTTTTACTACGTGCATATGATTAAATATACGGTACATATACCAAAATGACATGTTTTACAATTTTTGTCTGTCTGTCTGTTTATTCCGGTTAATTTCTGAAACGGCTGGACCGATTTTGACGGACCGATTAATACGACAATTTGAAGTAGTTTAAAATTGAATTCCAAGATTTTCTTACATTGTGACTTAGTTATACCTCACTTTTTCGTAGGTATGCCACCTCCATAGGATTTAGTACTCAGAGGAGTAAACCGGTTCACAGCAATGCTGCCGTTCCGTATCATAGCATGGCTTGTAGAAGACGATAGAGACGGCTGTGGCCATGGAGCTCGACTTAATTCTGAGGTAACTGGAGTTCTCACCCTGAATAAAAAAGTGTAACCAGCAAATTTGACATTTATGTATGTAGTGGCTGTCAGTTGTCTCATATGACCATACGTATTTTTCTAAAGTGTAGGTGAGATGGAAGACAGCCACTGTGTAGTTTTTGGTCACAAAAAAGTGTTAGTACTGCACTCTCCAGTTATCTCAGAATTAAGTCGAGCTCCATGGCTGTGGCGAAGCAGATCAGTTTAGGTCCTAAACAAAACCGCAATAAGAGTTGATGGTAGGCGCACCCAGTGCATTTTTCAGAGAAATCGCAAAAGTTAGTATGATTATATTTTAATTTCTTTGATTTGTTCGAAAGTTGTTATTTATATAAGAAGCATTTATAAATAAATATAAATATAAATAAATATTTTTTTCTTACAATTACACCAATTATCTAAGCCCATGTAAGTTTCATTGAGAAACTGTGTCATGGAAAACTTGATAACGGATTAATAAATACTTAAACACTTTTTGTTTATAAATGCATACTGAATATAGATAGAAATCACCCAGACCAAGACAAATAGATGCATTCATGCACACAAATATTTGTCTTGTTCGGGAATCGAATCCGAGACCTCCACGAAACTAAAAAGTTTGCATAACTTTTCCAAAAGACAAAGAAAACTGATAGCTAGGTATATCAACTACAATGTAACAAAATCGGCTAAAGTAATAAAAAGTAAGAACATTCCCTGTTCGGCTTAACCGACATACTGGTTATGTTGTTAAACTTCATTTAAGTAACATGCCATTACCGCAGTTAGGGTAAGTCTTACAAAACATAACTTGTTGTACACGAGCGCGGCGCAATCTTTCTGAAGACATCTGCCAAGATATGTAGATTAAAAAGTTTTGTGACTAAAGAGTTTTTAGTGATTTTGTACCATAATAAAATTACGCTCTTGTTAAATTCAATTGGGTCTAAACTTTAGTCACGTTTTGTTTTTCCAATAACATCTTTTTTTTAATATGTTCAAGTGATTCAGGTTAGGTATTTATTAAGCGAATGAATTCCGTCAAGTGACAATAAAAAATAATATTCAATTTCGAAGTTGTTTTGTTACCGTATCGTTTTATAGCTTAGTATTAAATAACTCATAAGAAGGCTCAAGGTCATCCAGCGAGCAATAGAGAAAGCGGTGCTTGGAATTTCCCTGCGCGATCGAATCAGAAATGATGAGATCCGCAGGAAAACTAAAACAATCGAATCTGAAGTGATAGTTGGTGGGACGTGGGACACAGCGCGGAAAACCGATGGCCGTTGGAGCGGAAAGGTTCTTGAATGGCGACCGCCGCGTGCCGGATGACGTTCCGTGGGCAGGCCCCCTATAAGATGGACCGACCTGCCCCCTGATTCATAAATCGTCGGAAAGGTTCCCAACCGCGGAATGTATGCACTGTCAATGTTAGTTCACAAACCGTCGAAAACGGAATCGGATTCGAATTCTATGCTTGGTCTATGTCTATTTTGAAGTAAGTTGACACTCACGACACGGAGTTGACACGGAATCGGATTCGAATTCTAAGCTTTGTCTTTGTATAATAAATTATATTCTGAAAGGAGTGTCAACTCACTTCAACCTGCAACGCGGCCTTTCGTGTCGGAAGGCCCGCGTTGCTCGAAGACATCTACCAACCAAGTTTCAAGTGTGTAGTCTTAATAGTGGCTGTGACATACGGACGGACGGACAGAAAGACAAACAGACAGACATGACGAATCTATAATGGTTCCGTTTTGTGCCATACGGCTACGGAACGCTAAAAATTTTTTTATAAGTAAAAAAATAAAACCACCTTCAAAAAATCACATCAAAAAAGTAAGAAATAATTCCTCACCAAATAAATAACGTAAGTACTTTGATTATATCATGGGAATAAGGCTTATTTTTCCGACGAACCACGACGATCAGCGCCCTCTGACAGATGCCAAGTTATGTGGCGCGGACTATATCTAATTCGATATCATATCAAAGGCGCGAGAATAGGCCCCCAGATGTAATAACGTTTCAATCATTTCAATCGGTCCATCCGTCTTCGAGTAATCGCTGGACATACACAAAAAAAAACATACATACAGACGAATAGAGAACCTCCTCCTTTTTGATTTAGAAGTCGGTTAAAAAGGGAGTTATTTCAAAATACAATACCCTGATTGCTTGTAGAAAAAAAATTAGTGTGTTTTAGACCACACGCCTGAAGTAAAACCTCTTTAAAGCTTATATCACAGCGTAATATATAGTTACGTTGATGGCATAGTATACTGTGCTTATACTATGCCATCAACGTAACTTCCGTTCGCCTCTTTCGTAAAGATGTCATTTCGAACCTGGGCGCCGAACCACAACTGCGGGCGACACGACGCGACGACGCCGCCCGCTTCACATCGCCACGTCATGACGCTATCATGATTTCGAACTCGACCGCAGCTGAGCAGCAAGCAGCAGTAACAATTCACCTATGATCTTCTATGATACCTGAACTAAAGGAATAGTCAGTTTCTTATGAAATCATCGGTTGCCAGCAAATAATTAACAAGACCTGTAAGCCTTCCCAGAACGGGGATCTCCTGAGGACCGAAGGCTATTTTGTTTGAATTAAAAAAATATTTTTAAATGTCATAAAATTATGCATTGTTTTCTTAATACGTCACGAATTGAAATTGTAGTTGTCATTTTGTGGTGACAGTATGAACAATTTTTCGTGCGCGAAAAGCGCACGCATGCGTGCGGTAATCTCAGACGCTGACGTCCGACGCTGACGCTCGCTATAAAATGTATTTCATACAAATACTTAGAAACCAGTAGTGGTGCGGGCGTCATGTCGCGTGCAGTTGTCGTCCGACGCCCAGCGCCCCGATCGCGGTAATTCTATGCAGCACGTCTTGACCACGTTTGCGTCATGACGTTTGAATTCCTATTGCCGTAATGACATAACGACGCAAACGTCACGCAAACCTATAGTCCTACAATCCTGTCTGTTCCGGTGACATCCGTGACAGAGGAGCCACTTGTCATACGAAAGTAGCTGTCAAAATAGACTGTCGTATGAAAACAGTCTTAGTTCCAAAGATTTGTCACCGGAACAGAAAACGTTGTCGCACTGTCAACGCCGCGCGTTATCAAAAACGGTATTGCACTTCGCGTGAACGTCAACTGCACGTACACCTGACTTGCGTTACAAGGTTACCGCGATCGGGGCGCAGTTCGCACCAATACTTTAATGCTCTCGTCACTTCCGTTCGCCAGCTTACCCCCCGAGTCAAGCGTGCGTAAAGGTGTAAAGAAGTTTGACTTCCCGCCTGAAAGCTACTTAAAGGGCTCGTGGATTTTTACCATCATATTTTTCCTAAACTTACATAATTGCATTGTGAATGCATAAAAATAATATTAAAAATCTTAGGTTTTACTTTAAAAAAACGAGTGTGCTTTAGACCACACGACTAAAGTAAAACCTCTTTAAGGTTTATACTCTTTCATCAACGTCACTTCCGTTCGCCTGTTTCGTTACGATTTCGTCACTTCCGTTCGCCAGCTTACCCCCCAAGTCAAGCGTGCGTAAAGAAGTTTTACTTCAACAAAATATGATGAGGTACTAGAGCTTTTAAATATATATAAAGTTTAATCTCGTCTCTGTAGCCTCCGTGGACACCTATAGTATGTCCTTGGTATCTCTGAAATATATTCGAATGAAGATGGGCTCTAAATCAAACTGCTTTCGGCGCCGCTTTCAACGCAATATGTCATCGCGATGTTCAAGAGCCACTATTTATCTTGGCGGCGAATTGATTAATGAGATCCCGTGACCGTGGGCCGAGTGTTCACGCAACACTTGCACTTCGAGGTCAACTCAACAATAATCTTGTAAAGGATTTTTGAATAGTCAGCTGATTTTCATTTTTATCTTGTAATTAATGTTATTGTAATTACAAAATAAACATGTAAATCAACTCTCATAAACACTATTTTTTATTGAAAAAAGTGAGTTTATGACTACATCACCTTCATAAACTAATATCGCAAAATATGAATTACCGATATCAGAACCAATACAGTTAGTGAAAATAACTAAAATATTGTCATAAATTATACAGGGTGTTAGGGGCACCCTTGCAAAAACTTTAACCATGGCTTCAGGCCTTCATGCTGAACAACGCACAGCAAGATTTTTTGTCGGATATGAAAAAAAATATTTCAACACTGCATACAAAATGTCCCGATAAGTTGCTGAATTTGTATGAAAAGTCCAATATTTTTATTCATTTCCGACAATAAATTCTTGCTCTACGTTGTTCAGCATGATGGTCTGAAGCCATGGTTAAAGTTTTTGCAAGGGTGCCCCTAACACCCTGTAGTAACACTGACAATGTATAAAAGAAAAATATTCCTATACATAACTATGAGAAAACTTTCCTTCAGCATTAGCTTTTGTATACAAGTATATTATTGTACCATTTTGCCTAGCAACGACATAATTATTTTGTAAATGCGTTGCTTCTGTTAAAGCTGATGAGTTTTTCGTCTCGTTAAACCGATCTACCAGGGGATCGCTTGCAGGGGATCGGATGTGAATAACTCTGTTTTTCTTGTCAGTGTCCATAACAGGTGGTTGGTAAAAAATTTTGGACGATTCATTAGCATTAATTTTATTTAATCTATATGAATAAATTTTCTTGACTTTTATAGCAGGCATACATAACAATAGCACATTTCATTTCTACGAGGAACCTATTCCTCAACACCTGCCCTAATCCAGTACCTTTACAGGAACAGAAACCAATGTATTGTTACAAAGAAATGCCAGTTAAAATTAACATTTACAAATACATCAAAGGTACTTATTAGATCATACAACTGCTTTTACCGACACAGTCTTGTTTGCCAGGTTTTTAGGGTTCCGTAGCCGAATGGCAAAAAACGGAACCCTTATAGATTCGTCATGTCTGTCTGTCTGTCTGTCTGTCTGTCTGTTTGTGTGTCTGTCTGTCTGTCTGTCTGTCTGTCTGTCTGTCTGTCTGTCCGTCCGTCCGTATGTCACAGCCACTTTATTCCAAAACTATAAAAACTACACAGTTGATACTTGGCAGGTAAATGTATTCTGTGAACCGCTTTACGATTTTAATACAAAAACAAAAATAAAAACAAATTAAGGGGGGCTCCCCATACATAGAACTGATATTTTTTTTATCAAATATATTCGTGTGGGGTGTCGATAGATAGGTCTTTAAAACAACATGGAGGTTTCTCATTTTTTCTCAAACTCAATATTTTGAAAGATAGTGCCTTCCAAAGTGGTAAAATGTGTGTCCCCCCCCCCCCCCTCTAACTTTTGAAATGAAAGAGTGAAAAATCTAAAAAAAATATATGCTGTAGATTTTAATATAAACTTTCAACGAAAATTGGTTTGAACTATACATAGTGAGTACTTTTTGAGATATAACACATTTTCAAAAACCGCAAATGTAACTTTGTCATTCTTACAAACACTATGAAAAACAAAGTTACTTTTTGCTGGCAAAAAACGAAAGTCTTATTTTGGCTTAGTGTAGGTAATAATGTAAGATAATGATGTAAGGAAGTGATCAGTAAATGTTAAAGAAATCAACTTACGATGTGTACCATATTTCTTGATATTGATATCGGTAGGTACAATTTGATGATGATGATGTATGTGTGTGCGTGTGCCTATGTCTGTTTGTTACTCTCTCTGTCCCGCAAAAAATACTGTATATAAGTAAGTACTTATCATATCAAATTACTTGTAGACCTTAATGACTATTTTACTACATACAAAATACCAAACCAACACAATTGCAACCTTCCAACAGCAACCAAAAAAAAAACATATACCTAGGTACCTACTTACCTTTCAGTCGTTGTTAACACGAAACTAATAAATATATAAAAATGCTACCTTAATCAAAACTTTAAAACTATTCAGCATGTAAAATGAAATCAAAACTAATGACTAATAACGTTTACTTTTGATAAAATTCAAATAATAAAACTTTGTTTCAGATTATTTCACTGCCTCTTACATTTGACTTCTATATTTAACTTAAAAATATTCACGATGTGAAAGGAAATCGAAACAAATGACAAATAATAAACGGTGGCTACCCAAGCTCTCAACATAACACAAAGGTTTTTTTACTATTTTAAGGTCAATACCAATTGACAGCCATTTCAACATGTGGCACACTTCTAAAACACCGAACACTAAAATTGCCATCCCGTCCCGTTTCCTTTTTTTACTGTCCCATTTTTTGTTAGAGACCAAGTAGTTTTTTGCGGTAACTCCCAAGTTTTTCATTTGAATGATAATTACACCAAATCTTTATAAATTGTAGTAAGCTATGTGTTATTCCGATGTTTCAGCTATATCAGTGTTGTTCAGTATTTTTTGCGGGACAGACTTCGGTCGGTACTTACCGACGAATAGTTTAAAAGCGTCATCGACACTTTGTGTGCGCTGAGAGCTAAAAATTGATTCTGAATATTGTAGAACCGTAATTTTTACCGTCTAGACAGACATTATTATTAAGTAGGTACCTGTGTAGGTAGGTATATTAAGTTACATTTTGCTGACGAAAAATGATAGCAGAATTTTGGCTAGGCAATCGGTACGTTAAGTGGGTACGGAACCCTTCATGGGCGAGTCCAACTCGCACTTGGCCGATTTTTTTAAATACTCAAAACACTAATGAATGTAGATATGATGATATAGAATGTAGATACTTACACATGTTTTGAATTACGCGTTTAACACTTATTTTATTATAATCCTTTCAGTTTTTACACATAACAGGTTTTGCACCCACATGGACAACTAAAAAAACCGTACAAGTGCGAGTCAGACTCAAGAACCGTACAAAGGATTCGTACAAATTTGCATGTACAGTCAAACCAATTGAATCGTGACCCACTATCAGATTATTTTCCAACAGACATTAAAATTCAATAAAGTCGAAATTCAAACTTCAAGTACCTTCGGAGTACGGAACGTAAAATAGATAATAGATAGCTCGGTCATTCTCACGACAAGGTGTTGTTTGTATTTCCATTACGATTTTTATTTTTCAATAAAGTCTCTAAACAGGCAATTAAATTTGGAAAAGACGCTAATCTGTAGAAAATTATGAATTTGGCACTTCAATATAGTGTCTGGTTTTGGATTTATAAAATATCAAAGTTTTGGCACTAGTTTTGGAAATTAGAAAATTGCTCAATAAAAATTATATATAAGACTCATCAGAAAATGAATACTAAGTATACAATACAAAATAAACCTTACAAGTAATTGTTCAGTCTACAAAATAAGTGAATGAACAATTTTGGGAGTCATGGAACATTTGTATGTTATAAGGTATTTTATAACTTAACTGGGTGACATAAATTAGGAACACGACGGTATTTATGAAATAAAATTTGAATGGTAATGAATACGGTATATTGGTTCAAGCATGAGGTCAACAACGTATTTCTGCATATAATAATCTAACTAGCTAAATTTGAATGCATTTCAAACATTAATTAATAGAGCGAACGGAAATTAGAATAGTCCTGAACCATGCAAACAGAAATTAGGTATTTACAGTCATAGCTCGCCAGCGGAACTGATGACACAGGACCGTGTCGGTTGCCTGCCTCGGCACTAACTAAAGAAAGAAGTCGTTGCGGTAGGGATGGAAATTGCTTACTCTGCTAGTGAGATATTCGCTACTTTTTAACTAGTGACGGAAATTATGTATAATGAAAGGACAGACATATTTTTCGGTCTATCTAAGTAAATATACTATTTAAACAGATTATTTTTTTTTTTTTTTTTACTTGTTTGCATTCACAATGCAGATTATTTTTTGTGAATAATAAAATGTACGGTATTAATTAACTTCCCAATTGTATAGACTGAAATGTACCAATCGTAACTTACTTTGCTACTGTTGAAGGTAGAAAGCTTGATTCTGGGTTCTGGACAGCGAACGGAGCTTAGGAGAAAAACGTAGAAAAAATAATTTTGAGTGTTCTATCAAATTATGTGTAAATAATACCAATTCATAAAAGGTAAATCAACTCCAAAATATAACAAACTAGTCAGATATTTGTATGGACGCTCAAAAACCAGGCCTGCTGAGAATGACTGAGCTAAGCGCAGATTTTAACCCTCAATGCATAACTTACGAGAAAAAAATCTGTTTCAAAAAATTTAAAAACCATTTAAAAAATATACAATTTCCTTTTATAATTTAATTGTTTTCTGTTCTTATTATTCATGAACCTATTAATTCGATGATAATATTTACATATCGTTTATGTATCATTATTAGTGTCTAGAATTCTCTAATACAAAATTAGATTTTATTTATCAGGATTTTTAATTTTTTTAGGTTTGCTGTACAAATTTCATGTCTGTCATGTAAAATAAAAGAACGATATAACACCCTCATCACCAATTTAATGATGTAATAGTAAATTATATTTACATTGTTAATATTACATTTTATTGCACGTCAAACGAGTCGTTTATTCCTTTTTCGGCTCCTCTTTTTCGACATTGTTAAGAAGAGTGGGTTGAAATGGGTTGTACCTAGCATCAAATTGATGTCTGGGGTCATACGGGTACCTGGCATCGTACGGTTTTCTGGGGTCATACGGGTACCTGGCATCGTAGGGTTTTCTGGGGTCATACGGATACCTCGCGTCGTAGGGGCGTCTGGGGTCATAGGGGTACCGCGCATCGTAAGGACGTCTAGGGTCATACGGGGTTTTAGGATCGTACGGGTATTTAGGATCGTACGGGTATTTAGGATCGTACGGGTATTTAGGATCGTACGGGTATTTAGGATCGTACGGGTATTTTGGGTCGTACGGGTATCGGTTGTTTGCTCCAAAACGGTTGTATTTGTAGTAATCTTGATCGAAGACGCTGATGTTTCTTCCGTCTACGAATGGTAGTGGGGGTAGCGCTTTTCCGTCGGCTGGGAAACGCACGCCTGATGGACGAAAACCTGAAAAAGTAATCATTTTTAAATAAATTTTCTATGAATTCGCTGAATAGAAATGAAAACCTATCGATCCTTCATATTGTAAGATTAAAATGCATTTAAATAGTGATTTTAGTTGACTATTTAAATGCATTTTCTTTAGTTATTATCACTATCCTAATGTTATGATAATGGTTAAAATCTTTATACATTACCATTTTCGTCAGCAACATATGAAACTTGGATCGGGGTTCCTTCAGGAGAAATGTACGCGTAGCTGCCCTGTACCACCTGGAATTAAATGAAATGAAATAATATTTATTTAAACAAACTTTGGAAAAGCACTTTCGAATCGTCATATTGGTGCTACACGAGGTAAACATTTCTAATATCAGTATTTTTCGGAAAAATAGGCAATTCGACACCAATAATAATTATTACAATACCCCTCTTCTTATTTATTATTTATTAAATGTAAGGGGCGCTGCATCTCCCTTAGGGGATGTAGTCACTGTGACCTAAAAGTGTCTATCTTTTGTGAATTCTCTTTTAGCCTGGAGGCTTCCAAAAAGTTTAGAATACTACTAGCTTTAAGAGATTTAGGATGATTTATAAAAATAATTTCAAAATGTTTATATCGCTTTTGTTTACATTTAAGCTTCCACCAAACCTACGCATCAATGAAGCAGGAGTGTCGGCGATGCGTGACGACGCGTTCTTCCCGCAGAAAGCACGCTTCGTCGTGGTTGCTTAGTGCTTGTACACGGTGCACTTAGCTTGCGCATGTTGAGGCACTTGCGCGGCACTTATATGCATCGTAAACTTACCGTTCAAAAACATAGGCGGGTCTAGCGACTCTAGCAAGTACCAAAGCGAGCCATCCGCGCAACTAATTCGCGTGGTCTGCGTCGCGCGCAGGTCACTCGTGCATGTTACTTGAGCAGGTTTTCAACTCATAAAGCTACCGCTCGAATAAAAAAAAATAGGAATAGCATGCACATGTAGCTTTTGACCACGAGCAAATAACTTGAGCGTACTGCTTGTGCAAGTAGCCCATGTCTTTACTTGCTCCAGTTATTTGCACCGTGTACAAGTACAAGCGAGTAACTTGAGCAAGTAGCTTTCGTATATTACTCCCGCATCTTTACTAGCTCCAGCTACATGCACCGTGTACAAGCACACTTAGGTGTACAGTCACGACTCGAGTAATAATATGTGAACAACATAGGACTTTGTCATATTACCATATTGAATGACTTTCTGTGGTACTGACAGTTTTGTTTCGGATGCTTCAAAATGACAAAGTTCTTTAATACTTAAAAAATCATTCTTGTGACTCAACAAGATAATCTGACAATGTCAGCCGCATGACTGACGCTTCCGATCCACAGATGCTTAGTCGCGTTTATCTGCCCGGAGCTTTATGGGTCCAGTTCAGTAAGTATACTCTAATAATAACTAGAATTGATTAAGATACTTTCAATTGATACGGTACATTATCAGTTTTACATAAGTATTACATGTATTAATATGGTACTTTTTAAATAATGACTTGGTTACCTGTGTTCCTTGAGGCTCGCCATTGTTGTCAATGTAAGCATCCTTCAAGTAACCCGCTTCTTGCACTTGCTTGCCATCAGCAGTTGAGAAGCTGAAATCACAGTTTTCACACTATGACTCATGAGACCAAAGTTTATAAAGATACTAAGGTTACTATATGTTACGAACTTTAAAAGTAACACTTGAATGAACCTCAAACAAATTTTATACGTTTAAAGGCAACGAAAGTACTAACCGTTGTAATTTTTTTGATTAGTAGCTAACTAGTTAAAACCCGTGTTGATTAACCCGTGAGAAAAGTCTTCGGAATAAAAATTTTAATATAACACAATGTCGTTAGAAGCCACAAATAGTTTTACCTGTAAGAGTAGGTTCCTTGCGAACCATGTTCGTTGGAGTACGATAAAATCGGGACAGCTGGGCCAGGTACCGCTGGATTGTACTTATAGTAGGGGTTATTAACTCCAGGCGCGAATGGGTTATACGGGAACGGCGAAGGCCCCACTGTGGGGATGGGCCCAGCTATGGCTGGGAGCACGCCGTCCACTGTTGGGACGAGGCCGCTGACGGTGGGTACCACATTGGCTTCGTCTGTGCTCTGGTCAGAAGGCCGTGCGTGGGCCAGTGCCAGCCAGCACCCTAACAGACTTACTAAAAGACGCTTCATCTGCAAAATAAATCATTATAATTTTGAATCACATCATAACTTATGAAGGTTATTATAAGATTTGATGAAACTAAGTTGAGAAATAAGTAAGAATTCCAGCAAAGTGAAAAGTTATTTCAAAATTATATTGAAAATGAAACATATGACAAAATCGACCCATCGCTTAAGTAGCTCCGCCGGGAATTCAACCCGGGGCATTTCTGAAGGTCCCGGGGTCCTAATATTTCATTTTCAATATAGCTGTGGAATTAAAATGACATTGTAAATGCAAAAAAGCAAAAATTTATTTGAAAAAAAAGTGATCTCAATCTAAATGAGGTGTCCTAATGAAAGAAAGACCGCAACGAAAATGAATTAGTGACACCGAGTTCAAGAACCAGCAGAAATTTGTATAAAATATACTTAAATAAAATATAGTTATACCTATCTAATAATGTCAAGCTTTGAATGAATTGATTCACAACTAAAGAATGATCCATATCCATGATAACTAATTTGTTATAAACTCTGTAAATATCTTCATAAAGACCGTCACTTCAATTTACTGGAAACGTTAATTTATATTGCATGTTCTTTTGTTACGTCACTGCTCTGTAAAAACTATATCTCAATCAACAAACTAATGAAAACAAGTGCGTCTTAAATTTAATTATGCATTCTTTCAAACACCATTCAATGCAAATCGCAAGATTTTGATGTGATTAATTGCTTAATTAATTTTTTATTTGTTGTTAAACTAATTGGATTTTATGGTTCTTCTACATACATAAATGAGCCAAATCTGAAACCATGGCATTTTACTGTCTTTTTGTATATACCTACTTTACAAAAACTATGTTTAAAATCATGATCATAGTTATCTAGCCATAATTATGTTTCTACGTAATCCTTTATCATAAGGTGACCAATAATCCAATTTCGATATGCAAGTTATCGTATTATTTAACATCATTGATTGATGCACAGGTTTTATCATTTCATTATAATTTTGATCCAGTGATTTCTTCTTCTATATAAATCTTGTGACAGTTAATTAGGAATGAGAATTGTCGCGTTATTACGTCAACATGCTCTACATTTCATTCTCATAATAAAAACTATTATACAATCACACGAAAACCGGCAGATTTTCTTAAATTTTCAGTAAAAGTTTCGTCAATTTTTATATTGTATGTTATCATTAAAATAAGATACAAAAAGAAGGTAATACATCTGCACTATTATTGATGAGGATTCAGAAGAGTTAGGCCAAATCAAAATTTAACAAGTAATTTGAAATAAAGGAAACTCTTCGATTTCAGCAGCAGATGCAGCGAAAAGCACGCTGCAGATTTTCAATAAGCTCTACATTTTATCCACAGGAGGTTAAACACCAGTCAAGATATCCTTCAATGTTAAAAAAATAAAGGGCAAACATGAAATTTAATGATATTATACTGTATGGTGGTTTTACAGAAAGGAAAGTAAGTGGAAAGTTAATGAAAATTTCACCGTCAAAAGCACTTCAAATATTACACTTTTTAAAAGCAATTTTTCTTAAATTTATATTTTACCACTGGCTATGGTTACCTCTTCAGCTTTGGTCACAACCGACTGCTCTCGTTGTTCACAAACTGCTACTGTTAGCGTGAGATCTGAATATTCCATTTATAGGTAGCAGGGTTGCTTTGTGCGGATATTTTTTGTTAAGGCATCGCTCAAACGTGAGCCGCGTCCCTTCTACCCACCACTAGCTATTAGCTGAGATGTATTGTTCAAAGCTTGTAGCACGAACACGATGATATTGAAACATTTACGTATTTCAACCCAAAATTGCTGCAAATGTTACAACTCCTACATAGTTCCACTCAATTACGTTGCAGAAATATTGACAGCACACGAGATAGCTTAACGAAATTGTTTTAAGCCTTAACTGAACATGCACCTTCAACGAATCGCTTTGCTTAATGTGCTGACAACTCTTCATTATTTTCCAACCTTTTAGGTGGTGTTTCAATCTATTATGAATAGCATCCTCCTCTTTAGCATTATTCTTTATGTATCGGTATCACAGATCACCTGTATGTAGCTAATCTAAATCTAAAATAACACAATTATTATTTTAAGATCGGTAAAGTATGATATATTTCCTTTTATTACCTATGCACTCAAACGCCAGTGCCCATGCCCAGCAGTGGGTCGAGAATAGCTAATGATGACGGTGTAGTGATCTTGTATTTGTGTTTGTGAGTAGGAAAATCTTCATTGTTGGTTACAAAGGTAAGTATAACAGAACCAATATTAATAGATAACATTTAAAATCATTTAAAATGACCATTTTGACATCAAAATTTGTCCACGCGCGATATTTTACAAAATATTCTTTTAAATAAAGCAATGAGTACCCACGTTAGTAGAATGAAACATTACTTAAATAAATATATATAAATTTCAATGTACCTTATCAGTATTTAACAAATATACTCCTATATTCGCTCCGAGCCCGGATTTTCTCCATACAAAATAATTTGTCCTCTGCGTGACTAGCGTTACAAAGTACACCTAAATAAATATAATAAAAAACAGTATTCAAACAAATGATTATTTTTTGTTTAAGACATATGATTTGTCGCTGATATCGGGTTAAACTATTTTATTTTCTTATTTCTATAAATAAATTTTAGTCCTCAAATAAATGTCCAATAATGTGTTCATTTTTGTTATTCATTTTTCTAACGAGATAAATTAGTATTATTTGTTGTTTACCAGAGGGCAACACTTGCTCTCTAATTAGCCAATCAGATGCCAAAAGCGATTATGTGTCGGTAATTTTGTCATCGCATGAAAAAGTGAGTGAACGCGGGGTTTTCTGTCTCCGAGCGGAAATTACAATTTTGATTCATCATTTTTGTTGTCTACCAAACTATGCAGGTAAGAAAATACTTATATATTTAATCAATTCATATAGACGGTTTGTCTTCGATCTTGATTGAAATGCAAACAGCTTTTACTCATGACGTTCTCGTTTGGCTTAAAATATTTTCGATTCTATTCCAAGTAGTAAGTTTGTTCATTTTTGTTATGTTTTTTTCTCACGTAACAAAAATGATATAACAAAAATGAACAAAAGCCGTATTCACAAGACTGATTTTTTTTACCCAAACACGGTGATGTCCAAAATGAGGGTTATGTGTTTAATCTGTGTTTTTATGTATTTCCAGACTTTAATTACGTAGTATCCATGCTGTTATTGTGCTGTTTGGTTATTTGTCCATTTTGTTTGTTACTAACAATATTTTTCGTATTTTATTTTTTTACTTTTTTGCGTTCACAATGCAATTTTTCAATATTTTTCTTTTTAGAATGCCGATGTCAGCAGCTGAACGACAGCGTCCTTAATACAGAGGCTGAAAGACCAGAATGCCCATAAATGTTTTTTTTACATATTATTGATCGTGACTGTACAGAGTTTAAGTGTCATTGACATTGATTTTACCAATCAGCTACCAATGAATGAAGCCTTTGTGTTCATGAAAGTTAAAACATTTTATTTGTTATTATAAGTGTTTTTTTATTAAAAGAATCATAAAAATAATGCTTTTTATTGTTCCTGGAAAAAATAAATCAGTTTTATGTGACTTGTGAAAAGACCCTAATATTTCAGCTTTGTTATTTTTTGTTACGGGTTTCATTTTTGTTACGGTATCATTTTTGTTTCATTTTTGTCACAATGGTCATTTTAAATGATTTTCACCCAAGTATCATTTTGTCCAATAAGCCCATTTATTTGTTAATAATGTACTTAAAATACTATATAAGATTTCATATAAATTTACAAAAACACGATGACATGTTTTTTCACGTCGAAGTGTCGAATTACACAATATTGCAACAATAACAATTTTAAAATTCATTCATAAGTTTTCGTCTTTGCAAATTAGCTTCTTAATTCTGTTTAATTGCGTTTTTTACTCCAGATTTTTTTTATCCCAGTCAATATTTGACCAGAAGTAACCATTACAGTAATAAAAAGAAGGTCAGAGCTTTGTCTATACATCATAACATGAGATAAAAGCATCTGAATAACAATTGTGGGCCGCAGTTACATCTCCAACGGCTAATTACGTACACAATGTGGTTTCTAATACGTAGGGTAGCTGAGTATAAGATTACCAATTTTAATTGAGTTTAAGTGACCTCCTTAATTATGTTATGGTACCACAGAAACTAGTGTATTGCGTACAGAACTACAGAATTGTCTATTGAAGAAGGCGGTGTCTCTTTAATAGTCTCTGTTTGAACTGAAACAATGTCCATTGTTGACAGTCAACGTGTTGATATTAATTATTACGTCAAAATGTTAATGTATTGTAACTAAGTGGCTCCCCGTAGTTTAACTTGCGCAGTTCCCGTTCCCGTCCCCGGGAATATCGGGAATGAATATAGCCTTTATGAGACGGGTCGATTTTTTTTATACTTACTTCATTTTCAGTAATATTTTTTTTTGTAAATGCAAAAACGCTAAAATAATTTTAAAACAAATCAAATATTTCATCTTTAGCTATTGTGAAATATCTGCAAGGTGTATTTTTCGAATGTGAGGGTAGTAATATCTTCACATTGATGCAATAAACGCTGGCTAACAGCATGTAAGAAGTATTGGATAAATTCGAGTCTTCTCTTTATGACTCCGTAGCTCAGTGGTTAGAGCATTCGCCCGGACAGTGAAAGGTCATGGGTTCGAGACCCATGGAGCTAGTACTATAATACTTCATTTTCAGTAGGTACTAGCCTTCGAGCAACGCGGGTCTTCCGTCCCGGAAGGAAGGCCCGGGTTGCTCGAAGGTACTAGCCTTTTTTACTTTGGATTAGTGGAGCTTTCTACTGGTGAAAGAAGTTTTAAAATCGGTTTAGTATTTTGGTTTTCTCAATTACAAACATACAAACAAACAAGAAGTCAAGTATTTCCTCTTTATAATATTAGTATAGATTTCCATAGCTGAGTTGGCAAAACCAGTAAAGTTTTACAGAAAATCCTAGAAAAGAAATGTAAAGTTGCAAAGTAGCCTTTAGTATTAGTGCCAGACATAAAACAAGAACTCAGTTTGTCTTGAAAATACAAAGTGATGTTAATTAGTATGAATCTGAATTACGAGGTAAATTACATTAATGGTACAATTAATGGTTGACGAACCCTGGAATGGGCGGTTGTAGTGCATTAGCATCTTAACATTAATGTAACCTTCATTACGTAAAAATTTTATAAAACTTAATTTATTAGATTATAAGCTAAATAATAAAGCTATAAAACGAAGTACCAACTTTACCTTTTGTGGAAAAAAGATTCAAGTTTGGTGTAGTAGAGTCTGAGAGCCACAGTAAAGTGTTTTAACTTAAATACACAAATAACTAGTAAGAAGACTGAATTATCGGTTATAAAAACGATAAAAATAATCTCATTTTTAGTTTTCAGGAACTTTATTCAGAAATACTGTAAATATAATCGGTGATTGGAGTTTTCTGCTTAGTATATTATATCTATTTCGTGTACAAATGCCTTATTAGTCATTGACATAAAATTTGATTTGTATTGATTGAATGCGATCAATAAAATATGAATTAGGTTATAGATTGAAAAGGCATAAATTAAAGATTAGTGTAGCTTTATTATTCCGTTAATGACATAATTATGAAATAATTTATAAGTGATCTATGGCGCTCCGTCATTTTAGATAACAAAACAACAGCTGAATTTTGTGTTAAGTTTGATAATGTATTTTTTTTTAATCAGCTTCGATATGGATCTCCATATTATGATAAAAAAATTGGATTATAATTATTTATTGCCTTCGTCGGAAGTCGTAAACTACAAAATAATGGTAGTACGTAGTTAAAACTGCTATAAGTATGGACTTCCAAATCTTTTAATTGAATCGTATACAATCCTTTAAAGATAGAACTGAGTATTATCAGTCTGTTTAATCGGATATTTAATCAACATTCCACGTGTTTTCAAAAGCTGCCTAAAAATTGAGATCCACATTAGTAATTTATATATATGAATTACTTAAATATTAATAAAATTAAAAAAATTTAAAACATTTTATTTTATAGGGAAAATTGTGAAAGATAAAAACCACCAGCCCTACAAGTAGCTTTCAGATGGAAGCTACGTTCCATAATTATTACAGAATTGCTTTGTAAATGCAGAAAAAAAACAACATTATTAAAAACCACCAGCCCTACAAGTAGCTTTCAGATGGAAGCTACGTTCCATAGTTATTACAGAATTGCTTTGTAAATGCAGAAAAAAAACAACATTATTATTATTATTATTATTTTACTCAAACTAAAACATAGTACTTACAAAGAAAGAATCGAACGAAACAAAGAAAGCATACAAAAAGGCCGTATTACTTAATAGAAATCTCTTCCCGGTAAACTTGACTAAAAAAACCGGCCAAGTACGAGTCGGACTCGCGCGGAGGGTTCCGTACCATCAACACAACATTGGACAATTTTTCATTACTTTTTTGCATTCACAATGCAATTATTTTTATTAAAAAAGAATTACCTTTACGGAATAAGTATATTTTTATGATTTAATTACAAATGTATAGTTTTCAGATTTTTCCCTGTACTTGTAGTAGTATAAGACGATATTACTTGTCAAATTTCATAGTTGTAGCTAGACTAGATCAACGTGAAGTACCCTATAAATTTTGATTTTCTTAGTGTGTCGAAATATGCGTTTTTGCGACATAAACGGCGGTATCTTTTTTGAGTTAACTGAGAAGTTTGACATTTTTACAACTTTAACTCTTGTAAAGCCAGGGTCTTTTTTAATGGCCCATTTTTTATGTAAACAAAGCACTTTGAGTGCGCGGCTATCGCTATCCCGAACATCTGGTTATACTTAGGCCGTCTTTGGTTCCATTTATAATAAGCTGAACAACAAGGCTATAAACTAAGACTATTTCGACAGTTTTACGATATGTTTTGTTTTTATAACGGTCGTTCGAACTTGACCTTTTGAGTAAACAAAGAACAATAGTGCGGTCCATGCGATATATTTTTTTTTCACATAGTTATCGATAAAATAACATATAGAAGTATATATATTTAGAATCTACATGAAAAAATCTATCTGATAAGAATATAATATACGGAAAAAAAAAATTATTTTATTTTTTGAAATTTTCAAAAAACTAATTACTTCCGGTTTCAAAAAAAATCGAAATTAAATGTTTTTTATTTATTTTTTCTTCTGGATCACATATTATAGTGTATTTTTATAGTATGACGAATTTATCTCTCTTTTGAACATCGAAAACCGCATACAAAACATATAAAACTTGCAATACTAACAAAAAAAAAACAATTGGGGGTAGTTGCAAGTGCGTGTATACACGCACCTGGTCGTTGAGAGGTGGGACTGTAAACCTGAGTAAGTATATAGTTTTGAATTTCAACTCGATACCTTCAAGCGTTCCCGAGATAAAGGATCTTGGCAAATAGACGGACAGAAAAACAGACAGTTAATGATTCAATTACAAATGTAAAGTTTTAAGATTTTTCCCTGTACTTCTGTATTAGAAGATATTACTTGCGAAATTTCAAAGTTCTAGGTCAACGGGAAGTACCCTATGAATTTTGATTCCCTTGAGAGTATCGAAATATGCGTTTTTTGCGGCATAAACGGCCATATCTTTTTTTACGTTAACTAAGAAGTTTGATTTTTTCACAGCTTCAAGGACCGTAGACCTTAGTATATGGTTTTAATTTCAACACGATACATCCACGCGTTCCCGAGATATAGGGTCTTGACAGACAGATGGACGGACAGACAGATAGACAGACGGACAATAAAGTGATCCTACAAGGGTTTCGTCTTTTCCTTTTGAGGTACGGAACCCTAAAAATAATAAGGTAAAGGAATTTTTCTTCAATTAAACTGTTTGCAAGATATTGAGCAATTTACGAGAAAAAACAATAGGAAGTAAAATCACATGTTTGAAAATCGACAGTTTTTCGGAGCTCATAGCTAGACAACGATATTGGTAATAGGTAAAAAGTGTAAGAAAATTTTATCGGAAAAAAATTATTATTTTATCCTACAACAAAATTTCGTTTAGTTAGCAAAAACTAAAAAAAACGGTACCTCCTTTGTGCCCCCCCTCAGGCTCACATAGGAAGTATGGGGACTTTTGGCAGAGTGAACGCGAGTGCGGCAGCTCATAGCTCATAGTAAGTTCGAAACGCACGCACACAAGCTCGTAGTTCACACGTTCACGTATTAGCTTACAGAAAAAAGCTTGCAAAAGGAGTATGCGACGAGAAGGGCTGGCTCGGCGTTGCAGTTTTTTAGACTACGACTAGTTTACTTTATTTATATAAGGAAAAAAACCGCATCTTGTAATCCATACTATCCATACTAATATTATAAATGTAAAAGTGTGTTTGTTTGTTTGTTTATTTGTTTATTTGTTTGTTTGTTTGTTTGTTTGTTTGTTTGTTTGTTTGTCCGTCTTTCACGTCAAAACGGAGCAACGGATCGACGAGATTTTCGGTATGGAGATAATTTGAGAGCTGGAGAATAACATAGGCTACTTTTTATCCAGGAAAATTATAAAATAAAAATGGTAAATTTGTATAGAAAACCGTTAAACTGTCATACTCATGAAGTTTGACTTAATACTACCTCAGAGTATTAAGTCAAACTTCATGGTCATACTTCACACAACTGTAATTTCTTAGCCGCTTCCAAAGAGAAGGTATGTCAAAGAGTATGTAATCACTGACATTTTTGCCGCTTAGGATTTCTTTTTTTTTAATAAGTGACATTGTGTCAGGCAGGTGATACGAAGTTCGTGTCCAATAAAATTTATATGGCAAAACAACGTTTGCCGGGTCAGCTAGTATATAATAAACTTAAAAACTAGAACAATACATTAGCCTAAATTAGTTTCCAAAGCTAGCTAAAACATAAATTTATTGACAAAGTATGTGTGAAAAGTAGAAAAAATAAGTTTTAGTTTAAAATAGTTAAAAAGCGAATACAAAAGTTTAAGAAAGAGAGGGCCGATAAAAAATTTGATTTTAAGGTATTATTTGACAAAACAAAAATAAATACCAAACAAGTTGATACCTTTTAGGATTCGTTACCAAATTCCTTTAAAAGTTTGCGAAATCGCGTAATTTTCTCATGAAATATGTCGATGGTACTGTAGGTGCTAGGTAGGGCAGGCGTACCGGCTTTGGCCACTGTACCGGTTTTGGTCACTTTTCACTTTAAAGTTATATATATAGGAATTAAAAAACTGTTGCTTATATTTATTAATGGCGAATAGAAGATTGGACTTTTAGTTAATAATTAAAGCACTTAGCTTTTTTATTTAAAGGGTGTCTCAAAAGTACGTATAATAGGATTTAAATTTCGCGCTATTTCCGAAATATTCAAGATGGATGGCGGGTTGAAATTTGACATACGTCATCTTGACACATGTAAAATTAATCGTGGAGCGTTTCACAATAAAACAGCGCGTAGAAGTTTTACAAATATTTAACGAAAATTCACGATCAATTACAAACACTCGTCGAAAGGTCGAAAAATCTCGTAATTTCAAGAAGAGGTGATGTCAAATGGCCACCGAGATCTTGCCATCGGATGCCACTGGATTTCTTTCTTTGGGGCTACGTCAAAGATAAAGTCTACACCATGAAGTTTGACTTAATACTCTGAGTTACCTCAGTATTAAGTCGAGCTTCATGGTCTACACCAACGATCCACAAAACATAGACAACATAGAGAAAATATTCGCCGAGTTATTGGTGAAATAAGTAGCGAAATGTGTGAAAGTGTCATGAAAAACTTGCACACAGCAAAAATGCCCGTAGCAGCTATTTAGCATATATTCTATTCAGATAAAATTGTACAAGTCTCTTCTTTAAAATAAAATAAAACTACGAAGAAATTCCAATCCATTCGCGTTTTATTGAGACAAATCATCCTATACCTACTTTTGGGACACCCGTTAGTACGATATTTTAGAAATAAACACCATGTTATGTTTCAAAGTTAACTTTTTGTTAAATTTGGTTTTGAAAAATCTTTTTTTTTTCTACAATAAAATTATTTTATGGTTATTTAATATTTTATTTCACATTAGGATATGTTTCTTCTAGATGGATTAAGTGTTGTTTGGGGCTGGGGCTACTCCAGTGACTATCAGTGCGAGTGCGGTGTAACTAAGGTGTAACTCCACAATCTATGTCCCATCTTCTGCATTGCCCCAGGTGCCCGTTCAGCTGCACGCTCGACAACCTGTGGTGCGGTGCGGCCTACAGTTCGATCCTTTAGGCGCATTTGGCCCAATTCGCGATTGGTCCAATTCACATTATTCGCGGTTGGTCCAATTCTCAGTTTGACCAATTCGCAGTTGGTCCAATTCGCGTTTGGCCCAATTCGCGGTTGGTTCAATTCGCGATTGGTCCAATATAAAGTGTATTGTGATAAGGTAGAAAGAAATATAACCTTGCATATTTGATCAAACATATGATAGATAATTATAATATATTACATAAATATACACTTTTTACCTACTGGGCGGGACCTAAGCCACGTTATAGATTCCGTTCTATAACTTGGGAAACATTATCCATCTTGGCCTAACCGTGAATTGGACTAAGTGCGAATTGGAATTTTTTTTGAACATTGGACCAATTGCGAATTGGACCAAATGCGCCTAAAGGAGTTCGATTAGCCGAGTTCTGGGCGGGGAAGATTTAATAAACTGTAGATAACGTGCATCTGGTATTTTGCGAATCTGGTAATCTGAGAATCTGGTGTTTTGCGAATCTGGTATCCAGCGAACAAAGGCTTAAAGGACACAGCACATCACATCAACTCGGAAAGGGATCGACACCGTATCGCCTTCGCCTCGCCGTCAACCAGGCGTCAACCTAATGCAAGCACGTAACCAAACCGGATCAGCGTCGGTACGTCGGCTCGGCTACGGCTAGGCGACGCCGCGCTTACGGCTAGGCGACGCCGCGCTTACGGCTCGCCGGACAGTGGTTGCATATATAAAAAAAAGAATGAGAGAAAAAAATTATAAGTAAAAAAAAATTTAAAAAAAATATAAAAAAATGTCAAAAAATGAGAAAAAAACATTAATAAAAAAAAATTATGTTCATTTTCATTTTCAGACCACTGTGCGTAGAGCCGTAAGCTCGGGTACGGAGAGACGTGAGCGCGTGGACGACTAGCGGTAAGCGCGGGGATAGCAAGTTGAGCGACCCGCAAAGCGGTTCGTGAGCTGGGGCCCGATTCTCAGGCATTCGAACTTTTTCAGTGTGGTAATTCGTATGTCGAACATTTTGTTTGTGGTTTCTATTGAAAAGTTAGAACGTTTCAAACAAACTAAGCTGTCTCACATGTCAACAAATTCATTTTGACAGCTAAGTTCGTATACGAACATCTATTGGTTTTTACCATTCGTAGCGTTCGACTGGTTTTCGATCGAACTTTTTCGATTGTGAATTTCTGACAATACAAAAACTGTGTTATATTTGAATTTCGAGCTATAAATGTGAAATTTTCTCGATTGCCTGAGAATCGGCCCCCTGGGTGCGTACCATCAACTTTATGACAGCGATTCAAAACTAGCGCGATGCAGAATAGGTTCCTAAAATGAATTGCTTTCTTTCGTACTATGACCTTCTAAAAACTGGATCGCAAATAAATTGCTAAGTGTAAATGACCGAACGATTTGTGTCCTTATTTCTTCTACTCGTCTCTTTCACTCGATTCTGTCAGGCCCGGAGAGTGAGAGGGACGAGTATAACCTGCAGGTGCCATTGTAGCTTGGCCGAGTTATAAGTCAAATAAGAGTTCTTGACAGCTTAGCGGCTGTGAAATGTCATTGAATGATCACTGAATCGCTGTCATTGATATTAATAAATAAATAAATAAATAAATAAATAAATAAATAAATAAATAAATAAATCATTTATTTCAGGCAACTAACAATATTTCACAATATCAGGCCCATATAATAAATACCTTATAAACTAACATATATAGATTATATAACACAATTTTGTTAGTATATAAATGTAGCACTAGGTTAGTAAGATAAAATTAAGTAACAGCTCTCGGTGTTGAATCGGTGGCATATGGCAACGACCCCCGGAAGCGCCGATAAACCACCCCCTGCGGCCAGAAATCCTCCTTCAAGAAAGTTTCCAGCCTCGCTGTCGGGACTCGCACCACAAACGACTTGAAATTTGTATTGTGGCGCGATTCCAAAGCCTGCACTCTCAAGCAGAAGTTGCTCTTCTTCTTGATATACTCTGTCACGTCTCCCACGGTGATGGTGTGGTGAAGACGGGACAGGTATACGGCGGTCGTCGGTATGGCAGCTCGCAGCAGGAAGTTGGGCCCTGTCGGTGCGGTACCATACTGGTTTTGCGTCGGTCGCTGACGATGTCTCTTTTTGTTCCGAACCTCGGTGAAACCTTGGTCATCTTGGCCCGGTACGACAACATTCGGCGCAGGCGCTCTTCTGTCGGAGGGGTCCGGCTTCTGCGACCGCGCACTTGTTTTCGCGGCAGCAGCATAGTTAATTGGACTGCTGACGGGCGCTCGAGGCGCCGCGGTAGGGAACGGCGGCGGCGGCACATGAGGTGGCGGCGGGGCGCGGGCGGAAGGCGCGCAGCTCGAATAGTCGGCGCTCGCAGCCAGTGGCGGCGGCGCTCGGGTTTTGTCGGGCCGTGATGGTGTCGGCGACGAAACTGCTGACTTGCAACTCGACGTCGTCGATGTATCGAGGCAAGCCCCACGTCGCATGTTTACATTAGAGCCTGCGATCGGTGACCTACTTACTGCGAGTGATTCACGTAAATTGTCAACTTCCTTACGCAATTCACTCACAGTTTGTTCTGATGTTTGGAATTTTAACATTACTTCGGCCAAACTCTTCTTTAAGAAAACGATATCCTTCAGAAGGCAGGTCACATCGACGTGATCGAAGGTGACGGGAGGCAGCTTGTTGAGGTTCCTCGCCACGAATGTAGGCACGTCGTCAGGATCGGTTTCTTTTAGCAGGGTGATGATCTCCTGCAGGCTCTTCTGTGTCCCATCACGTCTCCGGGACACCATCTGGTCAATCTTGCCGAGAGACTCGTACAGCAGTTTCTTCGCTGTGGCCACATCATCCTCACTGAAGTTAGACTTGCAGATTTGGAGCGCGCTCACCTCATCCATGACGTCTAGCTTTTGCTGCAGAAACGCCAGGAGTTCATTAGCCATAAGTTTCTCACTCATGACTTCTACGCGTAACGCGGCACTTGGCCGCGTTTCACAATATATTGAAAATTTTGCACGCGTCTGCACCGATCCGCATCGCAGACACGACTCGATTAAGCTGTCGTGGTACGAATAAGCGAAGCAGATCCGTTTAGGTCCTAAAAAAAACCGCAATAAGAGTTGATGGTAGGCACCCTGGTCCCGAGGCGAGGCGATTACGTTACGATTCCGATTAGTGTGCTTTGCAGTAGGGGGTTTCATACAAAGAATACTGAACCGCTCGAGTTGATACGTTTACGATCCCTTTCCGAGTTGATGTATGTGCTGTGACCTTAATCCTGTTGCAGTGACAAGAGGCTGACACTGCAACGCTGGTATTCTGGAGGGACCTATTTGGTTTAATTCTTCGTTGCTTTAGAATTTAGATATCCACGCACTTGTCGTAAGCTACATAATCTGGGAACGATAAAGGAATGTGATGTCTGAATTTTTTTTTATATTTCTTTTACTAAAATAAGGTGTTTTTATGACATAGTATTAAGTTTATAATACCGGAGATACAAATACAGTCTTCAGGTAAATGTAATAGTACCTACTTAAGACATATGGCCTTTGAAACTCTTTTTTGTAGATATTGATGTCCTCTATAAAACTGTAGTATATCAATTTGCTCTATTGTCAAATTTGACAATAGTTTCAGCAGCGTACGCGGTATAAGGATTTTTTTTTTATCTTTTTCACACCTTGAGTTACCTACATTATCGAAGTTTTCATACGGATGTATTACTTTTTCAAAGTATTCTATAGCTTCTGTTAACCAGGGATAATGTAGCATTCTGGTCAAAGAACTTTTGAAATCGGTCTAGTAGTTTTTGAGTTTATTCGTTACAAACATACATACAAACCTTTCCTCTTTGTAATTGCATATTTTAACACTAGCTTTCTACCCGCGGCTTCGCCCGAGTGGACCACACGACGTTATCCCGCGGGAATGTCATATTTTTCCGTGATAAAAAGTAGCCTAAGTTACTCCTTATTACATCAGCTACCTGCCAGTGAAAGTCCCGTCATAATCGGTCCAGCCGTTTCAGAGATTAGCCGGAACAAACAGACAGACTGACAAAAATTGAAAATTATGTTTTTTTGGTATATGTACCGTATATATAATCATATACATGGAGTAACAAACGGTTATTTTAATATTACAAAAAGACACTCCAATTTTATTTATTGTATGTATTGTATGTATTGTATTGTATTTTATCTTTGTTATTGTTGATCGATGATTGTAATATTGTATATTGTATAAAGATGAAAAATTTGTGATTGTAATAAACGTAACTGTAATAGTTAGACATACGCCCCATTATTCCAAAACGTGGGCTAAAGTTAGACCTCGTTTAAAACTAATGCTAATTCTGTCGTTCATTTGGGAAATGAAAGCGAAAACACCAGTTTGACTATTTGATGGTGTTTTTAGGGTTCCGTAGCCGAATGGCAAAAACAAGCAACGGAACCCTTATAGATTCGTCATGTGTGTCTATCTGTCTGTCTGTCCGTCCGTCCGTCCGTATGTCACAGCCACTTTATTCCAAAACTATAAAAACTACACAGTTGAAACTTGGTATGGTAGGCAGATGTATTCTGTGAACCGCTTTATGATTTTAACACAAAAATAAAAAAAAATTAAGGGGTCTCCTCATACATTTGATATTGTATAGTTGCTCAATAGTATTTAGTTCTAGCACTAAGGTAAGAGCGAGTCGCCCCAACACTAGTATACAGGGCGTCCCAAAACTATGCCACATGAAAGGAAAGTGCCTTAAATACTGAAGGTATAAAAATTTGCTGAAAGGAAACTTCATTTTATTTTAAAAAGAAAACGATCTGCATTCAAAGAATTTAAAATAATCGCAAGTCTGAACTGGGAATCAAACCCACTGAATGAGAAATTTTTTATTTTTTAAATTTTATCATACCGATCGAAAGGCTCAATTATAAGCATTTATTTATTCTGAGTAACATGGCATCTTAAATAAAAGGGAGACTACGAAATTTAACATTTAATGTTGAATAACAAGTTTTTGCAGCGTTAAGCTAGAAACACATTTCGCTGGCGCAGCGCAGCGCAGCGCGATCGGTTTCATACATTTAGTATGGCTAGAAACACATTTCCCTGGCGCAGCGCAGCGCAGCGTTTCCGCCCGGCTCCGATTGCGCCAGGCCCCCCACCACTTTCTAGCATTGTATCGTCAGATGGCTCGGTAGCGGACTGCGCAGCGGAGCTCTGCATTTTGCTTTTTACTACTTATGTTCTACGATTTCTCCGTCAATAATGGGCCAATTTAAAAAATATTTTTTTTGTTTAGAAGAGTCACCAATTCATTATCATGTAGGGTTGTTAATTATACTGTTAAAACAGTATTAAAGTGTTTTTAGTACACTATACTTTTTAATTTTATAACAAAAATAATGTATAATTCTGATTTGAGAATAAATTACACTAAATATTTCTAAAATCGGTTCAGTATTTTTTGAGTTTATCTATTACAAACAAACAAAGTGTATTTATAGTATTAGTATAGATATAAATTGCATCTCGTCTTCATTCATCATCATATTATCATCGTAATCATCAACATATTTTTTTTTGGATTTAATAACAAGAAAGTTATTACAGAAGAAGAAGAGTAAGAACAGAAATTGTTTTCAAAATTAGAAGAAAACATAATGCAGATGTTAGCTCGGCAACGACTCGATTGACACTGATCAAAAATTTCGTCAGGAAACGCTGCGCCACGCTAGTAAAGTGTGCACACCCGGGTCGACGCTGCGCTGCGCTGCGCCAGCGAAATGTGTTTCTAGCTTTATGGATAGTATTTTCTATGACTGTCGTGCTCAAAACAAGTGACTTTAACATTTCAATGTATTACCAGTAACGAGTGAAGATTGGAGCGATATTAAACCTAATTTCCCTTTCATAAGTGTGTGATAAAGTTATACATATTGTGATAAGTAACACTACCTAGACTGATTCAAAAGGTTTGAATAATTTGGTGCGTGTTTGATTCTCGGTTTGGACAGGCGATTATTAAAAAATATTTGAATGCAGTTCGTATTGTTATTTAAATAAAAATAAAGCCTTTTTTCCATAAAATTTCCAATCCACAGTATTTGGTGTGGTCTATGCCACTACGTGGCATACATAGTCATGCGGATTTTGATAATTTCATGAAATACGACTATTTCATGAAATGACCAACCATTTCATGAAATAATTAATTCAACGATCTGACCACGACACATATATTACTATCTGGGGTTGCCTCACTCAAATTGTTGAGATTGAAAAATTATTGAGTAATAAACAAACAAGTATCTACTTACATGGAATTTAAACTGAAAATATTTTTTTAATCCAACATATTCGTGTGGCGTTTCTCGAATAATTTTTTCTCAAAGTCAATCTATTGAGAGATAAGTGCCCTCCAAAATGATAAAATGAGAGTCGTCGTCCCCCCCCCCTCTAACTTTTGAAAAAAAAGAGTGAAAATCTAGAAAAAATATATTCTGTAGATCTTAATAAAAGCTTATAAGTAACGAAAATTGGTTTGAACGAGATATAGTGGGTAAGCACTTTTTGAGATATAATACATTTTCAAAAACCGCAAATAAAATGTAACTTTGTCATTCATACCAAACCAAACAACGTACAACAACTATGAAAACAAAGTAATATTTTGCTGACGAAAAATGATAGTGGAGTTTTAGCTCGGTATGAGCATGTTTTTTGTAGATATAAAAAAATATTAAAAATATATGTTTTTTTTTTTTATATATGATATTTAGGAAAAGTTTAGGAAAAGACATTGTTTGCTTTTGTTTCTTGCTCAGATTTTAGATGGTAGTGAATTGTATCTTAATGTGGCCCTAATTAGCTCAAAATTGTGTATATTTATGAAATTGTGTTATACGTTTCATGAGCTCGGGGTGCAGTGGTTTTAACGGTTCCGGAACTTTTAGTACTAGGTCTTATGGAAAAAGAGCTGCACTTTGTGATAAAGGAAAGCCGCTTTGCACAGTGATACTAGGCCTCAGGGACAAAAATAATCGATTTCACCCGCAGCAGCGAAAGTTTCATCCCTTAGGAACATAGGTGGCGAAACTTATTTAAAAAAATAATTAAAAAATTCTACAAGCCAAACCACCGCACCGATTTTGACAAACATGGTGTCAAATGAAAGATAATTACATAATCTATCAAAGAAAAAATATATTGTAAAATAATACATTTAAAAATGCCCAAATATTAGCTTTGCTTGGAAGAATATTGAGAAATTTGTCGGATTTTACTTAATTTCAAAAAATAATTGTTTCGTGGGGTATCTTTTTATCCACTAATATTGTTGACAATTTAATAGAGTATTTGATAAGAAACACTGCTTGTCGATATCTTTAATAATTATGGAGATATAAGATTACTAATGAGGGCAGTAATTGCTCGGGCGCACCGATTTCAATGATCTATGTATGAAACGACTTTTTTTTGTCTTAATGCATATTGCATATTTCTTATATACATTTAAAATATATTTTAAAAAGTATGTGAAAGATTATTTTTGTGAAGTTCAAAAAAAATATGTCAGAAGGGTTACTTTAGAAATACCTAATGCAAGTAAAATACATAACAAAATAATTTTATTTAATCATAATCTTCTTTAAAACCGACGATGGTACTGTTTGAACTGAAAAAGAAACAAAATCTTATTATTTAGGTAGTGCAAAATGCAATAGTTTAATGATTTTAATTTAGATAAGTATCGTCTCAATTAACTTTATCATTGAGTAGATACTTCAAAATCATTAAACTATTGCATTTTGCACTAAATAATAAGATTTTTTTAAGTTTAAACAGTATTATCGTCGGTTTCAAAGAAGATATGATTAAATAAAATTATTTTGTTATGTATTTTACTTGCTTTAGGTATTGCTAAAGTAAAACTTCTGACATATTTTTTAAACCTCACAAAAATAAACTTTCACATACTTTTTAAAATATATTTTTAAATGCATATAAGAAATATGCAATATGACAAAAAAAAGTCGTTTCATACATAGATTATTGAAATCGGTGCGCCCGAGAAATTACTGCCCTCATTAGTAATCTTATATCTCCATAATTATTAAAGATAACAACAAGCAGTTTTTTTTATCAAATAGGTACTCTATTAAATTGTCAACAATATTAGTGGATAAGAAGATACCCCACGGAACAATTATTTTTATAAATTTAGTAAAATCCGACAAATTTCTCAATACTTTTTCAAGCAAAGCTAACATTTGGGCATTTTTTAATGTATTATTTTACAATATATTTTTTCTTTAAAGGATATGTAATTATCTTTCATTTGACACCATGTTTATCAAAATCGGTGCGGTGGTTTGGCTTGTAGAATTTTTTAATTATTTTTTTAAAGAAGTGGCGCCACCTATGTTCCTAAGGGATGAAACTTTCGCTGCTGCGGGTGAAATCGATTATTTTGGTACCTAGTATCACTGTGCAAAGCGGCTTTCCTTTATCACAAAGTGCAGCTTTCCGACGAAATATCGCCATAAGACCTAGTACTATTTCACAAATGGTCGTTCGTGATGGGTAACAACCATGTTATATCTTGAGCTCTTATGTGTTTTAGACGGCACGTTGAGCCATTGATCACGGCTAATGAAGGCTTGTTCCCCAGCAGTAGGAACATAAAAATGCCTGACGATGGTGATCTCAATATTTTATAGTAAGTTGGTACTATTGGACTAAATAAACAGCCCGACCTTTGAAATTGTAAATTTAAACTTAAAAAAGTTAATCCATGAAATCGGAAAAATTTGCTGATCAAACATGTTATAGAAAACATCAAAAACTAGTTATCTACTTAAAATGTTTGTAGGGATATCAACACAAACAAATAAAAGAAGGAATTACATGTCGAAACGTTTATTCCGATGCATGACATAAAAACGTTTAACAGAAAAGAACAAACTTAAAAAGGGAGTGTAAGGATCGAGCAGTGACAAAATATTACCCCTGCATCGATTCCAGTTATGGCAACAACAATTATACTTAATATATTTTGTTATAGAAGTGGCAAGCCACGAGTCTATTGTTAAAGCCGTTAAGCCTGGCCATCAGTTGTTATCTCAATATGGAAGTAATGGTGATTGAAAGACGGAGCAATAGCGCCATCTCGCTTGCTATATTACTTCGATATTGTTAACAACTCGCGGTGAGGCAGGTCCGTAGGCATAGCGTAGTCGTCAGTGATTTCTTTATTTTTTTAGGAGAATTTACTGGGATTTGGGGATGGACTCTCCTTCCGCGTGGTAACCGGTCTCATCGGCGTAGTACTCGACGCTTTCCTTCTTTCCCTCAGGGTTGGTGTAGGAGTAGGTGCCACGAACGACGACGACGTCATGGGGTTTGTTCTCCTCGTCGAGGGCCTGCTTCAGCTCACCGGTCTCATCTCTGACGATGCCATCTTCGGTCTCGAAGCTGGAATAAAGAAATTTATTGCGTATGAATTTCTGGTATATTCTTTTAGTCCTAACTAGACTCGAGGAGTAAGTTTCGCAGTGGTTACCACGCTCGGCCTGCAATTGTTGATGCTAAGCAACTTTCGCAATGGTCGGTCACGGATGGGTGACCAAAATAATTTCATCTTGAGCTCCTCCGTGCTTCGAAAGCCAACGTTAAGCCGTTGGTCCCCGCTGCATTTGCAATCGTTAGTACCCACCAAACCGCATTGGGTCAGCGTGATGGATCATGGCCCATTCTCCTTATCCATCCCATAAAGAAGGCCAGTGCCCCAGCAGTGGAGATATTAAATGGCTAATGATGATGAACTAGACAAATCATAATTTCGATTCTTCATTAAGTAGTGACTAACTCCAATTTCATGAAACCTTCGAAGTAAAATTGTAAACTGACACAATACTTACCTACGTTTTTAAACGCTAATTCATTAGTTAGCTTCTACTGTTTGAATGGATATTTATTTACACAAGGACAACTATACAAATTACTTTAATAGCTTGATTTTCTTCAAATTCTTAAACTTGGCAAGTAATAATAAAAAAATTACATGGCCTATGGAAATGGAATAAAATATAAACACAAATATGAATTACTTACCCGAAATTGTATCCTCCCTCGGGTTTCTGGTCGAACTCGCTACGGAGGATCTTCACAGGCTCTGGTTCTACGGGGAGGGCGGCGGCGACGGCCACGAAGAGAGCGAGGGCTACGATCTGCACAATAATATCACGTCAATAAAATCATTATTAAACCTTAGGCTAGTTTCACAGCTCCCCGGGAACGGGCCGTTCCCGGAAAAAAGACACACGAGAGGCGCTAGAACCTCGTTTCACATCGACGTGGATTGGTCCGTACCCGACTATGTCAGAGCGCAAGGCTCTAGAATGGCATCAGGATGGCTTACCATTATTTATTACGAGCTTATGATTGTGGGCAAAGGGAAACGCTAGCGAATGCTTAATAAGAGGGTTGATAATAATCAAATCTAATGTAACTGCGATTAACACTGAATTTAAGTGACGATCTAGATATCCTATTAACATTCAGCATTAATTCAGTGTGCGGGCGGCCCGGAGAGCTGTGTAACCTTTTTGAAAATTGAAAGTCCTAAACACAATATTCAGGAAAAACAAGTGAAGATTCATCTGTCAATTCCAAAGTTCACACGACAAAAACGTAAACAAATGAATCACGGGACAACGTACCACTTTCATTTTGATTTTTTGGTATAGTACGGTTGCTACCTAATGAGCGACTGATGCTTAGACTCGTGTGACAAAATCTTTTATACTTGTCGTACGTAACGAAATTTGTACCTAATACTAGGTAGGTCTTATTAATAGTTTTGTTTTTGATCCAACAAAAAAGCATCATCTTATTATTTTCGAACGAGAGCCATTCCAATAAATTTAAAATCGCTCTATAATTTACATAATTGATACCCGTAGCTAATAATTACTCACGTTTCGCACACAATCAAGGGTAAAAAATAGATCTGTACTTCGATATGTAATTATTTCCAAAAAGTTAGATTTCGCGCAGAATAAATTATAAAAAGTCGGTATTATCCCAAGAAACACGAAATAGTAATTGTGGTAAAAATGTTCAGTCAATTGTTTCAAATAAATACATGACAAATTGTTTCAAATAAATGTATGGCATTTTCAGCAACAATGACAAGCATTAAGAAAAATATGAACTAAAAATATAAGATATTCTTAAAAAGTAATTAATGTCTTTAAATTATCTTCAATGTCAGGTCGTGACCGGTTTCGCACCTGTGTGAAAAAATTTAAAAAGTTGAAAATGTCAAATAGCCTACCGAGTTGAGTATTGAGTATGTAACCTTTAGCGAAAAAGCACTAAATGAAGAAGAAACATCATAATTTAAAAAGCAAGTATATTTGTAGTACATACTTTTGCACCTCCTCAATATGTATTACGTTAAGCAAATTAATATTTTTGGAACAATTTATCTGTTAAATAGTATATTTCCTGTATTCCCGATGTTCACATATGGGGACAATGGAACGTCAAAAATATCGTTACCGTTGTCCACTGTATGAATGGGGACAACGGACAGTTAAGATTTTACATATCTCCTCCTTCTTCATCTTAATAAATGTCTTGTTTTGTGTTTTATTCAAGGGTCCGCCAACGTCACGTAGGTTGCTTTCACGCAGTTGGGATGTGAATGCAAAATCGATTGTCCCTATGATGAGGACAAAAATAACAGGGGCAACAGAAGGTCATAAAAACTTCCCTTATGAAAAAAAAAATTTTGCCTATCTAAAGTCCATTACTACCTATTTAATAACATTACAGAATACCCACGATTCACGTCAGCATCAATATAAAATAGTCAACGGAGTTATTAAAATTCCATCCGCAAGTATCCTCAGTCTGTGACAAAACTAATGATTGTCAGTTATAAAACAAAATGTAATTGGAAACGAGTTGCGCATTGTTATCTATTATTCTATCTATTTATTATTACATTATACTGTTAACATTACTATCTTGGAAACAAAATCAAGCTTTATTTTTTAGGAACAAATATCTTTACCAGATTATTAACGCATTAGAAATTTTCTTTGCGTATATCATCCCTCAAGGATATATACGAGGCTTATTTTTCTAAGCTAGGGTAGTAAACTAGAAAGCAAGTTTCTCCAGCTTTGTGTAAGTATACAGAATTATCTTATATTGCATGCTAGTAGCCAGTTCTGTTTATACAAAGTTAGATTTAGAAGATTCCTTACTTACTTACACTAGCCTACTATATAATATCTCGGCTTCAGAAACAACCCTAGTATATTTCCAGCATTACACTTGTATCTGAGTGGTTACATTACAACGCCATCGCCATATTAAAAACCCGCCTTGCCCAAACATTAGCTCAAGTTAATAACTCTACGATTGCAAACACGTGCGAATAATAATTTTATTCTAGGTATTATTAGGTAATATTTAAATAATGTTTTGCGACAAGATCGAATCGCTGAACAGGTTGCTAGAGCGCAATTCAAGAATCGTATCAAAAGTCCAAAAAGACGTTAATGTTAAGTAAATTAAATTGTAAAAGATTTTAAATTTGATAAACACTAATAAATAATAATATACAGCATCAAGCTCACAATAATAGGTATCAGTTTTATATTAGAAATGCTAAAGTTTGGATGTTTGTTACTCAATCACACCAAAATGGTTGAACTGATCTGGATAATATTTGGTGCAGCCATTGGTTGTAGTCTGGCATAGATCATAAGCAACTCTTTATCTTGATGTTTTCCCACAGGAGGCGGAACTACGCGGGTTAAGCGGCGTGGTGTCTCTAGTATTAAATTAAATAGTAAAAGTGTTAAATGGAAAATGAAGTATTTAGAAAAAATCGACCCGCCTCACAACTAGCTCCGATGGGACATTATGAATGCAAAAAAGTAAAAATTTAATGACATCCTGTGGCTACACCCACATGGAAGCACGTGGGTTTACGTCACCGCACAGATGGCTATACCACAGAATAAAATAGGTACTACCAGTATTTTATCTTCATAATAAATCGTCGCGCGTTGGAACTCTCTCTCTCTCTTGGTATGAAGCGCATACGGATATCCTTCCGGATCATATCGAGAAAGAGATACATATGAGCCGATACTCGCGTTCCGATGTTTTATATGAAGATGGATTAATGGTAGTATTAATTCTGTGCCCATAACTACTGATTGTGATCAGTAGTTTGGTTAACATAACAAGGTAAAACTGGAAACTACGTTTGCATTAATATTTAAAACTCCTGAGAGTGTGGTGAAGAATTCTATTGACTCATCATTAATTTTCATTTTAAGATATATCATATTTGTATAGTTGCACATTTCATCACCTATAAGTAAAAGTGACAAAATGCACTACAAATTAGTTAGTCAAATGAAATATAAACATTTAAATCAATTTAATTATAATCATGAATTAATTAAGCATAAACTGAACGCTTGACTCAGAAAATAAAATTTCTTGAAAAATAATAAACTGCATAATAGAATATAATCTAATAATAATAATAAACACCTTAAGAGGCTTGCGTTAGGTGGATGGATCGGGAGTCAGATGCAACGGCCCGTATAGTGAGAAGGTTCCTGTCTCTGGATCCTTAACCATCGGTAGCCGGGACCCTGATCTTGCTACCGTTGGGGAACTGCACTTTTGTATTTTTAAATGTTACCTATATTTTTAGTGATAAACATTGTAAAAAAATTATGTTGAGAAATATAATTTTGTAACTATTTTAAATGTAATAAAGGGAATAACAATAATATGTACCTACGTATAACAATAGGGGATACTATTTTTATACGCACATATTTATTCAATTTATATAGGTAGGTAGGTACTTACCTATAGTTCTTTTGCTTTAAGATGGTTTTTACGTTGGTGTGCGTTCACACAGATAGTGTACTGATTTACGAACCGTCGGAAACGCTCCCGACAGCGGAATGCATGCTCTGTCTCTGTTACTCACTGTAGAATAGATAAAGACAAAGCACAAAATTCGAATCCGATTCCGTTTCCGACTATTTGTGAATCAGGGGGCTGATGTGTGGCTCGTCCCGCGGCGGCCGGCGCTTCGACACGGGTACGGCTCTAGCAGCAATAAACGTATTTTTTATTATTTAACTACGAAAGTTTTATTTTTTAAGTTTTTTTTTATATTTTATATTTCCTTTTATATTTTTTTATTTTGCAATACTAGAAAAAAAAATGGGTTGTCGAGACGCCGCTATTGATGGTATGACGGATCGATTCATTATTACCACTTTTGTGACACATTAGATAAAAGTGAAGATGAAGATGTGTGAATTAAAAATTATAAAGTATTGACTTATTGAAAAAGAAGTAGGTATTAGAAAAAATCGACCCGTCTCAGAACAAGCTTCGATGGGACTTAAACACACGACCTTTCACTGTCCAGGCGAATGCTCTAACCACTGAGCTATGGAGTCGCTGCGAATGCAAAGAAGTTTAAATAATCATAAGTATTGTTTTTAAAATTGCTTTATTGAAATTTTTTACCTGTCTCTACTTTTCGCGGTCACTTACGGTAGTATCACACGGCAAATGATCTATATGCAGTTTAAATTTCAAAATCTTTTGTTGCTGTTTGTGCTTGATCCATGTATATTTTTAACGAAATTTTATTTAAGTTTTTGCATAATCTGTCCTACGATTTACTGTCAGTGAACGCATGTTTAATATGCGTTTACTGTATATGTATGACGTAAGTAGACTTTTAGTGAGGTAAGACGGCTGTCTACGATGTCTGGGTCAACGATGCGTCAGTGTGCCTTAGTCCCACATTCCTGTCTGTTCCGGTGGCAGGCGTAACAGAGGAGCCACTTGCAATATAAAATTAGCTGCCAAAATGGACATCGTATCAATAGTGTTTTAGTTCCAAATATTATCACCGGAACAGAAATGCTTGTCGTACTATAGTCCCGACCAGCACAGGTAGCATGATGAACTCGAGAAAGGTTTTGTCTATATCAAAACGTCAAAAATTACATTTCATCGTAGACAAACCTATTGTTCAGCTGTCAATTATAGACTTTTGAGGCAGACAAAACTCTTCTCGGGTTTGTCATGGTACGCGTGATTCTAAGGTATCAGAAACGAAAACAGTTTTATATTATCTGAATTATTTATTGTATAAAATCACATAAAAAAGTAACTAACAAAAATGTACAAAACGTAAAAAAAATATGGCAGTGAGCTTCGTAAACGAGCAACAATAGAAGCGTACACCGACGCGTCGCTTCTGTTATGGCAGCAATCCTACATTTACTTAGGTCTGTTCGTAAATAATAACGTAAGTGGTTCCACTAAGTGGAATTACGAACACGTCTCTGTTGGTAGAGACGTTGGTAGAGTCTTATTATAGTTTCAGCTGGTGGTTTGCTGTTTGTTTTGGAGAGATTTACTGGGCCTTAGGGATGGAGTCTCCTTCGGCGTGGTAGCCGGTCTCGTCGGCGAAGTAGTTGATGGTCTCCTGTTTGCCGTCGGGGTTGGTGTAGGTGAATGAACCGCGGACGACGACGACATCATGAGGCTTGTTCTCGTCATCGACCACCGACTTCAGTTCTCCGTTCTCATTGCGGGAGATGCCGTCCTCAGTCTCGAAACTAGAAAAGAATGAGTTGAATGTTAGAATACTCAACAGTTTTAGTTATTTAATTACATGTAAATTTTATTTCAATTAAATCAATTAATTCGCAAACCCTATTTCAGAGAAGCTGAAGACTAGTTAAAAAATCTGCAAGTTGCATTTCTATCGATCTTTTTACTATTCACTATGGTTTTATGAGAAATATAAATTACCCGAAATTGTATCCTCCCTCGGGTTGCTGGTCGAACTCGCTGCGGAGGATCTTGACGGGCTCCTTGTCGACGGGGAGGGCGGTGGCGACGGCCACGAAGAGGGCGATGGCTACGATCTGCACAACACAATAAATCCATTAGCTATGAAGAAAAACCTACCAACTTCACAAACTTCACCAAATTATTTAAATGTTATCAATTAATTTAATTCAAATAATCTAAACTAGGTAGGACAACGTACCAGTTTCATTTTGAATTGTTTGGTATGTTTCGGTTGCTACCAGATGAGCGACTGATGTCTAAGCAGTCACGTCAAAATCTTTTATACATTTCACCAACGATCTATCGTAATGTCAGGTGAGAACAAATATAAGATGTCGATATTCCGGCTCCCCGGATTCGGTCATCGGTGACCACAGACGCGCGCGTGTTTACATATCGTAGACATTACAATACGCCCTTGCGCATGTGTGGGTACCTACCTACTCGGTCACTGGAAGCCATCCGAAGGTTTAACTAACAACTATTTGTTTAATAATTTGTCACAAAACTTGTAATGACATATAGTCGTCATATTGGGCAACCGTGTCATTGAATGATCACATCTTATTTAATTATCAAGTAAAATTAATCCATACCTACGTCGCACGATTGAGATCCACGGACTTGGTATACTTATTGTGATCTACATAGGTACTTTTCAAAAGTGCAAGTCAATTGTTTTACATAGTTTATTAGTCTTTTTTTATTTATCATATGGATCTATGATATTACTATTGATTAAGTATTAATAAACATGTTATTAAAATTTTTACTTTTTTGCATTCACAATGCAATTTTTATTACTTAATTACAGAAAAATTGAAAATTAAGTATTCAGAAAAAATCGACCCGTCTCACAACCAGCTCCGATGGGACTCGAACCCACGACCTTTTGCTATCCGGGTGACTGCTCTAACCACTGAGCTCCGTAATCTTTTAATGACCCCGTAGCTCAGTGGTTAGAGTAGTTCAGGGTTCGAGTCCCATCGGAGCTAGATGTGAGAGATCCGGGGATTTTTCAAAATACTTTATTTAAAATTTTTAATTTTTAAACATTCTAAAATAAATACAGATTAAGCGAACGACACTTCATATTTGCTTATCTTACTTAACATTAGTAAATATCAATTGTTCAGTCATACAAAAAGTGTTTGAATCTTATAAAAAATGTTTTACGATTAAAAAATTTTAGAAAAAGACTTAAATATATCATGAACTGTATTCTTATTAATGCATGTTAATAATTATACAGAGTGTAAACTTCACCTTAAGGCGAGGATTCCCGACCGAAATAGGCATGCTAACGCTTGCTCGACCGCGCCCAATACACTTCGCGCGGACCCTGCGGCATGGCAGCCGACCATGAACCGTGAACTCGCGAGCGCCCCGCGCATCAAAAATCACTTAAAATTCAATTAAAAATGAAATAATAAAATAAAAATAATTAATGACGGCTGAAATCCCTCGGCTATTCAAAGACAGATAAGTTGATATGTTTTTCATTAACCAAATCCAAGTATACTGCAAGTAATATGATATTTGAATTATTATTAGACGTATGTTTGGAATTTTATTTGATACAGTAAAGTATCACTAATGAAAAATATAACGGCTGGAAGCACTAGATAAAAGACTGTAAAATAATCTATAATTTAAAATACCCTATTTTCGGGAATTTTCCTATCCCCCTATTTTCCTCGCCTTAATTAAAACGATAGCCATAAGGACGATGTAAGAAAGTGTAAAATACAAAAGTGTTTAAATCTTATAAAAGATGATTTACGATAAAAAAATCTAGAAAAAGACTTAAATATATCACGAATTATATTCTTATTAATGCATGTCAATAATTATACCGAATGTAAACTTAACCTTAATGACAACGATACTTAGCCATAAGGACGGTGTAAAATTTAATGTAATGTTTAGTATTATGCTAAACTATACATAACTACTTACAACAAATCAAACTTAAATTAAATAATCATTTAATTGAGTATATTATGTAAGTACCTATTTGTTACCTATTTCAAGACTTAAATATTGATATCCAAGTAATTTCCAAGTTCTGAATCATAATTTTCTCCGAAAATTATAATTTGCTGAAAACCATTTTTATAAATTCGGGGGAAAACAGGCTGAAGAAAAGGCAAGATAAAAAATGACGATCAGCTGAAATCGCGGGAAGCCGCTTGATGCGGGCAGCGCAGGACTGATCCTTGTGGAGATCCTTGGGTTGGCAAATGCCCAGCAATGGTCGTCATACGGCTGCTGATAATGATGATGAACCAAATACTACTTATGTTACTCAAGTTAGATAATATAATGGTTGCCCTACAACTTTACTAAAATATGTATTTACGTTCGGTATTATGGTATTACCATAGTAAAAGTATATATGGTATTACGTTCTTCAACAATAGTCTAACAGTTACGTTTCTTCCGTTAACTATGAATTTCGTTGGCATAAGCATCGAAATGTCGTGAAGTGCCGGCACATTAAAAGAATAGCACTACCCCCTCTCTTCCAGCTGGTGTCGTAAGAGGCGACAGAGGGAAAACTGCCATCAGGTGATGGGCAGCAGCGTCTCCATGTAACAGAAGGCCATATTGCGATAGCCAACCCGCCTGCCAAGCGTGGCGATTAAGGCAAACACCCTAAAATGGCTACACACCTAACCTACTTACTTATGGCAATAAAATTCATAGCGGTCAGTTCTACCACATGTGGATACCACACTTCGTAAAAAGCTAACTCCGTTTATACATATGTTCATCAAATCTAACTCTACGTATTCGTAGGGCAGAATCCTGAAAAGTTTTACCGTGTTTCATGATGCAATAATAAAATTAAATGTGAAGGTTAGCATTTTAAAATGTGTTTGCACTTTATTCTGTAATGTCTGAGTGGTGCCTACTAATTCATATACAATTTTCTATTCGCAATAATTTCTGCGCTGTTAACTTTTTTCAACATTTTATGTTGACAAGAAAAACAAATGAAATATTTAACATTTGAAGATAATATTGTAAAAATCAAACATACAGCGTAGCAGACTTGTACTGATAGCTAGACAAATTTCCATATCTTAAATCAGTTTAGATACAAAAAGTACGATAAAAAATAGCATGAGTGTGTAACCTCCGTTTACCTTTACCTAGCAGTTTTATCAGTCGAAAAGGTCAAAGAATAAAAATATTTCTTAACAACACACGACGCGTTACTGAATTCTACAAGTAATAAGAAAAGGTCAATCGTAAATTTGCTATTAGCTAAGGGTTCTTCAATGAGATCTTTTGGACATTACGCAGACGATACATACGTACTAGCTAATGTTAAGCCTTCAAAATACTATCGATAACGTTTAATCTTTCTCATTGTAAAAAGTAAAAGAATTTCTTTTTTTTTTTGTAAGAGGTTTTATCACTTTGGATATGCTAACCACATCGGAACCATTTAGCCTTATTATAACACACAAACACACTTACAAACTTAATATATTTATTAATTATTTTAGACAATAAAAGCATAAAAACTTACTTAAAACTACAATAAGCTTTTGCTATCTCCGACTTAAGATCCGATAAGATACTTTGGATCATCCCTACATCTAACAAAGAAACTAAAAGGATTTCTTCGTGCACTATGATCTTGACACGCTTTCTTATTTTGAAACATATTGTTCCTGTAAATATTTTACATTTTATGATAATATTATGCTGATTTCCATGCGACCTTTTGTCAAAATAACTATGAAAAACCATCTTATATTGTTGGGTCAATATATAAAGGCTATGAGAGTGTGGTGTAAAATAAAACTGTAACTATGATTTTTAACTATAGGATTGATGCGAAATAAAAGAAATTAAAAATACAATGAAATATGAAGTTTTATTTATATTACATGTAAAATTAGGTCCTTACAAGAAATACAGGGCGTGGGGATAACTATTCTACTTTGCAGCTCACTTGTTGCACTGTCAGAGGGACTTAAATTACAATATTCTCACTGAGTTGAAAATTACATAGACAGGTAATGAAGTTTAAACTAGACAAATAAGGTTTCAAAAGAAATTTGTATGAATAAGAGACCTAGGCTATCGCTATCCTTAAAATAGGTTTACAACGTGTCAGACTGGATATACAAATACAAACACAAATTAAAATATGGGTTGTTATTCAATATTAAACATTTTACAAGTTCACAAGTGTAATTTAAATCGAGTTGGGAGTGTTACAAAATTGAAAGGAAGGTAGGTAATACTTATATGTATGTAGTTAAGTTAAACTTATGAGAGAGGAGAAGATTAGATACGATTAATGGGCGCCACGCTTATGAACAACTCATAAACGAAGAGAGTAGGGAGAGATGTAGTAAGAGATAAAGATATAAGAACGATTACACCTGAGATTTATATTCCGAGGAAGGGTTGCGAACGCCGGTCTCTCAAGGCCTAAGGTCAGCGAACGAGGGCTCGCCGGGATGGTATCAGCTTCGCAGGTGCTCGCTCCGGACAGGTAGTCCAGTCAAGAATAAGAACTGTCGAGGAAGAAGAAAACACAGCGTTATGCCAAAGCGGTGACATAAAGAGATGTTGGTAATTTGTTTGCCATTTAGCAGATCGACTTACCCGGACGCTGAAGATCGAGGACCAATCAAGAAAATTGCAGTGTACACAATGATGCAGCTTAGGACGCAATTAGCGAGGTTTATCAGGGATAAACTACGTAGGTAAAAAAATGTCTATGCAATAACAGTTCACAGTGACTTTGCTTCACAGTCTTTTAAGTAGAGGTTATCGAGAGAAAAAAAACACTGGGGCGAGATGGGCCCTATTTATATGTTCTGCCACGATTTTTCTAGAATCATGTTTTTAACTAATTTTACTTTACCATCAATCTCGAATTTTCCAAAGTCAGTAGCATAGACAATGCTCACTTGTACATTTCTAGAATGATCCGAATATAGTCTATGGTTAAGAAAATTTGCTAAAGATAAATGAAGAATTATATAAAATCAAATAAAGGAAGATTTGTAGATTATAAATAACTAATTACTTTCATTGTAGATTCGATATTCATAAAGTTATTGATAAAAGTCTTTAGGTACCATAGATAATCTGGACTCAATATGTAGAAGTTCAATTATTAAAGCAAGAGAGCTACTCTACGCCAGATGTCAGTTCTGGTGCTGTTGCATGAACGAGATGACAGGATGGCTTTGCATTTAGGTGTGAGAGAGATGACAATATATGTGCGACCTACTTTGCCACTATTTGACACCAGATGGCGCTAAAGTTTGATGAAGTGTGGACTCTCAACGCAAGGTGTTTTTATAAGAAAAAGAGATGGAAATAGCTAGACATCCATGCAAGAATGAGAAGACGTATATCTCTGGATAATTGCTCGTGGAAATAGTTCTGCTGTTCCTCACAAGATTGAGCCAATGGTTCAAAAATTATGATGTTTACTCTGATAAAATTAAAATGTCAAACTTCAGACGTGATAGATGTTTGTTGACAAATTTAAGTGTACCTAAGATGTAAAAATTAGCAATTATTGCTTGGAATTGAGTTAATGAGAATGTATGTACTTTGCAATAAGGGATGTATAAAAACTGTGTTGTGTAAAGGTACAAAATATAGGATAAAAAGCAGAAATTAAGGTTGGTACTATCATAGTTTATTGTGAATGTAACATATTAAAAAAATGATATGTTACAATACCTCATTAGTTGAGAAAAAAAAAGAAAAAAAAATAAAGAAAGGAACTGGGATGAGGTGAGTGAAGGACAGGTCACTATCCCCACACAGTAAAGAAAAGAAAGCGAAAGCGTGAGGAAGCATGAAGGGAATAGATAAAACAAGAATAGAGCAAGAGGAGAAAAAAAAATGTAGAGAAAGGAAAGTTGTGTAGAAAAAGAAAAGGTTGTGTAGAGAAAGAAGGAATGGATAGCACGGTATAGTAGAGTGGGAAAGTAAAGAAAGTTGTAGGTTGGGAATCAAGTAAGGAAAGGAAAGGGCAAAAGGAAACAAAACAAAAACAAAAAAAATAATCTATATACGTATACTACATGCCAGCTGTAAACAAATAAGTTATATAAATAAACGGAATACATAAACGATACAGATAATTGATATCGACGGTGGGTCTTACTTCTGGCCTATGTACCATGCGCCCTTGCCGAAAATTTAAAGTGAGCGTATACTAGATAAATATGGATATACATAAATAAATGGAGTGCCGATGGCCTATTTTAAGAGTCGCAGTCGCTCTGATATATAGATGAGTATAATATACTAGTGTGATAAGAATAATCTGTTGTCGTTAAGGCATATTTATGCAGAGTTACAATCCGCTCTGAGTAGTAAGGCTTTTGATTTTTCATTTATGGGATTACCAGCCGTCCCATAGAATAAACTAGATACTATAAAATTAATATATATATAATAAAAACCATACAAAAAAATAGAGTACATAAAAAAATATATAATAGGGTTTGGGAATGGGTATGAAGATGAGGAAAAATGTGGGATGGGAAACTGGGACTTTTGGTCGGCTCTTACGACGCGCAAGGGGAGAGCGATGGTACTATTCTTTCTCCGGCAACCATACGGATAAGGTAAGGGAATGGGTGTCGTGATGAAGGAAAATATGGGATGGGAAAATGGGACTTTTGGTCGGCTCTTACGACGCGCAAGGGGAGAGCGATGGTACTATTCTTTCTCCGGCAACCATACGGATAAGGTAAGTAGGAGATAGTACCTAGATGCAGAGCAAGAGAGAGAAAAGAGAAAAATACTTATAGATAATCACATACATAAATAAAATGAAATAAGCAAAATATAGGTGTAGTTATATAGGTACAGATTTTAAAATGTCCTTAATGTGCCAAGTGCCTAAATCCTTGGATGTGTGAAAGTCCTTCAGAATGTATGTAAGAGGAGAGATCTTCTTTTTCACAATACATTTAGTGAATTTAGGAGCAAGTTTTGCAGTGAAAAATTTACTAGCATCAGAAAGTGGATATTCTTTCTTCCATACAGTCTGGCCCTCCTGATATTCAATATCACGCCTATTTTTGTTGTAATGAATTTTATATTTGGAGTAGGCTTTGGACATGTTCAAGTTTACTTTAATAAAAATGTCTTTAAGATGAGGTAGAGTAGATGAGTATGAAGTCCTGTCGGTAAACAAAATATCTTCTTCTTTAAGTGGAGAGTTAGGGTACCAGTCACCGGAGAGTACAGCTTCGCGGCCATGATTTAGAAAATATGGGCTAAAACCAGTGGATTCACTAACGGCTGTGTTGATTGCAAACTCAATTTTTGGTAATTCTTCAGCCCATTTTCTGTGGTCTGTACCTACATAGGAAGATATGGCAGTGACAATGACACGATTAGTCCTTTCAGAAGGGTTGTTTTGTGGCAGGAACCTACAGTTATAAAAAGAATTAGGAACTTTATACTTCGCAACTAAATCCTTCATGGCATTAGAGATATACTGGGGACCATTGTCCATGACAATTGTTTGAGGAATCCCATATTTCATAAATATATTGTTTTCAATAATGGAAACTACTGTCTTGGCAAGTGAGTTCCTCATAGGAAATATGCATGTATACTTAGTGAAAACGTCAGTAACTACTAGAATGAATTTGTAGCCCTGATAAGATCGAGGTAAGGGACCCATTATGTCTGTAGATATCATTTGGAAAGGACGTTGGACCTGTTTGGGATTTTTCATGATGCCTGGGGGACCTTCATTCGTGCTCTTATACGCCAAGCAAACTTGACAATTTTTGATGTATTTCTTGACATCTCTGTGTAGAGATGGCCAATAATAAGATTGAGTGAGACGTTTCAAAGTCTTAAAGATGCCTAAATGGGCTGCACTCGGGTGATCATGACATTTAGCTATGACGTCATGGCGCGATTCGAAAGGAACCACGAGTTTCCACTCACAGTCAGCAGAGAGAGGGTTGGAATTTTTCATCCTTTTATAGAGACGATCAGAAATTAGTTTCCAATCAGAGAACTTGTGGGGAGAAGATTTGACGTCTTGTACTTTCTTGAGGTACCAAGAGTCTTTGGTAGTAGAAGAAGAAGAAGGGGAGTTTTGAGATGGATCGTCATCAGAAGTGACATTTACGGGAAATGAACGAGAAAGAGCGTCGGCCAAGGCATTATCAGAGCCCCTACGATACTCAATTTTAAGATTAAATTGAGAAAGCCGGACTGCCCATCTCGCCAATCTTCCTGTAGGAGATTTAAGACTGACAAGCCATTTCAGACTACTATGATCTGTATAAACCGTAGTAGGGAAGGGAGAGCCTTCAATATAACCCCTAAATTTTTCTAGAGCAAAGATTAAAGCATTTAGTTCCTTTTCAGTAGTGGCATGGTTTCTTTCTGGTTTAGTAAGAGAACGGCTAGCGAAGGCGACAGGATTATTGATTGCTTAATCTCGTTAAAGGCAAGGAGAGCTTCCTGCGGAAAACTAAAAGCTTTGCCCTTGGGCTGTTTTTTAATTAGGTTGTTTATAGGAGCAGTTACTAAAGAAAAGTTTTGGATAAAACGCCTATACCATGACGCCATGCCTAGAAAACGTCTGACTTCTTTTTGGTTAGTAGGGACAGGGTATTCCAAAATGGCCTTAACCTTGTCACTGTCAGTGCGTAGTCCGTGTCGGTCGACGATGAACCCTAGAAACTTAAGGGAAGATCTGCAGAAAACTGATTTGTCAAAATTGATGGTGAGACCTACTTCTTTTAAACGTTGATAGACACGCTTCAGTAACTCGACGTGTTCGTCATATGAATTACTGACCAGTATTACGTCATCAACGTAGGTAAACAGACGGCCAGCAAACTCTGGTCCAAAGACTTTATCCATAAGTCTCATCATTCTAGCAGATTCATTGACAAGTCCGAAAGGCATGCGGCAAAATTGGAAAGCCCCAACCCCAGGAATGGAGAAACTAGTCTTCTCCCGCGAGTCTGGGTGTAAATTAATTTGAAAAAATGAGCTTTTCAGGTCAATAGAGCTTAGAAATTTAGCATTATTAAGAGAATCAAGTATGTCTTGGATACGTGGCATAGGATATGAATCTATTTTGGTGACACTATTCAGTTTTCTACTGTCTAGGCAGATCCTTAAGTCTCCGTTAGGTTTGGGAACTACTAAGAGAGGGGAATTCCAAGGTGAATTACTTTTTTCAATAATACCCATTCTTAACATATCATTAATTTCAGCCTCGACCCGCTGTTTATAGTGAACTGGTATAGGGTAGTATTTTTGTTTCACTGGGGGATGATCACCAGTGTCAATGACATGTTCTTCAAGATCAGTGAGACCTAAGTTGTTAGAATCAGCAGAAATATTTTTAAAATCAGTGATAATGTTATCAATCTGAGATTTTTGTACAACCGACAGATCCTCATAAGCATGTAAGTGTGTGTTTGTGTCAATTAAAGAGTTGAAAGCAGAGGTACACTGAGAGTCGGTCGTATATTCCAGAATATCCTGACATAGGTTAAATGCCCTAAGAAAATTTACACCTAAAATAAGAGGACTGTTGATATCTGTGCATACATTGAGAGTAATTAGTCTTAGATTGGACTTGTAAGTAATAGGTTTTGTAATGGATCCCAAAATATTAAGTTTAGCGTTATTGCCAACTTTAAGAGTTTTAGAAGATGGCTGAAGATGAGTCTGTAGACCTAATTCCCTAAGCGTCCCTAGCGCATCATTGCTGAGTATAGAAGTTGATGCACCAGAATCGGCCAAGGCCAAGCACTCTGTTCCCAAAATGTTGACTTTGATAAACGCACGGTTGTCAGGCAAGTTTGACTCAAAAAGTGGAGCTATCTTCTGAGAGGAGAAAAAGTTTTTTAAGAAAATTAGATATTCCTGCCATTCCCGGTCAGTAGTATGTTTAGTTAGTTTTGAAGGTTCAGGTTTAAGAGAGAGAGAACATGCTACTGACCGCTTATTCAGTTTTTTGAACAAGTACAGTCGCGAGTAAGCACATTAGGTTTTTTACATTTAAAACATATAGGTGTATTGTATACATTACACTTTGAATAGTGATGTTTGCCACTACACTTTAAACAAGTGACACTATCTTTTTGTAGCATGGCGGAATTATAAGCATTATGGGAGATGGTAGCAACATTTCCCGATAAAGGTTTTTGTTTAATAAACGGTTGATTTACCGATTTAGTAAGATTAGATTTCACTGTGAAACCGGGAACAATAGCAGTATTGCCAGAATTTAAGGCACCTCTATTCTCACATTTGTACTTTGCTATGTCTAGCCTGGAGCACACTGATTTGAGTTCCGCAGTCGAAGAGAAATCATGGAGAGCTAATTTTGCAATATAAAAAGTGTTCATATTTGATAATATTATATCCAACTTCTCAGTTTCAGAGAGTGGTTTAGATAGTTTAGACATCTCATAAAGCATGAGATTGATATACATTTTTATGTCTTCAGATTTATCTTGCAATCTGCCTTTTATTTGCAGTAGAAGTCGTCTGTCATAATCAACAGGTATAAATTCCTCTTTTAGATAATCAAAAAGTTGAGACATAGAAGTTATATTGTCCCTGTAACCGCGGAACCACACCAATGCATCACCAGTAAGTAGATGTGAGAAGTTTGAGAGCAGTTCATGGTCTTGGGCAGAGCAGGAGGCAGCTAATTCTTTAATTTTAGTAATAAATTCTAAGACACAGGTGTGTCCGTCAAAAGTTACACCCCACTTCAATATAGGAGAATTTCTGAGAAAAGGAGAGGAGTGAGAGGGATGAGGAGGAGGGACAGGGATAGATGCTCCCTCAGAGTGTACATCCCCATCGACACCGTTCTTCCGAACGTCTGTGATGCGGTTTTCTTCATCACGGGAAGCAGTCGGATATAGGTGTTGTTTTGACGGTGAAGGACCTCTACTGCGCGGTGGATTATTAGACAACCAAAAGCGGAGTCTATATAACTCCTCCAGTGAGGAAGATTTAGTATGCCTTTGCTCCCTGGTCTGCCCAGTCAGTCTGTTTAAGCGGTCTATGAGGTGAGTCAACCTTGCCCAGCATTTATGAAAATGTGTAGTGGTGGAATACTTGGGGACAAGAGCGCTTAGTTCGGCCAACTTCCGTGCACATACCTCCATTTCTGTTCCCGTATTAAGGGAACCAATAAACTTGTCCTCGACCTCTGCAGCGGCCGGTTCAGCCTTCTCCAGCAGGGCAGCCAACGTCTCCGCTGTGGCACCACGCTCGTGTTCCACTCCCCGCAGGTTGAGCTCGTAGCTGACCTCGTCCTCGACGAGACCGTAGAACGCAGCATGCTCCATTACTGAAATTGATATAAGTACAATTTGAGAGAGAGATACAGCAAATAAGTATAAAATAGGTAGGAACCCAGTGAGAAACTGTCAACAAAGAATTGAGTGCAAACTACGTTGGGCGCTAAATGTAACTATGATTTTTAACTATAGGATTGATGCGAAATAAAAGAAATTAAAAATACAATGAAATATGAAGTTTTATTTATATTACATGTAAAATTAGGTCCTTACAAGAAATACAGGGCGTGGGGATAACTATTCTACTTTGCAGCTCACTTGTTGCACTGTCAGAGGGACTTAAATTACAATATTCTCACTGAGTTGAAAATTACATAGACAGGTAATGAAGTTTAAACTAGACAAATAAGGTTTCAAAAGAAATTTGTATGAATAAGAGACCTAGGCTATCGCTATCCTTAAAATAGGTTTACAACGTGTCAGACTGGATATACAAATACAAACACAAATTAAAATATGGGTTGTTATTCAATATTAAACATTTTACAAGTTCACAAGTGTAATTTAAATCGAGTTGGGAGTGTTACAAAATTGAAAGGAAGGTAGGTAATACTTATATGTATGTAGTTAAGTTAAACTTATGAGAGAGGAGAAGATTAGATACGATTAATGGGCGCCACGCTTATGAACAACTCATAAACGAAGAGAGTAGGGAGAGATGTAGTAAGAGATAAAGATATAAGAACGATTACACCTGAGATTTATATTCCGAGGAAGGGTTGCGAACGCCGGTCTCTCAAGGCCTAAGGTCAGCGAACGAGGGCTCGCCGGGATGGTATCAGCTTCGCAGGTGCTCGCTCCGGACAGGTAGTCCAGTCAAGAATAAGAACTGTCGAGGAAGAAGAAAACACAGCGTTATGCCAAAGCGGTGACATAAAGAGATGTTGGTAATTTGTTTGCCATTTAGCAGATCGACTTACCCGGACGCTGAAGATCGAGGACCAATCAAGAAAATTGCAGTGTACACAATGATGCAGCTTAGGACGCAATTAGCGAGGTTTATCAGGGATAAACTACGTAGGTAAAAAAATGTCTATGCAATAACAGTTCACAGTGACTTTGCTTCACAGTCTTTTAAGTAGAGGTTATCGAGAGAAAAAAAACACTGGGGCGAGATGGGCCCTATTTATATGTTCTGCCACGATTTTTCTAGAATCATGTTTTTAACTAATTTTACTTTACCATCAATCTCGAATTTTCCAAAGTCAGTAGCATAGACAATGCTCACTTGTACATTTCTAGAATGATCCGAATATAGTCTATGGTTAAGAAAATTTGCTAAAGATAAATGAAGAATTATATAAAATCAAATAAAGGAAGATTTGTAGATTATAAATAACTAATTACTTTCATTGTAGATTCGATATTCATAAAGTTATTGATAAAAGTCTTTAGGTACCATAGATAATCTGGACTCAATATGTAGAAGTTCAATTATTAAAGCATGAGAGCTACTCTACGCCAGATGTCAGTTCTGGTGCTGTTGCATGAACGAGATGACAGGATGGCTTTGCATTTAGGTGTGAGAGAGATGACAATATATGTGCGACCTACTTTGCCACTATTTGACACCAGATGGCGCTAAAGTTTGATGAAGTGTGGACTCTCAACGCAAGGTGTTTTTATAAGAAAAAGAGATGGAAATAGCTGGACATCCATGCAAGAATGAGAAGACGTATATCTCTGGATAATTGCTCGTGGAAATAGTTCTGCTGTTCCTCACAAGATTGAGCCAATGGTTCAAAAATTATGATGTTTACTCTGATAAAATTAAAATGTCAAACTTCAGACGTGATAGATGTTTGTTGACAAATTTAAGTGTACCTAAGATGTAAAAATTAGCAATTATTGCTTGGAATTGAGTTAATGAGAATGTATGTACTTTGCAATAAGGGATGTATAAAAACTGTGTTGTGTAAAGGTACAAAATATAGGATAAAAAGCAGAAATTAAGGTTGGTACTATCATAGTTTATTGTGAATGTAACATATTAAAAAAATGATATGTTACAAAACTAATTCGGTAATAGTAGTTTGTTACACAAGGGACGTAAGCGAGCTATTACAGAATGGAACGTTCTATCTAAACAATACACTGTGTTGCACATGCCAACTTACACAGCCTCTTACCATACTAGTAAATCCTAGTTACCGAGCAGTATGATGTAAAAGCTATTTAACTAGGTAACCAGGATTTACTAGTATGGTAAGAGGCTGTGTAAGTTGGCATGTGCAACACAGTGTATTGTTTAGATAGAACTTTCCATTTTCAAATTACTTTGTAAAGTAACTTGACCATTCAAGCTATGCAAAACTCCTTGGTCAAACAATATTTTTCTCATAAAATGATAAGAAAACTATTTACTGTAGAAAACAATGAAAATGGCGGCATTTCATCGAATTAAATGTTTGTTCACTTGCGACGACTGTATTATAATTAAAAATAGTAGTAGTAGTACATTTACAAGTTTTTGCAAATAAATTTGAATAAATATTTTCTCTCTAATAAAAAAATCATTTTGTCATTGCAATATAAATGGTTTATTTACCTAGCATGAATGATGTAAAGTAGAATGCTTACCTCGGTTGTAAGTAGCTATTACACCCTCAAACTATTAGCGCGCTTTGCGAGCTGCGCTCGCACGGGTGCAAATTGGATCTTGTTCTGTAATAGCTCGCTTACGTCCCGTGTGTAACAAACTACTATTCAAGCAAATCCAAATGCCGTTTTATATTTACATATACCGAGTGGATTTTTCAGAAACTAGGTAATTTAAATATTTACCAATAGTTTATCAGTACCTTGAAAATACATTTAAATAAATAATATTGAATAATCAGAAGTACAATGTAACAACCTTGATAATTTAAGGTTTATGGTCAAAGTTCAAATAATTACAGACATTTTTCAAGTAGCAGATACCCTAAAAACTAATACGATAGTTGAAGAAACTTGTCTGTCCCCAATCATTATGCAGACACAAATAAAAGTGATGTGCTCTTAACCTTTCCAAAGGTCGGGACCACATGTTTTGTGAAAATATAATTCAAGGCCAACTAGTTTTGCTTAAGTGTAAATTGCTAATACTTAAACATCATCTAGCTTCTTTATTTTATGTAAATGATACAGGAATATCGTGATGAAAAATATCTACCGGAGGCCCTAGATTTATTTATTTTCTAAAGTAATAATGTAATCAATCAGGACTAGGTATATATTACGGCGTAATTTTGGACATTTCATCTCTATTTATTTTTGTACTAGCTGCGTCGAGGCGTGCGGTTTCACCAGCGTGGTTTCCGTTCGCGTAGCAATATAAAAGGGTTGTAATTAATTGATCAACAAACTAACCTTACCTAACCCACAAAAATACTAACTGAGACCTAAACCACCACTTTGCGTCCATTGCAGTATTTTAGACGCTTATTTACTTATTATTTTTTGTGGCTTAATTAATTATTTCTCATATAAAAATAAAAGCAGCCTATGTGTTATTTCAGACTTTTCATCTATCTTTGTGCCAAATTTCTATCAGATCCGATCAGCCATGATGAGTAACAACTATCCTTGCTTATTTATAATATTATAACTTACGCATTTATAATAGTAGTACGATAATAAATACACAAATACGGTTTTACTTACATATTTAATCAAGTAATTTAAGACTTCCAATAAATATCAGGTCTTTGATATTTAAGACCTTAAATGTGTTATTAACAGTAATTAACGGCTCTTTATAAATAGGTACAGTATAAGTCCAGCATTATTAAATTAATTGTGTGAAAGAACCGGTGTTCTTTGAGGATAAAGCTGACGCGTTGATGTCTTTTATACCAAAACAATTTTATTGACGTTAATCTAAACTGAAAAAAAAATAGATTGTAGGTTTTATTTGATACACGTTATATTGGTATATAAATGTACCTAGGTACTGTTTTATAACTGAAAAAAATAACTGTAACAAAAAGTTAATAAGTATAAAGTTAAGAATACACATATCTAAAAGTATAGAGGAAACATAAAATGCAGCTACATTTATTTTTAACCGACTTCAATAACAGTAGGAGGTTCTCAAACGCATTCATCGGATCTTTTTTTATTTATTTTTTTTACATAAAAAAAATACCTGTTACTCGATTACTCGAAGACGACTTGACCGATTTGAAAATTTCTTTTTTTGTTTGAATGACTATGAGACCAACTAGGAAGTACACCCTGTACTTCCTAGTTGGTCCCATTGTCATCATGGCAGTATGGGATCCTGGAGAAATCAAGGGAACTCTTCAAATATTATAGGCACACTTATAGGGATTTGGGAGTTTTCTTAAGTAACTCGTGCTTTTGCTTTCGGTAAGCAACATTTGGTGAAGTGGGACTGATGATGAGGACCACAGGTGATCATCGAAAACATTAATTAAATACCTACTACTCAAATATTTCACGGGCCCGATACGTTTACTTTAATATGGTTTATAAGCAATTTTCAAGTATTCTCATCTGGTAGTCATCATCTAACGATGATGATCTGGTGATGGAAGATTCAACAACTCGATGGTTAGGAGTTGGAGGATAATTCTTTAAATATCGTTGATAGGTAAATATTTAAAGTTGTTATTTTTCAGGTAATTTAGATAAGCTGATGATGGAAGGTAAAACTCCTTAACGCTTAGGAGTTAAAGTATGTTTTGTACCACAAACACGAATAGAACTTTAGGTTGTATATTCTTTCAAGTAATTTGGGTGGTTTGGTGTGGTTTTAATGGTAGAAGGTTAAACTGCGTAGCAGTTAGGGTGGTGCTTGTCTGAGCGTTCTAATTTAGATAAGTATGGGCTAAAGTTTTAGTTGTTGCACATTGCGCTTATCTATGCGGTTTCTTTAGGTAGATTTCTTACACTCAAAATGGAAAAATAAACAAATTTAAAAAAATTAAACCGCCTTCAAACAAAACTGCAAACATAAAGTCGGTGTCAAACCAAAAGTTACAAGAAAAAATACTTAAAATCGTGAAACAATAATACACAATATCTCATGCGCGGAATGGTGTGAAACCTATCAAATACATAATAATATATACCGACTTTAATCAGATTAGTACCTAAGTTCCAAGATTAATCAGAAAAAGGCTTGCACGTTCATACTTAGAATTGAATGATTCAATTTATTTTCAATTTTACGTGTTTTTGGGAAATGAGTTTTTGTTTGCAGTTTTATGTTTTTATGTACACATACAAACTAATATTATAAAGAGGTTTGATGTTTGAGGTAATCTCTGTAACTACTGAACCGATTTTGAAAATTCTTTCAACAGTAGAAAGCTACATTTGACGACTTTCGTGGCCGAGTGGTGTACGTACCGGTTTTCAAGGTGCCGCTATCTTTGAAGGTCCCGAGTTAGATACTTATTATTATTATTAAATATTGAAAACCAACTTTTCAATATTTACTCGGGTCTGGGTGTATTTGTTTCCAATTTCCATAATACTAGTGTATAACTTTGGTATTGGAACAATATATGTGATGGTGTCCAATATTTATTTATTTTATATTAGTACATTATTGCGAGTACGGGGAGTTCAGGTACCTACAACACGAGTAAAATCGCCAGTAGCAGCTGGTATATACTTTCTATACTTATTATAAAGAGGAAAGATTGGATTTTTGTATGTCTGTAATGGTTAAACTCATTATCATCATCATCAGCCATACAACGCCCGCTGCTGGGAATAGGCCTCCCCCAAGGATCTCCACAACGATCGGTCCTGCGCTGCCCGCATCCAGCGGCTTCCCGCGACCCACGACCTTTCGCTATCCGGGCGACTGCTCTAACCACTGAGCTACGGAGTCGTTACGAGAAGAGTCGAATTTATCAAATACTTCTTACACACTGGAAATCGTGGGTTCGAGTCCCATCGGAGCTGGTTGTGAGACGGGTCGATTTTTTCTAAATACTTCATTTTCCATTTTTCAACCATAAAAATTGCATTGTGAATGCAAAAAAGTAAAAATTTAAATAACTTGCCATAGTAATTTCTTCTTTGGCGATTGTCAAATATCTGGAAAGGTATTTCTTTCGCGTGTGGGGGTAGTAATATCTTCACATTGATGAAATTAACGCTGGCTATACAGCGTGTAAGAAGTATTTGATAAATTCGACGCTTCTCGTAACGACTCTGTAGCTCAGTGGTTAGAGCAGTCGCCCGGATAGCGAAAGGTCGTGGGTTCTAAGTTATTTAAATTTTTACTTTTTTGCATTCACAATGCAATTTTTATTATTGAAAAATGGAAAATAAAGTATTTAAAAAAAATCGACCCATCTCACAACCAGCTCCGATGGGTCTCGAACCCACGACCTTTCGCTATCCGGGCGACTGCTCTAACCACTGAGCTACGGAGTCGTTTTTTCTAAATACTTTATTTACCATTTTTCGAAACTAAATAAATAAAAAAAACACTTAAAAAGAGTCTTTTAAATCTGAGCCAAAATCCAAAGGTCGCTCTATAGGCGCACTCTGTGTCGGGACCAAGAAATTTGTATGTTGTGTCGGGACGCACATCGTAGCATAACGGGCGCGCTGCAGTCAACTTTGCGGCGCGCTAGAGCACAGAATACTGAGGTATTTTATTTTACTCTTTGTAGAGGTCGTAATATTTTTCGAACCTAAAAAACAAAATTGACTGTCTGAACACGCTCTACAACTATGATAATAGAAATTTTTTGGATGTCTATCAAGAGATAAAAGAAAATAGAGAAATACAAACACTACATATAGGTAAGTAAGTGAGGTGGCTTTTCGATCGATATCTCAATAACGATGAACGAAAGGTGAAAAATGTAAAAAAGCAACAAAAAAGTATACCTATTGCATCAAAATCGTATCTCAACGGATAAGAATATGAATGAATAATTTATTTGTCAAAAACATACTTTGTTACAGTCCACTCTCAAAAGGGTATACTTTGTTTAAAATTTAATTCAATACATTATTTCATTAATGTATAGGTATTTCAATTAAATTAGGTGATCAATAACATAACTAGAAAATTGGATAATATTAATAAATAAAAAAAACCGGTCAAGAGCGAGTCGGACTCACACGCTGAGGGTTTCGTACCATCATAAACGTAAAAATGTTTTCATCGGCGAGGCTAGATTCGTCAGAGCATAATTGCGGTGTAGAATATTGTAGTTTTAGGTCAACACCAGCTTTTGACCGATAGTGGAACTAATATAATTTTTGTTGATGATTTCTGAAAAAGTTTACTATTTAAAAACATCGTTTTATTTTTCCTGTAATCTTTACATAAACTTCTATCACATAAAATAATTTTAGATTTTTCTCTATGCAAACTTCGGAGATAAGGGGGTTTTTTTTTGCATTTTTGATCAAAAGTCGAAAACTATGCGGCTTATGAAAAAAAGAAAAAAGTTTTAAGAATGTGCAAGCAGTTCTCTTTCATATGATACCCCGTATGCCCTAGTAGCCTCACTTCGACTTTTTAAGACCCCCTTTCAGTCTCTGTTGCAAAAAATATATAAATATTTCTATATTATTATTTCTCTCTTATTTGCAAAATAGTTCAGCAAACGTCCTCTAAAATAGTTCCAAATTTGAAGTTGATAGCATTAGTAGTTCTCGAGATGTCCAGTTGTGACAGACACTGACGGCCGGTTTCCGAAACGCCAATTAAAATTAAATTACTTACCTAATTCCCAATTAATCTCCAATTAATTGTAGAGTGCTCGTCAGATAAGTCTGCGCGCGGTAAAAATCGAATACTAATCTTTTCTATAACATTAGAACAAAAAAATGCACTGTAACTAGCGCCAAAAACGCGCCAGCCACGTGCAGAGTTATCTGACACACACTCTAGTTTGGGTTTCTGAAAGAAAAATGTGACAGACTGTCAACAGTCTGTTAACAGACTGTCAACAGTCTGTTAACAGTCTGTCAGTGCCCATACAAATCTCAAACCATTTCTAGATTTGTGTTTCTGAAAGCATAATCACATGATTTAGGTACAAACTGTCATCGCTTGAAAAATTAATTGAAGAAATTCGGCCAATTAACTGAGAATCAAATAAATTTTACTAAGTATTTAAATTATTCCAGTCAATTGAGTTAAATGTTCCCTTAATACGATTTTTAAAAGTGATAATTCATAATATTTCGCTCGCCGTGCGATTTCTTTTGCTACTTTTGCAATTCGTTCCGTGGTTCGTTACGGTGTCAAAAACATTTATCTAGAGCTACACGTTAGGTGGCGCTAGGGATCAAATAATTTTTCATCTCTCAGATTCGGAAAGTGATAAATATTTAAACTGAGCAGCGGGTCCAAAACTATCCGTTTCACCCTAGGGTGGAAATGAATTTTAAGAATAAACTGAATTTGGTTACAGTCAACCACAGAGTTACCTCATCGGCAATGAAAAAGTTTTCAACTAATTATGTATGGGGACGGGACTTGCAAAATTTAAAAAAAAATGAATTTTATAAAATCGCGAATATCTCAAAAACGGTGCGTCTCGTAGCGTAGCTAAAATCTAACAAAATTTTCAACCCCCTATGGTACTCCGGAGATAGTTAGGAGGCATCCGATAGACATAGAAAAAAAAATTTGTTCAAAAAATTTTTTTTGTTTAAAATATTTATTTTTTTTAATTTTTTTTTAGTTCTAAAATTTTTTTTTGGTATTACAAAACTTCAATTTTTTTATATACCTATTATTGAAAAAACAGAGAAAGCGAAGTCCCCCCGCCACTTTTCTTTTATTTTTCTAGATAGTTTTAGTTGTCTTTATTGCTTTTCTTATAGAGGGGGATGAAAAGCAGAGTGTATATACTTTCCTTATTTTCGAAATGAAAAGTAGAGTGTATTACTCGGCCGCAAAATTATTTTCATCTCGGGCGACGTATATTGAATCCCTCGCTGCGTTCAGGATTCTACTTTAGAATCCATCGCTGTGCTCGGGATTATACTCTAGAATCCTTCACTGCTCTCTGGATTCAAAATAGCGCCCTCGCCGTAAATATGTTATTTTGCTCCCTTGTAATACAATCTACTATTGTTGATTTGTCCTGCAATAAGTACCAACAAAAAAAAACAGTCAGAGATAATGGATACAATATGTATGATGAGTAGGTACTAATTCGATTGACTTCAGTCAGGGTGGCCAAACTAACAATAATTAGCAGTCAATTACCTAATTGTGAGATAATTTTCGTTTAAGAAACCCAAGGTGCTTTTAATTGGGAATTAATTGCGACAGTCTGTTAGCTTATTTTAATTTTGATTGGCGTTTCAGAAACCGGGGCGGTTAGTCTCATCATAAGCACAGCATAGATATAAGTACTGCCCATAAGGGTTTCTTTTAACCATTTTGGTACGGAAACCCTAAAAACGATGTCAAAAATGTCAGTATTTCAGAGTCAAATAGGCTATACAATTATTTATCAATAACATGTCAATACGATTATTCACCATTCAAAAATTCATTTATACTATAAAATGATTTCTCAAGAAGCCATGTCTTTAATTTCTTCTTAAAATAGTTCATTGGAAGTTCCCGAATAGCCCTTGGAATGCGATTATAGATTCTCACCGCTATTATGGAACAGTTTCTCTGGCAAAGTGTGCTTTTACATGCAGGAGTTCTTAGCTTTGTAACGGAGAACCGAGTTATTACAAAAAAAACTTAATTTAACCCCTTTTACACCAAGATTTCCTATGTGGAAATCTTGGCCTACAAATTGAAGTTAAGCTTTTCTAGACCCCCGCCACGAAATATTCCAAATTTAGCTTTGACGGTTCACATGCATTTCACACCCCTTTTTCCGACGTAATGGCTGGACTAAGTGAATCGCGCGCTTGGCCTGCGATCGTAGAGGTTAAGTAACTTTCGCATTTATCGGTCAAGGGATGGGAGACCAAAAATTTATTACCTCGAGTACCTCCTTGCTTCGGATGGCACGTTAAGCCGGTGGTCCCGCAGGCTTATTACCGTTCTTAAAGTGACAGTTGCAATCGTGACAATTAACAATAATCGCTCCTAAAACACATATTCGTATTACCACAGCCATCTCTATCGTCTTCTACAAGCCATGCGCATAAAGTTGGCAACGTAGTTTTAAGTGAACCGATTTGACACCGTTTGCACCGTTTGACAGGTAAACAGCGACTAAACCTCGAGTACTGAATCCTATGGAGATGGCATATCTTCTATACATCTATACAAATAAATAAAATTGGAGTGTCTGTTTGTAACATTAAATAACCGCTTTTTACTACATGTATATGATTAAATATACGGTACATATACCAAAATGACATGTTTTACAATTTTTGTGTCTGTCTGTTTGTTCCGGTTAATCTCTGAAACGGCTGGACCGATTTTGACGGACCGATTAATACGACAATTAGAAGTAGTTTAAAATTGAATTCCAAGATTTTCTTATATTGTGACTTAGTTACACCTCACTTTTTCGTAGGTATGCCACCTCCATAGGATTTAATACTCAGAGGAGTAAACCGGTTCACAGCAATGTTGCCGTTCCGTATCATAGCATGGCTTGTAGAAGACGATAGAGACGGCTGTGCCTGTACCGATTGCAAACCAACCGCAACTAGTAGCAGTCGCGTTGCAATTGTACAATTAGCAACATGTTGCTTGTTTTGGTAATAAGCCTGCAGGCTGCGTTTGCAATCGTTAATACTACTCACCATCCGCATTGGGCCGTACCTTGCTTGTGCTCCAACAGTGGAGACATTGATAGCTGATGATAGATAGGTATTATCTTTACCCCATACTAATATTATAAAGAGGAAAGAAAGATTTGATTTTTGTTTGTTACTACTACTAGATACTACTACATTATTTCCGAGCGAGATTAGGCTAACTATATAATATTTTATCCCGATATTCATATGGGAACATATTTTATATATTTATGAGATATGGATGCATGTAAGTTGTTAATTATTATTAAATAAACGTAAAATAACATAATAGATTTATTGCCTCTTATGAAGTAACTAACAACTTATCAGCTTTGGGCCTCAGGACAGCTAGGTTATTGAAGAAGGCCGTTATAAAACACATTCGCCACCATAAATCAATAAATAAAACAAATAAGTTATAAAAATAAATTGTTTTATTAACGCATTAGTAATAATTAATAACACAAAAACACTACCAAGTTAAACGCATCACGTGATCAGTCTTCCGTTTTGAAGATTTGATGAAACCAAGGAATTGGAGTTCGGCAACTGCGCGCGTAAATCGGACTCTGGAACAAAAAAAATACTTATTAATTATTAAATCTTGGCTCAACGGACTAACATGAGATAGATTACTTACTTCACTTAAGATTCATTTACAGCGAAGTCCTCTGTATGGCTAATTTATTTTAACATAAAACTATAATAATAAAGAAAATGTCCACAACGTGAGTACTTGCTTAACTGGAGGGAATAAAGTGTATCAAAATATTTGTACCTACACAATTTGATAACTGCTGTAAGTTTTCAGTCAGGAATTATTTAGTTAGTTAGATCATCCTACTAATATTATAAATGTGAAAGTTGAGATGTTTGGATGTTTGGATGATTGTATGTTTGTTACTCAATCACGCCAAAACGGCTGAACGGATTTGGCTGAAATTTGGGACACAGATACTTTGAAGCCTGGAGAGGAACGTAGGCTACTTTTTATCACGGAAAAATATCACAATCCCGCGCGATAACGTCGTGTAGTCCACGCGGGCGAAGCCGCGGGCGGAAAGCTTTAACTACGTAGTTAGTAGGTTACATACTGAGATTTTCAATTATTTTATGCATTTACAATGCAATTCTGTAAGTATAGGAAAAATGTGACAGTAAAAAAATCACGAGCCCTATAAGTAGCTGAAATCTACTTATAGGCCTGAAAGCTACTTATAGGGCTCGTGGTTTTTTACTATCACATTTTTCCTATAGGTTACATACTGCTTGCTTATCTCTTAAAAAAGTACTTTTTCGAATGTCCAAAACCAATAATAGTTCACCTTATATGCAGTTTAGCAGGCACTTGCTGTATCTGCGCGTCATGCTCGGGGCGGTCATCTTCGAGGCGCAGTACGGCGATAAAAGCTTGCAGTCAGTCGTCAAAGTTGATGTGTTTGCCGCACTCACGGTGCAGCTTGTAAGCCACGTAAAAGTAAGTAAGTGGTCTAGTAAAGTGGCGCTTACACTCACGCCCGATGGGAGGATGCAGCAGGAAGTGCAGGAACATTGCAATGTTTTAGGTTATGCTATATATTTACTAGCCACTTACTGTATCTGCGCGTCATGCTCGGTGCGTTCTTCTTCGGGGCGCAGCACGGCGATAAAGGCTTGCAGCCAGTCGTACAGGTTGATGTGTTTGCCGCACTCGCGGTGAAGCTTGTAAGCCACGCTGACGTCCGGCAATGTGGCGCTTACACTCTCCACCGATGGCAGGATGCAACAGGTACACTGGAAAATAACAATAACTACAGTCGTCACAAAATAAGATGCCCGTTTTGACACATGCTAAAGTGACGTGATTAGGCATGTAACCATACGAGTCTGTGATCGATTCTCGCGATTAATCGATTAAGGTTCTGAGTAACTAATCGATTATAGTAGGTTTGCAACTTATGTGGATTAAGACTAAAGCTATTATTATAAAATGTTAAACTCACTATAAAGGTAGTTATACTTTTAATAAACATATTATTAAAGTATAAATTGACCTTTTATGTTATATAAACTTGAATCGAATCCAGTTAAATTGCATATTTATATAAGAGCGAACGCGCACTTGTGATTTTTAATCGGGCGATAGTTTGGTCGTTCTCGGATTCAGTATAGAGTTATATGGCAGTGGCAATCGTCAGTGCGCTTAAACTATCGAACGATCAAACTATCGAAAATGCCTGGCCGATAGTTGTACGATCAAACTATCGCACAACTATCGGCCGGGCAGTAATGTGCATGAAGGACTATGTGAGCGCGCGCACTGCATTCAACTAAACTATCGCCCAACTATCGGTAGACTGCGCATCCAGTATCGAACTATCGAAAATGACTGGCCAATAGTTACTACAACTATAATAGTTACAGTTATACAACTATCGGACAACTATCGGCCTGTGCATGAAAGACTATGTGAGCGCGCGCCCGGATTCAACTAAACTATCGGTCGACTAAAAATCACAAGTGCTCGCAGGTTCTCAAAACCAAACTATCGGCCGACAGTTTGATCACGATCGTCTTACGATTCCGACTAAACTATTGGTCGACTTAAAATCACAAGTCGCGTTGGCTCTAAAAGTGCAAGTATTTTAACTACAGCTCACAGCATAGACATAGTCATAGAGTAGCTACCTAGGTACATTACTTATTATAGCGGCCTGTACACGTTGGCCCAACCATTGGCCAATACGTCGTATATTACTTAACACTTTTGAAAGAACCTTTTTAAATGTCTTGTTCGTTCAAAAGTGTCAATGTACGATGTATTGGCCAGTGGTTGGACCAACGTGTACAGGCCGCTTATGATGAACGCACGCTTGTCCGATGCGAACGCTTCGAACAAGCCGAACGAAACGTGTTTTAAGAAATCTCTGGAAAGGTGAACGTGACGATTCGACATGGTGAGGTGTGCAAGGTTGTCTAGGTTTTATTTAAAGAATTTTATTATTTTTTTCATTCGGTTCATATGAAACGTTCTTCTTGGATAAGTTTGCGTTTGCCTAGAAACCGTTTTATCGAAATCATTGTTGCCAATTCATAATTTCACTAATGCCAATCTAGCTTTCACACAAAAAAGATCAATTTTACAAATTAATCTATTAAAGTGGTTATAACGATTATTTCGATAAAATTGAATGAGGCTGGAGAAATCTTGCACGCAACGGTTACAACACTAGTATTTAAAAAAATAAAGACTGAGAACGTAACTGTTTTTCGAGACGTTTCGTAGTTAATAGAATCTGCGTTTACTTTAGAATAAACGCAAAAATAATACGCGGAATACAATTTGCCTTAATTTATGATGCGTTAAAATATGTAACATATTATTTTCATACACCTTTGATAAGTAATCAGCATTTATTTGTTTTTTTGGTTTTCGTAACCAGTTACATTCTAGAGTCATTCATTACCATGTGTCAAAACGGGCATCTTAATTTGTGACGACTGTAATCACAACACGAAGATTATCAGAACAATTTCAAAGTAACAACTGACATTGTGGAAGATATCGCCTTGCATAGTTATTGGTATTAAGAGAAACCGTTTAAAAAGGCCTATGGAAAAAGGTATGATGAGCTAAAGAACACCTTATAAAACAAATGAGTAAGTATGGTGATCTTTTGCAAGTTTAGAAATTAAAGGCTATTTTTACAAGACTGTCCAAAAAAAGGAATGTGTTTAGGGTTAATGTATGTATGTGAGTTTCTTTATGCCACCATAACTTTTGAATGCTTTAACGGGTTTTAATGTATGAGGTATCATTAAAAACGATAAATCACCCCAAGTAACACTGGCTATATATATATTTTGTTACTATTCAATATGGCGGACGTGTGGCTCCATAAGAAATTTAAAAAGAAAATTATTTTCTTCAATTATAACAATATGGGTATCAAATGAAAGGCCTCGACGAGTACATTTCAAATATAAATATTTTGTATACATAATCACAAAAAGATACTTAATTTAATGATTAAACAAAAACACGACTGCCAAATTCGAACTGAAAAGTAAAAAACAAGCTCTCATTGCAGTAGGGTAGGGTGACCTTTTAAATTTAAGTATTCCACAGCATGGTACCCCGACAGCTATGAGAACTTATTTTTATGTTTTAGTTCGATTACAGCAGTCGTGTTTTTTATTTTTAAATTATTATTTTTTAAGTTAAGATATCTCATTGTACATGTTTTTTCATGCTGCTTTTACAACTCTGCCGGACAGCTGTGAATCCAGCGTTAATCTATTATTTTGATTCTACGTAACCTACATACCTGTAAATAATGCACAGGATTACTCAGTGCGGTGTGTTGAGCACCGCGCGGTGACCCCACTATTTGCTTCCTGACGTTACCCACATCAGTGAAGAAGAATATCTCGTGAAACGTTTGCGTGTGCGGCGGCTGTAGCCCTTTGGTGAACATGTCATCCAAATAACTCACAAATCTAGACCGCACCATTTCAAACTCTGATTGAATTCTATCGGCTCTAGTTGCTTTTAGAAGTTTCTGAAACAACATGTTATTGATGGCGAATCAATGGCACACGTGCCATTGATGGCACGCGGGACAAAATTTTGGGCTTGTCACTGATCACGAAATTATGCACTAAGAAAAAAGTGTGAAGGAAGCCGGTATTGTATGACGAGCGAACTTATGAATAAGGTGCAGCGCAGACGACCCACTTTTTGTGTGATCGAGTCTGCGGAGCACAAAAAGTCTGCATGGCGCGCAAAAACTCGGTCGTGGATTTTTCACAGACTCAACGCACACGACGCACATCCTCGATCATTCTGTGGGCTGAACTGTAGGGACGTAGACGCTATGGAAATACGCTATGGACAGACTAAAGTGTGCGCCATCTGCGTTAGCGCGCGTTGAAGCAACGTTCTATTTTTTTTCGCACACTTTTGTGCGGCGCGGCGCGGTCTGCCCGAATTACACGGATTTTTTGTGCGCCGGACTTTTTGCGTGTCGTTAGCGTTACTGCATATAATTGCATAAGTTCTATTTTCACAGACTAAAAAGTGCGTCACGCACGGATAGTCTGTCGTCTGCGCTGCGCCTAAGGAGTTGTTAGTTGAAAGTATTTGAAAAATGGAAAATGAAGTATTTAGAAAAAATCGACCCATCTCACAACCAGCTCCGATGGGACTCGAACCAACGACCTTTCACTTTCCGGGCGACTGCTCTAACCACTGAGCTACGGAGTCGTTTTTTCTAAATACTTCATTTTCCATTTTTCAATAATAAAAATTGCATTGTGAATGCAAAAAACTAAAATTTAAAATAACTTGAAAGTATATATGAAATTATTTGTATTTTCCCAATAATCACAAGTCGAAATAATTTGATGGCAGACCTTATTTCTTTTAAAAAAGGGCTTGTTGATGAATAAAGGTTCGCCAACCCATAATAGGGTAAAAACAATAAGGAGAACAAGAATATAAAAGATAAATAAGAACATCAGATTTAAAACGAATATGTAAACAAACATTTAAAGTTAAGTATGATTAACAACTATTTAACTCATTACAATTAAATTGTGGCGTTTTCCTTGATGTACATTATTTTTTTAAATGTTAGTACATTTTACAGATACAAGTAACATTATTTTTTTAAACCCAAATTACCTCTTTTAATTTATATCTGTTTCCAGGAACATTTTCTGTGTCATTTTCAAATTCCTTATGCTCTTTTGTTGAACTAGTAGCTTCAGTATTTGCATTTTCTATTTGCCTCAAAAACATGAGCAAATGAACTCTAATGGTCTTCACAAATGAATCTCCTAGATCATTATTTAAGGCAATGTTGCTTAAATTATTCTTAGTAGGCGTTGATCTCAGAGGTTTGATGGGTGAGACAATTTTCAAAGCAGCATTAACAATTTTCAATGCATTTTTTATGCTTTCAGTTAACTTTACTTGAGATTGAAATTTTACCAACATCATACATTCTTTAAATTCTGGTGTTGTTGTTATGAACTCTGTTGCACATTTTGTATAAATCTCTCTAACCTGAAACATACATGCATTCTAAGCAAAAATATATTTTTGGGACTAAAATTTTGATTGTTGTCTGTGCAATCTTTCATGTGTAAATTATACAAGTTCATATAAAAAAAATACATACTGATTTACCCAATATATTCTTTGGAATATCTTTGGCGAAACACAGTAGGAGCCTTACAGACAGGTAGAATGTATACAAATAATCATGGAACTTATGCAATTCTTTCACCAAAACGTCTCTGAAGAATTTGTCGTCTTCAAAAAGACCTATTTTGGTTGCGCTGTCCATTTGTGCTTCAACGAACGGCCGAAAAGACATCAATTGTCGGATGCTTTCTAAATCATCTAAAGTTAAATTCATTACAGCTTCTTCAATTTTATCTCTTGGACAACATAACGATTTGATATTGTCTCCATAAAAGTGATCCATCATGCAATACTGTAAAAGTAAAAATTATGGTCATTAATGGCATATATTATACTATGCACATACCAATATAGTTAAAGCCACTTTACTTCTACAATCTTTGAGACTTACCTTTATACTTTGAATCAATCCTGTTACAGAGAAATCGTAGAACAAAAATACGTCTGTTAGCAGTTCAATTGCCTTTCCTGATAAATGGAATGAACTAGTATGAGTCAAGAATATATCTTCTAAAACCTATAATAATAAAACATTTAAGTAAATAAATAAATTAAAACATTTAAAATAAATAAATACATTTAAATCCTATAATACCATTCTATTAATATTATAAATGCGAAAATTTTGTATGGATGTATGTTTGTATCAGGATCGGATGCAAAACGGATACTTTTTATCCCGATATTCTCACGGGAACGCAAACCACGCGGGTGTAACCGCGGGCGGCCGCTAGTACTACATAATTATTATAGTCTTGCTGGATTAACATTCAACTTAGAACTTACTTGATTCATGTATACTGGAGAGGAGTGTGAATGAAATACTTTGATGAGTAACTTAGATGAGACATGGTATGGAAATGATTTATGCAGTGCTGACACCGAAGTTGCAACCCCAAAAACAAATACTATGGGCAGTGATGTTACATAAGAACTGAAAAGGAAATTAGGAGTTTTTAATGCTATATCTTTTTCATTTAAACGATCAATTACATAAATGATAAGTTTATACCTCACAATCATTACAAAATCTTGCAGAATACTGCAGTTGAAGCTTTCAAAATCTGGTATAATTATAACTAACTGTCTATTAGCAATCATTTGTTTCTTTTTCTTAGGTGAAGCATTTGTATAAATAGCATTATACCAATTTTGTAATACTCTCATGGTACATTGACTTTTTTTAAGCTTCTTTTGAGTGATACTGTTTTCAAAATCATCATTCTCCATGCTCTGAAAAAAAAACCATGTTAGTAATTTTTTTGCTAAAAACTTCTTTAGAAAGTGTATGTATTAAAATTATATTTTATTGTGTTAAACATTTGTCTGTTGTACTTTTATGTTTTATAAATAAATTAAATCAATACCGATTTGTCCGTTCCATGTATCAGCTGCCAAACGGCATTTTCCACCAAATGCTTCAAGCTACAGGCATCTTGTGAATTCACCATCGCAATGTGTGGTGTAACCTCATCTCTGTAATCCATAGTTATATTTTGTTACTTTAGCAGATTTTATCATGACATTTTTGGAGCTTAAGTTTATTACAGTATAGCTTACTCCACTAGTTTTTTTTTTCAAAAGTAATCTATTTGACTGAATTTAAAATAAATTAGTAAAGGGGCTTTTAAGCAAAATCTTTGCTTTTTTATATTGTTTTTGATTACTACCTACATTATTAATGTTAGCCAAATATTTTAATAAATAAATTTTTAGTAAAAATTTCATTTTCATAACAAGCTTTTTGCTGACTGTACTTAAATATTGTATTGCCATCTAAACCAAACCTGTATACAAAATTTCAGCTCCATCAGACACTGGGAAGTAGGTCAAATTAAGCTTGCAAGATTTGTCCCCCATTAACTAACATGGCAAGTAAATAAAAAGCTTGTAATAATGTAGGAGTTGTGTGAAGATATAAAATTTCACATTAAAATAGTATTTACCTTATGATTTCTACTAAAGCCACAAATTGAGAGACATGATCAGGCTGATTTACGCCAGTCAGTAAGGTTGCGCTAGGCACAATGCCTTCAATTATGTCATACTCATTGTTGCCGTAAAATGATTTTACATAACTAACAATGTCATTGAGAAGTACACTGTAAGTTCTATGATGGAGTTTCTGAAGCAAAATAACAATAGTAAGAAATTTAAATGTTGTGCACTACATAGATATTTCAAATATATTTAAAACATATCAATAACAACTTACCTGTATCTCATTTTCAAAGTATTCCCAATTTGATTTGTAAGTTGTATACCATGGTTCTTTTTTAAAAAGCTTTTGAAAGAGATTAGTTTTCCTTTTTGTTTGTTTTGATGTAGTAAAGGTGTTTTTAAACAGAAATACACCCTAAAAATTGTTTAAAGGAAGCATTAGCAGCATTTATGATAAAAGTTAGACCAAGATTACCAATAAGTACAATGAATAAAACATCATTGAATAAGTACAATAAACTTGTCCATTGATGGCTATTGAGTGGTCTCTTAGGGCTCGTGCAGCGTGCCGGCGATATCGCACGACTTTGGTCGCACCGACTCGCAGCGAATCTATCTAGCACTGGTCGTCAGTCGCTGGCACGCTGCACTAAGCCGTTTAATTATAAAATGTTAATGTAAGATAGAGTAGATGTTTACACAAACCTTTGACACAGAGATTGTCGATTCCATCGTTGTGATATTGCAATATTACTGAAGAAACACTTTTTACATGCTTTTTATATGCATCATAGCTTCTTATAAATTACTTTGTAATGTAAACTAATTTAATTTAACAACAACACAAGGTGAACACAAGCAACACACACGCCCGCCTCGCCTTTGCGATTTTGACACTTGACAGATGACTGACAGACATACGGTGCATTCCGAGTCAGGCTGTTAAGCCCCCAGTACACGATGGCCGATCATGGTCGGTGACCATGACCAATAAATACATCGTACATTGACACTTTTGAAAGAACCTTTTTAAACTTGTTCGTTCAAAAGTGTCAATGTACGATGTATTGGTCATGGTCGCCGACCATGGTCGGCCAACCTGTACTGGGGGCTTTATATGCCGCGCCGCGGCTATTATAGCCGCTACACACGCTCCTATCCGACCACCGATTTGGTGCGGGCGAACTTCACTGCAGATCTGATCCGCGCCTACACACGTTCAAACCAAATCTGCCAGACCAAATCGGTCGGCGCTACACACGTTCCGATTTGGTCTGGCCGACCTCTAGCCGTTGTTGCAGTGTTGCCAGCCACTGCTAATCTCCCAATATTATTATTATTTATAAATACTGAAAACATCAATTTGCTTGTAATAAATAAATTAAAAATATTATCGGTTTTTAATGTTTTATTACTACAAAAAAAACAATTTCATTATTTTTTAATTTTCTGATATTTTCATTAAAACACTAAACATGCTAAATATTTACTAAAATCAGCACTTATTGATGAGGTGTTATGCCCTTTTTATTGCTAGTTTTTAAACAAAATATTCTAAAAAAACAATTAGATAAATAGAATCTTTTCATAAATGGCCATATTTAAACCTTTCGTTCGTTCAGTCCTACGTAAAACTCATGAACGAGCATTAAATTGAATCCTCTGAAAATCCCTTAAACGTAATTTACCTGCTTTAAATATTTCCCGCTTTTACATATTTTCTCCCTAAATCTAGGGGAAAACCTCCAAAATTGTCAACACTGCCAAGTTGGTCCGGTCGGAAGCCTACACACGTTCCGATTTGGTAGGAAGTGAAGTTCGTGCGAACCAAATCCGGCCGACCGCGTCAAACACGAATATGGTCGGACGACTACGCTACACACGTCCAGACCAATAAATTTTACTCTGACGCGACTTTTTTACGTAAAACGGAACGTCAGACAGATGTTATTTATTTACCTAAATCTTTAAAACCTATTTCGTTTCTGTTCCTCACAGTAGTACTTATTTAATATATTATTAGTTTCCTTTGGGTTTTTAAAAAGTAATTAATTTAAATATGTTTCATACCAAAATATACCATAGACATGTACATACTTATTCAACGCCATCTAGTGAAGCAATTGGAAGCTTTTTTTTTAAATGGCCTCTCAGAAAATCGCTCATTTTCTGAAAGCTCGTTGTGTTGTGATTAGCTCACTAGATGGCGCTGTCCCACCTATGCAGTTAGAAGGAACGGAACGTTATAAGTTTTACTTTGACGTGGAGTGGAGTGCGCAACGCTTCTACAGAAGCGGATTTTTCTCGGGCCACTTGTGCTTCCAGAGAAAGAGCAAAAGTACCGTTTTATTTCGCGCTTTTTATTTTTGTCTTTTATTCTGTTGCACTCTTGGCTGTATAGCTTATTATATTGGTAGCTAGCAACATTACGGAGTGTACGGCATTAAAAAGTTCATTGGTAGTCTGTGATGTTTTTATGTAAAAAAAATCTCATGTGGTGTCAAGTTTCATCCGTGTGTGTGTGTGTGTTACAATCATTAGTTTTTATGGGTTTTGTTATGCCCCCAGTACACGATGGCCGATCATGGTCGGCGACCAAGACCAATACATCGTACATTGACACTTTTGAAAGAACGTTTTTAAACTTGTTCGTTCAAAAGTGTCAATGTACGATGTATTGGTCATGGTCGCCGACCATGGTCGGCCATCGTGTACTAGGGGCATTAAAGGATTATAGCGTGTTTAGTCTTATTGGAACCAGAATTAAGTCTATTTATTTGTCAACGAAAGAAAAAGGTAGGTCGTAGATTTCGTTTTTTTGTTAAAAATGTTTTTCGAAAATTTTACGACTTTTGTTTTTGTATGCGTAAATCGCATTTTTAATTTTTTTTACAAAAACTTTCTTACCATCACTACATAGTATAAAACAAAGTTGCTTTCTCTGTCTCTATGTCCCTTTGTATGCTTAAATCTTTGAAACTACGCAACGGATTTTGATGCTTTTTTTTTAATAGATAGAGTGATTCAAGAGGAAGGTTTATATGTACTTTTTATCCCGATATTCCCACGGGAACGGGAACCACGCGGGTGAAACCGCGGGCGGCCGCTAGTCGCAAATATTTTAAAATGTTGCTACAGTTATCCAGCTATCTAAAACAGTTTTCCGTTTTTCGTAGAAGTAATTCAATAGAACGTAAATAGTGTTTTTGTAAACGTTGCGTCATGCACCGCGGAGGGGCTCGGGGCGATAAAAAACCCTGCTCTGCTTCGTTTTTGAAATCCGAGACGGGCCGCGCATTCAGGTCGTTAATTTATTATTAGTTTCCTTTGGGTTTTTAAAAAGTAATTAATTTAAATATGATTCATACCAAAATCATCTACATACTTCGTTCAACGCCATCTAGTGAAGCTTTTGGAAGCTTTTTTTTTAAATGGCCTTACAGAAAATCGCTCATTGTCGACTATGGGCGTTTATGCACTACACTGAATTTTACCGTCCGGCGGCGGTTCGTTTTTTTACGGACCGGCGTGTCATGAAAAACAAGGATGATTGGCTTGTGCACTTGTCCGTCTTTTTACGCGCCGGGGCAGCCCAGTGATTGATACGCTAGTCATATTTGCAAGTGTTATATAGTTATACGAAAAGTGCTTTAATAAACCATTACAACGAAGCTACAGCTTTCATTAAGCTCCTATAGAATAGAATGAGCGGTTTTCCTTTGACAGATAATACGTCAAAATTAGTTCCAAATCTTTTAATAGATGTCACTATTTCGAGTCAGCTGTCAAACACATTATATATTTTATGGTCGTTGGTAGCACAGTTTATATTAGCATAAGTATATATTTACTGTGTTGGTAGTATATAAGTAGTCTGTGGTTCTATCAATAAGACAAATAATTTTTATTACTTATTTAATAAAGATTGAGATTGCAGTTTAACATAAAAAAGCATAAAAACAACATAGATAACTAAATAAAAACTATGAACCTTTGCACGAAGAATAGCTGTTTTCCCCGTAAGCTTCGCATTTCTTTTCTTCAGCTCTGCTTTCAAAGCAGCGAGTGACCACGATCCGTAGTCCTTGTCCATGATGCACGGCACGGCCAATCCCGTTTAAGGGGCCGATTCCCCAAAATAGGGTATTTTAGAATATGGATTACTCGCAAATCACAAGTACTAAAAACTTGGAAAAAATATATTTTATTTTACAGTTATTTATCTAGTGCTTCCGGCCGTTTTTTTTCGATTGGTGATATTTTACTGTGTCAAATAAAATCCCAAACATCCGTCTAATAATAATTCAAATATCATATTACTTGCAGTATACTTGGTTTTAGTTAATGAAAAACATATAAAAATTATTGTCTTTGAATAGCCGAGGGATTCCGGCCATCATAATTTTTTTTTTTTTATGATTTAGTTTTTAATTGAATTTTAAGTGATTTTCGATTCGCGGGGCGCTCGCGAGTTCACAGTTCACTGCCGGCTGCCGCTGCGTCCACGTGAAGTGTATCGCGCGCGGTCGAGCAAGCGTAAGCATGCCAATTTCGTCGGGATTCCTCTCCTTAAACGTCTTATCCAAATCGCAAAGGCAAACTCAAAGTTCGTAGAATACGCCAAAGGTTAGAGCGGGCGCGCACGTGTGACTTTTGTGTCCGCAACTGTTTTGTCACTCGCATCAAGTTTTCAGGTTAGTATGAAAGTGCGCGCACGTAGCGACGCGACACCCGGGCACAGAATAATGACCCGAGAGACTTTCTTGTCCGCGGGTTCGAAGACAAGCCCGCGACGCAACTGTCTCCTTCTCTATTGGTTTCAATGCAAGTGCGCGCACGGCGACAAATAAGTTGCCGGTCAGCCAGTAGCTACTCAATCATCGCCCGGGGTGATAGCGGTGATAGTGTGTAGTAACGGAAAATCTACATACCTACGCTTCCTACTATCGATCTAAAATATAGTTAACTAGTTTTCCGCCCGCGGCTTCGCCCGCTAGGACTACACGACGTTATCCCGCGGGAATGTGATATTTTTTCGTGATGAAAAGTAGCCTTTGTTCCTCTCCAGGCTACAAAGTATCTGTATCTCAAACTTCAGCCAAATCCATTCAGTCGTTTTGGCGTGATTGCGTAACAAATATCCAAACATCTAAACTTTCACATTTATAATATTACTAGCGGCCGCCCGCGGTTTCACCCGCGTGGTTCCCGTTCCTTGAAACCTTCCTCTTGAATCACTCTATCTATTAAAAAAAAAACGCATCAAAATCCGTTGCGTAGTTTCAAAGATTTAAGCATACAAAGGGACATAGGGACAGAGAAAGCGACTTTGTTTTATACTATGTAGTGAAGTAGGATATCCTTAATATTATTAAAATACTTTTTAAAATGCCAGTAGTAGAAGAAGATATTGATAACTGTTATACAATAAAAAATTAAAAGAATATTCACATGTTTATGCTAAATCTTAAGCTTAGGGAGAAGTTTGCCAGCAGCTATTCCAGGTTTCCAGGTTTTTCCAAGTGTCAGTCTATCACTCCATAATGGATACACCCCTTATTGCTTTTTATTTCGTTGTCGTCTTCGGCTTCTTTAGACAAGTGCACAGACCACAACCGCCTCTTCGAAATCCATGTTGATGACTACGAGCAAAAATTACAAAAAAGTTGTGTCGCTGTCGCTCTCGTGTGCGCATCTTTTCGCGGCGAAGAGACGGACGGCGACAGTGACAATTAAATTGCCGCGTAACTAAGTCACCCGTGCGCGCTAGCCCTTATTTTATCATGCATAGAAGAGCCGTCAGGACAGGCACCAGTAGGAAAAGCCAAAGTCGTCGGTTATAATAATCCACGGAAAAAACAAAAACGAAAACAACGAACCTCAAACAGAAGCGAAAAAAACACACTGTCTATAGTTTTTTACCCTGTGACACTGACGAGACAAACCATGAAGCTCGACTTAATACTGAGGTAACTATTAAGTCGAGCTTCATGAGACAAACAAAGACAAAATGACAGACATAAAGCATAGAGTATTTTTGCTTGAGCGAGTGAGCAATGTTTATGGCCTATAACATGCCTTTATCTATACTATATCTATGTCTTGTATACAATTTTTGACAGCTGAGATTAAAATGCGACATCTATTGATGAAAAAACGTACGCTCATTGGGAACAAGGCGTTCCCACAGTACGCAATGGGCGATTTTCTGAAAGCTCAGTCACTAGATGGCGCTGTCCCACCTATGCAGTTAGAAGGAACGGAACGTTATAAATTTTACTTTGACGCGACTTTTTTACGTAAAACGGAACGTCAGACAGATGTTATTTATTTACCTAAATCTTTAAATTTACCTATTTCGTTTCTGTTCCTCACAGTAGTACTTATTTAATATATTATTAGTTTCCTTTGGGTTTTTGAAAAGTAATTAATTTAAATATGTTTCATACCAAAATATACCATAGACATGTACATAGTTATTCAACGCCATCTAGTGAAGCAATTGGAAGCTTTTTTTTTAAATGGCCTCTCAGAAAATCGCTCATTCAGCGCGATGACATCGCTGACAGCGCGACTCGGAATGCACCCTAAAAATTGGCGCGAATTTGTAATATAACGTTCCGACCAAATAATTAATTAATTAAATAATTCTTCGACCAACAATAACACATAATTATTATTATTTCTAGATTTTCACTTTTTTATTTTAAAAGTTAGAAGGTCGAGGGGTTTACATTTTACCACTTAGAAAGTGTCTATCTTATAAAAGAACTATTTTGAAAAAAAATGGTTTTTAAGAAACCTTCGCCGGTATGCGGTAGTGAGCGAGTTTGCCTCGGAAGTCCTGTAGAACACGTGATAGGACTAGTAACTATTTAGTAATCTGTGTGATAGGTTAGAATTTTTTTGTGAAAAATAAATCGTAGGTAATGCGGTTTATATACAGAATCCTCAACAGAATCCATCTCGGTACAGTCGAGTTCAATAATATCTGTGCATTTTTGGACTTTTTGTCATTAAGTTTTTTGACATCGTCTTTGACAAGTTCAAAAGTGCACAGATATTATTGAACGATTTTCAGAAATCATCAACAAAAATTACATTAGTTTCACTATCGGTCACGAGATGGCGCTGACCAAAAACTGCAATGCGATGTAGACATCGCAAATTCTTGGACGAATTATGCATTGCCGATGAAAACATTTTTACGTTTTATTTACAACTAAAACTAAAATGTCCTCCTTCCTACTTACTCGCAGGTTGCATTGGGTGAAGCACTGTTGTAGTTGGTACGGAACCTTCGGTGCGCGAGACCGACTTGCTCTTGACCGGTTTTTTTATTTGTTTTTGGGCTTCGACATAAGTATGCTTCGATCAACAACTAGGTGTTATTGTTGATCGAAGTTTATGGGCCGATTAATTCTAACTCTACAGGAGCTCCGTGACCTCCGTACTAGCCAGACCTTTACTCGAACGGACTATATACCATTTTTTTCGTGATTTGAATAACTTTCTACGTGGTAAAAATTTTTCTTCCCAGTAGGCAGTAAGTACAATAGTAGATTGTATTACAAGGGAGCAAAATATTATTTTCACGGCGAGGGCGCTATTTTGATCTATTTTGATCCAGAGCGCAGTGAAGGATTCTAAAGTAGAATCCTGAACGCAGCGAGGGATTCAATTTACGCCGCCCGAGGTGAGAATAATTTTGCGGCCGAGTAATACACTCTGCTTTTCATCCCCCTCTATAAGAAAAGCAATAAAGACAACTCAAACTACCTACCTATAGGCGTACATCATAGCGCTAGTTGGGCAAAGGCAACGCCTACGCCAAGCGCATGTTTGGAAAAAAAAATTAAGTTTTAAAATAACAAAAAAAAATCGAAAAAAGAAAATTATACGTCCGTCTGATGCCTCCTAACTATCTTCGGGGTACCAAAGAGGATCGAAAATTTTGTTAGATTTTAGCTACAACGTGGCTACAACGCACAGTTTTCGAGATATTCTCATTTTTTTTTTTAAATTCTTGAAAATGTTACTTGAGTCCTGGCTCCAAAAAAAATCAGCTGATTTATTTTTTAATCCTGCGCACCCTTTGCTACACTCCAACAAAAACAGTGCATTAATGTTATGGGGAAGGGCAGGGCAGCATAACTTTAAAATTATCGATTCAGAACTATAGAAAAACCCTTGTTTTATTTTTGACCTCATCCACCACCTTCTCCACCCAATTCAAAATTTAGACGTTTTTCTTTCGTTTTTGTTTCACGGAAAACCATAATAAAACAAATGGCAACTCATTTGATCCAGTAGTTTCGAAGCAAATTCGCATGGTCAGTGAACTTTTATGGGTTCCGTTTTATTTTATTTCGAACAGAACCCTGAAAATGAACTAGCAAATCCATTTGTAGTGGTCGGTAAGGGGGCGGGGCGGCACGGCAAAATTTACATAGCCTACAGGCAGCAAAATATGTGTAAATCCGCCACTCTGATTTGACAACGACCATCAGCGCGTCCTTCATCTAACCAGGGTGGTGGTGCGGACTCTATTTACGTATTTCATAAGCCTTCCTACAGAAACAGAACTCCCATTCTCAAAAGGTAGGTAGATACGTACACGTTATTGCTCTAAAAATCATGCCCGGAGCATCACGTCAAAATCTCTTCGATCATATTAGACTAAGCTCCCGTTGTACGAAACCCTACCTCATAAGGTGGCAGCTCAAAAATGTAATGCAGTGATAGATACTACTTAGGAACACTGGATTTTAGTAGGTTGCCGTCGAATATCCTGGAAGAACTTCTATTTTTGTTCGTCTTCAAATCGCTATTTTGATCGAAAATTACATCATAAGGTGGCAGATCGAAACGTTTACGCATCGAAAGAGACACATTTGTACATAACAACCCGCATAGGTTGCCGGCCCAAACCCTGGCAGGTTTCAAGGTCAGCCAAGTTTTATGAGCCCCAAAAATGGGATAAATTACCTCATCAGGTGGCACGCTGAAACTGATGCAGATCGATTGCTCTAGACATGCCATTCATTAATATATAGGGTTGCCTGCCTCCAGCTTGGCAGTTTTTCTGGTCAGCCACCTCGAACAATGTATTACACAAACTTGAAATAACGAGAAATCCTTGAATAGATGCTATGGTTCAGGGTATAATTTAGTAAAAATCGTGATATCAACTTAAACTCGACGTACCAACAGACTTGCGTCTTATGGTGTTGAAATAATAGGGTAAATGTACCAGTTTTGGTCATTTCTCATAGGTACCTATATCTTTAAATATTGAAAAAAGTGATGTTGCCTTTTAAGTTTAACGTGATATAGGAAGTATAACGGGCAATTTTGTGCTGTATAACAATATTTATTATGTTCACTTCAAATCATAGGTGATGATTTTTATGAGTTGAGTTTATTTTTATGTTTTTACTAGCTTACTGCCCCGTGACTTTTTCCGTGGTAAAATGTACCTACCATATGTACTATTCTGGTATTCAAACTATAACACAGTAACGTTTCATCCAGATCCATTCTCTAGTTTTTGCTTGAAGACGTAAGAAACAGACAAACAAACACAGTTTCGCAATTATATTTTATGAGACACATTCAACAAAAAAATCATTCCTAAATGTCAACCTACACGTACAGTCACGTGCAATGAAATGTATACATGTACAGTATTTCGAATAAATGTACACTCTGAAAATTTCAATAACAAATAGTCATCTTATCAATACATATTTTATAACCATCGGAGTTTCTCGCAATAAAGTACACATTTTTCAAAATCAAAAATATGATTACAATAGGTTTTCAGACATTTGGTTACACGTTCATGTGCAAAAATATGAAGCCACTATGAATTACAATAATTAGTAAACGATGTGATTTCACAAAAATGTAAACAATATAGTTTCATTACAATTTTAACAATGATTACTTTGATTTTTTCTTTCATATGTATACACTTATAAAACTGTAGCAGTTTTCACTATTTTGAAAAATGTGTCTTAATTTCAATAAAATGTACACAATGTTATTTGCAATACATACATACATACATACATATACTCACTCCTATTTCCCACGGGGGTAGGCAGAGACTATGGATCGCCACCTGCTACGATCCTTGCACACTTCTTTCGCTTCATTCACATCCATCAATCTTTTCATATATGCCCGGCGATTTTTGTCACTGCGTACACCAGTCTTTTTTAGTACACCTCCTATTACCCCGTGTAAGTTTTTCATGAACACCCTTGCGCAACCAGTCCTACCACATTCGCACAATACAGGGTGTTTTTCTATAAGTGCAAAACCTCTTAGGTGGTGATTGTGCTCATGAATATGAACAACTTTTACTATGGGGCCAATTCTGCAACTCAACAAAAAAAATCAGCTGTTTCATACATTCTCGTCGAGTAGGTATTGACAATTTGTATGAAACAGCTGATTTTTTGTTGACTTCATCAGCACAATCACCACCTAAGAGGTTTTGCGCTGATAGAAAAACACCCTGTATATCTCTTTCGAAGATCTCGGTAATGCTTCGCAAAGAGTGGGTCTTAAGATGAACATGGACAAGACGAAAATCATGTTCAATGCCCATGTTGCACCCGCTCCAGTTAATGTTGGGAACATTACACTCGAAATTGTTGACCACTATGTTTACCTAGGGCAGACTGTCCAGTTAGGTAAGTCCAACTTTGAGAAAGAGATCTCTCGTCGAATCCAGCTCGGATGGGCAGCGTTTGGGAAGCTCCGACATATATTCGCGTCCGAAATACCTCAATGTCTCAAGACGAAAGTCTTTGACCAGTGTGTGTTGCCAGTAATGACTTATGGAAGCGAGACGTGTTCTTTTACTATGGGTCTCATAAGAAGGCTCAAAGTCACCCAGCGAGCAATGGAGAGAGCGATGCTTGGTTTTTCCCTGCTCGATCGAATCAGAAATGATGAGATCCGCAGGAGAACTAAAACAACCGACATCGCTCGAAGGATTGCATCATTGAAGTGGCAGTGGGCGGGACACATAGCGCGGAGAACCGATGGCCGTTGGGGCGGAAAGGTTCTTGAATGGCGACCGCGTGCCGGACGACGTTCCGTGGGCAGGCCCTACAAGGTGGACCGACGATCTGGACCGCTGGATGCGGGCAGCGCAGGACCGATCGTTGTGGAGATCCTTGGGGGAGGCCTATGCCCAGCAGTGGGCGTCGTTCGGCTGACATGATGATGATGATGATGATGATCTCTTTCGTAATTTGCCTTTCATTCATCCTCTCTAAGTGACCAAACCACCGTAGCATTCCTTTCTCAATTCTTGTCACTATATCATCTTTCAGCTCACACCTTTCACGAATCACATCATTGCTCACTCTATCACTCAATTTAACTCCACATATTTTCCTCAACGATCGCATCTCTACTGCATTTATTCTGATTTCATTCTTCTTCTGCCATACCCAAGACTCACTTCCATACATCAGTGTCGGCACCAGCACTCCGTTATGAATAGCCATTCGCGCCTTTTCAGATACGATTTGGCTACTCATAACTGAGTGTATAGCGCCGTTCACTGAATTCCCTTTCTTCAGTCGCCTTTCTATGTCTTCCTCACACTTTCCATACCTTGTAAATAAACTGCTCAAATATACAAACTCACGCACCTGTTCCACTTCTCTACTTATATATATAATCAACTTTTACTATGGTACCAACATTGAAAACCGAAAAATAAATCAGCTGTTCCATAGAAAATTTTAAATCGAATAGATCAAAATGTATGGAACAGCAGATTTTTTTTTTCGCGATTTCGATGTTGGTACCATAGTAAAAGTTGTTTGTATGCATGAGTACATTGACCCCTTAAAATTATGTGTACTATTTAAGAAGGACCTTATATATAGATAAGACGTATCAAAAAAAGTTAAACGTACTGTCCTAGTGTGGATAGATAATTTTGAGATAGTTGCAGGACGTTTCCCATTTTTGAAGCAAAGTTGATTTACAATTAATTATTTCATATTATTTCTGCATAATAAATTGCAAACCAAAATTGCTTGCTAACTATATCACGTTGAACATAAATGGCAACATCACTTTTTTCAATATTTGAAGATATGCTTATGAGAGTGTTTTGGAGTCCTACAAACTTTGTACAAGCTTCGCAGATTCTTAAGCACTAGTGTCAAAGTTAAATTGTGTAATTCCTTAGTTTTGTCACATCTACATTATTCTGATATTGTGTATGGTCCTTGTTTGTTTAAGAAGACTGAACGTCAAATTCAGAGGGTGCAAAATGCTTGCATGCGATTTTGATTCCCAATAAAGAGGAGAGATCATATGACCCCTTACTTGGTCCGTAACAAGATTCTTTGCATGGACAGAGTTAGAAAGTTAAAATACGCTTGTTTTTTGCACACTTTGTTTAAAACAGATATACCACCATATCTGTCGAATAAATTGAAATGGAAGAAACGTTGTTCAAAGTTAAGGTACTTGGGTGACCTCCTGTCTCTGCCGTCACATAAGAATAGCGTTACCAGAGGATGCTTTACATTTGCCGCTTCAAAGGTATGGAACGACTTACCTCCTCCCTTACGGGATGGTGTCGCAATGTCTGCATTAAGTTTTAGGCACAAATGCAAAGTATGGTTACTGGAACAACAATACGAAGCGGCCGATATTGTGTATGATTTGTAGTGGATTATTTTCTTTTATGTTATTGTTCATTATGTCCCAAACTTGCTGATGTTATGTTATAAATGTTGTAATATAATGGAAAGTAGGTTGTGGCAGAATATCAGCGACAGCTGTTAATTCAACTGTCAGATGCTGAGCTACAATTCCTTTTTGTTTCAAGTTAGCTTAAGATTATACTTTAGTCCCTATTTAAGCAATTTTGTAATTTGGAACAAATAAATCCTTTTTATTATTATTTATTATTATTATTTATTATTATGACCAAAACTGGTACATTTACCCTATTATTTCAACACCATAAGACGCAAGTCTGTACGTCGACTTTAAGTTGATATCACGATTTTTACTAAATTATACCCTGAACCATAGCATCTATACAAGAATTTCGTTATTCTAAGATTTTGTAATACATTGTTCGAGGTGGCTGACCAGAAAAACTGCATGGCATGTCTAAGGCAATCGATCTGCATCAGTTTCTTACGTCTTCAAGCAAAAACTAGAGAATGGATCTGGATGAAACGTTACTGTGTTATAGTTTTGATACCAGAATAGTACATAATCTGGTAGGTACATTTTAACATGGAAAAAGTCACGGGGCAGTAAGCTAGTAAAAACATAATAAACTCAACTCATAAAAATCATCACCTATGATTTGAAGTGAACATAATAAATATTGTTATACAGCACAAAATTGCCCGTTATACTTCCTATATCACGTTAAACGTAAAAGGCAACATCACTTTTTTAAAGGTATAGGTACCTATGAGAAATGACCAAAACTGGTACATTTACCCTATTATTTCAACACCATAAGACGCAAGTCTGTTAGTACGTCGAGTTTAAGTTGATATCACGATTTTTACTGTATTATACCCTGAACCATAGCATCTATTCAAGAATTTCTTGTTATTCCAATATTTTGTAATACTTTGTTTGAGGTGGCTGACCAGAAAAACTGCCAAGCTGAAGGCAGGCAACCCTATATATTAATGAATGGCATGTCTAGGGCAATCGATCTGCATCAGTTTCAGCGTGCCACCTGATGAGGTAATTTATCCCATTTTTGGGGCTCATAAAACTTGGCTGACCTTGAAACCTGCCAGGGTTTGGGCCGGCAACCTATGCGGGTTGTTATGTACAAATGTGTCTCTTTCGATGCCTAAACGTTTCGATCTGCCACCTTATGATGTAATTTTCGATCAAAATAGCGATTTGAAGACGAACAAAAATAGAAGTTCTTCCAGGATATTCGACGGCAACCTACTAAAATCCAGTGTTCTTAAGTAGTATCTATCACTGCATTACATTTTTGAGCTGCCACCTTATGAGGTAGGGTTTAGTACAACGGGAGCTTAGTCTATATTGTTTTATTTTCTTTTGCCATACCATACAAACAAGCAGGGGCGTATTTTGATATTTGGCGCCTTGGGCCAGTTACGTGGGCCGCCCCAGACATTCAAGAAAGAAATTTTTTAATAAGTTACAAAAAAAAAGCTAAAAAGAATAAACATCAAACGCGCTCTAAGATAAAACAAAAAATTAAAAAATCAACCAAACAATCATTACCTAGATAAGTAATAGGTATGAGTTTTAGGTGTTGTTGACAATTAGGTAGGTAAACTTTTTGAATTTCTTCAGACAAATGAGAAATAAAATTAAAGTAAAGATCATAACATGCGGGCACCCAAAGCTGAGCGGGGCGACCTGAGCCGCACTGGTAAAGTTTTTGAATTTCATCAGACAAATGAGAAACAAAATATAGGTAAAGATCTAATCAGGCGGGGGCACCCAACCACCCAAGTAAACTAGAATTTTATCAGACAAATGAGAAATAAAATATAGGTAAATATCATAAGAGGTGACACCTAGATAATACTGAGCGGGAAGGCCCGAGCCGCCCTGGTTAAGTGTTTGAATTTCATCAGACAAATGAGAAATAAAATATAGGTAAAATCATACATAATAGGCAGGCACCAAAACCTGAGTTGGGCGGGCAGCCCGAGCTACCCTGGTAAACTTTGAATTTCATCAGACAAATGAGAAATAAAATATAGGTAAATATCATAACAGGCGGCACCAAAAGCAGAGCGGGGCGACCCGAGCCGCCCTGGTAAACTTTTTGAATTTAATCAGATAAATGAGAAATAAAATAAAGGTAATGATCATAACTGGCGGGCACACAAAGCTGAGCGGGGCGGCCCTAGCCACCATGGAAAACTTTTTGCTTTTCATCATACAAATAAGAAATAAAATTTAAGTAAAGATCATAACAGGTGCCTAAATTTCAAACGAAAAGCTAAGCGGGGCGGCCCGAACCACCATAGTAAACTCTTTGTAAGTATTTCATTAGATGAATGAGAAATAAATTATCGGTAACGATCATAACAGGCGCGCACCCAAGCACACTGGTAATTTTTTTTTATTTCATTAGACAAATAAGAAATAAAATATAGGTAAAAACAAGCAATCCAACAAAACACCTAAGTAATAGGTAAAAATGCGTTTGTTTTTAGTTTGGTGAACCTATACCCACTTCGTACTTTATTTCATAAAATACCTGAAAGCACACAACCGCGCACACACTGTGGCCAGGCTTATGCATATTTAGCTGCAGTTGTTTATTTTATTACATGGAAGTGCAAAAAATGGCTGTGATTTCTGCTAAGATATTTGCTATCACCATCATTGAGCTCCTGTCTTTTTATCGGCTCGCCCAGCTTGAATACTTTCCACACTGGGGGTGGAGAGTGTAGTATACAGGGTGGAAATATTTCAAGATACCTGCCCCATGATTCACGAACCGTCAAAAACAAAACGGAATCGGAATCGAATTCTGTGCTTTGTCTTTGTTTATTCTATAATGAGTGTCAGAGACAGGGCATAGGTACCTACATTCCGCTGTCGGGACGGAGCGTTTCCGACGGTTCGTGAATCGGGGGGCTGGAGGAAAAGTACTTGAAATTATGGATTTGATTGAACAGGGGCGTCACTTAGCGGAAGTCCCTAACCATTTTGAAAAAAGAAATAAATGTAGCTTACTTCCGCAAAAAACACAACATTAAAAATACACCGCCCGCCCGCCCGCAACAAATTGCTACATAATATTTCTTTTTTCACAATGAAATAATGGAGATAGCAAATTTCACTGTGAAAGGAAGGAACCGTAGCTTTATTTTTGGCAAGAAAGAAAAATGAATTCACAATTTTGCCTCTTTTTGCTGCACATAAACGATCTGCTTCTGCCCGGAATTGTTGGGTATGCTGACGACATCACCTTCACAGAAAGATATCTTTTCAGCGCAAAAGCTAGCAGTGAGGAAGTCCGTTCTTTGAGAGAGGCCATGGTAAAGAGTCGCTCAATGTGGTGACGATAAAATGGTCAATTTTAATGCCACCAAAATACATGCAAGTCTTTTTACCGCAAAAAGGAGTCCTCTTATACCTTTCCTACTTTCCGTAACTGTATCAGTTACCGACATGGGGGCGGGTCGTTACGTTCCCTAAAATATGGTTGAGCGAAGCGATGGCTGGTTCATGCGTCATGCTCGTGAACGGGTGCTGCCAGTGGGAATGGGTCTGCTCTTATCTGCTTGCCTTAAAATGTGTTTTCTTTTGTTTTATTTCATTTTATTAAGAACTAGCTGTTGCCCGCGACTTCGTACGCACGTTAAAGTGACTTTTGTATTTGTTTATTTTATGTGTAATCTACACTTTCTTCCAGTGACCGCAAGGTATATGTGTGTGTATAGGTGTAGGTCTCGGAAGCGCGGGATTCAGTGTTGCGCTCGCGATTGCTTGTTAACCGAGCTTCACGGTCCTCATCGGTTTCTTTCAAGAGCACGGAGTAACCTCATCCTCTTTGCGATAAATTACTATTTTTTTTCCTAGGCATTTCAAATAACAATTTTCAATGTCCGTTTTCCAACAATTCAAATTGAGCTACAAATCAATAAATCGAAATCTAATTCAAGTAGGTATAGTTTACTTATTGTATTTTTAATTCATTAAAATCACAATAACTGAGTTTTCTGAGGGTGTCAGCCGTCAAGAGTAGGCAATATAATATAGTCCCACACTTCTGTCTGTTCCGGTGACAGCCGTGGCAGAGGAGCCACTTGCAATACGAAATTAGCTGTCAAAATGGACCGTCGTTTGAAAACTGTTTTAGTTCCAAAGATTATCACCGGAACAGAAAAGCACGTAAGAAGCCATCGTGTTAGTGGCTTCATAGTGATTACAAACTGTACAGTATTTTATTTTTTATTGATTGATAGGCAAGCGCTTGTCCGCAATCACGCCCGTAAGCGTTGATGCGATCTACGATGAATCGCGCTTGCCTAATGCTGCGTACACACCAGACCAACGAAGGCCAACGAACGCCATCCAAGGGGTTCTGTTTTCCCCTCTCAATCAGATGATCAGAAACTCCGAATGTGAACTGGAACCCCTCCCAGTTATCCTTTACCTAGCTTTAGAATTATCTTCGAAGGCCAGAAACCTGAAGCAAGCAATGCCTGATGTCGTTCGTTGGCGTTCGTGGAGCCGGTCTGTACGCACGCAGTCTAAAAGGAACCGGTATAAAATCATCATTATCATTAATTCATTATTTGTCTTAAACATGGTATTAGGTACATTATTGAATTATACAAACAATGGAAAATATCCTGAAATTGGTTATATATTTGTCTAAGTAATATCACAGAAAAAACTTTTACAAACTTTTGACCTATTAGAATCATAAGATTTGGCAAAACTTCAGATCTTACAGTAAAAATTTAAGGTTAAAAAAATAATGGTAATTTATAGTTTAATAACTAACTTACAAACTTATATTTGTAGTTAATTTCATACAAAATGTGTACTACGTTTTATAAAATGTCAAGAAATCTTTCCGCCATAAAAGTTACCCTATATGTTGACCCAGGTTATAAGTTATTACTACACAAAATTTGGTAAAAATCCGTCCAGTAGTTTTTTGCGTGAAAAGCAAACATACAAACAGACGCCCGCAAATATAAGTTTGTCAACGTTTTTTATATATGTATAATGAAATTTTCCCGCAATAAAAGGTACCCTATATGTTGACCCAGGTTATAAGTTATAACTACACAAAATTTGGTAAAAATCTGTCTAGTAGTTTTTGCGTGAAAAGCAAACATACAAACAGACGCCCGTAAAAGTTTTTCAACGTTTTTTTAATATAAAGAAATTTTCCCGCAATAAAAGGTACCCTATATGTTGACCCGGGTTATAAGCTATTACTACACAAAATTTGGTAAAAATCCGTCCAGTAGTTTTTGCGTGAAAAGCGAACATACAAACAGACAAACAGATAAACAGACAAAATTTTTAATATCTATCGTTTTGGGGTCTATATCCTGTACACATCACATAGCAGTAATTATTTTTTAAAAATATTTCATGTACAGACTTTTTTCCGTTTCTGTTTTATTATATGTATAGATAGATTACATTTGAAACATGTATGGCGCAACTTGCAGTATACAGGGCGTCCCAAAACTATGTCACATGGAGGGAAAGTACCTTAAATACTGAAGATATAAAATTTTACTGAAAGGAGACTTCTTTTTTATTTTAAATAGAAAACGAACTGCATTCAAAGAATCTTAAATAATCGCCTGTCTGAACCGGGAATCGAACCCGCTGAATGTAAAAAAATATTTCTTTAATTTTATTGTACCGATCGAAAGGCTCGATTATACCTAACCATTTCTTCTAACTAACATAGCATCTGAAATAAAATAAAGACTACGAAATTTAACATTTAATGTTGAATGACTTAGATCTTCTAGGCATGAAGTTAACATCGGACCTTAACTTCGGCGACAACATTGAGTGTAAAGCTCAAACTGCTGCCAAAAAGCTGGGAATCTTGAATAAGGGCGATACTTCACGCCGTCCGCCGGGGCAGTTTCTGACTCTTTACAAAGCGCAAGTCCGGTCATGCATGGAGTATTGCTCTCACCTCTGGGATGGTTCAGCTAAATACCAGTTAGCAGCACTTGACTCAGTGGAACGCAGAGCCAGGAAAGTAATCGGAGACGATTAGCTGGTAAAAACCAAACAAGTCTAGCCCCATCGACGTAAAGTCGCTTGCTTGTCGGTATTTTACAGGCTTCGGTGAGTGTGCTTCTGAGCTGCATGAGCTCATTCCGCCATCCCCGTTCTACCACCAAGAATCTAGACGCACAGCGGGCTATCATCCTTACTTGTTTAACATCTCACAATTGCGTAGGTATGTACCAAGCGCTGTTCTTCTTCCTTTGTGATGCGCACCGCCAAGGAATAGAATACCCTGCCTGCGTCTGTTTTCTCGAATGACTAAGTACAACCCTATAAATTTTAAACCTAGAGTGAATAGGCTGCTTCTGGGTAAGCTCGCTCCATCTTAGGTTTCTTCTCAACCATAAGGTTCAGTGTGAGCCAAGAGCAAGCCCATAAAATAATAGGTCTTTACCTATGAAATTGCCGTTTTGTATGGAGATTTTTGTAATTATTTTTTTTCCATACTAACGTTTTTGTAATTTTTTCTACGACTAATATTATGTAACTTTACAAAATTTTACACACGTATTTATGGACATTTTAACGACTAGATGACACATTCATTAAGAGAAAAAAAAATTTTTTCACTAAGTTACAACTAATAAAGTACGAAATTCTGGAAACAAAAATAGTCGTAACTTTCGGGATAAGTTTTTTCTATGTAAATAATCAAATATCGTGGTTATTAAATTATCAAAAGTTGCTCGATACGGTCTTAATGTAACGCAATATTAAAGAAATTATATATTTCTAATATTATAAAAGTTGTTAAGATATATGTACAAAAGAAAAAAACGGCAATTTCATATGTAAAGACCTATTATAAAAAAATACTTACCTTTTCCATACAAAAGTAGGGTACACATCGACTTGACTCGACATCGAATTCACGATGTCTTTCGTTGTTATACTTTCATTTAATTTATCATGTTTATAAGAGAGATTTTATCCATATGATTTACATACCGTATCGATTGATGTCATAAAAGTATAGGATGTTGTTTTTTCGAAATGTAGCCGGTGAGATACCTGGGTGTGGCATATGCCCGAATACTCGTACGCTACTTATCTTTGGGAGCGTCTCAAACATCGCCCTGTCACTTTAAATGTCAAACGTATAAAAGAGATGGCATGATGTTTGAGACGCTCCCAAAGATGATTTGCGTTCGAGAATTCGGGCGTTAATCTTTTAAGGCGAGGATTCCCGACTGAAATAGACACGCTAACGCTTGCTCGGCCGCGCTCGATACACTTCACGCGGACGCAGCGGCAGCCGGCAGTGAACTGTGAACTCGCGAGCGCCCCGCGAAACGAAAATCACTTAAAACTCAATTAAAAATTTACTTATATTTTTTTTTTAATTATGACGGCCGGAATCCCTCGGCTACTCAAAGACAATCATTTTCGTATATTTTTCATTAACTAAAACCAAGTATACTGCAAGTAATACGATATTTGGATTACGATTAGACGGATGTTTGGGATTTTATTTGACACAGTAAAATATCACCAATCGAAAAGAAACGGCAGGAAGCACTAGATAAATAACTGTAAAATAACATAGGTATATTTTTTCCCAGTTTTAAGTACTTGTGATTTGCGAGTAATCCATAATTTAAAATACCCTATTTTGGGGAATCGACGCCTTAACTAGTTCAGCGTGCCTCGTAGCAGTAAGTACCTATCATCATTCCCAGTCGCCACCACAAGTATTTGCCCCCACTACTGGTGGCAACTGGAATTGCGTTTAGGGAAATGAATAACGTACTTTGTAAGAATATGGAGTCAACGTCAATGCAACCCAGGATAAGGCAGAATAGGGAACTCTAACCAAAAAGATTATCAATGGTTAAAAAGGAAAAAGCCTTCTTCATAGATACGTTGAAAGAAGTCGCCTTATAGGCGAATCTTAAATATGAACTTGTTAGTTATTCAAATTTTTACTTATTTGCATACGCAATGCAATTTTTTATTGAAAAATTGAAAATGAAGTACCTATTTAGAAAAAATCGACCCGTCGAACAAACAGAGTGGTGTGAGGGTAGTAATGTCTTCACATTAATGAAATTAACGCTGGCTAGCGCGTAAGAGGTGAGGTATTGGATAAATTCGACGCTTCTCGTAACGACTCCGTAGCTCAGTCGCCCGGCGGATAGCGAAAGGTCGTGGGTTCGTGTCCCATCGGAGCTGGTTGTGAGACGGGTCGATTTTTTTCTAAATACTTGATTTAAAATTTTTCCATATGAACTTGTTTTTGATAATATTATGCCGTATTGTGTTGGATTTTTTTAAATAAATAAGCCACTAGCCTCGCAAGTAGATTTTTGGACTGCATCCTTGGAAATCCAGTTCAATACTCTACCAATAAGTCACCATACTGCTGTATTATTGTATTAAGTTAAGAGACAATAGAATATTGCGAGGAAGTTAAAAAGTAGCTCCTGTGATTGAGCAGTTGAAAGGAAACCGTTTGCTTGGTATGAAATAGAAATAGATAAAAGTGTTTTAAACTTACATGGTCATTATAATTTATAATAATAAAAAATTAATGTTTAGAAATATTATTTTGTAAGTATTTTAAATGTAATAAAGGGAATAATAATAATAAATGTCGAACTATACTATATGCTATAACTATTATGCCGGGGCTTCACCTGCGTAACGCCTAACGGCATGCGCGTCTTAGCGCGCTCATTGTATCAAATTAGTGCGCTAAGACACGGCTACACCTGCGAATTATATCAAACTAGCTTTCCGCCCGCGGCTTCACCCGCGTGGACTACACGACGTTATCCCGCGGGAATGTGATATTTTTCCGGGATAAAAAGAAGCCTATGTTCCTCTCCAGGCTACAAAGTATCTTTGTCCCAAATTTCAGCCAAATCTGTTCAGCTGTTTTGGCGTGATTGAGTAACAAACATACAAACATCCAAACATCTAAACATCTAAACATCTAAACATCCAAACATCCAAACATCCAAACATCCAAACATCTAAACTTTCACATTTATAATATTAAGTAGGATAGCGCGCTAATTAATGGCATTAGACGCAGGTGAAGCTCGGGCATTATGATAAAACCGGTCAAGAGCCAGTCGGACTCGCGCACCGAGGGTTCCGGTTCCGTACAATCTCATCATCATCATTTCAGCCGTACGACGCCCACTGCTGGGCATAGGCCTCCCCCAAGGATCTCCACAACGATCGGTCCTGCGCTGCCCGCATCCAGCAGCTTCCCGCGACCTTGACCAGATCGTCGGTCCACCTTGTAGGGGACCTGCCCACGGAACGTCGTCCGGTTCGCGGTCGCCATTCGAGAACCTTTCCGCCCCAACGGCCATCGGTTCTCCGCGCTATGTGTCCCGCCCACTGCCACTTCAACTGAGCAATCCTTCGAGCGATGTCGGTCGTTTTAGTTCTCCTGCGGATCTCAGATCCAGTCCATGAGAACTACATCATCGGCAAACCGCAGGTGTGTTAGGTACTCGCCATTGATGTTAATGCCGAATCCTTTCCAGTCCAGTAGCTTAAAAATATCCTCCAACGCAGCTGTGAATAGTTTCGGAGAGATGACGTCTCCCTGTCTCACACCTCGCTGTAGTTGGATAGGATTAGAGCTCTGGTTCTGTAATCGGACCGACATGGTGGCGTTTTGGTATAAGTACCTCAGCACCTCGATGTACCTGTAGTCTATTTGGCACCTCTGGAGAGACTGCAGCACTGCCCAGGTCTCGATCGAATCAAAGGCTTTCTCATAGTCCACGAACGCCAAGCATAGTGGCAAGTTATACTCTTCGGTCTTCTGTATAACTTGCCGCAGCGTATGAATGTGGTCTATGGTACTATAACCTTTTCGGAACCCGGCTTGTTCGGGAGGTTGGAAGTCGTCGAACCTGCGAGCGAGACGATTCGTAATGACTCTCGAAAACAACTTGTAGATATGGCTCAGAAGCGAGATGGGTCGGTAGTTCTTCAAGAGAGTCTTATCACCCTTCTTGAAGAACAGCATCACATCGCTTCTGCCCTATGCCTTTGGCGTTTTGCCCTCGAGGAAGACAGAGTTGAAGAGCTTCTGGAGGACCTTAAGTATCGGCTTACCGCCCGCTCTCAGAAGTTCTGTTGTGATTCCGTCATCGCCCGCCGCCTTGTTGTTTTTGAGCTGTTTGAGAGCCATTCTAATCTCGTACAGGCTGACGTCCGGGATATCTTCGGTATAGTGTCGGGTAAGCTTGGCTCTAGGTTCTGTAGCCTTACTTTCAACAGGTGTTTGCGTGGAGTACAACTGTCCATAGAAACTCTCAATCTCCCTCAGGATTTCAGGTGTTGATGAAATGATACTACCGTCCTCAGCTTGCAGCCTCGTCAGTTGACTTTGCCCTATAGCCAGATCTCTAGCGAATACTTTGGAGCCTTTGTTCCGCTCAATGGCCTCTTTAATACGGTCGGTATTAAATTTGCGAAGGTCGCTTGTCAAGGACTTGGAGATCTGCCTATTTAGCTGTCGATAACGAAGGGCATCCGCTGAGTTCTGTTGTTTCATTTCGTTTCTCTGATCCATGAGTCGGATAGTGTGGCTGGAGAGTTTCTTTAATTTAGGACGGTGAGTTTTGTAGTGCTTGGACCCTATCGTGCGAACAGTATCCACCACCATGTTGTATAGATCGTCCATATCGATGCTGTTCTCAAGGGCTTCGAAGCGATTTTGGAGCTCGAGCTGAAAGCACTCGGGGTTTTGAATTTGAGCCGGTATTGGTCGGAGCGTAGATTTTATTAGTCGAGATCTTTCCAGCTTGACGTTGATATTCAATGTGCCTCTAAGCATGCGGTGATCGCTTCCCGTCTTTACGGCGTTGATCACAACGACATCATTGAATATCCGTACAATCTATATATATAAAATTCAAAGTCCCGACTGAGTGACTGACTGACTGACTGACTGACTGACTGAGATATTCACAGCCCAAACCGCTGAACCTATATATGAAAATTAATATTTACCTGTGACAGCGTTTTTGACAATTCCACCCCCGAAGTGGTGAAAAGGGGGATGAAATGTTGTATCTGGAAAGTCCTTCATTTAATTTATTATTTAGGCTTATGGTCGGAAAGTAAAACAAATAAGCAAATACATATTTCGTATCTTTTCGAAAATCAACCCCTTAGAGGTTAAGGCGCAGCGCAGACGACAGACTATCCGTGACGCACTTTTTAGTCTGTGAAAATAGAACCTATGCAATTATATTCAGCACGACACGCAAAAAGTACGGCGCACAAAAAATCCGTGTAATTCGGGCAAACCGCGCCGCGCGCCGCACAAGTGTGCGAAAAAAATAGAACGTTGCTTCAACGCGCGCTAACGCAGACGGCGCCGGCGCACACTTTAGTCTGTCCATAGCGTATTTCCATAGCGTCTACGTCCCTACAGTTCAGCCGACAGAATGATCGAAGATGTGCGTCATGTGCGTTGAGTCTGTGAAAAATCCACGACCGACTTTTTGCGCGCCATGCAGACTTTTTGTGCTCCGCAGACTCACACACACATCACAGAAAAAGTGTGCCGTCTGCGCTGCACCTAAATGAGATAAATAAACCTTAAAAATCGATATGGATGTCGTTTTTAAGGTTTTATGGGATGACGATTGCAAAAATGGCATTTATTTTGATGTTTAACACTCTGAACATGATTCAACCCCTAAAAGGTTGAAAGAGAGGTGAAATTTTGAATGAAAAATCAGGGGGTAAAATAGACATTTTAACTTGAAACTTTGTAGGCTTACTTCTTAAAACAAATAGGCAACCCATTTCGTAATTTTCCGAAAATCAAACCCAGGAGGTCAATAGGGTAAAGAAACCTAAATCATGTTAAGTACCCTAAAGTTCTTGGTACCTAACAAGTTCTTGGTACCTAAGCTACTCAGAACTAACTTTTTGATTGTGAAACAGACACGTATTATTTACTAGCTTCCGCCCGCGACTTCGTACGCGTGGACATTTGAGAAAATACTCAAAGGACCAATAACCAGGATAAAAAGTATTCTATGTTTTAATTTCATAAAAATCCGATCAGCCGTTTTTACGTGATTAGGCGGGTCCTCCCTCACCAAATGAGCAGCCTCGTGCGAGGCCCGCCGCACGTGGCAAACGTTCTGCCTCGCGCGAGGCTGCTCGCTTTTTTATGAAATTAACACAATTATGAAGAATACTTTTTATCCTGGTTATTGGTCCCTTAAGTATTTTCTCGAATGTCCACGCGGCGAAAGCTAGTCATAAGTATAAATAAATAAAAAGTGAAATTTTTTTCATCGGCGAGGCTATATTCGTCAGCGAATTTGCGGTGTAGAATATTTCAGTTTAAGGGCCGGCTGTAAGCCAGCGCGTAGGTATTGACGAAGCTAATCTGTATGTGTGCCTTCACTCACACAAACTTCTCCGCACTAGCACGAAAAAATGTAATTCAGAAAATTAAAAAAGTAATAACTGTTTTTTTTGTCAGAAAGTAACTTTACGTATTTGATGCGTTTGATTTGCCATGTTTGACATCTGGGGGCTGATACAGCATCTTACAGACAGTCAAAGGAACTCCTCAACATTTCAACGTAACCAGTTGGGAGTTTGGGCTCATTTGAATAGTCTTGCTGAGAACTCTTGTGCCAAGTAGTTTCCTACGTCTGATGCTGGAGTCAGGAGGTGGTTGATGGAACTCTTCAACAATTCAACGTAACCACTTCGAGCTTGGGCTCATTTGAATGGTCTTGATCAAAACTTTGGTGCCAAGAAGTTTCCAAGGTCCAGTTCTGGAGCCAGTAAGTGGCTGATAGAACTCTTCATCAATTCAACGTAAACACTTCTAGTTTGGGCTTGTTTGAATAGTCTTGATGAGAACTCTTCTGCTAAGTAGTTTCGAAAGTCTGATGCTGGAGTCAGGAGGTGGTTGATGGAACTCTTCAACGATCCAACGTAAACACTTCGAGTTTGGGCTTATTATAATCGTCTTGATGAGAACTCTTGTGCCAAGTAGTTTCCAAGGTCAAATTCTGGAGCCAGTAAGTGGCTGATGGAACTCTTTATCAATTCAACGTAAACACTTCGAGTTTGGGCTCGTTTGAATCGTCTTGATGAGAACTCTTGTGCCAAGTAGTTTCGAAAGTCTGATGCTGGAGTCAGGAGGTGGTTGATGGAACTCTTCAACGATCCAACGTAAACATTTCGAGTTTGGGCTTATTTGAATCGTCTTGATGAGAACTCTTGTGCCAAGTAGTTTCGAAGGTCTGATGCTGAAGTCAGGAAGTGGATGATGGCACTCCTGAACAAATAAACGTAACCACTTTGAGTTTGGGCTCGTTTGAATTGTCTTGATGAGAACTCTTTTGCCAAGTAGTTTCCAAGCTCTATTGCTGGAGCCAGGAAGTGGCTGATGGAACTCTTCAACGGTTTAACGTAACAAGTTCATTTTTGGGCTCGTTTGAATTGTCTTCATGAGAGCTCTTCATGGCGGCCAACTTTTTTGTTTGTGGGCCGATTTAGATGAAACTCGGTTTTTGGTACTATTTTGACAAGAAAACAGCAACGAAATGTTAAAAATATTAAAAAAATCAAGATGGCGGCCAACTCTTTTGTAAGGTCAATTTTGATGAAACTCGGTGTTTGGTACTATTTTGACAAGAAAACAGATACGAAATGTCAAAATTATTAAAAAATCCAAGATGGCGGCCAACTTTTTTGTTAGTTAGCTGATTTTAATGAAACTCAGTTTTTGGTACTATTTTGCCAAAAAAACAGCAACGCAACGCAATATCAAAAATATTAAAAATCCAAGATGGCGGCCAACTTTCTTGTTTGTGGGTCAATTTCGATGAAACTCGGGTTTTGGTACTCTTTTGTCAAGAAAACAGCAACGCAATATTAAAAATATTAAAAAATCCAAGATGGCGGCCAACTTTTTTGTTTGTGGGTCAATTTCGATGAAACTCGGGTTTTGGTACTATTTTGTCAAGAAAACAGCAACGCAATATTAAAAATATTAAAAAATCCAAGATGGCGGCCAGCTTTTTTGTTTGTGGGTCAATTTCGATGAAACTCGGGTTTTGGTACTATTTTGTCAAGAAAACAGCAACGCAATATTAAAAATATAAAAAATCCAAGATGGCGGCCAACTTTTTTGTTTGTTTGTCAATTTCGATGAAACTCGGGTTTTGGTACTATTTTGTCAAGAAAACAGCAACGCAATATTAAAAATATTAAAAAATCCAAGATGGCGGCCAGCTTTTTTGTTTGTGGGTCAATTTCGATGAAACTCGGGTTTTGGTACTATTTTGTCAAGAAAACAGCAACGCAATATTAAAAATATAAAAAATCCAAGATGGCGGCCAACTTTTTTGTTTGTGGGTCAATTTCGATGAAACTCGGGTTTTGGTACTATTTTGTCAAGAAAACAGCAACGCAATATTAAAAATATTAAAAAATCCAAGATGGCGGCCAACTTTTTTGTTTGAGGGTCAATTTCGATGAAACTCGGGTTTTGGTACTATTTTGTTAAGAAAACAGCAACGCAATATTAAAAATATAAAAAAATCCAAGATGGCGGCCAACTATTTTGTTTGTGGGCCAATTTCGATGAAACTCGGGTTTTGGTACTATTTTGTCAAGAAAACAGCAACGCAATATTAAAAATATAAAAAAATCCAAGATGGCGGCCAACTTTTTTGTTTGTGGGTCAATTTCGATGAAACTCGGGTTTTGGTACTATTTTGTCAAGAAAACAGCAACGCAATATTAAAAATATTAAAAAATCCAAGATGGCGGCCAACTTTTTTGTTTGTGGGTCAATTTCGATGAAACTTGGGTTTTGGTACTATTTTGTCAAGAAAACAGCAACGCAATATTAAAAATATTAAAAAATCTAAGATGGCGGCCAACTTCTTTGTTTGTGGGCCGAATTCGATGAAACTTGGTTTTTGGTACTATTTTGACACGAAAACTAAAACGCAATGTTAAAAATATAAAAAATCCAGGATAGCGGCCAACTCTTTTTTATATAAGCTGATTTCGATGAAACTCGGTTTTTGGTACTATTTTGACAATAAAACAAGAACGCAGTGTAAAAAATTACAAAAGGTCAAAAAGGTTGTTAACTTTAGTTTTTTCTCTCTCTTTTGCCGTTATTAAAATGTAACACGCTTTTATTTGAAAGCTTGAAACAGTGACTAGTACACAATTAATATAAATTGAAATATATTACATACTACGTACACAAATGTTTTGAATGCGAAAGTAACTCTGTCTGTCTGTGTGTTACGCAATCACACCTAAACTACTGAACCGATTTCAATAAAATTTGGTACAGAGATAATCTAGAGCCTGAGTAAAAACATAAGCTGCTTTTTAATGCGAAAAAAGGGCTGTAAGGGGTTGAAATAGGAGACGAAAATTTGTATGAAAATTACGTTAATTTTAAAGCTAGAAACTTGAAACTTATTATTTAGGCTTTTGATTAGATACAAATAAATACGACATTCAAAGTTTGTATTAATTTTACTCTAAAGGTGGTGTCCACTAATTCGATGCGTTCGAATAAATAAAACAAAATTTTTACTGCCACAAAAAATCTCCATTTTTATTCGACTATGTCACAGATTGCATTTACACGGTAGCTTCTAGAAATGGCACAGAGAAGAGCATTAAAAAAGAGGACGGTGCGATTCTAACTTTTAATTTAAAATTGGTGGAGCGAAATTACTGTAAATATTGAAAACTAAGCAGGTGGTAAAAATAGAGAATGAAAGTTTTTGTGTAATGACGTCGACAAAAAGCTTACGGCCCACAAAATAAAAAGATAATAGAAAAACAAAGATTTACGGAGTCATTACAAAATGTGAAACTGAAATTAACGGAAGTAAGAAACTTTCCAAACGCCGCGCACCATACACAATGAGCGGCGGCGTAGCGCAGCGTATGTGGGGAACCGGGCAATATGCCTAAGTGTATTTGCAAAATAATATGCCAAAAAATAAAAAATGCTGCCCAAAGTCACCATACCACGCGGACGAAGTCGCGGGCACAGTAAGTAAATGGGAAACTCGGGTTTTGGTACTATTTTGTTAAGAAAACAGCAACGCAATATTAAAAATATAAAAAAATCCAAGATGGCGGCCAACTATTTTGTTTGTGGGCCAATTTCGATGAAACTCGGGTTTTGGTACTATTTTGTCAAGAAAACAGCAACGCAATATTAAAAATATAAAAAAATCCAAGATGGCGGCCAACTTTTTTGTTTGTGGGTCAATTTCGATGAAACTCGGGTTTTGGTACTATTTTGTCAAGAAAACAGCAACGCAATATTAAAAATATTAAAAAATCTAAGATGGCGGCCAACTTCTTTGTTTGTGGGCCGAATTCGATGAAACTTGGTTTTTGGTACTATTTTGACACGAAAACTAAAACACGAAACTAAACGCAGGCACAGTAAGTAAATGATACTTATAAAGTTTCAGGGTTATAAACTATGTAATTGCGATATGGGATTATTTTGATATTGACGAAGGAGCTTTAGTGGCTTAGAAATATAAAACGGCATATTTCCAATCTGAATTAAATATTTTTTAAACTTTTTAGTTTTAACTAATAAAAGCTTGTATATTTTTTTTGTTTATTTAATTTTTTTAGTTATAATTATTTAATTTTTACTGTTGAACTAAATCGAGAGCAACAGAAACTTGCCATCATAAAGGATTGCTTATAGAAAATTTCATGGCATTGCTATTGACCGTTGCAGAGTTCTCGCGTCCGGGGCCAACCTTAGGTGCACCGTGCAGGATCACCCACCATAATTGAATGCATATATAAAGAAAAATGGAAATGGGTTCGAGTCCCATCGGAGCTGGTTGTGAGACGGGTCGATTTTTTCTAAATACTTTATTTTCCATTTTTCTATGATAAAAACTGCATTGTGAATGCAAAAAAGTAAAAATTTAAATAACTTGCATATATAAAATTTCGTGTCAGTGCTGTTGACTGTTGAAGAGCTTTCTCGTCTGGAGTCAATTTTACTGTTTTCATGTTTAAGTAGTTCCAAAAATCAACTTTTATCAAAATCGGCCCATAAACAAAAATATTGGCCGCCGTCTTGGATTTTATAATATTTTTAACATTGCGTTGCTGTTTTCTTGTCAAAATAGTACCAAAAACCGAGTTTCATTTAAATCGGCCCACAAACAAAAAAGTTGGCCGCCATCTTGGATTTTTTAATATTTTAAAATTGCGTTCCTGTTTTCCTATCAAAATGATACCATAAACCGTGTTTCATCAAAATCAGCCCATTAACAAAAAAGTTGGCCGCCATCTTGGATTTTATAATATTTTTAACAATGCGTTGCTGTTTTCTTGTCAAAATAGTACCAAAAACCGAGTTTCATTTAAATCGGCCCACAAACAAAAAAGTTGGCCGCCATCTTGGACTTTTCAATAATTTTAACATTGCGTTCCTGTTTTCTTGTCAAAATAGTACCCAAAACCGAGTTTTATCAAAATCGGCCCACAAACAAAAAAGTTGGCCGCCATCTTGGATTTTTTAATATTTTTAACATTGCGTTGCTGTTTTCTTGTCAAAATAGTACCAAAAACCGAGTTTCATTTAAATCGGCCCACAAACAAAAAAGTTGGCCGCCATCTTGGACTTTTCAATAATTTTAACATTGCGTTCCTGTTTTCTTGTCAAAATAGTACCCAAAACCGAGTTTTATCAAAATCGGCCCACAAACAAAAAAGTTGGCCGCCATCTTGGATTTTTTAATATTTTTAACATTGCGTTGCTGTTTTCTTGTCAAAATAGTACCAAAAACCGAGTTTTGCCAAAATTGGCCCCACACACAAAAAAGTGGGCCGCAATCTTGGATTTTTTTAAATTTTTAACATTGCGTTCCTGTTTTCTTGTCAAGAGTTCTCATCAAGACAATTCAAACTGGTAACGTTGAATCATTGAAGAGTTCCATCAACCATTTCCATGGGTCCAGCAATAGACCTTGGAAACAACTTGGCTCAAGAGTTCTTATCAAGACAATTCAAACGAGCCCAAACTCAAAGTAGTTACGTTGAATTTATGAAGAGTTCCATCAGCCACTTACTGGCTCTAGAATTTGACCTTGGAAATTACTTGGCACATGAGTTTTTATCAAGACGATTCAAACGAGCCCAAACTCGAAGTGGTTACGTTGAGTCGTTGAAGAGTTCCATCAACCACCTCCTGACTCCAGCATTACCTTCGAAACTGCTTGGCACTAGAGTTTCCATCAAGACGATTCAAATAAGCCCAAACTCGAAATGTTTACGTTGGATCGTTGAAGAGTTCCATCAACCACTTCCTGACTTCAGCATCAGACTTTCGAAACTACTAGGCACAAGAGTTCTCATCAAGACGATTCAAACGAGCCCAAACTCGAAGTGTTTACGTTGAATTGATAAAGAGTTCCATCAGCCACTTACTGGCTCCAGAATTTGGCCTTGGAAACTACTTGGCACAAGAGTTCTCATCAAGACGATTCAAATGAGCCCAAACTCGAAGTGTTTACGTTGGATCGTTGAAGAGTTCCATCAACCACCTCCTGACTCCAGCATCACACTTTCGAAACTACTTGGCACAAGAGTTCTCATCAAGACTATTCAAACAAGCCCAAACTCGAAGTGTTTACGTTGAATTGATGAAGAGTTCCATCAGCCACTTACTGGCTCCAGAATTTGACCGTGGAAACTACTTGGCACAAGAGTTCTCATCAAGACGATTCAAATAAGCCCAAACTCGAAGTGTTTACGTTGGATCGTTGAAGAGTTCCATCAACCACCTCCTGACTCCAGCATCAGACTTTCGAAACTACTTTGCACAAGAGTTTTCATCTAGACGATTCAAAGTGGTTACGTACGTTGAATTGGTGAGTAGTTCCATCAGCCACTTCCTGGCTCCAGCATTTGACCAGATATCTGATGTGATGACGTATCAAACAAATTGTTGAGTGGAAAACTAATTGATATTTGTATCGCTTTCCGGATTTTTGGAAATTTTACTTTACCTACCTTTTCTTTACCACCGCTCAAAGTGTTTGTGTACAGATAGTCTGATTTCGAGTGTCAGAAGCTGAGAAAAAGCGACGTGCTCTCACCTTGAAATCAGCGGGCTTACTAAATTTTGCTGCTAGGGCGGCTTGTATATAAACAATGTTTTATTTATCTTCGCGTTCTATACGAAAATGTATAAGCGAAGCGCGCTTCAAAATTGTCAATCTTTGACGCCAGATTGTTCTCAATTTATATAAAAAACGGAAAATATGGCGCGGTGAATCAATTCTATGTTTCATTGTCATTTAATTTAACATTAAATATTATTAAAAAGATTATTTTTCTTTAACAATATCTTTAAAACAAAAAACGTTGATTTCACTGTTTTTAGTGAAGTTTGCGTTTTTTTTGCCATTAACGTGAGTAAAATTTTTAAAATTTTCCACGTTGTTATTGTAGAGTAACTATTCCTGTTCACTATCATATTTTTTAAAGTAATATCTGTCGTTAATTCTATGTTCAAAGTTTAAAACCCTGAAAGCTGTTTTACGCTTTTCACTTACCGCCGGCCCTTAAGGTCAGCGCCATCTCTTGACCGATATTGGAAGTAATGTATCTTTTGTTGATGATTTCTGAAGAGACATCGTTTTATTTTTCCTGTAATCTTTACTAAAAACTTCGTTCACATAAAATAATTTCAGATTTTTCTCTATGCAAACTTTGGAGATAAGGGGGGATCTTCATTTTTCATTAAAAGTCGAAAACTATGTGTCCTTAGGATTTTTTTTTAAGAATGTGCAAGCAGCGTTCTTTTATATGATACCTACCTACCCCATATGCCCTAGTAGCCCCACTTTGAATTTTGAACACCCCCATTGATTCCCTGTTGCAAAAAAAATATAAATATTTTTATTTCTCTCTTAATTGCAGTCATCTAAAACTATTCCAAATTTCAAGTTGATAGCATTAGTAGTTCTCTAGATATCCAGCTGTGACAGACAGACAGACTTAGTCGCACAATAAGGGTTCTTTTTTACCATTTTGTTTTGGAACCCTAAAAACGGGATTTACCATGTTTTAGTTCGTTTTCGAGTTCCCAATATTTCGGCGCAGTAGCACACGCCATCGCCATGATCACGGGTTACTCTGTGATAAAAATCCCGATTTTCATGTACCTACTACTGTAGGTATGTAGGGATGTACACTTTACCTGACAGGAAGTGGAGGAGAAAGACGATCTGCGACCGACCCTATTAAGAACTGAACTGATTTATCGATGTTTTTAGTGAACACCTCTACTTTAAACCATGATTGGTGCCGTAACGGGAATGCTTTTGGTGCAGTTCGAATGGTGGGGTTAAAATTGGTGCCTTAAGGTGTATCGATGAGCTCAGTGGCGCCGCCAATGGAAATAAATCAATTGCATTTTATTAAAGGCTTGGATTAAAAGTTTCGGTTATTTCGCGCAGGTGAAAGAGTGGAAAGCATTTTATAAATATACTTTTGAGAACTCAAACTTACGCAATAAGTCGTGAATCTCAATAGTGCCAAAAGTGGCCACATTTGGCAATATCGAGATCCATAACTTGGTGCTCATATTTGAGGCCATGAAAAAACAATCAAAAATTGCATTTTGCTCTTCTATTTGCGCGAAATAACCGAAACTTTTAATCCAAGCCTTTAATAAAATGCAATTGATTTATTTCCATTGGCGGCGCCACTGAGCTCATCGATACACCTTAACTGGAATACCTCAGTAGAATTGGGATAAGCCCCTGATTCACAACCCGTCGGAAACGTAATCGGATTTGAATTCTGTGCTTAGTCTTTGTCTATTCTATTGTGAGTTACAGAGACGGTGCATACCTATATTCCGCTGTCGGGAGCGTTTCCGATGGTTCGTGAATCAGGGAAAGGTCAGGAGAATGATGCTTATGACGTCTTTTACAACTTTACGACTTACACATGTTTAATAAGTTGTAGATAACTGTTGATGGTTCATCAAAATATTTATTGATAGAGTTCTTAAATTTTACTAAACTTTAATGTACACAGTAAATATAAATTAAAGGAATTTCCTATTATTCTAACAATTATTTTAATATTTACAGTTTTTATTCAATATTTCAAAAGCACCTCAATACTGAATTTTACCAGAACGATCCTACGCTAGTAAGTTCGCATACTCAATATATTTTTAAGAATTGAATCAAACAAAATACCTTTTTATTTTGCAATATTACCTACATTGTTGCTACTTAGTTGTTATACATAAAACAAATTCTGCATTTGATGGAAACTCAAATTTAACTTGATTTCTTACCGGGCGGAATTACAATCACTGTCACATGTACAATTAAGTCTGATTAAAATAAGTGTTTATGTGGTAAGTGAAGTTACACCCGCATGCATATGACTTAATCTTTGACTAATCCAAACCGATTGTCGCTGGATGTAAACAAACATGATATTTATCAGCTCAAACCTACAGAATAAAATAATGTATCTGCCTGCGCAGGTTCTAACGCAAACTTCACATATATACACACTTATTTTAATCGCACTGTGAGTTATGTTTTCTATCTAACACTATCATAGATCACTGCGGGGGCGACCGGGGTGGTAAAGAACTTTCTTCGCATGGAGAGTGACGTTCTTCTTCTGTGCTGAATTTAAATTCTCTTTCTCCAGACTGGTGGTCGGGTCCAGGGGGCGATGCCCGGCTCTCTCCCGCGGCCTCGATGGAGGAACCCGTCGGAAACGGCATTCCTTCTGCGCTGTACACCACCTCGCCGGTACCGACGTATTCCGTGGGTTGGTAACTGTAACTAAATCAAAAAATGGTATCATTTTCTTGTATTTAAACGTCCTCCTCCTCGCGTCATATTCTTCATGTGTGAGATTCGTGACTATCACCTGCCAGTAGCCTTTCTCTGATGATGGCTCTCCATCATCCCCTATCATCGATGGCATGCAGCGCGTTGTAGCTCTTGAGTCTATGACGCACTGCATGTTCTGCTCGTTGCCAACGCATCGGGCTGCGGCCACGTGACCTATTGGCTTCGACTTTCCCAGTCACTATCAAATTCTCCATGTTATCGCCTTCTTTCCTAGCAATGTGGTCAAAGTAATCAAGGACACCCATTAGACAGATGGATAATAGTCTAGTATTTAAACCTAACAATCATTTGAATGTGTGGTCATATAGTCAGCATAGATACTGCACGCTGGGCAATAGAGGTTCCTAATAGTTTTTAATAAGTACAGTATTATGCAAAGACTGGACAAGTATCGAAACGGAACCTCGCAGACTTATTAGCTTGAAAGATTGTTCTGTGATAATTATGTTAAAATTAGCACCTTAACTACTCGTTATGATTCTATGAATATTTATTGGGCCTTAAAACAGTCCAAACAAGTCGCTACTAGAAATGGCACTAAGGTTAAAACAATACACTAAAATGACAAAAAATACTTGTAAGTGTATTGTAGGGTAGACCGGAGGCAAAAGTAACAGGGAGCACTTAAAACGCCGTAATTTACTACCACAAAGTTAGTTGTATATGGGCGTTTGTTCACTACACTGAATTTTACCGATCCGGAAAAAACGGATGCTTGTATTTTAATAATTAATTATTATAAATGATAGAATTTATTTATTTCGTGTAGTTTAGGGTTCGAAACATTGAAACTACACGAAATAAATTTATTCTTACTATTTTAAATGATTAATTATTAAAATACAAGCATCCGTTTTTTCCGGTTCGGTAAAATTCAGTGTAGTGCACAAACGCCCTATGTGCGTGTGTGCGTGTACTGACTCGTCTAGACACCCTCGTCACACAGCAATTGAGTTAACGGAGCCGTCACCTCAGGAGGGGCACACTTTAAACAACAGAAACATACAAAGAAACTTGCGCCATCTCTGGAGCTTAACTTAAACTTTAGCAACAAATAGTTTTCAAGATTGCCGTAAATGTCTCTATTAGCAAAGCAAACGTCACGTTTCGAGGTATTCCAGTTACGGCACCAATTTTAACCGCACCATTTGAACCGCACCAAAAGCATTCCCGTTACGTCACTATTGGTTTAAAGTAGAGGTGTTTACTAAAAACATCGATAAATCAGTTCAGTTCTTTATTATATTTGAAGTAGGTATTCTAGTAACAACAGAATAATACATTTATATGCAGTCCGAATTATTGTTTGGATCCTGAAGTACCAGGATAACATAGCAATGGAGGCGGTAGAATACATTGGGAAAGATTTTTTTCTAACCAGTCGCAACTATAGCTACCTCCTGCATAGCTATGTTATCCTGGTACTTTAGAATCTAAACGATAATTCACAAAGCTATATTATTGTCCTTGTACTTTTAATGTATTACTAGAAATACCTACTTCAAATATAATAAAGAACTGAACTGTGTTATCGATGTTTTTTAATAAGGTAACAGCTCTACTACGGCTCAAACGATTAGTGCCGTAACGGGAATGCTTTTGGTGCGATTCAAATGGTGCGGTTCAAATTGATGCCGTACCTGGAATACCTCCACGTTTTTCGTGTGATGGCGGCTGGCTAGTGCAGATGTTGACTTGCTATTGTTGTTTTGAAGTTTGTTTTTAGGGTTCCGTAGCCACATGGCGAAAAACCGAACCCTTATAGATTTATCATGTTTGTCTGTCTGTATATCTATCCGTCCGTCCGTCCGTATGTCACAGCCACTTTATTCCAAAACTATTAAGAGTACATACTTGAAACTTGGTAGGTAGATTCTGTAAACCGCTTTAAGGTTCATGTGCTACAAAAATAAAAAAAAATTGATTTTTTTTTGCATAAAACACATTCGTGTGGGGTGTCTTTAGATAGGTATTTAAAAATGATATAGGTAAAAAATTAAATTTGGTTTCTTCTATAACTTTTTATCAAAGTCAATATTTTGAAAGATATACACTTCCAAAGTGGTAAAATATGTGTTCCCCCCTTCTAACTTTTAAAATAAAGAAGTGAAAAATCTAGAAAAAATATATGCTGTACATCAAATAAAAACTTTCAACAAAAATTTGTTTGAATGAGATATAGAAAGCAGTTTTTGAGATATAACACATTTTAAAAAACCGCAAATGTAAGTTTGTCGTTTATACAAACACTATGGAAAACAAAGTTATTTTTTGCTTACCAAAAATGGTAGTGGTATTTTGGCTAGGTATAGGAAATCGGTACGTTAAGTGGCCGTACCCACTTTCTTTCATGGGCAACCCTTCATGGGCGAGTCCAACCCGCACTTGGCTGATTTTTTGTAATCTTACGTCGGTCAAGTTGAGTTTACTCCTCTTCCGTTATCAAGATCACTGACTTGCAAGAAGAATCTTCCTCTCAAAAAGTTGTGTCGAGTGATTGTTTTGTTATCATCTGGCTAGTGTGGTGATATTCTACTCTCTGTTGTGATATGTGTGTTGTGTTTGTGGTTTTATAGAATTGCGTTCCTGTGTATTTTTGGATTTAACAATCCTGGTGAGTAACTAACATGACATGTTTGTAAACAACTAAGCATTTGACCTGAGTCTGGGTGTTATGTATAAAAATATTCAATTTCTTATACTTATGATATCCCTTCCCTTATCAATTGTAAAATTTATTGAAATAAATAAATAATAAATAAAACAAGATTCTGCTGTTTCATTTTAATTTAATAAAGTTCGTTTCCTAAGAATTTTAAGTATTGAATAGAGCGTATTTCTTGGGTATGAACGCCCATGAAAGTAAGCCTGTTTTATTTTTCTTAATAAGATTAAATATCAAATTAATAAACAAGCTTGCTCAACAAAATAGTTCATATCTGGGAAATACGCCCTATTTAATAGTTTATCTATACGAGAGTAGATAGATACCTATAGTACCTACTTAAGTAGCATGAAATTAGTTCCCGCATTGTCTACCAGAGGAGCTGATGGACTTTCAATACGATGTTTCAAAAATTATCTCGAGAAAGCGCTCTTTTCCGTTATAAATTAGTTTACTCTTTGCGTCACCTGTTGTACGCCATTTTGTTTTTCGGACTCCCAAAGTAAGAATTTGCTTAAATTTCAATGTGTGAAGTGATGGATTTCTGGGCAAGATTATTTACATCAATGTCGAAAAGTAGCTTACTAAAAGGTCAAAATTGATGTTTAATCAAAAATATCGGCTAGTTTTAACATATTTTAGATCATAATAGACACTTTTTTATAAAACACTAACCATCATATTTTTTACGTTACAAATGACCCCGTGTTACTTTTGACCCAGTGACCGTTAAAATGCATTATATTTTATTGCTAATTTTAGTTTTTAATGTACCTAAGTTTTGCAAAATAACTAAAGGCTTCCACCAGACTTCAAGCTATAGTCATATCAATCATCTCAATCGGTTGTGTAGTTTCAGACTTTATTCATCTTTCAACATCGTATCAAATATTTTCTTTTTATAATTACTTATAGTAAGAACTTACTTAAAATATGTACCTACATCCTGAATATTCATTCCAATAAAATTCAGAGTGTTTGTTCCACCCATAAAATTGGACAACTTTTCCCTAGAAACCTATGTGCAAAAAACGTCCAATTCGATCTCCCATTGAGTACAGTCCGGTACAATTATTATAATATTACCGATCTTTGTGTTATTAAAAGGTAACTAAGTGAAATATTAAAATTAGAAGTAAGTAAGTATTTACTTAGTTTTTGTTACACTTACAGTGGCTGCTCTATTGCTGTTTACGTTATTCTTTATCAGGGGCAATAGTAACGCGGGGGCAGGTGTAACAGACACTATTTCAAAGTAAATGGAAAAGTGATTTTAAATACCAAATTTTGCTTTTAACTTAATTATATTTAGTATACGCATATTAATGTTGGTCTAAGGTCCGGTTCCTCGAAGCTTGGTTACATTAACTTTAGGGTTAAATTATGGTTAAAGTAAAATTAACCGGCGGTCAAATTTAAAAAGCATTTGTAACACTCTTCCTTTTCTCTTCTTAACTGAAATAACTCGATGATAACAAAAGATATCAAAATCTAAATGTGATCCTTTTACAGCCAGATATATTAACTTTCACTGTGCATTGTAATCAGATAGCAAATAAAATATGTTACTTTTGCCTCCGGTCTACCCTATATAAAAACTGACAATCTATGTTCTCATGATCTCATCTCACCTATTAGGCCAGTAGGAGATGTCTTCAATAGCATGATGCGCGTACGGCGCGTAAGCATGTTGGTAGTACGGCGAGTGGTGTTGCGACGGAGCTTCATACTGAAGAGGATAGAGTGGCGCCGGGGCTGACGAAGGGGCGACAGTACTGGCTGGTGCAGGTGCGTACTCCAGGGGCGCTGGGTACGCGTGGGGGGGTGTCCGGTACGGCCCAGGGGAGGTGGGGGGCTGCGGTGAGCTGCTGCCTTGCGCTGAGCTCCAGTAGCCACTGCTGCCTGCCCAAGTATAGCTGCTGCTGTTCGGCGCCGCCGTGGTTCGCTCTGACGTGCTGTACGTAGCTGTGGCAAAAATATTAAAAATAACAAATTAGTGCCGAAACGTCGCCGCCTGTCGCCTCACACGGGCCACTGAAAAACGACGCCACCGACCCTTTTCTGTAGTTTTCTTACATTTTATATGAACGCCGACGCCGGTAGTCGTCGCTTGTTTCTTCTAGCTTTAAATGGCGGCGTTTGTGGCTCGTGTGCGGGCACGGTAAGGCGTACACAGGCCTCTCCATTTAGTAATTAAAACTAAAGAGAATCATTCCTCCCGGAAAATTTCGTAAGAAGAACAAAATAATTATTAATTACTGACTACGGCCATGATGGTACCATAGAGTCGGGCTATGGACCACCATAGCCTCTCGCACTCTAGTACTCTCGCTTTTCGAGGATGGTAGGGCAGGCGTACCGGTTTTGGCCACTGTACCGGTTTTGGTCACTTTTCACTTTAAAGTTATATAAATAGGAATTAAATAATTATTGCTTATATTTATTAATGGCGAATAAAAGATTGGACTTTTAGTTAATAATTACAGCACATAGCTTTTTTTATGTAGTACGATATTTTAGAAATAAACACGTGTTATGTTTCAAAGTTAACATTTTGTAAAATTCTTAAGCAAAATGTTAAGGGTAAAGGTTTTGTAAAATCATTTTTTTTCTACAATAAAATTATTTTATGGTTATTTAATATTTTATATCATATTGGAATATGTTTCTTCTAGATGGATTAAGTGTTGTTTTTTCACTGTTCTTACAAAAAGTTGGCAAACAATAAGTGGCCAAAAGTGGGGCTAGAAATTTTAGCATTGTGCCACCTTTGGCCACTTTGGCATTAGTAGAAAGTTTCCAACCTATCATAAAGTTCATTTATTTTAAAAGACTCACAACTCAGTTTTGTTACCTAACATACTAGAAAATTAGTGGATAGAGGCTAGTGTAGGCTCTAGCCTACAGTAGCCTCAATCCGCTAATTTTCTTTTAATCAAGTGATAAAGATACACTTATAAAATTGTAGTAAGGAGCTAGCTGTGATTGAAATACTATTTCATGTAGTGTTTTAGTCCAGAACTCTAATAAGACATCAATTAAGCATAAACTCATCTTATAAATATAGTAATTTTATGAAAGTGGCCAAAACCAATGCAAGCGGTGTATTTGGCCCCCTCCGCAGAATTTGTTCTAAATAAAAAAAACTATTGATTTTTTTTTACTTTGTAGATTGTACCCTTAAAGGTCGATAAATTATCTATAACTCTACGTTATAAATTTTCTTTAAAATACTTAAGATCATTAAGCACTAAGCGGTTGAAAGTGAAAAAATCCTTAAGTGGCCAAAACCGGTACGCCTGCCCTACGTACCAACGTACCATCCTCGAAAAGCGAGAGTTAAAAAATACGAATCCTTATTACAAAGGCATTCTTCTAATGTGTAAAGTTATTGCAATGTTTCCATTATAGAATGATACATATATAATATATAAAATAAAGCACAATAATATAATATAATTATATTATTGTGCTTTAAGTTGGAAACACATATACTTACCTATGTGGTGTAATGGCATACGCGTGGTACCGCACCGCGCAACACACTGCGCCAAACAATTATTAATGTGTTTCCGATTATACATTTACGTCTAATGGTCGTGTGTGTATTCTGTAGCAGAATTTCTAAGATACTCACAAGGTGGCGATAGTGTCCTAGGGCGGGAAGGCGGCCGGGGCGGGTAGGGCGCCGCCCTCCGCGACGCCGCGTTGCTGCCCCCGTACAACGACTGCGACGCTACAAACCACCCACCGACTGTAAGACGAATGATCCAACGTAAAAAGGATGATTATCGAGATAATCCGTTCAGCTAATATGTAAGTGGACACTTTCTATGTTAGGATGACTTTGATGATTTCTATGGGCATTTAAAATCTGAAGAAAAATTATGTTTGCTTTCTGGGAAAGCTTTATTTTTCGTACATACTTAAACAATTTCGCTCTCTGTAAAACGTATTTATGTATTAAATGTTTGCATTAAAATGCTTTTTACGAAACGCAGGGTAGGAATTATTAATGGCGGGGCCATTAATAAGTTCTTCTTTTTTATCTATTGAAACTTAAATCAACTAAATTAGATAGAATTAACCTACTTTAACATAGTATAGATATTCAGAAAATAGGTGCACTACTGGCTTTAAAGTATAAAATGAATTGATACGTACATTGTGGATACTGGTGCGGTGAGGAACTCTGTTGAGGGTAGTGGGTTCCAACAAAATCTCTCTGGTAGTAACCCTCTGGTCGTTCTTTAGCGTCCAGAAAGGCTTTTGCAAAAGGATTGTACTTGATCTTTAGTGACGTGACCTCTTCATTTTGGTATGCAGTCACTGCTATGAACTGCGTCTCAGGGAACGGGTAGGTCATTATACGCCGGAGATCAGTCCCTACTTTAACTAGGTGAACTCGAGGCTCATACTTGTGGAGAGAATTCAACATTATCTGCAAATAAACCAAAGAAAATTTCAAAGTAAATTAAGCGGGGCGAGATCTCTTATATATGGACTTGCAATGTCACCAACAACTTTAACCAATCATCGTTAATACAGCAAACTCAACTTTTCACAGTTTTACAAGTCATGAGCGAATCGAGAAAAGAAAGATATTAATATATGCATATCGAGAGTGGCATCTAACATATAATGATGTGTTATGTAAACATCGCGCTGAGACAATAATTATTACAAATGATAGTGCGTATAGGCACCCGCTAAACAGTTGGTAAAGCTACAGATTTCACACCGACCCGTCAACATATGGATCTGGATACATCAGGTGTTTGCTCTCATGTTCATTCGCACCACATTCAACCGTGAGAACTGGCTTCTATGAACTAGCGGTAGCTTAGAAACTGTAGCAGTGTAGCACCTTCGTATCGCAGGTTTCTAACAGTCGAAATTAGTATTCTGTCAATACTGTGAACCGATTATACGGAGCCAAGATCAATGCAAAGACGTTTGAATATGGAGCAGTCTTTACTCAAGATGTTTAGAAATCAAAAATCTCTGAAGAACGAAAGATGTAGGTACAAACAAACGAACGTTGGGGATTTTTGGATACTTATGTCATTGTTTGCCTTTTTGAACAAACATTATCCAATGTAACTTATCATTCTCGTCGAAAATCTATCTTACCTGGCCGTTTCCATTGGTTTTATTTGTTAGTTTGACTTTAGCGAATGATATGGGTTCTTTCATCCAATGTGCACCGAAGTTTGGACTTTCCGGATGTATGTATATGGCATTTGATGGAGGAACTTCAGCTTTGCCTCCCGGAACCTGATACAAATAATGAGAAATGTAGTATCAGAAAAGTATAAAATTTTAATCGCAAATTCTAAATTTCACAAATTTTTTTTTTGTCAGTTAGACTAGAAGATTTTTGATTTTACGTCTACTTAAGTTTTAGCTAGAAGAAGCATCGGAATCACATCCGCAACCTTTCAATTTAAGCCTTTATATTATTGAATGAATCAAGATTTTATTTTATTATCATTTTGATTTAAAATAATGAATATTTATGTGCTTACTTATACAAGAAATATTAAAGTTTATTAAAATAATCATACCCATTCTCCATTAACGTATTTCCACCGATGGGAGTCCACTTGAACAAATTCTAGTAAAACTGTGTACATCGCAGTCGGATCCAGTCCGCTAGCAGTCACCTTCACTACGGGGAACATGCGTCTGTAATAAAATTTTTGTAAATTATTTTAAATGTCTGTGCTATTTATATATTTAAAATAAACTATAATCGATAAAGCGCCTTATTAGTAATATGACAGTATTCTTTGGTTAGGTTCTCCAATTTATCACAAATTAATTAATCAGAGTGTATCTGACTGAGCGCATTAGCGCGTTCCATTAAAATAATAACTCTCATTTTACAAACTTTTATTTAACTTGCCATGTCAGTTAGTTAGTGGGGGACAAATCTTGCAAGCTAAAAGACCCACTTCCCGATGTCCGATTGAGATGAAACTTTTTTGGATGACAAAAGTACAGTTATATAAAAAAGCTTGTCATAAAAACGAAGTTTTTACAAAAAACTTTTTTAATTTCAATTTATTTGCATTCTGAAATGTTACAGCTTTACAATAGATAGCATTAAAATAAAAAGCTTTATTATAATAGGGTATTTTACTGTTGTTGAAATGTAGATGTTTAATGATGACGTTAAAAAATATTGCAATTAAGAATACCAAATGTGAAAAAATAATTTGAATCTGTTTTATAATAATAGAATTATAGTCTGTTTGATTTTGACTATAGCTGTCTCTTTCTAAAACGAAATCTTCTATGGCGTGACTATGACGCTACTAACCCACTGACGTCACTAAGATAGCGTCCTGTCCTTGTCTAATTATAAAGTTTGAAGTCCTATATCTTTAAAAATATTCAAGATAATTCAAAATGAAAACTTGTTTTGTGTAGCTAATATTTCGAAAAACATTTTAAAGAAATAAAAAAAAATCAGTAAAATACCGTATTATTTGAAACTAATAGGTACTCTAGTAGCCATACTTGTTCATTCTATGAAGAACGACATGTCAAAGTAAGGGGTGACTGCTGATTAGCAGAGATCAGCCGTCAAGCTGATAGGGATAAGCATGGGATAAGAGGATGAAGAGACATATGGGAAAAGGGCAACAGAAACTAGTTAATTCTAGCTTTCAACCCGCAGTTTCGCCCGCGTGGACTACACGACGTTTTCCCACGGGAATGTGATATTTTTCCGGAATAAAAAGTAGCCTATGTTTCTCTCCAGGTTACAAAGTAATATGTGTTCCAAATTTCAGCCAAATCCGTTCAGCTGTTTTGGCGTGATTGCGTAACAAACATCCAAACATCTAAACTTTCACATCTATACAAATAAATAAAATTGGAGTGTCTGTTTGTAACATTAAAATAACCGCTTTTTACTACATGCATATGATTATATATACGGTACACATACCAAAATGACATTTTTTACAATTTTTGTCTGTCTGTCTGTCTGTCTGTTCCGGCTAATCTCTGAAACGGCTGGACTGATTTTGACGGGATTTTCACTGGCAGGTAGCTAATGTAATAAGGAGTAACTTAGGCTACTTTTTATCCCGGAAAAAGTTCACATTCCCTCGGGATAGCGTCGTGTAGTTTATTATAAACGCGAAAGTTTGTGGGTATGGATGTATGGATGTTTGTTACTCTTTCACGCAAAAACTACAGAAAGGATCTGGGTGAAATTTGCAACAGATATAGATTATAGCCTGGAATAATACATATGGTACTTTTTATCCCGATATTCCCACGGGAACGGGAACCACGCGGGTGAAACCGCGGGCGGCCGCTAGTTTATAATATTACTAGCTTTCCGCCCGTGGCTTCGCCCGCGTGGACTACACGACGTTATCCCGCAGGAATATGATGTTTTTCTGGGATAAAAAGTAGCCTATGTTCCTCTCCAGGCTACTAAGTATCTGTGTGCCAAATTTCAGCCAAATCCGTTGAGCCGTTTTGGCGTGATTAAGTAACAAACATCCAAACATCCAAACATCTAAACTTTCACATTTATAATATTAGTAGGACTAGCTTTCCGCCCGCGGCTTCGCCCGCGTGGACTACACGACGTTATCCCGCGGGAATGTGATATTTTTTCGGGATAAAAAGTAGCCTATGTTCCTCTCCAGGCTACAAAGTATCTATGTACCAAATTTCAGCCAAATCCGTTAAGCCGTTTTGGCGTGATTGAGTAACAAACATCCAAACATCCAAACATCTAAACTTTCACATTTATAATATTATAGTAGGATAGTAGGAAGTAGGATTATGCAGGGTGTTTTTGAAGTCATTGGCACCCATTCGGCCCATTAATGTACTAATATGAAGGTATTTTTTTACTTGAAAAGGGGTGGTGCCCGGCGTCAGCGCAGGCGCAGGGACGCGGGCAAAGCGGGCCTGAGGTGACATTGTTTGTTTCGGTGAATTCCGTGCGCGAACTTGAATAAAATCACGTCATAGTGAGCCCTCGTTTTTTCGGGAGGCAAATGAAGTAGTCTGAGGCTTGTATGTTAATTGAATATTAATTAATCAATGTTTTTTTTATAAAATTGTTATTTTTAGTTATTTTAATTTTTATTTGTTATAGTGGTCAAACACTATTATTATTATAGTATTATATAGTATTATACACCATTTTTCAGGGATTTAAAGAAATAGTTTTACATCTTGGATTTGCCACATATTTGGGGAAAGGACTCTATATCATGAGTATACCTATTCTTATTTTAAAAGGATGCTAACGACTTCAATGTCACCCTGTATATGAATGTATATTAGTAGGACTAGCTGTGCCCGCGACTTCGTCCACGTGGAGTGGTAACTTTCAGCAGCATATTTATTTTTTAGGCTTATTATTTTGCAAATACACTTAGGCATATTCCCCTACCTATGCCGCATATATTGTGTATGGCGTTTCTTACTTGCGTTATTTCAGTTTCACATTTTGTAATGACTCCGAAATTCTCTGTATTTCTTCTATATTTTTAGGGTTCCGTAGCCGAATGGCAAAAAACGGAACCCTTATAGATTCGTCATGTCTGTCTGCCTGTCTGTCTGTCTGTCTGTCCGTCCGTCCGTCCGTCCGTATGTCACAGCCACTTTATTCCAAAACTAAGACTACACACTTTAAACTTGATAGGTAGATGTATTCTATGAACCACTTTAAGATTTTAATACAAACAATTTAAAAAACTAAGGGGGGCTCTCCATACGTAGAACCTTTCCAAAGTGGTAAAATGTGTGTCCCCCCCTCTTGCTTTTGAAATAAAAGAGTGAAAAAACTAGAAACGATATGTGCTGTAGATCTTAATAAAAACTTTCAACGAAAATTGGTTAAAACGAGATATACAGGGTTAATTTTTGAACACCATCCAAATTTTTTAGCTCGTCTCAGAATCGGTAAGTGAACAACTTTCTTCCAGTGACATGGGTCGAAATACGACAAAAAATTTTTGGACTTCCCATACTAAATCGATCGCCTAATCAGTCTGATTTGTATGAAAAGTCAAAAATTATATGTCATATTTCGACCCATGTTTCTAGGAGAAAGTTGTTCACTTACAGATTCTGAGACGATCTTAAAAATTTAGATGGTGTTCAAAAATTAACCCTGTAGTATGTACTTTTTGAGATATACTTAACACATTGACGAAAACCGCAAATGTAACTTTGTCATTCACACAAACTCTATGAAAAACAAAGTTATATTTTGCTGACGAAAAATTATAGTGGAATTTTGGCTAGGTTTAAGCAATAGGGTATGGGCGAGTCCAACTCACACTTGGCCGATTTTTATTTTCTGGGGCGGAAGCATTTTTGTCGACGTCATCACACAAAAACTTTCGTCCCCTGTTTTTACCCCTTTTCTCAGACTGTAGACTATCTCTGTACTAAAATTCATTCAAATCGGTTCCGTAGTTAAGGCGTGATTGTGTAACATACAGACAGACAGAGACGCATTTATAATATAGAAATATAATAATATAAATAATACAATAATATACAATATATATAATAATATAAATAATACAATAATATACAATCCTTACTTATTATTATATTATAAATGCGAAAATGCGAATCTGTCTGTCTGTGTGTTACACAATCACGCCTAAACTACAGAACCGATTTGAATAAAAATTGGTACAGAGATAGTCTAGAGCCTGAGAAAGGACATAGGCTACTTTTTTATGTGAACAAAGGGCTGTAAGGGGTTGAAATAGGGGATGAAAGTTTGTATGGAAATTACGTCATTTTTAAAGCTAGAAGCTTCAACATTATTTTATAGGCTTTTGATTAGATAAATAAATACGACATTCAAAGTTTGTAAAAAAAACTACCCTAAAGAGGGTGAAAACAGGGGATGAATTTTTTCGTGTGATGACGTCGGCAAAAAAGTTTACGGAACGGATTTTGATGAAAGTTTTTTTGTTATACAGCTCTTGGGCCTCGCCAACATATAGCTATAATTTATTTTGAAGATCGCAACACTGAAATCGCGAAAAAATATCAGCTGTTCCATACATTTTTATTAAATATTTTTGCACTTTTGTATGGAATAGCTGTTTTTTTTGCGATTTTAGTGTTGGTCCCATAATAAAAATTGTTTGTTTTCATGAACAGAATAATCATTTTAATTTTATCCGGGGTGATAAAAAAATTACCGTGTATATTAAGTAAATAAATAAAACAATTCATACTTATTATAAAACTGTATGCGATTCTATTCAGGGGGCTACCGGCTAAAAATTATGGGTATGGACATGGGCTTCATTTGACATTTGAAGCCCATATTATGCCATTAAAAGCACAAAATATGGGCATCAAATGTCAAATGAAGCCCATGTCCATATCCATATTTTTTTGCCGGTACAGGGGCTGTATACATTGAAAAGAAATAGAAATAAATACCACCAAGGGTCTTCTTAAACGGAACAGATACCAAAAATATAGTTTTTGAATTTTTTGTCTGTCTGTCTGTTGTCCACGTTTCAGGCAAAAACTACTGAACGGATTTTAATAAAACTTTTTTTGTTATATAGCTATTAGTTGTCGCCAACTTATAGGTAGGCTATAATTTATTTAGAAGATCGAAATGGCCGATGTGGAACCATAGCAGTCCAGCCAATCTATGAGAGATATAAAAATACCGTCTTATGGAAAATTGTTAAATGTGATGAGCATTTTCTATTGACGTTCAAAGTTTGAAGATCTTGGTACACCTGCCAGCCGGCCTAGCATGAGCGGTTTATAACGCGCGATATGATATGGTACGGCAAGTTGTCTTGCTTACCCCACTAAGGTGTAAGCAAGACGGCATGCCGTACCATATCATATCGCGCGTTATAAGCCGCTCATGCTAGGCCGGCTGGATAGCATTACCATCATTATATCACGCGATATGATATAGCACGTCTTGCTGTCTTGCTTCCAACTTAGTGGGGTAGGTAAGCAAGACAGCATGACGTGCTATATGATATCGATATGATAGCTGATATGATATCGCATGATAAAAGCCGTTCATGCTAGGCCAGCTGATGTAGAACCCTAGCAGCCAGGTTAAACTATATGAGATAGCATCTTAAGAGAAGGTGTTCAGCGTGATAAGTTCTTTCTTTTGACATACTGTTTGTATTGTTTGTATATCCGTCTTTCACGTCAAAACGGAGCACTGGATCGGCGTGTTTTTTAGTATGTGGATATTTTAGGAGCTAGAGAGTGACAAAGACTAATTGATATCCCGAGAAAATATAACTTTCCCTCGAGATAACGTCGTTAAGTACAGGCGGGCGAAACCGCGGGCGGAAGGCTATGTGAAATATTTTTTTAATGTGTTAATATGTATCATAGCGCTAAACTAATATATATATAAAATAAATTCACATAAAACGAAAAACCTTATTAGCTAAAAGTGGCCCCGAGCTGGACATATAAAAGCCTGCTTTTAAATAAACTTAAGCTTATTTCTCTATTCGAAACGCATAACAAAAGTATTTAATGCATCTGTAGCTGTCACAAAACATTTGTGACACCTTTGAGACATAAATTTTGTCGGTACATTCTGAGATACTATTTACGTCAACAGCATGTCTTCCTCTGGCCCACCAATTTTTGTCAATAATTCTGCCGGGAAGCCGGTACATTAAAAATGATTACTGAAATAAGAAATCACATCCTCGTCACATTCCTTTCAGGTGGTTTTGGTAAAGAAATGGCGAGTGGAACCGAGCTGGACATGTACACGTCAAAACGGAGCAACTGATCGACTTGATTTTTGGTATGGGGATAGTTTGGAAGCTGGAGAGTAACATAGGCTACTTTTTATTCCAGAAAATTATAAAATAAAATTTGTAATTTTATATGGAAAATAGTTTTGACTGTCGTACGATACAAAAGTATAATTTCTTCCATGACCGCTTCCGCGTCTGCGCGCGGTCAATATCGAATACTAATCTTTTCCATAAGAGTAGAACAAAAAAAGTACTGTAACGCGCACGCACGCAGACTTATCTCTCACGTACCTATTAAACTTCTTCGTGATTATTTATTTTCATGATGATCAAATAATGATACGAAGTACTATATTTATGGCAAAACAACGTTTGCCGGGTCAGCTAGTATAATCCTTACTTCCTTACTTTTTATATTATAAATGCGTCTCTGTCTGTCTGTGTGTTACACAATCACACCTAAACTACTGAACCGATTTGAATGAATTTTTGTACAGAGATAGTCTAGAGCCTGAGAAAGGACATAGGCTACTTTTTATTCCTGAAAAATATCACCTTCCCGCGGGATAACGTCGTGTAGTACACGCGGGCGAAGCCGCGGGCGGAAGGCTAGTTATAAATAAATCTTTATTTGCCTATAGTACGGTACCTACATGGTTGTTATCAAATACAAGTCAATTACATGTCACCTAAAATGTACAGTGCACATATCATAAAGAGATTAATATACTTAAGTATATTTATATTTGCTACTATACAATATTAGTGAAACCAGATATAGATTTGTAAGAACCGCTGAGCCATGGCCCGCTATTATTTCTTGGCTGCTTGCGCCCCTACTGCAACGAGTGAGATAGAAGATGGCTTTGGCTGAGCTGATTCACTTGCCCACCGTATTAGTAGGTATAAAACTGTGCTACGGTTGGGAAAAAAATTGCTCGTCCCAGAAGTGTGCTTAAAAATAGATCAGAATAGTATTATGTATTCTAGCAAGCACCTAATTGCGAGTGACACACATCCACAGAAAGACCTATGGCGCAGAGTAAGGTGTTTAGCCGGGCACCGTTAATGAGCGCGGCCTACAGTGCTAATGGCTGAAAACTAGCCGCCCGCCCGTCAGAGCCAGTTAGCACTGCAGGCGAACTTGCACTTAGCCTGGTTTTGACTGCTCGCCAAATTTCCTCATGTAAGTTTCTTCTTTAGGCAAACGTAGCGTAGGGCGCTTCGTTACCAGGTGGAGCGACGACCTGCGAAAGATGGCAGGCGGGGGCGGGATGCGAAGAGCTGAGGACCGGGCTCAGTGGCGTGAATTGGGAGAGGCCTATGTCCAGCAGTGGACGAATACAGGCTGATGATGAAGTTTTTTGGGAAATTATATGAAAAATTATAGCATAACTTCACATGAGAAAAAATATTAAGCTGTATATTAATTAATGTGGCCTAAGTATGTACAGTGTTAATGGGCTAAAACTAGCCGGTTGTCAAAGGTTGTTAGAACGAGTCTGCGACAACTCAAGACAACTCGACACGGACAACTCGACCCCGACAACTCAACAATACGACAACTCAACCCCGAGACATCTCACTCAACCCTGACAACTTGAGCTCTGAGACAAATTAGACCCGGACAACTCGACCTAGTCAAATGAACTCAGGCTAATCAACGTACCGGAGATGCGTGGTTTTCAGGAAAAGAATAACATTTTTAAAAAAATTGATTGTAAATTTAACCTTAAAATAAACTAATGGAAGCCACACACGTTACACGGCTTGCGCAAATTTATCGTAACGTGTGTTGGAGAATATTTGTGCCAATTTCTAGGCTTGTGCAAATTTTATGCAAGCCACACACGTTACGATAAATTTGCGCAAGCCTATAGGTAGTGACCACAGATGGCTCAAATAAGATTGAACGATTTCATTTCTATAAAAGTGAGCAGAACATCCGGGTGTGTCAAAGGGTAAAAACGGGACCCTATTACTAAGACTTCGCTGTCCGTCTGTCTGTATGTCTGTCACCAGGCTGTATGTCATGAACCGTGACAGCTAGACAGTTGAAATTTTCAAAGATGATGTATTTCTGTTGCCGCTATAACAACAAGGGGGCTTAGACAAAGTAACATCGTTATGTGGCGAAACGACAATCGCTATCGCTATCGTCTTTATGCTCCAATCAACTTGCGGCAAGACCACGTGATTTAGCGCAGCTTATACCAATCCGCCAATCCTATACCTTGAATTTCTTTCGAACTTCGTTATCGCTTCGCTATCGTTTTTCAAATGTTACTTTGTCTAAGCCCCAAGTACTAAAAGCAGAATAAAATAAATATGAAAGGGGGGGCTCCCATACAACAAAAGTGATTTTTTTGCCGTCTTTTTCTCGATCTTAAATAAAGTGTCTAATGTTGTACAGAGTAATATTGTACGTTATAAATAGTGTCTAATGTTGTATAGATAATGGTACGGAACCCTTCGTGCGCGAGTCCGACTCGCATTTGGCCGGTTTTTTATCCACAACGGGTAGCACATAGCCTTCATCACACTGGTGATAAGCCTGAAGGTGGAAGTGCACTACTCCCGGAATCCTCAATCACTGAGAAACTGGCATCTTCTCTCTAACTGCCGGAACACAATAATGATAACTTAGATAAGATGGTGGTAGCTAGCCAGGTGGACTAAAAACAAGTCTTCCACCAACCAAACCGAATACAATATGTACCCCCACTGGGAATCGAACCTGGGACCTCTTGGTCTAAAATCGGTGGTGTGACTGGTGTGACTCTAGACCACAGAGGCGGTTAAATATTAATTTATAAATTCTTCCTAATTTTCGCCAACTCTGCTCGTCATTTTGGCACGTTTTTAAACCGACCCAGGATGTGCGAAGGCGATAGTATACTATTTAAATATTGAACGCGGCATGCCCACACACGTTACGATATACTTGCGCAAATCAAAATTTGCGCAAATTCGGAATTGAATGAAATTCCGAATTTGTGCAAATTTAGATTTGCGCTAGTACTTATATCGTAACGTAACGTATGTGGGCATGCCGCGTTCGATATTGGGTTTCATACTGAATCTCAACAGTCATAATATCAACAATTAAAACATCAACACCGTAAGACCAACGATTCAAAATCTCAACACTTCAGAATCTCAACAACTTAGTAAGTCAACAGTTCACAAGACCAAAGTTTAAAATCTCAACATGGTGATACTGACATACATATTTTACTGTAAGTAAACATTATTTGACGAGGGGTGCTTACCTTTTATTTTTAACCGACTTCAAAAAAAGGAGGAGGTTCTCAAGTCGACGAAACTTTTTAAATTATTTTTTTATATATGTTTTACCATAACTTTACCAGTTGTTAGCCGATTTTCATAATTCTTTTTTTATCTGAAATAAAATTGTTTATGTATGGTCCCATGAAAAATTTACAGTAGTCAGTTCAGTAGTTTTTTCACAATTCTGAAAAACAGTAAGTTGTCGACTGGTAGTTCTTTCTTTACACGTCAATATATTCGCGAAGTATTGACCAATTTCAATGATGATTTTTTTAATCGAAAGAATAAACTCCTTAGGTGGTTAAGTTGTTACCAAGGTTGTTACCAATTTGATAGTAAAATTCATGGAAAATCGAGGAAAACCCACAACCCGATCAGTAAGTTGATTAAATTAATAGTTAATAAATAAATAAATAAATATTTTCTTACAATCACACCAATTATCTAAGTTACTCTATTGTATTGGGTTAATCCTGTAATTATAGATGTAAGTGTGGAAATAAATAAATAAAAGATTAATTAGATAAAGTCCCACCATTTCGTCAATGATTCAATGTATTTTTCAATTTTACGTTTTTTGGAAATAGAGTTTTTGTTTGAAGGCGGTTAATTTTTTTTGAAAAAAAAATGTTAATTTTTCCAGTTTTTGTGTGAGAAATCTAATAAGCAAGCGTCGCACAATGTGCAAAGTTTAAAACTGTAGCCCAATCTAAATTAGAACACTCATATAAGCACGACTCTCTTGTTATGCAGTTTTTTAACTTTCCACCATCAGCTAACCTAAATTACTTAAAAGAATACAACTAAAGGTCTATTCGTGCATATGGTACTTAAAAACATGCTTTAACTCCTAAGCGTTAGGGAGTTTTACCTTTCATCACCAGCTAATCAGCATGAGATAATGACTTCCAGATGCAAATATTTGAAAAACTTTAGAAAATGTATAAAACACGTAAACTACGTATAAAATTTGCGGGTTTTCCTCGATTTACCATGGATTTTACCATCAGATCCTAACTTGGTAACAACGTGACCACCTCAGTGGTTTATTCTTGCGAATAAAAAAAGAATCATTGAAATTGGTCAATACTTCGCGAATATATAGACGTGTAAAGAAAGAACTACCAGTCGACAACTAAGTGTTTTTCAGGATCGTGAAAAAACTACTGAACTGACTACTGTAAATTTTTCATGGGACCACACATAAACAATTTTATTTCAGATAAAAAAAGGATTATGAAAATCGGCTAACAACTGGTGAAGTTATGGTAAAACATATATAAAAAAATAATTTAAAAAGTACCGTCGACTTGAGAACCTCCTCCTTTTTTTGAAGTCGGTTAAAAATAAAAGTTAAGCACCCCTCGTCAAATAATGTTTACTTACAGTAAAATATGTATGTCAGTATCACCATGTTGAGATTTTAAACTTTGGTCTTGTGAACTGTTGACTTACTAAGCTGTTGAGATTCTGAAGCGTTGAGATTTTGAATCGTTGGTCTTACGGTGTTGATGTTTTAATTGTTGATATTATGACTGTTGAGATTCAGTATGAAACCCGGATTCAGTCAAACATAGAACAAAACTTTATGGAGGCATTGACGGGATGATTCAGTAGTCAGGGTTGAGTTATCGGGTAGAGCTGTCGGGTTCGAATTTTCGGGTTCGTGTTGTCATAGGGTTGAGATGTCATGGTTGACGGGGTTAAGTTTCCTTGAGGTTGAATTGCCGTAATACCGATAAAAACTGCCACTCGTGACGTGACGTGAGAGCCTTTTAACACACAAGTGATGAGAGTTTGCCTTGGAAGTCCTTTATGACACGTGAATGCTTTTGGTGAGATTCGAGTGGTGCGGTTCAGATTGATGTGGTAACTGGAATACTGTCTGCGTACCGTACTGCATTTGTGTGAAAAACGGTGTCAATAGTAAATGAGAGCTAGTATGAAAATACTGCTTCCATAGTTATATTCGTTCACTAGATAGTTTCAATGTTTGCCTCTTTATCCAAACGACAGAGAAACATCAACCGTCATAAAAATGTTATTTCCAATCATATAATTAAGTATTATAATTGTATCGACTCGCTTCTTTATGTACAACTGAATAGCATAATACAAATTGCTATAAGTAGGTACTTAGTTAAATTACCTACCTACAATGTAATTTTACTGTTTTGTAATGAACCAAGGTTGTTTAGTTATTTAAATTTTTACTTTTTTGCATTCACAATGCAATTTTTATGATTGAAAAATGGAAAATGAAGTTTTTAGAAAAAATACTACTGGACCGATTTTAAAAAATCTTTTACTATTACAAAGCTACATTCTTCCTGAGTAGCATAGGCTATATTTGATCCCGATATTTCCACGGATACAACGCGGGTGAAACTGCGGAGAGCAGATTATAAAAGATGTTATAAATATTATTAGTGCTAAAGTAACTTATTAATAAAAAAATTGCAAATGAAGTAAGTATTTACATTAAATTGACCCGTCTCACAACCACCTCCGATGGGACTCGAACCAACGAACTTTCGATATCCGAGTGACTGCTCTAGCCACTGAGCTACGGAGTCGTTACGAGAAGCGTCGAATTTATCCAATACTTCTTACGCGCTGTATAGTAGGGTGGATCGTTTTTTCGTTTTTATAGAATTTCAAAATCGCGGGGTGCTCGAAAGTTGCTTCATGTGATGAGGATCAAAACTTATTATGAGGACAACTTAATCAAATTAGTAGAAGTACTGCCCCCAAGGCCGTCAAAGTTTGAAAATCATGAAGTTTTCAAAGTCATAAAAAATTCTATACAAATATCATAACTTAAATCATTAATGAAGAATTTGTTGTAAAATGAATAGAAAAACCATAAATGACAATAAAAATAACATTTAAGTTATACACGCCTCCAAAAAAAATTTTTTTTAATCTCTTTAATTTTCTAATTTTCTAAATTACCTTATTTTCAAATGATTTGTTTTTTTCTGTTTTAATTTCCATTCTCATTTTCTTTGTAGCATGTTTATTGTATTATTTCAATAAAAAAATACAAAATTTATTATTCCATAACTTTACTTTTTTTCATACATCATATATTTTTCTTAAAATCCAAAGCTCTTGGGGCAGTACTTCTACTAATTTGATTAAGTTGTCCTCATAATAAGTTTTGATCCTCATCACATGAAGCAACTTTCGCGCACCCCGCGATTTTGAAATTCTTTAAAAACTTAAAAACGATCCACCCTACTGTATAGCCAGCGTTAAAGGGTAGATTTTTTTATAAATACTTCCCTTTCAATTTTTCAATAAGTAATAAAAATTGCATTGTGAATGCAGAAATTTAAAAATTTAATTATCTTGGAATAGCAATAATTTCATCTTTAGCGATTGTCAAATATCTGGAAAGGTATTTCTTTCGTGTGTGAGGGTACACACGAAAGAAAGGTCGTGGGTTCGAGTCCCATCGGAGCTGGTTGTGAGGCGGGTCGATTGTTTCTGTGCGAAATTTTGTGCACTATAATTGTGATCTAGTGAGGTAGATTAAATGAATTAGTAGTACCTAGTCATGTTCACCCAGTTAAAATCGTTATGTAATGATTGATTATGATAAAATTTCAGGCCTCTGTACGCCCACTGTTTACTGAAGAGTAGTGGAGATTATATGCAATTCTATTGCTGGATTTTTAACCCGCTAAACACGTCGCAACTCCGCTCCGCTTTTTTCGCACTCAGAGCTTTGAGGAACCACGTTCACCTCGCGCTTGCGGCCGCCGCGCAATCTGCTGCCGCGCCGGCGGCCGCCCACCATGTCGGGTATACGCGACTTGATAATATATTGTAAATTTAAGTGGCTGTAATTGAACCATCACATTGTCATTGAACCATTCTTAGTGACGATCACCTCATTAGTGAGCTCTGGAAGCTCATACAGAGCTCCCGGTCGTCGAAAACTACGTTCACCTAGCACTCGCGGCCGCCGCCGATCGATGACTCTACACTACTCGAGTCTAATCTACAATTCCATGTCGCAAATGTCTGTTGTAACCTTCCGTTTATACTGATGATCATCTCGTTGATGAATGTCTGGAAGCGCATCCAGAGTTCCCAGTCGTCGTGAGTCACGTTCAACTCGCTCTCTTTGCCGCGCCGCGGGAGCCGCTGCCGCCAACTCTCATCTGTACAGCGCTAATTGTCTCCAGTTTAAGTAGTAGACAGCAATTCGATAATCTATCATTGGACTCTCACCTTCCATTCTTAGTGACGATCATCTCGTTGGTGAGTGTCTGGAAGCGCACCCAGAGCTCCCGGTCGTCGAGAGCCACCATGACCTCGCGCTCGCGACCGCCGCGGGAGCCACCGCCACCAACCGTCGGCTCTACGGCGCTTAGGATATGCGATGCCGCCATCCTGAAACAAATATAGCGGTCATATTGCCTCAATTTTACTCATATACAAATCTAGACAAACTCAAAGATTAACTATGTTACCTACTGCGTCAAGACATCATGTTCGATTATGAAGTAGGGCAGGAGACCCCTTTGTGGCCAATTTATGGCGAGGGATCCCGATAATAGGGTATTTTAAATTATGGATTACTCGCAAATCACAAGTACCTACTCAAAATTTGGTAAAATATGTTATTTTACAGTCTTTTATCTAGAGACTCCCGACTGTTAAATGTACCTACTACTTATTAGTTATAATTTACTGCATCAAATAAAATTTCAAACATCCGTCTAATCGTTATTCAAATATCCTATTACTTAGGTACTCACAATGTACAGGCAAGGGATTCCGGCCATCATAAGTTTAAAATGTTTATTATTTCATTGTTGATTGAATTTTTTGCAAAATTGGGTTTTTGTTTTTTTACGTAGGTAATTAAGTTTTGGATCAACTAATTTGAAGATTAGGAATTTCTCGTTATTATTATAATTACATTTTATAACATTTCTGTTTCAACTACCTATACGAGCCTTTTAACAATTCATATTTTCAACTGGCACTACTTTTAAGAGGGATTGAAGAGACAAGGCCGTGGAAACCAGTAATGGAGTTTAATTTAAACAAACAATCCGATACTTACATTACGAAACGCAATCTACACTAACCAAACGGATAGGCCACGAAATCTGAATGCAAATAACATTATTTTATTGTAAGTTTGTCGGAGGCACGATCTCCTAGGCAATATTTGTAGAACCTATTATCGCTTGCTACGTAGGTTCAACGTCCCAACTTTACTTCCAATTTCGTCTAATCAAAAGTAAGCATATTTAATATTATTCGTCTGGAAGGTATCCCGCTGATACGTTCAAATCTTTTATAGTAATAGGTACTACATTTAAAAGATTTCAACGAAGAAGTTCATTGTCTTTGAATAGGGAATCGATATTGCTATAATAAGGGTTAAGCCTAGAACGCTCACATGAGAAATAGAAAAGAGAATGCGCTATCCTTACGGCGATACTCGGAAAAATTATGCTGAAGCGAGATAGCAATGAGAAAACGACGCGCGCGGGAGCGAGACCGATTTTGCAGATTAGGGAAAAAAACAGAAAATCACTTCGTATTCAAAAACTACAGCGATTTTAAAAAAATGAAATCCTTAATATTATTGGTGTCCACTAATTAAACCAATGGGCGATTTTCTGAAAGCTCAGTCACTAGATCGCGCTGTACCACCTATGCAGTTAGAAGGAACGGAACGTTATAAATTTTACTTTGACGCGACTTTTTTACGTAAAACGGAAAGTCAGACAGATGTTATTTATTTACCTTAATCTTTAAATTTACCTATTTCGTTTCTGTTCCTCACAGTAGTACTTATTTAATATATTATTAGTTTCCTTTGGGTTTTTGAAAAGTAATTAATTTAAATATGTTTCATACCAAAATATACCATAGACATGTACGGTCGCCAGCACGTCGGGTTACTACAAAATGTCAAAATTTATTAATTGAAACTGAACTCTTTCTGTTGGAGATAAGGTTGAATTTTATTTAAAGAAATTTGACAGTTTGTAGTAACCTGACGTGCTGGCGACTGTACATACTTCGTTCAACGCCATCTAGTGAAGCAATTGGAAGTTTTTTTTTTTAAATGGCCTCTCAGATAATCGCTCATTTCCAATAGTGTAAGTAGCCCCATGAATAATCTTGAATTTTCGTGTTTTTACCACACTTTTATTAGCTTCACTTGTAACTAAGTCACAATGTAAGAAAATCTTGGAAATCAATTTTAACCTACTTTTAATTGTCGTATTGATTTGAAACTTTGCAAGTCTATATGAATCCAATGACAATACAATAATTTGCTACCATCGAGCTGATCTGATGATGGAATCAAGAGGTGGGCAATAGAACTCTTTAATGGCTGCTAGGAAACCCCTCGAGTTTAGGCTCATTTCTTTTGTTCTGATGATACCTATTCGCCACACTTGATGGTGAGGGTCTGATGATGGAGCAGGGAGGAAGACAGTGGCATTTCTTAATGACCACTAGGAAACCCCTCGAGTTAGGCCTCCGTTGTTTCGTTCTGATGAGACTTATGAGTCGCACTTGGTGGTGAGTGTCTGATGATGGAGCAGAGAGGAAGCCAGTGGCACTCCTTAATGACCAATAGGAAACGCTTCGAGTTCTGGCTCATTTGTTTCGTTCTGATGAGACCTATTCGCTACACTTGGTGGTGAGGGTCTGATGATGGAGCAGGAAGGAAGCCAGTGACACTCCTTAATGACCAATAGGAAACCCCTCGAGTTTGGGCTCATTTGTTTCGTTCAGACGAGACCTATTTGCTACACTTGGTGGCGAGGGTCTGATGATGTGATGATGGAGTTGGGAGGAAGCCAGTGGCACTCCTTAATAATAATAATAATAATAATAAAAAAATCTTTATTTTTCTCTCCAAAAGTTACATTTTACTTATTTCTAATTAAATAACAGTATTGAGTTATAAACTATGTTACAGAACTAATATTCGAGAGAACTGGTGCCTGTGCTAGGTGGGGTCAGACCCCCCTGTATGACAAGTCACCAGGCACACTCCACCCTTCGAATTATAACTATTTTAGGTATGTACAAACTAAGACAATTTTATACACTGGGTGTTCAGATTTATAGGTATAGAGAGATTAAACTACAGAAAATAAAAATGGTAATTACGTATAACTATAATTAATAAACAATCGCAAGCAAAGTTAAAATGTGCATCAAGCTTCATCAAGAAATATGTTGTTATTACATTATATTATTAGAGTGGTATGATAAATATAAAAGTAGTAAGGTGTATGTTTTCATAATTATAATAATGTAGAAAAATAAGTTTAAGTTGATTCACTGATTTGTTGTTATTTTATTATTGATAATAATTGCTCTGTATCATCATAATTGAACTTTTTAGCCAAATCGAAACGGTATTTTTACAGGAAAATTTAGGTAAAGAGTAAATGGACAAAATGCTGTTAATTTTATTGTATAAGTGTCCTCCAAGGAAGCAATGAAACCTATGGGTGAAGCATTTGTTGCATTTCACAACTGAACATACTTTGTCTTTACGTCGTCTGTTGGATAGTTGACCAGGGTCGTATGTAATGCTGGTGTGCTTTTTTAAAATAGTAGCAAGGATAAACATTTGTCTAACAGTGAGCACATCCCACAGTTGGTAGGTGGTGAAAGTCGGGTGATGGAAGGGAAGATACGCACTCACTTTGAGGATTGCTCTGTGCGCTCGTTCTAATTCAAGCATGTGGGATTTAGCAGAGCCACCCCAACTAGATATGCAGTACCCGACAATAGACTGGCATAGTGCGAGGAAAACGCTTCTTATTAATTTTAGATCAGCTAAGTGTCTGAGATTCCTGAACACAAAGATAAGCCTACGCAGCCGGCTTACCAGTGTCTGTATGTGATCCTTGAAACTGAGTGTACTATCCAAAGTAATCCCAAGGTATTTTAAACTATTACATTGCTCTAGAGGTGGACAGTTACAAGCTATATTACTAACACAGTGGTTGTATCGGTGGCCGGTTAAGATGACATTAATTGGTAGCTGTGTCTTAGTAAGAGCAAAAGGAAGGTATTTCGTTTTTGCTAAGTTTAAAGTGAGAATGTTATCTCTTAACCACTTAGATACCGTGTCAAATCCTTCCTGGGCAAGGCGAGTAACCTCATTCCAAGACTCACCGAAAAATACCAGAGCGGTATCATCTGCAAAAGCGAAGATACTACCCTGATTGAGTTGGAGTTGACAGAGGCTATTGACGTAAACCAGGAAGAGTGATGGGCCTAAGACACTCCCCTGCGGGACTCCAAAGGTAACAGGTTGCTCATCACTAAGCCAGTCCCCTATTTTAATTCGTTGAACTCTACCCGTGAGATAGTCTGTAAATAGTGAAAGTGGTATGCCCCTTATACCTATGTCTTCCAGCTTCCGAAGTAGTAGGGGCACGGATACAGTGTCGAACGCCTTCGCTAAGTCCAAAAAGATTGCTAGGCACTTAAGTCCTGAGTCCAGCTTACGTACTATCAGATCTGTAAGGTCGTGTACAGCATCACCAGTAGATCTGCCCCTGCGAAATCCATATTGCGAGGAGGAAAGGATACTATTGTCTTCTAGGTAACAAACTAGTCTTTTATTAAGTATTCGCTCTAGGATTTTTGACATGGCTGGAAGTATAGAAATTGGCCGGTAATTATCGACACTGTATCCATCCATTTGTGGATCGGTTTTATCAATGAAGTTTTAAGTGCGCGAGGAAAGCATCCAGTATTTATTGCCAAATTACAAATGTAAGTGATTGGCTCAGCCAATACAGCAATATTTTCCTTGATGAGCCTTCCGGAAATACCATCAATTCCTATAGCACAATCTTCTCTTAGGCTCATGATAGTATCCGCAACTTCAGTCTCATCTGTGGGCAGAATAACGAAGGATCCACCTTTAGAGCAGGAAGACACCTTTTGGCGGGACGTATCACTACTTATTTCACCAGCAAGTCTACTACCTAATTCAGCAAAGAATTTGTTGACATTATTTACACTGTCTTGTGGTGAATTTTCTGATATTAAGTTGTTGGAACAGTCTGTTTTATTACTTGGATAAGCAATACTCCGGATTGCTTCCCATAATTTTCTTTTTGAATCCCCTGCATTACGAATCAACTGTTTTTCGTAACTAGTTTTGGCTTTTTTAAGGATATTATTACAAAAGTTTCTGTAGCGTTTGTGACCACTACGAAATCTTTTGAGTTTGGGCTCATTTGTTTCGTTCTGATGAGACCTATTCGCTACACTTGGTGGTAGGGTCTGATGATGGAGCAGGGAGAAAGCCAGTGGCACTCCTTAATGGCCAATAGGAAGCCTTTCGAGTTCTGGCTCATTTGTTTCGTTCTGATGTGACCTATTCGCTACACTTGGTGGTGAGGGTCTGATGATGAAGCAGGGAGCAAGTCATTGCCACTCCTTAATGACCACTAAGAAACCCCTTGAGATGGGCACATTTGTTTTGTTCTGATGAGACCTATTCGCTACACTTGGTGGTGAGAGTCTGATGATGGAGCAGGGAGGAAGTCAGTGGCACTCCTTAATGACCACTAGGAAACCCCTCGAGTTTGGGCTCATTTGTTTCGTTCTGATGAGACCTATTCGCTACACTTGGTGAGGGTCTGATGATGGAGTAAGGATGAAGTAAGGGTTCGGCTCGCGCATCTGGTAACTAATAGACTCCACTTGAATTTGTAAAACAAATACATACAATCACGCCTTTGAGTTATAATGTTTACGGGGTGGGCAGACACATGAATGCACTGTGAAATCGATTACCATCCATCCATAGCTTGCCATTTATTAAACTAAAAAGTAAAAAATAAATATGTAGTTTAAAAAACTATAAAAACACACTTTTATAGGAACATACTAAAAAGTACAAAATAACCGACTATTCAGTAACTGAAATTAAAAAGCGTGGTGCGCCCTTTGCAAAGCATGCATTCAAGAACTTAATATTGACAACGCGCACCACGCTTTTTAATTTCAGTTACTGAATAGTCGGTTATTTTGTACTTTTTAGTATGTTCCTATAAAAGTGTGTTTTTATAGTTTTTTAAACTACATATTTATTTAGAGGTCTTTTGGAAAAGAAAAAGTGTCGAGGCAAAATCATTAAATCGTGTTTTTGACACTATACGATTCTAGATAAAGGTATGAAGAATTATATATCTTATTACCAGATTTGTAACAACTGTAACCGTCCTATAGTTTTAAATCAAAAAGTCCATACTTTTTCCCAGTAGCGCCTTACTAGTAGAATTTATTTACTTTAACTTTTTGAAACATTGGCTTGAGGTGCCACTTTTGCCTCTTCATTGTTAGTACAAATGTCAAATTCTATAGAAAATTTTAGTTCGTCACATTTCCGCAACATGGCAAGGTTTTTTATTTTTCTGGTCAGGCCTTACATGGCTACATTATGGAAACATTAAAATTTATCGAAGAGCGTCCTTGAAAGTGATTTCTCATACTTACAAGTAGTAGGTACGGTCGCTAGCACGTCAGGTTACTACAAAATGTCAAAATTTATTAATTGAAACTGAACTATCTGTTGGACATAAGGTTGAATTTTATTTAAAGAAATTTGACAGTTTGTAGTAACCTGACGTGCTGGCGACTGTACTACCCTATACTACCACAGAACACGAAAAGATTTTTTTCTCTTCCATGTTCTGTGGGTACTACCTACTATGGAAAATAGTCGGCTCGGTAGAAGGTACTAACTATTTTTTACAAGCTTTTATTTAACTTGCAGTGTAGGTATGTATGTATGCATGTATGTCCGTTCGGGTCAAATCTTGCAAGCTTAATTTGACCCACTTCCCAGTGTCCGATTGGGCTGAAATTTTGTATGCAAGTTTGGTTCAGATGACAATACAATATTAAAGTACAGTCAACAAAAAAGCTTGTCATAAAAATGAAATTTTTATTAAAAACTTTTTATTACAAGCTTTTATTTAACTTGCAGTGTCGGTATGTATATATGCATGTATGTCCGTTCGGGTCAAATCTTGCAACCTAAATTTGACCCACTTGCCAGTGTCCGATTGAGCTGAAATTTTGCATACAGGTTTGGTTTAGATGACAATACAATATTAAAGTACAGTCAGCAAAAAAGCTTGTCATTAATAAGAAATTTTTACAAAAAACTTATATTTTATAGGGCTCGTACAGAAAAATCACGAGCGTATTGGAAGTAGGTACGTTTGGACTAGTGAAGGAAAAATATACATTCGCAAAGAACATGGTTCACCTAGATATCGTTTACGTTGTGAAGCAGACATTGCAAAGTTTTTTGGATTCTGGCGTTTGTGCACTACACTGTATTTTACCGATCCGGCGGGCGGTCCGTTTTTTACGGTCCGATATGGTAGTGTAGCAATGAAAAACATATGGGCGCTTGTGCACTGCACTGAATTTTACCGTCCGACATTTTACTTTTCCCCATTCCGGCCCGCTTTTTTCCGTTCCGAGATGACGGCAATGGAAAACATGTGGGCGCTTGTCCACTACACTGAATTTTACCGTCCGGAAAAAAACGGATGGTTGTATTTTAAATCATAAATCATTACTACATAGTATAAATCAAAGTCGCTTCCCGTCTGTCTGTCCCTGTATATGCTTAAATCTTCAAAACTAAGAAACAGATTTTCATGCGGCTTTCACTAATAGGTAGTGTGGTTCTTGAGGAAGGTTTTGATATATGATTTATGAAGATTTTGGGTAAATTGGTTGAAATATAACGATAATTGTCGAAAGTGTCGGCAAAAGTCAAGCCGCCCGGGAGCTTTCACCAAAAACGCTGCCTAATCCTTTCGAGGTTTAAAAAAATTATGCATGTTGGAATATTCCTCTTCTATAGATCTACAAAAAAGTCCGCGATAGCATTTGTCTATCTGGATAGCATATTATAGCCATCATTATCTTTTAAAAATGTTTACGAACAATGCCGTAATTGGAAAGCTATTTAAACAGATACAGTATTAACCCTTATCAGTCTAAATACGTTAGTTGCTTTAAGCATTTCATGCACATTATTTTTCTGTTTTACACCATATATATAATTTAAATGAATATCTTAGAAGTTATCGCAAATAAATTAACGCACGCTAAAATAAATTCAAGCGCCTTTCTCATAACACCAAAAATATGGTTTTTGAAATTTTTGTTTGTCTGTCTGCGTTTCACGTTTCACGCAAAAACTACTAAGCGGATTTTTATAAAACCTTTTTTGTTATATAGCTATTGGTCCTCGCCAACACATAGGCTATAATTTATTTTGAAGATCTAAGATCTGGTACATCTGATGTTCTCCAAGAGCTCAGATAATGCTTAAGATATACGAATATGGCCTTAATTTATTGTGATTTAGGTAAAATGACCTTGTCAGGTACCTTTACTTATAAGGGGATGAACCCAAAATTCTTTTTGTCTTCTACGTCTTCGCACGTAAAGTAATAAAGCAAGCAATTGCCGACGTTCCAAGAAACTCATAATTCCTCTCGTTTACGCGTCCGTGGAGTGTAGTTTCAAAGAGATCACTGCGCTGCCCCGGCGAGTAAAAAGACGGACAAGTGCACAAGCCAATCATCCGTGTTTTTCATGCCACGCCGGTCCGTAAAAACACGGACCGCCGGATCGGTAAAATTCAGTGTAGTGCACAAACGCCCTTCGTGGTGTTCCTTATTCTGATAATATATTGCTACGGTGCTAGAGAGTTACTCAGAGGATGTGTTTATTTATTATTTAGTTTGCAATGTTGTTTAAGAATAACCGATTGTTTTATCCCATTTACTGCGACCGATCGTTATAAAGATCAAAAAAATATATCATCAAAATTACCCTTAGTTCAATTCAAACATAGTTATGAGTGATTTTATTCTTGTTGTTGTTTTTTTCCGAAAAATTTAGTTTCAGTAACAACTGGGGTTATACCGAATCTTTGTTTTCTTGTTTTAATAATAAAAGGTTTAAGTTTTGTAAATAGCAATATTATAAATATTTGAACTTTTTAAATTTGATTTTCTATAACTTAAGTTTATTTTTTAAATTTATGTAACGTCGCTTGTTTTAGATTAATGTTTGTTTTCAATGTTAAGTTGAATCTTTATTTTTCTTGTTTTATTCTGAAAAGGTTTGAGTCTTAAATTGTCCAATTAGGCTTTTTTTAGTTTTTAATGCTTCTTTTTGATATAGTGCTTATGTATCGGTGGTGCAGATGTTTAGTGTTTTTCACTTCTCATGCTCTAAAAGTACGCTAATATAGCCCAACGAAGCGGGACTAAATAACCACTTTAGTCTCTAGGGAGTAAAAAGTAATGGGAAATTATAAGTACAGCCACAGAATTTTTAATTGACCACGTGATTAAATTTCTTTTTTTATAACCAAGCCACGGGCAAATATATTAGCCCCTAATAAACTAATTCATCTTTTTTACAACGCCCACTAAATAGTTTAAACAAAGCGGCAAGTAAAGATCAACAATTACTTTAACTTGTCCTTCTGATTAATAACTTGACACGTAATTTACTGACTCAGCCACGGATTTTGTAACTTAACATTATTTTAAGTTTTACAGCATCGACACAAGTTCATCAAATACTGTAATTTAAAGCTTTATTAAGCAACATCATATATTATAACTTAGCATGTAAAATAATACATCATAATTCTAATACCGTGAAAATAGCCTCTTTTAAATTTGGCGCGAGTGCGCGATATGACAGCGACGGGCCATTTGCATCAATCAGAGATCGTCATTCGGTTCATGAACCGACGAGTTACCAACCTGACCAGCTCAGCTAAAACTCAATCCAGTGATTTGGCCCCGAGTGGATAAGGTGTTCCGCAATAGCAGATTTTTGCGATTTTTTGCGTTGGGAGCAAACCAAATCGGCTGTCGGATCGGAACGGAACGTGTGTAGAGACTATTATTTTTATCGTGGTAATTTTCATTCTGCACCGAAGGGGGCACTATGGGGCTGGGACTTAGAAACCGTAGACCGTAGGTCACGTGATAGGTGCGAGGAGCGTAGCGACGAGCGTATTAGGTTGACATGAACCCAGCGCGCGAGCCGAGCGAGCGAAGCGAGCGTGCCGCGGCAGCAGCCGGCGAAGCGCCAAAAACGACTTTATGCGTACTCTCGAGCGAATTTTGAAAGTCGATTATCTCGGAAACTAATAAGCGGCAGCGATTTTCATACTAAACTTCTATCGCTCATAACTCTAAAACTACGCAACTCTGATAGGTGGGGTTAGAAGAGGAGGGTCACCTCCCCTTCCGCCTCCTCCTCCCTCCCAAAAATCCCCTATTGAGGCGATTTGTAACGATTTTCATACCAACTTCTATCGCTCATATCTCGAGAACTAACGCATTTCGGGCAGGTGGAGCTTGAAGAGGGGGGTCCCTTGACCCTCCCCTCCCCCTCCCACCTCCTAAAGAAACCCTTGCAAGGCGACTTATTTTAAGATTTTTACCAATTTGACGTTAATTTAATGTATGACGGGTTATATTTTAAACGCACTGAGTTATAAAATTAGAAGCTAATAGAGTTATTATTTTAGTGTCATTTAAATAATATTTTAGAAGTTTACTACTTGAATGTGTGTTACAAATTTAGATGCTAAATAATAACCACCATGATGAGTTAGATTTATAGTGGCTCACATAGTAGAAGATAACTAGTGGTCAAGACAGTATTATTCAGACGCGCATTAATAGTGGCTGACTTAGTAATTTAGAATGCAATGCAGATTTTTTAAGGCGCATAATGCTATTAAAAAGAAGGCGGTTAAATTACTACCCAAAAGTAATTACTTTTTTAATTTCCTTTATGTGGCATTAGACAAACTCGAACAGCCAGTGAAAATACTATTATTTGTGAAGTGTGGACCATCTTCATTGCGAAAATGTTAAGATGTTTTTTGTCTCATGGTTTTTCCGCAAGGAAGGAGCTGGCGCCATGTGTTTTTGTGGCTGGTTTAGGAGAAAAAAACTGACCGCCAGTTTTTGGCGCCATTTTGGCGGGTTAAATTAAGGCTGTGCATTCTGCACACTAGCGCCGCCATTGAAAAAAATACATAGTACTTAAATAAAGTCGAAATTGTAAATTATCTCTCTGCAGTGCACTCCGAAGAAGCTTTGTGGTACTTTCTATTGCTTTATCTATATCTTCAACTTTATTAGATATCACTAGCACTATCTTAAGAGTCTCAAGATGCTGGTATGAGTACTATCTTTGTTTCACTAATTTTTTTCTTTAAAATAGGTGCTGCAAATCCAGATAACAAAGCGAATCATGATCCTATTTGCTTCACTCATGAAACTCGCAATTTAGGTGTCATTCTAGATTCTGAATTGAGGTTTGGAACGGAATTGGATTCGGATTCTGTGCTTTGTCTCTGTCTATTCTGAAGTGAGTGACAGTGACAGAGCATACATTTCGCTGTGTGGAGCGTTTGCGACGAACGGATAGTGAATCAGGAGGCAGGTCTGCCGCCACGCCACGCCAGCGCACTGACTTCGTGTAACTTCGCTGTATTTTTAACGCAACTATAATTTTGTTTAATTGTACTTATTGTGAAAAACGAATTATATGTAGCTTACTTCCGCAAAAAACACAAAATGTAAGATGCACCGCCCGCCCGCCCGCAAAAAATTGCACATGCACACCACAAAAACAACAGTGCACTGCACAATACCTGCATCTAGCAAAACAGCAATACACCTTGCACCGTCACCGATTAGACTACTCTACACGTGTTTCGCCCCAACCCGGGGCATCCTCAGATGATAGTTTGTGCTAGTTCGTAAACCAACACCAAAATTTGGTGTTGGTTTTTCGCGCAAACCAACACCAAAAAAACCAAAAACCAATCAAATTCTTATTGTACTTAATTGATCAAATAAAATCTATTTCATATGCTTGAAAATACCAGTATTTTATTTATTATTTATTTTATTACGTACCTTTTTGAAATATGGCATGTTTTAGAATGCAGTAATTGGTATTTAAAGTTGTTGAAAGCTTTTAATGTAAAGGCGGTTTTTGAGTTACTTTCTAACAGCAGAATTCTCTTCGTTAGAGGAAACTTTAATGCCGATACTTTATTGAATACTGTGTTATTGCAGAGACTTGACTAAAGAGTTTAAACTCGTAATTTGTTTTACGTCCACCTCAAAGAAAAGCTTATGAGAAGACGCATCGTAATCCGACAACATTTAAGTTTAAACAAGAAAGCACCCAACGTATATTCTATATAAAAGCAAAATAATTACAGCGCTAGCCCACTCGGCCTCAACGTCATTATTCATCGCTTTACGACTCCTTGAAGTATAAATATTAAACCTAAGTCGTATAGGTGAATTGCGAACATTTTCTTTTTATTGACGAGGTTAAAATATGGTATACGAGTCGACGCCGCTTCGTATCTTCACTCTGATGAGGTTCACTACAAACTAACACAACGTGCGAGCATAAACCATTCTTGTCCTTTAATTACCTAATCAAGATTTGTTTCGTCTTTTGTGTATATTGGCCTCCAAAGCTTCAGCTTTATAATCGCGTATGGAATGTCTCTTAATCGTCGTAGAGTGCCGACGTTTTACAGATCCCTATAAAATATCAAAGATAACAACGAGTGGGTATGGAGGTTGCCACGAATCGAGCCCGGGACGAGTGATTGGAAGTTTATGGCGTTCGTTGATAAATGTGAGCATTATGCCGGTAGTGCGGGGGGCAGCGCGCGCCAACCGATGCGGCGGAGGTGCTAATGATCAAATGCGAGACCGACGGAGCCGATATTGAAACCACTGAAACAATACGGTCAGTGTTGTCTTTCCCAATTTCGAAGTTTGCAGAATGGCTGCGTAATGAAGGCCAAGAAGGCTATGCAAATGGAATGACGCCGAAAAGTAAGTATTTTTATCGTCTTGCGTCATCGTTGTTTCAAACTTGTATTTTCATTATCACTTGGCATGTATACTACCAGCAGCCTTGATATGTTAATCAAACAATAGGCAAAAATCAAATAAACGCAACACATGATCAATAAGGTTCGGCCTTACCTTTTAAATTATATTTTCTTTTATTGACGCAATTTATGGCTTCTCCGCTTCCGTAAACTTTGGTGTCTATTACGTAGAAACAAACACAATTAGGCGTCAAAGCCGTTAAATTATTTATACCCAACTATAATAAGGCGCCCATCGATATTGGTTAACATATTAATTTGCACGATATTACGACTTATAAATTATATCCAACATTTTATCTGATCTCACTTCTACGAGTATCTTAGTAAGATGACACAACGTTCTATGGCCTTTGACAACACAACTTTACTGAAGCCTCTGAATTCACAAATTATTAAATTATTTTAACAATTTTACCTATTATTACTGATTTTAAGCTAACATAATAAGGACACCAATCAATGCTACAGCTGCCTTGGTACAGTCGAACAAATTGAATCGTGACCCACCATAAGTTCATTTTCTTACAGATATTAAAATTCAGTAGGTCGAAATTAAAACTGGTTGACATTGAAACTGACCTTTATAGTTTTGACGCTTTCAAACAAATTATTAGCAAAATGGGTAATGATTCATTTGGTTCGACTGTACATAATAGTTATTTTCTTAACCGCTGCTATTAAGCCGTACTACATGGGATGCGAAGAATATTCACATAATATCATTGTAAATATTCAAATTCGGTAGCTGATAACTGCAATCAAAGGTTCTTTGAGGCTACATTTCAATTAAATTTTATTCCTCAATTCTGTGGTTGTCATAAAACTTTAAAGTTTGACGAGTAAAGCCCATTGAGAAACTCCGAATTGATATTAATTCAAATAACTCGGGTTAAAAAGTCGGGGTTTTATGTGTGTTGTAAAGTTTTATTGTGGGGCTTTGTGGCGAACCGGACGCGCCGATGCCCGGGTGACAGGCAGCGCCCGCGCATCGCCGCCGCTGCTGCAACGCGTCGCGGCTGCCGCTTTGTGCATTACATGCCGTAGGACGACAAAATAAACGGACAGATTCTTTTCTAATCATTGTTGAGGGATCAAAATAGATATTAAATATTTTTTCATCTCTCATATTCTGAAAGTAACTCATATCTTGCCTAAAATGCGGGTTGAAAGTGGTATGTGGCGGCCCTAGGGCCGTTATGAAATTTAAAAAAGGAATAGGAGGAGTCATGTCTAAATCTGTAATAGCATCTACACACGTTCCGATCCGACAGCCGATTTGGTCTGCTCCCAGACCAAATCTACGCTACACACGTTCCGATTTGGTCAAGGAGCAGACCGAATCGGAGGTCGGATAGGAACGTGTGTAGAGTCTTTAAGTTTCTCTTTGGACGTTTATTTTCCATAGGTATGCAAAGGCACAGAAACCTATACAGCCATGTTTTGCTATTATATAAAATAACTAGCGGCCGCCCGCGGTTTCACCCGCGTGGTTCCCGTTCCCGTGGGAATATCGGGATAAAAAGTACATATAAACCTTCCTCTTGAATCACTCTATCTATTAAAAAAAATCGCATCAAAATCCGTTGCGTAGTTTCAAAGATTTAAGCATACAAAGGGACATAGGGACAGAGAAAGCGACTTTGTTTTATACTATGTAGTGATTAATATCGTAGAATTATTATTTTAAATCTAGAACATTGTTTTTTTTTTTAAATGCGTTTTTAGAAACAGATTAAACCAAATAAGTTATTTGTAACATAAAACATCAGGCTATTAATTTCATGGAATTGCATAGAGTACGGGTCAAACACCAAACAAGACTGTATGGACTTAGTTTCCCTTGCCTTCCCTAAAACAGAGAAAATGAACAAAAAAGTTATAGTCTTTCGAAAATTCCACGGCCATAGGAAAAATATTTTTTAGATTATTTCTGTTTATTTTTACTTTCCTCATATTCAAAATGAAAAGTAGAGTGTTTACTTCGGGCGTATGGACCCATAACAGCCCTTGCTAAACAACCTACTATTAATATTACTTTCGAAATAAATTGAGGCTCTGTAAACGAAGAGTTTTACAAAATGATATTAAAACAATACCTCATAAAAGTTGTACCCCATGCAAATCCATTATTTTTCTTTAGTTATTTATGATCAACACAATTTGATAAAAAAACGGGTTGCACTCCGGGAGTGCCGGCAGAAGTGAAAAGGGCTCCCTAGACATTTTTAAAAAATAAAGCTGCTGTATCCGGGTGTTTCATAATGACCATTATGAAACACCCGGATACAGCTGTCACTCATTACAAAACACTTATATTTCTTAAATTTACAGTCTCCATGGCAACCGTAATATTTATCGGCCCTGACTTCCAAAAGACTTCTAGGACACAGCACATTACATCAACTCGGAAAGGGATCGACACCGTATCGCCTTTCGCCTCGCCGTCAACCAGGCGTCAACCTAACGCAAGCACGTAACCAAACCGGATCAGCGTCGGTACGTCGGCTCGGCTACGGCTAGGCGACGCCGCGCTTACGGCTAGGCGACGCCGCGCTTACGGCTCGCCGCACAGTGGTTCCATAAAAAAAAAAGAATGAGTGAAAGAAATATTTAAAAAAAATAAAAATAAAATTAATAAAAAGAAAAAAAATGAAAAAAAATGACAAAAAAATGAGAAAAAAAATATTAAAAAAAATTGATGTTCATTTTCGTTTTCAGACCACTGTGCGTAGAGCCGTAAGCTCGGGTGCGGAGAGACGTGAGCGCGTGGACGACTAGCGGTAAGCGCGGGGATAGCAAGTTGAGCGACCCGCAAAGCGGTTCGTGAGCTGTGGCCCGATTCTGCTAACGTTAAGTCATAATCGTGTCTCAATCGTGTTTCAATGGTTGTGCTTTTTTACACACTAGTTACAAGAAATGTGAACTTTTTTCACAATACTTCTGATGGTCACACCACACACTACAATTCACTACATTCACATCACATCATACTGTCATAATTCTTGTAACTAGTGTGTAAAAAAGCACAACAGTTGAAACACGATTACGACTTAACGTTAGCAGAATCGGGCCACAGGTCCCGAGGCGAGGCGATTACGTTACGATTCCGATTAGTGTGCTTTGCAGTAGGGGGTTTCATACAAAGAATACTGAACCGCTCGAGTTGATACGGTGTCGATCCCTTTCCGAGTTGATGTACTTATGTGCTGTAACCTTTAGTCGGCAACAATAAGAAACTATTTTAAATTAGAATTTTGAATTTAGAAGGTTCAGCTAGACCGTATAGACTCCTATGAGTGGTCTTTGGCACCAATTCACATTTTATAATAGTTAAATTTTGTTTTGCTTCATTTTTGAAATACCTAAATTTAATGAGTGTAGATAAAGTAGTGAGTGTATGAGACTGCACATAACTCGGTATTAAAACAGTCACATAAACTACTATTTCACTTCAAAAATATGGCATTAAAGTATTATAATTATTATTATTATCTTATTTTCTAAATATTAAACTAAAACTGATCCAAACTATAAATTGTCTGCTGTCTGTACCTACCTGGTTGCGTCGTATGCCGACAATAGTTGAGCATTTCGAACAGTTTATAGATCTTATAGTCACACGTGCTGAAATAAAATTTACGACTTACCTAATTGAACTAAAGGTGTATCGATGAGCTCAGTGGCGCCCCCAATGGAAATAAATCAATTGCATTTTATTAAAGGCTTGGATTAAAAGTTTCGGTTATTTCGCGAAAATAGAAGAGCAAAATGCAATTTTTAATTGTTTTTTCATGGCCTCAAATATGAGCACCAAGTTATGGATCTCGATATTGCCAAATGTGGCCACTTTTGGCACTATTGAGATTCACGACTTATTGCGTAAGTTTGAGTTCTCAAAAGTATATTTATAAAATGCATTCAACTCTTTCACCTGCGCGAAATAACCGAAACTTTTAATCCAAGCCTTTAATAAAATGCAATTGATTTATTTCCATTGGCGGCGCCACTGAGCTCATCGATACACCTTAATACGTCTTCATCCGCAAAAAAATATATCAGAGTTTGAGGTAGAGCAAGAGACCCCTTTGTGGCCACTTTAAGATTTTTATTCGTTTTTAAGCACTAAGTACTAAATGGTCTTAAGTATTTAAGACACAAATTATATCTTAAATTATAAAGAATTTATTAAACTTTAATGGTAAATTTTCCAAATTTAACAAAGTACCTTCTTAAATAGTTTTTTGTATATGTCGCATGGGTATGGAGTATGCCATAGCCATTTGGAACCCTATATATCGAAAATACGTGGATATGTTAGAGAGAGTACAACGCAAGTTCTTGCGTTATGTTGACTTTAAAATCTGTCGTGCTCGCCGGTCATACACGCAACTTCTGGGCAAATATAATGTATTTAGCCTAGAACACAGACGCACACTTCTCAGTGCTATGACACTATATGGCATTTGTAACAATAAGTTTGATTGTACTGAGCTGAGTAACAAATTGTGCTACGTTGTACCTAATACATCACATCTTCGCGCTGTGCGCGTGAATCGCGTGTTCTACACACAGCGGTGCCGTACAAGCGCCGGTAAGCGCGCGCCCTTACACCGCTTGGCTCACACGTACAACTCATCCTTTCCTGATATAGACATTTTTGCACACAGTCCTCAAAAACTTAAACGACTTTTAATAGAATGCTTAAAAAACTTGTAAAATTAGAAATCGCAACATTAAACATTTTATAGATTTTATAGATTTGGTACTTACTTACACATTGTTTCTCAGCTCGCTCATAATAATAATAACTGTTTTTTTTAATCAACATAGGTATTGTTTTTCTCTTTTTTTTTTGTAAGGTTTATTAACTGCATTCACAAAAAAAAATTTTTTTTTTTTATTGAGTAATATGGTTTAATTAATACGTGGATAACGGTGTGGGTTTCGCAATGAACCAAACAAAATTGTATGAAAATGTATACTTAAGTAATACTATATTGTGTAAACTGTTTGTTGTCCCCAATAAAATAAAATAAAATAAAATAAATAAAATGTCGCAGAGATTTTGTAAAAGTCGTGATATTATAATTCCACTAGTGAAATTATAATTTCGCGTGATATTATAATTCCACTAGTTAAATTAATTGTTAAGTTATAAGTTGTATTGATACAAAAAAATAATCACTAAATTTAAGGCGATCGCTTCGCTGCGCTTCAATTTCTAACCTATCACGTGTTCTATATGACTTCCGAGGCTCGCAGCCGTGTGCATACTGTCTCGTACTATCTATTCATAATATCACGCGAAATCATAATTTCACTAGTGGAATTATAATATCACGACTTTGACAAAATCCCTGCGACATATATAACACAAAATGTGAGGTGCCAAATTCCCCGGTTTTAGCCAGTTGATAGTAAAACTTTTGTAAGTATGGCGAAAAATCAAAACCATACCCTCGTTTAATCAATATATTCAAATATGCTAGTAACCAATCAATAGCAAAACAACAATTTAATTGTAAAAATAAAATATGTAATTGTATAAATAAAACACTTTCACGGATTTTTTCACGCAATTTATTCAACAACTTGGTTAAATTTTAGTTGTTTTTTGAGATTTTTTGGTTTATCCGACGTTTCGGCACCTTTCCAGGGGCCGTGGTCACGGAAAACTATCCACTATTTTTTGATTTTAATAAAAGAATATACCCACTCTAATTGTCTTTGATTTCGTTCGGAAATCAATTCTTAAACCATTTTTTCTCAAAATAGTTCTTTTGAAAGATAAAAACCTTTCTAAGTGGTAAAATGTGAACCCCTCCCCACCTTTTAACTTTTAAAATCAAAAAGTGATAATATATGCTCACCGTGAACTGCCGAACTATGTATCTAACTGCCCATTCCATCATTTTTGAGTCTTCATTGTAGGATGAATTAACCGCTAAATTTTCTTTTTATTACTATTCATGTTTTACTGCTGTATTAAATTTACAACCACCCGAAAATTAAGTAACTGCTCAAATAATTTTTCAACTGATTATAATAACATACCAAATGTTTAAATAACAGTTGGAAAAATTATTTCCCTTTTTTAAATTTATGTCAACAGAAACTTGCACTCACAACAGCTACCTACATCTAAGTACCTGAAATTCTTCTTTCTTCAGTATTTTTATTTGAGAGCAACGCTGTCTGCTACGGGGTCTATTTAATTAATTAAAAAAATAAATGCCTATGGTCGTCACAAAATAAGAGGCCCGTTTAGAGAGAGATGGGAATGACCCCAAAATGTAACGCTTTATGAAATTGACAAAATGAAATTAATCAAAATGAATTAGTTAAAATGATTAATAATATTTTTAGCGAATCAAAAAATATGATGAAATATATTGCGAGTATTATTTTCGCGTTTACTATAAAGTTACACGTAGATTCAAATACTTATATCATCATAGACTTTATTTTTGTAACCCTAGTTTAGTGTATTATATTGTTTGCCCTAGTGCTGTAACCGTTTGAAACTTATTTTTGCATCTTCAATACGATTCAATCGTAATAAAATAAATTGTTTTAATGACCTTAATGCGAAAACTACTTAGAAATCTCTATGAAGGTCATTTTATTTCTCACTAAATAAGCTATACAGGGTGTTAGGGGCACCTTTGCAAAAACTTTAACCATGGCTTTAGACCATCATGCTGAACAACCTACAGCAAAAATTTCTTGTCGGAAATGAAAAAAAAAATCGACTCTTCATACAAAAATTTAGCAACTAATCGGGACATTTTGTATGGAGAGTCGAAATATTTTTTTCATATTTCCGACAAAAAATCTTGTTGTGCGTTGTTCAGCATGATGGCCTGAAGCCATGGCTAAAGTTTTTGCAACGGTGCCCCTAATACCCTGTATACCTACTTAGGTTAAATTTTTATGTTGTTGAACTAGGTGTTATTGTTGATCGAAGGTTGTGTAGCTTGTTTTTATTTAGGTATAAAGAAATCAAAGTATGAAGAATGAATTGATGTATATTGTACTTTAACATAGGTACTTAAATACTACTTAACTAGTGATCTCAGTTATTTAAGTATGGTCAAATTAAGATTTATCCGTAGTTAAAAATATTTACACACAGTATTAAAATTTAATGTACCTAGGTAAAATGCTTTTAAACGGACTTGAATTTATCTACTTAAATTGCATAACTAGATAATCAATTCTCATAAACTGGAATCAATTTGTCGCAAGTATCGATCACAGACTCGTATAGTTACATGACGGTTACGTCGCTTTGGTATCTGTCGAAACGGGCTTCTTATTTTGTGACGACTGTAGGTATTATGTTTTAAATCGCAAGACTGTAGCACAAAATAAAGAGTTTACAGAAGGACCGCTCCCACCATTTTTGAAAATCTATACCTATCCTTGTCTGACTCACTAGGGTTGCTTCTGTATTGATTCTGAATTTAAAAAGGAGTAAGTAGTAAAAGTTAACAATCATACATAAATAAATTCGTTTATACATACATCGTAACAAGTTTACATGCCTTAGATGCTGCTTAGATGGTAAACAGAGCATCTAATATCCATTTAAAGTCCCGACGCCACACACGACGAAGACAAGATCCTATTGTACCTATACCGTACCTATTATGTTGTAATGTATTCCATTCCTATATGTTATAATGTACTCTATGTACAAGATATAAATATGGTGTGATAGTTATCCCACTAAAAACATAAACGTGAAAAAGGCACTAAGTAAGTTCGATGAAAACATAAAGGTAAAAAAGGTGCCAAGTGCAGCGAAAAATAGTTGAAATCTAAATGGGTTACAAGTTCCATAAATTTTTTCGTTCAAGAACTTCAAATAATTAATATTTTCTTAAATGTTGAATTTCTAACTTGTCATCTACAAAAATTTAAAAACCTTTATAACGCAAGAACTGTATCAAGCAATAGTGGTAACTATTTTGAAAACAAGAAAGTGTATTTAAATACCTATGTTGTGTTTTTATCGTATATAGGTAAATAAAAAAATATAAGTAGTTTAATAGTCAAAGTCAAATTTGTTTATTCAATTTAGATTGGTTTTTACAATAGTTGTGAACGTCATAGAAGCTACGCTATCGAGATGTAAACAGGTTCATATTTGTTTCTGGCGCAGCTGTTCTTCATAGTCTTTTCTTGCACTCAAGAATATCGTTTTTCAGCTTTCTTTTTCTGGGAGAATTTGCAGAAACGTGAGTTGCTATTTGTGAATTTGAGTCACATTTAACTTTTTCATATTGTGTACAAGATTCATTAGTCTCCACAGTTGCTTGCGATTCTTCATTTAAATTTTTTTTGACAGGTAGCAAAAGTTTGGGAACCGAACTGTCCTGAAAAAGGCACTAATGCCTTTTTCAGGACAGTTCGGTTCGATGTCTTGATTATAGAATTGGTTTCGAAATGTGCCTCACAAACTCGAAGATATGTTGACCATTTGTTGCGTACATCTTCTCGATCAATTAAACTTATCCATAAGGTTCGTCTGAAAAAAAAATCATTTGATTTTTAAAATGAACTAGTTAGTTTTGCAACGAAAATAGCCTATGGCACTCCTACGATTAAGACGTTAAAATAAATAGGTATACGCATAATCGTGCGTGGTTCGTTTTCTCCTGAACTTGGCTGGCACACTGCCGTGCGTCAAAAAAAAACTTTACTGCAAGTAAAATGTTATTTGGGGTAAGTATAATGACTGGCGTTCTCTCCCAAACTTGGCAAGCACACTGCCGTGCGCCTAGGTAAAGAAAACTTTACTGCAAGTGAAATGTTATTTGGGATTTATTGATTGGCGTCCTTTCCTGAACTTGGCTGGCACACTGCCGTGCGCTTAGATGAAAAAAAATACTGCAAGTAAAATGTTATTTGGGGTTTAATGACTGAAGTCTCTAAAATGTAAGTAGGATTTCATAACACTGCTAAAATAAAAGAAAATGCAACGACAACTTTTACTTGAAAATTCGTCAACATGACTTGTGGCTGTGTTCGCTGAACCGCCAAGAAGTTTTGAGAATACTATAACATCTAAATAAGGACCATAGAACCCAATTACTGGCGTTTTACCACAACCAGCTAACTATAAGATGAATGTGTATGGTTCATCGTCGTTATCAAAGCGGCTAGTCCCAAAAGTACCTAGGTATACTCACCTACCAACAAGAGAAAACAGTTTGACATAACTTACCTTTCAATATCGTTTGGAAATTTAAAGAACGTGTATGCACAGTTTTTAGTCGTATTTAGACAACCAAATACACTGCAACTGTAATAATATTGGTTATTAATTTTTGTTAATTAATAGTAAAATTGGTATATAAGTGTCACAGTGACACGTAGCGGCGCGGACGTGAAGTGATCAATTAAATGCTCTTTGGAACTTGCGATCACTGACCTCTTTGCGATACTCGCGACTGAGTACTGTCCCAAACTGTCCCATTTTGCCTGTATATGTGATGTCTATGTGTGCGTGACGAAAATGGCACTTTGTTCTAAGCGGACTCTCTGCTAGGGCGACCGCCCGCCCGCGTAGTTACTTTGTGACTGTAGCTTGTCACATCAAAAACACAGAAGTACCGGTAAGCGCTTATTATGTAGGTAGTAATAAGTATTAATAGTATTTTTTGTTATAGCGGTACGAGCTTGCCTTGTTTCAAGCCTTTTTAAATTATTTTTTATAGTGATAGGAATACATTTGTCTAAGACCGTAGTCTTTTTCATGAACTATTATTTATTGAGATAAATAACACCAAAATTGAACTTGAAATGCTTTTATTACAATGACAGAACTCGAACTAAAAAGAATAACGAAAAAATATGGCAAAAAAGAATACCCTTTTGCACCGAGAAGTCTATACTACATTGGCGTAAACAACATTTACCTACGCAAACATCGCCTCTGTGGTCAAGTGGCCCTGGGTTCGATTCCCAGTGGGGATACCTACCATTTGTTTTCAATTTGGTTGGTAATAAGATTGTTGTAAGTCCGCCAAAAAGCTACCACTTCTCTAAGTTTGCCGCAATAACAACATCCTTTTCAGCATTGTTGTTTTCAGGCAGTTAGAGATAAGATTTCTACTTCCTCAGTGGTTAAAGATTCCGAGGGTAGCACGCTTTCACCTTCAGCCTAATCGTCGCTTAGTATCAGGTATGTCCCTTAGTGCCTGTTTCACAATATCCGATTAGGAGATACTTTCCAGTTTACTTGACGGTTTTGTATGGCCTATCTGTCAAGTAACAGCTAACAGCGAATCATAACTTAATTAGACATTGTGAAACAGGCCCTTAGTATACTTAGCCCCGGTCAATGCCGGGCTTGAGCACCCTAACCCTCGATCGACGTACATCAGTTTATGAGTAGAATTTCCTTGTTTTATTTTGGTGGCCGTACCTAATTATTATTTAACGAATAAGTTTCGATAAAACCTCTACTCTACACATCCCTGAAAAAGAAACAGGCGGACAACGAATCTTACAAGGCTTCCTCTACTTTTATTGCATTTGTTTTGATTAATATTCAGTTTTTTATATGGCTTAGGGAAGGACCTTGGGTATATTTTTATCTCGGCTTTACATCGGAATGGGGAGAAAAGGAGAAAATAAGGATGAAAATGTGTGTTTATGATAAATCGGGAACGATCTCGTGAAGGTCGCGGGAAGCCGTTAGATGCGGGCAGCGCAGGACAGATCCTTGAGGGAGGCCTATGTCCAGCAGTGGACGTCGTCGTACAGCTGATAATGCTAATGATGATGAAATCGGCAAAACGTTCATAGAGTCAAAATCACAGACGGCCAATAGTACCTTAGTAAAAAATATAGGTAGCTATGTCCTTGCGTCTCTGAGTGAGTGGCGATATCACTAGGAATCCTGAGTCATATTACGATATTGAAAGATATAAATAACAAAGCTTACAAAGTAGCTGCAACCGTTAAGATATTGTGTTAGTTGTAGGTATTTTGTCAATTTCTAATAATAAAGTAATTGTTGGTAATTGTTTCTCAAATGTTCAAATGAATTGGTCCCTACGCATACGTATAAATAATTTCAGATAAGTGCTAATTTCGTAAGTTGTGTCTATTTAGCTTGATGTTTTATTAGCATTATACTAATAACTTAAAAATCTTACAAATACAAAATCAAAGACTTCTATTCAGGCCTTATAATTACAGTAGTAACATATTTTTTATAAATGATGTTATAAGAACTCTATCTATAATTTAATCAACTCTCCATAATGCACAGTTTCATTCCTTACTTTTATATACTAGTACAGATTTACTATAATTTCAATTCTGTCAATGTAAAGTATGTATAAATCCCTTAAAAACTTACCTATCTTCAGTATTCACTTTATCCACAATTTTATCCACTTTAGCTATCACATTTAGTTCATCAAATCTCAGTTCACTTTTTTAAACCACTTTTATTTCAGTCAAAGTTCTGAAAATCTTCTAATAAAAAAATAACAAGGTCACGAAATAGTTTTTATTTCTGAAAATCTTTTGTCAAACGTAACAAATCATTGCTGACGTGCCAACTGCATGACCAACTACCGCAAACTCGACTACTACACTTCATTAGCAGGTATACAAAATAACACACTTGCTACTTCTAACACATTCTTATCAAAACTCTACTCTAACTGCTCTCATAAGAATCTAAAATGCTGTAACGGAATCTTCTTTTGTAATTTTACTAGTTACCAATTCCAACCTTTAACTCAAAGTGTGAAATATCATTTTCCTTTGACGCGTTAGCTTGTACAAGCTCCGCCCACTTCGTACTGACAAATTATTCGATTGGTGGCGGTGAGTCCACTCTGCAGGGACAATCATGCGCAGCCTCGAGGCGTTTACTTTTTAAAATACACATTTTCCAATTTTATTTTCCATAGGTGTACAAAAAATACTTATGTGTTGATAAAAAAATCTAAACTCGTTTTAAAGAAGATTAACAACAAGTTTTAAATTAAAAAGAAATAGCTTTTCTTTTCATCGAAATACGAGATTTAAAACAAAATATTTTCTTTCGTCAATTTAGATTGACCTTCATAATTTACTTTATTCAATGTAGGTATGATAATAATATTGTTTAATTTAATAAGTACCTAAGTCGGTCCAATGAATATTATGTGGAGCTTGTTTAAAATTAAGACTCGCACATTGGAATGTACCTACTGTACTTTACGTAAGTTAAATATATATTTAAATTAAGTTAACGATGCCGAGATTTGGTGTGTGGGATTTTGATATAATATAGTAATGGTTACTATTTTACGCCCATCTAACGGAGTAGCCACACTTTTGAATTGCGAGATATTTAAAAAATCATCAACACCTTCATTCGGGGCAGCTATACTTTGTTGCCCATAATCTTCCTATTTACTCCATTTTAATTCATATAAGTACGCAAACAATATATTTATCTATTTTACGACCTTTCTTTTGAAGGATCGAAAAATCAATATCCAGCCATTTCTTTTATTATTCTTACTCTTTTAGAAAAAATGTGTCATCCCTTTCCATAACATGTTCATTCCACAACCTTAGATATACTTACTCGTCATAATCAGAAGTATCAGGTGTTCTGTTTAACTGCTGATTGTTCTGTTCTATTTATTGAAAAATACGTTTTCACCCGTTATGACGAGTTTTCTAGTTTCAATATTCAATCAGTATGATTACTTATATATAAAAAACAATAGTTTATCTTTGTACAATTTTTTTAGATAGGCAAAAGCAAAAAATGACCATCTCACCATTTATCAGCACCATCACCACAAATTTTATTATCAGCATAGAGTGAGCCAATTATCAGCACTGTATTAGTATGCTTGACGTTTGCTTCACATCGTAAGTGTTTTTGGTCCGGCTTACTTTCGCCATATTTCTACCCCTCGCGACTGGTCTAACAAGTTCTGTGCACACCCTGTATACACGAACCCGCTCGTTACTATATTGCTTTCTTACTATCGTGGATTGAGTAGTCACTAGCCTGGCGTATTTCGGGCATAATATTTTCAACAGTTCTTCCAGTCCAGTCTTCTCTAGATCTCTAGTCTAGACCATTCTTCGCTGTCTGGGTTCAATCACTCTATCTGTTGCGACGAAGCCACTTCATAAATATCTGGAAAAATATTTTTCATCTCTCAGATTCGGAAAGTGATGTACTTACTTATATTTAAACTGAGCAGCGGGTCCAAAACTATCCGTTTCACCCTAGGATGGAAAAGAATTAAAAAAAAAAACTGAATTTGGTTACAGTCAACCAAAGTTACCTCATCGGCAATGAAAAAGTTTTCAACTGATTTTGTATGGGGACGGGACATGCAAAATTATTTTTTTTTTCCATAAAAACGAGAATATCTCAAAAACGGTGCGTCGTAGCTAAGCTAAAATCTAACAAAATTTTCAACCCCCTAAGGTACTCCGGAGATACTTAGGAGGCATCCGATAGACATATAAAAAAAAAAAATTTTTTTTGTTCTACTTAGAACCCTTCACTGCGCTCTGGATTCAAAATAGCGCCCTCGCCGTAAATATGTTATTTCGCTCCCTTGTAAGACAATCTACTATTTCCTATGGCCGCTGAATTTTCGAAAGACTAACTTTTTTGTTCATTTTCTCTATTTTAGGAAAGGGAAGGAAAACTTAGTCCATTCAGCGTAGTTTGGTGTTTGACCCGTACTCTATGCAATTCCATGAAATTAATAGCCTGATTATTTATGTTACAAATAACTCATTTGGTTCTATCTGTTTCTAATAACGCATTCTTTAAAAAAATCAATGTTTTAGATATTAAATTAATAATTCTACGATATTAATTATTTAACATAATAGCAAAACAGGCTGTAAAGGCTATGTGACTTTGCCTGCATACCTTTGGTAAATAAATGTCATAGATAAGACACTATATATAAATGTCCAAAGCTGTCCAAAGAGATACTACAGATTTTGACATGACCCCTCCTATTCCTTTAGATCAGGGGTTCCCAACCTTTTCTTGGTCAGGGACCACTTTTATATCATTCTTATTAACAGGGACCAGGGGGTGACGTCGATACCTTTTGATGTTGTTTCCAGTTCCCGTAAAATCAATAATTCGTCTTTAATTATATTGTCGTCGTCTAAAAAGCGAACAAATACAAGTAGTTGACAACAATTAAAAATTTCGGTCGATTTGTCATACCGCAAAGCGAAAAATTTTGACTTTTTGATTCTTGAAACAAGTAATTGCTCTAACTATTATGAAAAACGGGATTTTTACCATGTTTATTTTGTTTTGTTGCGCCGAAATATCGGGAACTCGAAAAACAAAATAAACATGGTAAAAATCCCGTTTTTCATAATAGTTAAAGTAATTGCTCCTCTATATTTCATATTATCATTTGACAAAAGTTCAATTCGAGCTGTGACCTTCGATCAACAATAACAAAGGTTTTGACTGTGTTATTGGACAGAGGTAACTATACCTTGTACCTAATAAAAGCGTTCCGCTCGCGACTTCGTCTGTGTGGACTCCCTTATTTACCCCTTTTAAGGGGGATTTTCCAAAAATCCTCGCTTAGTGCTCCCCTACACTTCCCAAAAGAACATACATGCCAAATTTCAGCTTGCGCCCAGTAGTTTCGGCTGTGCGTTGTCTGCTTGTCTGTCTGTCAGTCAGTAACGCAAGAATTTTAAATAGATTTTTTTTCCTGGCCTCTAATCCCAAAACTTCTTCGATGGCTTTGATCAAATTCCATTTCACGAGTGTTTCTCCGACTGTGTTAGGTTTTTTAGATTGTGTTATTAATTTAGAAATCTCAAACGACGCTATTAATGATTATCCGAACATTGGAAGAAAAATAACGGAAATCGGAACAAAAAAAATAAACTCGGGTCTAGTGGTCCGAGTACCACTAGATCCGAGTTTTATTTTTAATCAACTCTCTAATTTGATCTCACCGCCCGCAAAATTAAAAATCAATCCGCGGACCACATTTTGGCTTCTGCGGACCACTGGTGGTCCACGGACCACTGGTTGGGAACCATTGCTTTAGATCATACTGCTCGGTAACTAGGATTTACTAGTACAGTGCCACAACCTTTTCTGTGCCGGTGACAGCGGCGCTACGTACGTTTTTCTTTTTATTTGTAGTAATTTAACCGGCCCTGACTTCTAAGAACTTCAGCCGCCAGCAGCACTATGGTTGGACATCAACTTGACAGCAAATTTAGCTTCACATTTTGGCCACCGGCACAGCAAAGTTTGTGGCACTGTATGGTAAGAGGCTGTGTAAGTTGGCATGTGCAACACAGTGTATTGTTTAGATAGAACGTTCCATTTTCAAATTATTTTGCAATTCAAGCAGGTGAATGCTAGCTATGCAAAACTCCTTGGTCAAACAATATTTTTTTCATAAAATGATAAGAAAACTATTTACTGTAGAGAACAATGAAAATGGCGGCATTTCATCGAATTAAATGTTTGTTCACTTGTGACGACTGTATTAAAATTTTAAATAAGTACATTTACAAGTTTTTGCAAATAAATTTGAATAAATATTTTCTCTCTTATAAAAGAATCATTTTGTCATACCAATATAAATGTTTTATTTACCTCGCATAAATGATGTAAAGTAGAATGCTTACCTCGGTTGTAAGTAGCTATTACACCCTCGAACTATATTCGCCCTCGCTCGTTTCGCTCGCTTGGGCGTCTAAATATCTAGGGTGCACTCGATCCACGGGCGCCAAATTGGATTTTGTTCTATAATAGCTCGCTTACGTTCCTTGTGTAACAAACTACTATTTTTAAATTTCATAACGGCCTTAGGGCCGCCACATACCACTTTCAACCCGCATTTTAGGCAAGTTGGCAGTTACTTTCAGTATATGAGACATGAAAAATAAGAAATACACACCTAAACATAGAATAAATAGGACTGAACTCCTTATACCTACATGACTTGTCCCAATTTTAAATATTTTCAGAGATGTAGAGCATCAAAGTTTCTTATTAGACAAGGACAGCGTTACCTACGTGTGACGTCACCTCTACTATTACTTATTCTGTGCTCCCGCCATCCATACAAAATTTAGTTTTAGAAAGAAATAGCTAGAAATCACACAGATTGAACTTTTTTATCACTTTTGTTAAAATTCAATGTTATATTTTTGAATGTCATTGTTTAATATTGACATATCATTATAAGTGGTCCCCTATTAAATTTGATTGATTGATTGAAATAATATTATGCACGACGTATTTTTTTTTTGCCGTGCCCTTACAGGGCTCTTGTTTATGACCTTAAAATGTATGTACACATTTTTATACAACAAGATGCAAATAAATAAATATTTTCATACAATCACATCAATCATCTAAGCCCGTAGTTAATTTCTTAAGAAACTGTGTCTACGTGAACTTGATAACGGATAAATATATACTTAAATACTTTTTGTTTGTAAATACATACTTAATATACATAGAAAACACCCAGACCAAGACAAATAGACGTGTTCATGCACACAAATATTTGTCTTGTTCGGGAATCGAACCCGAGACCTCTGGCGCAGAAGGCAGGTAGTTTACCCCTGCGCCAAATCAGTCGTCGAATAAACGAATATGAATATGAATATGACGTCAAAAATACATTTTGATTTTCATCAATGTATATCCCTTAGAAAAGACATCAACGCAGTTCAATCACATTCTTGATAACATAATTAAGTACCTATTTAAATGTTAAGCTATTTGAATTATTTGAACATCGCTTTGTGGACAGCGTATGTAACCAAATAAAGATATTTTTAATTTGTATGTTAATATTACTATATCAAAATACATTTTGATTTTCATCAATGTATAGGTATCCCTTAGAAAAGACATCAACGCAGTTCAATCACATTCTTGATAACGTAATAAATTATGTAAGTATTTAAATGTTAGGCTATTCGAATTATTTGAACATCGCTTTGTGGACAGCGTATGTAACCAAATAAAGATATGTTTTATTTGTATGTTAATATTACTATGTCAAGTGTCATCTATTTATTCCTTTATTCGTCTTTGTGTGTACCTATACCACCTACCCATTTTCGTTAGTGGTATTGGTAGGGGTATTAAGTGTGTGTAGTTCTAAGTATAAAAAAATAAACTTGAATAATTATATTTATACCTCCTGAGACTACCTCCGTGCGCTCAGATTTGCAAGGAATCTCTTGAATACGCCAAGAGGAAGACCTTTGTAACGCCGCCACTGAGAGTGCAGTACGTATGGCGCAGTACTGGGCTGATAAGACATTAAGCCAAATTCATCAAGAAGAAGAAGTTTAATCAACGTTAATGGAGTAATATATTTCTGCTCGTCAGCCTAATATAAATTTCCGGATTTTGCTGAAAAAAGGCATGCTGATATGCTAAGAATTTAAGAATTTTACAAAATTCACCCCCTACAGAGATGAAATGGGCAAAAGTATAAAATGGAAGTCATGGTAGGACCTCAAATTGAACGCGGACAAAGTCGTGAGAAAAAACTAGTCTAGGTATATATATTATTAGGGTTTTTTTAAGTTTGATTATGCTATCTAAAGGGAAGGTAATAAATAATAACAACGAGAAAAAAACCTCAATTCCAAATACTGCAAATAGCACCCGCTGTTTTTCATACACCTTCATTAGAGGTTTTTTGAACGTATTGCTCATTGCTTTCACAAACGAATAAAGGAGAAACTTTTCAAAAGCCTAACGTATGGGTATTATTATTGAGAGTATTCTACCTCCAGAGCTAGTCAGCATTCCGATGCTCACCCAGTTACGGTCCGGCGCGAGTGCTAATTGGTAAAGGAAACGTCGAACAACCCGGGCTCAATGCTCTCAGAAATGTTTCATTTTTAAACATCACTCGTCACCGTTATGGGCTATCAGTGCAGCCTGCAACAATGTCTACGCATCGAGATAAGTTCTTTTAAATAACAAAGAAACGGATATATTAATTAGTCGAACAATATAATACGTGTCGGTGAAAAGCTCGTTGTAATCCCGTGGCCACTATCCAAAGAAAAGTTCAGACCCGTCGGGAAATAACTTATTAAACTAAACACAAAAACTGAAAAATCTGACACACAGAAAGATGTAGAGTAAGAAGCTTGGCTCTGGCGTGGCAAGGCTCTACATGAAAATATTTTCGGTGGATTTTACAACTAGAAATTTCATATTTTGTAAAATATAGTTTGTCTATAGTTACAGGTCTTTTTATACTTATAAGTATAAAAAGACTACCTATAGGTAGTCTATTGACTTAAGTAACCTTTTTTTCCTTTCTCAGTAATTATGATGGCAAATAAACGAGTAGAAGAATGACTGTTTTTAATACTTTTCGTTTTTTTAAGTGTGAACCTTAGAGGGAGCACTAGCTTGTAAACAATTGGTACCTATACCGCCCATACTACAAGTTTTTACACAATAGTTATATGCACAGAACATGGAAAGTAAAGAAAAAATCTTTCCGTGTTCTGTGGTTATATGTTTAATAAAATTTTCAAATTTTAGTCAGTAAATAAGAAAATAAATAGTTCAAACAAAATAAATAGTGGTCTTTCGGACGGAGATCAAGTCTACAAATCGCTGTTTAAACTTACCTTGTCCCTTCCCAGAAACTACTGAACCAAAAGTGTGTTCATGTTTGCTTAGAAATTCTTTTGACAGATCGTCAAAATGCAACATTTAATTTGAAACAGGTTTCGACATTGTTTATTTTTAACAAATTAATGCACACATTAAAAGACTGGGACAAACGCAACAATAAATTTGACTCATCGCAGCATTCCAACACTAAATTTAATGCTTATTTAAACATATTAAAATGGTGTTTTATTATATACCTAACTGTCGAAGCCATAAACAAGCAATCTAGATAATCTCAGTATAACAGGAAAGTGTGATCTGCCCACACCCACCGACACCGAGTGTCACCGACGCACGCGCAGCGAGTCGACTCGCTGCTTGTTTGTTCGGAGCCCCATGCTAACTCCGCCGTTTAAACACTACGTGCTAGCAGGGCATGAATTAACTTTTCATATAAATAAAATTCACGCTACTCTAACCTCCTGAAATTAACACCTCGACGTAAATACCATTTGGTCTCGTCATCTCGTGCCATACCCGGCTTCCGTGGATTACTGAATGGCTGCATTTATGGCCACGAGATTACGCGGCAGGGCAGACCTGTTTAATTGCCACCAGAAGGATATAAAAATAAAAGCCGTCAAATAGTTTTATCCCCGACAAAGTTCTACTATTTTTAAACTTGCATAATAAACATGAATTAAGTTTACTTTGAGTTTGTATGTTTGTATAGCACTTTGATTATTCCTCTTTAAATTGCTTACGGAATATGACTTGTATTAATAAGTACCTTTTTTAGAAAGACTGCAGTAGAATACTGATGAATCATCTGTATCAATAATGAATCGCTGAATTATGAACATGATAAATGAGAAAATGCTAAATCTTTTCCACTCACGATTAAAGTCACAATTCCTAATCATTTACGTAAACTCCATGTTACCGGTGAATACTGATAAAGTCAATGCTTACTTACTTAAATTCGCTTGATGTTTAGCATCAAATATTTTGCACCAAATATTTTAAAAGTTTAGCAAAACGCTAAACATAGCAGTTTCGACATATCGACGATTGAAAACTAACATTTACATTTACACATTTTGCTTTAGGTACCACAATACCTACCTAGAAATTGGGGTTCCGATTTGGAACTGTTATTTCAAGAAAAAATATACTTAAGGTACAAATTAAAACAAAATATAACTTAGGAGTACCTAAGTAAGTACCTCACAGTAAGTATAGGTACCTACTATGATGGCGCAGCGACCTAAGCTGGGGCCTGGCCTAAAAACAGCCTACTAAAATAATAAAAGTGACTATCTAAGTTGTTGGTTTGTATAATCGTGAATATTGGTATGGAAAAATATTGAAAAATTAAATTATAGAACGGAGTGATATAGGGACCGAAAGCAGATATATTTTGCATGATTTTGCATATTATGATTTTGCAAACTAGAGTTTCTAAGGAAAGTTATCGCTAATAATTTTATCTGAGCAGTTGATATAAATTATTATTTGCATGTGCTACAATAGTAATACATATTTTAATCATGGATTAAATCTAATTATTTAATGTGTTGACAGGAAAGCATTTTTTCTATGAACAGTTTGGACATGACAAAATCCCCATACAATAGACATCTACGCGCTATATAATAGTATCTGTATGAACTCTCCATGAAATGTTTTAGTCGTTTTTATTTAAGCTTGTATCATAAGTGGCCTCATGTTACTTCATCTCCGTGGAGTTTGTTACATTAAGCAAGAAACGCTGAAATATTTTATTTCTTAACAAAACATGATGAAAAATGGAAAATGAAGTATTTAGAAAAAATCGACCCGTCTCACAACCAGCTCCGATGGACGACCCACGACCTTTTGCTTTCCGCTTTCGCTAAAACTAAAAATTAAAATAACTTGCAATAGTAATTTCATTTTTAGCGATTGCCAAATACCTGGAATAGTAGATTGTATTACAAGGGAGCAAAATAACATATTTATTTATTTTATCCTGAACGCAGCGAGGGATTCAATATACGTCGCCCGAGATGAAAATAATTTTGCAGCCGAGTAATACACTCTACTTTTCATTTCGAATATAAGGAAAGTAAATACACTCTGCTTTTCATCCCCCTCTATAAGAAAAGCAATAAAGACAACTAAAACTATCTAGAAAAATAAAAGAAAGGTGGCGGGGGCCTTCGCTTTCTCTGTTTTTTCTATAATAGGTATATAAAAAAATGAAGTTTTGAAATAACCAAAAAATATATTTTTTCTGAATAAACCAAAATTTTTTGTACAAAAAAATATTTTTTTTATACGTCTATCGGATGCCTTCTAACTATCGCCGGAGTACCATAGGGAGTTGAACATTTTGTTATATTTTAGCTACGCTACGAGACGCACCGTTTTTGAGATATTCTCGTTTTTATAAAAAAAAAAAATTGCAGGTCCCGTCCCCATACAAAATTAGTTGAAAACTTTTTCATTGCCGATTTTGGTAACTCTATGGTTGACTGTAACCAAATTCAATTCTATTCTTAAAATTCATTGCCACCTTAGGGTGAAACCACAGCCGTCTCTATCGTCTTCTACAAGCCGTGCCATGGCCCGCTATTATTTCTCGGCTGCTTGCGCTCCTTGCAACGAGTGAGATAGAAGATGGCTTTGGCCGTGCCACAGCCGTCTCTATCGTCTTCTACAAGCCATGCTATGATACGGAACGGCAACATTGCTGTGAACCGGTTTCCTCCTCTGAGTACTAAATCCTATGGAGGTGGCATACCTACGAAAAAGTGAGGTGTAACTAAGTCACAATGTAAGAAAATCTTGGAATTCAATTTTAAACTACTTCTAATTGTCGGATTAATCGGTCCATCAAAATGGGTCCAGCCGTTTCAGAGATTAACCGGAACAAACAGACAGACAGACAAAAATTGTAAAACATGTCATTTTGGTATATGTACGTGTACCGTATATTTAATCATATGCACGTAGTAAAAAGCGGTTATTTAATGTTACAAACAGACACTCCAATTTTGTTTATTTGTATAGATGTATAGAAGATATGCCATCTCCATAGGATTCAGTACTCGAGGTTTACTCGCTGTTTACCTGTCAAACGGTGCAAACGGTGTCAAATCGGTTCACTTAAAACTACGTTGCCAACTTTATGCGCATGGCTTGTAGAAGACGATAGAGATGGCTGTGGCCGTGCGCATAAAGTTGGCAACGTTGCATTTCTCGTTTTAAGTGAACCGATTTGACACCGTTTTGACAGTAAACCTCGAGTACTGAATCCTATGGAGATGGCATATCTTCTATAGATGTACAAATAAATAAAATTGGAGTGTCTGTTTGTAACACTACACCATTATTGATTTATATAGTTATATATAACCGCCAAAACGACCCGATCGCGATAAAAATCACAAAATAATCGAGTGTGAGCTTTTCATCAACGTGATAAAAGACGCTAAATGAATCAAATCGGGTTCTGCTGTCATTTTCTTCCAACTTTTCTCGCACATAGGTTATGCCGTAAGGACTGGTTTCTCACTCGCACCATTGTCCGTCTATTACCCCTAGTATAAATAAGTTTATGGTGTAGGTATTATGCATCACTTTTTCGTAAATGCCACCTCCATAGGATTTATTACTCAGAGGAGTAAACCGGTTCACAGCAATGTTGCCATTCCGTATCATAGCATGGCTTGTAGAAGACGATAGAGAAGGCTGTGGTGAAACGGATAGTTTTGGACCCGCTGCTCAGTTTGAATATACATCACTTTCCGAATCTGAGAGATGAAATAGTAGATTGTATTACAAGGGAGCAAAATAATATATTTACGGCGAGGGCGCTATTTTGAATCCAGAGCGCAGTGAAGGATTCTAGAGTAGAATCCTGAACGCAGCGAGGGATTCAATTTACGCCGCCCGAGGTGAAAATAATTTTGCGGCCTAGTAATACACTCTGCTTTTCATCCCCCTCTATAATAAAAGCAGTAAAGACAACTCAAACTACTTACCTTTCTTTGTCGTTCGGATAGATCATAGCGCTAGTCGGGCAAGAAAAAAAATTTGAGTATTGAAATTAAAAAAAAATTAAATAAAAAAAACATATGTCCATCAGATTCCTTATAAGTATCTCCGGGGATGCCGTAGGGGGGTTGAAAATTTTGTTAGATTTTAGCTACGACTCACCGTTTACGAGAGATAAAATTCCGTTTTTGAAAATTTCTTGGACCCGAAAAAAGTCCCGGCCCCATACAAAATCAGTTGAATTTTTTTTTTAAGTTCTGCAGTCTGCACACCCTTTGCTACACTCCAACCAAATGCTTCTTTTATTATGTTCCAAATTCAAATCTCATCGTTTTGGACCCTGTTATGAAGCTGTTCAAAATTCAAATCTCATTTATACCCTCTTGTAGGGTGCCCTACACTTTAGATGATAATGATAAGAATTTGATAATATGAAATAACGATAAATGATACTATTAGATTGATATAAGGAAAGGTTAAAAATGATAACAACCAATTCCGATGAATGCTTAATTAGCACTGATTTATTGCTTTTAAATATAAAATAATTATTGCACGTATTGCAAAGTAAGCATTGTAAACAATCACGTACGGTGACTCGTACACCTCTTGTCATAACAGGTAAACAATGAATCGTTTTGGACCCTGTTATTAGATAAACAATCATCGCTTTTCGAATCGATGGGATGAAAAGGTATTTCTTTCGCGTGTGAGGGTAGTAATATCCCCACATTGATGAAGTTAACGCTGACTATACAGCGTGTAAGAAGTATTGGATAAATTAGACGCTTCTCATAACGACTCCGTAGCTCAGTGGTTAGAGCAGTCGCCCGGAAAGCGAAAGGTCGTGGGTTCGAGTCCCATCGGAGCTGGTTGTGAGACGATTTTCCATTTTTCAGTAATAAAAATTGCATTGTGAATGCAAAAAACTAAAAATTAAAATAAAAACATGATGAATTATGAATACCGTGATAAGTGTTCCCCATGTTTTTCATCGCCTCTTTTCAAGATTTATTTCTAAAGCAAAAGGCTTCTTATAGTCTAACGTCTAGGTATTATACATACATAAATTACTTATCAGTTATCATTTATGTACTGGCTTTCAATAGCAATTACATGAAAATATTATTTTTGAAAAATCAAAAGGGGAAGTAGCGTTGCCTGTGGAAAATTATTGTTTGTGTTGTGATGATTCAGTAGGAAAAGCGCTGTTTATAGGTATTATTCATGTAATTTGTACCTACTGATGACTATACAGATCCCTGGGACTAAAAACAAATAGTCGCTTATGGTTATTGTACCAAACGAACGTTGCTCTCACTGTCTCTGGTTTCTGTTAGCTCTACCTACTGCCTGCCTCTACTTTACGATTCCGTGCGTAAACTTACAAACAAGACTTGCGTCGTATCCGCCATACTCGTCCACTTTTGTGTGTTTGTACATGTTCAAACATGGTGACATGAAACGTGTTCGATAATTATTGGAAGGATCAATAGGCTACGCCAACTATTCGTCTCTCGGTAAACAACTAACAAGCTTTATGAGCATGAGCCGGTCGACACGGCAAAGGCTCGACGTTTCTATTTGAATCTAATTTCAAGCGTTTGTTTGCTCTCGTATCCGAAACATTTAAATATTGGATTTAGTAAAAAAATACAGTTTATCGGTGTTATGGCTATGTATACAATGTTCTTCGCATACGAGACAGTTAGTGGTAACTATTTAAGAAAATAACTAGGATCTTGAATTTTCTACTTTCAAGATTTTCATTTAGTTAATTACGCGAAGTAATTGCAGTATATTAGGGTAACACTACGACAGATATCTACCCAATTATGTACTGGCATAATATAGTTTGAAACAGTAGGTATAGCTTGTTGTAGGGTAGCCTGGGTACGGTTGTAACAGGGTACGGTTGTAACAACTCGAATATTATCAAAACTATGCACGGTAGGCGAGGGATGAAAGGGGTAAGGCATGCGGGCGACAAGTCCATACAAGATTCCCAGCGTTGCGTCATCTTCCGCGCGGTGAATAAGCTTACAGAGAGGCCTATTGCGTTTTATCTACCAAAAGTAAGTATTTTTGGCCAATTTCTTTATGATATACCTTCTTTATTAATATAATGATTTGTGATGAAGGCTAAGTGCTACACCGTTGTAATTAAAAAATATATTGTCGTGTTTCAAAGTGTGCTAGTGTAATCGTTGTATTTTAGAGATTTTAAAGCCGACTCGTTTTTGTATAGGTTAAGCTACTTCGTGCTTGTGACAGACTTATTATCAAAGTTGGGGCGTGGGGACGGTTTTAACAATTTTCATGGGGACGGTTGTAACATTAATATTTATTTCATTTTTATTTTATTTTATTGGAAAGCTAAATGCTCTTTTATACAGGTTGTTGATTTATTTAAGTATTATGAAAATTACTATAACTATTATGAACTATTATTTTACCTTATTATTATACTTTTAACTATTATGAAAACGAGATTTTTACAAATTTAAACATGGTAAAAATCCCGTATTTCATAATAGTTATAGGTGTTCTCAAATTGGCACGGCGGGCAAGAATGGGTAAAGAATAAGTACTTACTATTTCTGTTGATTCATTTTAGTTTACTTCTAATAATTATCTAAAAAGACTACCACTACTACCAATTACTAACTTTTACTACTCAAATGTGCCATAAATATTGTAAATTTGTTTCATGTGCATTTTATATATTTTTGATGAATAAAACTGATTTTAGATGCGTAATTTTTGTATTTTTTTTTGTGTTACAACTGACCCCATCGGTGTTACAACTGCCCCTGGCATGGGGTCGGTTGTAACAATCACACCCACTCATTAAAATGACATATTTCTGCCAAACCGTTTGACCTGGGCTACTAATTTCGATATTAATTTAAAGACAAATTACTATGCTTTCATCTCAAAGGCTTGGATCGTTGCTTACAGCTCTAGTAGCTGTGCTGTGGGCAATTAAAGGAAAATTGTTACAACCGTACCCTGTCTCCCCTACCAGCATTTAATTCCCGTCGTAACGTGTGCACCATTGTTTGCATCATCAATGGTGCAATGAGACTAATTAGTTTCGTTTGATCATTAATATGAATACAACTTACTTCGTTAGTACCTACATCGTAAAATAAAAAAACAATTTAAGGCCGTATTTTGGTCTAAAACTAATGAGTCTCATCTGCCAGGTCATTGGGGCATATACGGTACGACGGGATTAAATTTATATTTATCTTTTCAAGCGGATCACCCGGATATTATATTAATCATTTATCGTAAAGGCAAAAGTTTGAGTTGCAAAAGTTCACCATAAGTTCGTAACAAAGAATATCTGACCAACTCCTCAATTTTCATATTCACAAAAATATCAAATCCCATCGTGGGAGGTATTATGCAAATTACTCTACCTGTAACCCTGCAGGCCAAGACAAATAAGCCTATACCTTGTCATTGCCCAGTTTGCTCAGTTTTACGACGCGCCTGTAAAATGATATTTCTTTGACGGCTGGAAACGCCGAGCGACAACCACAGTTTCGACAATCATTAATGCATTCGGTGGTAAAAGTATTATTATCAATGTTTACTTCCGATAACGCTCTTTGGGTTTAACAGATTGTACCTACCTACATTTAGTGAGAACTTGTGTTTAGAATAATGCATAATTAAATTATCTATATGTTGTGGTGATCATTGAATTGATTATTTCATGAAATGGTCGGTCATTTCATGAAATTCGTATTTCATGATATATAGGTACCTACTACCACAAAAAATATTAGACTTGATCCGCTTTTCAGTCCGATCTTAAGAGCCCTATCTACAGACTCTCAGTCCACCAGCAGGCAACGGTCTGTCAGTTGGCCGCAATCGTTCATCTGATATTATTCGTTTTTTTTTATCCACAACGGGTTAGCACTAAGCCTTGCTGATAAGGCTGAAGGTGGAAGCGCACTACTCCCGGAATTCCCAATCACTGAGGAACTGGCTATCTTATCTCTAACTGCCGGAACACAATAATGCTGAAAACATCATTGTTATGGCGTCAGACTTAGATGAGATGGTGGTAGCTAGCCAGGCGGACTAAGAGCCCACTGGGGATCGAACCTCTGGGTCTGAAATCGGTGGTATGAATCACTAGATCACAGAGGCGGTTAATTTGTATGTAAAACTCTAAGTGTGTGGCCGATTGCGGCCAACTGATAGGCCGTTGCCTCCAGGAGGACTGATAGAGTCTGTGGGGCCCTTTAGAAGTTCAACATAAGTAGGTAATACAAATTAATTTGCTGACTGGTATCTCCACTCCACTCCAATGGGACTGGTTTTATAGGCTGGTGTAAGCTATTACCTACACCAAAGGACCCAATACGTGTTGGTGTGCGTGTAAATGACTGCAATTACAGCCGGGACCAACAGCTGACGTGTCTCCCGAAATACCGAGGAGCCCGAAATAATAATGTTATTGTCACCCATCTCATAACATAAGCGATCAGTGAGAAAGTTATTTAACAACCAAAATAGCAGGTCACACGTGCTAATCATCCTCATCTTACTTTTTGCACTTCATTTGTAAAAAATATATTAGGCCCACTACTTACCTACTTACTTACTTATCTTTGTTCACATTTTTAGCACTCTTATTAGGAGAAACAAACTTAGGACTTACTTACTTACTTAGGACAAATCCAAGTTCAGTGATGTGAGTGTTAGATGAGATAGGTAGTGAAACTTTTCCATTAAAATTTTTTATTAGTTTTATTAGAACCCTATAACCCAAGTAAATAGAGACTAATTATCTTACAAGTGGTCCGGCAGTTCTGAATTTTTGATGTTGTCTAGGATGGTTAGTGAGTATTTAAAATGCAAAATGCACAATTCCTCACCCTCCGCCCTCGCCGCCATATTAAAAAAAAACGGCAATTTCTTCAGATTTTCGCTTATATCTTCGATTAAATGCATTTGAGTCAGAAAAGATTATTCACAGCGTTGTAGAGAATTAAATCCTACTAATATTATAAATGTGAAAGTTTAGATGTTTGGATGTTTGGATGTTTGGATGTTTGGATGTTTGTTACTCAATCACGCTAAAACGGCTGAACGGATTTGGCTGAAATTTGGGACACAGATACTTTGAAGCCTGGAGAGGAACATAGGCTACTTTTTATCCCGGAAAAATATCACACTCCCGCGGGATAACGTCATGTAGTCCACGCGGGCGAAGCCGTGGGCGGATAGCTAGTTTTCTATAATTAACGTTTTAAATAATGTTTCTAGGACAGATAGTTTAGGAGATATGCACTTTAAAAAAATGAAAAATCTCCTTTAGGCGCATTTGGCCCAATTCGCGATTGGTCCAATTCACATTATTCGCGGTTGGTCCAATTCTCAGTTGGTCCAATTCGCAGTTGGCCTAATTCGCACTTGGTCCAATTCGCAGTTGGTCCGATTCGCGTTTGGTCTAATTCGCGGTTGGTCCAATTCGCGATTGGTCCAATATAACGTGTATTGTGATAAGGTAGAAAGAAATATAACCATGCATATTTGATCAAACGTTTGATAGATAATTATAATATATTATGTAAATATACACTTTTTACCTACCGGGCGGGACTTTAGCCACGTTATAGATTCCGTTCTATAACTTGGGAAACATTATCCATCTTGGCCTAACCGCGAATTGGACCAACTGCGAATAGGACAAACTGCGAATTGGACGAACTGAGAATTGGACAAACTGCGAATTGGACAAACTGAGAATTTGACCACTTGCGAATTGGACTAACTGCGAATTGGACTAAGTGCGAATTGGAAATTTTTTTGAACATTGGACCAATTGCGAATTGGACCAAATGCGCCTAAAGGCTCTACAGCATTGTGAAGAATCTTTTCTGACTAAAATGCACCTAAACGAAGATATAAATTGCCGATTTTTTCAATATAGCGGTGCATTTTGTATTTTAAATACTCACTAACCATCCTAGACAACATATTAAAAATTCAGAACTACTGGACGAGTGCACTACTTGAGTGCGACAAACGGATGTGCGATTAACGTTTGTGCGAAATAACTTTACGTCGATTCACTATAACTCGAAATCACGCTAGTGCGAAACACTCAAATTCGACTTCACCTTTGTGCGAAATTCCTCTTCTTTTCCTTAACCAATCCACTACGCATTTTTATAAGATATTGGTGATTTTCATGTTTTGTCATATATTTTCGTAGGTAAGTATAGTATTAAAAGGTAACTCTATTACATAATGCTGTTCTAGACCTTTAGCGTAAGCCCGCACAGCGATTTAAATTCGCGCGATTAAAAATCGCGATTTTGTAACACATGGAATTGTATGTAGGTACACGCAATCGCGATATAAAAATCGCGCGAATAAAAGATCGCTGTTTGCTGTGAAATAATCGCGCGTCTTAACCCGGCGGGAGGCGTGCCTATTTCTAAAATATATTCTGTCGCTACCGGGTAAAGTTATAATACAGGAGTGTTTTTTTTCATTTTTAAATATCAACTATCTGTATATTTAAACTTTGAAGTAAATAAGTAAAAATTAAAGTTTACTTATTTTATTATATTTTTTTATGTTTATCATTTTAACTTTTACAAAATATAAAACTCTTGCGTTACTGGCTGACTGAGAGACAACGCACAGCAGAAACTACTGGGCGCAAGAACCTGAAATTCGACATGTATTTTCCTTGGGGAGTGTAAGGGGGGACTAAGAGAGGATTTTTGGAAATTCCTGCTCTAAGGAGGTAAAAAAGGGGTCCACGCAGATGAAGTCGCGAGCGTATGGCTAGTATTTTTCAACTGACATTTCAACTTCAATTACAAAATGACATACAGGTCTCGGCCTCACTTTTTGTAAACTTAGTATCTGAAGTCGAAAAGTATTGAAGTGTCGTGCCCTGAATCGTACCGACTTGATATTAATGGTAGGTATGTACAGTCACGAGCAATAATATGTATACAACATAGGACTGTGTCATATTACTAAGAATTTTGCGATAAACCGGATATATAGACATAGATTATGACATTTCTCAATCTTACTTAATAATGGGTAAATAGGGTTTAGGGTATTAAATCATTGTGTAACTATCCGTGTTTTTGCAAAATCTAGTATTTTCACAAAAATCGATTAATCTATTCATCATACGACAATATTAAAGGCAACAACCGTTACTGACTGATCTATCGACGCAAAGCTCAAGTCACTGAATGGATTGCGTTGAAGTTTGGCATGCAGATAGTTATTATACCTAGGCATCTGCTAGGAATGTATTTCTTGAAATTCGAGATCGAGGGAAACGGGGTCAAACGTTTGTATAGGAAAAAATATCCATACTAATATTATAAAGAGAAAAGATATAGGAAAAATGTGATAGTAAAAAACCAGGAGCCCTATAAGTAGCTTTCAGGCGGAATATACTTATAGGGCTCCTGGTTTTTTACTATCACATTTTTCCTATACTTACAGAAATTGCATTGTGAATGCATAAAATAGTTTAAAATCTCAAAGAGAAAAGATTTGTATTTTTGTTTGTAACGAATAAATTCAAATACTGGACCGATTTTGAAAATTCTTTCACCAGTAGAACGCTACATTCTTCCCGAGTGACATAAGCTATATTTTATCCAGATATCCCACGGGAACGAGTACTATGCGGGTAAAACCGCAAAAAAGCCACTATTTGTTGATAAAAAAAGATCTAACGAGTGAACTCCGTTACTCCTAGTCTAACTCGAGTGAGTGAAGCCGCGGGTGAAATATAGCTTTAAAATAAAGTATGTTTTTTACTTTCAAGTTTAATTCTTAATAGTTTGGAAACTATTTTATTCTTACATAGGGACTCCACGGTGTTTTACGTGGTACCCATTTTCGTAGGAATATCGTGTTAAAATATATTCATGTCAATCAGAAATAATAAAGCTTTGAAAATCAGTCCAGTAGGTTTATTGAGTTTAGGCATTATAAACAAACAAAAAATCTAACTCGTACTCGTAGTTTAGTCTGAAAAATCTAATCTTATCTTAATTAAGATCTCTCTTTTTAGTATGCTAAAAACTTATTAAAAATTTCTTAAAGCGTATTAAAACACAAAAATATAATAGTAATTATTATGTCAAACTTATTATAAAATCTTCAACTAAATCATTCCGTCCGCCGCCGCTGCTGGGTTAATTTGACGTCCCGCTCATCATACGCATGCGTACTATAGATAGTCAGAGTGAACTACGAGTACCAGTATTCTATTTTCATATAGAGGTCTGAACGCGACGGTATACTTCTGATTCTGACTCATCGTCTGGCCGACGACACGTCGGTACAATAACGCGTATTAACGTTCGGTACCAGTCAGCCGCAGTTTTAAACGGTCAAACGCTGTTTTGACGAACAGAAAATACCTACGTAATTAATGTACTTTATATTGTGTTGTTTTGATGTCTAAATGGATGTAAAAAAGGTACATCGAGGTGCTGAGGTACTTATACCAAAACGCCACGATGTCAGTCCGATTACAAAATCAGAGCTCTAATCCTATCCAACTACAGCGAGGTGTGAGACAGGGAGACGTCATCTCTCAGAAACTGTTCACAGCTGCGTTGGAGGATATTTTTAAGCTTCTGGACTGGAAAGGATGCGGCATCAATGGCGAGTACCTAACACACCTACGGTTTGCCGATGATGTAGTTCTTATGGCTGAGACCTTGGAAGACCTGAACACAATGCTCGAAGATCTCAGTAATGCTTCTCAAAGAGTGGGTCTTAAGATGAACATGGATAAGACGAAAATTATGTCCAATGCCCATGTTGCACCTGCTCCAGTTAATGTTGGGAACATTACACTCGAAGTTGTCGACCACTATGTTTTCCTGGGACAGACGGTCCAGTTAGGTAAGTCCAACTTTGAGAAAGAGATCTCTCGTCGAATCCAGCTCAGATGGGCAGCGTTCGGGAAGTTCCGGCATATATTTGCGTCCGAAATACCTCAATGTCTCAAGACGAAAGTCTTTTACCAGTGTCTGTTACCAGTAATGACCTATGGAAGTAAAACGTGGTCTTTTACTATGGGTCTCACAAGAAGGCTCAAAGTCACCCAGCGAGCAATAGAGAGAGCGATGCTTGGTATTTCCCTGCTCGATCGATCAGAAATAATGAGATCCGCAGGAGAACTAAAACAGCCGACATCGCTCGAAGGATTGCATCATTGAAGTGGCAGTGGGCGGGACACATAGCGCGGAGAACCGATGGTCGTTGGGGCGGAAATGTTCTCGAATGGCGACCGCGTACCGGACGACGTTCCGTGAGCAGGCCCCCTACAAGGTGGACCGACGATCTGTGGTGCAATTTTCTAAGATTCAATCAACAAACTCGACGTTCTTTTTCGCCCAACTTTCTCTTGTATATTATGAATTTTGACATAAGGAATCGAAGTGAACGACGATGTGACGGTGAAACATCGTTAGAGAATCGCACCCCTGGTCAAGGTCGCGGGAAGCCGCTGGATGCGGGCAGCGCAGGACCGATCGTTGTGGAGATCCTTGGGAGAGGCCTATGCCCAGCAGTGGGCATCGTTCGGCTGACATGATGATGCTGATGGATGTCTAAATTGTCATAAAACGCACCCAACATAACATTTTTTGAAATAACAATAAAAGAACTCCAAACAAGCTCGAAAACTAATCTACAAAAACACAAAGTGTATCTTTGTTATTAAAATTTTTATTTCTTTGCATTCACAATGCAATTTTTATTATTGAAAAATGTCGTTTAACGACTCCGTAGCTCAGTGGTTAGAGCAGTCGCCCGGATAGCGAAAGGTCGTGGGTTCGACTCCCATCGGAGCTGGTTGTGAGACGGGTCGATTTTTTCTAAATACTTCATTTTCCATTTTTCAATGTATCTTTATCTCAAGACAAAGGTTTTCAATCAATGTGTCTTGCCTTCTTCACCTATCGGATGGAGACAACCACCATGACGGAGAAATCTGCCGAAAAGCTCCATGTCGCACTATGGCTATGAAGCGCTATTCTACTGCTTCTTATTATCCTGTGACTATAGTATACTAGTTAGTATACTGCGCACACATGCACGCATGATACGCACACATACACAAAACAGCCAGTCAGCCCAGTGATGCCAGAATGAGGAGATTGTTTCTAAATTTTGGAATTTTAATATTTCTAGTGAGCAATTATTTTATCAAAAAGATTTAAAAAAATATTATTTTCTATGTTAGGAAAAGTATTTATTGATTGATTACTGTATTAATTGATTGATTACTCGGGGTTTTAAATTTAAGCCGTTATTGGTCGAAGCGTGGATTTTATCAGTCGCGATCTTTCAAGCTTGACGTTGATATTCAATGTGCCTCTGACCATGCGGTGATCGCTTCCTGTCTTAACAGCGTTGATCACAATGACATCATTGAATATGTACTTCTTTGTCGACATGGTAAAATCGATCTCGACTTTACCGTCTGGACTAATCCAGGTCCATTTGCAGCTTACGGGCTTGTTACAGAAGGAGTTCTCCCTCTCCATGAAGTCTGCCAGCATCTGGCCCTTTTTGTTCCGTTGCCCAAATCCAAATTGCCCCACTCTCAACTCATCACCGCAGCGTTGCCCCAGCTTTGCATTAAAATCCCCCATCATAACCGTGTTAATTTAATGGCTTTATAGTTATGCATGGCTTTAGAGATCTCCTCATACATAGCCTCCACTTCGACATCGTCGTGTATCGAATCGAGGTCGGAGCGTAGACCTGGATGACATTCAGATAATATCGTTTCGATTTTCTGAGTATCAGGTATGCTACCCTGCTCGAGACACTTCCGATGGTGATCACGTTGTTGACAAGGAACTTGTGGACGATGAACCCGACACCACCTAGGGACTGTTGGTCGCCCTCCCGGTGGTATAGTAAGTTACCGGATTGCAGGATAATCGAGTCCTACCCCTTTCTTCGGACTTCAGATAACCCAATGATATCCCAATGTAACTTACTAGTTGCCTCTTCCAACTCTATTAGCTTCTCGTCGAGCCTTAGTGTACGCGTGTTGTAGGTTGCCAGGTCAAATCGTCGGTGTTGGTAGCCGTATCTTACCCCGGGGATTATCGCAGTATGGCCTGGTGTTTCAGGAGGCGCTGCTGCCCGTCTCCTAGAGAGTTATTGCTACTAAATGATTATAGGTACAATGAGTTATTAGTAAAAATAAGAATAGTGCTAACGAATATCAAGACCAAGGATAAATGCAAATGAAAAAAGGGTATTACAAGGAATATTAAAATGAAAAACAAGACAATACCTTTTTATACTAGTATTTTGGGGGATTTCAGAGAGATCTGGGGGAAAGCCAGACGTTCGTAATCTGGCAACACTGTAGTTCGTGTATTTCGCGATTTTTTTTTATCGCAGTGCGTGGTAGCAAAAAATTCACGATTAAAAAATCGCGCGAATTTTTAATCGCGCGATTAAAAAATCGCTGTGCGGCCTTAGCCTTACGGAACGGTTCCAACCGGTACCTATATAAGATGATTTTTTTTTATTCGAAGAAATTTAAGTGGATGGTCAGGTCAAGTGTTTACAACATTATAGAAACAAAAAAATTTATTTTATTATTTTTTTTTAAATTTCATAATTTTTACTAAAATTTTTGATGGATATTTGTTGGGTATCTCAATTATTTTTAAGCCCAAACATAAAACAACAATTATTAAAATTGAATAAAATAATTTTTATTTACGCGCAATGCGCGGCTCGGCGCGCGACAGCTGTTGGGGCTGCGGGCGGGCGTCGACCCGTCCTTGACAGCTGAGAGCGTTACGTATGTAACTTAAATACGTAGGTGACTACGAATTGAAATGAAGTGTCCTGCGTAAATTATTAAAAACAAGTGAAGTCAAAGAATATCGTGGTACTATTATCTTAGATGTTGTCATAGCGTTATTTTATAATTTTTACCTTTTCGTTTGTGCATATCTACCTCAAAAGCTGCTAAATTTTTCGTTGTAGAAACTTAAATGATTGAAAATGAAATAGGTAGGTATTAGAAAAAAACGACGACAAGTAGCTCCGCCGGGAATCAAACCCGGGACTTTTTACTGTCCGGGCGAAGGCTCTGACCGTTGAGCTACGGAGTCGTCAGCGGTCAGAGTATTCGCCCGGACAGTGAAAGGTCCCGGGTTCGATTCCTAGCGGAGCTACATGGAGGATGGGTCGTTTTTTTTCTAATAAGTACCTATTTCATTTTCAATAATAAAGATTGCATTGTAAATGCAAAAAAGGAAAAGTAATTTGAAACTTACATGATGTTAAAGAACTTTCCAGTTTATTTCGTCTGCGTAAAGCAAAGGTGATAAGCTTCCCATCACACTTAACAGGCTTTGGACTGTCAAACAAATGTAATAATTATTTAATCAAAAAATGAAACTTCTAAAATTCTCCACTCTGGCGATAGCATAGTACCATCTCGAGGTACTGCAGATTTGTGTACCGACGAGGCATTATTAATCACGCACACACAACACAACGCGATAGAACAAGAAGCAGAAGTGGACTGCGAAAAAAATTAAAATACGGCCATGTGAAGGTCATGTGATTAGGGTCGGCACGCACGATAAATAATAAAAGCATAAGATCATACCAGATTTATTGACGCGTAAAAACTTATGTTTTTTTTCATTACCAACGAATAGGATAACGTAAAATTATTGCTGGTGACCAAACTTGCAAATAAAAACGAATTTACAAAATGAAATGGAAATTGATTTTATCCTTTGATTACCTACTTAGTTGATTTTTCATATTTTCAATTCACTTAATTTGCAAGTTTGGCCGCTAGCTTTAACTATTAGTAAACCAAAAAAACTTGTAATATCAAGCACTTGCACTTGTTGACTATTATTTAGTTATTATTAGTAGTTGACTATTGTTTTCTTTTTTTATTTTAATCAAAGAAGCGAAGCGAAGTTAAATGTGTATGAATGTTACTAATTATAATTTTACGATGCACACACCAAAATCGATAATCGATAATAAATTCACATCGAATAATGTTTGCGGCAGACTAAGTCAGCGGCTAGCGATTGAACTTGAACGTCGTCGCACGCGCCTTTGATCAAACGCCGCAAACGGGTTTCGTGCGTTTTAACTATGCCGACACAGCCCACCGCCTGCGCCACCTGCCGAAATCACAGCCGAAATGTCGTTGGTATAGTCAAGGAGATGTGTATTTTATTTTACTATGATTAACAAAGATTCAATAAACCATCTTTACGGTGCTTCCCTTACTAATTGTTACATTCTGTTAGGAATTGTAAGAAGTTTTTAGTGCTTCCTCTCTGATTATGATGTGATGAATGATAAACATTTTATTTACATTTGAGAACGGCTAACAGTTTGAATTTACTTTGATAAACATTACTAAACATGTGATCGCAATGTTAAGAAATGTTTTCACGTTAGGTAATCATCTTCATCAGCCATTTTAATGTCCCCACTGCTGGGCCACTAGCCTTCCTTGTGGATGGATAAGAAGAATGGGCCATGACCCACCACGCAGGCCCAGTGCGGATTGGTAGGTATTAACGACTGCAAATGCAGCCGGGACCAACGGCTTAACGTGCCTTCAGAAGCACGAGATGAAAAGTTTTTGGTCACCCATCCCGTGACCGACCATAGCGAAAGTTGCTTAACCTCAACTATCGCAGGCCAAGCGCGCTAACTACTGCGCCACGGGCTTTTTGTCTTCTTCACGTTAGGTAATGCTAGTACTTAAAAATTTTAAAAAAATCTCAACGCTCTGATGTAATTTTAATGAATAAACGCTTAAAGTGTTTGTAAACATTTTCTAACAGTAGTGTAGGAGCACCATAAAGGTTGTTTTATTTTAGAACGCATGAAAAATCTGGCAAAATTTAACGCACAATCATTTTAGTCATACGCAGTCTGTGGGTATACCGTATATCGAATACGACTCTTTGACTATTGACGGCATATCAAAGGTTAAAAAAACATTTTGAGCAAGCGCAAGCGGGCGGTAGCAAGCTACGCAACGCACGCAGTGATTCAGGGACAATTGCGATGTGTGCTGTTGTGTGTGGCATGTGGGGTGCCGTTTTGTATACGCGATAAAACAAATAACTAGTACTAAGTACTATTTGACTGATTGTCAAATTGTTCAAGAATGTAATAACAGATTAGTGTTACAAGCAAACGTGAGTTATGACTATGAGTGAATTATAAGTGAATTATGACTTATCAGTGCAGTAAAAAAAAATTATTGGATTGGCATTCAATTAGTTAGGACTAGGAGTAAAGTACCAATCAGTGTTAAAAGTTGAACTAAAAATGCGTAAATCAAGGGAAAGATTGATTTCGATTTTGTGTGCAAACTGCTAAGTGTGGGTGAATGTGGCTTGCTTATCTCTTTCTTTGTATGCAGATGAAACCAAATGAAACTCTAACACCATACATGTAAGTTTTTGATTTTTTATAACAGATAAGCAGACGCTTGCCCGCTATCACGCCTGATGGTAAGCGATGATGCGAATTGCGAGCTAGTAGGATGCATCGCGCTTGCCTAGAGGTTCCTGTTTACTCGCGACTTTAGGTACTCTCAGACTGTAAGTACGTACCTATTGGGAAACACAAGCGAGGCAAGGAGTTCCATTCTCTAACGTGCAGATATAAAAATGGAGGCCAACTGCTTGTTTCGGATCTTTGGAATATCCATCTAAAAGCGATAGCGCTGATTCGTAGGTAGGTACGTCTGGTTGTCCGATGAAAGAAGAGAGATAGTGGAATAAGGTTGTGCAATTCCACTACACACCGATAAGCTTGTGAGCTTTTGTATTTGCAGTCATTTATAAATTGAATTATTTATGGATCATACACAATTTCATAGGTAATTTAATCTTTATTCCAACTCTTTCAATAAATTATTGCTTGTAGGTATTTCAAATTTTCCTTTTTTGCATTGACAATGCAATTTTTATTATTGAGAAATAAAAAATGAAGTACCTATTTTGAAAAAATCTACCCGTCTTCCAACCAGCTCCGATGGGACTCGAACCCACGACCTTTCGCTATCCGGGCGACTGCTCTAACCACTGAGCTACGGAGTCGTTTCGATTTTTTCAAAATACTTCATTTTCCATTTTTCAATAATAAAAATTGCATTGTGAATGCAAAAAAGTAAAAATTTAAATAACTTGCAATAGTAGGTAATTTCATCTTTAGCGATTGTCAATATCTGAAAAGGTATTTCATTAATTTGCGTGTGAGGGTAGTAATATCTTCACATTGATGAAATTAACGCTAGCTATACAGCGCGTAAGAAGTTTTTGATAAATTCGACGCTTCTCGTAACGACTCCGTAGCTCAGTGGTTAGAGCAGTCGCCCGGATAGCGAAAGGTCGTGGGTTCGATTCCCATCGGAGCTGGTTGTGAGACGGGTCGATTTTTTCAAAATACTTAATTTTCCATTTTTTGTTTTCCAAATTATTGTTTGTTTACAGTATTCTAGAGTAGGTTATGTTTTGATTTAGTAATAAAATAACTTTACTACAGCGACTGCTGGGTCAGTCAGCTAGTGGCGGCGTCTATACTTGCTCCGCGCGGTGGTGTGCTCGCATGTGACTGTTGTAGCCAATTTTGGCTTTGAAAGTTCTGAAGCATTTTGGGCAAGTGAGCTTAAGCGTACGTTAAACGCACGTCCAGCGCTTAAGTTTAAGTTTTCGCGGGTGCTCTCTTCAAACAAACAGAGATACTATCTAGTTAGCCTTAAATTTTAACAGATAAATTCTATCTTACTGCAAAGCAATAAGATCTAGAATTGAATTCTTAACGCGAACGAGTGGACTGCAACGTTTGCACATTAACAAACTTACACACACGGCCACAGGAAACAGACCCACATTCATTAAATGGTAACGTAGATAGTAGGTAAGGTAGCCATTGCCTGCTCTCCGCTGTCGAGGACGGGTCGACGCCCGGCCGCAGCCCGCCCGCCGCGCGCCGCGCCCCGCACATTGCGCGTAAATAAAAATTATTTTTAATAAATTTAAATTATTGTTTTTTTATGTATAAGCTTAAAAATAATTGAGATGCTCAACAAATATCCAATTACAATTTTAAAAATAAATTTTGAAATAAATAAAAAAAAATTTTTTTTTGCTTCTATTATGTTCTAAACACTTGACCTGACCATCCACTTAAATTTCTTTAAATAAAAAAAAATCACCTTAGTATAATATTTAGTGTGAATAAAATATTAGAGGTATTTCTTACTTTATGATGGCATTTTTTTGAAGGCGGTTCAATTTTTTAACAAAATAATTATTATTTTACTCTTTTTAGTGCATTATGCAGGCAATTTTCGTGTATCCTGGTAAATAGGTATGGTAAGATGTACCATGATTACATACTCTTTGGGATGTACATTGCAAGCCAAACGTGAGATAATCAAGGACTAACATAGGTACATACATACGGATCAAACTGAGAACCTCCTTTTTTTGAAGTCGGTTAAAAACCGTTTTGAGTACAATATGTTTTTGTAAAAATTTCATTTTCATGACAAGCTTTTTTGCTGACTGTACTTACTTAAATATTGTATGTCATCTAAACCAAACCTGTAAGTACTTATACAAAATTTTAGCTCACTCGGACACTGGGAAGTGGTTCAAATCAAGCTTGCAAGATTTGTCCCCCACTAACTAACAAACTAACTAACATGGCAAGTTAAATAAAAGCTTGTAAAAATCAGTTAATATGCGTCTCGCGACAGTAAGCTCATGGCTGCGTTGACATTTCAGAGGTGAGAGTGTGCCTCCGAAGTTCTGTAGAACACGTGATAGGTTGGTATTTTAGGTAGGTTATATTTTTCCAAAACAATCCCTAAGTAGCGTTTAAAAAAACACGAAATATAAGGCGATCTAACTTATCACGTGTTCGACAGGACTTCCGAGGCAAACTCGCTCACACTTGTCACCTGCAGCCGCGAGCTTACTGTCGCGTCTTTAAATCAGTCAATAAGGTTACAATGAGTTTTGTTAGATAAAATCAGTCAATAAGGGTTTTGACCGCCACCCTTAGTCAAAAACCTTATTGACTTAACCGGTCAATAAGGTTTTTGACTGGTTAAGGGTTTTGACTGTAACATTTATATTCTTTTGCCGAGTAAGTGTATATATTCTTTGCGGATACCTTAATCCATCTGTGACAAACATTCAGCCGTTCAGCTGTTTTGCCGTAATTGAGTCACAAAAGTCTAAATCATGGAACTGGTAGATAAAGCAACATACCTACAAACTTAGTCCAAACATACCTACAATATAAGAAGTAATAATTAAAAAAAAATATACATATTAGAAAAAAAAATATCATCATTTTTTTTATTCCAAACAATAATCTATATGACAGCGACTTGTCTTGGCTATGTTGAAGGAGATGTAGGTAATATGTTTAATTTATAACAATGCGTTTATTGCACAATCGTTTGTCGCACTACCGTAGTGTCGCACTACTGTCGGAAAATGGTGTATCGCACAAGGGTGATGTCGAAGATCAGTGTTTCGCACTAGCGTGATTTCGAGTTATAGTGAATCGACGTAAAGTTATTTCGCACAAACGTTAATCGCACATCCGTTTGTCGCACTCAAGTAGTGCACTCCTACTGGACCACTTGTACTAGTGGGTTGCCTCGAAAAAATGCTGATTAAGGCGGTTACTAAAGTACGTTTTATAATTCGGTGCAAAAAAAAAGAAAACAGTATTACCACATCAAAACTCTATATTCACATTCTGTAGATTTCTTTATTTGTGAACGACATTGCCGTTAATTCAAAACATGCTTGAACTGGATAGATATTTGTTTAAAATTATTAAGGCGATACTCGGAAAAATTATGCTAAAGCGAGATAGCATTGAGAAAACGACGCGCGCGGGAGCGAGACCGATTTTGCCGATTACGCAAAAAACAACACAAAATCACGTATTCAAAAACTATAGCGATTTAAAAAAAATGCTTCTATACGATCCTAAATTATTAGTGTCCACTAATTTAACCAATTTTCAATAGTATACGTATCCCCATTTAAGAATAATCTTGATATTTCTTATTTTTAGAGGTATTTTCGAAAATAAAAAGAGTCGAGCCAAAATCATAAAATCGTGTTTCTGAAACTATACGATTCTAGATAAAGGTATGAAGAAATATATATCTTACTAGCTTTCCGCCCGCGGCTTCGCCCGCGTGGACTACACGACGTTATCCCGCGGGAATGTGCCATTTTTTCGGGATAAAAAGTAGCCTATGTTCCTCTCCAGGCTACAAAGTATCTGTGTCCCAAATTTCAGCCAAATCCATTCAGCCGTTTTGGCGTGATTGAGTAACAAACATCCAAACATCCAAATATCCAAACATCTAAACTTTCACATTTATAATATTACTAGCTTTCCGCCCGCGGCTTCGCCCGCGTGAACTACATGACGTTATCCCGCGGGAATATGATTTTTTCCGGGATAAAAAGTAGCCTATGTTCCTCTCCAGGCTACAAAGTATCTGTGTTCCAAATTTCAGCCAAATCCGTTCAGCCGTTATGGCGTGATTGAGTAACAAACATCCAAACATCCAAACATCCAAACATCCAAACATCTAAACTTTCGCATTTATAATATTAGTAGGACTAGTAGGATTACCAGATTTATAACAACTCTAACCGTCCTATAGTTTTATATCAAAGAGCCCATACTTTTTCCGAGTAGCGCCTTAATAAAAGTAAAAAATTGGAAATTACTCTTACGTAAACAACAAAATAATTTTTCGAAGGGATGTTAGATGGATATTTTTTTCACGTACTTGCAACACGCAGGCACAAAATATTTGTGGCGCAGGGGTGACAAACCTACTTTAACATGTGTGTGATTAAGTACCCGCGGGTATTAAGGCCTGTCGGGCAATAAGGCCTAAGTAACAAAAAACGTATGAAATACAGTAATTGACGATCAAGGTTACACTCACACAAACTCAGAGCGTATACAAGTCGCTGCGAAGTGGCGGACGAACGCGTGTGCTACATCACGGCGCGGCCCACTCTGAAAACCGCAATTCTGACTACATGGTCATTTTGTCCTATTTCGTCCTATTTCTGTCCCAAATTTTCAGAGTTCGTTCTAAAGGGGACGAAAAGATATAAGGGATTTAAATGGTCCACGCCAAAGCAAACCTTCATTATGGCACGGACAGGCTATATTTATTGAACCATAACACCTAGCTAGGATCTGATTAGTATAACATTTTGTCCCTTTTTTATAGAACCCGCAATGCCTGGAATCAAAACGAAATGAAGCGCCGTTCAAAAGATATAAAGGAATTATTTGGTCCATGCCATAATTAACCTACATTATGGCGCGGACTTTTTAACCAGGTCACCTAGAGAAAATCTGCTTATTGAAAACGATTCGTGTACATTCGTCCCAATTCGTCCTAAAAGCCACAGAATTCGTCGTCCTTTGGTTTAGGAGATATTCAGTTTTTTTATATAAGTACAGTCACGTACAAAAGCGTACAGTAAAAATTAATTAAAACTATTCCGTTCCGTAATACGCAGTGTTCCGATTGTAAAACATTAAGCGAGTTATTTAAATTTTTATTGTTTTGCATTCACAATGCAATTTTTATTATTGAAAAATTGAAAATGAAGTAGGTACTTACCTATTTAGAAAAAATCGACCCGAACCATCGGAGCTGGTTGTGAGACGGGTAGATTTTTTTCTTAATAATTCCTTTTAATTTTTCAAACATTAAGCGTCCTATCTTGCGGCTCTTTGCGAAAGCTACATCCTTTTGCACGAACTTTTCCTAGATTGAGGAATGCACGAACAGTCTCTGTGAACATTAAGTTTTACAATCGGAACATGAACAGAATGCGCATTACGGAACGGAATAAAGTTGAGGGCTTGTAAGGGCGTTTACACACGAACAACGACACGAGACGATTTACTAAGTGTTGCCAGAACGTACCAAAAAGTACAGTTTTCTGTACCATTTACCATCAAACCGTAAACTGTAGGTGCTATTTTGTTGCATGGCAACTGCAGTTCACAGTTTGCCGTATCTGTCAGCAATTCGCTGTTAAGTTGGTCGTACTGTCTTTATGTATGCTCAATGCTGTGAACTGAACCGTCTTTTATTGGAAAATAGTGCTGACAACACTGTCGCGCAATTTGTAAATCGTGTCGTGTCGTTGTTCGTGGGAAAAACCCTAAAGCCGCGTTTAAGCCGACACAAAACATGAAGCAAAATGGACAAGACAGGTAGATGTTGCGAAACATGTTGTCTGGTCTAAACGGCTCTTAACCAAGCCATAAACACCCAACCAAAAAAAGAGAGCGTTCTTGTCATACGTGCAGTGTTGCCGTTCTAGCGGATTTTTAAATAATTTGCAACTTTTTGTAGTCTATTCACTAAAAAGAATATTATTATAGTAATATACTGGGTAGCGCAAAAGTAGGTACTTACTGCCACTATAAAAATTACATATTTTATATATGACATCTCCTATCTCTGATATTGAAAACTGTGTAGTAAACAAATGTAAAATTCACTCAAAATGTACAGGGTACCCCTTACTTAACCCCTGACAGAATCGAGTTGAGATCAAAATTGAATCAAGATAAAAAAAAACACCATTCTAGTAACGACTGTATAGCGCCAATCGAGTAAGTAGTGATTGAATACCGAACTAAATGAAATCGTTATAGGTCTACTGTTTTATAGATTTAAGGTCTAAAATCACACCTTCGATCACAACCAGCTTTGTTGTGATCGAAGGTGGGATTTTTGACCTTAAATCTATAAAACAGTACGAAATAACCAGTCCGTGCACTTGTCTCCCCCGGTGTCTACCCCAGTAGAGACACGTCCACTTTTTTGTGGACTTGTCTCCACCGCCCGGGGGAGACAAGTACACTTCAGAAAAATATTAGTTTTTCATCCACTTGTCTCCACCGACCGGGGGAGACAAGTACACTTTAGAATTTTTTTATTGTTATATCCACTTGTCGCCACTATTAGATCGAAATAAATCAATAGAAAGAAATAATAAAAATAAAATAACTCTGCGCATGGGTGGGGTGTTTTTGGCGCTAGTTTCAGTGCTTTTTACCCAACTGCGACAGAAGGAGCGAGAGTAGGTACGTATGTATGTATGTAGATTTCTATGTTCCCTGATATAGTCTAAACGGTTTGAAGGATTTTAACGTATTAAAATAATTAATAAAAGATTAGTCTTAATTTTCAGCTTCTTTATTTCAGCATTTGAACAAAAATAAAAAAATAACACTAAACATTTTGACCATCGATAAAGATAATAAGCACTGAAACTAGCGCCAAAAACGCTCCAGCCATGCGCAGAGTTATTTTATTTCTATTCTTTCTTTCTATTTATTTATTTCGATCTAATAGTGGCGACAAGTGGATTTAACAATAAAAAAATCTAAAGTGTACTTGTCTCCCCCGGTCGGTGGAGACAAGTCGACAAAAAAGTGGACGTGTCTCTACTGGGGTAGACACCGGGGGAGACAAGTGCACGGACTGGAAATAACTAAAATCTATAAAACGGTTCGATTTTCATCTCAACTCGATTCCGTCAGGGCCTCAGGGGTTAGGGGGCAGTTTGTGTGCATTTGCAACGGCAATCACAAGCAAACTGGCTCTGTACTTGTACACGATCGCCCATCATGGTCGGCCAATGGGATCGGCCATCCTGTACTGGGAGCTTTTCTTGCCGACCATGATCGGCCAACGTGTACAGGGCCGGTTTGTGTGTGATTGCCGTCTGCGAGCAACGCAAACTCGCCCTGTACACGATGGGCCATCATGGTCGGCCAACATAATCGGCCATCCTGTACTGGTAGCCTACCACAAGCTCTAATAGCAGTTATTTTTTAGTTGAGAGAGTGAGACGCCGCTATACGGCGTGTAAAGCGGCGTCTCTGTCTCTCAACTTAAAAATAACTGCTATTAGAGCTTGTGGTAGGCCATCTGTTAAAGTTTTCCGTTCCGTGGTTTACCATAAATTTATTTACCCTGTTTTTCTTTCTAATAACTCTCGCTTGCGCTTCGTTTCTCGCCACCCATTGACTTTGAAATAGTTAATTGTTTGTACATTAAAATTCCGTTTTGGTAAAATAAAACCGTACCTTGAAGTTAAAAACCGTACCTTTTCAGAAGCCAACCGTCCTGTTTTGGTAAATCATACTGGCAACACTGGTGAGGTGTGCCGCAATATATTGTGTGCCGCAATTCATCAACTATATTTCCCAAAATAAAACATTTTTTCAAAGTGATTTTACTGTGATTTTGCAATAAATAAATGTGATTTGGTGACAAGGAGGTATCTATGAATGTACAATTATTATAAAAAAACGTTATCTTATAAAAAAAAGTGTCATTTAACCTACCATTAATATTTTTCTAATTACAATGATAAAACGGGCTGAATTTTTATTGGTTTTAAAGCCGAAACCCTGGTGTTCTACCCATCATTCTGAACAACTTTCACTATGGGACTAACTCTACGGTAAAAAAAAATCAGCTATTCCAATCTAATATCTGTCTCATAATGAAAGTTGTTCAGTTTGATGGTCTGATTAACCCCACGAGATGTTTTAAATGAATAAAAAATAACCCTGTATATGTACACACGGCGGCACATCAGACTATACATGTTGACCTTGAGACCGCCTTTATGCCCTACGTAATAAAAGCTGTTATAGCAGTTCAACTGTTTAACCTGATATGCTGTCGAGTGTCCAATGTTTCAAGTACCTAGCTATTCCATTGAAGAAAAGTTTCATACAAACAAACCCTTTTTTGCCCCCAATCCCCACTCCACTATTCACTTCACTCCCACGGTGGGAGCCCCACCTCCAAATATTAATAATTTCGAAAGAAGAGCAATATAACATTGAAATGCAACTTCATACATGACCTCTATCGAAATTATTTTGTACGCGACAGTACATGTTTTTGATATAGTCTAGGAGCCCAAGATCAAAATATCTCTTAAGAAAATATTTTTGTTTATGACTTAAAAATTAAGGTTTTGAGTTTCGAAAATGCATAAAAGTTACGTATTACTTTACGTTATACTTTTGTGTTACTAATAAACTTGATTATTCTAACACAAACACGCAAAACAAGAACAAGTTACAAACATCGTCACTAAATAGGAAGTCAGCTCCTGTACTATAAAAACAAAATTTTAATTCCGATTATCTCCTAAATCAAAGGACGACGAATTCTGTGGCTTTTAGGACGAATTGGGACGAATGTAGACGAATCGTTTCCAATAAAAAGATTTTCTCTAGGTGACCTGGTTAAAAAGTCCGCGCCATAATGTAGGTTAATTATGGCATGGACCAAATCATTCCTTTATATCTTTTGAACGGCGCTTCATTTCGTTTTGATTCCAGGCATTGCGGGTTCTATAAAAAAGGGACAAAATGTTATACTAATCAGATCCTGGCTAGGTGTTATGGTTCAATAAATATAGCCTGTCCGTGCCATAATGAAGGTTTGCTTTGGCGTGGACCATTTAAATCCCTTATATCTTTTCGTCCCCTTTAGGACGAATTCTGAAAATTTGGGACAGAAATAGGACGAAATAGGACAAAATGACCATGTAGTCAGAATTGCGGTTTTCAGAGTGGGCCGCGCCGTGATGTAGCACACGACGAACGCTTGCACTTCTCCCCCCGCCAGTGTCGTCGAAATCATTCATCGGTGCGGTCACGCGGCACAAATTATAAAATTTGGCTCCAGTAAAACGTGAGTTATTTTGAAAATATCATATTTACAAACCTGTATTGACTGTCCGTTTATTAATTAATGTATGCTTGTCTCTAGGTTACCGTATTAAAGGACTTGTAGTTGTAAAATTTTTATTATAATTTTTTTCTGTAACCACGTGGCTGGCGGATATTAAGGCCTATAACATTTTACTATAGGCCTTATTATAGGTACTCCTATTTTTTTAAACTACTATATAAGTAGGAGCGTGTTTTTAAAATGTTTGTTGGTGGATAGTATGTGCGTAGTTATAAATTTTCAATTTATTTATCATTGTTTTCAGTGCTTACCGTCACGATGCCTCCAAAACGGGCATTGTGATCAGAAGACGATCTGATCGCAGCTGTTAGAGCAGTACAAGGAGGAACTTTGAGTACGTATAAGGCTGCAGAGAGATATAAGGTTCTCAAAAGAACAATCAGAAATCATCTGCAGTCTGGCAGTTTAAAGAAAAGTTTGGGACGTAAACCTATGTGTGTAAATAAGATATAATGGACGATGCAATGACAATGAGGCAATGCTCACGATGCTCCAAGTGGTACCATGAAGAGTGTGTCGGTTTGACTGCAGAAGATACTGATAACTTTCAATGTCCTGATGGATGCGAATAAAGGCAATTTATTTAATTTTCTAAGACCACTATGCTTCCTATTGCTTTATGTTAATGATTATTGATCTCAAGAATATCAATTTACGTAGTATAAGTTGATTTTTGGATAGTTTAAACTACAGGAAAAATTTTTGACCAGTGCACAAATTTTTAGGATCAACTCAGAATCGGTAAGTGAACAACTTTCTCCTAGAAACATGGGTCGAAATACGACAAAATTTTTTGGATTCCCCATACTAAATCGATCACGTGATCAGTCCGATTTGTATGAAGAGTCAAAAAAAAATTGTCATAATTCGACCTATGTTTCTAGGAGAAAGTTGTTCACTTACCGATTCTGAGTCGATCTTAAAAATTTGTGCACTGATTAAAAATTTACCCTGTATAGGCCTTTTTACCCTACCCTAGTATAATAAGGCCTACAGACTGCGTTTTTTAAAAAGTTCTATATTGTTTGGGTTTTAAGCTAGAGAAGCTATTTTTTGTTTAAACTCTGTAGTAATTTAAGTACATGACTGATTAATAATAAAACTTGTTGATTATGTTGGATATTTTTTATTTTATTACAAATTTCCCTTAGCTAGGCCTTAATACCCTAGTACCTTATTTGATTGATTTTGATTTGTATTTTGTTTACTTTACGTGGGCTCCCATCCGCTTCGCGTACAGTGCTTCTTTTACATTATTTCGTAGATTTCTTGTTGTTCCTGTTATTGTTTTTGTTTATTGTTAAGTTTGAACCGTTGTTACTTGTTAATATTGTGTCTCTAATATTATTATCTAACCCATTTTGCATTATCTTATGCGCTTCAACCCAAGATATAGTTCTTATAAGTAGATTTCAACAAAATCTGTAAAACCAAAACTTCACAATAAATTTGGTTTAAAAGAGAGATGAAGAAAAAGATTTACGACACCCTGTTGCCAAACTCAAATGTGAAAGTGACATTATTTTTTTTTGCACCTAATTATAAAACGTACTCTAGGTAATTAAGATAAGGTAGGTACCTAACAAGTAAAAGACATTTTGTTATTAATGCATAATATACTTCTTTTTATTATAACATTGAAAAAAAATATAATGTTTAAGTGACAATCTGCATAGGTAATTGAATCAAATCCAAAGGTTCATTCACTACTCCCATTAGTGCCATCGAACACAACAATTCGCCCTTAAGGGCACAACACAACATTTTTATAATTTTTTACATAACTACTCTACAAACATTACATGAAAGTAGTAGAATAAACCTAGTGATATATCAAAAAGATTACAATCTTTACTTCGAACTTCGTACAACTCGCGCAGGTGAAAATACACAGCCTATAAACTTCTATCAACAATACCAGTAGATAAGGTTGGAGTATCAAAAACGGCCGAGCGAATAAGAGCGTATTGACAAGGTGCGCTCTAATTTTATTATCGCTTTCTGACATTTATGACATGAGATCGTAAAATTCGTAAGCAGTATTTAATTTTGCGTTTTGTTTTAGTTCATGAGGCGTTATATAACGGTATTGTTGATCGAAGCCTATAAATAAAAAAAGACCCCTTTGCCGTACGTACGTTTAAAAGCCAAGTCTTCAATATATTTTTTGAGACAACTAGCTAGGACTAACCTATTCCAATGCTACAATATCGGCACAGCAAACTTGGTATATCGCCCACGTTACCCTCACTATAATCTTTATTAAACATGAATTCGGAACTGACTTAAACATCTATTTAACCTAAAAAAACCTCTTGCTCTGCCTTTCAATAATATGAAGTATTAAAGAGAGTGCCATTCAGAAGGGCAATGAGCAGATGTGCAGATATAAACAGGCAAGCAATTCTTGAACATAAATAAATATAACACAATTAAGCTTTCCAGTAAGCAATAATTCTATATACACCAGTTAATAAATAATAATTTCCAACTGAGATTTATATTTTATAATAAGACTTTTGAAGAAGTTGGTTGATTCAATTGAAAGAATTGCATGCCTATTTCAGAACGTAACAACGTAGAAGCACGATTATCGTTGTTATAATAAATACATAGTTAAATGGGCATTTTAATGCGTCGCTTCGCAGTTTTACATTATTAATATTGCTGATACTCTCACAATTTGCATGCAATATGCTATACAATACCACTGTCTCCGCTCTATCACACTCCTCAACAAATCTTAAAATAAAAATAAAAAATCAAAACATTCAAATTTCTGAGCGTAAACACGAACATGGCGATGCCATTTCCTTCAATTTAAAATTACTTCACAAATCAGTCCTTTCTCAAATCAACATCGCGAATGCACAAAATGCTCGCTCCATAAAATACGCGAGAAAATTTTGAATTGACATGCCTATCATTGCCAAAGTTCTAACAAAATCACGATTGCTTTCAAAAAACTTGACGAGATTGGTACATTACCGGACATTTTCATTCAATGTAACTGGAATCAAGCCTGACAGTCGAACCAATTGAATGATGATTCATAGATAATCCACCGTAAGTTCATTTTCTAACTGATGTTTTCAAATATCATTATCATGATTTCCCCTCAATATAGCAAAACTCAAAACACCAGAAACCAATTTCTATGTTAAATGAAATAAATGAACCATCATTTAACCGTCTTACCGGATTCGGCTACGCACTACACTAGCCCTTTCTTTAGATCAAGCTTATATTAATTACCGCGATTAATGATGTCGTTTCATAAGATTCTCGAATTCAAAATCAATAATTGGACAGTCCTAAAACTCGCCTAATATTATAAGCCTTATTTACCGCATGAACACTTCTCAATGTGAACGATACCGATACTCTAGTTGTGCGACATGCCCTTGTGAATTTTTCGTCAGCGTATTTTATCCGCACTTAATCTAAGTTAATAAAAACAATGCTAGTTTTGGGCCTGAGTGACCATGGACTCTATGCGATGATACAATGAAAGTATCAATACAATTTAAGGTTTGATTGGTACTTAGCAGTACGCTATGGTATTCTGCCGTGACATAGTATGAAATAATTGAGCAGAAATTCAAATAAATGTACCAATAATCCGCTGTTTGTGTACTGGCTTATTTTGCAATGAATAAGCAAACATAATTCCTAAATGAATAATCGATGTCCTTAGCCGCCTTCGCTCTGGCCACTAAAACAAGTATCTTTTTAAACAAGACCTATCTAGCTACTTTTTTAACTTTCGCATTCCTAAAAAATACAACGTAGCTTTTAATTTAGGTACCTACATTTCATTTCGTTGATGTGTTGTTTTAATTACTATTTCACTGCTCATTGTATCAAGATTTTAGGTACCTACATTTCATTTCGTTAATGTGTTGTTTTAATTACTATTTCACTGCTCATTGTATCAAGATATCCATAATACGTAAAATATTTACGTTAATTATTAAAGATTGAAAAAAAGTGTTATTTAGAAGTAACATAATATCATATCTGGGAAAAATGGCACATAAGTATATAAGTTTCGATGACGTTGAATTAATTCCTTTCACTTACAGCTAGCGTCGATTATGTGCGGAATAAAGTGAAACGTGTCATACGTGTAACAACAATATACAGATAGTGTTGAGTCTTTAGTCTATGAACGAGGTGTGCTTAGAGTTCGGTGTGTGATGAATTTCAAACTATATTATCGGATGCCTAAGTAGTCGGTGTTTAGTTTGAACATAGTAATAGTGAAGGTGGATATCGGGAGGAGCGCGGACCGGCTTCAACTATAATAATATAGGATGTGGACCAAACCTTCTTTATCTGTAAACGAGGTGACAAGGTAAGCTGCGACAGAGGTAAATCTTACTCTATATATGAAGTGTAAGACTAGTGGGCAGAGGGAGAAGCGATGAGTCTCGAACAGAACAACAGACGATGTGGACCGAGTCTTCTTAGTCCTTATGCTGGGGCTTCACCTGCGTGACGCCTAACGGCGTTAATAACGGCATGTGCGTCTTAGCGCGCTTATTGCATCAAATTAGTGCGCTAAAACCCGGCTACACATGCGAATTATATCAAATAGCGCGCTAATTAATGGCATTAGACGCAGGTGTAGCCCGGGCATTAGACGATGTGTCCATAAGATTGGTAGGCTGCAGTGAGAATGTTAAGCCAACCTCTTAATCATTAGACGAGGTGTCTATGGACACTTGTCTAACTGAGCGCAGCACCGGGCCCGGCACTACGGGCTTCACGAACCGAACGCTTGGCCGCCTCAACTGGGCATCGGAAAGGACGCGGCGTAGTCTCTAATCTATGGACAAGATGTCCATACGGTGGATTCGAGAGGATGCAAAAAATTCGAACAATTTAATATATCTGTCATCTATGTATCGGTGTATAGTTTGGGCGAAGTATTAATATATGAAATACAAATTGTTTGGACAAGTGTAGAACTGATGGAAAGCGGGAGGAGCGTGTCGGTGAGTCCCGAACAATTGAGGACGTTCTTCTTAATCTTTGGACGAGGTGTCTATAGGGCTGGTGGGCTGCGGCAGCGGCGGCAGTAAGTTGCAAACCGTTTGGACAAGTGAAGATCTGATGGATGGCGGGCGAGCAACGGCGGTAAGTTGCAAACTATTTAAACAAATGTAGAGCTGATGGATAGCGGGCGTCAATGAGTCTCGAACTATTGAGGTTGTAGTGGAGGATCTCCTTAGTCCTTGGAGGAGGTGTCCATAGGGCTGGTGGGCTGCGGCAGCGGCGGCAGTAAGTTGCAATTTATTTAAACAAGTGTAGAGCTGATGGATAGCAGGCGAAAATGAGTCTCGAACTATTGAGGTAGTTTGTGGACGATCTCCTTAGTCCTTGGATGAGGTTTCCATAGGGCTGGTGGGCTGCAGCAGCGGCCGGCGGCGGTAAGTTGCAAACTATTTGAACAAGTGTACAGATGATGGATGGCGGGCGAGCGGCGGCGGTAAGTTGCAATATATTTAACCAAGTGTAGAGTTGATGGATGGCGGGCGTCAATGAGTCTCGAACTATTGAGGTTGTTTACACCGGACGATCTTCTTAGTCCTTGGAGGAGGTGTCCATAGAGCTTGTGGGCTGCGGCAGCGGCGGCGGTAAGACAAGTGTAGAGATGATGGATGGCGGGCGAGCGGCGGCGGTAAGTTGCAAAACATTTGGACAAGTGTAGAGTTCATGGATAGCGGGCGTCAATGAGTCTCGAACTATTGAGGTTGTTTCTGGACGATCTCCTTAGTCCTTGGACGAGGTGTACATAGGGCTCGAGGTATCCATAGTGCGCTGCGGCAGGGGCGGCGGTAAGTTGCAAACTATTTGAACAAGAGCTGATGGATGGCGGGCGTCAATGAGTCTCGAACTATTGAGGTTGTAGTGGACGATCTCCTTAGTCCTTGGACGAGGTGTCCATAGGGCTGGCGGGCTGCGGCAGCGGCGCGGGCGCGGCGGGCGCGGGCGCGGGCGCGGGCGGCGCGGGCATGGACGACGGCGCGGCTGCTTCCATCTGGGGGCCGCGCAACATGGGGCCCGGCACGGCCGGCTTCACGAACCGGTCGCTTTGCCGCCACGACTGGAACAAATCAGACTACTGTGCACGGGGGCGAGTAATAGTAGCACGGTAGTGCTACAAAATTATCCGAATCCGTTGTCATTGGGTCGGCACAGACAGAACGGAGAAATCCTCGCGGAAATTATTGAGGTCATTGTAAAATGAACCATGTCACCATAGCCTAAAATACAAAATTGTATGAATATCAACCGAGAAGTCAGCGTCGCCTCGCGTGCATATTATTCATACAATTTTGTATTTTAGGCTATGGTGACACTCTTGTTTATAATTATAATGGAACGCGAAAGTTTAAAACCTTATATGGTGTTGTGTATGTGTATTTTTCCGTTCTGTATGCGCCGACCCATTATTGTAACAAAAAAAAATTATACAGCCAACAGTCCATTTGGGCAGCTAATTTTGTATTTTGAATGGCTTCATGTTATTTACGTCATTATATCTACTAAGCAATAGATGGCGCAGGAAGTCAGTAAGATTACGATATACCTCTCACATAAGAACATTCGAATGATTATATTAACTAGGGTGAAAGCCCCCTCTGTTGCCACTTTAAGATGTTTTTCACTTCTTTTGCATCATAACTACTAAGCAATAGATGGCGCGGGAAGTCAGTAAGATTACGATATACCTTTCACAAAAGTACATCCGAATGATTACCTATATTAAGTAGGGTGAAAGCCCCCGCTGTTGCCACTTTAATTTTTTTTACTTCTTTCGCCTATGGTCTTAAGTAGGTATCTAAGATTGTCAAGAATGTATCTTATACTTTTCTTTAAATTTTTAAATTTACAATACAAAAAAACTACTTAAAAAATTTAACCGACTCCAAAAAGTATTTGTCAACTGAAAAGGAAAAATATAATTTATATTATAATTAAGGTACCTTTTTGAGGTCGGTGCCAGTCAGTTTATTTTTTTAAATTACTATTTATTTCCTAAGTTTTAGTGTATATTGTACAATAACATACCCACGAAAACTACTAAACCGATTTTGATGAATCTTAGACTGTTCCCAAAGTTAGAATACACCTAATTTAAATCAAATAGAATCATCTCGATATGCCTTTAGATTTCGAGAAATTCGTGGACATACATAGTAAAAACATATAACTAATCAATCAATCAATCAATCAAATAATTATTTGCGTTAAATAGGGTACATTACAGTGATGTTAAAAAATAATAAGTTAGTGCTTAAGACCTATTTAGCCATGTCTATTTAGTATTAATATACTTACGAAATTTAGTTTTATTTTAGTCAATTAAAAACCTATTTTTTAAACTTAAAATGTGCGAAGGGTGCCGATTGATGTGTTTTTGCATGCATCGCGATCATTGATCATTGATCATTGATCCAGATCCGCACTGCTGCACCTCGGTGCAGCAGTGCGGTGAGACTCGTCTCACACTCAGACAGTAGGTATTCGGCTAATTGATACCTATAGAACTGTTTATTTTTGTATATGATAAATGTTTTCTGATTTACAGACCGGTAAACGTGACACTATCTAAATTAAATTGTTACAAAAAAAAGAATAACGTACGTAGCGCCGCTGTCACCGGAACAGAAAAGGTTGTGGCACTGTAAGAACTTCAGCCGCCAGCAGCGATATGGTTGGACATCAACTTGACAGCAAAATGACATTAAAAAAAACACGTTAGCTTCACATTTTGGCCACCGGAACAGAAAAGATTGTGGCACTGTACGAATATTTCATAAATGACAGGAAATGATGATTTGCTCTGCAATTTTTTGCCATTCCAACCGGCAGACTGATTATGTACAGTGCCAAAAACTTTTCTGTTCCGGTGGCCAAAATGTGAAACTAACGTGTTTTTTTTTTAATGTCATTCTGCTGTCAAGTTGATATGAGTTGATGTCCAACCATAGCTCTGCTGGCGGCTGAAGGTCTTAGAAGTCAGGGTCGGGTAAATTGCTACAAAAAAAAGAAAAACGTACATAGCGCCGCTGTCACCGGAACAGAAAAGGTTGTGGCACTGTAAGTTATTAGCAATCACTTAGCAATCAAAACTGACAGCAATTGCATTAGCATATTGCTGCTTTAGTAAGACAGTTGTCACATTGATTCTTACTAAGGCAGCAATCTAACTGTCATTGCAATCAAATTTGACAAGCAATCGATTGCTTCTAACTCACATGATCAGCCCGCGCCGTTATCTAGTGGTATGTTTCCCAAGGTTGACAGATACCTGCGAGTTGAGATGCAAGTTGGGCCGCATGCCGCCGGGCATCAGCGGCGGCCCGTACGGCGACAGCGGCCGCGAACCGCCCGGCGACGACACGCTGCGAGACCGCGCCTGATGGCAAAACTAGTCTTTAGGACAATGTTTCTTCAGACCACTGATGCCGGTAGCCAGGGTTGGATCATTAAATCAAGTTTATTTAAATCACGATTTTTTGTACGTTTTTTTTATTAAAAATCACTGATAATCAAAATCCGAAAAAGGAATTAATTAAACGCTGGGAGTGCTTATTTATCAACTGTTATGTTCGAATACAATTTTAAGACAAAGTACGATAGGTAGGTGCGAGCTAAGTTATTTATCACAATAAAAATCAACAATCAATTTAAGAGTTTATTTTTGGTGTCAGGAAATAGTAGATTGTATTACAAGGGAGCAAAATAATATATTTACGGCGAGGGCGCTATTTTGAATCCTGAACGCAGCGAGGGATTCAATATACGCCGCCCGAGGTGAAAATAATTTTGCGGCCGAGTAATACACTCTGCTTTTCATCCCCCTCTATAAGAAAAGCAGTAAAGACAACTCAAACTACCTACCTTTCGGTCGGGCAAGAAAAAAAATTGAGTTTTGAAATAAAAAAAAAATTAAATAAAAAAAATATATGTCCATCAGATTCCTTATAAGTATCTCCGGGGATGCCGTAGGGGGGTTGAAAGTTTTGTTAGATTTTAGCTACGACTCACCGTTTACGAGATATTCTCAATTTTATAATATCCCGCTTTTGAAAATTTCTCGGTCCCGAAAAAAGTCCCGGCCCCATACAAAATCAGTTGATTTTTTTTTTAAAGTATTGCACACCCTTTGCTACACTCCAACCAATGCTTCTTTAATTATGTTCTAAATTCAAATCTCATCGTTTTGGACCCTGTTATGAAGCTGTTCAAAATTCAAATCTCATTTATACCCTCTTGTCATTACAGGTAAAAAATGAATCGTTTTGGACCCTGTTATTAGATAAACAATCATCGCTTTTCGAATCGATGGGATGAAAAATATAATAATTACTTTCATTCATTATATTCAATCCAAGTAATGAACTAAAGTAATAATCACAATAATGTATTCAGAAATTACTAATTTATTGCCCTTCCAACAGAAAACCTAGGGTAATGATTGCAAAACCTAATAAAAATCAAATGAATTAAAAAGTTTTTTTTTTTATATCCTACTCTGCCGCACAATTTATAAACGCAGTAAGTACCGCTTACTGCGTTTATGAGTTGAATATATATTCGAGATCGCAAAATTGAGCTTAATATAAATCAAAGACCCGTTTCTTTTTTCCTCTTATACAAGCCGAGATAGCATAAAGCATAAACGCAGTACAGAGCAAATTTTAACTTGTTGTACATAATTTAAGAGCAGTAAGACTTCTCAAGGATTTAATAATATGTAAATATTATATGTTAATAAAGCTACAACATGACATAAATGCATTAAATGACAATTAAAGCATTATTGTTGTGTCTTAATAATAGGCAATAAAATCGTACACATAGTACAAACGCAGTAATTACGATTTTACTGCGTAAATAGTAAGGCTACATTTAATTTCCTATGAGAATGTAACAAATCATGAACGCAGTAAATGTAAATTACGGCGTTAATGTTAAGTATCGCAGATACATTACACCATTTTTTTTAAAGATTTTACCTGTCTTAAAATTGTTGACTGTGTTAATATTAAGGTTAAATAATTATTGTTGATTGTTGATTCCAAATAAATACGTTATTAATACAATACAAATGAAACGGTTCCAAAACTTTTAAGACAGTCAAGTATTTTTTACATTTAAAATAACTCGAGTGGAAGGGTGAAAGGGGCGGTGGCTATCAGGATCGGTGGCACACGAGCAGACGCCCGCGTATACTAAATTACTATTAATATTTACTTTCGCAGCAATACAGAAGCCAATAAATAAACAAGAAATTAAAAGGGAAGTTACCAAAGAACAAAGGTTATTGACAAAAATATTATATAAGAACATATAAAAGATACAAACCTTCTATGTCGCATTATAGACAAGAACATGCGCCAAATCTATACTTAATATTATAAAGCTGAAGAATTTGTTTGTTTGGTTGAACGCGCTAATCTCAGGAACTACTGGTTCGAATTGAAACATTCTTTTAGTGTTGGATAGTCCATTTATTGAGGAAGGTTTTGGGCTTTCTAACATCACGCTGCGACCAATAGGAGCGAAGCATCAGTGGGAGTTGTTGCAAAAACTAGAAAAGATATTCCTATTTGAGAGCTGTCGTTGCGTGCGCTGCGTAAACGGTTTACGTTACGCAAAAAGAATGTATGATGAAATTGTTCCTCTTTAAAAGTGTAAACACCATATTATGTCTATTTTTTAAGATTGACTCACTATAACCTTTTTTATGGTAATCAAATTTGTTCGAAAATAAAGCATTATCTGCGAAAGAGTTTGTTGATTTATTAACAACAACATGATATTAATCCTTATTAATCACAAGTATTTAATTGTGAACAAAATTATCTTTGACATCACTTGATTTTAATCGAAATCTTAGGAGATATCTTTTATTTATTCGCCTACTTACTTACCAAATGATATTACTATAAAATTGATGTACGACGACTATCGTTGCTAATATCCTGATTTGAAAGTATACAGGAAAGTGGTTTGCAAGGACTTAAATACCTCTTTTGCGTACTTAGGAAACGGAAAAGAATGTGTAGCTATTTTGATGATGGACAGAAAGCTAAATCTAGTTAGTGATACTATCTATCATTCAGTTAACCTCCAAAAAGTCATAATGTTACCCATAATGGACCAATACAAAGCCGCAATATTTTGCCTTACAATCATAGCTTTCAATGAAAGCTTTGTACTACTGGGCCCGGACTCAAAATATTTAACTGCTGCTGTGATTTGGGCCGAACCAATTAAGACCTTCTTTCTCGTGAATCGAGATGTGACAAACATAATACTGTGGCGTATTTCAAAATAAAAATTGGTCTTTATTTACGTACCTTGTGTACATAATATATAGTGATGAAACGGCTACACAAACAATAACAGTTAAATATTTTAAGCCTGTGCATACTTTTATGTCAGCTGGCAGTTTGCACTTTTTTCAAGTGGAACTGTCACTGCAACGGAAAAAGAAATTCTATGACTCTAGAGACTTTGCGGATGCCCACAGAAAATCTTTTTCGGAAACAAATCGATACTTTAATAATATAAAGCTGAAGAGGTTGTTTGTTTGTTTGAACCAGCTAATCTCAGAAACCACTGCACCAAATTGAAAAATTATTTTTGTGTTGGATAGTCCATTTATCGAGGAAGGATTAATTTAGGAAGGCTATATTTTATCCCGATATTCCCGCGGGAATGGGTACCACGTAAGTAAAACCGCGAGGAACCGCTAGTGTTGTTATACAGATGCAGTTAACAGACTTTTATAATTTTGCAGACAAATCATCACAAGCGAAGCTTAAAAATAAATGAACCCCGACTATATTTGAAAAACATTATATCTGTACAAGTACATAGGGGACACATAGTGATGAAATATGAAATATATGCATGTGATTTCTTAATAAACGTTCTGTGAAAATTTATTTTTAAAAAAAATATTTCTTTTTTCCCATTCTCTATTTGGCAAAGTCCCAAATTTAATCGTTATTAACTCACAATAAATGCAGTATAATAGCCGTTTACTACATTCGGATTTTTCTTATATGTCTCCTACTTATAAATGCAGTATAACAAATAGATACAGTGCATAAATTATGGTGTAGTATTGAAAACTCGTCTTCATCTCTTAACATATTTGCAGTTAGTAGCAGAACCTAGTAATAAATGCAGTAAGTAACACTTATACGGCGTTTATGGATCATTTGAATCACGCAAAAACTTCATTAGATCATAACATGAACAGTTTTTTTTATTTTTGATTCAAAATATGAAGTTTTAAACATAAAAACGTAAAGTAAGTTATTGGCCGTGCTTTGCTCTTTTAGTACATATATCTTTTTTGTAAATCAGATGGATAGGTAACGAGAGACGCCTTAAAACGTTTTTTCAACTTTAACCGCCTTTTTCTCAAAACAGTGTTGATGTTCCTTACTGCGTTAATAAATTACGCGGCAGTACTAATATCCTACTAATATTATAAATGTGAAAGTTTAGATGTTTGGATGTTTGGATGTTTGTTACTCAATCACGCCAAAACGGCTGAACGAATTTGGGTCACAGATACTTTGTAGCCTGGAGAGGAACATAGGCTATTTTTTATCCCGGAAAAATATCACATTCCCGCAGGATAATGTCGTGTAGTCCACGCGGGCGAAGCCGCGGGCGGAAAGCTAGTAATAAATAAAAAAAACATATTTTTTTTCAACCCTGAGTGGTGCTGCCGGTAGGCAGGCCGCTCGTAACTCCGCGAATCAGCGAAACAGCGCGCGATAGTGCGCCGAAGTCAAATCTACGAGTAAGAACAGGAAAGCTCGTACGCGTTTCACCAGTCTCGCGGGGCGGAGCAGTGTTACCGACATGAGTGCTTCGAAAACTAGAGAATAGAGTATTTCCCTATTGTTGAAAGGTAGATGATTAATGATGAAGTTAAAAAATATATCATTTAAGAATACCAAATGTGAAAAAATAATTTGAATCTTGTTATAGAAGCGAATTATGAGCTGTTTAATTTTGGCTGTCTCTTTCTAAAACGAAATCTTTTATTCTATGGCGAGACTGTGACGCAACTGACTTGATGCCGTCGCAAAGGTAGTCGTTCTCTCTCTCTCTCTGTCTAATTAGAAAGTTGGATGCCCTATAACTTCGAAAATATTTAAGAAAATTCCAAATAAAATAATACTTGTTTTTTTTATCTAATTAAATTTTAAATAAATTTAATTTTTGGGTTACTATCGTTCTCAAGTATTGGCCAATTAAATTACATGTATCTTATTTGTAAAATAGCGTAAGTAGAGAGTCACTGACAATAAGTGACTTAGACAACAGTTTTTATGTTGTTTTTGTTTGTGGATATTTTAGTACATGATTGCTTGTCATTGAGTGCGTAATGCAATGCATTTGTGTGAAAAAAAGGTGTCAATAATAAATGAGAGCAAGTATGAAAAGACTTCTTCCATGTTTATATGCATTCACTGCATTATTCAGTTAAAAATAACGCTCGACTCTCACTTGCTGAGACTGATGAAGGAAATTACTACTTCTACTATTTCTTACATCCAGTTGTAGAAAGCGCCATTAAAGTTAATGCTTCATTAAATCTATTGCTGTCACTTTTTATTTCTTGACAACGAAGTGAAGTAGTTCAAACTGGTTTTAAAGCTGAATTTTACTTACACTCAATGCTTCGTTGAACTGCCTCTCTTCTTCCATTTCCAGGGAAGATTCACTTTCCGACAAGTGCCGGCACAAAGCTTCACGACGTTCGACCTCTTGCTGCAGTTTCCGTTGTAGGCGGAGGTTCTCTTCTCGAATGTGTTTCTCTTCTAAGGCAAAACGGTGCATTTTTTCTTTGTTTTCATTTTGAGATACCGCCAATTGGTTCCTATACAAAATTAGAATAAAAATTGCGTTCATTTTTACATGTAATGTAATATTAAGCTTGGTTAAGTTTTTAAAATCATATGCTTACCTTAACTTTACAACTTCTGAGCGCAGTGTTTGGATGTGATTACTAAGGTTTGATGCAGTATCACCATTACTTATGTCCCTGGCAAAATAGGGAAAAGTGATTAAAATAAAAAGTTTGAATAACATTATTTAAACCCTCAGTGGCCTGTTTAACCAAAAATACAATTTACAAATTGTAAATTGTATTTACAGGCTACAAGTTTCTGTTTAACCAACATTTACAAGTTACAAGTTTACCATGGTGGAAAATTTACAAATTTGTAAATTGTAGATACAATTCTATATATTTCTGTTTAACAAACATTTACAAGTTACAGGTGACAATTTACAAATTTGTAAGGAAAACCGTTTCGTTAAACGAAGAATTGTAATTACAAGTCTACAAATATGTAAATTGTAGCACGATTTCTACAGGCGGACTCACCCTGTGTCAGAACTTTACAATTGTTTGCACCAGCCGAATAAGTAAAGAAATTAAATTGTTATTCACATAAAAATGCTTCTAGTCACTAGTAGTGCAAGAATTGTATTATTATTATAGTTTTCCATGACTTTCTTTTTAGTTAAAACAGCAGTACCTAAAGTAATCTTCAAACAAAATTTTAAATAAATACTTTTGTTAGAAAAAAAACAGAGTAGCAAGTGGCGCAGTGGTAAACGCATTCGGCCTACAATCGTTGAAGTTAATAGACTAAGCTCCCGTTGTACCAAACCCTACCTCATAAGGTGGCAGCTCAAAAATGTAATGCAGTGATAGATACTTCTTAGGAACACTGGATTTTAGGAGGTTGCCGTCGAATATCCTGGAAGAACTTCTATTTTTGTTCGTCTTCAAATCGCTATTTTGATCGAAAATTACATCATAAGGTGGCAGATCGAAACGTTTACGCATCGAAAGAGACACACTTGGACATAACAACCCGCATAGGTTGCCGGCCCAAACCCTGGCAGATTTCAAGGTCAGCCAAGTTTTATGAGCCCCAAAAATGGGATAAATTACCTCATCAGGTGGCACGCTGAAACTGATGCAGATCGATTGTCCTAGACATGCCATTCATTAATATATAGGGTTGCCTGCCTTCAGCCTGGCAGTTTTTCTGGTCAGCCACCTCGAACAATGTATTACAAAATCTTGGAATAACGAGAAATTCTTGAATAGATGCTATGGTTCAGGGTATAATTTAGTAAAAATCGTGATATCAACTTAAACTCGACGTACTAACAGACTTGCGTCTTATGGTGTTGAAATAATAGGGTAAATGTACCAGTTTTGGTCATTTCTCATAGGTACCTATATCTTTAAATATTGAAAAAAGTGATGTTGCCTTTTACGTTCAACGTGATATAGGTAGTTTAACAGGCAATATTGTGCTGTATAACAATATTTATTATGTTCACTTCAAAACAGGTGGTGATTTTTATGAGTTGAGTTTATTTTTATGTTTTACTAGCTTTCTGCCCCGCGGCTTTTTCCGTGGTAAAATGTACCTACCATATGTGCTATTCTGGTATCTAAGCTATAACACAGTAACGTTCCATCCGGATCCGTTCTCTAGTTTTTGCTTGAAGACGTAAGAAACTGATGCAGATCGATTGCCTTAGACAAGCCATGCAGTTTTTCTGGTCAGCCACCTCGAACAATGTATTACAATTTAGAAAATCTTAGAATAACGAAATTCTTGTATAGATTTATTTATTTATTTTATTTATTTTTTAATTTTTCGGGCAGCTTACAGCTAGGTTACAGAAGAAAAAATACAAACTTAAATAAATATGAAAGGCCAATTACAAGCTTCCACGTGTAAATATATAAATAAATGCCTACGTAAGATGCAGAAGTATTACAACCTAGTAATTAATATAATATAAGAGATTATTTCAAAGAAAAATAACTGGCGCTTAACATTTGTTTTAGCTTACTTGAAGAGGTGTTGAAAAGATCTATATCATATTGCTTTGCCACACCATTGAAAGACTTGTTGGTTCTAATAAAGAACGAATTTTGCTGATAATTGGTTTTGCACAAGGGGACGTGTAGTACGTTAGGGTTACGGAAGGAAGTTACCGGAACTCGTAAACCTATGCCATTTAAAAGCTCAGGACAATCGACAGCGCCACTCGCTATGCTAATAAAATACGACAGGTCCGCATTGCGTCTTCTTTCAACCAGATGCATATGGTTCAGGGTATAATTTAGTAAAAATCGTGATATCAACTTAAAGTCGACGTACAGACTTGCATCTTATGGTGTTGAAATCATAGGGTAAATGTGCCAGTTTTGGTCATTTCTCATAAGCATATCTTCAAATATTGAAAAAAGTGATGTTGCCTTTTAAGTTCAACGTGATATAGTTAGCAAGCAATTTTGGGTTGCAATTTATTATGCAGAAATAATATGAAATAATTAATCGTTAATCAACTTTGTTTCAAAAACGGGAAACGTCCTGCAGCTATCTCAAAATTATCTATCCACACTAGGACAGTACGTTTAACTTTTTTTGATACTTATCTATATGTATAAGGTCCTTCTTAAATAGTGCATATAATTTTAAGGGGTCAATGTACTCATGCATACAAACAACTTTTACTATGGTACCAACATTGAAATCGCGAAACAAAAATCTGCTGTTCCATACATTTTGATTTATTAGATTTAAAATTTTCTATGGAACAGCAGATTTTTTTTCGCGTTTTCAATGTTGGTACCATAGTAAAAGTTGTTTGTATGCGTGAGTACATTGACCCCTTAAAATTATGTGCACTATTTAAGAAGGACCTTATATAAAACTCTTGCGTTACTAACTGACTGACTGATAGACAACGCACAGCCGAAACTACTGGGCGCAAGAAGCTGAAATTCGGCATGTATGTTCCTTGGGGAGTGAAAGGTAAGGAGTTGAAGGTGAGGAAGGAAAGCACTAAAAGAGGATTTTTAGAAATTCCTCCTCTAAGGGGTAAAAAGGGGGGTCCACACTGTTGTATGTTACTGGCTAATCAAAATTTGAATTTATATTTCTTTTACTTATATTGTATTCTGATTGACACTTCAATAAATAAAGTCAAATACAACAAACACAGACGAAGTCGCGAGCGGAGCGATAGTTATATAGGTATATACAAGAAGATGAATAGAATTGCATATTCACTTCATTTTTTTCAAAGTACACGTACAAACGTAAAAGAAATACAAAGTTACTTACACACTATTTTAGGGTTCCGTACCCAAAGGGTGTAAACAGGACCTTATTACTAAGACTCCGCTGTCCGTCTGCTCCAACATCGTCTGAGGGACTCCTCATCACCAAGTGAAGCGAATTGGTCTCACCAGAACAAAACAAATGCGCCCAAACTTGAGGGGTTTGTATAGTGGTCATTAGTCATAGTCATAGTCATAGTCATAAATTTTTTATTCATATAGATTAAATAATATTAATGCTTATGAATCGTCAAAAATTTTTTTACCTACCACCTGTTATGGACATCTTTTAACTGACAAGAAAAACAGGCGAAAAAATCTCATCAGCTTTAACAGAAGCAACGCATTTACAAAAAAAAATTATGTCGTTGCTGGACAAAATGATACAATAATAAAATTTATACAAAAAGCTAATGCTGAAGGAAAGTATTCTCATACTTATGTATAGGAATATTTTCCTTTTATACATTGTTAGTGTTACTATAATTATGACAACCAAGCGTTGTGATCATTTAAATAATCTTCTACTTTGTAATAGCCTTTGCTTAAGAGCGTCTTTTTAACATGTTTTTTAAATTTATTTAATGGCAGCTCGATTACTTCTTGTGGAACTTTATTAAAGAATGCTATGCCTTTTCCCAAAAACGATCCTCTACTTTTTTCAAGTCTAAATCTTGGAACGGCAAGCCTATTTTTATTTCTTGTGTTGAAATATATCTTGTGTTGAATATCACTATTCTTAGTGAATGAGTCAAGATGTTTCCTAACATATAATATATTCTCATAGATGTATTGCCCTGCTAAGGTTAGAATATTAATTTCTTTAAACAAAACTTTTAATGAATCGCGCCGGCGGAGGCTGTAAATGGCGCGTACCGCTCTTTTTTGAAGTACAAAAATATTTCCAATATTGGCTGCTGAGCCCCACAACAACACGCCATAGGACATGACACTATGAAAATAACTAAAGTAAACAAGTCTTGCCGTTTCAATATCAGTTAATAGCCTTATCTTTTTTACTGCAAACGCAGCAGAACTGAGTCTACTCGACAAGGCCTCAATATGTGGATCCCACTGTAGTCGTGAATCTAAGGTAATACCAAGGAATTTCGTGCTCTCAACTAATTCGACTGCATCTGCATTCAAACTAATACTTAAATCAACCTTCCTTACATTTGGTAGTGAGAATTTGACACAATTTGTTTTTTTAGGGTTTAAAGACAAGTTGTTAATGTTAAACCAATGTGCGACCTTAGCGAGAGCACTATTTACTTCGTCAGAGCAATTATTCCCTCGGTCAATTTTAAAAATTAGAGAAGTATCATCTGCATATAGTACTGTCTCACATAAATTATGCGCGTAGTTAGGTAGATCGTTTATGTAGATTAAAAATAGTAAAGGACATTAGAAATACCATTGGCTTTCTCCCTGCTCCAATACCAGACCCTCACCACCAAGTGCAGCAAATAGGTCTCATCAGAACGAAACAAATGAGCCCAAACTCGAAGGGTTTTCTAGTGGTCATTATAGAAGTACCATTGGCTTCCTCCCTGCTCCAACATCAGACCCTCACCAAGTGCAGCGGAATAGGTCTCATCAGAACGAAACAACCGAGCTCAAACTCGAGGGGTTTCCTAGTGGTCATTAAGAAGTGCCACTGGCTTCCTCCCTGCCTCATCATCAGACCCTCACCAGCAAGTGTAGCGAATAGGTCTCATAAGCACGAAAGAAATAAGCCCAAACTCGAGGGGTTTTCGAAGCAGCCATTGAAGAGTTCCATTGCCCGCCTCTTGACTCCATCATCAGATCAGCTCGAAGGTATGATTTTTTTTAAAATTGTCATTATATTCCCATAGACTTGCAGAGTATAGCTTAGATACCAGAATAGTACATATGGTAGGTACATTTTACCACGGAAAAAGTCACATGGCTGAAAGCTAGTAAAAATATAAAAATAAACTCAACTCATAAAAATCATCACCTGTGATTTGAAGTGAACATAATAAATATTGTTATACAGCACAAAATTGCCCGTACTTCCTATATCACGTTGAACGTAAAAGGCAACATTACTTTTTTCAATATTTAAAGATACCTATGAGAAATGACCAAAACTGGAACATTTACCCTATTATTTCAACACCATAAGACGCAAGTCTGTTGGTACGTCGAGTTTAAGTTGATATCACGATTTTTACTAAATTATACCCTGAAACATAGCATATATTCAAGAATTTCTCGTTATTCCAAGTTTTTGTTAAACATTGTTCGAGGTGGCTGACCAGAAAAACTGCCAAGCTGAAGGCAGGCAACCCTATATATTAATGAATGGCATGTCTAGGGCAATCGATCTGCATCAGTTTCAGCGTGCCACCTGATGAGGTAATTTATCCCATTTTTGGGGCTCATAAAACTTGGCTGACCTTGAAACCTGCCAGGGTTTGGGCCGGCAACCTATGCGGGTTGTTATGTCCAAATGTGTCTCTTTCGATGCGTAAACGTTTCGATCTGCCACCTTATGATGTAATTTTCGATCAAAATAGCGATTTGAAGACGAACAAAAATAGAAGTTCTTCCAGGATATTCGACGGCAACCTACTAAAATCCAGTGTTCCTAAGTAGTACTGCATTACATTTTTGAGCTGCCACCTTATGAGGTAGGGTTTCGTACAACGGGAGCTTAGTCTATAAGGAACTTTCGCTATGGTTGGTCACGGGATGGGTGACCAAAAATTTATTATCTCAAGCTCCTCCGTACTTCGGAGGCACTTTAAGCCTTTAGTCCCGGCTGCGTTTGCAGTCGTTAATACCCATCAATCCGCTTTGGGCCCGCGTGGTGGGTCATGGCCCATTCTCCATATCCATCCATAAGGAAGGTCTTTACCCCATCAGTTATTACTTACGGGACTTATAATGGCTGATGATGATTAAAATTCTATTGTTTTAAATCTACAATCTTCAAAAAGTTAAATTTAAATTTAAAAAAAAAATTTCGTTGTAAATTGTATTTTACAACTAAAAATATGTAAATACAAATATGTAAATTGTAATCTACAGGCGTTTTCTACAATTGTAGACGTTGGTTAAACAGCATTAGACTTTACAAATATGTAAGATTTTTAGTTGTAGAATTCTTACATATTTGTAATGTTGGTTAAACAGCACTTGTATTACAAGTCTACAAATTTGTAGCTTTCTTACATAATTGTAGACTTGTAAAAATGGTTAAACAGGGCCCAGGCCTATTCTTGGCTGAATCTACATACACACAATTTTTTTTCATTTATTGTTTAAATAAGTAGGTACTATACTTGACATGACATGAATGTATTCTCATCATCATACACCACTACAAAAGCCGTTTCAGCTTAACTGTGGAGGAGGTGGTCAGTTACAAGTAATTAAATTTTAAAAAAATATATAAACTTAACAAAATTAACTTAATTTCTAACTAATTACTTTTTTGTAATATTCTCTTTGATCAACAATAACACCTAGTTCTGTTGATCAAAGAATATTCTACTATTTTTTTGTCTCTTGTCTTACCTAGGACTTGCCGGATCTGACACTGGCTGATCCAGCCTGATCTGTAAAGATCTTTTCTCAGCTTCAAGCTTGTCCATTCTCTTCCAAAGTCTATTCACAAGGGCTTCTTGCTCTTGCTCTAGAGTGTTTTCTAATTCAACCTAAAATCACAGTTCAAGAATCATGAGAATTATTTAATGTATTTAATTATATGTTACTAAAAATATTTGAAAGATTACCTTTTCTCTGCGAAGTCTTTCTAAATTTGTCTGCTTTGCAAGAGTTTCAGCTTCAAGTTTTTCGATTTTGCGCATTAGCTTGTTGACCAAGCACTCTTGCTCCTGTTCCAAAGTCTGTTCAAGGCGACATTTTTCTTGGCGTAACTACAAAAAAATATATTTTATGGCTACTGCTCCAACTATTTCACCTTCTTTTGTTTTTCAATAAAAAAAGTGCAGAAATTAGCAACACCAAAAAACTTAAGGTAATTTTAACTAAAAACTTATTAGAGTAAGGATGTTAAAGACTCAAACCTGATTTAATTTTCTAGACAGGTCATTTGTAAGACACTCCTCCTCTCTTTCATAATGATGAGCCAAAGTTTCTTTTTCTTTTTTCAAGGCTTGGATCTTCTTCAGTAATGTGTTGGAAATGTACTCTTCTTCTTGTTCAGCTTTAGCTTGCTGCAAAATATTTGAAATGTAAGTAAGAATAGGTAGATAAGTAGGTAATTAACGTGATATTTAAAAATTGTAGTAAACTCTACCTTTATGTCTTGACTCATCCAGGTTTTTTAACAAATAAAGAATCTCAAATTTGGATAGCCATTTAAATTCCACAATACATAATTAGGGTTGAACTACATCTATCAGCATGGATCAGCACTTTCCTATGCTGCTATTCTTTTTTGTCGCACCGAACCATCAATATCTAGTGAGAAGGAGAGTGGAATGGTATAGCATGCAGCGGAATCTACGAGGCGATCGAACACGTGCACTCTTTTTCTTTCTAGCAAATGACAAGTCTGTGAGACAGTAGAGGATAGCAGCATAGGAAAGTGCTGATCTGTGCTGACAGATGTGGTCCAACCCTTTTTATGATTGTGCATCAATGAAAACTTAATGTTACTCACAATGGAAACGGAAGCTTGTCTCAAAGCACGATTCTCCTCTTGTAGAGCTTTGACACGGAGTTTATATGTATCAACTTCTACTTTGAGAACCCTAGAAATAATTATACAAAAAAATATACATACTTAATGCATACATTGCAGTGCAGGTGCTGCACTACCATAAAGCAGCTGCAGCATATAAATTGACATAGCGTTTTTTTTTTTAATTTTACTAATTAAGTTTCACAGTTCTTCATTATTATACAATGAAATGACAAACCTTGAAGGTTTCTTTTGAGGTTATTGAGTTAAAAACTGTAACGACTTTTAAGACTATAGTTGGTCCAAGACCTTGGCAATACCTTTTATAAATTAAAGCCAGAAATTCATAGCAATGCAGTACATACTTTTGGCCATACAAATACAAGACATAGCAAATACGAAATGTTGCATACATTTCGTATATAGTCTTGTTGAATGAATGATATTATCAGTTTAAACCACTGTACCTATTTTGTTGTTGTAGAGATTCAATCCTTTTTTGAAGCTGGTCACGAGAAATCGTAGTCGGGGGAAGCATTGCTCCGCCATCAAGAGAGCTCGAGTCACTTTCAGACGCCGAATCTGCCATTTTAGTACCTAAAATATAAAGTTTATAGTGAAAATAATATTTAATTAAGGCCATCTATCCTCAAAGAACTGAAAATCACCTGGAGAAACCACAGAATCATCCATTTGCACGAGTAACGAGGACGGCAACCAAATGTCACAAATATAGGAAAAACAGAATTTTCCTTATCGCCTTCTCTAATCACAAAATGCAAATAATTGTTATAATAAAGATTGAGCACGATTCCAATAAATAAATTCTGCAATTTTTACGTCAGACTCGTAATTACAAAGTTTTCTAGCAAAAAATGCAAATCAAATCAAATCCTGCAAATCCCAAATTCCCAAAAAGCAGACATTTGTGGACAGCAGACCACAAAATTTTACCACAGATCAACTACACAGCTCAGCTCACACCAAAAACCAAAGATATTATAATATAACCAAAAACACAATTTACTCCACAGAAGGGGGGCAACCGAGTAAATTTATGGGTATGAACTTCATACGTTTTTGGGAACTTTAAGTCGTAACGTTATAAAGTTACGCGGTAGCCCCCCTGTTCTTACTTGAACATATTAAATCCAAAAAAAATATGTTGATGATTACGATGAAAAGATGATGATGAATGAATACGAGATGCAATTTATATCTATACTAATACTTTAAATACACTTTGTTTGTTTGTAATAGATAAACTCAAAAAATACTGAACCGATTTTAGAAATATTTAGTGTAATTTATTTTCAAATCAGAATTATAAATTATTTTTGTTATAAAATTAAAAAGTATAGTGTACTAAAAACACTTTAATACTCTTTTAACAGTATAATGAGCGATTTTCTGAGAGGCCATTTAAAAAAAAAAAAGCTTCCAATTGCTTCACTAGATGGCGTTGAATAAGTATGTATATGTCTATGGTATATTTTGGTATGAAACATTTAAATTAATTACTTTTTAACAACCCAAAGGAAATTAATAATATATTAAATAAGTACTACTGTGAGGAACAGAAACGAAATAGGTAAATTTAAAGATTTAGGTAAATAAATAACATCTGTCTGACGTTCCGTTTTACGTAGAAAAGTCGCGTCAAAGTAAAATTTATAACGTTCCGTTCCTTCTAACTGCATAGGTGGGACAGCGCCATCTAGTGACTGAGCTTTCAGAAAATCGCCCATTAACAACCGTACATGATAATGAATTGGTGACTCTTCTAAACAAAAAAAAATATTTTTTAAATTGGCCCATTATTGACGGAGAAATCGGAGAACATAAGTAGTAAAAAGCAAAATGCAGAGCTCCGCTGCGCAGTCCGTTACCGAGCCATCTGACGATACAATGCTAGAAAGTTGTGGGGGGTCTGGCGCAATCGGAGCCGAGCGGTCGACGTCGCGCCAGATCGCTCTGTGCCACACCACACTGCTTAAATGTGTTTCTAACCATACTAAATGTATAAAACCGATCGCGCTGCGCTGCGCTGCGCCAGAGAAATGTGTTTCTAGCTTTAATCTGATAGATTTTTGCTGCTTTGTTCTGTCGAACGTTGCTAGCTAGATATCGTTATACCCGACTGACCGACGTCACAAAACAAGGAACTGATAGCGGCTATTTTCTTTATAAAATTGACTTAAAGTTCTCCAAAACGTATGAAGTTGACGTATGAAGTAACGTATGAAGAAGACAGTAACGCACGCAATGTCAAAAATATTAAAAATCTAAGATGGCGGCTGACTTTTTTGTTTGAGGGCCGATTCCGGTGAAACTCGGTTTTTGTACTTGTTGACGACAGCCTTAAAAACGCCGCTATAGAACATTCCCGCATAAAATTCGTAAAGACGGCCGTCCCACGTGTGAGAGATGGCGGCAGCCGTCTATGTTAAAAATATTTAAAATCCAAGAGCGAGTGCGAGCAAGGCGACGGCGACCGTCTCAAGCGCGCGAGTGAGACATCGCGAAAGCTATCTCACACTGCCTTTGCTCGAACACTCAAGGAGTCACGACCCGCGCTCGCGCCCTCGCGAATGTTTCAGACACCGACACAGCGCAGTATAAATAACGCTCTTGGCTGATGTGCCGGCACAGTCACAGTTTCAATTTAGTTCTATTCTCAAGAAGATCTCTCCGAAGAAACAAGAAGAGCTCCAGAGCTACAGTACCAGTGCTAGTACCTACACCAGTTCAGTGATCCGCGCCCTTCGTATATCGCTGTGATCTACGATCGCACGGAAGATCGTGCGCCCCTCGTACATCGTCACCGCGAACGTGTCTACGTGACTAGTCGACGAACGTCATCAAGTACTGTCGACCACGTCTCGCTAGTGACAGTGAAGTCTTAAGCGAAAGCCCTGTCGCAAAGCTCCCATCTAGCAAACAAAATTTTGTTGGCTTGGGAACGACCCTCTCCCCTCCTGCCCGCGTACCCTGCACGATTGCTCTGTCGAGACGCCCCCGATGAACGACTGTATGTAGTAAGTAGACTGTGGTAACACGTAGTAATATTTTTTTTTACCCTGTGGTTCTATGAACTTTTTGATAGTACTCATGTGCTTGTAGCCTGTAAAACAATTTACAAATATGTAAAGGTTTAATATTATTATTAAACCAAACCATGCTTGTCTGAGTGTTCTAATTCAGGCAGATCCCACACTGCCGCCGCATCCCGCTCCGGTACGGAACAATTAGAACACTCAGACAAGCACCAACCTCCAACTTTTAACTGTTATGCAGTTTTTTAACCTTCCACCATCAGCTAACATAAATAACTTAAAAGAATACAACTAAAGGTCTAATCGTGCATATGGTACTTAAAAAACATGCTTTAACTCCTAAGCGTTAAGGAGTTTTACCTTCCATCATCAGCATACTTAAATAACCTAACCGCCTCTGTGGTCTATTGGTTCACACCACCGATTTCAGACCCAGAGGTCCCGGGTTCGATTCCCAGTGGGGGTACCGTCAATGCATACAACATGAGACTTGAATATAATTTGAGACAAAACTTCCGCGGCATATATTATTGCATGTGATATCATTACTACTATAGCAATACTGACAGTTTCTTTCCAAAGTTGTTAAGTGTGAACGTCATTTTGCTGTCAAGAAGAAACTTGGACACAGCAAGTGGCATTCATTGAGAAATTGCCGATGAATTTTTATTCCAATATATTTCTGAATTACATTATGCCTCAAAACTCTGGTTATTGGTAAAAAACTGCAATGATTCATATCGATTTAATAATCCCATCTTGTGAGACACTTTACCAAGGATAATATAAGAGCATGTTTGACATTTTTGGCATAGTTTTACCATATTTAAATTAATATTTCTCACAGATAGAAGAATTTTTTTTTATTGGAAGGTAAATTGAGACTGAGTCTCAAATTAGGTGCATAGTCTCAAATAAACAGCAAGTCTCAAATTACCTTCAAATACCTATTTTACTGGGTGTAGGTAATAATTACTTTAGCAAGGTTTGTTTTTTGTTCAAGGTTAACAGTATATGGCAACGCGTCCGGGTAGACGGAGAGCTCCTGGAGCGAAACCTTATAGAAATTACCCGTGTTTTTATAGAAATATATGAGTTGAATATACCTAGTCAATTGTTCAGCTAAGTGCCAAACACATAATAATATATCGAAAAAATCTTAAGTAATTATCTCAAAAAAAACTAAGTTGTTAAGAAAACTGAGAATGAGAGCACAAAAACATGTGGTTAATTTGAGACATGTCTCAAGTTACCCGCATTCTCTATTTTATGTAAAATAGTTTTTTTGTTTTATGGCAATTTTTGGACGATTTTATTTTTGGTTTTATTTTATTTTGTTTATATTTGACATATTCTAACCATTTAAAATTATAAACCAGGTTTTGCAGATGAAAATTTGTTTTTTATAATTTCTCGAGTTGTATTCAACATATTTACAAAATTATTAGTGGAAATTCAATATTTCGTTATTTTTAGTGTCTCATGTTAAAAGCAGTGAAATGTTACATGAGATACTATGAGTTTGTTATACTGTCTCATGATTGCAACAATTGAAGGTAAATGGGAGAGTTTCCTGCAGTAATTTTTCGATGCACTAGATGGCGCTGTAACCCTAACACAACCTACTTTTTTCAGCATATTATGGCAAAGGATTAGTTCATTCAGCCTAAAAAAGACTTGAGTGTCGGTCGGTTGTACTGTCAAATTAATCTGTCTGTGGTAAAGTTTTTCTTCTGTGAGGTCTGCGGATTGCTTTGCTTCCATGCGTTGGTGTTGGTGGTGTTTTGTGAGCGTATTCGTTTTTCTTGATAGTTTGATTAAAACCTGGCTTGGACTAGTACTGAATACTGGACCCCGATTGGATAGCTTACATTTTGGGCTGGCACTGAATACTTGACACCGATATTGTAACGTTTTGGACTTGCCTAACCACCGCACTGGTGAACGAACTTCAATCATATCGAAAGACTGTGGATCGTGTCGTCTTGATCAGCCCATGGGGGGCTACCGCTTAACTTTATGGGTATGAACTTCATACGTTTGTTGGAACTTTAGGTATATTTTATAAAAAAAATAGCCACTATTAGTTTCTTGTTTTGTGACGTCGGGTATACCTAACGATAGCTAGCTAGCAACGTTCAACAGAACAAAGCAGCAAAAATCTATCAAAATAAGGAATTCAAATGACAGTTGAAGCCTATACCCATAGCCATATTTTTTAGCCGGTAGCCCCCCTGTACCGGAAAAAAATATGAATATGGACATGGGCTTTATTTGACATTTGAAGCCCATATATGTCCTTTTATGGGCATTATATGGGCTTCAAATGTCAAATGAAGCCCATGTCCATACCCAGATTTTTAGCCGGCATAGGGGCTGGTTAATAACCCAGACACATCGTGTAAGACACGCGTCCCGGATCAAAGAAGCTTTTTTGATATCACGAGTGTGATACAATAGCGCCATCGATTACTGAAGAAGATCTAATGAGGTATTCTGTATTGGCTGAAAGAGAAAATGTTGACACTTCTGCCAATATGTATCGAGAGGGGTTTTTAATTAGGTACCTACTAGCCGATTAAACTATGATAATACTGAAGGTGTTTATTTTGTGACTGGTATAATGTGCATCAGAAATGCGAAAAAACATTAATTATAATGTCATTCAAAAATTTGTCTATTACATAATATAAGAAGCTCAATGTGAGTGTGCGGCAGGGATGGGCCCCCATCCATGGGCAGTGCAAACATATTTTGGTTGTAATAAATGGACTAATCGATTTCACCAAGCATAACAAAATAACAATAAAACCCATCTGCACCACACAATGCATAGAGTAAGATAAATAAACACAATGACTTTTCGTATATTACTCAGACAGACTATATTCTTTGCTATTTTCTATTAGGTAAATACTTTTTCGTTTACTTCTTCAGAAAAAGTTAGGTCGCTATAGTGGGGTAGCGCCATCTAGTACAAAATTTTGAACTGAACGATGAAACGTCAAAAGAAACTCTCTCATTGATACAACGACAAAAAAAATAAAAAAAAACTCTAGCATACTATTTTGTCCACGCGTGTGATGTGCTTCTTCATCCTGAACCATAGACTCAAATTTATGTTATACTTTGATAGCATTGTATCAAATATCAAAAAAGATATAATCAATTACTGCTGAAAACTGTCTCATGTTGTATGCATTTACGGTACATATTGTATTCGGTTTGGTTGGTGGTAGGACTTGTTCTTAGTCCGCCTGGCTAGCTACCACCGTCTTATCTAAGTCTGACGCCATAACAATGATGTTTTCAGCATTATTGTGTTCCGGCAGTTAGAGATAAGATAGCCAGTTCCTCAGTGATTGAGGATTCCGGGAGTAGTGCGCTTCCATCTTCAGCCTTATCACCACTTAACATCAGGTGTGATGAAGGCTAAGTGCTACCCCGTTGTAAAATAAAAAATAAAAATAAAGAATACAATTAATGAATACAAAAAATCTTTTCGTATCAACGATATTTAAAGATGGAGAACACAAAAGGGTGACCCTTTTAATATTATTACCAAATACACCTAAAATCAGAGCGTAGATCATGTACATTACATTTATAGATATGGTATATATTACATTAGATGAATTTCCGAGATTACTCGCTCTCATACTATGACGTCACAAAAGGTTGTGAGCAAGGGCTCAGCCCGCGGCGCGGTAAGTACTCGGTCCGGTGCGTTGGACCATGGCCCGCTATTATTTCTCGGCTGCTTGCGCTCCTCAACGAGTGAGATAGAAGATGGCTTTGGTTGGACCAAAACCATGCACCATGAAGCTCGACTTAATACTGAGGTAACTCAGAGTATTAAGTAAAACTTCATGAGTTGCACTGTCCAACCAGCGCTGCTGTCACCGGAACAGAAAAGATTGTTGATCTATACACTTTACTCTTTGTTCTATATAAATAAACAATCGTGTAGTGTATCAACGAACACTCGAAAAACAGTATAGAGGTAAATGCTTGGAACACAATTTTTGACTTTGTAACTTTGTTTGGGCTAATAAGGAGGTAAACATAGCAAAAGTCCCCGCCCGTAGCCCTTTCATCCGGGGGAGAGGGGGCGGTTTGAAGGTCTCATTTTTTTTTCAACCCTATTTTAGGACAAACTAGTTTTTCCTAGGCCAAACTAGTTCATCGCGTTGACATTTCAGAGAGCGACTTTGCCTCGAAAGACCTGTAGATGTAGAACATGACACAAAATAAAATAACCACCATTTTAACCAATCACGTGTTCTACAGGACTTCCGAGGCAAACTCGCTCTCTGAAATGTCAACGCGATGAAATATTTTGGCCTAGGAAAAACTAGTTTGTCCTGAAATCGGGTTTGGCCGGTAAAATATATACAGTATTTTACAAAACTTTTAGCCCAAACAAAGTTCCAAAGTCAAAAATTGTGTTCCAAACATTTCCCTCTATATCTCTTCGTTGATGTTGAACAACACAATGAAATAATCCCGCAAAATGTTCAGTTCACAGGTAAATTATTCCAAACCGACACCTCCCTTCCTTAGGTTTATTTTTGCCAATGCGCTTCGAATTTAAAGCAAGAAGTGTGATAATGCTCTTCAACAAACATTTATTTATGTATCAAGCAAATATTGATTACACATAATGCAGAATTTACGAATATTTTGTGTAAAGAAATAATTTTCGTTTTACACTAGGGCTGCATCAAGTTATCGATATTTCGTGTCCACTGTCTATCACGCGGTAAAAAATGAATATGTATTAGGTACTGTAATTAAAGTACCTGTAAGACGTTTAGATATGAATTACCTGGGAATGTAATTCCATTTAAGATACTTAACTGATCCATAGGTATCAGTTTTTGACTGTTACATATACTATCATTAGTAATATAATTATCTTTCAGATTACATACTAACTTGGATACCAGAAACTAACTGGACTAAATTGATTATTATGCAGTAAGCATTTTGATGAAAAATATTTCCAAACGCGAGAGGTGAAACGTACTATCACTGTGGAAGCACCAACAAATTGTTCAAAGGATTGTGCGAAGCATGGCCGGGTCGCTAGTGTATAATAAATGATTTAAAATCTCTGGGAGTTTTTCTTAAATATGCATACTTCACCGCAGAATCGAAATTTTAGCCGTGCAAAATCCCTTCCCAAGATGGGAATTTTAGTTATATTAATAATATTACTATATATTAATATATTATTATTAGACGACCTCCGTGACCGAGTGGTGTACGCACCGGTTTCAAGGTGTCGCTATCTCTAGGGGTCCCGGGTTCGATCCCTGGGGGGTACCGCGTAACTTTATGGATATGAACTTCATACGTTTTTTGAAATTTTATAAAGAAAATAGCTACTATCAGTTCCTTGTTTTGTGACGTCGGGTATAACGATAACTAGCTAGCAACGTTCAACGGAACAAAGCAGCAAAAATGTATCAAGATAAGGAATTCAAATGACAGTTGAAGCCCATACCCATATCCATATTTCTTAGCCGGTAGCCCCCCTGGGGGTTACCGCGTAACTTTATGGGTATGAACTTCATACGTTTTTGGGAACTTTAAGTCAATTTTATAAAGAAAATAGCCGCTATCAGTTCTTTGCTTTGTGACGTCGGGTATACCGATAACTAGCTAGCAACGTTCAACAGAACAAAGCAGCAAAAAGCTATCTAGATAAGGAATTCAAATGACAGTTGAAGCCCATACCCATATTCATATTTCTTAGCCGGTAGCCCCCCAGAATCCACTCAGAGATTTATTAAGTAATACGATATTTGGATTATGATTAGACGGATGTTTGGGATTTTATTTGACGCAGTAAAATATCACCAATCGAAAAAAAAGTTACTCTATGACATTGATAATATTTCAATGTAGCAAGACAGAGAAAAAAAAACAATCGTAAAAAGTGACACACACGCCATAATGTAAATTGCTTCTAGATTTGGCGTTTGAGTTATAAAAAGTTACATTTTGATGATAAAAAATCGTTTATAATGCATACATAAGACATTTAAAATGTCCCTAGTAAACATTGGTAAGAAACAGATACGTAACATTTTGTATAAATGAGAGAAACAAATCTTTTTTAACAGGACTTAGGTTGTCCAGGCGAATCGAAGCCATTTCGATATATCCAGGCGAACGGTATTACAAAAGATTTTCTTGTCTAACAAGTGATATTCTCAAGCTATATTGTGGTTGTGATGTGTTGTGATTCGTGAAAAAGTCAGCAGGCGAAACGTCGCCATCGCCATTGAAATTTTTGTGCAATCCACGAAGTAGTAGAGTTGTGCTGTGTTCAGGGGTAGGCATAATAACTGTCATCGTAGCATAGATGTTCGTCGTCGTAACTTCGATCCAGAACCCATCCTAGTATTATTCAAAACTGCACTCATCGTCATGGTTTTACAAAATACCTACCACATATATTTTCCTTTAGCTTGAATGAAATGAAGTTTTGTTAATTTTGTAAACAAATCATGTGTAAGATTGGTGTTGTGATTATACTGGTAAATAATAAGGTTTTTTATTGGGTTATACCTTAAATCTTGACTTATAAATAAGATTTCTATAGTTTAATTCTATGTAACATCATCTAGAGTGTGATTGATATAAACTTGAGTTTTTTTTCTTTTAGGCTAAGTGTTTGAAATGGCTCAATTTTACCAGATTGTAGGACAGCCACCACTAACTCTAGAAGACATACAAAGATATTGTCCAAATATATGTTTGGACAGAATTATAGTTAACCAAGATGATCAACAATATGCTCAACAGCAGGTAAAATTCCTCCATTATACATTTCTTAACAAATGCATTTGCAGAATAATTCTTCAGATATTTTAATTACTTTTTAACATAATGATAATGAACTATTGAAATTTTTACTTTGTAACTAAGCTGATTAGGCAAAAATGTTTTAACCAGTAGAATGTAGAAACGAGGATTTTCCTTTATATGTAGGTTTCTTATTGATATTAATTTTTACATTATTATTTGCCAAGGTTGTGGTTCAGCAAGCAGACCAGCCTAATGATATCATAGTGAGCGAAGGAGTCCAGCAACAATTAGTTATAGGAGATGGACTCCAATATCAACAACAATACATCATCCGACATGAACCACCACAACCTCCCACAGCTCGGCCTGAATTCCAACAACAGCAGCAGCAGCAACAACATCAACAACAAGCATTACATAGACACCAAGTAAGGACTATCTTAAAAATTATTTACTTACTAAACTTATCTTTCAACATGGATTAAATTGTAAATAAGTTTCTCACCCATTACTGGCTCAAAATAAATTTTAGAAACTTTATGGTCATCACTGGGATTGATGGGTAATTTATAAAAAGGTACATTCTCTAAGGAGTATTTATTTGTAGGTTTACTACACCTCTGATTTACCTGTGGATGCACAGGTTGTGTTGCAACAGGCCCAACAGATCATTGATGCTTCTTTGCAAACACAAATGCAACAGGCATCTCCACAACGCCCACAACATGTATGTTAGCTGATCAGTCATGTGTATTATAATTAGTCCATAAGTCATTGTAATAATTATAATGCACTTTAGGCAATTTAGAGATTTTAGAGTAATAATGGATAAAATACTTTTCTTTATGCTTAGCATGATTATTTCTGTTTATATTCAGTTTGGGCATTGTATTTTTTTGTTAAAATTTAATAGTGAACATTATAAATAATGCAATAAAATCTTTACTTCAAATAGCATATAATGTCAAAAGCAATGGGTCATCAAAACACTAACAATATTCTCACAAATACTTCTTCTGTTGTGAATCTATTTCCTAATAAAATATTTTTAAAGGTGCTCCCACATTATCTGTTTAAGGGAAATAATGTTTCCAACTGTAATTTAATTTAAACATTTGGTATGTTATTATGATAAGTTGAAAAATTATTTGAGCAGTTATTTAATTTTCGGGTGGTTGTAAATTTACTACTGCAGCAAAAGAATAGAATAGAATAGAATAGAATAGAAACATGAATAACAAAACATGAATAGTAATAAAAAGAAAATTTAGCGCTTAATTCGTCCTGTGATGAAGGCTCAAAAATTATTCAAGCAGTGTTATAAATGGCAGAATGGGCAGTTACATACATAGTTCGGCAGTTCACGGTGACCATATTATTATTTATAGATTTTTCACTTTTTTATTTTAAAAATTAGAAGGGGGAGTGGACTCACAGTTTACCACTAAATGAAATGGAAGTGACTATTTTTCAAAATAATTATTTTGAGAAACCTTAATGCAATTTTTAAAACCTCACTTCTACCTACATATGTTTCACGAATATTTTTTTTTTTAGTTTCAGTTCCATGTACTTATCTTAATTTACACTTAATTTTTATTTTTTTATTTTATATAAAAATAAATTATCATATAAAATCGTAATGCGGTTTACCGAATTCATCTACCTACCAAGTTTCAACAGTGTAGTCTTAAAAGATACTGAATAAAGTGGCTGTGACATACGGCCAGACGGTCGGACATACAAATAAACAAGGTGTACTTACATTTTATTGCCTTATTTTTTAAGAACTGTTCAGAATGAGATTTCTTATCAACTAACTCCGATTTGTTAACTGACCACTCATAACTCCATATTACTGCTCAATATTTATTTAACTGCCCATTTCAATATTTCTTACTAATCATTTCTATTTAGTTTACTGCTCAGTTTTTATAGCTGAACTTGTTATCAAACATGCGTTTTGTAATTTTAAACTTAACAATTCTACAATATACAACTGCAAATCAAATCAAAAACCTGCACTCAATTTTATTTATTACTAGCGGATCCTCGCGGTTTTACTCGCATTCTCGTGGGAAATTGCCCTCCTTGATAAATGGACTATCCAACACAAAATATTTTTTTAATTTAGTCCCGTAGTTTCTAAGATCAGCACATTCAAACAAACAAACAAACTTCAGCTTTATAATATTTATTTATTATTTTACAAAATATAAATTATAGAATTTATAGGATAAGAAGGACGGAAATAAGATGAAAATAGCTTATTATCTTTTTTCTTCTGTTTTCAAGAAATAATATAATTTGCTAAATATTTTGGAATACTTCGAGATTGCAAACTGCATACAACTAATATTTTATAGTGTTCAATCCAATGTAGGGGCACCTTTCAGACTAATGTGCAAAACTTATGGACCAGCTTTAAAAATCTTGTAATTAATAACATGGCTATTACTAACATCAAACCATTATCAAATCCATATGAAATGAATTTATGTCTATGTTTTTAAATTAAAAAAGTTCATTCAATTTTGAATTTCCTACTAAAATGTTTGTTATCATGATTTCATTGTAGTTTTATTGGTATAATTTAAATCAAGTTATTTTTACTTTTAATACTTTTTACCTGCTGGAATGCCTCATGTGGATGTGGTGGTTTTAATATAAATAAATGTTAATGTTTTCTTTGTACCTGTATATGCCCAGAACACTGCTTTAAAACGGTACAGCATCTGCTAATTGTTTTGAAAACGAATGATAACTCGATCTATTGTCATAAGGTAAATACAAAATACTTCTGAACAGGTAGGGTATCAATTCATTTTCAAATCAAGGGCATACATGGGTCAATATGACACTATTTTACGTATCAAGAGTTATTGATGAAGCGAGTGGTAATGTTTGTGTGTGTAGCAGTTGGTGAGTCCAGCGCATGTGCTGTCTCAGCCGACTGTGATCCACCCCAGCCAACAGCCGCCGCCGCAGCCCCCACCTCCGCCACCACCGCCGCCCCAACATGCACCACAACAAACTGTCAGTGACCATTCATTCACATATCATAAATGCATGTTTCTATTACTTTATTAAATTATACTAGCTATCCGCCCGCGGCTTTGCCCGCGTGGACTACACGACGTTATCCCGCAGGAATGTGATATTTTTCTGGGATAAAAAGTAGCCTATAGAAACATAGGCTACTTTATACTACCCCAGGCTACAAAGTATGTGTTTCAAATTTTAACCAAATCCGTTCAGTCGTTTTGGCGTTATTGATTAACAAACATCCATCACATCACATCTAAACTTTCACATTTATTTATAATATTAGTAGGATGAGAATTTTTGATAACGCACTGACTTAGCGTGATCTTTAGACAACTTTTGCTGCAGCGGTTGATAAATTGCGATCTCAAAATTCTCCACATGTTATAACCTCGATCTTGATTAAATTTGTAGAAGGTACCTAAAATACTCATTACTTTCGTATTTAATTATGGCCTATCCATACGGTAAATCTGTGCCCCATTAGTAAGGACGAGATATTTAATTAAACTTATTATTTATAAATTTCAGTTTCGTTTCAAATCATCTCGACACCAACATACAACACTGCACTTAGCAAGCAACTACACTCATGTTATAATATTCGAATTATGAACTCATGCCTGAACATATATTGATACACTTTAAGCCATAGTCAACTTAAAAAAATAAAACTGCTGTATCCGGGTGTTGCATAATGACCATTATGAAACACCCGGATACAGCTGTCACTCATTATAAAACACTTATATTTCTTAATTTTACAGTCTCCATGGCAACCATAGGATTTACCGGCCCTGACTTCCAACTCTTTCAAGCCCTTCTTTAGCCGGCAACAATCAGAAACTTTTTTTAAATTAGAATTAGAATTTAGAAGGAATAGACCGTATAGACTCCTATGAGTGGGGTTTGGCACCAGTTCACATTTTATAATTAATATTGATTTGCTTTATTTTTGAAATATATAATAAATGTAATGAGTGTAGATAAAGTAGTGTATGAGACTGCACATAACTCGGTATTAAAACACTCGTGGAATACTATTAAAAAACTCGCCAAGGCTCGTTTTTTAAACTCCCACTCGTGTTTTAATACCCCTCCTTATGCGACAGTCACATAAACTACTATTATAACCTATTTACACTAAACTATAATAACTGTTTCGAAAATGAAAATGATTTTTTTTTATTGGTTAATTTAGCTTTAAAAGCAAAACACAAATCTGGGGCAACAACTGATACTAATTATAAATAAATAACCAATTTGGTCACCACTCAGTAACACTGTGACCCAGAAAGGTCGCAGCACTGGTCTTCCGTAGCGCCAACAGCGTGTGCAAGTGACAAAGTTTGCATCACGTGCATAACATTGTATAAAATAAACTATAAACTCAATAAACTCCAGTACAAAAAGAAAATTGTTTTGATAATATCTCTAAAGTTCTAAACAATTGTAAATTTTACGGAAGATATTTTAAAAAAGGTATTAAAGTAGACCGGCTTACAATGTTATTGTACATTATTCAAAATCATTTCATAACAAACAAAATGTGTTGTTTTTAAATATTAATAACAATTTAAGATACTAATTTTAGATAATAAACCAGTCAAGAAATTATATAATGACATGGCGTTGACAGAATTATACAAACCATTTGAAATAGATTAGAATAAATACTTATGTATCAAACAAAATACAAAACAGCCGCCTATATGTTGGATTTCTGTACAATTAATAAGTGTTTTTTAAGGTTTATTCTGAAAGTGTTAACTGTTTTTGATTGGTGGTGGCAAGTCGTTCAGTTTCAGTTTTTTTTATCAGTTTCGTTTTGCTTTGTAGGTGAACTTTTTGCTAGGTTGCTTACTATGATGCCGTTAATATTATGTTCAGTTCCACCCTATGACAATGAGTTATCTCTATAAATTTATATTAAAATCTACTTGTTTAGTATAATTAGTAAATCTGACAATATAAATTGAAAAGGAATAAGTACTTAGGAATTAAGGAAATTCCTACGTTACGTAGTTTGTATCAAATTTACCTTAGATAAATCTAATTTCATAATTTGTTTAGCAGCAGCAACAATAACAATAACAGCAGTTGCGATGCAATAAAATCTTTGCTTCTAATAGCATAAAATGCCAAAAGCAATGAGTCATCGAAACACTAACTACATTCTCACAAATACTTCTTCTTTTGTGAATCTATTTCCTAACAAAATATTTTTAAAGATGCTCCCACATTAAATGTTTAACTATACAAATTTTAATAAAAACCGGCACTCAATTTTATTTATTACTAGCGGATCCTCGCGGTTTTACCCGCGTGGTACCCGTTCCCGTGGGAATATCGGGATAAAATATAGCCTATAGCCTTCCTCGATAATTGGACTATTAAACACAAAAATAATTTTTCAATTCGGTCCAGTAGTTTCTGAGCTCAGCACATTCGAACAAACAAACAAACAAATTATATTAAAATGTATCTTGTTCAGTATAATTAATAAATCTGACAACATAAATTGAAAAGGAATAAGTACTTAGGAATTAAGGAAATTACTACATTAGGTAGTTTGTATCAAAAGACAATGACCTTTTATGTATGGCAGCTGGCATCTTTTTTTTTCTTGCGGCCATCAACGAAACATTGAAATATAATTTGTTGGCAGCACTACAGACAATATTTGCAAAGGAAGTATACCTGTAAATTCAGGCCGAACTGAGTGAGACTAGCTAGAACTTAACTTTGTTTTTCATAGTGTTTGTATGAATGACAAAGTGAAATTTGCGGTTTTAAAAATGTTCTATATACGGACGGATGGTTCTAACTTGGTTCTGCCTGAGTTTACAGTTAGCTGTCTTGGCAAATATTGTTTGTTATACTATCAAGATTTGATATTCAAACATTTGACAATTTTAGGCAATGCCTTTTACCTTAGATTAATCTAATTTCATAATTTGTTCAGCAGCAGCAGCAACAACAACAACAGCAGTTGCGAGCGCCGCAGCTCATCCAGCATTTACAACAGCAGCATCAACAACAATTACATTTACAACAACAGCTGCAACAGCAGCAGTTGCAGCACCAACTGCAGCAGCAACAACAGCAACAACACCAGCATATGCAGACACAACAGATACCTCATCAACAAGTTGTGATGCATGCTGCCTATATAAATCAAGCTGTGAGTATAATTAAGGAAAATGTTTGCTCTTTGTTCTTATGTAACTAGCTTTAATTAACAAAGAACTGCATATAAGTATCTTTATTGTCATAAGTTACTCCCATTTTTGTACAGTCTTTTGTGTGACCTTAGTTTTTATTGGAAAATACGTTTTGTTATTGAAAATCTTGTTTGGTTTGAGAAACTTAGCTGGAAAAATAAATAATTTAAGTAGTAGTGTTCAACCCCTATCTTCATATTTAAAGTTTTATTTTGTTACTCAACAAGTACCTAATGTAAAATCTATTGGTGGAAACTGTTAGGCTAGTGTGATATAATATTGTATTAGTTCTTATGTCAAATTATGTACTTAGCTGTTGTTTCCTCAATAAAGTAAATAAATAAAAAACTTCCCATCAATCTAAACAAATACTATGGAATAATACAAAACTTCTTGTATGCGCTATTTCCTATTTCTTACCAGTGTGCTGAGTATTATTAAGTCCAATAAAATATTTCGTACTTGCTTTACATCCTGAAGATTTGTTATCTACGCATTTGCATTTAATGTCTTCAAAATACCCAACTTTTTTTACTAATTAGGGTACGCCCACACGAGCAGCTCCGCCCAGATTATTGAACCAGGCCCTCAATAATCAGGGCAGCGTGACGTTAGTGAGGACCCCTGTGCGGACCGTAAGGCCCAGGAGGCCTGCGAATCGATCGCCGATGACGGCCTCGCCTATGCAGGCTGCAGCTAGACTCCTAAACCCACAGATACCACAGGTATTTATTATACACAATTTTTAATTTTCTACTAGATTATTGACACAGGCCCTCAGTAATCAGGGCAGTAGGACGATAGTACGGACCGTGAAAACCTGGAGGCCTGCGATCCGATCGCCGGTGACGCCCTCGCCCCATATACTACACTCCTGAATCCACAGAAACCACAGCACAGGTATTTATTATGCTATATGCACCATGTTTTCTTTCTTTGTATGTCTGAATTCTTGAAACAGGCACTCAGTAATCAGGACAGTTTGACCTTTGTGCGAACCGTAAGACCCAGGAGGCCTGCGAATCCGACTAGACTCTTGTTTTAACATGATTTTTTTTAATGAATTTGTTCCGATTACATAGGAATTATTTTCGTTTCAGCATAACGTTAGAAAGATAGTACTATCAAATCATAAATTGAATGGTTAACAAGAAATGCTCCCCTTATGCTATTGCTTTGGACACGCGGTGACTCCGAGTCTTTGCATTCGCATTTTCTTGGAAACTGGGAGCGTGATTTTTATTCTTAACCTTCATCTAAACATCTGAATTGACGAGCCATCTTTACACCAATATAACTTTCCCGATTCACCAATTTAAATCCCGAATATGTGCTGTAAAATCAGCTAGGTGCGAAGTGCTCCTAAAACCTTGGGTGGCTCGTCAATCTATACGGACAAGACATTTTAGCTTAGCTTCTGTCCCAATGTGGTAATTAAAATAATAGTAACAGAAGCTGCACTCCGCGAAACCATTTAAACAAATAGCAACTCTAACTTCAACACGATAAAGTAGAATTCAGCTTGTTAATTTAGGCTAGACGTTGCATCTCTTTCTATCGCATATATTCTATCTCGCTCGGGCGGGCGTACGGCGGGCGGCCCGCTGTTAATTGTATCCCGAGATATACGCGAAGCGGTAGGCACTTATCTTGCGTCCTTGAGCGAGTGACGGACGCCTTGTATCAGTAGGATTATGCATTTTTTCATAAGGAGTGGTTTCTGCAATTTATAATTTGTGTACTGTGCATCATCTCGCGCTATGTTCCTGGATGCCAAAAAGTTTGCAATGGGCTACAATAGTTACCTAAGATTCACTGTATAATATTCTTCGCCAGACTCAAGTGACGGCTGGTAGTCCTGGTGTGGTCGTGGGCGCGCGGGGCGTAGGGGCGGGCGCGGTGCGTGCGGTGCGGCCGCCGCGGGCCGCATCCCCGCGCGTTTTGAATCCGCACGCCGCCCACGCTCAGCACCGCCCGCCACGCCCTAGGACGCCGCTACTTCAGGTAGGCATACAGGTAAATACTCATCTAGACTAGAGTCAAGTGATAGGTACGAGCCCGGGTGTGGCCGCGGGGCGCATCCCCGCGCGTTTTGAATCCGCACGCCGCCCACGCTCAGCACCGCCCGCCACGCCCTAGGACGCCGCTACTTCAGGTAGGCATACAGGTAAATACTCATATAGACTAGAATCAAGTGATAGGTACGAGCCCGGGTGTAAGTGGATGGGTGTTGTACTTTATCATGAGTCTCATGAGCGCATGACCTAGTCTCATTTTTATAAGATGTAACTGTTAACCAGTTTGTTCAATAAAAATTTACGATTTTTTTCTTGGACGCAAAAAAGGAAAACAAACTCATATTTGCCGTATTTTTTATGACAGCAACCTCAACATCAGTTGCAGCAGCAAGTTGCACTCGGTCAACAAGTGCAACAGGTTCATCAGCAAGTCACCCAACAACAACTGAACCAAATAAAACTAACTCCTCATCAGGTATCTAATAAGTTTACCAAATTATTGGTATTATATATTCTTAGTTTCGGGTAAAAACCTTTTCTAATAATTTTCCTTTTCATTTCAGCAACAACTCATCCTCCAACAACAGAACCAAAACCCCACCCGTATTATAACACAACAAGGCACAATCGTCACACAAAACCTAACATCTCAGCTAGCACAACACACTTTGGCTCAGACGAGTCAGAGTAACAGTCCTTTGACCCAACAGAATACGCTTACAGTCCAACAGAGGGCCTCCCCCCACCCTCAACAAGTTCAACAGGTCCAACAAGCTCAACAAGTCCAACAGATGCAACAAGTCCAACAGCAAGTGAAAAAGGTAGTTGTTCAACCGAACAACGCCAATGACATGGACGATCTAGAAGAAAGTATTACCGCAGCAATATTAACGAAGCACACAGTCAACGAAAATATGAATTCCCCTCAACAGTTCCACACACCACCGCCTCTAAGACAGAACCATACTGGAACCCCGGTTCCTCAACAGCATCAACAGTTGACCTTTAGTACGCAACAAGGTTATCAGCAAGTTCAGCAACAGTACGAACAACCCCATTTACCGCAACACACGCAAACCCTTACCCAACTTTTAATGGAACCTGATTCCCTGGAGGAAGAAAGGCAGGTCGTCACTTTAACAAACGGACAGAGGATCACGTTGGCAGAGTTCAAACGGTTGCAGCAGCCGGCGCGAACGCCCATGCAACAACAACAACAACAAGTCAGGTAATGTACTCCTTTGTAGAAATATTATTTTAAATTGTATATGACCACAATGTTTCCTCTCGTTATCCTTAAACATGTAGTACTTTATAAGTTTAAGAAGAACATTTAGGCGGTTCTCACACTGAAGACGCGGAGATAACGCGCGCGGATCTGTGCTCCGCGATGGCCACTGTAAGAACCGTCTAAGGAACTTCTTACTCTTTGAATGAAATAAAATTGTCTTATTTCTTTCTACTGCAGAGAAACCGGTCGGCAAACATTAGTTCGAAGTAAAGAACAGCCCCGACCGGTCCAAAGAGTTACACCTATGCAGACACAACCGGCACTTCAGCATGGTATGTACCAAAACATTTCAATAGAATTAACAAACAATGGTCAACAAAAAGTTGGTTGAAACCATGTTGAAACATAACACAAATCTTCCAAAATTCAAGTTCTCCACATGCAGAACTTGAATTTTGGCTTAATACACGCGTAAAAACCACTTCACGTAAACGCGCATCATCACGTCGTCATACCGTGACGTGACCAAAGGCTGAAAAGAAGTCGAAACTTTATTTCTTTACTGTCAAATAAATCATGCGCATTTAAATTCGTAAGCGTTATCAAACCTAGCGAAAGGGACCTACACATATGGAAACGTATTTCACCTAATAATATTTTTATTTTAACAAAATTGCATATTGATACTAAATTGTATGTAATCTTAAATTATTATTCTATGTATGTATTGCCCTTTCCAAATTACAGAGAGCAATGAAGTTCCCAGTGGGCCTTCAGAACAACAGCCTGAACCTCAGTCTGCCAAGATGTTAATTTTCCTACAAAATGGAGAGCAGAGGCTAATAACTTTCACACTTCCTAAAGAAAGTTGTACTCTTCAAGAAGTTTTAGAACAGGTAATTAAAATTAGATTATAGTACATTACGATACCAGTGACCTAAGTGGCAATTATGTTCCACTTAGGTCACGCCTATCCACCGACACGGATAATTAAAAAAATTGCAAAAAAAAGAAATAAAAATATAAAAAAAGAATAAAAGTAAAAGAAAGATTAAAAAAATAAGAAAAAATCATTAAAAAAAACGGAAATAGAGATAAAAAAGACCATACAAATTTAAAAAAGAAAAAAAAGATCAAAAGAAACGAAAAAAAGATTAAAAAAAGGTACAAAGATAAAAAAGAAATAAAAGACCAAAAAAAGAAAAAGAAAAAAAAGGAAAAAAATTAAAAAAATATAAAAAAGTAAAAAAATAAAAAAAATAAACAATAAAAAAAGATCGAAAAAAATTAAAAATATAAAAAAAAGATCAAAAAAGAGTAGCACGGGTTTCAAGTGTGAAAAAGAAAAAATATACTACCCTATCCTACCCTCTCCTATCCTACCCTCTCCCACCCTACCCTCTCCTATCCTACCCTCTCCTACCCTTTCCTATCCTATCCTACCCGACCCTTTCCTATCCTATCCTGCCCTATCCTACCATCTCATATCCTATCATCCTACCATCTCCTATCCTAACTTCTCCTATTCTATCATCCTATCCAATCCTATCCTACCCTCTTCTATCCTATCTTATCATACCCTATCCTATCCTTCCCTTTCCTATCCTACCCTCTCCTATCCTACCACCCTATCCTATCCTATCATACCCTATCCCACCCTATACTACTTTCTCCTACCCTCTCCTATCCTATCATACTCTATCCCACCCTATACTACCCTCTCCTACCCTCTCCTATCATATCATCCTATCCTATCCTATCATACACTATCCTATTCTATCCTACCCTATCCTATCCTCTATCCTATTATTTTGAGTTTTATTTTAGTGTACTGTAGGGTATACCGGATCTGTGATCTAAGTGAATTCATAAATAGAATGTATTAAAGATTCATAAATACTGTGTAATTAAGGGCAACTTAGGTCACGGCTAAGCGTTACCTAAGTGCGGGCTTAAGGGCTTATTACACTTGGCTAAATTCAGCATCTAATTAAGCATACATTGCTTGTTTTGATTGCATCACTTGCTACAAATGAGCTCAAAGAAAGCAATGTATACTTAATTAGATGCTGAATTTAGACAAGTGTAATAAGCCCTTTAGGTCACACTGTGCTATAAACTAATAAATTAGTTAAAAAATATATCATTATGATGTTGTGAATTTCTCTATTTGATTTTGAACCTTAATTCATTCGTATAGGGTTTGAAATAGGTTAAGTTTATAAGGCTGCAATCGGAATCAAATATTTTACATTACTGTTTTTTTTTTCAGGTCAATGTTCCTTTTTCAGAGGATACACACATACAATGTATGCAAAACACCAGTAGTGAAATAGATTATTTTGTCTCAGTTGGTTCTACCACGAGAATCGAAGAAATGTTAGAAAACCATCCTGTGAGTATTCACCTCTTTTCGTATAGATTTTCCAGTTATTTTTAATAGCCTTAGTATTCAACATACTTATATTTTTGTCACAGATGTTGGTTGGCGATATTAGTAGTAGAAGTTCTCCAAGTGTAATGCCTCAGGCACAGAGTAGTGAAATGTCAACACCAGAAAAATCCCAGTGTCCTGATACAGGTATTTCAAAGGAAATATTTAAAATAAATAAATTAATAATTTTGCGTAGGAATATATGAAATTCCGAAACCGATGAACTGGCAACTGTAATGGATCAATCTGGAGCAATTTGCGATTTTGCTTCATAGTAAGGCCGTATCTCAGCAACAGGTTGCTACATTTTGCCATATCGTCATACTTAGCGGGGATTAACAGGAATTGCGCAATTTTAGTTGCCCGGGTGTAAGCGTGCCTTTATGTTCATGGGTAAATTCATTATAAAACTCATCTTTAACATTCATAATGTTGAGGTCTGTTTGACTTTCGGGCGTTTTCTACTATCACTGACATAAAACTAATATTTCAGTAAGTAATAGTCCCGAATCTCCCGGTCAACGTTCGCCGCCACCTCGTTACGTATCTGGCATGCTGGCGTTGTGCAAATCCTGTGGTTATACCGGACTTGACTTCAGCCGCTGTCAGAGGTAAGTTGAAATCAATTTATTACTAACTCTGGGCCCTCCGCGTATTAATTCATTATTATGTTCATTTGGATTTATCATTGAAAAAGGATTCCTTTCTAAGTCTGACCCATCTCTTGAACTAATGAGACACAGTGGTAATTTTTGGAACTAAAAAAGTTTTCATACTTTTGACCACTTTGACAGATACTTTTGTATTACAAGTGGCTCCATCGTCACGGCTGTCACTGGGTCAGATATATATGGGTGACTTTACGTTTACGTATTCCCACACCAGATTTCCTTGTTGCAGGTGTAAAAGATTATTCACTGAAGAACCTAAAAGTGTTCCAATAGCAAGTAAGAAAGTAGAACAGAAAAAGAAGGAACCAGAGAAAACTGCATTAGAAAAACAAAAGTAAGTAAAACTTATTATGATGTAGACTTTACGTTCACAATGCATTTTCTAGGTATTATTCAAGATAAATAAGCAGTATCCAACTAAGTACCATTGCTAAACGCGATTGTTGAGCTGCTTGCCAACATTTTCAATTTAGCCGTGCAATCGAAACTGGTCTTACTTCGGGCATACGGTTGCATTACATGGCTAGATTAAGAATATTGGCAAGTGGTTCAAAAATCGCGGCTCGCGATAGTACATACTCTTATGAGAGGGTACAGCCCGATTTAAACTTTTTTGCGTCTCAGAACATCAAGCGAGGTGAGACGATGCGCAGTACACAATTTCTAGGGTGGGAGAGGGGAATTTGCGCGTATCGGCTAACTTCACGACCGCCATTAAGATTGAAACGAACTGTAGTTGTATGAGAGCAAGTAGAGAGTAACATATTGAGTACCTGCTTCTCTTGTTTCAGCATCTGTGGTGAAGGAATTAAATTGAACTTGTTAAAAACGACTATGAAGACTGTTAATAATAAAACGGTAAGTACCAATTTATAAGAATGAAAAGATACCTATTTTTTATTACGCCTTCGCCACCACAGTTATATGGCAGCTTGGGTTAAGTGATTATTGTCTGTTTATATATTAGCTATTCATGTTTAAGATCTCCAATATTTTAACTTTTTACTATAGAAAATATGTAAAACTTTAACTGTATCGCCATTAATATAAATTTAATACCCAGCCTGCTCAGGATAAGAAGCCACCGCGAGTGAGAAAACCTAGAGGGAAGCAGCCCGATCCTGAACCAGTTATACTCACATTGAGTTCAGATGAAGAGGATTCTAACAGCTCTATGCTGAGTAATCAGGTTTGTATTGTATTTGCTCTCTTCAATTTAATAATACAATAACTCTATCTACGGATTAGAATGTGCACTTTCTTAAAGCACATTTTTTTTATATTTCTGTTAAGTGTAAGTATAGGGTAATATTGAGTTTGAATTTATGATTTTCTTGTTGAGAAATAATAAATTGAACAACAAATACATACTAAACTCAGTAGTATTTTAGGTGCAAACTTGCACCTAAAATATTGAAATGCACTCAAAAGTGCATTTCAGTATTTTTGGGCACCCCAAAAATACTGAAATGCACTTAGTATTTTTGTGGGTTAAGTTAGTTTTTTTTAATAATTAATAAACTAATTAGATTGATTGCCTTAAATATAGTGGATAAGAGCTTCTATGTAAGCATAACCTGTATTTGGAAGCCCACTCTTCCTATAATAAGTATTGTAACATCGAGGCAGTATGGTATTTTAACTATTAGTTACAGTACAGTAAGACAAATTACGAATAGAAGAATAAACAAACAGCTCACCCAGCCCTACGATTACAGACATTAGAAATTAAATACAACCCTTTTCTATTTACCTACCAATATGTCGCCCTAATGCATATTTACTGAGGCCAAAGTCGTGGGAAGACTGAGTATAGATTAATATTATTATGTTTTATGTTATTCAACTTACACTTTGTTACAGCATGAACAATCTGTAAATATGAAAGAGCCATCATTGAGTGAAATTGAAGGTGGCACACCAGACAGCGGCATTGGAATGGACCATGATGGTAAGTTGCATGTTTTAGACATTTTAAGAGATTTTATTTTAATTTGCATTGGAATGATAGATATAATAATTAATGTATGAAGAAAAATGGTAAGTCCATCTTGACCTTGTGCTGAGTTGTGCTTGTATTAAAGCTGTAGCTAGAAATGCAATTCTTCGGTCTGTAGTAACATTTGATGATCCCGACCAAGGTGACTGATCACCCGTCCGGCTTCGCTGGTGTCCCCCCTCTAAATAATAATAAACATTTGACACAGATTACTAAATAGTTACTATGTAACAGATAGTTCACTCCGCTAAGTCATTTAAATAAATAGCAACTCTAACTCTAACGCAATAAAGTAGAATTCAGCTTGTACGGCGCAAATTACGAACGGCCACTCGTTGCATCTCTTTCTATCGCATATATTCTAGCTCTTTTGCGGACCTAATTTCTATGGATTTACACCGCCGGCGTTGCCGCTGCTTTTTCGAGCCGACACGGGGAGTGAAATAGGCCTCATTTGATGAAATTTAAGTGTTTGAATTTTGGTCGCATCCGCCTCTGTGATCTAGTGGTGTGGTACACACCATCGGTATCAGACCCCGAGGGCCCGGGTTCGATTCCCAGTGGGGGGTACATATTGTATTTGGTTTGGTTGTTGGTAGGACTGACACTCACTTGCAAGAAAGATTTTTATCTTTTTAATGCCACTTTAAACCCTAATGCTTCATTAAAGCATTGCAAGAAAGAAAATAAGATGCATTTTAAAGCTCCTTTAAAATTTAAATAAGTGTCAAACTTATCTAATGAAGTGTCAAACCACTCATTATCGGTATTTTGTCTTCGAGCAACACGGGTCTTCCGTCCCGGAAGGGAGTAGCCTTAGCGAGTTTAGTCTATTTAAATAGTTCTGGCGTTTTTTGGGGGGGGGGGAAATGTGCACACAAGTGCAATTCTGTATACTTACATACAAAAACAATACTGTAAAGACGACACTAACACATAAAAAATGAAACAATACAGCGACAATTTCGTGTACGGATGAGTCAAAACTCACTCACACATTGCCTCGTTTTGAACGTAAATAGGGCTGGCCTCAACTGTCGATGCAGCAATATCGATAAATTTCAATTTCGAAAAAAGGACTAAAGGTAATAAACTGAAACATTTTACATAATTATTAAATATTATGTTTATTTATCGGTTAAACAATTATTACTTAACTAGTGGATCTTCGTGGTTTTACCCGCGTGGTACCCGTTTCCGTCGGAGTGTCGGGATAAAATATAGTCTAAAGCCGTCCTCTCTAAATTGACTATCCAACACGAATATAATTTTTCAATTCGGTTCGGTAGTTCCTGAGATTAGCGCGTTCAAGCAAACAAACAAACTCTTCAGCTTTATAATAGAGGTGTAGATTTCTAATAATTATTATTTGGTATTTATGTAGGATCTTACTAACAGCTTTTGATATTCTAATATATAAAAATCTCGTGTCACGGTGTTTGTGGTTGCGCTTCTCTAAAACGGCTCGACCGATGTTGATGTTTTTTTTTCTTAGTTATGGTAGGTACGAGAATAGGAATAAAACTAAATTTTATACCGCTATCGCTACTGATGAGCTGTTTTGTAAGAGTGTGACCACATAAGCCGTGACACGATATTTTAAAATATTAAAATTCAAAATTGCTATTTAAGTTAAGATTACAACACTTGTGAACGTCAAAGAAGCTACGTCATCGGTTCGCAAATCCTACGGCGGGAGACCTTGCGAGAAGAACCGGCAAGGAAACCTTTAAGAGCAATCTTTTTCTCCCTATACAGAGTCGTCTAATTGAAAAATGTCCTTCACACATTAGTAAGGTCACTTTCCATCACTATAGAATACTTACTTAATTTAAGTTGTTACATTTGCTCTTATATATTGTATAATGTAACAGTAAACAAATTTTCAACTAAACAAGAAATCTAATATATGTCAACATGTTAGGCGTAGCTGAACTTGTAGATCCAGCAGTGTTGTATGTAATGTAAGATGGTTCAATGGGTAATGAATGGTTCTGGAAAATAAATATAACAATGAAATGCTATTTTGTGACTTTATTGTTACACCAAGTATACTTAGAAGACTTGTGGCACAAATGCAGTCTGGTATTAAACTTAGTATTGAATTCTCCGCTAGTATTCTCCTTTTGTTTGGAAGGGCTTGAAAATCGGATGTACCTAATGAAATGGGTCGAGCAAATTATACTAGTTCGCTTGACATCCCAGGTTCGCTTATTATTGCAAAAACATTTCCATAAATTTCTTATTTTGGATTTGTAGGGAAGCTGTAAACACAAAAAGTGTGATAAATAAACAATGAATTCAAAATGTTTCATCAGATTTAATTAAAATAAAATAGGCCGCTGTGGTCGTAATCGATCGGATGGGCCTATTATTTTTATAACGTACTAGCAGATCCTCGCGGTTTTACCCGCGTGGTACCCGTTCCCGTGGGAATATCGGGATAAAATATAGCCTATGTCACTCGGGAAGAATGTAGCTTTCTAATGGTAAAAGAATTTTTGAAATCGGTCCAGTAGTTTCGGAGCCTATTCGATGCACACAAACAAACAATCAAATCTTTCCTCTTTATAATATTAGTATAGACAATCTACATCGCAGTGTATTTATACATGATGGTACGGAACCCTCAGTGCGCGAGTCTGACTTGCTCTTGATCGGTTTAGTTTTATTCTAATTAAATGCTAGGTATTACTCAATAATAATAACGTACTAGTACTTATAGTTCATATAAAACCATAATAACAATCATTTGAACATGAGAATAAATAACGTCTCGTCGCGTCGTCGCCAGCCGCCACTCAAATTTATCGACAAACATTATGACAAGTAACGGTTACATCACTGTGTTGTCCATCGTCGGCGAGAAGTCGGATTTATCGCGCGACCGATCTGAACTTAGTATAAACCGGTCGAACTTACATGACACCTGCAGGTTATACCCGTCCCTCTCACTCTCCGGGCATGCGGCATCGATTGCAAGAGACGGGTATAACCTGGGTGACATGTTGGCTCGACCGAGTTATACGGGCGAGCGGATCTGTTGTTGCTGAACAAATCCAACAACTACAACAAATAAAATATGCGATTTTGGTATTTAAATGTAATTAAATAGCATTAATACGAAAGTATATAATAAATATACTTTCTTGTGAAATGTTACACCATCTTTTTGTTATCTTGATGTTCCAGGCCTTTTTTCTACAGCAAAAAAGTGGGCTATTCGGCATTTTTAATAGAGCGGCGTTCACTTGCGCGACTGGATTCGGTCTATGTAGAAATCTGAGTGCAACTAGTTTTTATATACGCCAATGCCCATTTGGGCTAGTACTTTGACAGAGGGGAAATGCTTCATATGCCTACTCCCTTCCGAGACGGAAGGCCCGCGTTGCTCGAAGTATTTTGTATTGCACGAAGCGAGTTTAGCGCATCAGACCTCATTAAATTAAGGTTTTGAGGTTATAATTTTTAATGGGTCGACGACGGGCCATTAAACCAATTTCACGTCGTGTTTAATTTCTATTTTCGTTGAAAATGTCGTTGACCAGCCTATCGTCGTTGTCGGAACCAGAATATGTTCCTCGGCGCCGCCGCCAGATCCCGGATGGAATGAATTTAGTCGAAAAACATGACGGAGACTAATTCCGGCTGCGGTACCGAGTCTCCTTGACAGCGCTGCAGCTTCGATACCGCCTCAATCTGGAGCCACTTACCTACCGGCAAAAAAATAAGGATATGGACATGGGCTTCATTTTTAAATATCAAATGAAGCCCATTTCCATACCTATCCATATTTTTTAGTTGGAAGACCCCCTGATCGGTTTGCGATTCTTCGCGACGGGGTCCTACCAGATGGTACTAGCCGATCTGGCATCACTTAAAAATTTAACATCTGTGCGATCAGCCCTTGTAAACACTACATTCTCCTAGAATGTTAGTTGGTGATTTTTCTTTTAAATGTAAATTAAGAAATAAATAAAATCATACAGTTTTAAGTATTTAATTTTTATATAAAGTTTAGGTAAGTAAATAGTTACATTTACTGCATTTATGAGAGTTTTTGGAACAATCTTTGGCATACCAAAATACAATCAGTGACCAATTTAACAACTTAAAATAACCCATAGATATCTAAACCCTGTTAAAAATTTCCAATTTCTTCTTTAAATTTATACTTTCATATTACATTTAGTCCGCTCAAAGAATACTCCAAAAGCAGGTGTAGAGTGCGTGAGCTGGAACCTAAGAAATTTCTTCAGAAATTTGTTCAGGATGCTTAGAGAGTAAACATACTAAAAATCCCCGCCTCTAGGAGGGGCGCCGGAGTGGGGGGAGGGGGTTAAAGTTCCCACTTTTGAGTTTTTCTCTAATATCTTAAAAACGGTGCGTTGTAGGGAAAAAGTGTCTTCCACGTAATGAAAGCTAATAAAATTTCCTACAACTTTTGTCCTACACATTTTTTCGGATTCGCAACCATTTTTGAACTACACGTTCTGGAAAAGTGAAATTTTTCGAAAAAAGACGACTTATCAAAAACTACCTGCCTGCTACTTCAATCGTGTTATTTCGGGATAAAAAATAGCCTGCATGGTAATCCAGGTCCTAATACGTCTACATACCAAATTTCATACAAATCTGTTCAGCCATAGAGCAATCGAAACATTTTTCAAACTTTTTTATTTTATATCTTCATCCGTTTAGGCCGTGACTCTCAGTCCGCTGCTCTTTAACACTGTCATGGATCATCTTACGAGACAGTGTCAAAAGCCTTTGCCTTGGAACATTCTGTACGCTGATGACGATGTTCTGATTTCTGACATCATAGAAGACCTCCAGCTAAATTTTAATTCCTGGTTTGAGGCACTAGAAACAAATGGCCTAAGGATCAGTAGGAAGAAAACAGAATCAATGTCATGCATTTTTGATGGTGTCACCGAATCAAGTAAATGCAAGATCTCAATAGGTAACACATTTATACCACCTGTGACCCAATGTAAGTATCTGGGATCTATACTTTGCAGCGATGGCCAAATCGATAATGATGTTACTCACAGAACTACAACTGGATGGATGAAGTGGAGACAGCTCACAGGCGTCATGTGTAACAGAAAAATGCCTCTTAAAATCAAAGGGCAGCTATATAAGACAGCTATTAGACCAGCTATGCTATACGGGTCCGAATGCTGGGCTACTAACAAAAACCACCTAAATAAACCTCACCAGCAGAAATGCGTATGCTGCGCTGGTCAGCGGGCGTCACACTATTAGACAAAATCTGAAATGAGTACATCAAAGGAAGTTTCAAAATCGCACCTATCGTAGAAACGGTTAAGGAGAAACGCCTGAGATGGTATGGACACGTTCAAAGACGAGACCGAGACGACATGGTGAAGCTTGCCCTAGACATACCAACGACGAAACGTTCGCGTGGAAGACCACCCGCCACATGGTTGACAACGATCGAAAAAGTTCTAAAAGATGCTCATTTAGATAAGGACGCAGCACAAAACCATTCTAAATGGAAAATGCGAACAAGGAAGGCCGACCCCCCAAGTAAATGGGACCAGGTCTAGTAGGAAGAAGAATCCGTTGAGCCCTCATTTTCAGTGGATGGTTCTTGCTGGAGGGGCTCTACGTCATCTTCCACATCGTCTTCGTCAAGAGACACGCCTTTGAGACATTTCCCTTGGCAGTGGAGGCATGCCGCAGAACATTTGAGCATTGCTTTCCGACATCCACATTTGCCACTACCACAGACCTCCGGTGCGGGCGAATCTTCAGTTGTTATTGGCACCAGGCTGTCTCCTACATATTTCTAACCCCACTCTTGGGGAGGCAGCTCATTACCAAGCCACAGCTGCACTTGATGGTAGGTGCGCCGTGAATGCTGTTTAGCTGCGTTCTCAGTTGGTGGCAGGGAGCTGAAGTCAGGCTTAATCTTTGCCACTGATCTCATGAACAACTGAAAGCGGTACTGGTTGAGGGAAGTCAGTCTTGTTGGCGCCCCATATCATTTGAGAAAGCACATCTTCCCAGCGTCATCAACTTCACTGTGCGTGGAGGCGGGTGTAAAAGATCGCTGCTGCTTCTTTGATGATATCTGACTTCAAGTACAGTTTTGAGAGACCCACTTTGCTTCTTCTGAAAGTTGCAGTTGCAGATGCACGCTAAAAAACATTGATTTTTACTATTTCGGAGCGTGATGCTCGAAAACTGATGAGAATTTCGAAAAAGTGTATAGAATAAAAGTTGTAGGAAATTTTATTAGCTTTCATTGCGTAGAAGACACTTTTCCCTACGACGCGACGCATCGTTTTAAAGATATTAACGAAAAACTCAAAAGTGGGAACTTTAACCCCCTCCCCCCACTCCGGCGCCCCTCCTAGAGGTGGGGATTTTAGTATGTTTACTCTCTAAGCATCCTGAACAAATTTCTGAAGAAATCGCTTAGGTTCCAGCTCACGCACTCTACAACTGCTTTGTTGAGTGGACTAATTGTTGTTGCTGTCTTTGGTGTTATAGTTTTGAATGCAAAATATCCTGCATCCTGCATCCTGAAAATAAAGAAATGGGGATTGTATTTATCAACAAAAAGAAAGAGGCCGGATTGAAACATAGGGTTCTGTCCCTATGTTCCCTGTTGTAGATTAATTAAGATAAGACTACCTACTTACTTTTTTATGAGATCAGCCAATAGTGATTTTTCTTCAGAAGTATAGTTTGTACCTCGGACTCGTTTTTTATTTCGGTTTTCATACATTTTCACTAACAAAATAAAAGTTTCACCCGATTTTCACGACCAAAGAATTTGAAAGAAAAATATCAAAGTTGTCAACAAAGAGTAGAATAGAGTAGAAGAGAATAGAATAATATAAGTATATTCTTTGAGTATTCAAAGAGTATATTAATCACTCCGTTTTGTTGTCAAACCATAGGTATTAATGTGTCAGATGCGGCTAGTTTTCGGCCAATTTAAACACAAAATTTCATAGATGTATTATTCCTGTAGATGGAGCATAAAAATATGAACGATTCCTTCTATAATCGACTCGTCTCTCAAATGGCGACATTTCGTGTGTTAAAAAGAGATAACAATAGCCCAAAGTGCGTCTTAATGAGCTGCGCGCCACTTAAAAGTCAACGTCATATTTGTTTGTTAACCAGCTGGTTACAAATGCTTCAGAAAGAAAATCTTTTTTTGTAGTAAAATATAGAAAGATTTGATGGTGTGGTGCGGTAAATCTGTTGTTTGTTAAGAATGACCTGTACTGTTCCCGGTTATTCAAGCAGAGTGAGTGTTTTGAAAGAGAATAATGAACACATAATTATCATTTCAGAGGTAAGTCACACCCATTGTTTTGTGTTTTTGCGAACAAATTTTTATTGCTTACTGGTCCGTATTTGCAAAAACTAAATTGCTGTACGTGTATACACAGTTTAACATTAACTTGGTTGAAGAAAATCGGGTGTTTTTAGGCTAAAAATATATAATTTAAAGCCAATTGGGATTTTTTGACATTTGACCAACCTGATAGTGTTGTAGTCCGATTGTATTATGTAATATCGATAAAAAATTGTACTGTTAACAATTTTGGATTTAAACTTAATTTTTCTCAATTTTAAACAGATTTCCCACCGCCGCGCCGCCGTCGATGTAAAGGAAACGTGAATAAGAAACGTAAAAAAGGCGACGATTGGAGACCTTCGCAACAAACAAGAATATGCTCGATGCACTTATTAAAGCAAATTGTGGATTTATACTAAAAAAATTGAATACATTAAAGTATAAAAATTAGCGTGAAATCTGTATTTTTTACTTGATATCATTCAGCAGATTATTTAATTTAATAAATTGACTAGAAATCTCGTTCAGTTTTACGACTATACCTCCTAGTATAAAATAGTATAATTATCATCATTATCATATTAATGTCCTCACTGCTGGGCTATAGGCCTCCCCTGTGCATGAAAACACCACAGGTAGAACGGGCCAAAAGTGCCATAACCCACCACGCGAAGCCAATGCGGATTGGTGGGTGAGGTTAGACCAAGAAACTGAACAACTTTCTCTTTGGAGCATAGCATACGTCGAAATATAAAAAAAAATATTCTGCCACACTAGATCGATCAGCTGAGCGTGCGCTTTTGTCTGGAGGGAAGAATTTTTTGCCATATTTCGACCTATGCCGAAGTTTCATAGCATAAACAAAATTCTAAGGCCGTGAGCACTTTGGACACGATAAGTACTAAAAACTGACAGAAAAGCGGATTATGAACCGCCCAATTATATTAAGTCTCTAGCCGCATTGAAAAGCGCGAAGCGCTCTATTCAATGCGGCGTAGTTTCGATCAGCCGTATTGAATACGGCGTATCTTGAATCCGCCGCATTACAATGCGGTGCTGTTTTCCAATACAGCTAGTTTCTATGTAATACGGTGAAATATACAATACGCCTGCGATATATACATATGCGTTGTAATTTTATGTATCGCATTGCATTTAAATTATTTTTAATTTTTTTATCGATAACTTGTTATAAAAAAACCACAGCACTATCATTGCATCATCATCATCTAGCATTGCATAGTCAAAATGGAGACATTCACTAATTACGACGCAACAGATTAACATGTTGACAATTTGATAGTGTTAGAAGGGGTAAAGGATGGGTGAGCTATAGATTATTTTTGTGATCCATCTACAGGAATAATACATCTATGCAAATTTTGAATACTTATAAAACAAAACGCAACCATTCGTTCCCTTTTCCTTCCATTCATTTTTTAAATTTGTTATTGGCAACCATATATGTATGTACTATTACTGTAGATGGATCACAAAAAGAAGCTAAAACTCACCCATCCTTTACCCTTTCTAACACTATCAAAGTGTCATATCATAAGACAGAAAGAGACTTACAAATTAGTGAATGTCGCCATTTTGACTATGCAATGCTAGATAAAGTCATAGCGTACACTAGTGCTGTGGTTTTTTTTATAACAAGTTATCGATAAAAGAATTAAAAATAATTTGAATGCAATGCGATACATGTATATGTATATGTATGTCGCAGTAAGATAGAAAAAGCCGTGATATAGTTATATCCCTAGGGGTATAATTATATACCGGAAGATAGTTACACGAAAGCAACAAGAGTTCTGTGGTGTGGAAAAAAAATTACTACGAAATTTAAGGCGATCGCTTCGCTGCGCTTCGCTATCGCATACAATTATTTCATTAAACAAATCTAGTAATATAACTATATCACTAGTATTATAATTATATTCCTAGGAAGATAGTTATAAAAAGCGATTCCTTGGGTACTATCTTACGGTACATTAAATGTAAAAGTTTAAAATTTTTGATCTGTTCGATCATTAAAACCTTACATGGATTCGTTTTAATATTTTATTAATAAATATATATATATTAAAAATTTAAATCCCTGGGGATATAACTATATCACGGCTATAGCTATCTTACTGCAACATATATATCGCAGGCGTATTGTATATTTCACCGTATTACATAGCAACTAGCTGTATTGGAAAACAGCACCGCATTGTAATGCGGCGGATTAAAGATACGCCGTATTAAATACGGCTGATCAAAAGTACGCCGCATTGAATAGAGCGCTTCGCGATTTTCAATGCGGCTAGACTTGATGTAAGTAATTGGGCGGTTCATAAGCCGCTTTTCTGTCAGTTTTAAGTACTATTCGTGTGTGTCCAAAGTGCTCACGGCCTTAGAATTTTGTTTATGCTATGAACCTTCACCATAGGCCGAAATATGGCAAAAATTTCTTCTCTCCAGACAAAAGCGCACGCTGAGCAGATTGATCTAGTGTGGCAGAATATTTTTTTTATATTTCGGTTGTTCGTTGTTCAGTTTCATGGTATAAGCATACCCTTTAATTTTTAATCAGTTTTACGAACTGAACAAGATTTCTAATCAATTTATTACATTAAATAATCTGCTGAATGATATCAAGTAAAAAAAATACAGATTTCACGCTTATTTTTATACTCTTAATGTATTCGATGTTTTAAGTATAAATCCACAATTTTCTTTAATAAGTGCATCGAGCATATTCTTGTTTGTTGCGAAGGTCTCCAATCGTCGTCTTTTCTTACGTTTCTTATTCACGTTTCCTTTACATCGACGGCGGCGGCGGTGGGAAATCTGTTTAAAATTGAGAAAAATTAAGTTTAAATACAAAATTGTTAACACTTTAATTTTTTATCGATATTACATAATAAAATCGGACTACAACACTAGCATGTTGGTCAAATGTCAAAATATCCCAATTGACTTTAAAATATATATTTTTAGCCTAAAAACACCCGATTTTCTTCAACTAAGTCAATGTAAAACTGTGTATACACGAACAGCGATTTAGTTTTTGCAAAAACGGACCAGTAAGCTATAAAAATGTGTTCGCAAGAACACAAAACAATGAGTGTGACTTACCTCTGAAATGATATGTGTTCATTATTCTCTTTCAAAACACTCACTCTGCTTGAATAACCGGGAACAGTACAGGCCAATCTTAACAAACAACAGATTTACCGCACCACACCATCAAATCTTTAAAGCTTTTCTTTCTGAAGCATTTGTTAAGCAGTAATTTTAGCCGTAACACAGGTCCTTGGGAGTAAAAATTGACAAAATCTGAAAATTTATTGGATTTTTTAATTTTTAACAATGATCCGAAGGGCTTTCGAGGTGGAAAACTTGGATTTGTCATTACTATCTCATCACTACTAACTAACATACAAAAAAATCAGAACTATATCATTTAACGCAAGGCAAAATGTACGATTTCCATGGACTATACTAAGTGTAACCCGAAATTACCCATCATCTCTTATTTATTGTGGTTACTTTCTGTTTGATAAAACACACACTAGAAATAAAAAGAGGCCGTCACTGTCCCTTCACAAATTTTGTGTGACTCAAATCTAGAGTGTGTGCCAGATAACTCTGCGCGTGACTGGCGCGATTTTGGCGCTAGTTACAGTGCATTTTTTTTGTTCTAATGTTATAGAAAAGATTTATGATTTTCACCGCGCGCAGACTTATCTGACGAGCACTCTATCTATAGGTACCACCGACCTCTGGTAATAATAGAGGTCAGTGATAGGTACTAACTAATAATAAAAAGAGGAAAGATTAAATTTTTTGTTCGTAACGGATATAGGTATCTACCTACTCAAAAACAAAACCGATTTAAAATATTTATTTCATAAATTAGAAAGCTACATTCTCATGAAGTGACATAGGCAGTAGACTATATTTTATGCCAACATTCCCACGGAAACAGGTGCGCGGAGCCTCTAGTTTAACATCAAATTTATTACTGTTTTTATCTAAAATATTCATTAACCCTACTGAAAAGACTAAGGATGAAGATAAATTATTATAAAAGAAAATCGTGTACGTAATATTTACACGCTCACTCGATTAAATGGACGATTTATATCACAATATGTGATAACTTTATCACACACTTATGATAGGGAAATTAGGTATAATATTGATCCAATCTTCACTCGTTTCATTAGTAATACCACAGAATAAGCAACTTTTCATACAGTAGGCCGACGGAGACGTCTAGACAGGTCAATCGTGCGGGGTTTGCGGGGTGAGACGGGGGAGTGGTTGTCCCGAGTTACATACAACGCTGTTCATAGTAACTCGGGACAAGTCTTCCAGGGCTATCACGTCTTTATCGTTATAATTTATTTTTAAATTAATATTATGGTGCATACGACATGTAGTGTGAGTGAGTGCAAATCTTCATCTCGCTTATTAAAAAAAGGCAATTTCCAAAATCCAAGATGACGGCCAACTTTTTTGTATGCGGGCCGACTTTGATGAAACATGGTTTTTGGTACAATTTTGACAAGAAACCAACAACACAATGTCCGTCAACCCATCCGTCAGCGCAGACAACTAAGGTTGCTTTGTACGCTATTCTCTATTTTAAATAATCCTTTTTCACCTGATTACCTCTGCGATTCTCATGACCGTCAACTCCGCTCTTCCGATTGTTTAGCTCTCTCTACCCCTCTCTTCCACTCCGGCTACATGTCCGATTCCTTCTCACAGCAAGCTATCCGTCTTTGGAATGGTCTCCCAGACTCTATTAGGAGATCTCTAAGCAAGTTCTCCTTTAAAAAGAATGCTCGCGCTGTTCTTCTCGCAGGATTACGCACATGAAGTGGAATATCATATCAGTCATCATTCCTTTCTGTGTTCACTGTGTATTATTTATGTATATATTATAATTATTTGTATGTATGTAAAATATATTTTCATGTATATATGTATGTATGTATATAAGTATTTTTATATCTATTTATATTTTATATTTATATTAAAAATATAAATATAAAATATAAATATATGTTATATTATATGTTATAGTATTTTAAACGTATATTAGGTAATTGTATTCATTTTTAAATCAGAATTTTTTATTATTTTATTTGTACCGCCTTCGCTTGTCTCGTTTTTCCCAAAGGTTGGCTGGTAGAGAATGCTTTTAGCGTTAAGCCCGCCTTTTGTACTCTACTTGATGTAACTGTACAATAAAGTTTAATAAATAAATAAAAAAATAAAACAATGTCAAAAATAAAATAAAAAAACAAGATGGCGGCCAACTTTTTTTGTATGCCTATTTTGATCTTGCCTTTACCATGTCTTTACATTTTTGAACTCTGTGTCTTTGTAAAAAAACATGGCGGTCTATTTAAAAAAAAATGTGACGCGAGTTACAGAGGTAGAAATGGAAATAAGTTGTGCATTCCTGACCAAAAATTAACTTTATATTCAAAAAACTCTTTTTGTATGGCTATACGAGTTTATAATAAATTGCCAAATAACATAACGGATTTACCTCTCAATAAATTTAAAGGTAAATTATTTGGAATATTACTAGAAAGGACATATTATTGTATTAATGACTACTTCAATGATAAAACAATATGACATTTAATAATTTTGCAAAGGACATTGTATTTAGATTAATTTTTTTCTGTCATTTTACTTTAATTAATATATAAAATATTTTTTTTAAAGAATTAAATATTGTGACATTTAGACATTTAAATATTTGCACGTCGAAATATTCGACAGAATATGCGGAAAAAATATTATACCTACTATCTTGTATTGTACCATATTTATGCAAATAAATAAAAATTGAATTGAATTGATGAAATTTAGTTTCTGGTACTATTTAAATAATAAATAATAATAAAAATCTTTATTTCCATATTTAGTGTTTCACAAAATACATTTCTAGTCCCTACACTAGGCAAAGCCTGTACTGCACGCGTAGCATGAGCAATGGGACTCGAGTCGGGTGTAGATCGAGAAACCTATCTCTTGTCTACGACCTATGTCGATATGCCGAGCACAGTTTGACAGCGGGACTCGTTGTCTTGGGTGGAGAAAGCTATCTCGAGCTCGACAAAAATAATTGCCATTATTAAATAATTACCATTATTGCCATGTTTTAATATTTACCGGTTTTTAGTTACCGGTCTTATTTTTACATAGTTTAGGAGCAATGGATAACGTTCTGAATGATTTCTATTCTTTATTTTGATACATTATTTTACTCTGTCCTTTTTTCGGCGCAAAAGACATTTATCCAAGTTCGTATTTACTGAAAAAGTATCAAATTGATGTGACAGATGAAAGAAGTGAAAAATTTGGGAGTTTTGCGCGGGAAGCAAAAAGAAAAGGACGGGCTTTGTAAATTAGTTCTTTGTGGCTTTTATTGTGTTAGTGTGGTGGAATTAGTGCAATAATGTGCCATTAATGAAGAACAATGAAGTAAAAGTGAGAAATAAAGTAAGGCGCTCTGTACGATTCATATTACTATCCCCGCGTAAAACTCATGAGCATTGAAAGTGTGAACCACCCACGCATTTTAATGAGTTAGGTTAGGTTAGCAAGAAAAGAAGGAAAAATAATAGGAAAGAAAAAAATACTAAAGACATAATAATCAAGCAAGACTAATGACGAAGCAGTATAGTCTCAGACCCTAGCCTGTTCCTTTTGGAAGAAACTAAAAAAAAACCTTCTTTCCCCTGACTGCGATGTTGCCAATGTAAATTTGTCAGTTGCCGTGTCGTGTCAGGGAAATTACCGTATACCGGGGCGGAAAATAAAATATAATCGTATTTTGATACAATTACTTGCACGAAGGCTCCTTTACATTTGCATAACAGTAGCGAGTTAACTTACGGTCTTGGCGAGTAAAGTTCTTATCATCGTTTGGACAGGGATTTGCCAGTTAAGTAATAACTTAACGATTAAGTACAGAGAATAGGATGCGGTTCTATTTTTTCGGTAAGTCGAGTGCAAGTCCACCCCGCCCGTGCGTCTTCCTCACCCCGCCAACTAAACTCGCCGCGCGTGTAGACGGGCGAGTTTAGTACAGTTCATAAGTTTTCAGGTTGCAACGTGTTTTGTTTTAATAATTTTCTTTCTTGAAGTTGATTTGTTTTGAGTTTGAGTTTTAAATCACAGCACGATGAAGTGGTCGGAGGAGACAACATTAAAGTTCGTCAAGGAATGTTTAGGACATGATTACCTATATAAATATAAGACTAAAAGCGATGAATAAGAACAAATTAGCTAGAGATGCTGCATAAGAAAAAGAACAATAGGCACTACTGCCCATACGACACAAGAAAAGCTGTAAAATAAAAAACGAAATCAAACAATACTCTTATACATTTTATATTTTTATTGGTTTTTTTAAGTTAGAACTTTGAATGACAGGTCCCACTTATCTGTAGAGACGAAAATGAATCTTTGTACATTCGCGAAGATAATTTAAAATTCTTTAAGGTCCTCATCTGCCAGTACCATAAGAAGTTGATTGCTTGCGCCCCGTGTTTCTCTTCTTGCTATCCACTTTCTTTCCTAGGTATATGCGTTTAGGTCTATTCCTTTCTATTACAATTTCATCTTCAATATCTTCCACAAGAAAAAGCACTATTAATTCTTTGATTATCACACGTAAATTGATGATGATGATGATTTTCCGATTATGACACCTAATAATTCTTCGTCCATTTTTCTGAATCTACTGATACTTACCTATGTAAAATAACCAACAACTGTTGTCTTTGTCGCGGAGCGGATACTTCTTCTCGGAACGGCAACTTATGACTACTTACTCGCCTATACGTTTGGACGCTACTTACAACTTACTACTTGTTACTTAACTGACTGATTTCTTAACTCTCTACTGTACTTATGCAAATGTAAATCAGCCTTCAGAGCTTTCGAAAATGTCGTATTTGTATGAAAACTTTTGGCATAAGCTGTCTACGTACCACGGTTACCTTTTAACCCCGATTGCTGTATAATCCGGCATTTACCGTACCACGTTGGCAACACTGGTAGAGATATCTTTCTCGACTACTCAACGGGTAGAAGACAAAGAACTCCGTCTCAACTGTCAAATTAAATGTCAATTGAAGAGAAAAGTGGTCGTCGTGCTCGCGACCGTAGAGTTTTGTCGACTTTTGACATTACACGAAGACTCGACAAGTTTCTCGAGTTGGTCATGCTCGCACCGACAGTTTCTCGATCTTGACCGGACAAAAGTGACATTTCGGGGTAGACAAAGCTTCTCTCGAGGCCGTCATGCTACGCGTGCTGGAGGGAAATTAAAAGATTGACAATGGAATGATACGGCAAAACAGAAACAGATCAACAATGTTAAATCTAAAATATATTATTACAAGAGATTCCAAAAAAAAAAAAATTAAAACACTCAAATATTGTGGATATTAAAACGTGTGTGTGAGTGTGTGTGTGTGCGTGTGTATGTGTGTGAGGGTTGTGAGAATGAGTGTTCGTGCGCGTGATATATCTGCAGCCTTATTCAATAACCCTAAGACAGGCTTCAGTTTCCAAGTAACTCCACTTGGATATGAAATTTGTGATAACTACTTTGGCTTCTCTTACCGTGCAACGTTTTTTATTGCAAAGATTTGCAAATTTATTATATATGAACGGAGAAAGAAAGATTCCGAAACGGTGCGCAAAAGAAGTAGCCTTGCGGGTTTGGGGCAACCTGAAGATACGTTTTTTGGACAGCTCGTCGTAATCATCAGAATTTTGACACGAAAACAACAACGCAATGTTAAAAGTAAAAAAAAATCCAAGATGGCGGCCAACTTTTTTGTTAGCAGGCCGATTTCGATGAAATTCAGTTTCTGGTACTATTTTGACAAGAAAACAGCAACGCAATGTTAAAAATATTAAAAATCCAAGATGGCGGCCAACTTTTTTGTTTGTGAGCCGATTTTGATGAAACTTGGTTTTTAGTACAATTTTGACAAGAAAATAACAACGCAATGTCAAAAATAAAAATAAACCAAGATGGCGGCCAACTTTTTTTTTGTAAGCCGATTTTGATGAAACTTAGTTTCTGGTACTATTTTGACAAGAAAACAACAACGCAATGTTAAAAGTATAAAAAATTCAAGATGGCGGCCAACTTTTTTGATTGCAAGCTGATTTCGATGAAACTTAGTTTCTGGTTCTATTTTGACAAGAAAACAGCAACGCAATGTTAAAAATATAAAAAATCCAAGATGGCGGCCAACTTTTTTGTTTGTGAGCCGATTTTGATGAAACTTGGTTTTTAGTACAATTTGGCAAGAAAACAACAACACAATGTTAAAAGTATTAAAAAATCCAAGGTGGCGGCCAACTTTTTTGTAAGCAGGCCGATTTCGATGAAATTCAGATTCTGGTACTATTTTGACAAGAAAACAACAACGCAATGTTAAAAGTATAAAAAATCCAAGATGGCGGCCAACTTTTTTGATTGCAAGCTGATTTCGATGAAACTTAGTTTCTGGTACTATTTTGACAAGAAAACAGCAACGCAATGTTAAAAATATTAAAAATCCAAGATGGCGGCCAACTTTTTTGTTTGTAAGCCGATTTTGATGAAACTTGGTTTTTAGTACAATTTTGACAAGAAAACAACAACACAATGTTAAAAGTATTAAAAAATCCAAGATGGCGGCCAACTTTTTTGTTTGCAGCCCGATTTCAATGAAACTCAGTTTCTTGTTCTATTTTGACAAGAAAACAGCAACGCAATGTTAACAATATAAAAATTCAAGATAGCGGCCAAATTTTTTGTTTGCGTGCCGATTTCGATGAAATTCAGTTTCTGGTACTATTTTAACAAGAAAACAGCAACGCAATGTTAAAAATATAAAAATCCAAGATGGCGGACAAATTTTTTGTTTGCTGGCCGATTTCGATAAAATTTAGTTTCTGGTACTATTTTGACAAGAAAAACAACGCAATGTTAAAAGTATAAAAAATCAAGATGGCGGCCAACTATTTTGTTAGCAGGCCGATTTCGATGAAACTCAGTTTCTGGTACTATTTTGACAAAAAAAACAACGCAATGTTAAAAGTATAAAAAAATCCAAGATGGCGGCCAACTTTTTTGTTAGCAGGCCGATTTCGATGAAACTCAGTTTCTGGTACTATTTTGACAAGAAAACAGCAACGCAATGTTAAAAATATAAAAATCCAAGATGGCGGCCAAAGGACATTGGCCAAATTCCAAAGTACTTGGACCTGATTTTAAATGTCCATGGGCATCTTAAATATTGTATTAATCATAGACCTAATAATATTTAAATCACTTTTGTAGTAGATATCATTTAAAACTTCAGGAAAGAGAGATATTCCATTTTTTTATATTTTGAGGTTAGGAACAAATGATTTTACATTTTAAATCTTCCAAAATGAATATTAAGGATCACGGCCGCACTCAAAGACGTCAACTTTACTACTGCCCAAGGTGTTCAACAAACTGAATTTAATCGAAATCGGCCAGCAAACAAAAAATTTGTCCGCCATCTTGGATTTTTATATTTTTAACATTGCGTTGCTGTTTTCTTGTCAAAATAGTACCAGAAACTGAGTTTCATCGAAATCGGCCTGCTAACAAAAAAGTTGGCCGCCATCTTGGATTTTTTTATACTTTTAACATCGCGTTGTTTTTTTCTTGTCAAAATAGTACCAGAAACTGAATTTAATCGAAATCGGCCAGCAAACAAAAAATGTGTCCGCCATCTTGGATTTTTATATTTTTAACATTGCGTTGCTGTTTTCTTGTCAAAATAGAACCAGAAACCAAGTTTAATCAAAATCGGCTCACAAAAAAAATTGCCCGCCATTCTGGATTTTAATATTTTTAACATTGCGTTGCTGTTTTCTTGTCAAAATAGTACCAGAAACTGAATTTCACCGAAATCGGCCAGCAAACAAAAAATTTGGCCGCCATCTTGAATTTTTATATTTTTAACATTGCGTTGCTGTTTTCTTGTCAAAATAGAACCAGAAACTGAGTTTCATTGAAATCGGCGTGCTAACAAAAAAGTTGGCCGCCATCTTGAATTTTTTAAAACTTTTAACATTGCGTTGCTGTTTTCTTGTCAAAATAGGTACCAGAAACTAAGTTTCATCAAAATCGGCTTACAAACAAAAAATTTGGCCGTTATATTATGATGTTTTATAAATACCATATGCACGAATGGACCTTCAGTTGTATTCCTTCAAGTTATCTAAGTAGCTAAAGATGGAAAGCTGAATTCCGTATCTGATAGGATATTTACAACAATTTATCATAATCACCATGTAGTTTCTTAAGCTACTTCACTAAAAATCGAAAAATAAAACGTTTTTGAAAAAAAATGTAACCGCCTTCAAAACGTAACTTCAAACAAAAATTAACAAACACTAAAAAACGTAAAAAATAATAAGATTTTTTAATTTAAAGGACGATGATACGTGACTTTTTCTAATTTATCTTGGTACTTACTGGACTGTTTGAAGTCGGTGCCAAGCCAAAAAGAATAAGAACGAAATATACTGAGTGAAATAACTAACATATAAAAAAAACCCGGTCCCAAGCGTGAGGTGTAGGACGTAATTACCTCAATACGTATAAGATGGCACCGACTTCAAACAGTCCAGTAAGTACCAAGATAAATTAGAAAAAGTCACGTATCATCGTCCTTTAAATTAAAAAATCTTATTTTTGTTTTCGTTTTTTAGTGTTTGTTAATTTTTGTTTGAAGTTACGTTTTGAAGGCCGTTACATTTTTTTTCAAAAACATTTTTTAAGATGCTATGTTACTTATAATAAATAAATGCTTATAGTGGGCGATTTTCTGAAAGCTCGCTCACTAGATGGCGCTGTCCCACCTATGCAGTTATAGCATCTACACACGTTCCGATCCGACCGCCGATTTGGTCTGACGTGTGTAGCGTAGTCGTCCGACCATAATTATTATTATTCGTGTTTGACGCGGTCGGCCGGATTTGGTTCGCACGAACTTCACTTCCTACCATATCGGAACGTGTGTAGGCTTCCCAGCGGACCAACTTGGCAGTGTTGACAATTTTGGAGGTTTTCCCCTAGATTTAGGGAGAAAATATGTAAAAGCGGAAATATTTAAAGCAGGTAAATTACGTTTAAGGGATTTTCAGAGGATTCAATTTAATGCTCGTTCATGAGTTTTACGTAGGACTGAACGAAAGAAAGGTTTAAATATGGCCATTTATGAAAAGATTCTATTTATCTATTTGTTTTTTTAGAATATTTTGTTTAAAAACTAGCAATTTGTCGTAAAACTAAATATATACAGGGTAATTTTTTTATCACTGCACAAATTTTTAGGATCGACTCAGACTCGATAAGTGAACAACTTTCTCCTAGAAACATGGGTCGAAATACGACAAAAATTTTTGGACTTCCCATACTAATTCGATCACGTGATCAGTTCGATTTGTATGAAAGGTCAAAAATTTTTTGTCATATTTCGACCTATGTTTCTAGAAGAAAGTTGTTCACTTACCGATTCTGAGTCGATCCTAAAAATTTGTGCACTGATAAAAAAAATATCCTGTATAAAAAGGGCATAACACCTTATCAATAAGTGCTGCTTTTAGTAAATATTTAGCATGTTTAGTATTTTAATGAAAATAACAGAAAATTAAAAAATAATGAAATTGTTTTTTTATAGTAATAAAACATTAAAACCCGATAATATTTTACTTTCTAATTTATTTATTGCAAGCAAATTGATGTTTTCAGTATTTATAAATAATAATAATATTGGGAGATTAGCAGTGGCTGGCAACACTGCAACAACGGCTAGAGGTCGGCCAGACCAAATCGGAACGTGTGTAGCTCCGACCGATTTGGTCTGGCAGATTTGGTTTGAACGTGTGTAGGCGCGGATCAGATCTGCAGTGAAGTTCGCCCGCACCAAATCGGCGGTCGGATAGGAGCGTGTGGAACGGAACGTTATAAATTTTACTTTGACGTGACTTTTGTTACGTAAAACGGAACGTCAGACAGATGTTATTTATTTACCTTAATCTTTAAATTTACCTATTTCGTTTCTGTTCCTTACAGTAGTACCTATCAGTACTTATTTAATTAATTTTAAGTTTCCTTTGGGTTTTTAAAAGTAAATAATTTAAATATGATTCATACCAATGTACATACTTCGTTCAACGCCATCTAGTGAAGCTTTTGGAAGCTTTTTTTTTTTAAATGGCCTCAGAATATCGCTCGTGTAAACTACCTTAATTCATATATTGGTACTGTGTTGCCATTTAAAACTTGAAATTTAAATCTATGCTGCCAGATAAAAATAAAAGATTCCTAAAAAAACGAAAAAAAAACTTCATCCTTACTGCAAAACTAAAAAAATATTTTATCAACTGTATCGATTACTGAATCGATAATATTCAATTCATAAACAGTCACTGACGCATTACATCACTACTAACACTATTTAATCTGTGTTGAGTTTAGCACGTCACTAGCACAAACATGGCCGTCAAATTTCGTTTCTGTCAGTAGAATGTCGCAGTGGGCTATCGTCGCGTTGAATTTCGTATTGGTAATTAGTGACTATTCAGAACTGAAAACGTAGACAGGACTTACGCACGTTTCAAAATGTATAGCGATGGTTTTCGAAAAGGTAGGTTCGATACCAACTACGTAACGTACATATACATTTTTCGTTTGTCGTACAAACATGCCGCTAATACGTATATTACTCTTGGGATTGTTTCGTTTCGCATTTATATTCTATGTGATTATACTGTTTACTTGATGTTCTCCAATATGTTTTACCATTTTCCACAGTTTGAAATTTATACAGGAGCACAAACAAATAACCCCGATCTAATCCATTGTTGCCGAATGTCAATCCATGTTCAGTCCATCTCATTTATTCTAGTACAAGTGTTCAAGAATTAAGAATTTGAAATGTTCACTGGTTAGTTATTATTCAAAAACAACACTACTGGTCAGAGGAAAGATATAAGACAAGTTTTGGACATTATGTACTCTTTAATACAAATTTGAAGTAATAAATATCATTACTCAAACTAATAATTATGCAATTTTGAATATTTACCTAGTATAAGCATTCAATTTCAACCGTAAATTAATTTAGTTTTAAAAATTAAATCAATAATTCTCTCTTTACTGTAAACAGCTTAGGATTAGGATTTATAACCTAATAAAAATGAATTGTCCCTGAAATAGGTTTCTCTAAGAACCTGGGATACTGGGTAATATGCCAAACCTTATCTTCCTTGTCAAAGAACAATATGTTCATTGAAAGGGTAAAGTAATCATTGTTTTATTGTTATCTAAGCTAAAATAACATTGATTAAGTGCCTGTTTCACAATGTCTGATTAAGAGATACTATCCAGTATAATTGACAGTTTTAGGTGGACTATCTGTCAAGTAACAGATAATGAGAACTTACTTAGACATTGAGAAACAAGCCCTTAATATAATTAAAAAATTTGAATAAAAAGTTATTTAAAAATATATCTAGGTTCCAAAAAAAAATATAATTAAACCTAAGGTAAATTTTGATTTACACATTGTTACAGATCACAGTCGGGATAATAGTAATATGCCAGCTCTTCAAGGAGTCATTACTGCGCTTAACTGTAGAACAATTCGTATCGGTTCTTACAGATACACTCCAAAAGAAAGGGTAAATTTTTCATTTAGTAGTTATAGCCAGTATTTTGCATGTTAATTGACAACAATTTTATCTCATCACCACCTCCTTGGTTGAGTGGTGTGCGCACTGGCGTTCTATATTTTTTTGTGTCTAGATGTATGTGGTGGTAGAACCTGTTGCGGTTTCTAGTTGCCATAACACAAGTGCTTAAGCTACTTTGTTTGTTATTGGAGCAATGTATGTGATGGTGTCCAATATTTATTTATTTATAATTCTTTTACATGTTTATTTTCTCAGGTATACATATCAAATAAAGGCATTAAAATTGTTGCGCCATCCTTAAAGAATGAATCTAAAGATGTAGCTCTCCAAATTCAGTTGAAAGAGGTTGTAAGAATATTAGTTCATTTTGGCAAAGGTTTACCAGTAATTTTTTTGTATACAATGAGCAAATGTGGAGCCTACATAAGGAAAGTACTTGATATGAGTGAAGATTCAGGTGAGTTATTTATTGCTAATTCATTAAATTACCTTTAGTGTCTTATCTCAATTCTAAATGCCTTGATTATTACCTAACTCATTCACTGAAAAAAGACTGAAAATGAATAAAATTTTGTGAAAGCTCATATTCTTGCAGAATGATAATTCAAATATACTCCAAAAAAAGTTTGTAAGCAATATTAAGTAAGTAATAGATATAAATTTGACTGATTTTTATCAATTAAATAATCTTAAGAGTTTCTTACAGGTCCATATTACAATCCTATGTCCAAAATAGACCCATACAAACGGATAACACTTTTACCAGATGTAATAACAGATGAAGCAAAATTAACGCTAGAATCGTTATTTGGTAAAGTAATGGATGAATTGAATGCCAGAGAAGCGAATGATATTTTAGTTAGGACATGTCCTAAAGAAAGCAATAATGTCACAAAGATGGCAACCAGATCACTAAGTGCTTCCAGTACTTCAGGAGCTAAAAGGTATATTGCTGAGATTTCATTAATAAGTATTTTAAAATACATCCTTAATTTTTAAATACATAAGTAGTTCAAATAATATTTCAGGCTTTAAAAATTTCTATCAATATAAATCACTTTTATTTTTGGGTCAGCCACAAAATTGTGATATAAACTGTTCCATACATTTTGGTTGAGTCTTGACTTTTATCGCGATATCCTGGCCCCATAAAAAAATGGTTTGTGACACATTAACCCACTTGTTCCTACTGTGTCTTTAACACCATATTTCAAAAATTCTAGGACATTATGAGGGTAGAACATTCTATTGTGTCGCATTAAGCTCTCAAGACTGTAGGTTGCTATTGACAAGTACTAATTGAAATTTGTAATTAATGTATGTTTTGTAAAAGTTATATTTCGTTCGTCAACTGTCAACAGTCAATGGAAGCTAACCTGCTCCCAAAGATTTATTCAGTTTTGTGTCTAAATAGTGAAAAAGTGTCTTTAAAACATTACCAAAGTGCAAATCATAATCCGTGAACCAAGTGATATCGTTATTCGCGTGTGAAACACAAAAATACAACTATAAATAGTGATTTAAAAACCCAAAGTGACAATCTAAAAATTCCGAGTTTCCAAATACCCTCATTAAATATCACAATTTTTTTTTTCTTTTTCTTTGTCTTTGTTTGCATTCAGAAATCGACAAGTATGAAGAGAAGTGACCCAGAGTAGTGTGTACACTTAGAAAAAAAAAAATTGCTGATAAACAACTAAAACTACCGGAGGTGGCTGACCAGGCCTTCGGTAAGAAAAATGCTACTGGTGAAAATACAAAATTGGGAAATCTCTTCAGTGCATCAGCAAATACTGAAAGAGTCAACCTAGATCCCAACAATCAATTGGAAGCTGGTGAAAATGATTGGCAAACTGTACCAATTCTCCGGCAACGCCAAAATCGGCATAAAAGAATGAGATTAAGCCCAACACCGTCTCCAGAGCGAGCAGTTGTCACCCAGAACCGCTTCGCACAACTTAATGTTGATGAGAATGAGAAAATTAGAACTATACAGGGGGAAAAACCAAACAAAGTACCACCAATAGTCTTATATGGGATCAAAGATGTTACCAAACTTAAGGAACTAATAGATACAGTTCTGGATAAGTCAGAATACTCATTCAAAGTAGTAACAAAAAACCAGCTACGCGTAACTACTAAGGATACTGATACATACAAAAAATTGATGGCCCTGGTTCGTGAAAAAAAATTAATTGGACATACATTTACCCCCAAAAGTGATCGACCATATAGGATCGTAATAAAAAACTTGCACCATTCGACACCTGTTGATGCAATTAAAGAGGCAATTGAAAGTACTGGCAATACTGTAAGAGATGATATCATTTCAGCTAGACATGGACCGACTAAGACTCCTCTGTCAACCTGGTTTGTTAACCTTGTTCCTGGACCAGCAAATGATGCAGTGAAAAAACTGAAATACATATATCACACATCCGTATCCATTGAAGACCCAAAACGTAAAAAATCAATACCACAATGTAAACGCTGCCAACAGTATGGACATACCAGAAACTACTGCCTGCGTCCATATAGATGTGTCAAGTGTGCGGAAAGTCACAACACTGCAGACTGTCCAAAAAAAGACAGGTTAGAGCCAGCAAAATGTGCCCTGTGCTTGGGTGATCATGCTGCAAATTACAAAGGTTGTAAGGTCTTCCAAGAAATACAAAAGAGGAAATTAGCCTCAAGAATTCCATTAAATAAATTGAATACCCTGAATAAAGGAATGGATATGGCTGATAAAATGGATAAAAGAGATAAGACATCAACTAATTGTGACAAACCAACATTCGCCCAACCAGAATTAACATACGCTCAAGTCACAGCTGGAACAGCTGGAACAAATCTTGAAATCATTTTAGCCAAGCAAGCTGAAAAGCTAGATCGTCTTATTGAACAAATGGGGACCCTCATGAGTCTCTTGACAACCCTTGTCAATAAACTGGTTGTTTAAATGGGTCTCAGAATTGCAACTTGGAACATCAATGGCCTACTGGGCAAGAAGCAAGAAGCCGCAATTTTGATGAAAACGCAAAATCTTGATGTATTATTGATTTCTGAAGCTCACCTTACACACAAAACATCATTCCACATAGATGGTTATAACACCTATGTAACCTACCATCCGAGCGATGCAGCACATGCTGGTACAGCAATAATTATTAGAAAATGTATTAAACATCAAATATTGCCAGAATACCGGACCGCCAAAATACAAGCCACGTCGATAATGATACATGACAAGCAAAGTCCGATTACGCTATCATCGGTTTACTGCCCTCCAAAGCAAAAGAGAAATCCTGAAACAGTAGAAGAAGATTTCAACACCTTCTTTCAATCGCTAGGCAACCGGTTTATAGCGGGAGGTGATTGGAATTCCAAACACACATTGTGGGGCTCGCGTCTCATATCAACTAGAGGACGAAATCTCCGCAAAACTCTTGGAAAATTACATCTGAATGCACTCTCAACTGGTCAACCAACTTATTGGCCCGCAGATCCAGCTAAGGTGCCAGACCTGTTGGACTTCTTCATCTACAAGGGCGTACAAACACATTTTTTGGATGTAGAAAGTTGCTTTGATTCTTCATCAGACCATACTCCAGTGATTGCAACTATGAGCTTCACAGTAATAAAAAGACCTGAGCCTCTATACCTGTATAACAGGCATACAGATTGGAGAGCATTTCAACAGTACTTAAATGAAAACTTGGAGCTTAAAATCAGCCTCAAAACTGAGGAAGATATTGATGGCGCTGCTGAGTATCTAAGTAAGATGATACAAAAAGCTGCTTGGATTTGCACTCCGCCCTCTCGGGAATCGTCAAACAATGTGAAAGATCAAAACGTACCGAACATAGTAAAAGAAAAGGTCCTGGAAAAGCGGCGTCTTAGAAGAGTCTGGCACTGCAGTCGTCATCCAGCGGATAAAAGGGACTTTAACAAAGCAGCCGCTAGTCTTAAACAGCTCTTGGTAAACATAGAAAATGAAACATTACAGCAACACCTACAAAGTTTGACTCCCACTGCCTCAGTTAAAAACGAATATTCACTCTGGAAAACGTTGAAATCCCGCGATAAGCCGCAAGTTGCTCAACATCCACTTAAAAATGCAAATGGTACGTGGGCCAAAACGGACCAAGAAAGAGCGGAAGCATATGGGTCATTCTTGAGCAGCGTATTTACGCCTAATACTGAGATGAGCAACGAAAGCATTGACCGTGAGGTTGTGAAATTCCTTGAAAGCGACCTTCAGCTCAGTCTCCCTATTCGATGCTGTACACCTGCAGAAGTTCGTCGAACAATAATGGATCTAGAACTCAAAAAAGCCCCCGGATTTGACCTTATCACCGCAGAGGTGTTGCGTAACCTGCCGCAGAAAGCTATAGTTTTCATTACATCATTGTTCAACGCTGTGTTACGAGTTGCTTATTTTCCAAGTATATGGAAAGTCTCGCAAATAACTATGATTCCAAAGCCAGGAAAGCCACCGCACTTGACATCATCATATAGACCGATAAGCCTCCTACCTGTTTTATCAAAAGTGCTTGAGAAAATCATTTTGTCACGCCTCAATGAAATATTGACAGAAAGTGCAATTATCCCAGAGCACCAGTTTGGATTTAGACGGCGCCATTCAACCATTGAGCAAGTCCACAGGGTCTGCGAGTACATAAGAAACACCTTGGAAGATAAGAAGTACTGCTCTGCAGTGTTCTTAGACGTTCAGCAGGCTTTTGATAAAGTTTGGCACAACGGCTTGCTTTACAAACTCAAAAAACTATTACCGAACACCATGTACCTCCTATTGAAGTCCTATTTAGACAGCAGAATCTTTTATGTCAAAATCAATAACACTACATCCGATTTTTATGACATAAAAGCAGGAGTTCCTCAAGGATCTGTGCTGGGCCCCTCGCTGTATCTCATCTACACAGCTGATGTTCCAGAGTCGGATAATGTCATTACAGCCACTTTTGCTGATGACACAGCCATACTGTCACATGACACAGACCCCGAAGTAGCATCAAGGAATCTTCAAGCACACTTGAATAATGTCCATTCCTGGATGCAGTCTTGGAGAATTAAAGCTAGTGGCACCAATCGAATCACATCACATTCACTTTGAGAAAAGAAGATTGCCCTCCTGTTAAGCTTGGTCAAGAGGTCCTGCCGCATAACGCTTGCGTTAAATACCTTGGTTTCTACCTTGACAGAAAGCAAACCTGGAAAGCACACATTTAGAAGAAGCGTGATGAGCTAAACTACAGACTAAGATCTCTGGATTGGCTTATGGGTAGAGGCTCTCGACTGTCGGTTGACAACAAGGTCCTGATTTATAAAGCCATTCTAAAACCTATATGGACTTACGGCATACAGCTGTGGGGTTCTGCGAAAACGTCGAACATAGAAATTCTGCAAAGATTCCAGAACAGTGTGCTCAAAACAATAGTTAATGCCCCATGGTTCACGAGAATGGAAGAAGTTCATGAGTATCTTAATATTCCAACAGTCAAACAGCAAATAGCCGATAGCATTAGTTCGTATAAAGATCGAATCAGTAATCATAAGAACAAACTGGCCCAGAGTCTTATTGAACCATTGCAGACAAGACGTCTGAAGAGACTGCATACTTGGGACAACATACAATAACCACTCAATGGTTACGCACGCTTAATTATGCTTAATTAAAGATATAAAAATGTAAGTAAAGAATCACCCTTACGGGCTACAAAAGTATGGATCGATTTCGTATCGACTTCTTTTTTGTAAGTAGATATATTTTAAATATATACTTTATATCGGTATTGAGGGCATAAGAAGTATATATAAATGTATTACAACATATTTAGTACAATATATTTAATTATATTTTTATATTTTATTTTTCCATACTTAGCTAACATTGCCTAAATCACGCAATGGTTCCTTGCCTCCTGGAGGCAAGCAAGTCGGCGAACTTCAATCGAATATAATCCGCCAAATTTTTATTAGTTTGGACCAATTTCTTGTTCTACGATTAAAATAAGGTGTCTAGATTAAGATTGGTATAAGTTGGATAGGAACAGAGAGTGATTTGACACAATTAATTAAATTATTTTAATTAGCTGTCAGCTTGCCTCCAGGAGGCAAGAAACCATTGGAGCGGGTAAAAATACTTGCCTCTGGGAGGCAAGGAACCATTGAGTGGATAACCTTACCAGTTAGCAAAACATAAAGGCAGCCTGACAGTGGAAAGGCATGCCTCCACGCCTGCATTAAAAACAAAACAACTGCTTATTATATGGTCCAAAGACCGATCGCATGTTAGCAAACAAATATGAAAAAAAAAACAGCACCGACCAAAGAGTAATTTTATATTTATTTTCGCATATCGAAGCTGCAATGAACTTATATGATAGAGTCTGGCCAACGAAAGCTGTCCACGAGAAAAGGCGCCAAAGGAGAATGCCGATTTTTCCATACAAGCTAGGCCATGTTTGCGCTTTGATGAAATTACCGTTAATCTTTAGTAATTTTCTCGAGATTATGTGGGAAAAATATCATTAAAATGTAATGCGGGAGAAAAGAGAAATCTCAATCTCAAGGAGCCGTTTTGAGGTTATAGTTTTTTGACCTTTTCGTATTACTTACCTAAATGACGTTTTGTTATTTTCCTCTTTTGTTGCAAAAATATAGGTACCTTGTCTTTTGAAATCAATATAGATTCCTCCATCATTTGCTTGTTGTTTAGCGCTCTTTTTACGTGACGAGATTTGTAAGTATTATTAGGCCTCGTACGCACGTACGCACCGACGACAGGTGGCTTGCTTAGCGCCAAACACTTTGATTTGATGCAAGCTATTTGATTTTTTCCCTTGCAGGGAAATCGGGTAGGCAGACTCGCATCCCAGCTTCTTTACTCGCACGTCACTGTCACATTAGCACTAGTAACTGGCATGCTAGGCATGTGTATCAAGCGGGTTACTTACCTTACTTAAGCGCCCCACAAATGGTCAGTTCGCCTGTCGGCAACGGCCTGACAGTTGGCCGCAATCGGCACACACTCACAGTTTCGTAAAAGGTTTAGAACTGACAGCTAATCCGCCGGTATAGTGTGTGGCCGCAGTCAATATTGACAGTTATCGGCTATCAACTGCTCGTGTGTGGCCTCAAAGCCGGCTATTGACGCAGGGAATGACCGGTCTAGTGTGTGGCCGATGGAGGTCTCGTACGTCAGACGGCCGATCCGGTCTAGGCCGACAGGCGAACTGACCGTCTGTGGGCTCCTTTAGGGCACTTAGGGCTTTGACAACTTGAACAGCATTTTCAAGTTTATAACATGATTTTATCAAGTTTCAGCTTCTATTGTTACATATTTTTGGTTTTTTTTAATAGGTAATGTAATAATAGGTATAGGTACTAGTATAGTATTATATTATCTGTGGTATAGGTAATTTTTTAATTTATCTGGTTTTTTTCGTCAAACAATGAAAATAAAACATGTTTCCTAATATATTGGCTGTACGGACTTAGATCTCTTTGCCTTACTGATAATGGAGTAATGTTAAGAAAAAATACAAAATAGGTAAATTCAATGAAACTATTTTCTCTATAACTTTTTAACGCCACATTTATTTTAATTATTTCTTGTTTAATATGAAAGCATTTTTTATTACCTTTTTTGTGGTATAAAATAGTTAAGACGCATCATGGCCCGGAATCCGGCATTCTCCTTTAAAAATTCTTTTTACCATGAAATTATGTAATTTATTACAGCTATTTATTTCGTTGTTTTCTAATAACCTAATAAAATAAACTTCAAGTATCAAAATAGTTTTTCACAGTATATTGAGGGCTAACATCTACAGGATTTTTAAAATTGCCGCTTTTTCTCGTGGACAGCTTTCGTTGGCCAGACAAAATGTTACATCGATGCAACAATGCAATGCAACTAGAGGAAGTCTATTTCAGCAAAAAAAAAGGCTGGCTATATTTTACATGACATACTTGACTTAAATCATACAATAATCTCCTTTCTCTAACCAATTCAATAAGTTTTTCTGTATTTGCAACTTCAGACATCGTGGTGAACGCGGCTTTCACTGTCTCGGTGGCAAATGAACTCTTATAACGCCGAGTTCCACTTTGACCGCCGCGTTCTGACTGCCTGCTGTGTGCGTTATCGTACCAAACTCAGTACATCATCGTTAGAACGCAGTACTCTGAACTCTGTCTGTACGCGGAACTCGGTACCGCTCACTGTCTGCCGCGGGCTCTTTGTTTATATAATTTTTCTTTCGGTTTTAAACTTATTTATGACATGTAATATATTATAGGAAAATAAAAAAAACAGTAGGTTATTTTTTCAACATTTCATTGAGTTTTTGCCTTTTAATTTGTCTGTTTCGTAAAAGACAACAAAGGAACATGTACTACTATCAAAGTAGTGGATCTTCATAGTGCATTATTGAGTAATTTTACATACATTTTATAGGTAATAACACAAATATTTAGTAAAGCTCGAAAAAATAATAAGAATGAGGTAATACTAAAATTTTCTATGAAAAGTCCATCTTGCCAGAGCACATTAGATCAACTCGAGAACGAGGAGAATCCACTAGATTCCTAACATTTGTTATTCAGGGCAGGGCAGGCTTGTGACAAGATTTGCCCCTGATACTCGCGGAGGGGAATATAAAATAGGGAAAATGGACAATAATATGCAGAGAGTGATATAATAGATACTAGTGACTCGTAGGGATTTATTGGAGAAAAACATAGCAGCTTGCAAACCAATGTCGCATACCCGAATGTGATGCATACAAGAATTCCATGGTAGTAAACTCTGCTTCGAAATTCGAGAGGATTATCGCTGAAACTCTTGTTGAAAGGAATATAGGGTATATGGCCATCACATGTTTTGCTGCAGTTTAGCAGTTTTGTAACTGAATGAAATAAAACCTTGCGTTGTTCCGCCTTTTCATCATCTGAAATATTTTTTCTATTATCGCCTTATCTGTCCCGAGGTTATTTTGTCGAAAATCTTTGGGACAGACAACTAGTTATATTTTATAAATTATTTGTCGTCAATTTAATGTGTATACGAAATTTCAAATTGATCGTGCAAACAAGTTAATTCAGGAACAAGTGGGTAACCTCTTAACCTTTCCAATTCCAATTTCCTCAAGAGATCGTGAGTCATGAGGATTTTTCACCATATTCCATAATAAAATATGTATTTTGGGCAGGTTTAGAGAGAAAATATGCGTAAAAAACTTTCGAGGCGTGATTTTATAGTAATTATTCTCATTAAATTATCGGATGAATGCCGCAAGTAACAGCTAATAATGTAGGTGTGACACATTAAAACGCATACAGTTGATGGTCATAATTTCATGTGGCATACATCATACCATACATGAGGCATAATATTTAAAAGCATTTTATTCTTTGGCATAAATTTCAAAACTAATAATTTTCGATCAACAATAGTACTAGATGAAAGCTCACTAACTAAATGAAAACTTTAAGGTGGGTACTGACCAACGTTTCGAGGTGTATTGTAACATTCGCATCGAGCATAATGTTACGCAGTTTTCTAAAATCTGCGTAACATGCTCGTCAATACTCTGTGCTCCGCTTTCGCCGCCAGTTCACTCTAGATGGCCGACAGCGAGGACGTGTTGGTATCTTTGATTCTACTTAATTATTGTTTTATCCGAATTAAGAAGAAGGAAAGACGTTACTGGACATCAAACTTATTTTTTTCTTCATCATCAATTTTACTCTTTCTTTAATTTGTTATAATGCTCTGGATGAGCTGGGTTCCATAGCACTGGTTTTCGCTGTATTGTTCTATAAAATACCGAGTTTTTTCTTTGTTCCACTCCATGTTTCAATAAATAAATGAAATAATTACGAGAGGAATGACGTGTGAATACTCGCGACGTGCGACGACACGGTGCGTCGCGCTCGTGACGACTTGCAACAGCGTACTGACTGAACCGCGTAACAGTCAAAGGATTCGCCAAAAAACCGACAGCCGGGTGGAGCACTCAAAGCGAGCAACGAGGGGCTCGTTGCTCGCTGGTTTCCCCGTAATACGACGTACTGACTGTACGAATGCTCGCTGTGTAACATGTTACATTACACCTCGCAACGTTGGTCAGTACCCACCTTTATATAGCACAGACTGACTTTTTTAAACGGAGAAAAAAGGTTACGATTGTTACGATCTAACATTATAAATAACAGGAAGCGTTCCAAGTTTGAAATAAGTACCTTAGTATTATTGACACCGTCAAAATAATCTACTTATAATTATACTCTCAAGTGGGAGTATAAGCTCGGCCATGTCTGTCACTAGTTGTGTTATTATTGATCGAAGCCCATAATGATAATAATGCGTAATTGTTGAAAGGCATAATATTAAAAAGCATAATCTTCGAAGTTTGTCATAATTTCGTAAAGCATAAGTAAGTACCTACTTTAAAACGCATAACTTTATAAAACATAATTAATATTTAAAAACAATTTCATAAAAATGACTAGGTATCTCGAAAACGGAGCGTCGCGGTGCGGGCGAAGCGCCAGATTTATATTTTTATTTTCACAGACCTAACTTCAAAAGAAATAAACGTATTAAATGTTTAAATTTATGCATTTTGAACATTATGCCTTTTTAGTATTATGCCATTTAAAAGTTATACCTTTAGATATTATGCTTATTGAAATTATGCCTTTCGATGATTATGCCTTGCAAATTTCGGACAAAGTATGCGTTATGAAATTATGCCTTTGTAGCGACATCTGGACGACGACGCACATAGCACAGACGGCAACCACAAGACGGCAACCACAGCACGACACGCACCACGACTCTGCTACAAATGCCGACAGATGGCGCTACCTAACGCTACCGCAACAACTTCTATGCGCGCCTACAAATATATATGAAATTACTACATCACGCAATCACAATAAATCCATCAAGTTTGTATATATACAACTTTCATCCATCATCCACAAGGACAGTGGTCCCCGGGCTAACACTACCCTAGCCCGGAAAGGAATGACGTATCATCAGTCTTCCTTAAGCAGTTGCATCCACCATCTTGTGGCTAAAAGTGGTGACCCCTACGGAGCACAATGGAACACCTTCATCACCAGCACCTTCACCAGCAACCACCAACTTCATCACCAGCAGCCAGCAACTTCATCACCAGCAGCCAGCAACTTCATCACCAGCAACTTCATCACCAGCAACTTCATCACCAGCAACTTCATCACCAGCACCGTCTTCACCAGCGCAGCCATCACTCCCTACCATCATCCAGCAGTCGCACAGCAAGCCAGCACCCCGCCTCAAGGTTCCAGCGCAGCAGCATCCAAAAGCAACCTGGACCTTCGGCAGCACCCGACGACAGCACCCCGACCTGGCACTCAGCAGCCCACCTGGAGCACCACGGGGCACCCTCTCCAGCGTGGCACGTCTGCGGACCAGCAGTTTCGGACCCACCGTCACAAGCACACTCCATCCCGACCCACCGTGGACAGGAGCAACAACCAGCAGCACCCCGCGCGTCTCGACCCACCGCAGACCGGGACAATCTGCACCACACTCTCCCTGGCACTTGCAAGCATACGCATCGACTGCTGAGCAACCCATCGATCGACCTCCGGTCTAGGAGGGGAGTGATGTAGCGACATCTGGACGACGACGCACATAGCACAGACGGCAACCACAAGACGGCAACCACAGCACGACACGCAACACGACTCTGCTACAAATGCCGACAGATGGCGCTACCTAACGCTACCGCAACAACTTCTATGCGCGCCTACAAATATATATGAAATTACTACATCACGCAATCACAATAAATCCATCAAGTTTGTATATATACAACTTTCATCCATCATCCACAAGGACAGTGGTCCCCGGGCTAACACTACCCTAGCCCGGAAAGGAATGACGTATCATCAGTCTTCCTTCACAAATTGCCTCAACCTTCATGCGGCTAAACCTTTAAGAATTATGCATTTCGATGATTATGTCTTTCAACACCATGCGTTTCATGTTTATGGCGTAAAATGCTATGCGTTTCATTAGATAACCAATAATGTACCTTGGGCAACAGCGTCGCTTAACCACTTCTAAGGTTCAAATTGCTTGCACGCCGCGCGCGCCGTCACATCATAAGTACGTTTAGTTCGTGCAGGGGCGATACGCCCGCACACGACTTTTGTTGCTAGCTGGTTAAGCGACGCTGATGCCCATACTACCTATACATTTTGAAATGTGCTGATTAAGCCCTTTCAACTGATATCTAACACGGCATTACTGAAAAAAATACAGTCTGTAAAATAAAGCATGATTAAAATGATAGCTCATTCGTGCAAAGCAAAAAGTTCTTTATGCTATTAGAATAAAGCTCAAGAAAAACAGCATCAGACATTTTTTATGTAGCATATGCTAGAAAATTAGACCCTATTCCTTATGCAGAAACAACGTTTTGCTTTGCACGAATGAGCTGTCATATTAATCATGCTATATTTCACAGACTGTAGTTCTAGACTTTATTCCATCTGGAGGGCGCCATATTCAATTTAATGTGACGACACATAGCCTATAACCAGTGGACCAATGATACCTCATTTATCGAATTATTTTATTTTATTTATTAAAATTCGAACAATATTAACACATTATAATATTACATGAAAACAGTGTCACAAACACCTGTTTAGGTTTGACCTTACACTGTTTGGCTTCGTCGTCTTCTGATAAGTAGTTTAGAAGTAATGAGAGAACACATGAACATACATACACACCCACATAATACATACATACCGGTCAAAACATAAATTAACTGTATAGTAATAAGTACTTTGTTGAAGAATTCTGTTCATTAGCAAATTATTTCTACAAGATCTTGTTTTTCAGCGCAAATCCTGCTGAAATCAGACAGATTCTGATATATCCCCCTGGAAAAGGTGGAATTCCTATAAACACAGAAGACTACATGTGCCTAGCTCAAGATCAATTTTTAAATGATGTTATAATTGATTTTTATTTAAAACACTTGGTCCATGATGTGTTAACATATGGCCAGAGAGAGAAGACTCATATTTTTAGTACATTCTTTTATAAAAGGCTTACTACTAAACCGAGCAAAGTGAATAAAAGTTCTAATCCTCACGAATGGGACAGCAGCTTGACTCCGGCTCAGAAGAGGCACGCTAGAGTAAAAACATGGACTAAAAATGTGAATATATTTGATAAAGACTATGTTGTTGTTCCTATCAATGAAAACTGCCACTGGTTCGTGGCTATTATATGCTTCCCAAGTTTGGATGGCTGTCGAAGTATGATCGACAATAGAACTGTGTCCCCTCAAGATATCAAAAAGAGAGGTACTTATACCACAAGCAATTGTAATATATTAGCAATAAAACTAATAATGATACACATCATAACTTAAGAATTTCACTAGTGTGACTTAAAAATAACTTTATTTATAGAGCGCAGATCATCGATGCAAATAGGAAATACAACAATCACGCCACTTACCAAGCAGGAGCAACTTACATTAAATTGTGATTCTGATAACCTTAGTGAAAGGGATGAGGCAGAGGCAGAGGTAAAACTGCAATTAAATTGGCATAATATCTTTCATATTTTAAAAATAATGGCTTTTACCGTTTTTCTCTCTATCATCTTTGACCTTGATGTATTTTCATTATTTTCCTTTTGCAGGAGAGCGATTTAGACATGCAATGTGATTCTGAAGAGGAGGATGCTGAAAAACCAGCCGTGGAAAAGAAACCCGAAGTTCCGATTTTGGGCAAAACGGAACCAATTAAACAGTAAGATTTATTTGTTTATAGAAGTATGACCGAAGATATTGTTTAAATATTAAATGTAAACTTATTATAATATAAAACAATTATTTTTATTTCAGACCTTGTATATTAATATTTGACTCCCTAGCGGGAACATCGAGGTCGAGAGTAGTAGCTACGTTAAGAGACTATCTCACCTGTGAATATCAAGCTAAAGTGAGTGAAATTGTTTTTGTATGATAGATAATATTACTATTTTAAATTACTTTTATGTATTCACAATGCTATTATGTCAGTAAAAGAAAAATTGTGATATACATATAGTAAGAAACCACCAGCCCTGGTAGTTTTTACTATTACAATTTTTCATTTACTAACTTCATCTTGTTAAATAAAGTCGTGGTTGTATTAGTCCAAGATCCCACTGCAAATTAGTGCGCTCATCGAGTTTTGGCTAAATAAAACCTCATTTTTACGTATATTTATGATTAGGAGAATATATATCTATAGGGTTGCCTATCAAAATGTGGCCGCTAGTATTAAGTAAAATACACGGGTTAAACCGCGCGTAGTATTGTAAATAAAATACTCGAATTCCAGAATTACCTACATAATAAAACAAGTGGCAAATTTACATAATGCAAAATAAGTGTGTTTATAGATACGGTGTATAGTTAAATAAAAATGAACTAAATATCTAATCTCAAAATTAAATTAATGTTTAAGATAATATTTCTTTTTTTTCCACAGATTTCCCAACATAAAATATTTAATAAAGATAACATAAAAGGAAGCTGTCCAAAAATCCCACAACAAAACAATTTCACAGATTGTGGCTTATATTTGTTGCAATATGTTGAACAATTTTTTAAGGTAAGTAATTGTTATTCGGCTGGGTCTTTAAAATGTATATGATATAATTTAAACAATAATGCAGATTTAGGAATTAGGATTAGGATTTAGTCTTTTTATTATGTTTTTTTATTAAGTAAGTACTACTTACTTTTATAAGTAGTATTAATTTGTTATTATTCTTTCAGGATCCTATAAAGGATTATGCTTTACCAATAAAACAGCTTGTTACCTGGTTTGATGAAATAGTTGTAACGAGAAAACGAGAAGAGATCTCAATTTTACTCAAAAATTTAATGCATAGATTTAACCCAGAATCGCATTTGGCCCTGCCAGATATTACATTCCCTACACTAAATGGTAAGAAAGCACTTGAAAATTAATACATGTTCTATATTTTATATAATTTGTTCTCAAATTTAATATTTTGTACTACATAGGTAAACTGATTGAAACTGAAGAACAGCAAGAAGATGGATCTGATGGTGACAAAGGAAGTTCAAGCAATAAACCACACAAAATGGATGGAAAGGAACCGGAAGGGGCAACACTGACTTTTGTCAAACAAATTTCAACTGGTGATATATTACGAAAAACGATAAGGCTTTCAAATGATTCAGAAAACAGATCAATGGTGCAACTTAAGCCAGATTTTTTAAAGAGAGGAGATAATGAAAATCAGATATTAATACCAATAAAATTACATACAAGTAGTGAACTGGTTAAAGACATTCAAAATACATTAATAGTTAATAAGAATAGTAAAACAATGGGTGATAAAAAACATGTAATACATAATCAAAATATTACCAATCTGAACTGTATTCGACAGAATGTTAGTGAAAGTGATAATAATTCATTTCTTAAATCTAGAAGAGTAAACAAACTTGAGGATGTCATGAGTGAATCCAACAAAAAATTCAAGCGCAATGAGTGTTGATGGAGCCTGTCCACATTCTGTCTATTAAATTATTATTAATTTGATAAAATGTATAGTTGTTTCATGGACTTGTAAATATTAGTTAATTAATTTTAACCATTGTATTTAACAACTATTTTATAAAAATAATGTAAAGTTATAAATAGCTTAAATACAAAAAGTAAATATAACTATGACTTTCCTTTTGTTACTTTTTTAGTTGATTGATACATTATCTGATAAGTATAGGACAACAAATAAAGGGAAAATGAAATCTATTGCTATTCATTATTGAGTCCCATATCATACAAGAATAACTACTCATTCAGTAGTTAGATCGCACTCGGTTATATCTGTCTAATCCATTCAAAAGTGAAGCTTATGTCCTAGAAGTACTAATCCATCACTGTCAGATTTCATCAATATTGGTTCAGTAATTTAAAGGGAATGGTAGGTAATGCCCTTTCCTTGATCGGTTTTGATGCAGATCGTCATTCTCGCAAATGGTCATCGCGATAAATTTGGTCACTTTCGCAGAATGTCATTTTCGAAAATGGTCACTTTCGCAGAATGTCATTTTCGCAACTCGTCACTTTCGCAGAATGTCTATTCACATTTTTTTCTCCTACGGTATTTTTTTGTGTGCTACATCACGGCGCGGCCCACTCTGAAAACCGCAATTCTGACTACATGGTCATTTTGTCCTATTTCGTCCTATTTCTGTCCCAAATTTTCAGAATTCGTCGTAAAGGGGACGAAAAGATATAAGCGATTTAAATGGTCCATGCCAAAGCAAACCTTCATTATGGCACGGACAGGCTATATTTATTGAACCATAACACCTAGCCAGGATCTGATTAGTATAACATTTTGTCCCTTTTTTATAGAACCCGCAATGCCTGGAATCAAAACGAAATGAAGCGCCGTTCAAAAGATATAAAGGAATAAATAAATAAATAAATATTTTCTTACAATCACCAATTATCTAAGCCCGTAGTTAATTTCTTAAGAAACTGTGTCTACGTGAACTTGATAACGGATAAATATATACTTAAATACTTTTTGTTTGTAAATACATACTTAATATACATAGAAAACACCCAGACCAAGACAAATAGACATGTTCATGCACACAAATATTTGTCTTGTTCGGGAATCGAACCCGAGACCTCTGGCGCAGAAGGCGGGTCGTATACCCCTGCGCCAAATCGGTCGTCAACGAAGGAATGAGTTTGGTCCATGCCATAATTAACCTACATTATGGCGCGGACTTTTTAACCAGGTCACCTGGAGAAAATCTGCTTATTGGAAACGATTCGTGTACATTCGTCCCAATTCGTCCTAAAAGCCACAGAATTCGTCGTCCTTTGGTTTAGGAGATAATCGGAATTAAAATTTTGTTTTTATAGTACAGGAGCTGACTTCCTATTTAGTGACGATGTTTGTAACTTGTTCTTGTTTTGCGTGTTTGTGTTAGAATAATTAAGTGTATTAGTAACACAAAAGTATAACGTAAAGTAATACGTAACTTTTATGCATTTTCGAAACTCAAAACCTTAATTTTTAAGTCATAAACAAAAATATTTTCTTAAGAGATATTTTGATATTTTCCTAGACTATATCAAAAACATGTACAGTCGCGTACAAAATAATTTCGATAGAGGTCATGTATGAAGTTGCATTTCAATGTTATATTGCTCTTCTTTCGAAATTATTAATATTTGGAGGTGGGGCTCCCACCGTGGGAGTGAAGTGAATAGTGGAGTGGGGATTGGGGGGAAAAAAGGGTTTGTTTGTATGAAACTTTTCTTCCTTCAATGGAATAGCTAGGTACTTGAAACATTGTACACTCGACAGCATATCAGGTTAAACAGTTGAACTGCTATAACAGCTTTTATTACGTAGGGCATAAAGGCGGTCTCAAGTTCAACATGTATAGTCTGATGTGCCGCCGTGTGTACATATACAGGGTTATTTGTTATTCATTTAAAACATCTCGTGGGGTTAATCAGACCATCAAACTGAACAACTTTCATTATGAGACAGATATTAGATTGGAACAGCTGTTTTTTTTTCATCGTAGAGTTATAGTCCCATAGTGAAAGTTGTTCAGAATGATGGGTAGAACACCAGGGTTTCAGCTTTAAAACCAATAAAAATTCAGCCCGTATAAGTTTTATCATTATAATTCATCATCATCATTTCAGCCGTACGACGCCCACTGCTGTGCATAGGCCTCCCCCAAGTATCTCCACAACGATCGGTCCTGCGCTGCCCGCATCCAGCGGCTTCCCGCGACCTTGACCTGATCGTCGGTCCACCTTGTAGGGGGCCTGCCCACGGAACGTCGTCCGGTTCGCGGTCGCCATTCGAGAACCTTTCCGCCCCAACGGCCATCGGTTCTCCGCGCCATGTGTCCCACCCACTGCCACTTCAACTGAGCAATCCTTCGAGCGATGTCGGTCGTTTTAGTTCTCCTGCGGATCTCATCATTTCTGATTCGATCGAGCAGGGAAATACCAAGCATCGCTCTCTCCATTGCTCGCTGGGTAACCTTGAGCCTTCTTATGAGACCCATAGTAAAAGACCACGTCTCGCTTCCATAAGTCATAACTGGCAACACACACTGGTCAAAGACCTTAGTCTTGAGACATTGAGGAATTAATATAATTAGAAAAATATTATTAGGTAGGTTACATGATACTTTTTTTTATAAGATAACGTTTTTTTATAATAATTGTACATTCATAGATACCTCCTTGTAGATAGATAGATAGATAGATCGTTTATTTGCTACATCACACGCATACAATACAATTATAAACATGGTAAACATAAAAGCAAAAAAGGCAAGGCAAGGGAGACACAGAAAACTTAATAATAATTAGAACGGGGTACTACATAAACAAAGAATTGTACGTATGTGCAGCAGCAAAATTGGGCCAAGGCTCAGTGTTGTTTTTTGCCCGGAGGCAAAAACACTGATTTTCAGCCATCACCCTTGTCACCAAATCACATTTATTTATTGCAAAATCACAGTAAAATCACTTTGAAAAAATGTTTTATTTTGGGAAATATAGTTAGTTGATGAATTGCGGCACACAATAATATATTGCGGCCTCTGAGTACTGAATCCTATGGAGATGGCATATTGTTCTATATGAACTATCGGTTATACAAATATGAGCTAAATCGACATTGTACTCATAAACCTGTAGCCATCTTGTTCTATCTTACCTCCAATACTTCATGTAAAAAGAGACAGCAATATATTTATTCGACCTATTTTTTGGCAACATTGAAACGTGACGTCATCGTAATGCATGATTGAAGCCGGTCGCCATTTAGGTTTCTCGGTATGTGAGCTTGAGCTGTCAACCTGTCAACACGAGTTGTATTTGCAGTGTTTTGTGATAAAAGTCTTTTAATTTGAGACTTTCATGTGAGTAAAAGGTATTAATAAGTGAGAGAAAGCAACAAGGAACATGTTTAATTGCAGTGTGGTAGTTTGTGGCATCAAAAAAAGTGAAAATCGTCCAAACATTACATTACACCGGTACGTATTATTTATTTTGCAAAAACACCAAAACAATACAATAAATGCCTTGTGTTTTGGTTTTCCTGTGAATAGTTTACTTAGAATTCATACCAAATGTAGCTTACTACTTATTTTGGTGAGTTTTGTTGGTGTATTTCAAGAAAATATATCTGTTTGTTTTGCGCTAGAGTTGCCCTTATAGCATTTTTCTTATCGAATTATCGATGTTTTCAAATTTCAAGTGTAAATTGAGTGTATTAACTTTAAACTGTTTTTATTGTTTTAGGTTGCCTAAAAATAACAAAAAAAGAAAAATATGGCTGGATACAATGCGAAAGGAAAATTTAAAGACTCGTACGAAAACTATTTTTATGTGCTCTTTTCATTTTGAAGAACAGTTTCAAACGTCAAAGACAGTTTAAGTTTTGAAAAAGACGATAATTAGGCCACTGGCAAAATCGAAATTATAGTGCGACAACGTTTTCTGTTCCGGTTGCCAAAAACTGGATACTTATATATAACGTGTTTTTTTAATGTCATTTTACTGTAAAGTTGTTGTCCAACTTACATTCATTCTAGCACATTAAAAGTAAGTATATTTTTTTACCACTAGATGTCGCTTCGCAATATTCTAAATATATAAAAAAAATATGCTTGTTAGTAAAGATCTCGATTCAAACTGTTTATTATTTTATTACTTAATAATGCTTGTTTTTTTTTTGAGACATTTCTTTTTTTCTATGGTAGGTAGCTAGGTACCTAGTAGGCATTCTCCTTTGTGATTTATATTGAAATGTGTGTTATGTAAAAAAAAAATCCTTGTTGTATAAACATAATAGGTTTTTACAATATGGAGATTTTTGTTTTATTTCATTACCTTTTTCGCGACCTTTGATCTGGAATTCTATGGAGGTCTCGCATGTGTATAGACGCGTGACTCGGAAAACATAAAAAATTTGATCATAAAATTGCAGTTTCTAAGTAAAGGCGAGTAGAGCCGACAAGTGGGAAGTGGGGCGCCCTCAATCAAATTTATTACTCGCTAAGTATTAATGTATCTACAATCGTACAGATTGAAGCTAAGGTCGTGTAGTTTATTTACAAACTATAACCTCAGTAAAATATAGTAGGTTGGTCTTTTATCTACTACTACTGCAACATGAACTATATTTTACTAAGGTTAGTTTGTAAATAAATTACAGGACCTTATTTTTAATCTGTATCTGCGTTTGAATTTTTGATACATTATGTACTTAACAAGCAATAAATTTTATAATAACATGCGGATCCTCGCGGTTTTACCCGCATGGTACTCGTTCCCATTGGAATATCACGATAAAATATAGCTTATGTCACTCAGAAAGAATGTAGCTTTCTAATGGTCAAAGAAATTTCAAAATTAGTCCAGTAGTTTTGGAACCTATTAAATTCAAACAACAACCAATCAAATCTTTCCTGTTTACGATATTACTATAGATGAGGAAGCACTTGGCGGCCAAACCACCCCTGTACACGATGGCCCATCATGGTCGGCCAACATGATCGGCCATCCTGTACTGGAGGCTTTACAGTTGTTGCGTCTCACGCGCGCGGTCGGGCCAATGATTGTGTGCGTACATGCACAAACACATACACATAGTGTCATTGTCATAAAGAACGTAATTATGTGCAAATGTAGGTATAATTTAAGCACATTATTAAGATTTATTATTCTAAAAACTAGGTATATAATTATACACTATAATTCCGTTTTAAATTATCGAGGTGATTACGAAACTGCTTTTATAAAGTATAGGGTGATATAGGTAGGTAGTCACAAAAATACTTGTATCTATAACTTCATCATTATATATATCGATGTACAAATAGGGCAGCACTACGCAAAGGCGCCATTATGGTTTCTCGGTATGTGTGCTTGTGTGTGTGTGTATGCTTCAATTTTTCGTAGGTATGCCATCTCCATAGGATTCAGTACTCAGAGATTGCCATAGATGTATTATTCCTGTAGATGGATCACAAAAATAAGCTATAACTCACCCATCCTTTACCCCTTCTAACACTATCAAATTGTCATAAGATAGAAAGAGACATACATGTTAATCTGTTGCGTCGTAATTAGTGAATGTCTCCATTTTGACTATGCAATGCTAGATGACATTAGATGATGATGATGCAATGATAGTGCTGTGGTTTTTTTTATTACAAATTATCGATAAAACATTTAAAAATAAGTTAAATGCAATGCGATACATTAAATTACAATGCATATATATATATCGCAGGCGTATTGTATATTTCACCGTATTACATAACAACTAGCTGTATTGGAAAACAGCACCGCATTGTAATGCGGCGGATTCAAGATACGCCGTATTCAATACGGCTGATCGAAACTACGCCGCATTGAATAGAGCGCTTCGCGCTTTTCAATGGGGCTAGAGACTTAATGTAATTGGGCGGTTCATAATCCGCTTTTCTGACAGTTTTTAGTACTAATCGTGTCCAAAGTGCTCACGGCCTTAGAATTTTGTTTATGCTATGAAACTTCGGCATAGGTCGAAATATGGCAAAAATTTCTTCCCTCCAGACAAAAGCGCACGCTCAGCTGATCGATCTAGTGTGGCAGAATATTTTTTTTATATTTCGACGTATGCTATGCTCCAAAGAGAAAGTTGTTCAGTTTCTTGGTCTATGCAAGCCCTTTAATTTTGAATCAGTGCCAAATATGAAGTAGGTACTATAATTATACTTGAGGAGATCGATAGCTCATTGGTACGCGCATTCTGCATCCGGTGGTTGATGTTAAGCAACATTCGTTGCGGTTGGACATCTGAATGGTGAGTCACCACCATTGGTGACCCAAAACTTTATTATCTTGGTCTCCTCTGTGCTTCGGAAAGCACGTTAAGCCGTTGGTCCCGGTTGCATTAGCAGTCGTTGGCACCCTCACCCACCAATCCGCATTGGCTTCGCGTGGTGGGTTATGGCACTTATGGCCCGTTCTACCTGTGGTGTGCATGCACAGGGGAGCTATAGCTGGCTGGCTGCTGGACAGCAGTGAAGACATTAATATGATAATTATACTATTTATACTAGAAGGTATAGTCGTAAAACTGAACGAGATTTCTAATCAATTTATTAAATCAATAATCTGCTGAATGATATCAACTAAAAAAAATACAGATTTCACGCTAATTTTTATACTCTTAATGTATAACTTTTTTTAAGTATAAATCCACAATTTGCTTTAATAAGTGCATCGAGCAATGAGCATATTCTTGTTTGTTGCAAAGGTCTCCAATCGTCGCCTTTTCTTACGTTTCTTATTCACGTTTCCTTTACATCGACGGCGGCGCGGCGGTGGGAAATCTGTTTAAAATTGAGAAAAATTAAATTTAAATACAAAATTGTTAACATTACAATTTTTTATCGATATTACATAATAAAATCGGACTACAACACTATCAGGTTGGTCAAATGTCAAAAAATCCCAATTGGCTTTAAATTATATATTTTTAGCCTAAAAACATCCGATTTTCTTCAACCAAGTCAATGTTAAACTGTGTATACACGTACAGCGATTTAGTTTTTGCAAATACGGACCAGTAAGTTATAAAAATGTGTTCGCAAAAACACAAAACAATGAGTGTGACTTACCTCTGAAATTATATGTGTTCATTATTCTCTTTCAAAACACTCACTCTGCTTGAATAACCGGAAACAGTACAGGCCATTCTTAACAAACAACAGATTTACCGCACCACACCATCAAATCTTTCTATATTTTACTACAAAAAAAGATTTTCTTTCTGAAGCATTTGTAACCAGCTGGTTAACAAACAAATATGACGTTCACTTTTAAGTGGCGCGCGGCTCATTAAGACGCACACGTTGGGCTATTGTTATCCCTTTTTAACACACGAAATGTCGCCATTTGAGAGACGAGAGTCGATTATAGAAGGAATCGTTCAAATTTTTATGCTCCATCTACAGGAATAATACATCTATGGAGATTGCGGCACACCTCACCAGTGTTGCCAGTATGATTTCCCAAAAAAGGACGGTTGGCTTCTGAAAAGGTACGATTTTTAACTTCAAGGTACGGTTTTATTTTACCAAAACCGAATTTTAATGTAAAAACAATTAACTATTTCAAAGTCACTGGGTGGCGAGAAGCGAAGCGCAAGCGAGAGTTATTAGAAAGAAAAACAGGGTAAATAAATTTATGGTAAACCACGGAACGGAAAACTTTAACAGTACAGGATGGCCGATTATGTTGGCCCACCATGATGGCCCATCGTGTACAGGGCGAGTTTGCGTTGCTCGCTGACGGCAATCACACACAAACCGGCCCTGTACACGTTGCCCGATCATGGTCGGCAAGAAAAGCTCCCAGTACAGGATGGCCGATCCCATTGGCCGACCATGATGGGCGATCGTGTACAAGTACAGAGCCAGTTTGCTTGTGATTGCCGTTGCAAATGCACACAAACTGCCCCCTAACCCCTGAGGCCCTGACGGAATCGAGTTGAGATGAAAATCGAACCGTTTTATAGATTTAAGGTAAAAAATCCCACCTTCGATCACAACAAAGCTGGTTGTGATCGAAGGTGTGATTTTAGACCTTAAATCTATAAAACAGTAGACCTATAACGATTTCATTTAGTTCGGTATTCAATCACTACTTACTCCATTGGCGCTATACAGTCGTTACTAGAATGGTGATTTTTTTTATCTTGATTCAATTTTGATCTCAACTCGATTCTGTCAGGGGTTAAGTAAGGGGTACCCTGTGCATTTTGAGTGAATTTTACATTTGTTTACTTCACAGTTTTCAATATCAGATTAATAGGAGATGTCATATAATAACCTGGTTAAAAAGTCCGCGCCATAATGTAGGTTAATTATGGCATGGACCAAATCATTCATTCCTTTATATCTTTTGAACGGCGCTTCATTTCGTTTTGATTCCAGGCATTGCATCAGATCCTGGCTAGGTGTTATGGTTCAATAAATATAGCCTGTCCGTGCCATAATGAAGGTTTGCTTTGTTTGGCATGGACCATTTAAATCGCTTATATCTTTTCGTCCCCTTTACGACGAATTCTGAAAATTTGGGACAGAAATAGGACAAAATGACCATGTAGTCAGAATTGCGGTTTTCAGAGTGGGCCGCGCCGTGATGTAGCACACTATTTTTTTCCCTTTCTGAGCGCGACGTCTAAAACGCAAAAAGCCAAAGTAGCACCAATAGGCCTTTGTTGCCCTTGTTACTACCAATCTTACTACCAGTAGTAATACCGTTAATTTTTATTACCCTTCTTACTACTCCAGTATGAAGTTGTAAGAAGGGAAAATTTTAAAAGCTCGTGGTACTTACTACCGTACTTAAGTACTTTTAGTAAACCAATTTTATTTGTAGCTTAATTTGAAATAATTTTTGTGATATGTAAAGTAAACATGAAAGTTAGAACAACTAAACTTCTGTGTCAAATCTTCTTTGATTCTTTATATCGAGTATTATATAATAGTAGGCGTTGAACGTACACTCCGAAATGCAGTAAAATGCTGCAAATGAAATAATAGCACATTAAAAATTAACATAAATAGTGAATCATTAAATTTTTATGTTTACACGCTCAACTTTCGTACATCTGCATTGAACGTTGAAAGCAAAAGTTTCAACGCGACTGAATGTGGTTGAACATTGCCATTGAATGATTCACTTTTACGTTAACATTGTTAAATTTGGTTGCTTCAATCAAATTGAACGGCAGAAGAGAACAGTGAAATACCGCCATAAGAATCAATTTGACCCGTAGCACGAAAAAACAAAAAAGGAGAGGAGATACGACGTCACCTTTTATTTGTAATGGGATTTTTTTTTTGTTCTGAAACCTATCGTGTGTGGTTGGTGTGGTATCCAGTGAAAATGCTTATTAAGCCGATTCTAAAAATATATCACATCATTATAATTCAGTCACTTGTTTTTATTTAAAATAAAAATCTTTTTCAAATGCGTATGATTTTTTTTTTCACTGGATACCACACACGATAAGTTCAAATTAATTCTTATGTCGGTATTACACGGTTCATTTCTGCCTTGGTTAAAGCAACCAAATTGAACAATGTAAACGTAAAGCCCCCAGTAGGACCGACCCCTTCAGAATACTGACAGCCAAACTAGGCCACCGCCCCTTCGGGAAGGGTTTGAGGTTCCTGGCGAAGTCGCCAGAAGAGTACAGGTGCGTGCAGGCGTACTTGACCGAGGCGGCTGAGGCAGACCATAACATAGCGTGGTACTGTTACTCGCCGCCCCAGGACCGCCCCACCAAGGTCGCCATCAGAGGCCTCCCCGCCGACACCCCGCCGGAACAAATCAAGGCCGCACTTGAGGAGCATGGCTTCCTCGCCAACCACTGCCGGGGGATAGCCGGCAAACAAGGCCGCCCCGGCTGCCTGTTCCACAAGCAGCTAGAGCACCTGGAGCCCGTCGAGTTGACCCGCCTCTACGCCATAACCGAGCTACTGTACATGCCCGGTTTGGTGGTGGAGGCCTGGCGTCCTCGGAAGGGGCCCGCCCAGTGCCACCGCTGCCAGGCGTTTGGTCATTCATCCGCCAACTGCCACCGCCCGCAGAGATGCGTGCGCTGTGCGGGTGACCATCTCGTCGCGCAGTGTGAGCGAGACAGGGCCGACCCGCCCACATGCGCGAACTGCGCGCTACCGCACGCCGCCAGTGACCGGCGGTGCCGGGTATTTCTGCGCGAGGCGAGGCGCATGGGGGCCAGCGTCCCCCCCTCCCAGGCCGAGAGGGGTGGAGCGCCCCCCCAGCTGCCCCCGCCCCCAGGCGACCACCACCGCACCATCAAGCGCTGACATGCGCGACACACTGGCTGGCGCTACCCTAGCGCCGCCCGCCAACTCACCCACCGAGCGTGGGGCGCCCACTCCTGCCGCCCGCAGGCGCCCCCGCGGTGGCCGCCGCCGCCGCCAGCGCACGATGTCGCAGGCGGGCCCCGCCCCCGCCGCGGCGTCAACACCGACGGCACAGTCGGTTTTTCCGACTGGGGGTCACAAGTACCCCCGACCGCTCTGAGAGGCCCACAACACGCGCCGAAACTGACGAGCGCGAGACCGCCAGATGCCCCCCTGTCACAGCCCCTACTTTCCTTCAAGGGGCAATCACAACCACCAATCGCAACCAACTACACAATCCCCCAGCAACAGCAGCAGAGGACAATTGGGACCAGCACCGCGCACCAGGGCCAACAACAGGGCCCACATGGTCCACTCAACCAGCCGCAGAACATTCAAATGCTAATCAACATACTGGTAGCGCTGTTGGTGAGCATTCAACAGGGGATGGACCCTCTTCAAGCCATCTCACAGGAGATAATCAAACTCGCCTCTGTCCTCCACCCAGTACACTACGCATAATGTACTGGAACCCGGGAGGCATAAGCAACAAGGTTGCCCAGCTCCGCCTCCTCACCCAGTCGCAGGACATCCATATCGTCCTCCTGGGTGAAACGATGCTTACATCCAAGACCTCACTGAAACTGCCGAATTACCAGGCGTACAGGCGAGACGAGATGACGCCACAGGGCCGCGCGTACAGGGGCACGGCGCAGGGAGGGCACACTTAGAAGAAAAAGTTTTGACAGCTTTGTGTACCAACCGTTTTGACAGATTGGTGGAAATATTCCGATCTGTCCCCCTGCTCTGTCCCCATGGGGTGACAAAACGGACAAAAAAGTTTGATCTGTCCCCCTCTTACCGATGAGGGGACAGTTCGAACTTTATTCACCTCATTAATGTTTTATCTGTCCCCCTATCGGTATTAGGGGGACAGATCAAACTTTTTTATTCCTGTTTGTCCCCCATAGAATTAAATAAGTATATAAATAATTATATTTTATTATTTTTATGGTATGTTCTCAAAAGTTTATTAACACTTATTTATAGTGCAAACAGTCATTTTGAATTATTTTTCGCGAACTGTGTTCGACATAACGTGACCTTGAGCACTGACAGCGCTCGAAACGAACTGAGCCAGGGCTGCGTTGCGTTCCGTGGTTTTGGGTGTGGTGGTAGTTGTTTTTATAACCTCAAAATTTTTGACGACGCTTGTGTTGGAAATGATTTACTTTTGCTCGAGTTTTATAGCTATCTCTGAAAAATTTTGACTTTAATCCTCCTGGAACATGAAATTACGGCGTTAAAGTAAAACGTTTTGACTTTAAATTCAAACTTTGACACTTTTTATTGTTCAAACGTCAAATAGCTGTCAGAGTGAAAAACAACCATTCGGTTTGATGGTTGTTTGGTTGCTGAGCCACAAAACGGGTGAAACTACACTCTGACAGCTGTCAGAGTAAAATTTCACCCAGCCACGGAACGGCAAGAACGCGCGCCGGCGCCGGAGTGCGCTCGAGTGCACTGGAGTGAAGTCACGGAACGCACCCCAGATATGGCTTAGTTTTAGTTGCGCGTTTTTCGTGCTTGCAATAGGTTTCTATTGGCCGTTTTCACCAAATGTTAAGACATTTCTAAGGCAATGCTTATCGTTAAGCGATTCCTAAATGGAACTTTTACGTTTCACTACAACTTAAGAACGTCCTAAGCAGCTGAGAAGCTCCTAAAGTTAGGACACAGAAAACAGCCACCTAGCTGTTAAGGATCAACTTTATGTCAAATGAAACGTCAAACTTGACTTGAGATAACTTGTAAATAAAGTTTAAAATAATAATAAACTTGTATTAGTAAAAATAAATGTGCAATTTTTGTTTGAAATTTTGGATTTCTTTGAATTTCTGGATTTCTTTGGTTTTCTTTGACGATTTTGACGACGATAGTTTTTAAAACAATACAAAAAAAATTGTACGCAGACCGCGGCGAATTTCGGACAAAAACCATTTTTTCTTCAGTAGTTACTGTAATTTGGCGTCCGCTTTATTTATACCTCCTCCTATAAAAAATATTATATTTTTAAGTGTAATACAATTTCTTTCAAAAACCTATAGACCATAACGAAACAATACAACTGACTCCGATTGACAGTATAGTCCCCCACACTTCTATCTGATCCGGTGACAACTGTGATAGAGGAGCCACTTGCAATACAAAATTAGCTGTCAAAATGGACTGTCGTATGAAAACTGTTTTAGTTCCAAAGATTATCACTAGAACAGAAATGGTTGTCGCACTATGACTGTCAACTGACAACACAGACCATAGAGATATTAAACTTAACCAAGACGTTCCTAGCTAGGAATCTCTTTAGTAGTTTTGGTTGGTGAAACGTAACAGAGGGCCTACTCTGAAACGCAAAATCCGAAACTTCGGTATATCTGTTCCTCTCACTCTCCAGTCATGACAGAATCTAGTGAAAGGGGCGGGGCTAACCGAAGTTTCGGATTAGCGTTTCAGAGTACGGGCCCAGTATCTTAAGATACTGCTTTAAATAAGATTTTCTTAGCTAAGAAATACCTTACGAGTGTTTGGTGAAAATGGCCGTAGGTGTTATTATTCTAAGTTAGAATTATAACTTAAAATGGGCTTAGATAATTGGTGTGAATGTAAGAAGTTATTTATTTATTTATTTTATTTATTTTAAATACAGGCGATTATAAACCGAAACCATTTAGTCTTTTATTTAATAAAAGGTTGCATTACTTTTAAGAACATAAATAAAATATAATTATTTTATATATTTAATTCTATGGGGGACAAACAGGAATAAAAAAGTTTGATCTGTCCCCCTAATACCGATAGGGGGACAGACCTAACCAGTTCAGCCTTCGAAAAGCTAACGAAGATATGGAAAGATCGCCGCATAATCAAAAACACCAAGGTTCTATTCACGAAAAGCTTACTATTTCCTATTTTCCTTGAGATGTGGTGCACGATGATCAAACGGACTGCTTGTCGCACAAATGTTTCCACTAAAAAGGAGCTTTGGATCAAACAAAGATTTTCGACGATTGTGCAAGTGCGAATTCTAAGAATGTTTGGACTTATCATCCATAACGCAAGCTCCTTGGAATGATTCGATTGAAGAAACAAGGAAAAGTCGACGTTTTCGCGGCCGATCACCCACAAGATGATCAACTCTTATCAAGTCCACAACCAAGTGTGCCATTACAGAATGCACACGCAGTGCCACAAATAGAGATTTGAAGGAGCATCGCAAAAGCCGCTACCAACTTAGCGGCCCATGACCACAACCACTCCGTCAACCTTAGTCTTAGAAAGAAGATGTACTTATACAATAAATACAAACATATATAATTTATAGATACAGTATGTAATAAAAATCCAAATCAAAACTGGATATTTTATTTTTATCGCTAACTCCTTAAAATCGAAATATTGAACTACGATGGCTGTCCTTTCGCTAACTCAAATGAAAGTGGAAATTACAACCACTTTTCATTTGAGCTAGCAAATAGGGCCAGCTGGGTATTTTGTATGACACCAATTTACAGAGAGCAGCACTGTCGACAAGATGGCGGACGTTCAAAATGAGGTGACAAAAATATGTGTAGAGTGGGTTCTCTATTACTATATATATTTATCTTTCTCTATGGCACGGCGGTCCTAGTCTTAACCTCCTAAGGCCCAAGCCATTTTGACCAAATAAGGGCTTGCAGCCCAACTGCCTTTTTATAGGTTCACATGGTTCAGACCCAGAAGTTTCGATGTTCAAAAAAGTATCATAGGATCTCCCTAAGAACGTGGGATTTTTTTTGCATATAAATGAATACCAGTAGAAGGTTTTACGTGACTAAAAAAGCCCAAATTCAGCATCCTTTATTTAGGCATATGGGCTTTAATGTATACCCAAACCAATTTTGGTAAAATACGTATTTTTAGGCTAATTGAGTAACAGTTGACGCTTTAAGGTATATTTATATTACAAAAAGAAAATTACATAAATATTTGGAATATGGCATGCTTGCTATATTTTTTATGACCACAAAAGTAGCTACTAATACTAGCAATGTCAAGGAAAATCAATTTGTATACAAAATGTTCATTGCTGTTTGTGTTAACTATATTAAAAGGTTCGTATGTTATATGCTTTATGAGTTCAATCAGTTCGTTCCACATTTGAAAGAGAATTAGAGCATAAATAGACCAGTTTTTGTATCAAGTCCCAAAAAACACCTAAAAACACGACAACAGCCTTTATGCCTTTTAAAATAAATATGGTAATTTTGAAAAAGATTTTTTTTTTAAATTATATGTATAATGTAATGTAAAATTTATTAGTTAGTTTGAAATGTATAATCGATCTAATATTCATGAATATTAAATGAAAAATGTTAAACTGCTGTGCCCAAACCGGGTTCATGTTTGGTACTAGTATAATTTATTATAAGACCTTTAATGACATATAATGATAGCAATAAATGATTTATGATTTTTGATCTTTACCTCTTGAGAAGAAAACGCTCAGAATTCATGTTTTTTTTTAAACAAAACCAATTGATTAGTTGTTACTACTTACATACCTTTTAAAATCTAAGTTTATGTAAATTCCCGCATACCTTCTAATAGGTACTTGGATTTTGCAAGGATATTATAAATGCGTATTCATTATTTTCGTGTAAATTTTTATGATATTGTAATTATTATATATCTGTTAATATACAGAGTATGACACTTTAAAAACAAGCCTTAAGATCATGCTAATAAACATGGATATACTTACCACGTCTACTACGTCTGGCCATCTTGAATGAGATTTCGCCAAAACTGTCAGATTTTTTTATTCTATTGGCACACTTGCTTAACCCTAATAATATCCATTAGGTGTTCAGAAACTTGTTTTCACTTTTGGCGCGTCGTTTAAAAAGTTATGGCGCATACAAATCGAATGCCTTTTAAAAGGTGGTTGGGTGTTTACCTCATAATATTGGATAACATCTTGGGTCCGTACCACTATACACTTGTATACCTTTTAAAAGGCAATTGGGCCTTACGAGGTTAAAATGTGTTTTCTTTTGTTTTATTCATTTTATTAAGAATTACATTTGAAACATGTATGGCGCAACTTGCAGTATATAGTAGAATTGTCTTTTGTTTTAAACTAATATTAAAGCTTTAAGTAGAGTTCCTAAGTAACTGAAAATTGTTCACCGCTATGATCATTAGTTCGCCTATACTTAACTGTATTTATCATAACCCATTGTGTAATTGTGATGGAAACTGACCTTAGTCATACCATGTTAAGGTCATTTTTCAATTTGACGACTCTGTATGAAATAAGACAGGGAGAAAAAAACAACCCTTGGAGTTTCTTGCCGGTTCTTCTCCAGGGCCTCCCGCTGTAGGGTTTGCGAACCGATGGCGTAGCTTCTATGACGTTCACAAGTATTGTAAATCACAATCTAAATTGAATAAACAAATTTGAATCTAGTGAGGAGAGATGTCATCCACGACGAGATGCCTTGGCCTGACTTCAACAGCCTCAGGTCCATCGGTGTGAGGGTGCACGCCGGTGGCTCGGAGGTCAAGGTATACGCCGCCTACCGACCTCCACAAACGGGGATACACCCGCCCGACTTCGCAGCAGTGTTCACCGACGAGACCCCCACCGTGATGGCAGGGGACCTGAACGCGAAGCACCCAGCGTGGGGATCCCGCACTACCTCAACAGACGGCCGCTAACTGCTGGAGGTGACCGCAGTGAAGGATATCGAAGTGCTGGGACCAGATTCGCCCACACACTTCCCGTCCAACGATACCGCCCAACCCAGCACCATCGACGTAGTGCTCACCAAGGGCGTCGCCAACCCCATCAGTGTGGAGGTACTTTACGAGGTTGACACACCACACCTGCCAATCCTAATAACCATGGCCACCTCTCCCGACGTCGTGGCCCCCATGCGGCCTAGATTGAAAACCGACTGGGAGGCCTACAAGTTATCGATGGCGGACGTCTGCCTGCCTGGCCCTCTTACAACCAGAGAGGAGATAGATGCCGCCATCGAAACTTTCATTACAAAGATGCAGGAGGCAAAAGCCTCCCACACCAAACCTCAGCCACCATCAAAACGTCGTGATGCCCTACCCCGCCATCTACAAGACATGCTAGGCGAGAAGAAGAGGCTCAGGTACCTGTGGAGCCAGACTAGGTGTCCACGACTAAAAACGAGCCGCAACAAGGCCACAACGGAACTCCGAGATGCGGTGAGTGCCTGGCGAGGGTCGACGTGGGAGGCCACCATCGATCGAGCAGCCGAGCACCTCCCGAGCCTCCATCAACTTAATAGGTGTTTAACAAAGACCCCACAGCCCACGTACCCATTGTTAGACGCCAACGGCCAGAGGAGATACGCAGCCCTTGACCGGGCCCGTATCCTAGCCGAGCACCTGGCCGTCCAATTCTCGCCGCATCCAGCAGCACCGGCAGCGGCAGAGCACCACACGGCGGTGGAGCGTGAAGTGTAAACTGGCCACCACCCCACCACCACTAACAGGCGACGCATACATCTCTCCAGCAGAGGTAAGAAAAGCGGCCCTCCACCTAAGCCCCAAGAAGGCCCCAGGGCCCGATAACCTGCCACCCATGGCTCTATCGGCGCTCCCTAGAAAAGGATGGGCAACGCTTGCCCGCATATTCAATGCGGCACTACGGGCCAACTATTTCGCTGCCGCTTGGAAGAAAGGCCGGGTCATCACCATACCCAAGCCCGGTTAAGGACCGTCGCCAGGCCGCCAACCACCGCCCCATCACCCTACTCGACCAAGTAGCCAAGCTGTTTGAGCGCCTCCTGCTGCGACGCCTCCGTCCCTCATCTCCTTGAGGGACGATCAGTTTGGATTCCGCAGCGGTCACTCTACCACGCTCCAGCTGGCACGCGTGCTCCATCACATGGCCGACCAACTAAACCAGGGTAGTTGCACCGTGGCCGCCTTCTTGGATATCGAGAAGGCCTTTGACCGAGTTTGGCACCCCGGTCTTATTTTCAAGATGGCTAAAAACACCGAAGTGCACCCAGCCCTTGTCCACCTGCTGGCTTCATTCCTCGAAGGACGTCTCTTCAACGTGGCGGTGGAAAAAGAGGAGTCCGAGCTGCGACCCATACGAGCGGGGGTTCCACAAGGCAGCTGCTTATCACCCACCTTGTACGCCGTGTACACCAACGACATGCCCTCTGTAAACGACAGCGAGAGAGTGATGGAGCCACGGGTCGAGCTGGCGCTATTTGCGGACGACAGCGCCTTTTTCACTTCCTCCCCGTGGCCCAGTGCTGCCGCAGCGCGGATGCAAAAACAGCTGGACCTCCTCCCGCTCTGGCTTGAAAAATGGAGGATTGCGGTGAACGTGGGGAAAACCACCGCAATACTCGTTGGGAGGCAGCGTAAGATGCCACCCAAGCTAGACCTGAAGGGCGAGACCATACAATGGCAGCCGTCCATCAAATACCTAGGCTGCCACATTGATCGCGGCCTGACTATGGCCACCCAATTCGAGCACATCACGTCGTCAGCCCGCGCCGCGCGGGCCACCCTCCGCCCTGTCTTGAACTCTAGACTGCCGCTGCGGGCGAAGCTCGCAATCTACAAATCCCACGTCCGTTCTCGGCTCAAATATGCTGCACCGGTGTGGTACTCGCTCTGCTCGCAGACGCGGAAGCAGCGACTACAAGCCCAGCAAAACGTAGCGCTCCGCATCATCACTCAAGCAAATTGTCAAAATTTATTAATTGAAACTGAACTCTATCTGTTGGACATAAGGTTGAATTTTATTTAAAGAAATTTGATAGTTTGTAGTAACCTGACGTGCTGGCGACTGTACATACTTCGTTCAACGCCATCTAGTGAAGCTTTTGGAAGCTTTTTTTTTAAATAGCCTCTCAGAAAATCGCTCATTTCTTCGTCTATCTCATCTTCCAGGAGGATTAAAGTCAAATTGTTACAGAAATAGCTATAAAACTCGAGCAAAGGTAAATAATTTCCAACACAAGCGTCGTCAAAAATTTTGAGGTTATGAAAACAACTCGATCGTTCCGTGGCTCGGTTGCAACCATGGAACTGTAGGGAAAGCTGGAAGCCACACTTCGAACAAAAGATTGAAGACAAAATTCCGTGACATTTGAATGTTTTCGAGGCCCCTCCGTCTCTTTCTAACTCATTGTAAATGTCAACATTGATCGAATTATGTCAAATTTTGAACTTCGAAATGGTGGATGTTTACTAGGTTGACCAAGAGTGTCCCAATTTTATGGGACGTCCCGTTTTCAGCTATAAATTTGACCGTGTCCCTTAATTTAAAAAAACCTATGCGGGACAGTACATTAATAAATACAATTAATAAATAAAGGGTATCCGAACCTCTGTGCCATTCAGTCGTCAACAACATTGTCCCTTTATGCTATTCCGGCATCCAATGCGCACGTAGAGAGAATTTTTCCTTGTGTTACTACGCCTGGTTCAATTATTTAGAAGTCGGTTAAAAATAGAAACCGCTTGTCTGATGACTGTAAAGGCTTAGTTCCAAATTAAAGCTTTCATTGATAATATAAATAAAAAACCGGACAAGTGCGAGTCGGGCTCGCCGACCGAGGGTTCCGTAACTACGTATAATAAAGCGATAGAAACCATTAACCGACTGTGTTGTCACTACTTGTTTGACCGCAAAATTAAGCTGGGGGGCTCCCGGCTAAAAAATATGAGTATGGTCTCATGATCGGGGAGACAAAGATAGTGAACTCCAGACTTTACCTTCGGGATATTACTTGCTATCTGAACTGATTTCTAGTTGGCTGCGTAATATGCATAATATCTATATTATAGCTACTTAATAAGCTTGTCAGTTCTCGACTTAACAGATTACTTTTTAATATGTCGATATTCCAATCTCCTGTTAAAATTATCTTTTATTTTTAGTTAACTCATGCAATAAACATTCAACGACAATTTGTTGAAAAAAACTGACATGTTGCTTTTAGGTATTCTATAGATAAAAACAATAATAATATTTTGCTTCAATAATTCCAACATAGCACAACATTCAAAGTTATACCTATTTGAATGCCATTCCCTTGGGTAGGTCAATTAATTTATAATCAAGTTTTTTTTGTGCCTCCGCGCTTTTAACTTTACTTTTATAAGTGACATTTGTGGCAGGCAGTGTACGTGTATAAAACCTCTTCGCAATTATTTATTTTTATCTGTCTATTTTTATTAGATATTGGTGATACGAAGTTCAGCGGATCCACTATAATTTATATAGCAAAATAACGTTTGCCGGGTCAGCTAGTAAACTTATAATTCTTGATTGTTTTGTTGATGCATTGATGCATGTTGTACTGTACAGGTACCTATTAAATTTAACTAGGTACCGTACCACATAAATTTTTGTTTAATAATGTGATATCAACTAATCAACTAATAATTATGCGGTGTTTATTTATAATAGCATGTCAAATGTACAGCTGTTGTACTGTCAATACATCTGCCTTAGAATAAAGAACATGTTTTGTGTTTTCTTTTATTGTTAATATAAAATCTTACATGATTCAAAGATTTTGCTATACACTACGCCAAGTTTTTGTCAATCTTACTGAAACTGAGTTAAGTAAGAGGACGCCCACCGCGGTTCCGTGCAAAAATTCTTCTTCTTCATTGCGATAGACATTTTGTAATGCCGAAAACACATGGCTCTCATCTCACTCACACCCTGGCAAGAACCCGTCGCGTCGTTGTTGATATCTATTTTGTATATTGAGTTCTTGCCCGACACCCCCTACCAAAGTCCCCAACGAAGTCCTGTCTGAAAATAAATTGTGGACACCCTATTTCTGTTTACTTAGAAAGAGATGAAGGGGCCCCAACAAAAAGAAATGTCAAATTTTTCATCCTCAGCTTTTAATTCAGGGTGTGGCTTCCATACTACAACAACATACAAGTTTCTTGGTTGCAACTCAAACGGGTGAAACTTTAACCAAACAACCACACCCAGAACCACGGAACGCAGAGTCCAAGTGCGAGTGGGAATCGGCGAGTAAAAGATACGTCCTCAGCGTCAATGTTTTTTCTACATTATCCATCTTCCGTTAAATTCTAATATAATTAAGTGGTCGGAATTTCTGTGAGCGTTATGAGCGCGATTACGAACGTTGCGAATCGTTGAGAGGTCCCAACTGTCATAAGCGCGATATCAGGGGGGCAATTGAGTAAGCTAATCGCATAGTAATCGTTTTAATTTGACAGTTCATATCGTATTCAATCGGCTGCATTTTGTATGAAATGACATTTAATATGATACAATATGAACTGTCAAATGAATACGATTGACTTTACGCAATTCCATAGCTGAATCGGTACGCCTGTTATCGCTGTCAGCACTGAAATCGATTTTGGTCTGAATCGTAATGCACCCGTATTGAGGTGATACTATACTAGTAGCGCTTTAATTAAATAGCCATACAAAATTAGCTGTCATTTGTATGGAGACAGCCTATCCAGGGACCGTACTCTGAAACGCAAATCCGAAACTTTGGTTAGACCCGCCCCTATCACTCGATTCCGTTATGACTCGAGAGTGAGAGGGACAGGGCTAACCGAAGTTTCGGATTAGAGTTTCAGAGTAGGCCCTCAGACTCCAGTGGTAATAATAGAGGTCAGTGTTCGGTACCCAAATCAGCGCGATGACATCGCTGACAGCGCGACTCGGAATGCACCCTAATTTGTGATGTCATGTCCACAGATTACTTTACTAATGGTTATGTCATTGTCATGTCATGTCATGTCAGATGTCAGTTTGGTGATGGAGTGGAAAAGTTGCTATAAAGTTGAAACGAAAAGTTTGCGTGTAAAATTATTGGCCTTGCAAAAGAATTTATTCATATGAATAAAGCCAATTTCCGACTTTAGTTTTTCTTTACTCTTTACTTGTGTCTGTGTGGCAATTTTAAATATTGGAAAAATGACATCAAATAAAGTAGATGTCGGGTTTTTAGAGCAGAAAAGCAGTTGGCAACTACACCCTCGTTTTTTTCCTAGTAAAGTCGGAGGAAAACCAGCTTGGCTTAATCTCCAAGAGCTTCCAACCCCTTCTCAATTAACCTGCAAAAAATGTAACGATCCACTTATATTTTTGTGTCAAGTATGTGTACACTTTCATGAAATTAGATTAAAATGTATAACCTCTACTTGTATCTTCACTTTAATATTTTGAAATTTTCAGATATATGCACCATATGAAGAGCGCAACGATGCTTTTCATCGTACAATATTTATATTTATATGTAAAAATGGTTCTTGCTGCAAATCTAACTCAAATGAAAACCTTTTGATTCTCCGTTGTCAATTAACAAGAAAAAACGATTTTTATTCATTTGAACCTTGTGATGACAGTGAGGAAGTGGTGAGTTAGGTCAATTCTTTATTTTCTTTCTTAAATTTTTTAATACCTACTTCAGTAGACGATTATTATGTTAATACTACAATGACACCTCTGAACTTAATGATAATGGACACAAAAAAAAATTCTATTATTGTCTTAGGAATTCGTTATGGACAAGTGGGCAAGGTTGTGTGAAATCTGTGGTTCAAAAGCACCATCCCATTGCGCAAAATGCAAAAAAACATTTTACTGTAGTAGAAAACATCAAATTCTTGATTGGCAAAAGGGTCATAAAGAAAAATGTCCAGAACTTCAGGTAAGTTTTTGCAATAAGGCCTATTTTGTAAGCAATTACTAATAGTTTTAACTGATTGTAAACTTTTGCAATTTCAATATTTTTTTACTTGCATAAATTAAACAAATTTTAATTGAGTATGTTACATAATTTATGTTTGAGGGTGTTCAATTAAATTTTCAGGCTACATCAGCATATAAAACTAGTCATTTTACTGTTACTGAATCGGGCAAAAGTGTCCTGTTCAAGGAATGGGAGCTGGTAGTTGACGAGGAGGAAGAGGTGAAGTATTAGAAACAGGGATGTTACGGATATGGAATTTGGGATATAGATATGGATATTGGAAAAGTTTTATATCTGTTTCGGATATGAAATTATTTCGGATTATCCGGTAGTTTCGGTTACGGATATTAAAATTCTATTCGGATAGTAACATAGAATAGATTAAATATTGGACACCATCACATAAAACATTGTTCCAATACCAAAGTATAGTAGCTTATGCACTTGTATAATGGAAATTGGAAACAACAACGGGTATTACCACATACACCCAAACGCGAGGAAATATTGAAAAGCTTATTTTAATATTTACCCGACCGGGGTTCGAACCTGGGACCTCTAGAGATAGCGGCACCATGGAAACCGGTACGTACACCACTCGGCCACGGAGGTCGTCTAAATCAATACAAATAAATAAAATTAGAGTGTCTGTTTGTAATATTCTTCTTCTTCATTCGATACGGGCGTTTTCCGCAACTCGACGTCTTATTGCGCCTATTTTGCGTGTGGAGGGTGTGCAGCCGGATTACTCCAGCCAGCCCAGCTCTGCCAGGAAAGCACCCAGCGCTCTCACGTCGGAGACCGCTTCATGGACGCTTCCCGGCGAGCCGAGGTACCTCGCCCGGTAGGGGGCCACTCCGTCACATTCGACCAGGACGTGAGCAGCTGTTTCTTCGGCCCTCATGCAACCTCTGCATAGGGGGCTGTCGGTGATACCTAAGTTGAAAAGGTGTCTGTTGAAATTTCAATGTCCTGTTATAGCACCCGTCACCAGGCGTAACTGTGATCTACTTAGCTTAATGAGAGCTCTAGACAGACGGGCGTCCGGGCGCGGTAGTGCCATTTTCGCCTGTCTGCATGTTTCCAGTGAGCTCCATTCATGTTGGTGCGTAAGGGCAGTGTGTTCACGGATCTTACCAGCAAACCAGCTCGCCGGAATGGGTGCGACCGGTTCAGGTCCAATCATAACCCTATCCGATCCCCTCCTCGCCAGCTCGTCGGCCAGGTCGTTTCCACGTGATCCGCTGTGGCCTTTGTTCCATTGGATAGTAATATTGTTGAGTGTACCCACCATATTTAGTCTGTGATGACACTCCTGTATGAGACTCGATGAGCTACGACTGCCATTTAGAGCCTGAAGTGCTGATTTACTGTCAGAAAGTATAAGAATGTCGTAGCCGGTTACTTCCCTTGTTGCGAGTGCTTGAGCTGCCAGCAGAATGCTCATACACTCTGCCTGAAAGACTGTGTTGTACGAGCTTAGTGGCAGCGCAATTTGTATATTTAGGTCTTCCGAGAATACACCTGTTCCTGCTCCTTTAGAGGTCTTGGAGCCATCAGTGTATATCAGAAGCGCTTTGTGTTGTACCTGAGAGCTTTGTGCGTCCTCCAGTTGTATTTTGTATTTCTTGTCGAAGATGAAGGATGGCTTGACCTTATCACACAACGCCTCCACAAGGGGTGTGTCCAACCATTCCTCCAGTAGACTTTTTATGTGTCTTACCTTATTGAACCTTAAGAGTGCCTAGGTGTTTCAGTCTAAGTACTGCTTTCACAGCCTCCTGCTGCACGTGGAGATGCAGTGGGGTAAGGTTAAGCATTACCTCGAGCGCTGCAGTTGGAGCAGTGTTCATACAGCCAGTGAGTGCTCAGCAGGCCTGACGTTGGAGACTCTGCAGTTTCTTTGCCCCAACAGTCTGAGCAGCTTTAGGCCACCAGACTACCGAGCCATAACTGATAAGTGGTTTGATGACTGCATTGTACAGCCAGAGAAATATTTTCGGAGCCAGACCCCAGCGTTTACCAACCATCTTGCGGCACTGCCAGAGGATGACGCTAGCTGTCTTGGCCTTGTGTTCAATATGGTTGTTCCAGGTTAACTTACTAGTAAAATACCTAAGTATTTTACCTCATTTGATAGCTGTAGAGAAGTGTTGAACAGCTTAGGTAGGCGGTGATTACCTACTTGGCGTTTGTTGGTGAACATTACCAGTTCTGTTTTTGTGGGGTTGACGGCTAGGTCATGTTTCCTACACCAGCTTTCCACTTTCTTGAGAGCAGCCTGCATGGTGTCACAAGTTATGCTCGCCTGCGGACCCATTGTTAAAATGGTAATGTCATCGGCGTAACCTATGGTGTAAAAGTGACTAGAATTGAGGAGTGAGATTAGGTCGTCTACTACCAGGTTCCAAAGCAGTGGAGAGAGAACGCCTCCCTGGGGGCAGCCTCTCGCCACAAGAGCCCTGTGGCACCCATCGTCAGATACCTGTACCACTCTGTTGCGAAGCATGTTGACAATCCAGACTATCAGCACCTTGTCTACACCTCTCTTTACCAGCGCGTCCTCAATACTACCGAAGGTAGTCTTATCAAAGGCCCCTTCAATGTCGAGGAACGCGCCAAGGCATATCAGTTTGTTTTGAAAAGCCTCTTCTATCTTACCGACTAATTGATGGAGCGCCGATTCTGTGGATTTGCCAGCACTATAGGCGTGCTGATGTTTGTGTAAAGGATGTGCCGTTTGTATTACGTCTCGTATGAACCATTCACATACCCTTTCCATGGTCTTCAGCAGGAAGGAGGAAAGGCTAATGGGACGGAAAGCTTTCGGGTTTGTGTAGTCGGACTTACCAGGTTTAGGTATGAACACTACCCTGACTTCCCTCCAGGAGTATGGGGTGTAGCCATGCGCCAGGCAGGCCTGAAGAAGATGGGTAACGACCGCAACAGTTGCTCGTCCCCCCATTGTAGAAGAGCTGGGAAGATGTTGACCGTCCCTGTTGACTTAAAGGGCGAGAAGCTATTTATTGCACCTCTTACCTTTTCTTGTGTTATCACCTTTTTGGCCAGGGACCAGTGGTCATCTGTTGGGTGTGTTGTTACGTCCTGCCACTCGATTTGCTGTAGAGGCTGGCAGTTTGGAAAGTGGGTTTGTAGGAGAAGTGCATTTGTCTCCCCCTGGTCCAAAGTCATAGAGCCGTCAGGTTTTCGCAGGTTGCCCAGTAGGCCAGGTCCCTGGTTGGACATTACCTTTCTTACCCGATTTGCTTGTTTTGTGGAGTTAATCTCATTGGTGAAACGTCTCCATGAGGCAGATCTCCAGTATCTTATCTTCTTCTTGTATTCAGCCTTAGCAGCTCTGTATCTGTCCCAGTCATAGTCCTCGGATGTATTCATAGCCCTGTTAAACCGCCTTCTAACGGTTCCCCTTAGCCTTTCGAGCTGAGGGCCGCACCACTTGTGTTCGTCGTGGTGGTTTGAAGAAGGGGTCTTTAGCGGGCATGCTTCTTCGTAGCATTGAGTTAAAATGTTTGTAATACCAACTACCTTTGACTCCAGCTCAGCAGTTGACTCAACATCAGTCCAGTCGTGGTTGGTGTTTAGTTTCTCAGCTACGAGTTTACTGTAGACTTGTCTGTTGGTTTTCCTTGGATTTCTCCAGGGAGCGGGAACTTTAATAAGTACCTGTATGTCATAGCGAATCCATCTGTGATCAGAGCAAGACGCCTCATCGGAGACATGCCACCCTGTTACCCCTGAGGCCGCTTGTGGTGTAGCAAGGGTTAGATCGATTATCGTCCTGGCCCTTCTGGTGACGAAGGTAAGTTTGTTACCTCTGTTCATTATATCTAAGTTAGTAGTAAGGAGAAACTCAATTAATTGGTTACCTCTGTCGTTGTGTTTTTCCATACCCCACAGAGAGTGGTGGGCATTGGAATCTGTTGAGATGATTAGTTCCATGTTGTGTTCCCGGCAGAAACGGACGAGGGAGGATACTTCCTCCGACGGTATACGCTCCTCTTCAAGCATGTAGGCTGAGGCCATGACCAGTTGGTGGTTGTCATCACCTTGTTTGAGATTTATTTTAATTGCACAAGTATCCCTGGAACAGAAGTTAAGCAGGGATTGCGCATCTATGTCTTTCGATATGTAAATGCAGGATCTTACATTACCTGTAGTAGCATATACGAGCTTACCTCCTAGGCTGGAGAGACCTCGTACCGTGCCGTCCCTGATCCACGGCTCCTGTATCAGGGCAACGGTTGTGTTATTAACCTCCAACCAGCGACGTAGTTGAGCCGTTGCAGTGATGCTATGCTGGAGGTTTGCTTGGAGGATCTGGGCTTTAGAAGGGAACGCCATCTCCAATGGCGACATCCTCTAACCCCATGTCCCCGAGTCCCAGAAGCACGTCTTCGTCATTGGACGAGGACTCGGCACGGGTGGGGCCCGCACTAGCCTCGTCCACAAGGGACGCTGCACCTGGTTGAGATGTGTTAGTGCCCTCTGAGTTTGAGAGGGCAGGTGTCAGCATTAGATTTTTTTTTTTTTTTTTTTTTCATTTATTTTTACTAAAATACAAACAAAAGTACATTTCTGAAATCACTCGCCAAACTTTAATGTTTGATGGCGAGATGCGCTCATTTTTTTAAAACTATCTTATCCTACCCTCCCCCACAGTTCTTGAACAAGTAATTTGTAATAATAAAAGTTAAAATAATTATTTTTATCTACTCTAATCTATCTAGGAATAAGCCCTTCAATCTTATTTTTAACACATTTCTACTTAAATTATGGTTCAGTCTCAGTAAATCTATCTTATTAAATAATTTAGGCACTACAAATTTGGACAATCTTTTTCCGTAATAGTTGTTTACCCTGGGCGTAACAAATTTCTTCTGTCGTACACTTCTTGTATTATATCTATTTTTAACCTCAATTTTATACTGGTCACTATCGTAGTGTTGTAATCCTATCAAATATTCAAACTTTTTATCTATAGGTAGTATTTTACATAATTTAAATAATTCGCTATATGCTTTGTTACTTTTTTTTCTTACATTTTTACTAATTAGGAACTTAAGTAGTCTTATTTGTAAATTTTTAATATTTTGCAGGTACGTCATAAACGTCCGCCCGTACACAACAAGTCCGTAACTGATAAGCGAGTCCGCCAGTGCATAATAAACCATCAGTAGTGTACGTTTATGCAACACACTTTTCAATTGAAAAAACTTCCCTAATACGGATCTTAACCTATTACAGATAACATTCACATGAGCTTTCCAATTAAAATGTGTGTCAATAACTAGACCTAGGTATTTAAAAGTATCAACATATTCTAGCTTGACACAGGTACAGTTAAGTTTGTTCCTGTGCAAACATTCGTATGTGTGACCTATAACGGCAAGGTCTTCAGTGTTGACAGCTTTAGCTTGTTGGTTATAAGGTGAATGTATGTGAATGCATTTTGTTTTTGCTAAATTTAAAATGATACCGTTGTCATGTGCCCACCTTGTAATACCTTCAAAGTCGTTTTGTATGTACTTTTGTATTTCCAATACGTCCTTTGAGGCATAAAGTAGACATGTCATCGGCATACATAAGCACCTCGCAATGTTTTACTACATTTGATACACTATTAACGTGCATAACATATCCTACTGGCCCATAGACGGATCCGGTCGGCACGCCCAGGTCAGCTATGGCCTCGTCGCCAGCCACTCCACCTATTACCGTGCGTATTTTTCTGTTAGATAAGTAACTCTCAAACCATTTCTTTGTGGGACCGCGTATTCCACATTCGTCCATCGCCTGTAGCAAAATGTCGTGGTCTAATGTGTCAAAAGCTTTTTTATAATCTATAAAAAGTGCTATTAATTGCTTCCCAGAATCTAGGCATTGATTAACATAATCTGAAAAACACATGAGAGCCGAAACGGTGCTACGTCCTTTACGAAAACCGTGCTGAGTGTTCGTTAATATGTTATGACGTTCTAAAAATTTACATATTTGTCCAACAATGATTTTTTCTACAATTTTGTCAACAACGGATAGTATAGCAATAGGGCGGTAGTTTACATATTCTAAGTGACTCCCGGACTTATAAATAGGCCTTATAATTACATTTTTTAATTGGTCAGGATAAATACCGTTCTTTACACATAAATTTATAAAATGAGCTAAAATAGGACTTATCTGCCTGCATAAGTATTTAATATCTTTGACCCTTATTCCATCTAAGCCTGGGGCTTTTTCACTTGACATCGTGTTTATGATTTTTTCAACATCAGACGGACTCACTGTAGCATATCTAAAACTCACCTGGCTTGGTTTTACATAGTCATTCCTATTTAAAAATTTCGTATTACATATGTGTTTAATACCATGAATTTCTTGGGTAAATGTTTTAGCAAAGTTAGTACAAATGTTCCTTAAACTTTCTGTTTTACTTCTAACTTCATCCAAACTAACTTTAGATCTTCCCAACCACAAATTAATGTTTTCCCATATTTTCCTAAAATCACCGTTACATTTTTTAATTTCCGACTGCTTATATTTATTTTTTGCATTATTCACTAATTTATTGACCTTATTTCTAAACTTAGTATATTCTAGTCTTTTATTCATATTTTTTGGTTCCGATTTCCAAACTCTAAATAAATAATCTCTGCGCAGTAACATTGTGTACATATATTTATCTACCCATGGTTGACTTTTCCTTTTATTCTTATTATTATTAATAAAAATTGTACTGTCCTTATAAATACTGTCAAATACTGTACATAATCTTTGAAACAAAATCAACGGACACGTTATTGTAAGTAATTGCACCCAGTCATATGCATCACACTTCTTTTTGACAAGTTCATCGCTAATAACTTCGCGCACACTATTATTACTATTTGTTTGTACCTGCACTGTGCACGAGTCCCAGGCAATTCCAACAGCATGATGATCGGAAATATGTGCCTCCAATACGTACGATGACATCCCGCGTATGCTGCGTCCCACTCGCACCCACACGTGATCCAGGCATGACGTATCGAGTCGCCCGTCCACGATCGCCTCGCGTGTTATTACCCCAAGAGCTATCCGATATTTTTGTAAAAAATTTAATAACAGGCCAAATTTTTGAAAACGGCCCTTAAATATAATTTTAAGAAACTATATTTTGGAATCCAACATAATATCGCATTGGAAGGTATAAAAAAAAAGGTATACCCCGAAAATGGTGCAATTCTTTCAGCAAATATGCTATCACCAATTTTATCGTTAACATGTGTTTATGTTAACCATATCTAAGCACCAAAGTCGAAATCCATAAAGATATAAAACGGGAAACTAATACTTTAGGAAGAAGTCGGTTGTTTCTGATAGCATTTTTAACATAGGTGTAATGCCAATTTGAGTTTACGTAGAGAGTTTTTTTAAAAGTTTATTTGTTTTTCGTTTACAAATATAGGGGGATTATATACTTTTATGAAAGATAATAATAAATGTATTCAAATGTAAAGTGAATAACACTTATACCATTTTTACCTATTTTTTATAGATTTTTTAAAGCTTTGTATTTGTTTTTTTTAATGTCGCTGTCATAAATATTGGTGGATTACTAATGAATTATTTATTAAACTAGATAATCTAATTTTCAATGTTAAGAAATTACTGATATAGAATTATTGTTGAGTCTCCATAGAGCGAATTAGTTTGGCTCTCGGGCTATATCTCCGTAGTCGGTATTGCACATTGCAAGCCGTATGCACACAAGGTGTTTTTGTACATAGTAGTGGTTGGGTTTACTTGATCATTTAAAATATCTATATTTATGTCTCCAATCAATATTAAGTTATCAGATGACGATAGTGATTTTATAATGGTCTTCAATTCATCTATAAATAGTACCTTATTTTTGTTAGGTGGTCTGTAAATTGCCATTATATGAATTTTTAATTTTTCTAATGTAATCTGGCCATGCATAAGTTCCAGTGCTTCAGTGTTCATTGTTTTTGAGTTGAAACATATTCCTTCCTTGGTGTAAATTAATATGCCTCCTCCTCTCATTGTTTCCCTTGTGTTTATAAATGTATTATATCCAGGTATTTTATAAAAAGGTAATTCTTCTTCTTTTATATTTATCTCACTTAATATAATGATGTCTATATTTTATTTAATTTTATCTAATAATACTAAAAGTTCGTTGAAGTGTTTCCGAAGCGACCTTATATTCAAATGAAAAATATGAGTGCGTTCTTTGTTTTTGTATAAATCATTACATAATACCGTTATATCATAATATCTATTATACACTACATCATTCGAGAAAGCATCAGTCTATTTGATCGAATGTTGGTGTTGTAAAATCACGTAGTGTGTACTCGCCGCGTTAAATGCACGTATTCATGTTTTTATTTGCAATCTTCGAACTTAATCAAATCATTTTCTGATCTTATGTTATGTATCTTTTTCTCTTCGCTATTTTTTTAACTAGTATACTGCCATTTTGAATCCAAATATATTGAAAACCTTTTGGTTTTAACGTATTCCTTACTCTCCATAATAATTGGCGTTTGAACTTTGGCAGATCTTCATTAATAAATAATAGGTCTTTACATATGAAATTGCCGTTTTTTTCTTTTGTACATATAACTTAACAACTTTTATAATATTAGAAATATATAATTTCTTTAATATTGCATTACATTAAGACCGTATCGAGCAACTTTTGATAATTTAATAACCAGGATATTTGATTATTTACATAGAAAAAACTTATTCCGAAAGTTACGACTATTTTTGTTTCCAGAATTTCGTACTTTATTAGTTGTAACTTAGTGAATAAATTTTTTTTTCTCTTAACGAATGTGTCATTTAGTAGTTAAAATGTCCATAAATACGTGTGTAAAATTTTGTAAATTTACATAATATTAGTCGTTAAATAATAACAAAAACGTTAGTATGGAAAAAAAATAATTACAGAAATCTCCATACAAAACGGCAATTTCATAGGTAAAGACCTATTATACGCTTGTCGCTACCATTATTATACACTTTATTATTTGTTATCATCGTTTCTTTCCTTGCTAAGATCCACTTGTCGCGAGCGCTTTTAGATAGAAATTTGACTTGTACTATTTTGGGCTTCGTATTATCGGACCTTTCTTGCCCTACCCTCTGAGCATCTTCGATCTCGTTTGGGTTCAGATTCAGTTTTTCGGCTAAGTTTTTAATCACTGATTTAGTATTTTCATTTTTTTGCATTTCTAGGCCGTGTATTTCTAAACTTTTTTCTTTATCTCTTAGTTCCAGCTCCTGCACCCTTTCCTCCAAGGCTTTGTTGCACTTCTCCAGATAAACATTTTTTTGTTCTAAGGATTTTTTTTTTTTTGGGTTTCATCCTTAAATGTTATTAATGTTTGGTACATTTCGGCGTAAAACTCAACGTTGGTAGTGAGATCTTCTATTTTTTTCTCAACCTTATAAAGAACTTCCAATTTCTTATTTATTTCGGCTAAGACTTTCTCGCCTGAGGTTTCAATGGGATTTAATTTAACAGTAAGTTTGGATCTTGCGCGGAAGGCTGCAGAGGGCTACTTTTAGTTTTAGTGCAATCTTCACAAATCGTAGTTTGCATATTAAATTGTTTGCTATTTTGCACACATTTCTTATGAAAAACTGCCTCACACACACCTTTACACTTAACTGTATCATCTTTAGTCACAGAAATAAAAAGTTTGCACTTCTTGCACTGAACCATGATGGACGGTAAGGTTGTGATAAATTTATACGCTCTGATCAGTAACACGCGACCGTATGCTGAGCGCGCGCGCACCGGACTGAGTACCCGGTGAGGGCTCATGTGTGTGTGAGAGGGGTGTGTCCATGTCAGGGGGCATAGCGGGATTGTCGGAAGGTGGAGAGTCGACGTACTTCCCCTTCGCGTTCCTAAACTTTACATAGACATTGCCCGGAATAAAGTGTAGGCGACGCCCTCTAGCCATGATAGCTGGGACTATGACCTCCGGCACAGACACCACCATAAAAGTCGTTTGGCTGGTCTCCTGCTGGTAGAAACCGTTCACTAGCCAGCGGTGTGGCTGCACTTCCGGGTTCATCCAGCTCAGAGCCCCTCCAATCGATCGTTGATCCCGATTATAAATTTTGGGCAAGGTGATTCCGCATAGAACCCTCCTCGGGATGTCCTCTGCTCGCAGAATGGCGAGTTCTCCCAGGTCCGGAATGCTAACCTCCTTAGCCCATTTGTTGACCCATTCAAGGGTTGTCTGATTTGCGGCCGCACACCGCAGGCTGCCATCATCGTACGTGGGTCTACCACTAAAGGCGATAGCCCCCGCCGGGTAAATACGGCGGTCGCACTCACGCCAGATGGCGTCCTCGAGAGCAGCCTCGACCAGCCCCGCCATCTCTCTGGAGATAAAACCCGAAAGAGATGTCAAGGCAAGCCGGGCCCCAATCGGTTTGGCTGCGGCTGCGGCGTAGGTGCCGGCCGGTCTGCCACCAGCCGATGCTGGCTTTAGCTTCTTGGCCTCGCCCCGAGGAGAGATAGTCTCATCAAGGCGAGCCCTCTTGGCTATCGGCCTGGGTCGGCCGGTCGCAGAAGCGGCCGGGTATGGTACTAGGCCTTTCCCCCCCGCACCAGAGGTCCCTGGGGTTTCCCCCTGTTTCCCCGGCGCAGCCCGAGGGCCCCGACTTGCGGCCGCCAGTGGGGGCTGAGTTGCAGACGAACCTGCAGAAGCCTCAGCCCGCCCCTGGGGGCCGCATTCGGTGCCCTTGGGTGCAGACCCCGTGTCAGAAGTAAGGGAGGAGGCAGCGGCTCGGGCAGCCTGAGCACGTTCCTGATCGCGCTGCCTCTTACCTTTACGTGTACGGGCCTTCGCCTTAACCGTATCGGTCTTCGGTTTGTCTGTCAGGGTAGGACCCGAACTCTTCCCCTTTGCCGGGGTTTCGGTCGTCCAGTTTCGGTCCAGGTTCCGGTCCTCCTGTATCTGTTCAGGAGTGCGTGTGTCCGTAGGAGTTACAGTTTGTAATATTAAAATAACCGCTTTTTACTACATGAATATGATTATATATACGGTACATATACCAAAATAACATTTTTTACAATTTTTGTCTGTCTGTCTGTCTGTTTGTTCCGGCTAATCTCTGAAACGGCTGGACCGATTTTGACGGGACTTTCACTGGCAGGTAGCTGATGTAATAAGGAATAACTTAGGCTACTTTTTATCTCGATATTCCCACAGGAACGAGAACCACGCGGGTGAAACCGCGGGCGGCCGCTAGTAAAGAGTAGTCAAAATCATCTAAAAAAACAAAACCAATGTGATCTACGCAGTTCAATCCATCATATTTTTCTAAGGACGCAAGATGCATTATGGTGTTGTACATTATGCACAGATATTTTGATAGCTTTGTTTGCTTAGAGAATTTTGAACACTCTGACTGACTGCTCATATAAATATGAAACAATGAGTGCTAAGATATTTTGAACATCTTGCGTGCTTACAACAATATGATGATTCTAACTGCGTAGATCAAATTGATTTTGTTTTCAGATGATTTTGACTTCTTTAGACGCTTATCTTTATCAATTTGACGCTGACTGTACTACAATCAGCCTATGAGTAATTATTATAGGTCAGTAATTAGTAGTAGTAAATATTAACAACTTGTCGTAACGTAACATGTCTCATTTAGACTCCGCCTCTATCTGAAATTACCCGAATAATTTATTTCTGTTTCGGTTACAGATACGTATATTTTTTTATTTTGGATATCCAATAGTTTCGGTTACGAATATGGATGGATTAGAAACTCAAAGATGGTATTTTGAGTTAGTATTTTATTTCTCATTGTATGTTCAAACATTTTTCAGGAAGAATTTTCCACAGTGAATGAAAACAAGGAAATGGAAACACTTAAAAAACTGATGCAAGATAGAAAAGCTGGTACTTTAGAGAATGTCAGTGAAGAGGAACTTGAGCAATATGCTAAGCCTATGCCTGAAGATAAAGTTTTTAACAAATTCAACAAAAGGATAGCTAGGCACCCTGATCAAGTGCTTAGATATGAAAGAGGGGGAACTCCTTTGTGGATTACAGGCAACTCTGATAACAGTGTTGTTGATATACCCAAATGCCAATACTGCAGCGGAGAGAGAAAATTTGAATTTCAAGTAAGAATGTATTTAAGCTATGTTTTACCCCGTAGCAAATAGGTTCTTTCTGAAAGAATCTTATTTACATACATTATTTCAGGTTATGCCACAACTTTTAAACTACATAAATGTTGGTATTGACTTCAACAGCATTGATTGGGGAATTTTGGCTGTATATACTTGTGAAGCTAGCTGCAGTGATGGTCCAGCATATAAAGAGGAATATTTAATCAAACAAGATTTATCTATTTAAATTATGTTGTTAAGTTACTACATATTTTGTACATTGGTTTATAAATAAAACATGCATTGTGATCATTAAGTTTTGTTATTTCTTCTTGCCATAATCTTCAGATAAGTATGTCATTAGGTCATTTAATCCTGTGAATTCGGTCCTAGACTGAGGAGGGTTGTTTTTTGGTAATGCAGGCAATATATTGCCCATTTTAACTCTAAAATCCTTTAGCTGAAAAATATAAAGATTGTATTACTACTATTATAGTGAATTACAAGCTGGATAGGATAATTAAAAATATGTCTTACATTTTTAGCTCCTGATAGTTTATAAATTCCATAACAGAAACAGGAAGTTCCAGCTACTGCATATACAGTTCCCCATCCAAGTGCCCTTAAAGCTAGAATTGCACCCGCATCGGCTACCTCCACACTACTGTGTAGACCTGAAGTATTAATAAACATGTTTTAAAGAACTTAAGTTTACCTTGAGCATTACTTTCTAAAACTGAAAACTATTGCAATTCTTTGATTACCTTTGTTAAAATATTTAGGATCACTTTTTTTAGCTGCTGATAGTGTAGCACTGAATCCCACAATAGCTGAAATTCCTGCTACTGAGGCCAAGAAAGCACCAGCTAAAGTAAAAAATAAATTGTTTTATTAGAATTAGAATGTTAGGTTAAAAACTAAACATTCAAAAACCGGACCCACTACCGATTTTTTAAATGTTGTGGGCACTGTTTGAGCTGTAATGTAATAGTAAGACTTTAAAATCACAGTAAGCTAATATGTTATGTTTATTAAAATCGCACTCTACATGGTTTTAACTTAACTTTAATTCGTTGTAATCTCTCCTCTTTTTCCATTTGAGTGTTTTTATTCATCAAATTATTAATCAAGTATCATATAAGCACATTCGAATAGGTATTGCTTTCGAGATCTAATTTAAAATTAACACTGTGTGATCAACATTAGTAAAATAAAATAATTCCGATAGGTACCGTGCTCGTGCTATAATGTTTATTCGGTCACAAAATCACAAAATAAATACAATTACTTAATAAATAAATAGACTATAAGACTAGGTAGCTTGCTACATATATAGTGATCTGTGCCACAAATTATATAGACTAGTCTGTGCTATTGTAGGTACCTAATACTCAGGGTTGCCAACTCAATACCACAGATTGGTACTAAACGTCATCCAAAATAGTGCTAGATAAGTAGAGCGCTCGTCAGATAAGTTTGCGCGCGGTCGAATTTGGAACTAATTTCAAATTTGGCAGGTCGCCATGGTATTTGTTGTGACAGGCGAAATGAGTGTGTCAAGTGTCATTGTGTTTTATTGTTTATTTAGTAATCGTCATGCCAAAAGTCATTAAAAGTGCTGGAAGAGAGATTGTTTTACAGGTGAAATGTGCTTGCGAAACAGAACAGGACAATAACAGGCTACATAAACTATTTGCTAAAGTGCAGGCGCGGACTGCTTCTTTGACAGGTCATTTTTAGGGTGACCATTATGTGATATTTTGCTTTCGCTTGGGGTATTTTAGTAACTATTATTATCTACTCTAAAGTAACTGTTACTTAATAAAATATTTCGAAATATATTTATTTTGTTGTTATTTAATTCCTAAATTACTAAGAATTATAATAAACAATGTAAAATCTATCTGCTTATAAAAGTGTTTTTAATGTCTTACAGTTTTCTATTGCTATTATTGATGGAAGTGTCTAAGTAGATACAATTTACTGTATTCTCAATTAAAGCAACCGGACAAAAGCCAGTTAAATTTTTCCTCATTTACACGTGATGGGAAAATTATTTACAACTACTGGCAACATTAAATACGCCACCAGTCGCGCGCAGACTTATCTGGCGCGCACTCTACCTATGGATTTACAAAAATTGTGCTAGATAATTTAAAAAATCATAAAATTATAAAAATAAAATTTTTTGATTGTGAATGACGCTTATTTCGATTATTTTTGTTCATTTTTTTTCATTCATTTCTGTTTTGCAGAATATACACATTATTATTATTATTATTTATAGGGGGGACGCCAGCGAAGCCGGACGGGTGATCAGTCACCTAGGTTGGGACCATTTCACCCAGTTCCCCAAGTATATACACATTACTTTCAAGCTACCTATTACCGAGTGGTCTATTTAAGCCTATTTCTTGTATTTCCACTTTTTTCTGAAACTTTGAGCATAGGTACCTGACTTTTTTGCTTAAAGGAATATCCATTTTCGTAACTCACCACGCACTAAGCTTTTTCGTCCGTTTTAAAGAAGCAAATCAAATCAAATCAACAAACAAGACAAAGAAAGACTTAACTATCTTAAGAAAGAAGAGCTAGTCAGGCAGGTCAAATTATATCAGATTGCCGTTGCATAAAGCGTTTTGTTACTGACCGCGTGACTGCATTTTGTTCTGCGGTAACCAGAAAATAATCAGCATGAGTAGGTACTATTTAGTGCTAGATTTGGTGCTAGGTGCTATATGCCGTTGTTTCGTGCTGGTCTTATGAAAATAGTGCTAAATCTAGCACCGAAAGTGCTAAGTTGGCAACACTGCTACTACTCGGTGTACTCGGTCGTCGGTCGGTGTCTACAAACGTCAATCAAACATTAACCAAAGGATGGAGGGCCATAGCTAGAAACAGCTTGAGACCTATCAGAGGATTTAGTTAAAAAATAGTTGTTGAAGCAATTAAGTTAGATCGATTTAACTGTCATCGTATAGTCGCATGTAGTAGTAGTAAAATAAAATTCATTGAAGACAGACGTTGTTTCACTTGTGCGAAATCCACGCAATAGAAAACCGACCTTAATACAAGCAACATATGGTCCTTCGAGCCGGATTAAAAAAGTTGTTTACGTAAAATGTATCGAGCGGCCGCCCGGCCGAGAACAATAGGACCCCGCATTTCACAGCGATAAGAAGCGCTCGAACATAGTTTTTGGTCATCTATAAACTATTAATAGACATTACGTAAAAATATCGTGCTATCGAAGTAAACATTGTTTATTGTTATGAAAATAACATTGCGTGGTTAACATTAACGTTATAAGTGGTGTATAAAGTGACGAACAATGGCTACTATGGAACAAATACAAAGTATGCTAGAAAGTAACACGGAATTACTTAAGAAAACTGAAATAAACTTAAAAAAGTGTCCGAAAGCAAGACTTACAACCGGTTACATACAGACACGTATTCAGTGTATTGAAGAATATTGGACTAATTATAAGCAAGCTCACGCGGACTTAGTGAAAAATACCACCCGGGAACAACGCGGTGCTATGCCTTATTTTTTGAAAGAAGAGTACTTTGTTCAGGAAGACTTGTACTTAGCGATGCTCGCAGACCTGAGAGATTTACTGCTAGCAAACGCTCAGTCCGTTTCATCACATAGGGCTACGACCTCATTGGAAGTACAAGGGAACAACACACAAGTGAAGTTACCGCGCATTCAACTGTCCGGCAGTGTCCCAAAGTTCCCAGCAATATTCCCAAGCAACGTTTTGAAGATGAATATTTTTGAATATCAAACGAACTTACCAAGTGAAGTTCTTATGTGAACGGCTTCATTCGACGCGATTTGGTTTACAAGTGTAGTTGCGCCCCCAAGCGACAGCCTTGCACGCTAGTTTAAAGTTTTTTTTTTTGTATTGGCAACACTGATTTCCCGCCAATTTATACATTCCTCTACTCTGTGGTCCCTAACTTACCTGTTTGGTTACCTGTCACATTCGAATCATTATGTTTAAAGCACTTTTTATAGATTTTTATCAAATAGAGGGAAGGGTAAGTAATAAATACTTGATATTATTAATTATTAGGGAGGGTGTATATAAATCGCGTCGAATGAAGCCGTTCACATAATTGTGATCGAACTTCACTTGGTAAGTTCGTTTGATATTCAATTATGTTTCACGGCTTCATTCTCTGCGATTTGGTTTACAAGTGTAGGATGTATAGAGAAAGTGATAAAAATTTGTAAAAAGATAAGTATGTAATGACATTGTTTTAAGAAAATATTGTCATAACATCAAGTTTCTTATGATCTTTGGTTTTTCATCATCAACGTGGGTACTACATTATTATCTTAAATTATTGTATTTTTCTTACAGAATAATTCACAAATCAAAGAAAAACAATACTGATCTACCAAATTGATCAGTGCTTTAGATAATTACTCTATTGTAAACATAGGCGAAAAAGCGGATGAAGGTTCGCTCCATCCAGCATAGAGCAGCATTCCTATCACTTAAATTAATATTAACACCAGCCCTGCTGGTAGTGGAAGTCGCCGCATGGCGTTTGCTATTTGCAGTGCAGATGTGCAGTAAATACAGGAAGACTATTACAACGAAGAATAATTTTTTAGTCAGGTAGGTACTATTGTTTGCTTGTGAATTTTCCTATAAATGAGGACGTTTCCAACATTGTTTGTAACGAATAAAAATAGTGTAACTGGTGTTTTATTTAAATATTCCTCAATGCACCTTGCTTGACAGAAATCAGAGTGTGTTATAAAAAGGTCTTTTTATCATGGTTGGAATGAATTAGGTCTAGATTTGTATTACAATTTCTGTTTGTGCTATGGTATAGATTATTTATTCTTTCACAAAGAAATCATTGCTTGTAATGAGCAGTAAACAAAGCCATCAGAGTTAACGACCTTTATTGACAGAAAGTTTAATATTATATTTTTTGACTTCCAAGATCTAGATCTTCATTTGGAACCTTTTGTGCCAAATAGTTAAGTAATGTATTTAGTATCTCAGTTAAGTTGTAGGTACTTAGGCCTTGTGGGTCATTTTCCTTTCATAAATAGCTCGATTCAGTGATCTGATCATCATAAGTATTATTGAACATTAAAATTAAGTATAATAATATTAGATTAGATTTAAAATTATTGTACCATATTTGAATTGATTGACAAAATTGTGTGTTCAAATAAATATGTTGTTAGTTCTGACCATATATTTACTATATTTGATGTCATAGGCTAACCAGGCTTTGATACGTCTATCGTATTGTTTATACATGTTTCGTGACAAAGTGGCTTAAATAATATCTATAGTTCTTGGAGTTTTTTTATTTTTTTATTTTAGTAATGCTTGCCTGATAACTTGTAAGATGTGTGTTCATGTGAAAAGAGATTCTAATAAGTAAATATTTAGTTCAAAATACGTATATTATCAGAAATGTATAATTTTCTAACCAATGGCACAACGGCAGTGTCGTCCAACATGAGACAATCACAATGTCTTCCAAGATTTGAAAATGTCTAATAATATAATAATTTCATGAAAATGGCACTAATGCTTAAAATAGGATTATTTTTATTTTTATTTATTACATTTAAGTATATAATATCAATATGTTCATATAATATACATTTAAACTCTGAAACATGCACACATTTGTAATGCAAACAATAAAATTCAATTGTTATAATTCATGACGCGAGCATGAGAATGGAACTAGTATTTTTACAGGATATTATGTAAGCGTCGACTGCCTGTGCTTCTGGACCGGTTTTCAAGTTATTTAAGTAGAAAATTTTGGTTACAATGGCTTGCAATCTTATTATTCAGAAATGTCCAAGTTGTCATTTAGTAGTTATTCTCTATTGCCTAACTTTTCGCTCATAAGTAAGACAGCTTCACTTTCATCTTTTGTGTTTGTAAGATGCGAACAATTATATTTCCAAAAAATATTATTATAAAATATTTATAGCTGTTTTGTTTTACACATAGGTATGCGTAATATAATACTTATAGCAATCGTAACTTTGGTTATTAACGTGAGTGAATTAATGTGCAATGAAGCTTTATTTTCTTTCAAATGGCTCTGACAAGACTCTGGTTATTGCAAAATGAATCCTAGCCAGACTAACTGGCTGGGGTTGCTTCTACTGAGGAGCGGTAGAGTCTAAGACGGGAACGTTTATCGGCTACGATCTTTGGGATAAGTATGTTTTGTTCATAATTAGGATAACTAATAATACACAAACATTTAAAATATTCAAGCCAGGAACAATAGGTGGCAGGCAGGCCAAGAGTAAACGCTATAAGCCCGAGGAACTTTGTGAAGTCTTGCAATTTACATTTATTGAACTTCCCAAAAATAAACGTAAAATAATCCCAAAAAACCTAATACTTTTTAAAATAAATCGCAAGAAATTTACATTTTCTTTTTTCTATGTTATACTAAACCACTTTTGTCTATTTTTTTAGTAGAAAAGTTAGTGAGAAGTTAGTATATCCTTAGTGAACTAAACGTGTCATGAAGGCAACCAGTGTCAAAAGGATTAATTAGGTATACTTATGTCGTTTTAATATATTACTGGTGGTAGTTTACGAAATCTCAAAAATTATATAATTTATTTTATTATTTAAGTATAAACAAACGGAACTGTATAGTGACTAAAGGAACTAGGTGATTGAATTCATGAAGAATTTGAAATTCATAAAGAATTGTATTTTTAACGAAGTTAAAGGTACTTATTCAATGCGAGTTATGTATTGGAATAAACATGTAAGCGTCTTTGAGGTCTATATCTAGACGTCATGTTACAGTTTTTAGTAATTACTTAGAGTATGTCACGCGGTAGTCCTAGTTGCCCGAGATTAAGTATAAAGCGATTATCACTATTTGGTTTCTGTACTAAGTAACCCAAAGTGACATTTTAAAATGATATTGTTTTCCTTTTTTACTCATATTTATTTATCTAGATTGAACATAATTTTCGTATACAAGGTTCAAAATCAAATCAAATCAAATCAAAATATTTATTTATTCACATAGCCATAATAAGCATGTACTTATGAATCGTCAATATTTTCCTACCACCCATTCAAGACTTTTTTAACTGACAAGAAGAATGGGCGCAAGAAACTTGCCAGCGCGTATCTCAGGTAACGACATTTACAAAAATACATATCGTTACTTATTACAATATTTGAACAAGCATAGAGCACATATTATACAATATTATTATAACATTAAATTTAAAAGGAAAAATTTCTCATTAGAATATTTTACTTTCAAACAAATATAAAAGTATATATACATTTCATAACCAAGCATTGTGATCGTTCATATAGTCTTTGACGTCATAATAACCTTTGCTCATGAGAGTCTTTTTAACATTTAAGGTTAAGTTAGTTCATAGGTTAAACACTGGAACTATAATTGCAATGAGCAATAAATTTGCATAGTATTTTTCTGCCTTTTTTATCTACAATGATATTATAGTGTCATCGGTAATGTACTAATGTCCAACCATGCATTAGTAAAATAATGCAGGCGACTTACGTATTACCTCGTGGTCTACTACCGGTAAGTTCTGGATGCTGGATAGCGGCGCGTGATGTCGACGTCTTGATGTGACTGGCGGGTGCGTCAGGCGCTGGGTGACCTCTTGCAGCATCGGAGATGGTATTTGCCCTATAGGCTGGTTTCCAATGCTGTGGCTATTTCTTAAAACTGGATTCGGTTTTTGGAAACATTTTCACCAAAAACCTGATTGATTCTAATCATATCTATTGAGGTGTATTTTAGGTCTAGATTTATTCTTTAAATTAATCTCAAATTTCATAGCGTTTTAGTTTTTATGAAATTACTAGCCTTCCGCCCGCGGCTTCGCCCGCGTGTACTACACGACGTTATCCCGCGGGAAGGTGATATTTTTCAGGAATAAAAAGTAGCCTATGTCCTTTCTCAGGCTCTAGACTATCTCTGTACCAAAATTCATTCAAATCGGTTCAGTAGTTTAAGTGTGATTGTGTAACACACAGACAGACAGAGACGCATTTATAATATAAGTAAGGACTATCACAGAAAATGCTAAATACATCAATTTACAATATATGTATAGCCTAATAGGCTTTTATTTTTGGATGCTTCGTCATTTAGTATAAATATTGGGAAACCAACACTATCGAAATTAAGTTTTCGACCTTTATCCGACCGGGAATCGAACCCGGTACTTCACGCATAGTGGCACTCTGAAAACTGATGCATACCCCACTTGACCACGAAGGCAAACAGAATAAAGAAAAATATAGATTCCATGGCTATGGCCAGGTTTTTTTTTTTAAAGCTATCCCAATCTGCTTTTCTTTAGCAATATTGTAGTTTCTCTTTGACAAGCGGCTTTGAAACAGCGGCTTTTGCTTCGGGATTGAGGGTAGGAGCTGCTAAAAGGTCACAATAGTTTGGAACTATTTAATCTTTGAAAAGTCTATCCTTGACCTTCAGCTTTATATTGTTACATACGGTTTTTTCCCTCGGCTGAAGAGCAGTGAACAGTCGAGATAACTGATGCTAACCCTTGTTTTGTGGCCGTTGGTGCTGCCTCGTCCTGATATGGCGATGCTGCGGCCGGAAGTGGGTACGGCGATACCGGTGACAATCCCGAGAGCTGCGACGCCGATTCGACTTCTCGAATACGAATATATAGCAACTGAACTGGGTTGTAAACAGTGACTAAGTAGCCCAATAACGTGACGGTATCTGTCCTGGGTATGACAGTAACGCATCACTTAGTAATTGCAGCCATCCGGGACAACAGTTCTTTTAAGAACGAGTACTTTGCTTGCTCGTCAAGCAAATACAGTGGCTAAGTAGCCCAATAACGTGACGGTATCAGCTGTCCTGGGTATGACAGTAACGCATCACTTAGCAATTGCAGCAACCCGGAACACATAGTTCTTTAGTAATTTTCTTGCTCACAGTAACGCATCACTTAGCAATTGCAGCAACCCGGAACACATAGTTCTTTAGTAATTTTCTTGCTCGGTGAGCAAATTAAGTGGCTAAGTAGCTCAATGACGTGTCAGTACCTATCTGTCCTGGGTATGACAGTAACGCATCACTTAGTGACCAATAATTGCAACCATCCGGAAATACATAAGTAGTTCTTTTAAGAACGAGTATCTTTCTTGCTCCTCAAGCAAATTTCAGTGGCTTAGTAGCCCAATAACATAATAGTATCTGACCTGGGATCACTTCAGTAATGCACTGGTACAGCACAACGACGTTTTCTTCTTCACTGTCTTCATGGTGTTTCCTTTTCTTCCCCAATGTTCAAAGTATCTCGCAGCGAGTAGAGTAGACGTGCGAAGGCTTGAGCACGGAAACGCTGAATGATTCGAATGTGACAGGTAACCAAACAGGTAAGGTAGGGACCACAGAGTAGAGGAATGTATAAATTGGCGGGAAATCAGTGTTGCCAATACAAAAAAAAAACTTTAAACTACCGTGCAAGGCTGTCGCTTGGGGGCGCAACTACACTTGTAAACCAAATCGCAGAGAATGAAGCCGTGAAACATAATACCATGCAAGACAATTTAAAATAAGACTTTAAAACTGTTTGATTATATTGAATTTCGTAATAAATAGCCACCAACATCAGAGGTAAGCACATATGAAATGAAAAACAGTTTGATATAAAATGGTTTATTTTTTATTCAACAAACTAAGAAAACAAAACAAAATAATCTTGCCATAATTATCAACAAATTATAAAATTGTAAGACACAGAAGAAAAATACATTATTTATTTATATAATTTAACAAAACGACAAAAAGTCTACTGGGAATTTTGGGCAATATTCCCAATGTGCCCGTCATTTCTGTTGCCGCTATAACAACAAATACTAAAAACAAAATAAAATAAATCAAGGGGGCTCCCATCCCATACAACAAACGTGTTTTTTTTTTGGTGGTAGGTATAGGTACGGAACCCTTTTTGCCCCCTTCGTGCGCGAGTCTGACTCGCACTTGGCCTGTTTTTTTTTCGTTCCTTCCCCTCGAATTTCGTTCCTTTTCAGACACCTTGGCGTTCGAAATCTCCAATCACCACTGGCAACACTGAGAAGTCGCAAGTGGGCGGTACCCGCGTACGCGTACCCCAAGATATGCGGAGCTCCGCTTATCTGTGCATATTTTGCTTAGAGCGCTCGCCAGATAAGTTTGCGCGCGGTCGAATTTGAAACTAATTTCAAATTTGGCAGGTCGCCATGTTATTTGTTGTGACAGGCGAAATGAGTGTGTCAAGTGTCATTGTGTTTTATTAGTTTATTTTGTACAGTGCCACAAACTTTGCTGTGCCGGTGGCCAAAATGTGAAACTAGCGTGTTTTTTTTAATGTAATTTTGCTGTCAAGTTGATGTCCAACCATAGCGCTGCTAGCGGCTGAAGTTCTTAAAAGTCAGGGCCGGTTAAATTGTTACAAAAAAAAAGAAAACCGTACGTAGCGCCGCTGTCACCGGAACAGAAAAGGTTGTGGCACTGTAATCGTCATGCCAAAAGTCATCAAAGGTGCTGGAAGAGAGATTGTTTTACAGGTAAAATGTGCTTGCGAAATAGAACAGGACAATAACAGGCTACTTATACCATTTGCTAAAGTGCAGGCGCGGCATGCTTCTTTGACAGGTCATTTTTAGGGTGACCATTATGTGATATTTGCTTTCGCTTGGGGTATTTTAGTTACTATTATTATCTACTCTATAGTTACTATAGTTACTTAATAAAATATTTCGAAATTTCTTTATTTTGTTGTTATTTAATTCCTTAATTACTAACAATTATATTAAACAATGTAAAATCTATCTGCTTATAAAAGTGTTTTTAATTTTATACAGTTTTCTATTGCTATTATTGATGGAACTATCTAGATAAAATTTACTGTATTCTCAATTATAGCAACCGGACAAAAGCCAGTTAGATTTTTTCCTCATCTACACGTGATGGGAAAATTATTTACAACAACTGGCAACATTAAATACGCCACCAGTCGCGCGCAGACTTATCTGGCGCGCACTCTACTCAGTTGCAATATCAATCTCTTCACGGAATGTTATAGAAAAAAAATAGAAAGATGCCACACTGAGCAGTATTGGAGTGATAAAATGATAGTCGACAGACTAATTTATCTAAACGAAGCATAACATATCACCGTTATGTGCTAAATTCTGTTTATTTAATTAAAATTATTAAATAATAAAATGGAATTCTTCAAAATAAAAACACAATCTGATATCAATCTTATAAACTCATTTTTAAGGTGTAGATTTGAATGTGCAATATTAATTTTCTCGAAGTTTCTACACAACATTAAAATTTTGATGGCATGCTTTTGCTACTCAATTAGTGATGTATGGCCACGTTCGCACGGACGTAATATTATCGCGCGTTGAAGCGATTTTTTGACGCCTTGAAACAGAACTTATGGACTTTCCCTAATCCGTTCACACGCGAGCGATTTTTTTACGCGGCGTTATTTTATCGCACATTGCCCGATTGACGGCGCGACGCGATGGACGCGATGGAAATACAACATACGGGCAGCCCTATTGGCGTTCATACAAGCGTTTTTTTAACGCTACCTACTGTCAGTGGGTAACTATTTTTACGTCAATTAGGTTTATTTTCATTTAGGTGATACCTACCTAAATAATCCAAGGACTCATTTGGGAATCTTGTCGCTGTATTTTATTAGGGCCAACAAATAAGCAGTAGTTCATCAAATGAGCTGATTGACATTCTCATATTAATCGAAGAATTTTTGAGGAAATCGGTGAAGCTTGTTGTACCGAGTGTAAAATTTACCAGTAGGATAACTCTCTCTGAATGAAGAGGATGAAACCAGTACTGCCTTCTATTTGCTTATCGTTTCTTAATATACCACACGGCGATTAACAAGATGTCGTCATGATAGGTACGCCTGCAGTCCGCACCGTGTGAGCACAAAACAAAACGCCAAGCGATTTTTTTACGTCTATGCGAACACCTCTGGTTCCTAGGCGTTGACGTTGCGATATCGCCCCGCTAACGCAACGCCTTTCTGCACGCCCGTGCGAACGTGGCCTATCTGTTTCCGTTTCCTGTAGTGATGTGCCTGTTAATCGTAATGCCTGAGCTTCACCTGCGTCTAATGCCATTAATTAGCGCGCTATTTGATATAATACGCAGGCGTAGCCGGGTCTTAGCGCACTAATTTGATACAATTAGCGCGCTAAGACGCGCATGCCGTTATTAACGCCGTTAGGCGTCACGCAGGTGAAGCCCCGGCATAAATACTACTAATATCTAAATAGTTCCATAGTTCTAAATGCAGGTCCGTATTAAAGAACAACACTCAAGTGGAGATCTCTTCGCAAGTATAGTTAGTAAGGGATGCAAAAATACATGCAACGCATCATTCATCCCCTGCTAACTATTAGGTACTTGAGAAGAGTAATAGTTTATTAAGGGCCTTAGATTAATATGGGCGCTCTACAATCGCGCGCGATTCGTGGGCGTGAATCGCAGTGCGTTTCGCAGTAATAATCACGCGTGAACTCTTCTTGGCTCTACATTCGCAGATGGAATCATGTCACTTGCTTTTCGCAGGTTCGTGCCTTGTTAACCACTATTAGTGTCTAACAACTATTAGTGTTATTACATTACAACTATTTATTACTAACACTCGCGCTTTCACGCGTTCACGCATAGATATCGCGCGTTCGCGCGCGAATGTGGAGCGCCCAATTAATAATGAAATAATAAAACAATGATATATCAATATTAGTTAGTCATAGTCATAGTCATAGTCATAAATTTTTTATTCATATAGATTAAATAAAATTAATGCTTATGAATCGTCCAATATTTTTTTACCTACCACCTGTTATGGACATCTTTTAACTGACAAGAAAAACAGGCGAAAAAACTCATCAGCTTTAACAGAAGCAACGCATTTACAAAAAAAAAATATGTCGTTGCTGGACAAAATGATACAATAATAAAATTTATACAAAAAGCTAATGCTGAAGGAAAGTATTCTCATACTTATGTATAGGAATATTTTCCTATTATACATTGTTAGTGTTACTATAATTATGACAACCAAGCGTTGTGATCATTTAAATAATCTTCTACTTTGTAATAGCCTTTGCTTAAGAGCGTCTTTTTAACATGTTTTTTAAATTTATTTAAAGGCAGCTCGATTACTTCTTGTGGAACTTTATTAAAGAATGCTATGCCTTTTCCCAAAAACGAGCCTCTACTTTTTTCAAGTCTAAATCTTGGAACGGCAAGCTTATTTTTATTTCTTGTGTTAAAATTATGAATATCACTATTCTTAGTGAATGAGTCAAGATGTTTCCTAACATATAATATATTCTCATAGATGTATTGCCCTGCTAAGGTTAGTATATTCATTTCTTTAAACAAAACTTTTAATGAATCGCGCCGGCGGAGGCTGTTAATGGCGCGCACCGCTCTTTTTTGAAGTACAAAAATATTTCCAATATTGGCTGCTGAGCCCCACAACAACACGCCATAGGACATGACACTATGAAAATAACTAAAGTAAACAAGTCTTGCCGTTTCAATATCAGTTAATAGCCTTATCTTTTTTACTGCAAACGCAGCAGAACTGAGTCTACTCGACAAGGCCTCAATATGTGGATCCCACTGTAGTCGTGAATCTAAGGTAATACCAAGGAATTTCGTGCTGTCAACTAATTCGACTGTATCTGCGTTCAATTATTAGTTCGCAATTTAATGTGCAGTTTTGATTGTCTCGAAGTTTCTAATAGCCCGTACACACGTTATCCGACCGCCCCCGGCGGTGGCGCCGAACGGAACATGTGTACTAGCCTTAAGCAATTGACAGCATGCTTTTGGCATTTTTGGTGCTTTTGCGCTACTCAATTACTGCCTGTACACACTGGGCGCTCGGCGAGCGACGACGTTACATTTTTTATGCTGCGGCTACATTAGCGGCCGATAATTCGTGCGATTTGTCGCGCTAAAATTATCATTGTTGGGCATACGCGATGTTCTTGTATACATTCTAGTCTAGCAAAGTTGGCTTCGAAAAAGCTAGGAGTGCTCAATAGGGCGAAGACATTCTTTACTCCGCGTCACCTGCTTTTATTATATAAAGCTCAGGTTCGACCCCACCTTGAGTACTGCTCGCACTTATGGGCGGGAGCTCCTGAATACCAGCTCCTTCCACTTGACTCCATTCAGCGCCGTGCGGTTCGTATTGTCGACGATCCGAGACTCACGGACGGTTTAGAACCACTAAGTCACCGCAGAGATATAAGCTCCCTGTGTGTGTTCTACCGTCTATACAATGGGGAATGTTCTGAGGAGCTTTTTGAACTGGTGCCCTAAACACCCCCACATTCTTGACACCTGGAAATCAACAACTGTTCGGGCATCACGTTCGTTCCTACCTCGAACTTGTAAGATGTGGAATGAGCTTCCTCCAGAGGTGTTTCCTTTGTGCTATGACATGGAGTTCTTCAAAAAGCGTGTAAATAGGACCCTTAAACACAAAGGCTGGCAACGCATATGCAACCCTTCTGGTGTTGTAGATGTCCATGGGCGACGATGACTACTTCCCATCACGTGGCTCGTCTGCTCGTTTGCCCCTTTTTAATATATATATATATATAAAAAAAAAACATTAGCGGGCAAAGCTTCGTGTTGCGTTGTCGCGCTAACTATCGCGATAAACCTGTCAAGTGCGAGCGATATTTATTTTATTTTAATTCTAATTATTTAAAGTGAATATACCTACTTTAAATATTCTGTTGTTGTTCTGTTGTTATCGCGATGTTCTTAAAATTATTTCAGTAGTTTTTGAGATACGAGTATAATATGGTACAGTCTACACTTCAAAAAAATTTGATATAAACATGTTGACCTTGAGACCGCCTTTATGCCCTACGTAATAAAAGCTACGCAGTATAGCATAATCGCAGTTCAACTGTTTATCTTGATGTGCTGTTGAGTGTACCTACTTTAAAGATATTTTTTCTTTTCAGTTCACTGTCGGTTTAATTTTTTATAAGATTCATTATCACATAAGTCACATCTGCTTCTTTCTTTCACATAGTTAGTCTGCTACAAAACATAATAATAATTCCTATAGGAAATCCCTTAATAATTATTTTAATTTATCTGAATTTAATTGTAATTTATTAAATTTAATACTTTTTTATTTATAGTAACGTCATTTTATGATTATGATATTTCATTTCCATACAAAGCTACAAAATAGCAAAGTTAATAAAAGTAAAATAAATAAATCTCGCTCGCACTTTGACGGTTTATCGCGATAGCCCGTAGTTAAGTAGCCCGTAGCAATAGCGTTGTCGCGCGATGTACCCGGCTACATTAGCGCGTTCACACGATTCTTCGCCGTAGCCCGCTAATGTAGCCGCAGCATTATGAGAATCTGTAGTTCTGCTACTGCCCACTAGAGGCGCTGTACAGATTTGCATACAAAATGCAACGCCACTTAGTGATGTGCCTGTTTATCGTTAATACTACAGATATCGATATAGGAAGTATACTTTATTTGCGAAACCGAATACAATAGGTATGTACCTATGAATCCCCACGGGGAATAGAACTCGGGACATCTGGGTCTGTTATAGGTGGTGTCTAACACTAATATAAAATTCTTCTGTAAGTGTGTTTGTCTTACTACTCCTCCTTACTTAACTCAATTCAATACTGTTACTGAACCGATTTGGTTGATATTTGGGCTGTATATATATTTCAATGGGTTCCTGGATGGTTTGAAAACAAAATTGAATAATTGGGTATTTGACTGATTTTTTTTTATTGACTTAAAATGTTCATTTAACTAGTAGCAACACAACATAGGTATTTATTTTCAAATATCTTGCATATTTTCAGCGATATAGAGCATCAAACTTCTAATCAGACAAGGAGAGCGCTATAGAAACATGACGTCACGTTTCTATAGCGCCATATTCTCGCCATAGAAAATTTCGTTTTAGAAAGAGATAGGTAGAGTCACAATTAAGTAGCTCATAATTCGCTTGTTATAATACATATTTAATATATTTTTTCATATTTGTTATTCAATAATGTTATATTTTCGCATGTCATAATTAAATATCTACATTTCAACAACAGTCAAACACCCAATAATCCCATATAAGGACGAAATATTATTATGTTCTTCAAATGTCAAATGAAGACCATATCCATATCCATATTTTTTAGCCGGTACAGGGGCGCTACCGGCTAAGAAATATGGATATGGGTATGGGTTTCAATTCAACTGTCATTTGAATTCTTTATTTTGATAGATTTTTGCTGCTTTGTCCTGTTGAGCGTTGCTAGCTAGTTATCGTTATACCCGACCTCACAAAACAAGGAACTGATAACGGCTACTTTCTTTATAAAATTGACTTAAAGTTCCCAAAAACGTATGAAGTTCATACCCATAAAGTTACGCGGTAGCCCCCCAGGGGCCGATCGGTTGTCCCAACATGTTAAGTACACAATAAAACAAAGTAGGTAGTTATATAAAAAATTCGCTTTATATTTTAATGTGCGATTTTCCGAGAGGCCATTTAAAAAAAAAGCTTCCAAAAGCTTCACTAGATGGCGTTGAACGAAGTATGTACATGTCTATGGTATATTTTGGTATGAATCATATTTAAATTAATTACTTTTTTAAAACCCAAAGGAAACTAATAATAAATTAAATAAGTACTGGTGGCCTACCACAAGCTCTAATAGCAGTTATTTTTAAGTTGAGAGAGTGAGACGCCGCTTTACACGCCGTATAGCGGCGTCTCGCTCTCTCAACTTAAAAATAACTGCTTTGTAGAGCTTGTGGTAGGCCACCTGATAAGTACTACTGTGAGGAACAGAAACGAAATAGGTAAATTTAAAAATTAAGGTAAATAAATAACATCTGTCTGACGTTCCGTTTTACGTAACAAAAGTCGCGTCAAAGTTAAATTTATAACGTTCCGTTCCTTCTAACTGCATAGGTGGGACAGCGCCATCTAGTGAGCGAGCTTTCAGAAAATCACCCATTACCCTGAAAAAAAAAGATAATTTTATGGAAATAAAACTAAGGCAAACCTATTTTTTTCTTAAGTTATTAAATTGTATAATGATATAAAAACCTGTTGCGAGAGTTTTGTGTTCATATTTAATAATAATAAATTACTTTTTACAATCACACCAATGGGACGGAAAACTAAACTTTTTATCGTGACAGTGGGCGTTGGTGATATTGGAGGGCTGTTTTGTTCATAGGTTGCTATTGTGACGTTACGTCAATTCTTTGCGGGCGAGCGGGCGGTGCATCTTGCATATTGCATATGCATATATTTTTTTTGCGGAAGTAAACTACATATATTTCGTTTTTTACAATACATAGAAAACACCCAGACCAAGACAAATAGACATGTTCATGCACACAAATATTTGTCTTGTTCGGGGATCGAACCCGAGACCTCTGGCGCAGAAGGTAAGTATCCTACCCCTGCGCCGAATCGGTCGTCGTGCATTTGATGTATAGAAATTAATATCATTTTATTGAATTGAATTGAAAATATACAGTAGTGTCAATAAAAACTTATAGCTAGTGTGATAATAGAATTTCAGTGCTCATTTTATTTATTTTATTTTTATTTTATTTATTTATGACACAATAACAGTTCACAAACCAAGTATGTTACATAATATAATGATGCTTAAATATAAAATGTAAGTTTGGAGCCTATAACTATTGTGCACAGCATTGAACTAAAGTTTTAGTTACATAATTAGAAGTTACATAAACTAATTTTATATAAAAAAAGAAGAAGTTACAAAAAAAAAAAAAAAAAAATATATCACGTAGTAGGTAGATAATGTGTTTTGCGATAAGCTTTTATGTTGACAAACAATTTTATGGCTTAATTTAACTATCAGCACATCATTCAAATAAGAGCAATAAAACCAGGGGGGCTACCGGCTAAGAAATATGGATATGGGTATGGGCTTCAACAGCTGTCATTTGAATTCCTTATTTTGATAGATTTTTGTTGCTTTGTTCCGTTGAACGTTGCTAGCTACAGTCGTCACAAAATAAGATGCCCGTTTTGACACATGCTAAAGTGACGTGATTAGGCATGTAACCATACGAATCTGTGATCAATGGGGGAGTTTCCTGCAGTAATTTTTCGATGCACTAGATGGCGCTGTAACCCTAACACAACCTACTTTTTTCAGCATATTATGGCAAAGGATTAGTTCATTCAGCTTAAAAAAGACTTGAGTGTCGGTCGGTTGTACTGTCAAATTAATCTGTCTGTGGTAAAGTTTTTGTTCTGTGAGGTCTGCGGATTGCTTTGCTTCCATGCGTTGGTGTTGGTGGTGTTTTGTGAGCGTATTCGTTTTTCTTGATAATTTGATTGAAACCTGGCTTGGACTGGTACTGAATACTGGACCCCGATTGGATAGCTTACATTTTGGCCTGGCACTGAATACTTGACACCGATATTGCTTAACGTTTTGGACTTACCTAATCACCGCACTGGTGAACGAACTTCAATCATATCGAAAGACTATGGATCGTGTCGTCTTGATCAGGGGGATACCGCGTAACTTTATGGGTATGAACTTCATACGTTTTTGGGAGCTTTAATAGCCGCTACACACGCTCCTATCCGACCGCCGATTTGGTGCGGGCGAACTTCACTACAGATCTGATCCGCGCCTACACACGTTCAAACCAAATCTGCCAGACCAAATCGGTCGGCGCTACACACGTTCTGATTTGGTCCGGCCGACCTCTAGCCGTTGTTGCAGTGTTGCCAGCCACTGCTAATCTCCCAATATTATTATTATTTATAAATACTGAAAACATCAATTTGCTTGCAATAAATAAATTAAAAAGAAAAATATTTTCGGTTTTTAATGTTTTATTACTATAAAAAAACAATTTCATTATTTTTAAATTTTCTGTTATTTTCAAAAAAAATACTAAAACATGCTAAATATTTACTAAAAGCAGCACTTATTGATGAGGTGTTATGCCCTTTTTATATATATTTAGTTTTACGACAAATTGCGAGTTTTAAATAAAATATTCTAAAAAAAACTAATAGATAAAAATAACCTTTTCATAAATGGCCATATTTAAACCTTTCGTTCGTTCAGTCCTACGTAAAACTCATGAACGAGCATTAAATTGAATCCTCTGAAAATCCCTTAAAGTAATTCTATCTGCTTTAAATATTTCCGCTTTTACATATTTTCTCCCTAAATCTAGGGGAAAACCTCCAAAATTGTCAACACTGCCAAGTTGGTCCGGTCGGAAGCCTACACACGTTCCGATTTGGTAGGAAGTGAAGTTCGTGCGAACCAAATCCGGCCGACCGCGTCAAACACGAATATGGTCGGACGACTACGCTACACACGTCCAGATTTGGTCTGGAGCAGACCAAATCGGCGGTCGGATCGGAACGTGTGTAGCGGCTATTAGTCAATTTTATAAAGAAAATAGCCGCTATCAGTTCCTTGTTTTGTGACGTTGGGTATAACGATAGCTAGCTAGCAACGTTCAACAGAATAAAGCAGCAAAATCTATCAAGATAAGGAATTCAAATGACAGTTGAAGCCCATACCCATATCCATATTTCTTAGCCGGTAGCCCCGCAGCCCCTGTAACGGCAAAAAAATATGGATATGGACATGGGCTTTATTTTGCCCTTGTATGGGCATAATATGGTATTCAAATGTCAAATGAAGCCCATGTCCATACCCAGATTTTTAGCCGGTATAGGGACTGGTTATTAACCCAGACACATCGTATAAGACACGCGTCCCGGATCATCCCGGATCAAAGAAGCTTTTTTGATATCACGAGTGTGATACAATAGCGCCATCGATTACTGAAGAAGATCTAATGAGGTATTCTGTATTGGCTGAAAGAGAAAATGTTGATACTTCTGCCAATATGTATCGAGAGGGGTTTTTAATTACTAGCCGATTAACCTATGATAATACTGAAGGTGTTTATTTTGTGGCTGGTATAATGTGCAACAGAAATGCGAAAAAATTTTAAGTAATATAATGTCATTCGAAAAGTTGTCAATCACATAATATTAGAAGCTCAATGTGAGTGTGCGGCAGGGATGGGCCCCCATCCATGGTCAGTGCAAACATATTTTGGTTGTAATAAATTGACTAATCGATTTCACCAAGCATAAAAAAATAACAACAAAACCCATCTGCACAGAGACACACCAAAGCTTTCATAAGGCAACACAATGCATAGAGTAAGATAAATAAACACAATGAGTTTTCGTGTATTACTCAGAAATACTTCTTCGTTTACTTCTTCAGAAAAAGTTAGGTCGCTATAGTGGGGTAGCGCCATCTAGTACAAGTTTTTGAACTGAACGATGAAACGTCAAAAGAAACTCTCTCATTCTCGCGATTAATCGATTAAGGTTCTGAGTAACTAATCGATTATAGTAGGTTTGCAACATAAGTGGATTAAGACTAAAGTTATTATTACAAAACGTTAAACTTACTAAATAGGTACTTATACTTTTAAAAAACATATTATTTAAGTACAAATTGACCTTTTATGTTATATAAACTTGAATCGAATCCACTTAAATTGCATAATTTATATAAGACCGAAAGCGCACTTGTGATTTTTAATCGGGCGATAGTTTGGTCGTTCTCGGATTCAGTATAGAGTTATATGGCAGTGGCAATCGTCAGTGCGCTTAAACTATCGACCGATCAAACTATCGAAAATGACTATCCGATAGTTGTACGATCAAACTATCGCACAACTATCGGCCGGGCGGTAATGTGCATGAAGGACTATGTGAGCGTGCTCACTGCATTCAACTAAACTATCGACCAACTATCGGTCGACTAAAAATCACAAGTGCTCGCAGGTTCTCAAAACTAAACTATAGGCCGACAGTTTGATCACGATCGTCTTACGATTCCGACTAAACTATCGGTCGACTAAAAATCACAAGTGCGCGTTGGCTCTAAAAGTGCAAGTATTTTAACTACAGCTCACAGTATAGACATGGTCATAGAGTAGCTACATTACTTATTTTAACGGCCTGTACACGTTGGCCCAACCATTGGCCGATACGTATATTAACACTTTTGAAAGAACCTTTTTAAACGTCTTGTCCGTTCAAAAGTGTCAATGTATACGATGTATTGGCTAGTGGTTGGACCAACGTGTACAGGCCGCTTATGGTGAACGCACGCTCGTCCGACGCTTCGAACAAGCCGAACGTAACGTGTTTTAAGAAATCTCTGGAAAGGTGAACGTGACGATTCGACATGGTGAGGTGTGCAAGGTTGTCTAGGTTTTATTTAAAGAATTTATTTTTTCATTCGGTTCACTCGAAACGTTCTCCTTGGATAAATGTGCGTTTGCCTAGAAACCGTTTTATCGAAATCATAGTTGCCAATTCATAATTTCACTAATGCTTTAAGCGCCAATCTAGTTTTCACACAAAAAAGATCAATTTTACAAATTAATCTATCAAAGTGGTTATAACGATTATTTCGATAAAATTGAATGAAGCTGGAGAAATCCTGCACAACACGGTTACAACACTAGTATTTAAAAAAATAAAGACTGAGAACGTAACTGTTTTTCGAAACGTTTCGTAGTTAATCGAATCAGCGTTTACTTTAGAATAAACGCAAAAATAATACGCGGAATACACTTTGCCTTAATTTATGATGCGTTAAAAAATGTAACATATTATTTTCATACACCTTTGATAAGTAATCAGCATATATTTGATTTTTTGGTTTTCGTAACAAGTTACATTCTAGGGTCATTACCATGTGTCAAAACGGGCATCTTAATTTGTGACGACTGTAGTTATCGTTATACCCGACGTCACAAAACAAGGAACTGATAGCGGCTATTTTCTTTATAAAATTGACTTAAAGTTAACAAAAACGTATGAAGTTCATACCCATAAAGTTACGCGGTAGCCCCCCTGTGCCGTGGTAAACTATTGTTTATGATGTTTTGATGATGACCTCTTGGCGTAGTCGGGTAAAAGGTGAAAAACACAGTCACTCTTTTCGGTTGAATAACAGGGTTACTTTCTTATTTTTACCAATGATGATTGTAAAGTAATAAAAAACGTTAAAAAAGTTTTTGTTTTTGACGTTTTATTTACTTACGTAAATATTCAATAGGTAATAATGATAACACGATTAAATGGATCCGCTATAAGTATCGATACCTTAGTATACTTGATACTTTGGTTACTATACCGAGTAATTTAGTACTCGATACTTTTTATTACGGCACTGAGTAAGAAAAGAGCTAAGAATCGATACTTCTCACCATACTCAATTTTTTTTTCGTCGTATCTATCACAGTCTATGGACTGACTCGACTCTGTATGTACGTCTGTACTGCGCTGTATAGACTATACTAATTAGTATAGTACTACCCCAGCTTGAAGGGGCCCCAAATACAGCAAAAAATTTGAATAAGAAAGAATACGAATCCTAAGTACTCAATACTTTTGATGCGAGTACGATACCGGTATCGATTACCTTTGTTGCGATACTTGTTACTCATGAGTATAGTATCAAATCGATGCTTTTGTTTCGATACCTACCATCCCTAGTAATATCCCTTTAAAGCGCCATCTATTGTGTAAAAGCTTTAACATGCTAAATAAAAGCAATGATGTCTGTAACGCCATCTTGTGCTCAGTGGCGGGTACTAACAACAACGCTATCATTACGCATAATTTACTTGTGTGAGTTGGGTGTACGCAGGTTTTCATAGTAGATGCCGTGTCATGCGACTTCTACTCTTTTTTTCTGTTCAGTGTGGCCGACCATGGTCGGCGACTAATACCAATACATCGTACATTGACACTTTTGAACGAACAAGTTTAAAAAGGTTCTTTCAAAAGTGTCAATGTACAATGTATTGGTCATGGTCGGCCATCCTGTACTGGGGGCTTGATGAATGAGCGATTTTCTGAAAGCTCAGTCACTAGATGGCACTGTCCCACCTATGCAGTTAGAAGGAACGGAATGTTATAAATTTTACTTTGACGCGACTTTTTTACGTAAAACGGAACGTCAGACAGATGTTATTTATTTACCTAAATCTTTAAATTTACCTAATTCGTTTCTGTTCCTCACAGTAGTACTTATTTAATATATTATTAGTTTCCTTTGGGTTTTTAAAAAGTAATTAATTTAAATATGTTTCATACCAAAATATACCATAGACATGTACATATTTATGTGTACATGTCCAGCTCGGTTGCACTCGCCATTTCTTTACCAAAACCACCTGAAAGGAATGTGACGAGGATGTGATTTCTTATTTCAGTAATCATTTTAAATGTACCGGCTTCCCGGCAGAATTATTGACAAAAATTGGTGGGCCAGAGGAAGACATGCTGTTGACGTTACTTTTGAGACAAATAGTCCAATTCCAAGAGCATCACAGAATGTACCTACGAAATGTATGTCTCGAAGGTGTCACAAATGTTTTGTGACAGCTACAGATGCATTAAATACTTTTGTTATGCGTTTGGAATAGAGAAATAAGCTTAAGTTTATTTAAAAGCATGCTTTTATATGTCCAGCTCGGGACCACTAATCAAAATCGAAAATATTCGTGAAATACGCATTTTATTACAACTAAAACAAAAATTATAAACCGTTTTAGTCACCTTAATAGCTCATGAATCTGATTCGGTGACTTGTTCATTAGTTTTAAAGAAATTTTGAAATTATTTTTTCTATGAAGCTCCGATTCGGGTGACCATTTCGTGTTCAACTTTAGGACACATTATGTATTTATTATACTTCTATATTTAGTTCAGAAGGCATAGTTTCTGCCTAGACGTAGCCATCGCATAAGAATTCGGTTATGTTATGTACAGTCTGATGTGCCGCCGTGTGTAGCTAACACACGGCGGCACATCAGACAGTACATGTTGACCTTGAGACCGCCTTTATGCCCTACGTAATAAAAGCTGTTATCGCAGTTCAACTGTTTAACCTGATGTGCTGTCGAGTCTACATTGATAGTAGGTATTTAAAGTTCTAAAAGGTAGTTAAGTAGGTAGATATATCTTGAAATACATTTCATTTATAAATTAATAATACCCAATGTCTCACGTGAGATGTCGCTTGTGTCAACACTGTCAACCAACCGCGTGAAGTTTTATAACCTTAGACAAGCTTAAGTGCGGTTTCATATACAGGATGATCCATCGGGACGGATCAGTATGGGAAAATTTTAAACTATAAGAGATAGAGATATTTGTTCTAAGGAACCATGTCGTTGATTTTAGAGTTAAGAATAACTGCATTCAAAGATTTTCAAAAAACTTATGCATGCCTCGGGAATCGAACCTTGTCAGTTTTTAAAACAAAAAATGTTATGTTATTTTATTCCAAACCAGCGGCCGCGCGTGGCTTCACCCGCGTGGACTACACGACGTCATCCTGGGTTATTAAATAAAGGACAATGAACATTTTTGTATACATGGCAGCTGTCGTTTCTTTTTTCTTGTGGCCATCGATCAAACATTGAAATATAATGAGGGATTTTTTGACAGATGATTAAAAAAGAAAAAAGTTAGTTCCAAAAAACTCAACAGATGGCGTTCATCAGACATGGGTTTGCTTTTTTTAAATTTGCTGGCAAGGGCCCTGTTTAACCATTTTTACAAGTCTACAATACGGTATTTACCTGATTTTTTTTATTTCTTTAAAATGTTTTTCGAAATATTAGCTACACAAAACAAGTTTTCATTTTGAATTATCTTGAATATTTTCAAAGATATAGGACTTCAAACTTTATAATTAGACAAGGACAGGACGCTATCTTAGTGACGTCAGTGGGTTAGTAGCGTCATAGTCACGCCATAGAAGATTTCGTTTTAGAAAGAGACAGCTATAGTCAAAATCAAACAGACTATAATTCTTTTATTATAAAACAGATTCAAATTATTTTTTCACATTTGGTATTCTTAATTGCAATAGTTTTTAACGTCATCATTAAATATCTACATTTCAACAACAGTAAAATACCCTATTATGTAAGAAAGCTAGTGAAGTACTTGTATTTTTACTATAGTAGAACATCAGAATCACAAGTTGGCGGCCATTTAAGAAGAAATCATTCACTATAATTACGAGTGTAATGTCAGTGACATTGACATTAAGATAAATTAAGAATTAGTAGATTAATTAGTAGATTACAATTAAGATAATTAGTAGATTGTATTACAAGGGAGCAAAATAGCATATTTACGACAAGGGCGCTATTTTTAATCCAGAGCGCAGTGAAGGATTCTAAAGTAGAATCCTGAACGCAGCGAGGGATTCAATATACGTCGCCCGAGGTGAAAATAATTTTGCGGCCGAGTAATACACTCTACTTTCATTTCGATTTTATGGAAAGTAAATACACTTTGCTTTTCATCCCCCTATATAAGAAAAGCAACAAAAACAACTAAAACTACCTAGAAAAATAAAAGAATGGTGGCGGGGGGCATCGCCTTCTCTATTTTTTCTATTATATTAAAAAAATTTGAAGTTCAATTAAACAAAAAATAAAAAAATTATATGTCCATCGGATGCCTCCTATGTATCTCCGGGGTACCATAGGGGGTTGAAAATTTTGTTAGATTTTAGCTTCGACGCACCGTTTTTGAGATATTCTCATTTTTATAAAATTCATTTTTGAAACAGTTCCGGCCCCCCCACCCCATACAACATCAGTAGAAAAATTTTTCATTGCCGATGAGATAACTCTATGGTTGACTGTAACCAAATTCAGTTCTATTTTTAAAAATACTTTTACACCCTAGGGTGCAACGCAGAGTTTTGAACCCACAGCTCAGTTTAAAGGCCTGATCAGACGAGGGACTGTCCGCCGAGTACTTTTTTGTCCATCGATATAGATCTCTTATAAATTGTATCGAATAACGCACACAAGGAACTAAAAGTACCGCGGACATAAAGTCCCCGAAAGTACGGCGGACACCGAGAGACTGGACTGGACAAAAGTTCGCGGTAGTCCCCGAAAAAAATAGAACAAACGTAAATAGGCGTAACAACGCACACAACGAACTTTAGTCTGCATTGAGCGCCCGATAGTGAAGTACGTCTTCGGGCAACAAATGACCGCACACTATATGCGTTGAGTCCGCGACAAGTACCCGGAGGAAATATTTTGGACGTACAGGGACTCACTTTTCGAATATGAGAGATGAAAAATATTTATCAGCCAATGCATTTATATGTCATTAGGTATTCCAATAACACTCTTTTTTGTTACCGTAAAAAACACTTGTTATTTACTTCATGTTACATTTCGAAGCTTGTGATCTTGTAAACTTGTATCTTTCGAGAAATAGGCCCATCTCTGAGTGGTAATAAACAATAGAGGTGAGGGATTCATGTCAGGTCAGCGCCATCTATCAAGCTAATAAATAAACTTTTTTTTTTTTAATTTGCTGGTAGAAAATCGCTCATTTATTGGCAGCATTACAGAAAATATTTGCAAAGAAAGTATACCTGTAAACTCGGGCCGAACCATAAAGTTAATATACCCATATCTATGAATATACCTATCGGAATAGAGGAACAACCACGAGCTGTCAAACGAAACCGAAATTGGATGGCATTTGTGTGTGTAAAATTGTTTATGTATGCGTGTCAGTGATGTACGTCATGTCGCTTTTCAGATTAATATCGATATCGATAATATTAAATAGAGTAATAAATAAATATATAATGGACACCATCACATTCATTGTTCCAATCCAAGCACTAGTATTATGGAAATTGGAGACAACGACGGGTATTACCACATACACCCAGACCATAGGCAATATTGAAAAATTCGTTTTCAACATTTACCCGACCAGGGATCGAACCCAGGACCTCTAGACATAGCGGCACCTTGAAACCGGTGCGTACACCACTCTGCCACGGAGGTCGTCTAATAATTATATATATATATAGTAATATTATTAATATAACTAAAATATGATGGGATATATATTAATATATAGTAATATTATTAATATAACTAAAATATGATGGGAAGGGATTTTGCATGGCTAAAACTACGATTTTGCAGTGAAGTATGCATATTTAAGAAAAACTTCGAAGAGAGTTTAAATCATTTATTATACACTAGTGACCCGGCCATGCTTCGCACAATCCTTTGAACAATTTGTTGGTGTTTCCACAGTGACAGTACGTTTCACTCCTGGCGTTTGGAAATATTTTTCATCAAAATGCTTACTGCATATTATCAATCTAGTCCATGTTTTTCTGGTATCCAAGTTAGTATGAAATCTGAAGGATACTTATATTACTAACTAGCTTTCCGCCCGCGGCTTCGCCCGCGTGGACTACACGACGTATCCCGCGGGAATGTGATACTTTTCCGGGATAAAAATATGTTCCTCTCCAGGCTACGATATAAAGATAAGATAAGATATTTAAAACTAATCTCATCTTCTTTTGTATATCGTATCGTGTATACAGGTTGGTAGAGAGGTAATCTCACTTTGGAAAAAAATGTTGGACGATTCAAAAGTATTTTAATGTGTAAATTTATTTGAATAAAGAGTTTTTGACTTTGACTTTGATGTAGTTTGTTATTCTGTTAGGTACTTAGGTACCTTCAAATGCTAGTGTTTGCAAAAAAAAAACCGTTTCGGTTTCTGGGGTGCGATAGCGTAAGGTAATCGTAATAATTTGACAGTTCATATCGTATTTAATCGGCTGCACTGCAATTTGTATAGAATGATATTTAACACAATACATTATTGAACTGTCAAATGAATACGATTGACTTTAAAATATTATATGTACTAAAATGTATAAACAGTGCATATATTTTTTCGTATTGTTATATTTTTTGTCTGTGTGTCATAACATAATTAATCTAACCGTAACGTTTTGTGTTTGTCCCAAAGATCAAGGTGTCAAGGCTGAAAACTGAAAACGTATTCGTTTGGCCGGGCATATTTTGCCAAAACCTTGTTTCTTTCATTAGGTACGGGACGTTGGCGGAATGTCTGTGTAAAACGGAAGAAACCATTACATGAAAAAAGAAATAGTAGATTTCATTACAAGTGCGGAAAGCCTGTCATTGCAAAGAGTTCCGACAAATGTCTACCCGAGCCGAGGCGCAGCCGAAGGTGAGGGTTGACAGTCGGAACAAGTTGCAATGACGGTTCCGCACGTGTACTGAACAACTATTTTTAATACAGTTGCGAAAAAATTAAGCAATTTAATAAAATAATAAAACAATAAACTCATCTAACTAATCGTAAAAGAATATAAGCAGAGACTTTTTTTTTTGTTTTCTTCGCCCATTCTGAGTTGGCAAAGGAAACTATGATCATACAGCCAAGGCTTCAGTAGAATTTTTTTATTGATATGAAATGAAAATTAAATTAAATGAGATGAAATGAAATGAAACCTAACAAAAGCAATCCGAATCCTACAGGAGCGCCTTTCCTTATTTCTCTCTTTTACCACATCGTTTTCAATTGAAGCCACATTATTGCACTAATTTCACCATACTAAGTACCTACCACAATAAAAACCAGAAAAAACTAATTTAGAAAATTAAGAAATAAGGTCCCTCATTTTCTTTTCACTTACTTGCGCAAACTCCTATAAGCAGATACTATGGTAAATAAATAGTGCACGTCATACCATATTTAGTAATCTGTGGTCATACAGCCAATTTTATGTATTTTTTATATTCATAAATTTAATTTGGCCGATACTAATATTAATTTAATGTATAATTAAAATTACTTTTAAATCTGATATTGAAACAAATTAGTAGCTTCTTTTTAGAAATATTTGCATGAATCATAAAAACTTCTATGATTTTTTTTTAGTAAAAACTTCGTGGTTGGTTTTTTCTTTTTAATAGACAATATTTTGACAGTTGGGAAAGAAAACGCACGAGTTCGGGAAAGGTAAAGAAAAAGTTCGAGTGTGTAATAGCCCACATCCCGAACGCTATACGTCCCTGCAATACGCCACTTTTTGAGCAACTGTATTAAAAAATAATTTACACAATCGTCTCGCCTATTCATTTTTTCACACGATCTTCATGCGATCTTTTTTGCATACGATTCGAACTGGGTTAAGAAATCGCATTTAATTGAATCGATAAAAAAAATCGGGAGATCATATTTCCTTGAATCGATCTTCCAAAAGATCGATTCAGATTTCAGCTGTGGCATCCCTAATTCACTTATAATTTTTCGACTAAAGACCTGGCAGTATGGCATGATGTCTTCGCCTGTCCACAAAAAAAAAGGACGAATTTTTACTACTACTACTCGTTTTTCTCGTTTTAGAAGTGTTTTTATATGAAAAATACTGGCGCAATTAATCCAAAGCAAAGCATTGAAAGTGTGAAATTACCGTGTACTGTGAATTCGTAATCCTACAATTGGATTTTGTTTTTCAAATGTGATGGACTGATTTGTACTTGTAGTTTCTAATAACTCTTCCAAAGTGGAAATCTGAGGAAGCTTACGGTACGTAAAACATGTTTATAAATCTGTTTACTAATATTACGTTATCGTAGTACATAAAAACTAAAATATGACGAATATGACTTCATTGTTATAGGTTACCTATTTGCAAGAGTCTACAGTTCAAGTAAAGAAAGATTTGCTCATCATCAAATGAAAAATCTCAATTGAAAAATGTCTTCTTATCAGGTAAATCAGACTTATCTGTGAATTTAGTCTTATGACCTATGTCAAACAATGTGCTTTACCCACTATTTAATAATTTAAAAATATTTAACTATTATTTATTACGTTAAGCAACGTTCGCAATGGTCGGTCACGGGATGGGTGACCAAAAACTTTTCATCTCGAGCTCCTCCGTGCTTCGGAAGGCACGTTAAGCCGTTGGTCCCGGCTGCACTTGCAGTCGTTAATACCCACCAATCCGCACTGAGCCCGCGTGGTGGGTCATGGCTCATTCTCATTATTCATCCGTAAGGAAGGCCAGTGCCCCAGCAGTGGGGACATTAAATGGCTGATGATGGTCATGATGGTGATTATTTATTATTCTTATTCTGTTCAATCAAAACTTATAAAATGTTTCATATTTTTTAAATCTACAATGGGGTAACACATACCTAACCTTCATCACACTTAATGTTAAGTGGTGATAAAGCTGAAGGTGGAAGCTATCTTATCTCTAACTGCTGCCGGAACACAATAATGCTGAAAACATTGTTATGGCGTCAGGCTTAGATAGGATGGTGGTACCTCGCTAGGTGGACTAACAACAAGCCCTACAACCAACCAAACCGAATACAATAGTACCCTCCACTGCAAATTTAACCCGGGACTTCTGGGTCTGAAATAGGTGGTATGAACCACTAGATCACAAAGGCAGTGAAACCATTTTTATTTTCAGATAACAGAGTGTTCACTTCTCCTACAGGGTTCAGAACGTGGAGTGCTGCGCAGTCGTCAGGTCCTGTGGTAAATCAAAACACATTTGGCAAAACTAGTGTTTCTTTAGCTGTAATGATCATAGTACTGACTGATTAAAATGTTTGTTCTACTTGCAATTGTGTTTCATGGCAGTTAAATAACACAAACAAAGAAAGCATTGGTAAAGTTGTTTTATTTTGTGTAATGATAGTTTTATTTCTTACTAGGTATGTTTGTTTTTAGACTTAGTTGGATTACACATATGTATTTCATGTGAATATATTGTAATTTGTTACTTTTATGATTTATAATTGTATGGTGTGTATTCAATAAAATATAAATTCGTTAATAGTGCCTTTTTCTTCATCTTATTTTATTTTAGCAGTAGTAATAAGAAACCAATACAACTAGGGATGTAGTGCAGCTAGGTATCGATAATTTTTACTATCGATAGGGCGACGATAGTTTTGGCAGCACTAGCATCGTGGGAAACTGACATTTCACTAACAGACGGCCGATATAAGGCTTGATTCCCATCTGTACTACACTATATAATTTGTGCGTTCTCCTCGATTAAAATACAGATTAGATAATAATAATGACAGTGACAGATGGAAAATGTTTACGGAGCAAGTTTCGCTTTGAGTATTCAAAGAAAAATACTACTAAAATACTCAAAGAAGTTGCGCAAAAAATAGCCTCTCTCCCTCTTAGTCAAGAAAACAATTTGTCACAGAATGCAGACGATTTTGCCTCAATGTTATTACAAGCAGCTGATGCAGTTTTTCCCAAGAAAAAATTAAGGGGATACATTCCTTCCCCCCCATGGTGGGATTCGGAATGTACTACGGCTGTAAAGGAAAGAAAACAAGCAGAAATAAATTATTACCAGAATAGCTCCACAGAAAACTTTGCTAAATTGTCAGAAATCATTAATAAGACGCGCAAATTATTTAAAAAGAAGAAATGGGAAGGCTGGAGGGCTTTTTGTTCTGCAATATCACCTAATATTTCTGCATCAGCTGTTTGGAAAAACATACGAAGGTTTAGGTCTGCCTACAAAGAACGCACTCCTAAGTGTATAGATGAGTCCGTCCGTCGCTGAACAATTCATTGACAAACTAGCTCCGCCCTTTGTGCCACAGGAAAGTTTATCATTCAACATCCCAATAATTTAGAGAACTCTGACACCCTTAACTCACCTTTTAGTTTGGTTGAATTAAAAGGTGTGTTGTCCTACGTTAAGGACTCGTCTCCTGGCATTGATGGTATTCCATACTCTTTCCTCACACATTTAAATGATGATAGTTTGATGTATTTACTTACCCTCATAAATTCTGTAGTGGAGTCGGGGAACATTCCTTCTTCTTGGAAATCTCAGGAAATAATTCCCATTTTAAAGTTCAATAAACCTCCCTCAGATCCAAACTCTTATAGACCAATAGCTCTTGAAACAGTACTATGTAAGCTGGCCGAACATCTGGTCAAGAGCAGACTAGAATGGTACGTAGAAAGTCGCGGGTTGCTGGCTTCAAGTCAGTATGGCTTTCGAAAAGGCAAGAGTACTATGGATAGCCTAGCTATTTTCACAACGGACTTATGGTTAGCTCTCACAAATAATGAATTCCTACTGACAGCCTTTTTAGACATTTCCGCTGCATATGATAATGTTAATCCTGATATTTTATACGATAAGTTAATTGAACTCCAAGTACCTCCTTTATTACGTAACTTCATAAAAAACCTTTTATCAGGAAGGCAAATTCAAATATATATTGATGATTCTAAGGTAAAATCTAGATTGACGTGGAAGGGATTGCCACAAGGCTCGGTACTCAGTCCGAATCTCTACAATATCTATACTTACGACCTTGAATCTTCCATCGCCAACAATGTAAATGTGCTACAATACGCTGATGATTTAGTCATTTACGTTTCTGGCAGATCAATCTATAAAGTTACAAACCTGCTTGACAATGCTCTCAAACTCCTGAAATCATGGCTTGATAAAAATTCATTAAGTCTTTCTGTAACTAAAAGCTGTTCAGTATTGTTCACAAAAATGCGAAGTCCTCCTTCTTTTTCGGTTATAGGTAGGTATATGATGGCCAAGTTATTCCTTCAAATAATGAAGCAAAATTTTTAGGTATGATTTTTGACTCAAAACTAACCGGACTGCCTCATTGCTATTATGCTTCTGCACGGTGTGAACGACAGCTAAATATTCTTAGATGTCTCTCTGGTGTTTGGTGGGGCGCCCATCCCTCCACTTTAAAGCTTCTCTATAATGCTATAATCAGAAGTATATTAGACTATGGCGCGTACTTCTTATGCCCCCAGTACACGATGGCCGATCATGGTCGGCGACCATGACCAATACATCGTACATTGACACTTTTGAACGAACAAGTTTAAAAAGGTTCTTTCAAATGTGTCAATGTACGATGTATTGGTCATGGTCGCCGACCATGATCGGCCATCGTGTACTGGGGGCATTAGAACCGTGTAACTTAGTTGGATTATGTAAGTTAGATGCGATCCAATCGAAATCACTACGTCTATAGGAGGAGCCATAATGTCCAGTCCATTAAATGCACTACAAGTTGAATGCGCTGAACCCCCATTAAAATTAAGAAGGCAGATGTTATGCGATAAATTTGTATTCCGTGCTCTCCAGTTTTCAAATCATCCACTTTTCAGTAAATTACAAGACCTATCCGGGAAAGTTGAAACTGCTCCATTTTGGATTAACAAACCTCCTCCCTGCCTAGTTGTTAGCTTCCGTAAATTTAATTCTTTTACTTGCACCAACCCATAGATCACAGTACCTTCCTATTTTCTCAATAGGGTTTCAAGCCCTGGTCCTAGAACCCAATGTCCTCCATAATTTAGATAGTTTAAAAAACAACAACAATGCTAACGTAACTCTACGATTTCTAATTGATACTAACTGGCCAGACTGGCACTATATTTATTGCGACGCTTCTAAGCACTCTGGTTCTAGCATAGTTGGGATCGGAGTTTACCACCAGCAATACAATCTTCATCAAAAAATTAAACTTCCACCTGAAACATCTGTTTACACTGGAGAATGTTTCGGAATTTTAAAGTCATTAGAATATATCCTGATCGCAAAACTTAAACAAACTATTGTATTTTCGGACTGTAAGAGCGCTCTTCAAGCCCTACAAAAATTTCCATTCAAATCTTCCATAACTTCTGCGTATATTTTCCAATGTAGACAATTATTACTAACATGTAGAGAAAAGGGTTACAGTGTTCTTTTTGTTTGGATACCTAGCCATCAAAATATCGAAGGAAATGAAAAGGCGGATAAGCTTGCCAAGGATGCAGCAAACACTGGTGATACATTTCATTATAAAAATTTAGTATCTGATCTCCTCTCTCTTCCTAAGGAGCATTTACGTAGCTCTTGGGAAGGTTTGTGGAATACTCCGTATAAGGGTAAAGGGTAAGGCCGGGCAACTTTGCCGTAAACGCAGTTACGGACGGTTACGGTCGGTAACGGACGGTAACGCGACAAAATTGTAAAGCCTAGTTCATATACTATAAAAAAAGATTAAACAAAACTGCAAAATAAAAATATCAACTTATTTAACGTATTTTTAATGTGTTTATTATCTCTTAGAATAGTTTTTAAGTACTAAATCAACAAAATGAGTGCCATTTCCTCTAGTATAAAATGAACCATTTCTTAAAATTAAAATGAACTTAATGGTTTCCTCTCACACCTGACTGTGCAACAACTAACAATACTTTTACGTAGGTATTAATCAAATTAAGAAACATTGAAATTTTGTGTTTATTATAAATTTTTTTTTATATTAAATCAACAAAAATAGTGCCATTTCTAAAAATCTAGATAAAATGTACATTTCTTGAAATATAAAATTAACAAAACGGTTCCTTCTCAGCCGGTCAAGCATGAGCGGCTTATAAAACGCGATATGATATGGTACGGCATGCCGTCTTGCTTACACAGACAGGGTAAGCAAGACAACTAGCTGTACCATATCATATCGCGCGTTATAAGCCGCTCATGCTAGGCCGGCTGAACTAAGTAGCTGTGCAACAACCCACAATAATTCTGTAACATTATATTAGATTATATATTTTAAAACATCATAACTCTTCAAAGAAAGCGAGTTTTAAGATTTTTTTATTTCGCATTTATGACAGTATAGTCACATGTAGCGGGGAGGTGCAATATCATGATCATATTTATATTCTCCGATATAAAATAGAAAACCTTGATGTAAACTGAGCTTTAGGTAACGGACGGTAACGGATTCGAGTTACGGACGGTTACGGACGCCAATGCTACATGGTTAATCTAACCTCACTTTTAATTCTATTGTATTTTACCTAATTTCTTGCACAAATCCTATGTATCCAACCATTAGCCACACTTCTTAAAGCAAATTTTGATGAAACATTTACTTAAGTACTTTAACAAAAAACAGCTTTTTTCACGAAAATATCAGTTGGACAGGCAGCGAGCAGAAATTCGTTGAACACTTTTCTTGAAACAAAATGGTCAAATAAAGCTGTCATCATAAACGTCAACCAGAGCAGTGTTGGCGCTTCTTAAAAATGGTAAATGTTGCCAGTTTTTAAAAGTGAAATCTGCCTAAAACGGTAACGGATGAAAATGTAACGGACGCAAAATATTTGGTGACACGTTTTATTTTCAATGATTTTATTATAAAATATAATAAAATTTACTAAATCATAAAATATGTTTCCTATATCTATGTCACCCTATTACGGAAACACAATACTTTGTGTATTCTTGACTTAGTACTCAAATAAATCAACAATATCCAATGCAAGGTATCATGAAGACACTCAAATTTTGTATGGAACCAGAACGCAGTGTTTTAAAAAATGCATCAATTTAAATGTGTAAATACATTGTACTAATTTTATTTCTTTTTATTTTTATAGTGAAAATGTTATAATAAATTATTAGTTCATTAAAAATCGTCACTATTTTTTTTATTTATTTAATCAAAGTTGCGGACATTGTCAATCATACGAAATCGGCAAAGTTAGTCGGCCTTACCCTAAAAGTTATAAACAAATTCAACAGGACATCCCATTAAAGCCGTGGTTTACGAAAATTCAATTATCAAAATCTGCTACATCCAGTCCCATCCGTATGAGGTTAGGACATGTTTGCACCGCCTATCATCTGACAAGATTGGGTATTTGTTACAACAGTGTATGTGCTTGTGGTACTGGTGACGAAAATTTAAACCACATTTTCTTCCAGTGTCCACTTTATGAAAGCTCCTCTTTTTTAACCTCCCTTATTTCCCTCCGTGTTCCTCTCCCTACATCAATTGCAACTCTGCTGTCATGTATAAATTTTGATTTGTTTAATTTAATTACTAACTTTCTAACTGTAAATAATATTAAGTTATAATTATTAATTCCATACCTTATCTTATTTTTATTATGTACCTACATTCCTTTAATCTACTATATCATAATTAACATAGATGTAAAATATATTTAAATATCATATGTTTTATCCTGCCTGACCAACTGATCCTTTTATTCATCCTAAATTCCGATTCTATTTTCATTATAATTTCCCTCTTGGTTTCCCTACCTTTACTTGACATTGGCTAATGTACAAACCGTACGAGCCAAAGAGAAGAAAAAAAAAATAAAAAATTTAGGTTTTACGAGAGAGGCGAGGCGAAAGTTGATATCACAAATTTTATTGTAGTGTTGATATTTCAAAATGAAAGATAAACAGGATATATTAAAATTATTTGAAGCTTCAAGAAACAGTAAATCATATGTAAAAGTCTGCGCGCCTATGGTTAGATATAGCAAAGTCCAATTCAGGACTTTAGTGAAGAAGTAAGTTATGAAACAGCAGCAAAATTTACTATCTAAGTAATTGAACCGTTCTAACATCAAGTTGTTTTTGTTTCAGTTACGAGACCGATTTAATATTTACACCAATGATTTTAGCTGATTCTTTCTGCCAAAATTCAAAAGCAAGGAGAAGTGAATTTAGCACCTCTTCAAATGATTCCCCCTTAATAGTCCAATTTGCTGCTAATAATGTGAATGATTTCATAGATGCTTCCCAGCTAGTGTATCCTTACTGTGAAGGTGTTGACTTAAACTGCGGGTGTCCTCAAAGATGGGCGATGAAAGATGGTTATGGCTCTGCATTATTGTCTAAACCAGAATTTATAAAAGAAATGGTTAAGGGAATCAGAAACAATCTACCAAACAGTTTTAGTGTATCAGTTAAAATAAGGATACTGAAAGACTTGAGAAAAACCATTGATTTATGTCAACAACTGGAAAAATGTGGAGTTACATTCTTAACAGTTCATGGGCGTACACCACAGCAGAAAAGTGGTGATAAAGTAGACAGCCTTGCATTAAAAGATGTATGTGAATCGGTACAAATACCAATAATAGCAAATGGTGGTGTAAAATGTTTGGAGGATGCTGATAACCTGCAGAGTTTAATAAAATGCCATGGTGTTATGGCTGCTAGTGGAATGTTAACAAACCCAGCATTGTTCAGTGGAGCAACTAGGACTCCTATCAGTTGTGTTAAGCTGTGGAAAAGATTTAAAGACAAGGATAGTGATAAAATAACGTTTCAATGCTACCATCACCATTTGGTTTTCATGTTAGAAAAAGTTTTAACAAAAGAGCAAAAAAATATTTTTAATCGACTTTCAACATTTGAAAGTGTTGATGAGTATCTAAATAAATATGTTATAGTTTCTGATGATAGTGAGTTAATAGTAAATCACAATCTAGGTGAATTTATCACCTGTGACTTTCCAGATGAAATATTAATGAAACATTCAAAAAAATGTAGAGGCTGTGGTAAAAGTATATCTTACTGCATTTGTAATAATTATAATTCTAATGCAAGTGATGGGACATTTTTTAATTCTTACATCCAAGTTAATGATAGCCTGGATTACATGGACAATTATTTGTTTCATGACTCATAGCCTATCAAAATAATTTCTTAAAATCTTGTAATAAAATTATTCTGTACATAGTGCACACACAAAGGTATTACTCGTGCGTTCTTAAGTTTGTGTATGTGAGTGAAATGAGCGTTCCCTGCCCAAACCGCTATTTCTTGCTATTATTATTTTTATGTATTAACTTGCTTATACAATTTTTTATTTGTAAATGTTATAAATGTTTTTATGCTTACCTTATTTTAGTCTATATCTTGAGTTACGTCACACCATCACCGGCAAACTTAGAGCACAGGGGTTACATCATGAAGCTCGACTTAATACTGAGGTAACTGGAGAGTGCAGTATGAACAATTTTTTGTCCACTACAAATTACACAGTGGTTGTCTTCCGTCTCACCTACACTTTAAAAAAATATGTATGGTCATATGAGACAACTGACAGCCACTACATACAAAAAATTTTAAATTAGCTGGGGACACTTTTTTATTCAGGGTGAGAACTCCAGTTACCTCAGTATTAAGTCGAGCTTCATGGGTTACATGAACATTTAGTTTTAAGAATAATAAAATACTTTATGAAAACAAAAAAGTGTTTACTTTTATGTTTAAACTCTTTGCTTAGGTACTTCTAAAAGTACATAGGCATGAGGCATCGTCCTAATAGAAGGCGAATGCGCGATCATCGCAGGTTCGCGCGAATTTTACTCGTACGAACGCGCGATCAAACATATTGAACTCGAATAGTTGTCCTAACTGACAAACGCACGACGCAATCGCGCGACTCAAATGTTTGTAATTCTATTCGCCCGAACTTAGTTCGTCCTACTCGAATAGGTGTCTTAACTCTTATCAGACAATGGGCGTTTTCACACTAGACGATAACGGTAACGACACGATATTACACCGATATCGTCCCGATATCGTCCGCCGATATCGGCACGATATCGTCACGATATCGTCACGATATCGGAACGATATCGGTGTGTGAAACGATAACCAGCAGCTTGCTATGCGGTTAGTCGCATTACGCCAGCTAAAGTAACCGCGCGGCTCCAAGTTTTATATTAGTTATTATACTAGTATATTCGAGGTAATAATGGCAGCAGTAAACAAATTACGTTTGCTTTATCTTTTATATTTACGGCGAAAAAAACGATATCGTCAAAGAACATTTTGGGTTGGTCCTATTCTTCAAGTGCGATATTTATTTTTACATGCACATTTACTTACCTATATAAAAAAGCGCCTTTAAAAAAATGCCACCAAAAAGTAAGAAATAAATAATACCTCTATACTGAATTAACATTATTAGTTATTAGTTATTAGTAAGTAAGTACTTTCAAGACGTCGGGCACTTCAAAGTACTTACCTACTTAAGTTATTTGTTGTGAATACAGTATTAGAGTAAGAGGTATTATTTCTGACTTTTTGGCGGCATTTTTTTGAAGTCACTTTTATTTTTTACTAGCTGACCCAGCGCGACTTCGTTCCCGTGGCCCTACCCCCTACTCCACCCTACCCTTTCCCACCCCTACCCTTCCCCACCCCTACCCTACCCTACCCCTACCCTACCCCTACAACAACTTGGTTGTTGTTAAATAAATTGCGTGAAAAAATCCGTGAAAGAGTTTTATTTATACCTATAGCACAGTTTAAGCAATCTTTCTATACATTTGGACGACGCCCTTGAAGTTGGGCGATGCCGACGCCTGTATAGGTATTTACTTTAAAATGTGTCGGTGGACCTTTTACGACCCCGGGTGGGTACATTGGTATAGCGATATTAAATTAACAAAATAATTTAATAATGCAAATGCAATGTCAAAATTATTAAAAAATTCAAGATGGCGGCCGACTTTTTTGTTTGTAGGCTGATTTCGATGAAACACGGTTTTTGGTACTATTTTGACAAAAAAACAGCAACGCAATGTCAAAAATATTAAAATCCAAGATGGCGGCCAACTTTTTTGTTTGCAGGCCGATTTCGTTGAAACTCAGTTTCTGGTTCTATTTTGACAAGAAAACAGCAACGCAATGTTAAAAATAAAAAGAAATCCAAGATGGTGGCCAACTTTTTTGTTTGTAAGCCGATTTTGATGAAACTTAGTTTCTGGTACCTATTTTGACTAGAAAACAGCAACACAATGTTAAAAATATAAAAATCCAAGATGGCGGCCGAATTTTTTGTTTGCTGGCCGATTTCGATTAAATCCAGTTTCTGGTACTATTTTGACAAGAAAAAAACAACGCAATGTTAAAAGTTTTAAAAAATCCAAGATGGCGGCCAACTTTTTTGTTTGCAGGCTGATTTCGATAAAACTCAGTTTCTAGAACTAATTTGACAAGAAAACAGCAACGCAATGTTAAAAATATTAAAAATCCAAGATGGCGGCCAAATTTTTTGTCTGTGACCCGATTTTGAGGTTTTTAGTACAATTTTGACAAGAAAACAACAACACAATGTCAAAAATAAAAAAAAACCAAGATGGCGGCCAACTTTTTTGTAAGCCGATTTGGATGAAACTTAGTTTCTTGTACTATTTTGACAAGAAAACAGCAACGCAATGTTAAAAGTATAAAAAAATCCAAGATGGCGGCCAACTTTTTTGTTTGCAGGCCGATTTCAATGAAACTCAGTTTCTGGTACTATTTTGACTAGAAAACAGCAACGCAATGTTAAAAGTATAAGAAAATCCAAGATGGCGGCCAACTTTTTTGTTTGTGAGCCGATTTTGATGAAACTTGGTTTTTAGTACAATTTTGACAAGAAAACAACAACACAATGTCAAAAATAAAATAAAACCAAGAAAGCGTCCAACTTTTTTGTTTGTAAGGCGAGTTTGATGAAACTTAGTTTCTGGTACTATTTTGACAAGAAAACAGCAACGCAATGTTAAAAGTATTAAAAAATCCAAGATGGCGGCCAACTTTTTTGTTTGCAGGCCGATTTCAATGAAACTCAGTTTCTTGTTCTATTTTGACAAGAAAACAGCAACGCAATGTTAAAAATATAAAAATTCAAGATGGCGGCCAAATTTTTTGTTTGCTGGCTGATTTCGATGAAATTCAGTTTCTGGTACTATTTTGACAAGAAAACAGCAACGAAATGTTAAACATATTAAAAATCCGAGATGGTGGCCGACTTTTTTGTTTGTAGGCCGATTTCGATGAAACTCAGTTTCTGGTTCTATTTTGACAAGAAAACAGCAACGCAATGTTAAAAATAAAAAGAAATCCAAGATGGTGGCCAACTTTTTTGTTTGTAAGCCGATTTTGATGAAACTTAGTTTCTGGTACCTATTTTGACTAGAAAACAGCAACACAATGTTAAAAATATAAAAATCCAAGATGGCGGCCGAATTTTTTGTTTGCTGGCCGATTTCGATTAAATCCAGTTTCTGGTACTATTTTGACAAGAAAACAACAACGCAATGTTAAAAGTTTTAAAAAATCCAAGATGGCGGCCAACTTTTTTGTTTGCAGGCTGATTTCGATGAAACTCAGTTTCTAGAACTAATTTGACAAGAAAACAGCAACGCAATGTTAAAAATATTAAAAATCCAAGATGGCGGCCAAATTTTTTGTCTGTGACCCGATTTTGATGAAACTTGGTTTTTAGTACAATTTTGACAAGAAAACAACAACACAATGTCAAAAATAAAAAAAAACCAAGATGGCGGCCAACTTTTTTTGTAAGCCGATTTGGATGAAACTTAGTTTCTTGTACTATTTTGACAAGAAAACAGCAACGCAATGTTAAAAGTATAAAAAAATCCAAGATGGCGGCCAACTTTTTTGTTTGCAGGCCGATTTCAATGAAACTCAGTTTCTGGTACTATTTTGACTAGAAAACAGCAACGCAATGTTAAAAGTATAAGAAAATCCAAGATGGCGGCCAACTTTTTTGTTTGTGAGCCGATTTTGATGAAACTTGGTTTTTAGTACAATTTTGACAAGAAAACAACAACACAATGTCAAAAATAAAATAAAACCAAGAAAGCGTCCAACTTTTTTGTTTGTAAGGCGAGTTTGATGAAACTTAGTTTCTGGTACTATTTTGACAACAAAACAGCAACGCAATGTTAAAAGTATTAAAAAATCCAAGATGGCGGCCAACTTTTTTGTTTGCAGGCCGATTTCAATGAAACTCAGTTTCTTGTTCTATTTTGACAAGAAAACAGCAACGCATAGTTAAAAATATAAAAATTCAAGATGGCGGCCAAATTTTTTGTTTGCTGGCTGATTTCGATGAAATTCAGTTTCTGGTACTATTTTGACAAGAAAACAGCAACGAAATGTTAAACATATTAAAAATCCGAGATGGTGGCCGACTTTTTTGTTTGTAGGCCGATTTTGATAAAACTCGGTTTTTTGTACTATTTTGACAAGAAAACCGTTCTTAACACAATGTAAAAAAATACAAATGGCCAAGATGGTGGCCGTTTTTTGTTGTTGTTTCTTTCTTCTCGCTTATTAAAATGTACAAGCTTGAGACAGAGTCAATAAGTATCATCATCTTAAAACATCATCATCAGAAAACAGCAACGAAATGTTAAACATATTAAAAATCCGAGATGGTGGCCGACTTTTTTGTTTGTAGGCCGATTTTGATAAAACTCGGTTTTTTGTACTATTTTGACAAGAAAACCGTTCTTAACACAATGTAAAAAAATACAAATGGCCAAGATGGTGGCCGTTTTTTGTTGTTGTTTCTTTCTTCTCGCTTATTAAAATGTACAAGCTTGAGACAGAGTCAATAAGTATCATCATCTTACAACCTTAACTGACTTGGTGGTCAAAATATGGAACCAAAACTGACAGCCATTTCGATAATTTTGTACAGCTAGTGGCGCCTCCACCACTGAGTCATATAAGTTTGTGGGATAGAAATGTATTTCGGTATTGACAGTAGGTGACAGTTTAAGAGCGCGTCTGCGCGCGGTCGAAATCGAATACTAATCTTTTACCTTATCCTTAAAACAAAGAAAATGTACTGTAACTAGCGGCAAAAATGCACCAGTTGCGCGCAGATTGCGCATGGACGGACTCTATGTAGGTACAGTTGGACAGAAATCACCCGTAGCAGCCGCAATCGGAGATGTCATTGCGACATGACGTCATCGCAATAGCGCGCAAGGAAAGCAAATTACAAAAGCTGGTGAAACTTTACAACGCTGTAACTTTGGAAATCCTGGCCAGATTTCGATGAAACAAAAACTGTTATTACTTGCACGAGTACGCGCATTCAATGCAGTAATTTTTATAGTCATATTTTGATATGTTGGTGTGACTCATTGACAACATTTCAAAATTTTAAGGCACTTGTTTTTATGGATACTTATAATGAAAGGTTATCGTTTTTTTAAAAAGCACGTATTTTTTCTTTTCTTTTTATTTTCATAAATTATTGACATAATAATTAAACGAAAATGGTATATTCTAAAAGGACGTAAGTACAATATCAGTAATAATATAGTAAGCGATTCCTTAGCCTCAACCTTCCTCTCTCTAACTTTTCAAATTAAAAAAAAACTGTCCATGACAAGAAGTTTTACGTAGAGATGTTCCTAGCACGCTACTATATTGTGTCGATAACGATAACATTTTTGTTTAAAGGGATTATTAATTCTATTTAGTCAGATGCAATAAAACAACACTACACTTGATTATTTCGTCTCACATGTGATATACAACTGTAGCTTTAAAAATGCTATACTTTTCATGACTTGTAAGCTTATTTAACCAACTTGCTCAATAGGTACTTTAAAACAAGGTGTAACTGTGTAAGTACTTACTTTTTAAAATCTTTGTTTGTGTAATAATAAAACAAAGACATTTCAGTGTCTTACCCATTTTTACTTGAAAATAATCGATAATAATTCGATAACTGAGTCAAGCAGGCAAGGCATCACTATTAAAATGACAGTTTGACATTTGTTTGTTTACTTCGTTCCAGGCAAATGCATACACGCTAGAACTTCCTGACATTGATCATTTTACACATTTTTTTAAATATCTTTATAAATAAGCGACCAAAAAATAAAAATAAATATTTTTCATGTTTAATAAGTTCTAATCTCGAAATGGTTTTCGAATTTTACTGCCTTGCAAAAAATGAAATGTTGTCAATTGCACGACGCGATCGATCTATTCACGCGAACTTAGTTCGTACGAATGCGCGACCAAACATATTGAATTCTCATGCCGGGGCTTCACCTGCGTGACGCCTAACGGCGTTAATAACGGCATGCGCGTCTTAGCGCGCTTTTTGTATCAAATTAGTGCTCTAAAACCCGGCTACACCTGCGTATTATATCAAATAGCGCGCTAATTAATGGCATTAGATGCAGGTGAAGCCCGGGCATAATACGTGTCCTAATTGAAATTCGCGCGATAATTGCGTCGGTGGGGCACCGCGCCCGCGCCCCTGTTGCCTTGCCGGCCCGAGTAGACTTGACAACGACGCAACGCACGCTTCTAATTCAACGCAATCAAATTCAAACCACGAATTGGTCTCCTTTTTAACAAAGCACTTTGCTCCCCACGTTGTCTTTTTTCATTTCCATCTAAACCCGCACAATAAGTCATCCAAATATTTCCCGACAGCAAAAATTGAGCGTCTCTGACGTCCATGGTTGTTGGTATTGACCGTGCCACTGCCCTAGTCCACGGTCGCTCGCCTCGTCAATTCGCGCGATGATAGGACTCGCTTACTCGCGCGATGATCTCGCTTATTCGCGCGATGATCGCGTAATCGCGTTCTATTAGGACACCCAGTTTTTGCCATCGCGCGAACACGCGATGGTCGCATCGCTTACTCGCGGGATGATCGCGTAATCGCGTTCTATTAGGACGATGCCTAAGGCATAATAAGAATAATAATAAGAGCCAGTGTGACGGGACGTCCTCGTCGGCCAGCGGTACTTTGTACCTTACACACTAAGGTACAAAGACTAGCTAGCATCATGGTATCGGGAGCCATGAGAACAACTCCCACGGCCGCCTTAGAAATGATACTAGGCTTTAGTCCAATAGATCTTGAAATCGAAAAGAAAGCTACAGAACAATGGTTTAAGCTGAAAAGCACTAACCTATGGATAGGAAGGCACAATGATCAAGGTCACGCTGAAATAGGGAAAAAGTACGAAGAAAACCTTTCCATGATACTGGTCAACAATGAACTAATAAAAAAGGAAAGGATCTTTGACAAAAAGTACAGAATAAGCATCAGACCCAGAGAAGACTGGAAACTAGAACATGACAATCTGGATAGCACTGTAGTATGCTACACAGATGGGTCAAGAAAGGAGTCAACTGGACTATCGGGAGCTGGGGTATATATAGCTAAACCCAACACTATAAGAACTACTTATGTAATATCGACAATGACCGAACGATAGTAATAATTTTTAAGTGACTTCAAAAAAAAGAAGCTTCTCAGTTTGACCTGTATTTTTTTGTATGTATGTTTGTCCGCGATTATCTCGCTTTTGGCTGAACTGATTTTAATGCGGTTTTCAGGAAAGTATTTGTTACATTTAGAATAAGGTTTTAGTATTTTAACCGACTTCAAAAAAGGAGGTTCTCAGTTTGACCCGAATGTATGTATGAAGGTTTGTCCGCGAGATGCGGTTTTCAGAAAAGTATTCGTTACATTTAGGAGAAGGTTTTGGTAATACAACCGACTTTGAAAAAGGAGGTTCTCAGTTTGACCCTTTATGTACATTATGTATGTTTGTCCGTGAATATCTCACGTTTGGCTGAATCGATTTTGATACGTTTACATAAGATGAGTATTTGTGATTGATGCGGTTTATGTGTACATCCTAACATACTATAGGCACAGAATAAGCAACTTTTCATACAGTAGGCCGACGGAGACGTCTAGACAGGTCAAACGTGCGGGGCTTGCGGGGTGAGACGGGGGAGTGGTTGTCCCGAGTTACATACAACGCCGTTCATAGTAACTCGGGACAAGTCTTCCAGGGCTATACGTCTTTATCGATAGAATTCATTTTTAAATTAATATTATGGTGCATACGACATGTAGTGTGAGTGCGTGCAAATCTTCATCTCGATTATAAAAAAAGGCAATTTCCAAAATCCAAGATGGCGGCCAACTTTTTTGTTTGCGGGCCGATTTCAATGAAACTCAGTCTCTGGTACTATTTTGAAAAAAAAAACAGCAATGCAATGTTAAAATATTAAAAATCCAAGATGGCGGCCAACTTTTTTGTTTGTGAGCCGATTTTGATGAAACTTGGTTTTTAGTACAATTTTGACAAGAAAACAACAACGCAATGTCAAAAATAAAAATAAACCAAGATGACGGCCAACTTTTTTTTTGTAAGCCGATTTTGATGAAACATAGTTTCTGGTACTATTTTGACAAGAAAACAACAACACAATGTTAAAAGTATAAAAAAATCCAAGATGACGGCCAACTTTTTTGTTTGCAGGCCGATTTCAATGAAACTCAGTTTCTGGTACTATTTTGAAAAGAAAACAGCAAGGCAATGTTAAATATATTAAAAATCCAAGATGGCGGCCAACTTTTTTGTTTGTGAGCCGATTTTGATGAAACTTGGTTTTTAGTACAATTTTGACAAGAAAATAACAAGGCAATGTCAAAAATAAAAAAAAAAACCAAGATGGCGGCCAACTTTTTTTTTGTAAGCCGATTTTGACTTCTACGCTAGAGGGCGTTACTAAGTAAACATCACCTCCGCGAAACTTTACTCGAAAATTAGCAAAACCCAATTAGTGAATAGTTTGAAGTTAAAATATTGTAAATAAAAGTGCAATAAAGGAGTGAAAGTGTTTGTGACAATTTTTACACAATATTTACCATGAAATCTGGTGCAATACTTCCAAGCTACATAATTGTGTTACTAGGAAAGAATGATATATTTTAATTATATACATTTATTCTAAATAAACCAAGGAGCAGAATAATGGTATAGAAATAAACATAATAATAGTGGAAAAGTGCATAATTTTAAATATTCAGATCTAGAGACCGTTGGAATCCAGTTCAGTGAAACAAAAGTTAACCTTTGGACCCGACAAAAAACAGTCGAGCAAACCGACGAACATTTCCGAGCATTGACAAAATATACGCAGAACTACATACTTAATCCAAATATTCGTCGCTTTAGAACACTACAGGACAGCCCAGCGCACAGAACAATATACTGTGCGACAGTAGTAAATGTGCATTTGAGCGACAATCGGCAGTTCGATCCTGACACCATTAGATTTTTTATTTTGTTCTTTTTCTCGGGAAAGTGCCTAACACTTTTTTGTCGATACGTTGACATTTGACATTACTTATCATATTATATTCTGACATAATATTTAAAAGGAATCGACATTATTGAATTAATTGAAATCATGGCCAAATCACCCGACAATATCACTCAGAGACGTCAATTACAAAGATCCAAATCTATGGACAGATCAAGATTTCACAATATTAGCTTGAATGATACTTTGGATGATTCTAATATTTTTGATGCCACAATGAGAAGTCTTCCGAACGCGTCATTATTGAACGATAGTATAACTACTGAATTAAAATCACTTGTAGAAGACCTGAATATCAAGTTAAATGCTGCAAATGAAGAAATTGAAAATTTAAATTTAGAAAATAATTCAATGAAAATTGAATTGGAAAAATGCAGAAAATTAATAAATATGTATAAAAGAATTATTCCGGATATGGGAACAAGCAGTTCACCTATAAAGAAGACAAAAAATAAAAATTCGTGTTCTTTGACACCAGCACGCCAACGATGTTTGGTAAACCCAAACGATACTCAACAAGAGGAAAACAGCCACTCAGAGCCATCTGGCGGCAGCGCACAGACTACGGCAATTCAGGTTCTATCCGCCACTACTCAGATAAGAACCACAACACAACTCGAGTCGTCCACAACGCTAGATGGCGTTACATCAACAAGCAGAGAACAACAAAAGAACGCGGTGGCCACTACGATGAAAACAGACAATGCATGTAAAAAGACTTTATTTATTTTAGGTGACCAGCAAGCATGCGGGCTAGCAACAACTTTAATAAAATTAAAAGGGAATAAGTGGAATGATTACAATGTTACATCTTTTATAAAACCGGATGCTATGTGCTCAGAAGTGTTAACATATTGCGATGTATTAAATAAAAAATTTGGTAAAGACGACAGAGTAATACTAGCTGTTGGTGCTAATGAGACTAACCCGTTTTTATTAATGAAAAATTTAAATATAGCTTTATACAAACTCAAAAACACAAAAGTCTATGTTATTGGAGTTTTGAATAATAAATATATTCAAGAGCACAAATTAAATGACTACATGTCATCCATTGCAAAAACACACACAAACTGTAAATATTTACACTGTACAGACAATTATTCATCCTCGTATTATTCCCTATTAAATATCGCTAAGCAAATTATACACACTCTTGACTTCGAAAACTATGAAAGGACTTATTTAAACACACAAAAATTAAAACAATTAATAAATAGGAACACAAATTCTACTTCTAACCTAAAACGTATAAATAATAATGTAACTAAAAATCCAAAACAAGGCACTATCCCCTATTTTTTTAATAAACAATTATGTAAACAAAATCTGAAAAAAAATCGTCTTAATAATAGTTATGTTCATTTAAACAACTCACCAAAACAGCCAAAGAAGGGAACCATTCCGTATTACTTTCAATCAAATACGAAACTGCAACAAAGCCACTTTTTTCGACAAAACGCAAAATGATCAGTTATATATATTACACCAAAATATTGCAGGGCTCATCAATAAGGCTGATTCACTGGAGCTGGCTTTGTCACAACTTCACCAACGTGATGGTATGGACATTCAGATTGTATGTATTTCAGAGACCTTTGTCATGAACGGCACTGAGAAAAACATCGTGCTTCCCAACTACAAGCTAGCCGCACACTTCTCACGCCATAAAGAGAAGCGTGGCGGTACCTGCATATTGGTGAAAAAAGACCTTGATATTAAAATAATTGATATAACTCGGGAGTTATCGTTCAAAAACTATTTCGAATGCTGCGGTATAGAACTATTATCGTACAATATTATTATTATATGTATTTATAGGATACCTAAAAGTAATTCTTCAGTATTTTTCAATAAACTGGAGCTTTTACTACAAAAACTAACACAAAACAGAAATAAAAAAATTGTTTTAACAGGGGATTGGAACATTGACACACTGAAGATTAACTCGCTTAGCCGCGAACTTATAGACTTATTAAATAATTATAATATTGACATACACATTAAAAAACCTACCCGGAACCAAGCATGTTTAGATCAGATAGCTAGCAATATACCACACGTCAAGTCGGAGGTACACTATTTATATTTGTCCGATCATGAGACGTGTCAAACTTTATCCATCCCAGTAAAGCTAAAGAAATATAACTCGTTCTGGTATGAATATAAGCGCGATTATAGCGCTCAGAATATAAATAAATTCGTCACGTGTATATCTGCTTTGAGCTTTTCCGAGGTCTATGAAAAGGAAGATGTGAATAATTGTTTTCAGTGTTTTCACGAGACATTTAAAATGTTTTATGACTTATGTTTCCCGGTAATTAAGGTAAAAATGTTGAATAAAGGTGTAAAGGTACGGTGGCTAACTAAAGCTATAAAAAGATCTTGCATTACAAAAAGAAAATTATTTACAAAATACAAGTACAACAAAGAAAACAAAGAATACAATAAAGCAAAATATACAAAATACTCAAATATTTTTAAAAAATGTATAAATAAGTCACAAAGAATTCAAAACAATAAGTATATACAAAGTAATATGAATAAGTGCAAAGCGACATGGAATATACTCAATGAAAAAGTTAATAATAAGCCTTTACCTCATAATATTGACATGATTAGCTTTAATAATACGACATACACCGAACCGGAAAAAATTGCTGACATTTTTAATGACTTTTTTATAAATATGACAAACAGTAGACCAATAAAAAAACCAGGGTCTAAGTACCAAATCAAGGAAAACCCGAGCACTATTTTCTTATATCCCACAGACGAAAAAGAAGTGTACAAAATTATAATGTCACTCAATAACAAAAACTCAGTGGGATATGACGGTATCAACACATCCTCTCTTAAAGCCTGTGCAAGATATATAAGTAAACCATTATGCTATATGATAAACTTATCATTTGAAACGGGAATTTTTCCAGAAGACTTAAAACAGTCTGTTGTTAAACCTCTGTTCAAAAAAGGCGATACCAAAGACGTAAATAATTTTAGACCGGTAGCACTTATAGCTATTATGTCAAAAATTTTAGAAAAAGCTATGTTAAAACGTTTAAATGAATTTTTTGAGAAGCATGATGTTCTTCATCAACGGCAATTTGGCTTTCGCAAAGAGAAATCAACATCACTAGCTTGTTTTAATTTAGTTAAAGAAGTTACTGAAAGCATTAATGATAAAATTCCCGTTGTGGCAGTTTTCTTGGACATGAGCAAGGCATTTGATTTTGTAGACCACTCAATTCTTCTGCACAAGCTTAATAAATATGGTATCAGGGGAGTAGCACACGATTGGATTAATGCTTATCTCAAAAATAGGAAGCAATGTGTAGAAGTAACAAAAATAATAAAGCACCACAACAAAGCCACAAAAAATAATTATCAATCAGATTATAAGATAAACAGTTGTGGCGTACCACAGGGTAGTATACTCGGCCCCCTACTATTTTTGACTTATATTAATGACATTATCGAAGTGACATCTGAGAATTGCATTTTATTTGCTGACGATACCACACTTATTATTAAGGACAAAAACAAGCATACATTGCAAGATAAAATAAATAAATGCTTAACCGATATAATTAATTGGTTAAATGACAACAATCTGAATATTAATGTACAGAAAACTAAAATGATACAATTTGGGACATACAAACAAACTGACATTACACTAGACATAACTTACAATAACGAAATTATTGAAACCGTACATTCAAATGACTTCTTAGGTATAACAATTGACAAACACTGTAATTGGAAGGCGCATATCAATAAAGTATGCTCTAAATTAAATAGATTCGTATATGCACTCAGGCGCCTAAGGCAAACAGTTTCCATAGAAGCAGCTTCTACTGCTTATCACGGTTATGTCTCATCAGTACTAAGCTACGGATTACTGCTATGGGGTAAATCAGTAGATATATTATTTGCTTTTAGGTTACAAAAAAAATGTGTCAGAGCTTTATGTAACGCTTGGAATACTGACAGCTGTAAGCCACTATTCAAGCAACTAAAAATACTTCCACTCGCATGCATGTACATAAAAGCTATCTGTATATTTGTAAAACAAAACCCTGTTTATTTTCCAAAGCATTCAGATATGCTAATACGACATACTCGACATAAAGAAAGATTATATATACCAAAATGTAAACTTGATATGTTTAAAAGAAATGTCTATGTACAAGCAATTATGATTTACAATAAAATACCGCATGACATAAAACAATTGCCATTTAATATGTTTAAAAAGAAATTGACAGGCTGGTTACTAGACCATTGTTTTTACAGCGTAAATGATTTTTTTAATCATTGACATATTATTAGGTAGTAATAAGTAGTGACATTTAATAGATTTTATATATTTTTTTTATTATTCTTGGCATAAAATTGACATTTTATTTGATTTGGTTTAACTGACATTGTATTTGATTTTGGTTTAAAATTGACAATGTATTTTATTTTGAAATTATTAGAAATATTGAAATAATTATTGTACCTATATTAAGTAAACTTTTCTATGCCGTTTTGACGGTCGAATATGAGCTCAACTATCACAAATTGACATCAACAAACTTTTGTACCATGTTCTATGAAATAAATCATTATCTTATCTTATCTTATCTTATCTTTGATGAAACTTAGTTTCTGGTACTATTTTGACAAGAAAACAACAACACAATGTTAAAAGTATTAAAAAATCCAAGATGGCGGCCAACTTTTTTGTTTGCAGGCCGATTTCAATGAAACTCAGTTTGTGGTTCTATTTTGACCAGAAAACAACAACGCAATGTCAAAAATAAAAAAAAACAAGGCGGCGCCTAACTTTTTTTTTGAAAGCCGATTTGATGAAACTTAGCTTCTGGTACTATTTTACACAAAAACAGCAACGTAATGTTAAAAGTATTAAAAAATCCAAGATGGCTGCCAATTTTTTTGTTTACAGGCCGATTTCGATGAAACTCAGTTTCTGGTACTATTTTGACAAGAAAACCGTTCTTAACACAATGTAAAAAAATACAAATGGTCAAGATGGTGGGCGTTTTTTGTTTTTGTTTCTTTCTTTGGTAGGCCAACGCCCTTGAAGTTAGGCGATACCGACGTCTGTATAGGTATTTCGTTACTACGGAAGGGTTGTAACAAAATTAAAATGTGGCAGGTACATTTTGGTGTATTGCGAAATAAAATAAAATAAATAATTATGGTTGGCATTTTAGAAGTATCAAAATAAAATATATTACAAGTTTTATTTAGTTTCACCTATAATTGTATCTGTCTGTCTGTCTGCCATGAAATTTTGCAAGGTAAATTTGACCTACCCCTGACGTTTGAATGGGTTGAAGTTTTGTTAAAGAAAAATATTCAGATTGGAAATAAGCCGATTCATATTTCTTAACCTTTAAAGCGCCATCGTCTATGCAGGCCGATTTCAAAGAAACTCAGTTTGTGGTTCTATTTTGACCAGAAAACAGCAACGCAATGTTAAAAATATAAAAATCCAAGATGGCGGACAAATGTTTTGTTTGCTGGCCGATTTCGATTAAATTCAGTTTCCAGTACTATTTTGACAAGAAAACAACAACGCAATGTTAAAAGTATTAAAAAATCTAAGATGGTGGCCAACTTTTTTGTTAGCAGGCTGATTTCGATGAAACTCAGTTTCTTGTACTATTTTGACAAGAAAACAGCAACGCAATGTTAAAAATATAAAAATCCAAGATGGCCGACAAATTTTCTTCTTTGCTGGCCGATTTCGATAAAATTCAGTTTCTGGTACTATTTTGACAAGAAAACAACAACGCAATGTTAAAAGTCTAAAAAAATCCAAGATGGCGGCCAACTTTTTTGTTTGTAAGCCGATTTTGATCAAACTTAGTTTTTGGTTCTATTTTGACAAGAAAACAGCAACGCAATGTCAAAAAAATAAAAAAAAAACAAGGTGGCAGCCAACTTTTTAATTTGTGAGCCGATTTGGATAAAACTCGATTTTTGGTACTAGCCTACAAACAAAAAAGTCGGCCGCCAAACTGTGGTAAAACTATGCACAGCACTATTGTACGCTAAGATGGCATACGGTACTAAATTAATTACATCTTCGCTCTTACGAGCTAATTTTAAGATGCGCAAATGCTCTAAGAGAGTCGAATGGAATCTTTCCACAATGCCATTATCATTAGGCGAATGAGGAAGGGTTCTATGGTGATTTATCTTGTGTAAGTTAACAAATTCGTTAAACAGCTGATTTGTAAACTCTGAGCCGTTATCAGAGACTATTGTTAAGGGCAAACCGTGATGGGTACAAAATTTAAGCAAAGATTGTAAAATACTTATTGCAGTTCCATCACGTATATGATAAGATAAGCCTGCGCGTATTTAGAAAATACGTCGACTATTGTAAGATATTTTTCGCTTTGTATAGATAGCAAGTCGATGTACACAATCTCAAATGGTTTTGTGGCCGGTGAAACTACGTTAAACTGTGGTCTAATTGGATTACGGTCGTATTTTGCTTGGCCGCAAATGGTACAATCGTTTATAAATTTAGTTATATGATCTTTCATCTTGGGCCAGTAGTAACGCTGAGATAAAGACAGATAACATTCATTAATACCGCGGTGATTAGTTTTGCCTTCGTGATAGTGTTTAATTATCTCTTGTTGCCTGAGGTACTCTTTAACATTTTTAACTACGCGTAATAACTATTCTATTACCATTCCATGCTTCCAGGAGTCTCAGGAACCTGAAGCCACGAAATTTTTCATTTATAAGTTCCATGAGTACTTTGATGGGCTTATAGGCTTAGATCTTTTAGAGAAATGGGAGGCTAGAATCGATCTTAAAAATACAGTACTAATAACACGCAGTTCTGAAAATCCTATTCACATGTATAACTCGCGTAATCTTAACTTGTATGAAGATATTATTCCGGCTAACTCATCAAAATTAGTTACAATACCCATTAATTTTCACGACGGTGACGTATTCATTGATGAGCAAATTATTTCTAATTGCGTCATTAACGAATGTTTGAGTAAGGTCAGTAATAATCGTGGTTACCTAGAAGTGACAAATCCGACGTCACACGACTTAATTTTTAGTATGGACCGCGCCGTACAAGCCGAGTCGTATAACGTAGATTGCACGCGCATTAAACAACCTGACTCGCGCGCGCAGGAAGTACTATCGCGCTTACGGACTAACCATCTTAATCCGGAGGAACGCGGTAATTAAAGGCTTTGTGTGAAAAATATGCAGACGTGTTTTATCTCGACGGTGAATCTCTTACCTTTACGAACAAAATCAAACATCGTATTAAGACCACTGACGAAATTCCGGTATACCCAAAAAGCTACAGGTACCCTTACGTACATCGAGATGAAGTTAGGGATCAAATTAGTAAGATGTTAAGTCAGGGCATCATAAGACCTTCCGAATCCGCTTGGAGCTCGCCAATATGGATTGCTCCGAAAAAGGCCGATGCCTCAGGCAAGACAAAGTGGCGATTAGTTGTAGATTTCCGTAAGATTAACGAAAAAACTTACGATGATAAATATCCGATACCCAATATTAATGACGTGTTAGACAAGCTAGGGAACTGTCAATATTTCTCAACTCTTGACCTTGCCAGTGGATTTTACCAGGTTGAAATGGACCCAGTAGATATCCCGAAGACAGCTTTTAATGAGGAGCACGGACATTACGAATTTTTGCGTATGCTGATGGGTTTGAAAAATTCCCCTTCAACTTTTCAACGGGTGATGGACCACGTGCTTAAAGATCTTCAGAACGTAGTCTGCCTCGTATATTTGGACGATATTATAGTTTTCAGTACCAGCCTCCAAGAGCACATGATCAATCTCGAGAAGGTATTCACAAAATTAAGAGAATCTAATTTCAAAGTCCAAATGGACAAATCAGAGTTTTTAAAGTTAGAAACCGCGTATCTTGGCCATATCATCACTAAGGACGGTATCAAGCCGAATCCTGACAAAATTTCCGCCATCCAAAAATACACAGTGCCTAAAACACCCAAAGAAATAAAGCAGTTCCTCGGTCTTGTCGGATACTATAGGAAATTTATACCTGATTTCGCACGTATAACGAAACCCCTTACACAGTGTCTAAAGAAAGGTAAAAAGGTTGTAGTTAATTCGGAATATTTAAATTGCTTTGAGAAGTGTAAACAGCTCCTAACGAACGATCCAATCTTACAGTACCCAGATTTTACTAAAGATTTCATCTTAACAACCGACGCGTCAAACGTAGCAATAGGCGCGATTTTATCACAGGGTACTGTAGGAGCAGATAAATCGGTGTGTTACGCATCTCGCACGTTAAACGAAAGCGACATGAATTACAGTACAATCGAGAAGGAACTTCTCGCGATAGTTTGGGCGACCAAGTACTTTCGGCCTTATCTATTTGGGAGAAAATTTAAAATTTTAACAGATCATAAGCCACTCCAGTGGATTAGGAACATAAAAGAACCTAATTCACGCCTAACGAGATGGAGGCTCAAACTATCCGAATACGATTATACTGTAATTTATAAAAAAGGGAAGTCAAATACTAACGCCGACGCCCTTTCGCGTGTAGAGTCGCGCATACATAACGAAGAAACTGATTCTATGATTGTTAATGCATCTGAACGGCCGCCTTCTGTAGCCGATTCATCTACAGCCACCGCTTACACTAGTAATGAGAATCCGATCTTAGAAGTGCCTATTGTTGCCGAGCCTTTAAATAAATTCCATAGACAGATTCACATAACTGTTGTTGGAGATATTAAGAAACGTCCCACAGCATCCAAACCATTTGACACTCACACTAGAACCGTAGTACAAGTATCTCAATCTAATTTAGAGGAAGATATCGTAAATATAATTAAAGAGTACGTTAACCCCAAGGTAAAGACCGCGTTGCTTATAAATCCACCTTTAGCTATGTATGATATCATTCCTATCATTCAAGATAAATTTAAAAGCTCAGCAATGAATCTGGTTCTGGCTAAATTTGAAGTCGAAAATGTTAAAGAGTACCTCAGGCAACAAGAGATAATTAAACACTATCACGAAGGCAAAACTAATCACCGCGGTATTAATGAATGTTATCTGTCTTTATCTCAGCGTTACTACTGGCCCAAGATGAAAGATCATATAACTAAATTTATAAACGATTGTACCATTTGCGGCCAAGCAAAATACGACCGTAATCCAATTAGACCACAGTTTAACGTAGTTTCACCGGCCACAAAACCATTTGAGATTGTGTACATCGACTTGCTATCTATACAAAGCGAAAAATATCTTACAATAGTCGACGTATTTTCTAAATACGCGCAGGCTTATCTTATCATATACGTGATGGAACTGCAATAAGTATTTTACAATCTTTGCTTAAATTTTGTACCCATCACGGTTTGCCCTTAACAATAGTCTCTGATAACGGCTCAGAGTTTACAAATCAGCTGTTTAACGAATTTGTTAACTTACACAAGATAAATCACCATAGAACCCTTCCTCATTCGCCTAATGATAATGGCATTGTGGAAAGATTCCATTCGACTCTCTTAGAGCATTTGCGCATCTTAAAATTAGCTCGTAAGAGCGAAGATGTAATTAATTTAGTACCGTATGCCATCTTAGCGTACAATAGTGCTGTGCATAGTTTTACCACAGTTTGGCGGCCGACTTTTTTGTGTGTAGGCTAGTACCAAAAATCGAGTTTTATCCAAATCGGCTCACAAATTAAAAAGTTGGCTGCCACCTTGTTTTTTTTTTATTTTTTTGACATTGCGTTGCTGTTTTCTTGTCAAAATAGAACCAAAAACTAAGTTTGATCAAAATCGGCTTACAAACAAAAAAGTTGGCCGCCATCTTGGATTTTTTTAGACTTTTAACATTGCGTTGTTGTTTTCTTGTCAAAATAGTACCAGAAACTGAATTTTATCGAAATCGGCCAGCAAAGAAGAAAATTTGTCGGCCATCTTGGATTTTTATATTTTTAACATTGCGTTGCTGTTTTCTTGTCAAAATAGTACAAGAAACTGAGTTTCATCGAAATCAGCCTGCTAACAAAAAAGTTGGCCGCCATCTTAGATTTTTTAATACTTTTAACATTGCGTTGTTGTTTTCTTGTCAAAATAGTACTGGAAACTGAATTTAATCGAAATCGGCCAGCAAACAAAACATTTGTCCGCCATCTTGGATTTTTATATTTTTAACATTGCGTTGCTGTTTTCTGGTCAAAATAGAACCACAAACTGAGTTTCTTTGAAATCGGCCTGCAAACAAAAAAGTCGGCCGCCATCTTGGATTTTTAATATATTTAACATTTCGTTGCTGTTTTCTTGTCAAAATAGTACCAGAAACTGAATTTTATCGAAATCGGCCAGCAAACAAAAAATTTGGCCGCCATCTTGAATTTTATATTTTTAACATTGCGTTGCTGTTTTCTTGTCAAAATAGAACCAGAAACTGAGTTTCATTGAAATCGGCCTGCAATCAAAAAAGTTGGCCGCCATCTTGGATTTTTTAATACTTTTAACATTGTGTTGTTGTTTTCTTGTCAAAATAGTACTGGAAACTAAATTTAATCGAAATCGGCCAGCAAACAAAACATTTGTCCGCCATCTTGGATTTTTATATTTTTAACATTGCGTTGCTGTTTTCTGGTCAAAATAGAACCACAAACTGAGTTTCTTTGGAATCGGCCTGCAAACAAAAAAGTCGGCCGCCATCTTGGATTTTTAATATATTTAACATTTCGTTGCTGTTTTCTTGTCAAAATAGTACCAGAAACTGAATTTTATCGAAATCGGCCAGCAAACAAAAAATTTGGCCGCCATCTTGAATTTTATATTTTTAACATTGCGTTGCTGTTTTCTTGTCAAAATAGAACTAGAAACTGAGTTTCATTGAAATCGGCCTGCAAACAAAAAAGTTGGCCGCCTACTTGGATTTTTTAATACTTTTAACATTGTGTTGTTGTTTTCTTGTCAAAATTGTACTAAAAACCAAGTTTCATCAAAATCGGCTCACAAACAAAAAAGTTGGCCGCCATCTTGGATTTTTAATATTTTTAACATTGCGTTGCTGTTTTCTTGTCAAAATAGAACCAGAAACTGAGTATCATCGAAATCGGCCTGCTAACAAAAAAGTTGGCCGCCATCTTGGATTTTTTTATACTTTTGACATTGCGTTGTTGTTTTATCGAAAATAGTGTCAAAATAGTACCAGAAACTAAATGTCATCAAAATCGGCTTACAAAAAAAAAGTTGGCCGCCATATTGTTTTTTTTAATTTTTGACATTGTGTTGTTTTCTTGTCAAAATTGTGCCAAAAACCAAGTTTCATCAAAGTCGGCCCGCAAACAAAAAAGTTGGCCGCCATCTTGGATTTTGGAAATTGCCTCTATTTTTAATAAGCGAGATGAAGATTTGCACTCACTCACACTACATGTCGTATGCACCATAATATTAATTTAAAAATAAATTATAACGATAAAGACGTGATAGCCCTGGAAGACTTGTCCCGAGTTACTATGAACGGCGTTGTGTGTAACTCGGGACAACCACTCCCCCGTCTCACCCCGCAAGCCCCGCACGATTGACCTGTCTAGACGTCTCCGTCGGCCTACTTTATGAAAAGTTGCTTATTCTGTGGTTTTACAAAGTGCAGGCCGTATGATATTATAACCGGACATTTTGACCCGCGAGATCCATTTGATATAGACTTAGGTAAACATCGAATGCAACAGTATACACAAAATCACCGAGAACAGATGAAATTAGTATATGATACGATTAACGAAAATAGCCTTGCGACTCGTAGTAATATCATAGAGAATCGTAATAAAGGTCGCGAACCGGAAATCGATTATGAACCTCAACAGCGAATATTCGTGAATAATCCTCTCGCAAGCCGTCAAAAGATAGCACCTAGATATAGTCAGGACACCGTCCTTGCGAATTTACCTATATATATATATACTTCGCGAAAACGCGGCCCCGTAGCTAAGAATCGTCTTAAAAGAATCCCTAATAGTGCCCAATTGTTACAGGGTGCTACTGGTCCTGACTGCTCCTTTGATAACGTCCCAAGGGATGAATCAGGAGATAACACTCGATAGCCTCGATGAGGGGTCCAAGGGGGTGTCATGCGCAATACAAGAACTTCCACAAGAGAAGTTCTCTAGCTTTTGCACTCCAACTCCACTCTCACCTTCACGCGGGGGACCCTGTTAAGTTGAGCAACCATAGCCGAAGATTGGGTGCAAACCCCAGTTGGACGCATGGTCAACGAACCAAGAGAGTTAGGAGAGACTAGTATGGCAAATAATGGTTTGCTAGTCTGGAGGTGCTCAGGGAAGGAGTAGCATCCTAGGGTTGGTAGCGGACGAATCTCTTTAGGAGACCAACGGTAGCACCCATAGTCCTAGTCATTTGGACCACTTCTCACTCACCAAGACGCCTTAGGCAAGCGGGTGAGTTAATATGCCTAACCCCCTTTAAATTATGCACACACAAAGAATACAATGGCCCCGAGTTCCCAGCGGATCTGCGACTCCCAGCAACGGCAGCAGCGTGGGCTCTAGCAGAACCAGGGGTGCTAAGAATCCCTGGGAGTTACTAAGCCGCCCCAACCACAACACAAAAACTAGAAAAACAACAGAAATTACAGTTGCTTCATATAACAACAGATCACTCAGAACAGAAGACCGCCTGCAAGAACTTCTTTACGAACTTGATAAGATTACCTGGGATGTAGTCGGATTGTCGGAGGTAAGACGATCGGGTGAAGAATCCTTGAAACTCAAAAGTGGACATATTCTCTACTACCGAGGAAGTGACGTTTGCGATTACAACCATGGTGTCGGACTACTTATATCATCATCATCATCAGCCATTTAATGTCCCCACTGCTGGGGCACTGGCCTTCCTTATGGATGAATAAGGAGAATGAGCCATGACCCACCACGCGGGCGGGCGAGGAGCCCGTGGCGCAGTGGATAGCGCGCTTGGCCTGCGATTGTTGAGGTTAAGCAACGTTCCCAATGGTCGGTCACGGGATGGGTGACCAAAAACTTTTCATCTCGAGCTCCTCCGTGCTTCGGAAGGCACGTTAAGCCGTTGGTCCCGGCTGCACTTGCAGTCGTTAATACCCACCAATCCGGACTACTTATAAATAAAACTATTTGGGATAATGTTATAAATATAAAAAGCATATCAGATAGAGTAATTTACATTTGCATACAAATTTCAAATAAAATAACATTAAAAATCATCCAAGTCTATGCTCCGACTAGTTCTGCAACAGACGAAGTTGTGGATATGCTTTATTTATTTATTTAATTTTATTTTATTTTCAAAGACACAGTAACAAACAACAGAATAAAACACATACAAAACAACTTAAAAATAAATAACACACATATTCTGATGTTCGATTATATTATAACTATGTTCATCATTTCAATAAACAATTAATCACTAATAAATCAAATTACAAAAAAAAAGGAAAATAAAGGGAAACACTAAGCACAATAAATAAACAAATACATAACTTCAACCGTCCACATGACAATTTTTCAACAATGCCTTTCTGAAAGTGGTGGTCTCATTGTTAAAAACATCAAACTCAGCACATATGTTATTGTAAGATCTACACATTCTGTGCAGTGGGTTGTTCATTGACACATTTTTTTTTCATAGAGGTATACTAAATATCTAATGAAGACATACAAAAAGCAATGTCCGATTTTAAATCCACATTCACCATTATCACCGGAGATTTTAACGCCAAAATTGGAGTGAAAATGGAAAATTCTGAAACATTTATGGGAGACTTTGGATATGGCACAAGAAACACCGCAGGAAATAAACTAGTAAACTTTTTGGAAAAACAACATCTTTTTCACATGAGCTCTTTTTATAAAAAACGACCGGAAAGAAAATGGACATGGCTGTCTCCGTGTGGAAAATATAAAAATGAAATCGATTATATATTTTGTAGTCATAAAAGTATAATAAAAGATGTGAGTGTCCTTAACAGTTTTAATACCGGGAGTGACCATCGAATAATCAAGGCAAAAATTTCAATTAAATCTAAATTAACAAGATATGCTTCCATAAAACCCAAAAAACTTAAAATAGACCCAATTGGTCTAAGTATAAATAGTGATATATATCGCGAAAAGTTAGTTAAGATTCTCAAGGATACAGACAACACATCGCTTGACATTAATGGTTTAGCTAAACACCTGCAGAACACTCTCTACCAGACTGCACAAGAGGTAGTCCCTAAAGGCAAATTCAACCGTCGCACACTAAAAATAGAAACCAAAAACTTACTGGAAAAAGAACTGGAGGAAGAAGACAACTTGTAAGGGACGGGCTTAAAGCCACAAAAGAGTTCAGTTCTTTGTGCAAAGAAGTGAGAAAACTGGTACGGAGAGACATCGATGAGTTTCGGGAGAAAACTGTGCAGTCCATCTAGAGATCCGCGCCGTGGCCATTAAAGCCGGCGGCGGCGCGCTGATATACGGACCCGGCGCGGCGCGGCGCGGCGTCGCCGGCGTGAGATTTTTTTTTAAAAGGTTAATGTAAAAATTCTATATTTTGATTGACAGTGCCTTTATTTGTTAACATACATACATATACTCACGCCTCTTTGGCTGTTTCCCATGGGGGTAGGCAGAGACGCATTCTTTCGCTTCATTCACATCCATCAATTTTACCAATGTTGCTCGGATTCAAGCGCGATCGTTTAGCAGTTAAGACTTGCCCAGCCACTCTTTTACTGGTGTGCTTGTGGCCGGGATAGCCAGTAGTTATCGCGCTAATCCAGCCAGCCATGGGTATGATTTTTTTTATTTTTCCTAGAAGTTGAGGATGACGCATTCTAAATCAGAAATTCAGAAGAGCTTGCGGTGGATAGATATTTCCAGCACTCTTGCTCAACTTGGTCGTCCTCTTTAAAGAATCCTCTTCTTGAAGGCTTGAGCACACCAAACGCAGGTCAGAAGCAGCGCTGTTTGAATGCGGGCCCGCGCTATTGTATAACTATGGCGGCCATGTTAGCATGACACACCGAGGCAGGGCGTTCGCAGCGCGTCGAAAGCAGTTGACGAGAGTTGTATTATGCCTACTGCCTGCCTAACCTGTCACACTGAATGCGGTTTGTACGCGGGCCCGCGTTGCAACTGCTTTGAAACTGTTGCTGCGTTCAGTGTACCGACTCCCGCCGACTCCCGCGCTGCTACTGACCTGCTCTGCTCCTGACCCGCGTTTGGTGTGCTCAAGCCTTGAATGTTTTTTCAACAGTCTTTGAAGTAACATATACCCGTTTTAGGTTCAGCAGATTCAAATTTATCAGAGTCCTTGACAATGTTGTCAGTTTCAATGCTACTAAAACGCAGGCTTGTTTATTCAACGTAAAACGGGGTCCGTTTTAACTGGCTCCGACTTTCCAGGGTGTCCTTGCCGATAACTGAAAACCTGCACCGAAAATTTGCAACTTCTTGGCCTGAACTCATCATCCAACCTGAATTTTTAGCGAGTACATCGATTCCAATGCAAAGTGTGCTGCTAAGAATCTGGGCGTCTTCTCTAGGGCTTAAGGTACTTCACGCCGCCGCGCCGGACCGACTGCTTTTGTTATACAAAGCGTAGATTCGTCCGTGCATAGAGTACACAGTTGTCACATATGGGATGGTTATGCTAAGTATCAGCTGAAACTTCTGGAATCTATCGAAAACCGTGCCAGGAAGGTATTGAAAACCGTTAGCTACGGCGGAACTTTAGAGCCTCAGTCAGCGTCGAAAATTTGCGTGTCTATCTGTTTTTTTATAGAATACACTTTGGGGAGTGTGCTAGACAACTGCACGACCTTGTTCCTCCAGCCCCTTTCCACCATAGAGTAACCAAACGCAAGCTAGCTAACCAAACGCAGGCTAGCTTATCACCCCGCCGCGCCAGGGCCCGGAAACGGGCCACCCGTCAGGCCGCAGGGGGTGCTTCTCACCACGACCCCCCCACAGTCGCTGTGTCTAAAACTGACGGCGGCGAGTAAGTAGTGAAGGTTTTAGTTGGTAGTGGTCTAGTGGTGCCTGCTCTCTTTTGCCCCATGTGGTCAGCCCACCTTGAGTGGGTAACCTTATAGGGAGATTGTGAGGAGGTTCCCTCCCTCTGTGCGGCCCCCTCTCAAGCTTTAGAGCTCGTTAGGGGGCCGAAACAGGAACCGCCCAGCCCTGACGCGAAGCCTACTAGGCTTGGTGGTGGGCGCGGCGAGGGACAGGACCTGTGTCTGACTGAGTTCAACATGCCATTTGGTATATGTACAGACTGTATTTGCCCTCACTATAATAATAACCCTAAACACATAACACTCCTGGCAGTCGTGTAAATAAAAAGGCTAGCTTATCACCCTTACGTTGTTGACATTCCACCTGTCCGCACTAAACGCTACGCAGATTCGTTTCTAATGCGAACCACTAAGGAATAGGATGCGTTGCCTGTGTTAGATATTTTGATTAATTATTGGTGTATTAATCGTAGTTTCGTATGATTTATATTTATTCCTTAAATAATGTTTAAACCATTATTATTTCAATGTTTCAAAAGATAAAAGATACGATTTGACTATCTGTTTAAAGATAATCAAAGACAATCACATTTCCATTTAATATTACTGTCATGAATCAAATAGAAAACCTGTTATTTGCTTGATAAATTAATCATAAATAATGTTGTTGATATTACACAAAGCTTTGTACAAAAAGCTAACTTTATTTATAAATTAATCTTAATGAAAGTACTGATTTGTTCGTTTGGCGCCATCTGTGGCAGAGTTGTGTGACTACTGCCAAATTTTAATTGGCTTAGACGAATGGCGGGACAGCCCCACCTTTTTAGATCCCTCTGGGGGGATAGTATGTTAATTTGTGAACAGTCTCGTGTGAGCAGCCAAGCTGAGAGGTCTTGAAAAGCTAAGTACTTTTATACTGTTTTGTTCCTGATAAATAGTTATGATTATTGTCACCTATTAGCAATATTACGAAATAAAGTTATGTTAATATGTATCGGAGGTTCCTAATTTGTTAATACGTTGAGAGTAATTGAAGGAACACTTTTATAATAAACAATATAACAACAAAATAAAACGATAAATAATATTTAATAAATTTTAGTCATTGTTGAAGATAATCTGTTTTTTATTTATTTTATCCCTGTTAGCAAACTAAGTTTGATCTGAAAGCTTTGAAATACATGGTGTAGAATCTTAATTTAGCAATGATTATGTATATAATCTCACATCAGAAGTGGGATCAGCCGACGACCTAACCTAAATATTAATACATTTTTTATGTTATAGGATGGATGCCACAGTTTCGGCTAATCTACCACCTGCCGCGATGCTGCCGCTTCAAGCTACGGTTCTACAGCGTGGCAAGGTGGCGCTGTCATTCTTCGATCCAACCTGACAACAGAGCTGATTCCTGGTGCAAAAGAACAAAGACCCGGCCCGACCCAGAAAGTTGGAGCCTCATCCCAATTCCCGACGGTCGCTGAAGCTGGTAAAGCCCTTTGGGGCTCTGTATTGTTTCTGTTTCAAACTTTGGTACAAAATAAGAGAAGGAATTAAAAAGAAGTTTGTAATTTATATCATAGATTGATTGTCAATTTTGCCAAAAAACGTACATCTAGTGACATCTTACAAAAGCCATTATAATTATTCACTGCAGATTTTCAACAAAGCAAAAATGAGAAGTATTATTCTACTACCCTCAAGGTTTAGTAAGATTTAAATTCTTGAAGGAAATTACTTTCAATTATGGTAAATAGGTGAAGTTCAGTTTGATTAAAATCATTGTCTCATTTAATATTGTGACATGAAATCGGGTAGCTGAAATTAATATTTTTTTTCTCGATCTATTTCGGTGTTTCAAATCGTGTTATAATTTTTCTTTCTATAGGAAGTCGATAAGAACAAGGTTCTTTGGCTTCAACTTGGTATTTGTTACCTTATTTATACAAAATTATGTAAAGTATACTAGATTTCGCTAGAACCTATGAGAACTAGTTTTTTTTGTGTGTTAATTAATCGAAAGTCATTATCTTGTCCTTGTGTTAGTTTTTTTCTCCACATTAGTTTCAATAGGTTTCAATGATTCTTTCATATCTATTGGATCTTTAGGACTTGTTTCTGGTAGGCAGAGGTGTACATAATTAGAAATGATACTCCATTATATTATAATCACTCTAATGTCGATGTAAATTTAACTTCTCATGATAAAACGGGCCGCTTTGAAAGGTATAATGGTGAAGTTTATTCGCTTAAACGTTGATTGGTATTCCAAATAGAATAGAGTATTTTCAAATCAAAGTACCTACCTACTGTTTTTGGTGATTCTTCGGAATGGCCAAGCGTTTTGTGTAAAGTAACAAAGTTAAAAATTCAAGTCCATAAGTCTGTAAGCCCATAAGTCCACAAGTCTGCAAGTCTATAAGTCCGTAAATAGTTGGATACAATACATGTCGATGGGTGCCTGGAGTGGGGCTGCAATGGACAAATTGCAATTTTACAGAAAAAAAGATTGCATCAAACGATGCGTTATTTTTTTCTGGAGTTACTTATGATGTACACATGCTTATAGTGCTCAGGAAATACCTAAAAAAAATAAAAAATAAACTAAATTGCCGCTTCATACTTTGACGATCGTTACCATCAAAAGCCATTGCTCTTTTATTCCGGTAAAAAGTTCGAAATCCATCCAACAGCATTAGTCTATTGCAACGTTGTGCGCTGTTCTGAAGGATGTATGGCAGGTACAGTAGAATGGGACTTTGCAATGATATTACATAAATTTGATATTGGACTTGGAAAATGTACTGGTGAATGCTGTGTACATTTTGTAAATATAGTTGTATCAGAATGACGACAAATTTAATAATTTGGCGTTTTATTATTGTTTATGAATGTGTTTTATTGTGTTATTTACTTTTTAAACTATTCTGCATTGTCTGAAGATTGAATGGTAGAGAAGGGAAGCTAGCTAGTTCCTGATAATACTAGTATGCAGTTATATGAAACTAGCGGATCCTCGCGGTTTCACCCGCGTGGTATCCGTTCCAGTGGGAATATCGGGATAGCCTAAGTCACTCGGGAAGAATGTAGCTTTCTAATAGTGGAAGAATTTTCGAAATCGGTCTAGTAGTTTCTTTTTTATGTTGCACTGAGCAACACCAATATACCATTTATCAAAACAATAACAATAGGTAGTCTTTAAGATATTGAAATGTTACTACTGTAACTTATATTTTTAACTATAGGTTTTGATGTAAAATAAAAGAAATGGAAATATAATGAAATGTGAAGTTTTATTTTTATAACATGTAAAATTCGGTCCTTACAAGAAATACAGGGCGTGGGGATAAATATTCTACTTTGCAGCTCACTTGCTGCACTGTCAGAGGGACTTAAATTACAATATTCTCACTGAGTTGGAAATTACATAAACAGGTAATGAAGTTTAAACTAGACAAATAAAGTTTCAAAAGAAATTTATATGAATAGGAGACCTAGGCTATCGCTATCCTTAAAATAGGTTTACAACGTGTCAGACTGGATATACAAATACAAACACAAATTAAAATATGGTTGTTATTCAATATTAAACGTTTTATAAGTTCACAAGTGTAGTTTAAATCAAGTTGGGAGTGTTACAAAATTGAAAGGTAGGTAGGTAATACTTATATGTATGTAGTTAAGTTAAACTTATAAGAGAGGAGAAGATTAGAGACAATTAATGGGCGCCACGTTTATGAACAGCTCATAAACGAAGAGAGTATGGAGAGATGTAGTTAAGAGATAAAGATATAAGAACGATTACACCTGAGATTTCTATTCCGAGGAGGGGTTGCGAACGCCGGTCTCTCAAGGCCTAAGGTCAGCGAACGAGGGCTCGCCGGTATGATATCAGCTTCGCAGGTGCTCGCTCCGGACAGGTAGTCCAGTCAATAATAAGAACTGTCGAGGAAGAAGAAAACACAGCGTTATGCCAAAGCAGTGACATAAAGAGATGTTGGTAATTTGTTTGCCATTTAGCAGATCGACTTACCCGGACGCTGAAGATCGAGGACGAATCAAGAAAATTGCAGTGTTCACACAATGATGCAGCTTAGGACGGTTAGGTTTATCAGGAATAAACTACGTAGGTAAAAAAATGTCTATGCAATAACAGTTCACAGTGACTTTGCTTCACACCTTTTTCACAGTCAGTTAAGTAGAGGTTATCGAGAGAAAAAAAACACTGGGGCGAGACGGGCCCTATTTATATATTCTGCCACGACTTTTCTAGAATCTTGTTTTTAATTCATATTGCTTTACCATCAATCTCGAATTTTCCAAGGTAAGTAGCATAGACAATGCTCACTTGTACATTTCTAGAATGATCCGAATATAGTCTATGGTTAAGAAAATTAGCTAAAGATAAATGAAGAATTATATAAAATCAAATAAAGGAAGATTTGTAGATTATGAATAACTAATTACTTTCATTGTAAATTAGATATTCATAATGTTATTGATAAAAGTTTTTAGGTACCATAGATAATCTGGACTCAATATGTAGAAGTTCAATTATTAAAGCAAGAGAGCTACTCTACGCCAGATGTCAGTTTCGGTGCTGTTGCATGAACGAGATGACAGGATGGCTATGCATTTAGGTGTGAGAGAGATGACAATATATGTGCGACATACTTTGCCACTATTTGACACCAGATGGCGCTAAAGTTTGATGAAGTGTGGACTCTCAACGCAAGGTGTCTTTATAAGAAAAAGAGATGGAAATAGCTGGACATCCATGCAAGAATGAGAAGACTTATATCTCTGGATAATTGCTCGTGGAAATAGTTCTGCTGTTCCTCACAAGATTGAGCCAGTGGTTCATAAATTATGATGTTTACTCTGATAAAATTAAATGTCAAACGTCAGACGTGATAGATGTTTGTTGACAAATTTAAGTGTACCTAAGATGTAAAAATTAGCAATTATTGTTTGGAATTGAGTTAATGAGAATGTATGTACTTTGCAATAAGGGATGTATAAAAACTGTGTTGTGTAAAGGTACAAAATATTGGATAAAAAACAGGAATGAAGGTTAGTACTATCATAGTTTATTATGAATGTAACATATTAAAAAAAATGATATGTTACACTACAATCTGAAATGTATGCTATTTGTAAGAATCTCGCCCTTTTTCACAATTATCAAAGTAGTCACCTACCTATCATAGGTAGATATGATATGAGAAACAAAAAATATTTTTTTTAAATCTTGCTACTTACGTACTTATATAAAAAAAAAGAACTATCAAGATTATTCAAAAAGAAATGGTAAGTTTTCTTGGGATCGATGTTCTACTACTGTTAGGAAAGGGTTAATCTTTTAATTTCTTTTCCCGTTTTTACGTAATTGATTAGATTTTGATAAATAAATTTAGATAAATCCGAAATACTATGTAAAACCCTGATAGTGGAATTAAAGTAATATTAAGTATATTAAGTACTAATATTGTCATCTACCGGCCTAATCTTTGCGTCTTATTTACTAGGTTCATAAGTGTTTCAAGTTTTCATAAAAAATATTATTCTATTTGTATTTTCAGTACTATCCTAAAGATTATTTTCTTATGATTATTATGTATCAAAATCGAATCGAATGAAATGCGAGGATATCCCTTTGATTGATAAAACGACGCTTTCCTTCTGGTGGTGTTAAAAGTAGTCTCATAACTACCGAGCCTCGTAGCTCGTAAGTATCTCGGTAGCTCATTGGGAGAGCAGTGGATCAGATAGCCAAAGGTAGCGTGACAGATTTGTATGGTAGACTGATTTTTCAAATTGTTTTTTTATAAAATTAGTATATAGGTTCGTTGTTACTCAGCGAGATTGTTGGTGTTTTACAAATAACCCTGTATTGTATACTCCTAAAATGGTCCCACGGTCACTAAGTCAGGATTTGATGAAGGGATCCCATGGAAATTGAGAGCAAACCTTCAAATTGTTTTAAGTAACTTTGCAGTCTTACAAAAAACAATCAAAAAGTATTTGATTAATCTTTAAACTCATCCTTGTCATTGATGTATTAAGTAATGTCAGACTAGCCGAGCGGATTTAAAGAGAAAATTGGTAAACATTATTATCCCTCATACAATACTTAAACTGATGGTTTTAATCGATATGCCTTAAGATATCTTTGGATTCTTAATTAGATTTGATTCAAAATGTTTATTATGACAGAGAATATTTTGAGATGCCTAGCGTGTTTCACTGTTGGTGAAATTTGAATATTGAATGATTAAGTTAACAAAATATAACATTTTATGAATACCAAATGTGAAAATTATAATTTGAGTCTGTTTTTAACACGCGAATTAAAGTGTATACTATTGTTACTATTACGAAAGTTTAAATGAGGTAAGGATTAAATAGTCCAGGCAATATAATAAAAGTGAACGTTTCCAAGTTAATAATTGATTGTACGACATTATTGGCTGTTATAGATTATTATTGTTATAATATCTGATTGTGATAGATTGTTATCATGAGGTACTTATAATCTCGTTTGTAGTACACAGTTTACAAATTCATTTACATGTAAAGTTTAATTGCCTAAAATATTTCAGTATTATAAAGTTGAATGGAATAAGAGTGTGGGAGAATTAAATACAGAGAGTAAGAAATATTTACTGGTATAAAGTATAAATTAAATTATAACACATGAACCATTAAGGAAACAAATTAAGTAAAATAATTTAATTAGAATCAATCTGAAATAATTAAATGAGTAACAAATTAAATAATTAAATGAGAAGCAAACTGAAATCATTAAATGAGATACAAACTGAAATAATTGAATGGGAAACAAACTGAAATGATTAAATGAAAGACAACCTGAAAAAATTTAATGAGAAAGGTTGACAATAATCAGATTTTTATTTACTGCTGGTCGGTCCCGCCCTGATACCTTTCCGAAATTCATGTGCAGCAGGTGATAGGTCTGGTATGTCAAGGCCAGAGGCTATTATGATGAATGATGATAATGAATATGATGACGAATAATGACAATGACTATGTAAGAATATGATTATTGGTTATAATGGTTAGAAGATATGGTAGAAATATGTCCTTTGAGAGCAAAGTACAGGTCAGTCTGGCCGTGATAGATTATTCAAATGATTTCAATTTGTTTCTTACACTAACTGGCATCTTGTTCTTTAAATTTCAAAAAGAAAAGCATCTCTACAATGGTTTAATAGTAATTTAGTAACATTGTAACACTTTAATATAATAATCACACATGACAACAATTGTGGTCAGTTGGTGTTTCTGCTATAATTGCTGTCTAAAATTACAATTGAAGACTTAAAGATACGGTTTATTCTACTTATAAATAGAAATTAAAACGCGGAGGTCAGTCTACCCTTCGTGAGTTTTCTTGCCAGTTCTTTCTTCGAAGGGCCTCCCAATTTGTGAACTGGTGGTCGAGTCAGTAGTTTTTGCTTTGTGATAAAACAATCCTTAATCTAATTTATTCTAAATAAATCTAAACTGTGAAATAATACTAAATGTCAAAACGTAGGTATCTCGACTACGGTAAAAAAAAAATAAAAAAAAAGTTCGACAAAAAATAAATAAGTAGGTACCTAAACAGTGAAGGTCGTTCGTGACTTCGACTTGTCAGAAAATGTCAGAAAAAAAACAAAAAAATATTTCTTTTAAACAAATGTAAATGTGACACAAAAGCGTAAGTTATTTAATCCCAGTAAACGATTGTTTGACAATCGTATTTGACATGTTGAGCTATTATTATGTAAACTTCGAGAACGAAGTTTTTGTCAGTATGGCCGTGTTAGATATTTTGATTAATTATTGGTGTATTAATCGTAGTTTCGTATGATTTATATTTATTCCTTAAATAATGTTTAAACCATTATTATTTCAATGTTTCAAAAGATAAAAGATACGATTTGACTATCTGTTTAAAGATAATCAAAGACAATCACATTTCCATTTAATATTACTGTCATGAATCAAATAGAAAACCTGTTATTTGCTTGATAAATTAATCATAAATAATGTTGTTGATATTACACAAAGCTTTGTACAAAAAGCTAACTTTATTTATAAATTAATCTTAATGAAAGTACTGATTTGTTCGTTTGGCGCCATCTGTGGCAGAGTTGTGTGACTACTGCCAAATTTTAATTGGCTTAGACGAATGGCGGGACAGCCCCACCTTTTTAGATCCCTCTGGGGGGATAGTATGTTAATTTGTGAACAGTCTCGTGTGAGCAGCCAAGCTGAGAGGTCTTGAAAAGCTAAGTACTTTTATACTGTTTTGTTCCTGATAAATAGTTATGATTATTGTCACCTATTAGCAATATTACGAAATAAAGTTATGTTAATATGTATCGGAGGTTCCTAATTTGTTAATACGTTGAGAGTAATTGAAGGAACACTTTTATAATAAACAATATAACAACAAAATAAAACGATAAATAATATTTAATAAATTTTAGTCATTGTTGAAGGTATTCTGTTTTTTATTTATTTTATCCCTGTTAGCAAACTAAGTTTGATCTGAAAGCTTTGAAATACATGGTGTAGAATCTTAATTTAGCAATGATTATGTATATAATCTCACACCTGCTTATATGTTCCCCGATAACTACAACCCAAGGTTGTAGTTATCGGGGAACATATAAGTTCTCTTCAAGGAAAGAGTGAACATGCATCTCCTGGGCAAGGATGCAACATCTTAGACCACATCCCGTTAATTTAAACAAGATGGTGGTCAAATGCCTGCCCAGATTGATATATAAAAAAAATACTAAATTCAAAGAGGTGAGGTCGGCGCGAAATTTTTGTTGACCCGGCGGCGGCGGCGGCGCGCCGTGTTAACTCGGCGGCGGCGCGCCGGCGCGGCGCGGATCTCTAAGTCCATCATAGAACAACACAAAGGGCATAAAGTTTTTAGGAAAGCAATATCTCCTGGGAATCGTCAGATTTTTAGACTATTGGACGAAGATGGTAAATTGGTGACAGAAAGAAACCAACTGCTAAAAACGATAGAAGAATACTACCAAAATCTCTATTCATCTAAAATCCAAAAACCATCAAGTTGTTTGGTACGGCAGATCATGAATGTCGGATCTGAAGACATACCGGAAATAACCAGCTCAGAGATTAAAGTTGCCCTACTGAAGATGAAAAACGGAAAGGCCCCAGGTGAGGACGGGGTGACAGTTGAAATGATCAAAGAAGGAGGAACTGAAGTCATTGATTTCATCAAAAAGCTTTTTAATGAATGCTTAGAGCAAGGATGCATTCCATCGGAATGGGAGTGCGCTACTGTGATCCTGCTCTTCAAAAAAGGGGACAAATCCGATCTCAACAACTATCGCCCCATTAGTTTACTATCACAGCTATATAAACTACTGACAAAAATAATCCCTTCGTTTGACAAACAAATTTGACTTGTACTAGCCCCCGGAGCAGGCTGACTTCAGAAGCGGTTATAGCACGATGGACCACATTTTGACTGTGCGAACTGTCATTGAAAAAGACACAGAATACCAGAAACCACTTTGGCTTGCTTTTATCGACTACAAGAAGGCCTTTGACAGTGTTGCAACTTGGACAATCATTCAATCACTACAAAATGCTCGAATGGACCACAGATACACAAACCTCATTGAAAACATCTACAATAATGCTACCATGAGAGCAAACATTGGCGACCAATCCGGATATATAAACATCAAAAAGGGAGTAAGGCAAGGGGACACACTTTCACCCAAATTATTCACCCTGTTACTTGAAGATGTTTTCAAAAAACTTTCATGGGAGGAGCGTGGTCTAATGTTACCAGGAGCCAGACTAAACAATCTGAGGTTTGCTGATGATATCGTCCTCTTCAGTGATAATCCCGACGACTTACAGGCTATGATCCACGAGTTAAACGAAAGTTCCCTACAGGTTAGTTTAGAAATGAATCTCAATAAGACCAAAATGACTAATGAGAAAGAAAGCCATATAGAAATTTCTATTAACCAAACCGTCATCGAAAAGGTTGAAAAATACTTCTATTTGGGTCAAGAAATCAAAATGGGCAAAGACAACCAGTCCAACGAAATTGACAGACGCATAAGGCTTATGTGGGCGGCCTACTCAAAACTGGACTTTGCTTTTCGAATGAAGATCACAGCCGAACAAAAGGCAAGATTATTCGACCAGTGTATCCTACCAGTCTTAACGTACGGAGCTGAGACCTGGGTTCTAACAAAGGAGAACACCACCAAACTGCAGGTAGCTCAAAGAGCACTGGAAAGAAAGCTGGTAGGTGTTACACTTCGGGATCGTAAAACCAATACGTGGCTTAGAGAAAAAAGCAAAGTCACAGATGTCGTCAAACGCGTGGCAAGTCTCAAATGGTAGTGGGCTGGCCATGTTGCACGGAAGCAAGGCTCTTGGTGCAAGGCAGTTTTGGAATGGCGGCCGTGGGGTGACAAGCGTCCAAGAGGAAGACCCCAAATGAGATGGAAGGACGACTTAAAGAAAGTGGCAGGAAGCAACTGGATGCAATTGGCGCAAGACAGGGCTAATAGTCCAGGCAAAATAAAGTTTGGGGTCACATTAATAGCACCTTTAACAAATTTATTTTTAAATAATAATATTGCCTTTATTTTGAGCATTCATCGTGATTTTGTAGGTATACTGGTGTCCGTTCGAGAGAAATATCTAAAGTTGTGTTTTGGCCGTTTATAATTAGACAAAAAAGGCACTTTAGGTGAATATTATAATATAATCTATGGATACCCTTTAAATTATGTTAGGCAAGTAATCCCTGACGTGGGCACAATATTCTGCACATTATAACGTTTTTTCAGTCAAGACGTAAAAAATGAGACTTACAAAATCGCACTTTCGGAGATTTTACTACTTATACACTATACATAAAAACCTCGAACCTATTTTAAGTTTTTACCTAGGTGACTTTCTTGGAACCTGGTTAAAAGTGGTCCCATTTTGACAAGAAAACAACAACGCAATGTTAAAAGTATTAAAAAATCCAAGATGGCGGCCAACTTTTCTTGTTTGCTGGCCGATTTCGATAAAATTCAGTTTCTGGTACTATTTTGACAAGAAAACAACAACGCAATGTTAAAAGTCTAAAAAAAACCAAAATGGCGGCCAACTTTTTTGTTTGTAAGCCGATTTTGATCAAACTTAGTTTTTGGTTCTATTTTGACAAAAAAACAGCAACGCAATGTCAAAAAAATAAAAAAAAAACAAGGTGGCAGCCAACTTTTTAATTTGTGAGCCGATTTGGATAAAACTCGATTTTTGGTACTATTTTGACAAGGCAACAGCAACGCTAAATTATATATACATAAATGTTACAATTACCACAGTATAACCAATTTTTTTATATAGTAGGCCAACGCCCTTGAAGTAAGGCAATACCGCTGTCTGTATAGGTATTTCCGTAACTACGAAAGGGTTGTAACAAAATTAAAGCTGGACATTGACGATCAGTTTTGTCCTAAAACTGTGGCGTAAAACTGTGGCGTCACTCCAAATGGTTTTAAGCCAACTAGATTTCCCCACTGACTGGCGTGACGCCGGCTCTTCAGTTTTTGACCGGCCGGGCTGTTGAAAGACGTGTACTCATCGTGTACTACTTATTTTTGTCAAGAAAAAAAGGATTCTGATTCCGAATAAGAAATAGAACTAAATATTTTAAGCATCTACATGTTGCCGTTATTAATATCGAGCAAAAAACGAAAAAAAAACACGTTTGTTGTATGGGAGCCCCCCTTAAATATGAATTTAATTTTAATATAGGTAATTATCTATTTTTAAAGTGGGTTTACAACTAAATATTCTGAGAATATTTCAAGCGTCTACCTATTGCCGTTATTAATATCGAGCAAAACACAGGAAAACCTCACGTTTGTTGTAGGGGAACCCTCCTTAAATATGAACTTCATTTTATTTTATTTATTTATTTTTAAAGTGAGTACCTATAAGTACAACTAAATATTCTGAAAATACTTAAAACGTCTACCTATTGCCATTATTAATATCGAGCAAAAAACGGCAAAAAATCACGTTTACTATATTGGAGCCCCCCTTAAATATTAATTTTATTCTGTTTTGTTTTTGGTACCTATTTGTTGTTATAGCGGCAATAGAAATACATCATCTGTTAAACAATAATTGTCTAGCTATCACGGTTCATGTTATACAGCCTGGTGACAGACAGACAGACGGACAACGGAGTCTTAGTAATAGCACAGTTTCTATACAGTTGGACGACGCCCTTGAAGTTGGGCGATGCCGACGCCTGTATAGGTATTTACGTAAGTACGTAAGGGTTGTCACTTTAAAATGTGACGGTGGACCTTTTACGTACCCCGGGTGGGTACATTGGTATTGCGATATTAAATTTATAAAATAATTTAATAATGCAAATGCAATGTCAAAATTATTAAAAAATTCAAGATGGCGGCCGACTTTTTTGTTTGTAGGCTGATTTCGATGAAACTCGGTTTTTGGTACTATTTTGACAAGAAAACAGCAACGCAATGTTAAAAAAATTAAAATCCAAGATGGCGGTCAACTTTTTAGTTTGTGGGCCGATTTCGATAAAACTCGATTTATAGTACTATTTTGACAAGAAAACAGCAACGCAATGTTAAAAATATAAAGAAATCCAAAAAGGCAACCAACTTTCTTGCTTGTAAGCCGATTTGTTTCTGGTACTATTTTGACAAGAAAACAGCAAAGCAGTGTTAAAAATATTAAAAAATCAAATATCAACGCAGTGTTAAAAATATAAAAAAATCGAAGATGGCGGCCAACTTTTTTGTTTGCTGGCCGATTTCAATGAAATTCAGTTTCTAGTACTATTTTGACAAGAAAACAGCAACGAAATGTTAAACATGATAAAAATCCAAGATGGTGGCCGACTTTTTTGTTTGTGGGCCGATTTTGATAAAACTCAGTTTCTGGTTCTATTTTGACAAGAAAACAGCAACGCAATAATAAAAGTATTAAAAAATCCAAGATGGCTGCCAACTTTTTTGTTTGCTGGCAGAGGCGGCGTAGCATGGGTTGACACCCGGGGCGGTTTTCTATTGAGCGCCCCCAAATAAAACAACGAATACCTACTAGACGTGCTTACGTCACTTTATTTTGCTAAAATATTCAATCACGTTGTCAAAATTTACTTTTCTGTCCTTTTCAATGGACAATATGGTAAGATTGGTAAGTCACGCTTGGCTCAATTTGGATCTTATGTAACATTTTATCAACTTTAATTTTGAAAAACATCATTCACAAGAAGCCACTGAAACACTTTTAATAACTATGCATTGGCGATAGGTACCAGGGCCCCCTGATTCACGAACCGTCGGAAACGCTCTGGACAGCGGAATGTATGCACTGTCTCTGTCAAATTTATTTTTTGAGTAGGGCAGGAGACCCCTATGTAGCCACTTAAAGGATTTTTTTTACTTTTAAGCACTAGTCTTCTTCTTTATGACACAAATTATATCTTAAATTATTTCTACCTAGAATAATCTAAGTAGGTACTTACCTTTAAAGGTACCTAGTACATTTTTCAAATTTAAAAGAGTAAAATAGTTTTTTGTATATCACAATCACAAAATGTGTGAGAGATGCTAAATGCCCCGGTATTGATAGTCAAACTTTTGCAAGTACCTATAGCGAAAAATCAAAACCAAACCCAGGTTAAATCAATATATTCTAATGTGCTAGAAACCAATCAATTGCAAAATAACAATTTAATTGTAAAAAAACAAAGGTTACTTAATAATAAATTTTATCCATAACAAATTCTTGAAAATTTCCATTAAAAAAAAATTTTTGAAAGCACAAAAAATCCTTAAAAAAGTAAAAAAAAAAATTCTCTCTCGGTCGGGGGATTATACCCCCCCAACGTATATTATACCCTTTTAGTACTTCTCTTTTTGTGGTTCGACCGAGAGAGAAATTTTATTATTTTATTTTTTTGGGGATATTTTGTGTCGGGGTTTTCAAAATTTTGAAATTTTATTATTATTTCATACTTTTTAAAGTACACACACACATGCAAAATTTAAAAAAACCGCTTTGAAATCGCTTGATCCGTTAAGGCACTACGAATATAAAAAGTACAGACAGACAGACATTTTATTTGCCGCCATTTTGTTTTTTTTTTATTGCACCTAAATTTGTCCAGGGAGAACATTATTTTAGTCAAAGCACCTGACCGTTTTGGCAGGCAGGCGGTTGGATTTTCATCAAACGTAGTTAAGAACCATCTCGATTAATATAGCTTTCAATAAAAAAAACGCATTAAAATCGCTTGATCCGTTTAGCCACTACGAATATACGTAAAGACAGACAAAGAAACATAGGCTTCAAACTTATAACACCCCTCTTTGCGCTGCACCGGGGGTTAAAAAATAAAACAGAAAATGGCGTTTACTGAAAAAAAAATCGTATGACATAAGGAATTCTAACGATTGTTATTATTACCTTGTAAAACATTATTTTAATTCCTTTGGGAAAAATGACGTAGTTATTTAGAAAACTTGTCGAGTTGTTGTCGGTAGTCGCCCGCCCGTTGCGTTGCGTGCGTCCGTTGGTTGCCGTACCCATCGATACAATACATAGTTAGGTATTGTGAAACTGATTATCGGAATTATCTCCTTTATTGCTCCAATACATAATTATTAAAACTATTTACGTTTTATAACGGGTGCCAAGCACCAAGGGGTAACAAGACAACTCACTCGCGGTATCTCTAGTCACCAGGTTGTCACCCCTTGGTGCTTGCCACCCGGGGCGGACCGCCCCCACCGCCCCCCCTTTACGCCGCCTCTGTTTGCTGGCCGATTTCGATTAAATTCAGTTTCTGGTACTATTTTGACAAGAAAACAGCAACGCAAAGTTAAAAATATAAAAATCCAAGATGGCGGTCGACTTTTTTGTTTGTGGGCCGATTTTGATAAAACTTTTTTTTTTTTTTTAATATAGTATGGGCTTGCTCTTGGTTTCATACTGAACCTTAGGGTTGAGAAGAAGCCTAAGATGGGGCGAGCTTACCCAGAAGCAGCCTATTCACTCTAGCTTTAATTATTTTTATAAAAAAATAAAACCGCCTTCAAAAAAGTAAGAAATAATTCCTCACCAAATAAATAACGTAAGTACTTTGAAGTCGGGCGTGAAACATGTACAATTTTTTGTTGTTTTTGTTAAAACCCGCCCGAAATTTTTGTTTTTGTTTCTCTCTTTTTGCTTATTAAAATGTAACAGGTTTTTATTTGAAAGCGTGAGACAGAGTCAAGTATCACCATCATCATAGTACTAGGTACTAGATCATGTTTTGGGGTGGAGGGTTGATGACCTGTAACACAGTATCTGTACTAGTTCAGGTATCAGCCCGCCATAATCAATTATACTAGATATAAGTTATTATAAGGTGCATTGTAAAAATTGTAAGGTTATGGTGAGAAATAAAGTTTTATTATTATTATTATTATTTATTATCATCATCATGTCAAGTAAAAGATTTAATTAATTATTAATTTGCTTTAACACAAGCACAGTAATTACATCCTTCGTAATTTACTGTGTTTTTGACAGCTGCCGCTGCTGCAGCCTATTTAAAAAACATAAAAAATAAGTAAATAAAATAATAATTGATATTAAGTTACAGAGTTTGAAAATAATGATTGTGACATGGGATGATTTTGATATATAGACGAAGGCGCTTTAAATGTTCAGAAATTTGGATCGGCTTATTTCCAATCTTAATATTTTTCTTTAGCAAAACTTCAACCCATCCAAACGTCAGGAGTAGGTCAAATTTACCTTGCAAAATTTCATGGCAGACAGACAGACAGATACAATTATTGGTGAAACTAAATAAAACATGTAATATATTTTATTTTGATACTTCTAAAATGCTAACCATAATTATTTATTTTATTTTATTTCGCAATACACCAAAATGTACCTGCCACATTTTAATTTAGTTACAACCCTTCCGTAGTTACGGAAATACCCATTCAGACGTCGATATCGCCTAACTTCAAGGGCGTTGGCCTACTATATAAAAAAATTGGTTATACTGTGGTAATTGTAACATTTATGTATATATAATTTAGCGTTGCTGTTGCCTTGTCAAAATAGTACCAAAAATCGAGTTTTATCCAAATCGGCTCACAAATTGAAAAGTTGGCTGCCACCTTGAATTTTTTTGTTTTTTTGACATTGCGTTGCTGTTTTCTTGTCAAAATAGAACCAGAAACTAAGTTTGATCAAAATCGGCTTACAAACAAAAAAGTTGGCCGCCATCTTGGATTTTTTTATACTTTTAACATTGCGTTGTTGTTTTCTTGTCAAAATAGTACCAGAAAATGAATTTAATCGAAATCGGCCAGCAAACAAAAAATTTGTCCGCCATCTTGGATTTTTAGATTTTTAACATTGCGTTGCTGTTTTCTGGTCAAATTAGAACCACAAACTGAGTTTCATTGAAATCAGCCTGCAAACAAAAAAGTCGGCCGCCATCTTGGATTTTTTTATACTTTTAACATTGCGTTGTTGTTTTCTTGTCAAAATAGTACCAGAAACTGAATTTAATCGAAATCGGCCAGCAAACATAAATTGTCCGCCATCTTGGATTTTTATATTTTTAACATTGCGTTGCTGTTTTCTGGTCAAAAAAGAACCACAAACTGAGTTTCATTGCAATCGGCCTGCAAACAAAAAAGTCGGCCGCCATCTTGAATTTTTTAATACTTTTAACATTCTGTTGTTGTTTTCTTGTCAAAATTGTACTAAAAACCAAGTTTCATCAAAATCGGTTTACAAACAAAAAAGTTGGCCGCCATCTTGGATTTTTAATATTTTTAACGTTGCGTTGCTGTTTTCTTGTCAAAATAGTACAAGAAACTGAGTTTCATCGAAATCAGACAGCAAACAAAAAATTTGGCCGCCATCTTGAATTTTTATATTGTTAACATTGCGTTGCTGTTTTCTTGTCAAAATAGAACCAGAAACTGAGTTTCATTGAAATCGGCCTGCAAACAAAAAAGTTGGCCGCCATCTTGAATTTTTTAATACTTTTAACATTGTGTTGTTGTTTTCTTGTCAAAATTGTACTAAAAACCAAGTTTCATCAAAATCGGTTCACAAACAAAAAAGTTGGCCGCCATCTTGGATTTTTTATATTTTTAACATTGCGTTGTTGTTTTCTTGTCAAAATATTACCAGAATCTAAGTTTCATCAAAATCGGCTTAAAAAAAAAGTTGGCCGCCATCTTATATTTTTTTTTTATTTTTGACATTGCGTTGTTGTTTTCTTGTCAAAATTGTACTAAAAACCAAGTTTCATCAAAATCGGCTCACAAACAAAAAAGTTGGCCGCCATCTTGGATTTTCAATATTTTTAACATTGCGTTGCTGTTTTCTTGTCAAAATAGTACCAGAAACTGAGTTTCATCAAAATCGGCCTGCCAACAAAAAAGTTAACTGCCATCTTGGGTTTTTTATACTTTTAACATTGCGTTGTTGTTTTCGTGTCAAAATAGTACCAGAAACTAAATTTCATCAAAATCGGCTTACAAAAAAAAAGTTGGCCGCCATCTTGTTTTTTTATTTTTGACATTGTGTTGTTGTTTTCTTGTCAAAATTGTACCAAAAACCAAGTTACATCAAAGTTGGCCGCCATCTTGGATTTTGGAAATTGCCTTTTTTTTAATAAGCGAGATGAAGATTTGCACGCACTCACTCTACAGTCATGTCGTATGCACCATAATATTAATTTAAAAATAAATTATAACGATAAAGACGTGATAGCCCTGGAAGACTTGTCCCGAGTTACTATGAACGGCGTTGTATGTAACTCGGGACAACCACTCCCCCGTCTCACTCCGCAAGCCCCGCACGATTGACCTGTCTAGACGTCTCCGTCGGCCTACTGTATGAAAAGTTGCTTATTCTGTGGTAATAGGGTCCCGTTTTTACCCTTTATACTTTCCTTTATACCAAAAACTATACGCAGCACCACCGCAGCACGCTCGACCACCGCACCACCGCGGGCGGGCGCAGCCACGGGGCGCAGCGATCGAACTGACGCGATTGCGTGGCGCGTCGTCAGTTAAAACTCTGGAGTGACGATTCGACATTCACGATCAAATTTTGGATTGACGCCGGAGTTTTACGCCACAGTTTTAGGAAAATTTGACCGTCAATGGCCAGCTTAAAATGTGGCAAGTACATTTTGGTGTATTGCGAAATAAAATAAAATAAATAATTATGGTTCGCATTTTAGAAGTATCAAAATAAAATATATTACATGTTTATTTAGTTTCACCAATAATTGTATCTGTCTGTCTGTCTGCCATGAAACTTTGCAAGGTAAATTTGACCTACTCCTGACGTTTGAATGGGTCGAAGTTTTGTTAAAGAAAAATATTCGGATTGGAAATAAGCAGATTCATATTTCTTAACCTTTAAAGCGCCTTCGCCTATCTATCAAAATCATCCCATGTCACAATCATTAATTTCAAACTCTGTAACTTAATATCAATTATTATTTTATTTACTTATTTTTTATTTTTTTAAATAGGGTTTACAGCTGTCAAAAACGCAGTAAATTACGAAGGATGTTACGTCGTAATTTACTGTGCTTGTGTTAAAGCAAATTAATAATTAATTAAATCTTTTACTTGACATGATGATGATGATGATGATTCTTGACTCTGTCACAAGCTTTCAAATAAAAACCTGTTACATTTTAATAAGCGAAAAGAGAGAAACAAAAACAAAAAACGGCCACCATTTTGACCATTTGTATTTTTTTACATTGTGTTAAGAACGGTTTTTTTGTCAAAATAGTACAAAAAACCGAGTTTTATTAAAATCGGCCCACAAACAAAAAAGTCGGCCGCCATCTTGGATTTTTAATATGTTTAACATTTCGTTGCTGTTTTCTTGTCAAAATAGTACCAGAAACTGAATTTCATCGAAATCGGCCAGCAAACAAAAAATGTTGGCCGCCATCTTGGATTTTTATATTTTTGAACATTGCGTTGTTGTTTTCTTGTCAAAATAGTACCAGAAACTGAATTTAATCGAAATCGGCCAGCAAACAAAAAAGTTTGCCGCCATCTTGAATTTTTATATTTTTAATATTGCGTTGCTGTTTTCTTGTCAAAATAGAACCAGAAACTGAGTTTCATTGAAATCGGTGTGCTAACTAAAAAGTTGTGCTTGTGTTAAAGCAAATTAATAATTAATTAAGGATATAGCATAGGTAAAAAAAATATCGTCGATGGCCGTTGCTTACACAAGCGAGGGGGTGCTGGGATCGGTAAGACTCCGGCCGCGGCACTCTCGTAGACTGAGAAATACGTGTAGACGCGGCATGCAGCGCGCATTCTATTTACATCTTAAATATCACCTATGTGCGCTTTTACTAAGGAAATTATATTATGTAGAATACAAGAAGAATTATTATGGATATTTATTGTAAACGTCGGTTCGTAGGAAGAGTAGATCTTAGATATTATTCGTATGTAGTAAAAAAAGCATTTTTTAACAAAGATAGTCACTTCAAACGATTCTTCAAAATGCAGAACACAGCAGCAGCTATTTATATTTATTTTCTATCTCTAGATCATTTCGATAATATATCCACTATCGAAATGATCTTCGCAGGCAAAACTACAACATTTGCTACAAATTACACTGAAAAGAATAAATAATGTATACTGCTCTAACCAGTAGGTACATTTTCAGTTTTATTCCAATCAAATTAATGAAACTTATAATTTAATATGAAAAAATAAAAATAACTCATACTAGCCCATCATCTAATACTTTTTTACAAAATAAATCTACTTAGTTAATCAATATTTAAATAAGTATACCGTTTATATAAAATCACGCTATCAATCTATAATATAAATCAATATAAGGTCAATGTGGGGAAGTCCGGCATACTTTTCTAAAATTTAAGTTCAACTGAACTTATTGAATCGAGATACGCTTTCTAAAGTGACTTGTGTCGTCGGAAATTATAGGTAATATATTTATTTACCTATATTGGTCTTAAAATAGTATGAATTGCAATTATTTTTAGATTTATATGATATTTTTTAAAACACGGCGTGTAGACGGACTTCCCGTGCAGTTTAGGGTAAGTCCGTCTACTAGCACTATATCCATAACTTGTAAGGCAATATGTATGAAAACAGTTTCTAGCAGTGACGTTAAACTAGCGTTGAAATGTGTTATTTATGTATTTGTCTATAAGGTTTACATTTCAAAGATAATTGATTTTATTTTATTTTAAGGCAAGTCCGGCATATCTTTGGTGACAGTGGTCGCAAACATTTTTAATAAAATTGTATGTAGCCAATTTCCTAGTAAAACATAAATTTTTATTTTCTAATTTAATTTTTATATTCTTAATAAGGTAGATATACGAAAGCGATTCATTACTATCTTACGGTACATAATTATATCCCTAGGAATTTATCTATATCACGGATATATCATGCAGGTAAAATACGTGCAGCTGAAAAGGTTGACAATATCTGCAATTGAGGCAAGACCGTCATATGACGCACTTGCCTTACGTATGCCAGACGGACTTCCCAACTATTATATTTTGTGGTTAGTAATTTGTTGCAGGTAATAATTACGAAACTCAAGCGCTATAAATGAATTCATCACCAGAAATAAGTATATTGATCACTAAATGACTTGCGTAATCAAAGAAACTCCAAGAACTCAATTGATTTTCTACTTTTTTTTTAGTTTTTTGAAGAGACGTTACACTCCAGCTTCAAGTACAAAACTCGAAAAAAAATGGCCTACCAATTTCTTTCAACCTAATGATGTTAGCGACGTCTATGATTCTCAGTTAGAACTAGCTCCGTAATACTGTTTTACCGACCGAGGCATAAGAAGCTAGTCATTCAAAAATGGAAGTTATTGGCGCTAGACGGACTTACCTCCTAGACGGACTTCCCCACATTGACCTTATTAAAAAAACACTTAAATAAAAATATTGTTTAAGTACAAAAAAATAAAATAAAATACATTTTATTCCAATACCAAAAATGATAATATCAAATAATACAATAACTTGTGTCATTAGAAATTGGAAGCAACGATCACATACACCCAGATACAAGAAAATATCTAAAAGTTAGTTTTCGACATTTACCCGTCCGAGAATCGAACCCGGGACCTCAGAGAGAGTGGCACCTAGAAAACCGGTGCGTACACCAATCGGCCACGGAGATCGTCGAATTTGTTTAAACAAAATGTAGCGCAACTGAAATAATTGATACTTTGTTTACTAATGTAAACTTGCCACGTAAAGTTAAATCAGCCACTTTAAAAAAAACCTTTTTTCATTACTCATTTCAGTAGGCCAATTAGTTTTGTTATTTTGTCCTAAAAGGATAGCAGGCATTAGTAAGAAGTTGAGTAGACCTTATAAGGGACCTTATAGAATAAAAAGGGTTAGGGAGCATGATAATTATATTATTAGTAAGCCCCATACAAGTAGGAAAATAAAAGTACATGCAAATAGACTTAAACCCTTTAGATTGAGACTTTGATAGTTAATATGTCAATTCATTAATGATCCATGATCCATGCCAGCAAATTCCATATCTTAGGTCATGATGATTCCATGATCATAAGTCTGAAATAATTTTCATTTGTGACAATTTGCATTTAATTGTGACATCTGTACCCCTAGTGTAAGTTTTTATGTCAAGCAAACGCAAACTATCGCGAGTACGTATTGTAAGGATACCTATAATTATAAACTTAATTAGTAACCTACTTGATGGATAGTTTTATTTAATAGTACGTAAATGGGATCATGACCACAGACATAATATAATGCCCGTGCTCATGAATGTATATTTGTGATAGGTCGCAAAATGATCCGCATATATTCTATCTAATTTCGACATGAATAATTAAATAGTAAATTTATTGTCAACTTTAAAAGTAATACGAATGTTTTTACCATTAATTATTTTATATAAAATTATGAAAGATATGTACTTGATCATATCCGCAAAAAGTTATGGAGAAGTGGCGTCGCTTGAAGGGCTGTTGATAAAACTATTGCTCCTAAGAAATATAAAAAGCGCGCCACTACATACGCCAATTATTTAATTGTAATCGTATTGTTTTAAATATGTAAAACCTATAATAACATATTATAATTTTGCTGGATTGATGCCACATGATTAAGGTATGGTTTTGTTCAGACTTCTTTTGTTTAGAGTGACATTTTGGAATTGTGATGTAATTTATTCTCAGTGGAGTTCTTTGCTATTGGAATATGACAATGATTAATAATAATAAATATAATAAGGCCATTGACGAATGTATATGGTGTTTTAATTAATGCCCCTTTCAATTCAGAAGTGGGATAAACGAGTAATTTCCTCGAGAATACTCGCGTATCCTGCCCGCTGAGTATATTTTATTTTTATGAATGTGCTATTTCTTATAATTTTAACATGTCATAATTAAAGAACTCCACTGATTGATGCATATTATAAGTGAATTGAGTGATATCAATATCATATTATATAAAGTTAAAGAAAATTGAGATTTTATATTATTTTTATGCATTCACAATGCAATTTTGTAAGTATAGAAATCCCGCCTGAAAGTTACTTATAGGGCTCGTGGTTTTTTACTATCAAATTTTTTCTATACTTAAAGAAAATTATTGATTTTCATGTTTTTTTTTTCGTTCCATAAAGGAACTGGCTAAGGTTTATGACCATACAGCCTAGTCATTAGGTAGTTGGTGGAATATAAGATGTTGAATTATTTTATTTTAGATGTTAGTTTTTTTTCTGTGATATCGCAATGCACGAAAAACTATTCAGCCTATGTTAATAAGGTAGCCATTATTACAGCGCTGCGTTTTTTTTCTCTATTCCTATCCTAACAAGTAACTGTTTGTTAGTGATGATGATGATGATGAATTGTTTTTCCACAAACTTTGCAAGACTTCTCTTACATCTTATTATTTTTCATATGAAATGAATAAGTACCTAGTGGTTTTAAATTTGTGATGACAAATGTTTGGTTTGACAACTTAGAAGCCAGGGCCGGTAAAGATGCCACAAAAAAAAAACCGTGATATTTATTATTTATTTGTCCGAATTCCGGTTTTGTAGTTGACATTTAATAATTATTATTATTGATACGCTTTTTTTTTATTATTTTTGAATCTATTTGGATTTTGAAGTCTTTAAATTGCAAGAAACTAGTGGTGGGTAATATATCTTTTTTTGTAAATCGATTCGAAACTATATATCGATATTTGATATCAGGTTCTGAAACTATATATTTTAATATCGGTGATATCGAAGGTAAGCAAAGTTTTATGAATCCTATACAGTGATAGATATGATCGAAACCTACAACCGAACCGATATTCCTGATACAAGTAACAAATATTAATAGGATAAGTTACTTACTTTACTTACAGATCAGTAGTTGTTTGTTTGAGATGATGCAGTTTTATTAAGTATATTTTGAGTGATTTATTTAAGTTGAGTTTTACTGAAATAAAATTATGTAAGTAAGTAAATATATAACTTAGGAGTTGATTGAAGTTACTCGCTACTCTCGCTCGTTTGGAATGACGTGCTCTATACTCGTATTCCTATTCCATTGCAGTAGGGTACAATATCGTGTTGCCGACGCGCATCGAACACATGTTATGCAATATCACAAACAAAACACAATATTGCCGAATGCCGATGCCGATATCGTATTTTCAGAACGCATCGAGTACCTACAAATAATATTCTTGAATTGGATTTATCGGATCCCGTACAATATAGGATCTCAACGCACATCGCAATCCTAACGCGATATAGTGTTTTCTAAAATATATAGTTTCAGAACGCATCGATATCGGATTTGACGATATTGATGCAAATCGATACTGAAACGTATATCGTTTCAGTAACTATATACGATTTGTATCGCCCACTCCTACAAGAAACGCTTTTAAAACTTCTAAGTTGATTTATTGTTACGGCTACTTTAGAATATGAATACTAATTTTACGCGAATGAGTTTTCTGGCTACACTGAAGGTATTTCAATATATTTGCTTATTAATATTTTGCGAAATGTGTACGTCTTATTAACCTTTATTTTTGAAACGAAATATATTTATACAAAGATGAGGGAAAAAAATACAAAAGTTTTATGTTATTGGGTTAATATAAATTAGAGGTATTTGGTCACACAAAGGGCTGTTTAGGCCAGTTTTTGTATGCTAAAATAAAACCGAATCACGTAACCCGTAATTTCATCCCCTTGTAAATTCTTAAAAGAGGGATGGGCTGATAAAAGTTTGACTTGTCTGTGTTACCGTGTGTCTTTCTGTATGGACCAAATTATTATGCGGTTTAGTTTTTCTGAAAGCTTACGTGATCGAGATGGTTCTTAGCAACAATTTGTTGTGTATACCTAACCTACTGATCGCTGCATATATAGGTAAAGTAAAATAAAATAAAATTTAACTATAAATTATTGATCTTATATTGTCCGGAACAGTGGGACAGACGTGCGGTCGTGACTACTATTTGGCATCAAGTAAACATTACGATTTGTTTATATATATATGGGATTAAGTATAACATGTAATAAAGAATGATTGCATTTGGTCGGATTACCGATTCTAAACACACTGCTTTATGGCTTCGAGTATACTCAAAGTAGCGTTCTATTACCTATCTATGCCTTAATTTTGCGTCTGAATGAATGTGGGGTTGAAGGTAATACTCAATATTGATAACTTTGATAATACTGAATTAAACCATTATGAAACATTGTCCCTTACTTCAGTTTTTATTTTCGTTCACTTTTAATTTTCTTCTATTTGGTTGAAGTTTCATTGACTATTGATTATTGGTGGTTTTATTTGCTTCACTATGAATCCATTATTATTAATGTGGTCGAATTGACATAAGTTTGTTCGTGTAATAAATATTATATTTATCTTGTTAATATACTGACTGGCAAAGTAATATAAGCAGCTATAAAATTTAAAATGAATGATAAATAAATAAGGTTATGTAAATATTTAGAACTTTGGTGCTCTTTCTCTATTCTTATTTTCATTGATGAGAAAATTATATAAAAAGAAAAATAGAAAGCCCTTTTGCATACGGTTAAGAAGCTCTTAATTAACTCCTTAAAACTTAAATAAATTATTAAGTGGAGGAGATGATTTATTGATTATTAACATGAAAGAATGTTGTTCTTATTCTTTCTGTAGTAAAGTCCTTTAAATGAAACTCGGATTAAAACGGCATACCATTTTGATGTCAATCTGGAAATATTTATGTATAAGAAATTTTAAGGAATATGCGTAATTAACAATATCTACCCTTCCTTGTACTGAATATCTTGTATATCTTTTACAATGTGAGTGGAAATTCCGGCACATGTGAATAAAAGCTTTAATATTATGTGGCTCGGGTTAATAAATAAAACTGGCCTGTTACCCTATTTTTGAAATTCTTATCCTTGCTGTATAAACAGGATTAAACGATAAATATACTTATATCAATAAAAAGAAATTCATGATTTGTCGGGTTTTTTTCATCAAATCAATATGTAATCGGATTAGTAAATAACTCCCAGCAGTAACTGGTGTCGAATACTATTCCCCTAGGCAGTGAGGTTGCTTATTTACCGTTTGTTATTAATTTGTACCTACCGATTTTAATGTTTGTTTTCTTGTAATACCTACTAGTGTGTGGCGAAATATATTTTATTGCGACTCCAACTGGTGTGCAAGAGTGAACTTGTAGGATGAGGGAAGTAATGAAAGTTTGAGCTCTCTTAGTTGGGGCAGCTACATAATATAATATTGTAACCATAATTTATTATTCAAGAAATCACCATTAATGAATATTACAAATTATATATTGAACTGTTTACATTCCAGCATAATAGGATTTGATATTTTGATAATAAATAACTATAATAAACAATGAGATGAGATCAAATAATAACTGGAAAGAAATATAGTTAAGGTATATAATTGAAATGAAAACATATAGAATTTGGTTCCAATGATATAATTATTATAGGTGTATCATTTTCTTTAGTTAATTGCAACATTATATACAATAAAAGTTTTAGGTACATCCATAACATAAAGTTCTTAATTGAACTAGACAGTTACTTTGGACTACTTACATCAAAAGATGTACTTAATGGTATGGAAATTGTTTAAAGATTTTACGCTTTTGAATATGTAATGTTACCGAGATCAATATGATCTCGTGCAGGCTAGAGCTGGAACGGCGCGTATAGCACAATGATTTATTAAGTATATAGGTTATCCTTTTGGACATTGGTGGCGAGTCAAAATAAATAATTGGAATTCATATAAGTATTTATTGTTTTAACATTTTACTAAGATCACGCTGTCTTGTTTTTAACGGTTACTATGGAAACTGTATTGGAAAATGTAGGTCTGTATAGACTTTATCATGGCCAGTGGCATCTAGTTCCCCTAAAGAATATTGAAGAATTAAAAGAAAAGTTGTCTCACTCTATGTGTAAACACTCTTAGCAAAATATTGAATAACTTTAAATGTACATATTTGAAAAAGAAATAATTAATATAATTATATTTTTGACATTAAATTCTAATCTATGACATTTCAAATTAAAATACGGTATTCGCATATAAATAAGTATGTTAGGTTGAGACAAATGAAATGCAATGTGGTTACAATGAATTGATTTAGTTTTGGCGTAATTCAGTTACAGATATTGTGATTGTGCTTAAATTTGCAATGCATTTCTAGGGCTCATGCCTAAAAAAAATGGTAAGTACCTAATGAAAAAAAAATATGAATGAAAATGAAAAAAATCTTAAAGTATTGGTTATGTTACTTAGCATATTCAGCAAATATAGGTAAGTAAATCACAATGTCCTATCTTGTGTATCACATAAAGCAAATAACGATTATTGTTAACGATAAAGCAAATAAGTAAAAGGCAGCCATAGTCGTTTTTATATGATGTGTTGAGAGATATCGCAATGCTAGGAACAACTAGAATGATTCACATTCGTAAAGGAAAGGATTTATTAATCATCATTGTCAGGAAATTGAGTTGACAATTCTCTGAAATTCCAATTTATATTTCCGAATTTGACAAGTAAAGTCGCTGATGAAAACGATATTTGTAGCCAAGAAGTTGTGCCTTGTGATGCAAACAATTTATTAGGCCTCTAAAAATTATACTTATTGGTAAATTTGGTATGAGTTTTAAAGAAAAACCGAAATATTATTTCATTTATACACCTATGTTATTATGTTGTCTGTTATCAGGCCGAATCTTCCTGATGTTCTGTAAACGAATCTTTCGAGATTAAGATAAATAATAGATCTAAGATTTACGGATCTAGGTATTCCGTATCGCTAATATGCGATCTGTAACTCTCATTCAATATTAAAGTTTATTAAACCAACATGCGATTAAGTATTTGTTGTGTGCAAGTTTCAGTCATGGCGAATGGCGTAAGGCAAACGAATTCGAGGTTTGAAATAATTTTGATGATATTGATACTTGGTGACTGCTGAATGACAACAAGACGTGAGAAACTGCTCGGAGAAACCCCATGAATCACGAGTGTGGAATAGATACTTAAAGCTAGAGTTTGACACCCGAGCGAGGGAGCGGAAGGGAGCTTGAGAGTCAGGCAAAGCCGCAAGCGCGTGTGGTGTCGTGACGTGACGTACAATATAAAGGTAATAATCAGACGTGGCTGTGCGAGCGTAAAGCGTCATTGATGAAAGATGCTGCTTTGAAAGCGTAAGGCATCCTTTGAGAATAAGACGCTGCTGTTAGAGCGTAAGGCGTTCTTAATGTCAGCTACAAGATTATACTAGAAAGTGAGAAGAGGAGCGACGTGATTTACAACGCAACCAGTTGTTCGAAGTCCTGTGCTCAAGAAGATCAAAAGAAAATCAAACAAACTTAATTTTAACTTAAGGTAAGCGCTATTATCCCCGATATTGAACAACATAACGCCGATGTGACTCAGATGAGTTAAATGACAGTTAACAAAATAGTTATTCAAGTTAAAATGAAGTAAGTCATTCCCAATAAACTAGAAATGTCACATCGACCTATGTTCACGCAGCATAATACGGGGTAATGCAACTAAAAAAATAACACATAAAGAATGATATGTCAGCATCTGAAATAATTGCACCTGAAATATTACAAATTTAGATACTTACTTATTATATAAAATGATTGCATTATATTGAATTGGTAGTCAAAGTATTCGGGAAAGTTCTACGAATGTATTAAATTATAAAATATTTAACAAAGTTAAAAAAGCAAGTTGTAAGAGCTTCGAGCTATCTAGAATGTACCTATGTATTCAGTATGCGATGCTGACGTTTACTATGTGCAATGAAATTAAGGAATATAATCTTGATTCCTATTTGTTACTATCCCACTTAAATGCTGTAAGCATTGTCGGTCACAGGTGAAGGGTTTTATCTCTTTCCAAGATTATATTTCAATTAATGTAAGATGTCCCTAAAGTCAAAGACTAAAATAATTAACCTAAATATTGTGAATTCTGTAAAATTATTATTATGACTAAATATAATTTTGATGTAACTGCAGGGCTATTATTGACGCGACCTTTGGTTAGCTATGTCGGCCTGAAATCCGAAGTAATATAGAATTGAATGACGATTACCTTAAGAATATTAAATTACTTAGAATTAACACGAATTATTTTACTTGCGTAATAGTGTCAAAGGCTGTGCTGTGTTCGTAAATACTTAAAATTTGTGTTATCAAATTGTTTAATTATATTGCTGCTATTATTTTATTATTGGTCCAAAAAAATTTATTAAGAACAAGTATTCTTAAAACTCGATGTGAATAATTTAATTTAATTTGATACCTATTTGGATTTAGTTAGTTTTAATACAACTATTTTAATATGTGGGTTTTCCGAATTAATGTGAAAATTGTATGGTAAAAGTTGTTTTTTCTTGAGCAGGATGGCCGACTGTAAGGATACCTATAATTATAAACTTAATTAGTAACCTACTTGATGGATAGTTTTATTTAATAGTACGTAAATGGGATCATGACCACAGACATAATATAATGCCCGTGCTCATGAATGTATATTTGTGATAGGTCGCAAAATGATCCGCATATATTCTATCTAATTTCGACATGAATAATTAAATAGTAAATTTATTGTCAACTTTAAAAGTAATACGAATGTTTTTACCATTAATTATTTTATATAAAATTATGAAAGATATGTACTTGATCATATCCGCAAAAAGTTATGGAGAAGTGGCGTCGCTTGAAATGCTGTTGATAAAACTATTGCTCCTAAGAAATATAAAAAGCGCGCCACTACATACGCCAATTATTTAATTGTAATCGTATTGTTTTAAATATGTAAAACCTATAATAACATATTATAATTTTGCTGGATTGATGCCACATGATTAAGGTATGGTTTTGTACAGACTTCTTTTGTTTAGAGTGACATTTTGGAATTGTGATGTAATTTATTCTCAGTGGAGTTCTTTGCTATTGGAATATGACAATGATTAATAATAATAAATATAATAAGGCCATTGACGAATGTATATGGTGTTTTAATTAATGCCCCTTTCAATATTTATGTCAATTTGTATGAAAACTGCATAAGCGCGCTACTCGCCGCTAGAGGCGCTGATACAGTTTTCATACAAATTGACATAAATACGGACTCACGATAGTTTGCGTTTTTTGACATAAAAACTTACACTAGGGGTACAGTGCCCGTAGTGTAAGTTTTTATGTCAAAAAACGCAAACTATTTCGAATGCGTATTAATGTCAATTTGTATGAAAACTGTATAAGCGCCTCTAGCGGCGAGTAGCGCGCTTATATAGTTTTCATACAAATTGACATTAATACGCATTCGAAATAGTTTGCGTTTGCTTGACATAAAAACTTACACTAGGGGTACAGGTGACAAATGTGACATGGACTCGGTCGTCAGTCATAGTGATGACATTATATAGTTAACCAAAAAGAGTTTGTTTTATTGTGGTGTAAATAAATATTTTTAGTAGTCACAGATCCGATTAAAATAACGAGTTACAGTTTGATTTTAAATGATAACTATGTTTTGGATTTTGTGGGCAAGAATTATTTGTAGTTTGTTAGTAAAGTAAAACTGCTAAAGTTAATAGTGTTATAATAATGGTAGGTTTTCGTTCATGGATTGTTTGTATTTTATAGAAATAGGATAGGATTTTAGGATGTTTTATAATAGTGATGGTTAGATAGTTGAAATGTATAATTGTATGATTTGTATTAATATGTGTTTCTTTTTCATGTACGGAAATACTGCACCTGAAGCCCACGAAGTGTCCTGTGGTCCACTTATAAAATATGTTTAATTAAAAAAAAAATTGTTGTCTTTATTGCGTAATAAATAAATTTTTTTTGGTGTTTTTACTAATTAATAGACATCGTGTCGTGTCTCTTTAACTTCATGGGATGGGGCAGGAGGATGACCTATTATCTAATTAGGAGTGAGAATCCTCTGACCTTAACTTATGTTGATATTGACATCACGTTTCGTTAATGATCAGTGCCCGTAGTGTAAGTTTTTATGTCAAAAAACGCAAACTATTTCGATTGCGTATTTATGTCAATTTGTATGAAAACTGTATTAGCGCCTCTAGCGGCGAGTAGCGCGCTTATATAGTTTTCATACAAATTGACATAAATACGGAATCGAAATAGTTTGCGTTTGCTTGACATAAAAACTTACACTCGGGGTACTGGACCACAAAAGTAACACTTCTGTGTTTCATTTTATTTCCGTTTTAGTTAGTTTGTAAGTTGTTTCGATGTCACTTAAGGAACGAGGTGACGTCAACATTTGTTGGTGAGGGGTAGGAAACCCTGATGGTCCAATAAGGACCAGGGTCATATCCTGTTTGTTGCAGGATCCCTCTAACCCTGACTGGCAATGTTGTCGACACCACGCTACATAAACTGTGGTGGCCCCTAGTAGACAGTCTGCTTGAGGTTACCACAGGTTTATGAAGTTCCAAGCTTGTTGTCGGGCACCTTTTGAGATGAGGGGTTATTTTTGGGTAATTTCGTAGTCAATATATTATTGGTGCTTGTCCGACATGTTTGATCTTGGAATTTCGACTTAGTTAATGCTTAAATGAGCTAGGGTTAGCTTTGATTGTAACTACATATAATTGTATTAAGGTTAGGTTGAAGGCTGGGCAGACCTTTTCCCTTGGTTTTGGTATGTCAAGCCAATGCAATGGTTGATTTGTTTTGATTAACAATAAATAAATAATTATATCAACCATTGTCCTGGCTGTCCGTTAGTGAGGACCAGTCTTATTGATGTGATATCGTTCCAAGGTAGGCAGGGCCTTCGCTTTAGGGTAATCCATGTAGGAAAAAACATTTCTTTAGTAAGAAAGGTTTTTTTTGTTGCGGCGGCGGCATGTGGTATCATATTGTTAAGATATGATACCTCCTTGCATTGTCTACGGTTGATTTATGTTTAAATCAGTATTCAAAAATATCGCGAGTAGTTTGTTTAGTCCAGACGATTCCGCGGTCGCGGGTTGTAATAGATAGAATATATCGGCCACGGTGCCGGAATAAAGATATTGTATCGAAATTACATTTATTATTCAATAGAATCCCAGTGTAGGGCTTCTCAGTACCTACTGTAGTGTTATTTTTTCGACAGGGATGTATGAAGGTGGTAAAAAAAACCAGTGTTTATGATGTGAGTGGCGTTGGCTGATGATGGGAACTCATAGGTTTAGGTCCTACAATCCTATAACCCGACATCTTCAAAGCAAAGGTGAATAGGCACCTTCTGGGTTAGTTCGCTTCATCGTGGATCCTACATTATAAACATATAGGTACTATCTGCTACATTGTATCCCAATATTCCTACGGGGACGGGTATCCATGCGGTTCAATTCAAACTGCGCGGAGTCGCTATGACTGAACGAATTTGAAAATTCCCTGTTGAAATTTGCTATCTATGTTCCTTGGAGAGCGTTGGGGAGCAGTAAGAGAGGATTTTTGAAAATTCCCCTCGTAAGGGGGGAAATAGGGTGTCAGAGTTTGTTTGAAACTTTTGTGAACATCTCAATTCCACGCGGACGAAGTCGTGGGCGGAGCGCTAGTCAAAAGATATGGAAATTATTATCTACTTATTTCGATATAATAATTTCAACAATAATGCTATCATGTTTATTATTTGACGACCAATTTGGCGCAGGGGTAGGCTACCTGCCTTCTGCGCCAGAGGTCTCGGGTTCGATTCCCGAACAAGGCAAATATTTGTGTGCATGAACATGTCTATTTGTCTTGGTCTGGGTGTTTTCTATGTATATTAAGTATGTATTTGCAAACAAAAAGTATTTAAGTATATATTTATCCGTTATCAAGTTTTCCATGATACAGTTTCTTAATGAAATTAACATGGGCTTAGATAATTGGTGTGAATGTAAGAAGTTATTTATTGTGACTTAAGCTGAGTATAAGAGTCGGTCAAAAATTGCAAGTAAGTACATAAAAAACAGGACAGTAAAATGAAAAAGAGGCAACTTTGAATATTTTTTTATATAAAAAACTTGATAAAATTGTATTGCTGAAAGTAGTCAGACCTCTGATAGATCCTCAACTAAAATATATATTTTTTTGAGACTTTCACAACTGCAAAGTAGATTGTATAAAATAGGTTTAAAAAACCTTCTGATCGAATTACATGCCCTTAAGAAAAGTTTTAAACTAAAGTATTTTTAATTTAAATTTCGTCAAAGTAGGTAGTGAGTGACTAACTTTATTCGACTCTACCTACAGCACATTCACTTCAGTGGATTAATGGCTTCTTCTAAGTACCTATCTTAAAAAGTGATAGTAAATTAAGTGCTTGACTTTTCCAGGGATTACAATCTGTCACCGAAATTCGAGGCTTAATTGCGCAGTAGCAATTACAAGTACGCGTTATTAATACCGTAAACACTTGAAATATGTCTATTACACTATAAAAGATAGCATAACCGGATTATTTTTACTTGTGGGAACTCAAAACTTTGTTGTAGGTAATTGCAGTGACGTGACTACTTTACTTGAAATTATAATAATGCTGCTATAATTAACTTGACGGTATATAATATACTACTTTACCTATAGCTAGGCTTGCCATAATTTTGAAAGGGGTGATCTAAAACATTTTATGCTACTTACTACCAAACAATGTTTTATTTTGTTATTAAAAAAACAGATATGTAAATAAAGTAAAGGAAAGGTACCCACAGTACCGAAAGGCCGCTGAAGCAGAAAATGACATTGTCACAGCCGTCTCTATCGTCTTCTACAAGCCATGCTATGATACGGAACGGCAACATTGCTGTGAACCGGTTTACTCCTCTGAGTACTAAATCCTATGGAGGTGGCATACCTACGAACAAGTGAGATGTAACTAAGTCACAATGTAAGAAAATCTTGGAATTCAATTTTAAACTACTTCTAATTGTCGTATTAATCGGTCCGTCAAAATCGGTCCAGCCGTTTCAGAGATTAACCAGAACAAACAGACAGACATACAAAAATTGTAAAACATGTCATTTTGGTATATGTACCGTATATTTAATCATATGCACGTAGTAAAAAGCGGTTATTTAATGTTACAAACAGACACTCCAATTTTATTTATTTGTATAGATGTATAGAAGATATGCCATCTCCATAGGATTCAGTACTCGAGGTTTACTCGCTGTTTACCTGTCAAACGGTGCCAACGGTGTCAAATCTACTACGTTGCCAACTTTATGCGCATGGCTTGTAGAAGACGATAGAGATGGCTGTGACATTGTGCTATTTGTACTTCTCACTGGAGTCAACTTTTTAAAAGCTGGTGATTATTTTTAATTTTTTCACAAATGTGTTTACGACGGTTAACCGGGACAAAATACCAAACCGACCGGGACGCGCCGCCGGGACCAATGCTTGAAGCCGGGACAATTCCTTTCTTAAATATAAATAAATGAATCTTTGTTTAAAAATAAAGTGTCGTATTCGTCTATTTAATTCGCTTCCATAAATCCTAACAGGTTATGGGCCCAGTAAAATCTAAATAATAAAATAAATTTTAAAATAAAACTGTCCTTTGTTAAAAATAGACTCGAGCCAAATGAGCGTTATCTCTAAGTTATATACACCACTAACTTTTAATTAGCATAAATATTTTAGGGGATGTTAGTGCCCATCAATATGAACATCTTTCACTATGGGGCCAACCACGGAATCGCGAAAAAAAATCAGCTGTTCCATACAAAAGTACAAATCGAGTCGACTGAAATGTAATGTAAAATATTTATGCTAATTAAAATTTAGTGCTGTATAGGTACCTACACGTAATCGGAGCCACTTCGCAGTTTGCATACTTAGAGAAAAGTCTGAAATTATTTTATGTGAAAGAATTATGTAAAGATTACAGGGAAAATAAAATGATGTCTCTAAATAGTAAACTTTTTCAGAAATTATCAACATAAGCTACATTAATTCCACTATCAGTCAAGGTTGTAAGTAAGTTTTACGTAGATGTAGGTATATCTATACATATAAAATCCTTTGTCCTGAATCACTGACGGATAAACGCACAGCCTAAGCCGCTGATCGTAGAGACCTGAAACTTGGAAGGTGTGATCCTCGTATGATGTAGGCATCCGATAAGAAAGGATTTTTCGAAATTCTACCCCTAAGGGGGTGAAAAACGGGGGTAATCTATACATATAATATCCTTTGTCCTGAATCACTGACGGATAAACGCACAGCCTAAGCCGCTGATCGTAGAGACCTGAAACTTGGAAGGTGTGATCCTCGTATGATGTAGGCATCCGATAAGAAAGGATTTTTCGAACATTCTACCCCTAAGGGGGTGAAAAACGGGGGTAAAATTTGTATGGGACAACGTGATTCCTTTGTCCAATCTTCTTCAAATTTTGCATAAACATTCTTTAACAGAATTAATCGAAGATGTGTTTCATATTTCATTGAAACTCATCGCCTAACAGGGTTAAAAAAGGATAGAAAGTTATTTTGGGGGTGATTTGCATCGAAGTTGATATCAATACTTCTTAGTGCTTTTGATTTTTAATTGATATCAATACTTCTTAGTGCTTTTGATTTTTAATTTCATTTTGTTTTGACACATGTTTGAAAACTCAATCCGTTCTAATATACTATACAGTGCCACAACCTTTTCTGTACCAGTGACAGCGGCGGTACGTATGTTTTTCTTTTTTTTGTTGCAATTTACCCGGCACTGACTTTTAAGACCTTCAGCCGCCAGCAGCGTTATGGTTGGACATCAACTTGACAGCAAAATAAAATAAAAAAAAACACGTTAGTTTCACATTTTGGCCACCGGAACGGAACAGAAAAGATTGTGGCAGTTGTACTATTGCACGAATGAGCTGTCATAGAACCCATGCCACATTAAAAAGTACCTTATAGTCCCACACTCCTGTCTGTTCCGGTGACAGCCGTGACAGTGGAGCCACTTGCAATACGAAATTAGCTGTCAAAATGGACTGTCGTATGAAAACTGTTTTAGTTCCAAAGATTATCACCGGAACAGAAAAGCTTGTTGCACTATAGCAAAGTATTGACTTGATTTTTTGCATTTTGGTAGTTCAAGAGTAGGAGAATGTCCGAATATTATTCATACGAAAGTAGCTACTGTTTGTCTAGGTATCGTAACCTTCTTATGCCTAAAACAATGATCTGACTTTCATGGTAGGTATAAAGTAGGTATATATAGGTAGCGTGCTCGGCCTGCTATCGCTGATGAGGTTATGTTACTTTCGCAGTGGTCTTTCACGGGATGGCTGTTCAAAAATATATGGTGCTTCGGAACACACGATAAGCCGATGCTTCTGGCTGCATTTGGATTGGTTAATACCCCTTAAGTGCAATGGGCCCGTGTGGAAGGTCATGGTCCATTCTCGTTATTCATCAATATGAAGGCCTGTACCCCAGCAGCGGGGACATTAAAATCGATTGATGATGGTGCTGATGAGACCTTAGAAAACGCCTATCTTCCTACTTTTTGACATGAAATTTTGCGATGTACCCATGATGTACCCAATTAAATTACTCACGGACGGACGTAGTCGCGGCCGGCAAATCATATTCATATTTCTACTATCCCTAATATTATTATAAATGTGAAAATTTATGTTTGTCTGTCTGTCGGTATGTTCTGTTTTTACGTCAAAACGGCTGAACCGATTCAGATGAAATTTGGAATGGAGATATTTTGTGACCTTAGGAAGGACTTTTTACCGCGGGAATAAGGATCATTCCCATGGTAAAATAAGTTTTAGCACGGGCATAGCTGTGGAATGGAATTGGTATTTAGGGTGATAGTTTAAGTTAATGGAAAGAATTTTATTTAGAACTAGCGGCCGCCCGCAGTTTCACCCGCGTGGTACCCGTTTCCGTGAGAATATCGGGATAAAATATAGCCTATGTCACTCGGGAAGACTGTAGCTTTCTAACGGTGAAAGAATTTTCTATATCGGTCCAGTACTTTTTGAGTTTATTCGTTACATACAAAAATACAAATCTTTCCTCTTTATAATATTAGTACCTATAGATAGAGACAGTTTAAGGCTCTGGGAAAGACATAACACTTTTTACCGCGGGAAAAATAGGCTACTTTTACTTTTTACTACAGGAAAGTATCATATTCCCACGGGAAAACCAAAAGGTTAGGTATTATTTGTTTGTCCGTCTTTCACGTCAAAACGGAGCAACGGATCAATGTGATTTTTGGTACGGGGGTAGATTGGGAGCTGGAAAATGAGGTAGGTTATCCCGGAAAATATCACATTCCCTGAGGATAATGTCGTGTAGTACACGCGGGCGAAGCCGCGGGCGGAAAGCTAGTTCAATATAAAACGGAGGCTATGAAAACCGCTTTAAAAAAAGTTAGGTAAGTGTATACCTAGTAGGTAGTTGATGTTGTCATGTAATTAATTTAAAGCTATTCAATGCTCTTAAATTAATCATTTAAATTATATGTTTTCACGATTAGATCATTATTTAAGGCAACAGTCATATCATTATTTTTTTATTGTTGACCTACAACGGGATGCGCACTGTGGGACATTACATTGTTATTTTGTATCTCTATTAAAAAGCACAATGATATTATATTAAGTATATGCAACATTTTAATATTTTAAGGTTTTTATTATTAGATTATTATATGTATAGATACGTAAAAATAGTTCCGTTAGACACTAACCAACGATAAGACTAAAATTGAACAGCAAGTTGTAACGGTTTATATGTCTGTACGTAAGTGACTCTTGTGCTCAGTGCCCGTAGTGTAAGTTTTTATGTCAAAAAACGCAAACTATTTCGATTCCGTATTTATGTCAATTTGTATGAAAACTGTATTAGCGCCTCTAGCGGCGAGTAACGCGCTTATATAGTTTTCATACAAATTGACATAAATACGGAATCGAAATAGTTTGCGTTTGCTTGACATAAAAACTTACACTAGGGGTACCATGAAGCTCGACTTAATACTGAGGTAACCAGAGTATTAAGTCAAACTTCATGAGGGGTACAGATCATATAATACTATACTACTAGGTTAGATATATGCCAAGGAGGCGTGGCAGGCGTCGCAGTAATCGTCGGTTGATAATTGATGACGTCATCAGTTGTCATTCAGCCGTGCTGTTGAGCGATTCTCTAAGATTCAATCAACAAACTCGACGTTCTTTTTCGCTTGACATTCACTTGTTTATTATGAATTTTGACATAAAGACTCGAAGTGAACGACGATGTGACGGTGAAACTTCGTTAGAGAATCGCACCCCTGAGCATCGTTTCTCTTAATCATTCTCAAAATGTCGGTTTGTGCTATTATTACATATCGAAATTATTGCAACAACATAAATAACGCAAAAAATGGAGTAACCTACCACAAGCAAGCATTAAAATATCAATAAGTAATTATTAATGTTTTACCGAATTTCAAAATATGTAATGTAAACAAATCAATAAGTTCATAAATTGTATTCAACAATATCCATTGATGGTTTTTTTTGTTGGACTGTTCAACTTCTTCCTTCAAAAGTGCAATGGATTGACTATTTATAGATAGAATCGTTGCAAAGAGTAAAATGCGTTTACTCTTTTTCTATGACTAGAGACGCGCGGTGAGGTTCGGCTGTTTTGTCGCTATCATTTTTTATGAGTACTTTTGTATACGATGTTGGAAGTGAAAATTTTGTATAATCCATTCATTCGGCATCATTGTGAATTTAAATGAACCAAAACTATATAAACTAAGCTTAAACTTAGTAAGATATGAAATTAATTTATTCTAAAAAAAAAATTGCGATTATCAAGTAATTTAGTTTTTTTTTCATTTTTATCATCATTTCTTCATAAATAGTAAAACAAAGTAGTTTCCCGCCGTCTGTTACTCGTAGATCTTTAAAATTACTCAACGAATCTCATCAATTTTATCATCTCCAACCGGTGAGTAGGTTATTGTCAGGCAATAAGTTTTATATTATACCTACTAGCCTGGTACACCGGTTATTTAAGTGTTGCAATGTTACAGCGTGGTTATGTGCTAAGGCTCTAAATTAAGTATCGTTTCCATGATTCAGGTTGTATAAAGTTCCCGAATTTAAAAGAAAATTAATGTATTTTTACTTAAATATAAACCTTAGCAGGGCACTAAGCACATTATGACCATCACTGCTTGTGATGCTGCTGCATCATAACTAGCAGAGATATTCATAATTTAAAAAAGGTTAAGACTTGAATAAAGTACAGGCTCGTTTTTGAAGAAAGGCATATAATAAAGTTCCACAAGATGTAATTGAACTTCCCTTGAATAACTTAAAAATAATAGGTCTTTACATATGAAATTGCCGTTTTTTTCTTTTGTACATATAACTTAACAACTTTTATAATATTAGAAATATATAATTTCTTTAATATTGCGTTACATTAAGACCGTATCGAGCAACTTTTGATAATTTAAAAACCACGATATTTGATTATTTACATAGAAAAAACTTATTCCGAAAGTTACGGCTATTTTTGTTTCCAGAATTTCGTACTTTATTAGTTGTAACTTAGTGAAAAAAAAATTTTTTCTCTTAACGAATATGTCATTTAGTAGTTAAAATGTCCATAAATACGTGTGTAAAATTTTGTAAATTTACATAATATTAGTCGTTAAATAATAACAAAAACGTTAGTATGGAAAAAAAATAATTACAGAAATCTCCATACAAAACGGCAATTTCATAGGTAAAGACCTATTAAAAAGGTTAAAAAATAAATCCAACTTCAAAAAGTACCAACTCGTCAACTGAAAAGAAAAAAATAATGTCTTTAAATTACCTACTTGCCAGCCAAGAGCATACATGATAAAAAGGCACCGACCTCAAAAAGGTTGGTAACTTTAATGATCATGATTCATGATTCCGCGTATTGTCAATACAAAAATTTAAAAATACCGAGTAAGAAGAGATTCAAGAACATTGACTCAAAATTGTTGATTAGTTTAAAGTACTTTACAAGTAAGTACCAATATTTTTTCATATTAATAACTTGTCTCGCTTTTATTCTGCCATCCCTATCATACATAATTGAAAATCAAACGAACTTACCAAGTGAAGTTCGATCACAATTATGTGAACGGCTTCATTCGACGCGATTTGGTTATTTTGGTCTATGCAACGTAGTACCTACTTATAAATTCCTTGGGTCTATGCGAGCGAGACAGGTAGTTATGACTTCACTGAAAGAAATTAATTTCAAATGCAGTCTTATTTATTGGTGGTTTGATTGTTCCTGCACAGTGTGATTGGTTCATTTTAAATTCCTGCAGCGCCAAGAGAGGTTGATTGTAAGGTTTTATTTGTGTGCGTAATTAATGCTTACAGTAAGAAGGAGGAGTAGGAACACACACATTTATAGACGCGGCGACATCGGTCCTCGACTCAGAACAATAACTAATTTGTTCTGAGGTCCTCGAGCAATCAAGCTGTCATTACACATCTATTCTATTTAGTATTATATGATCTGACCTCTTGTGTGTGATTGATTTACTAAAGTAAATAGGTGCTCTCGACGTACACCCATTTTTTACAAGCTTTTTATTAACTTGCCATATTAGATCGTTAGTTAGTTTTCCTTTTATTTAAGACTAGCTTCTCACCCGCGGTTCGACCACCCGTGGACTACACGACGTTATCCCGCGGGAATATGATATTTTCCCGGGATAAAAAATAGCCTTTGTTCCTCTCCAGGCTCCAAAGTATCTGTGTCCCAAATTTCAGCCAAATTCGTTCAGCCGTTTGAACTGCATTCAAACTTTTAATATAATTGTCTGTCTGAACTGGAAATCGAACACGCTGAAAGGAAAATGACTGTTTCGGAAGTGAGCTTTCTGTATACTTACCTTTATATTATTCCTGTGCTCAAGTGGAACGTGACAATGAGTCATGGTTTTTCAAGCGTGCAGACGACGTTCATCGATTTATAAGACGTTATCACGTTAAAAAAATACTTCTTTGATTTTATTGTACCGATCGAAAGGTTCAATTATAATAACATCATGAATAACAAGTTGGTTCAGCATTGGATAGCCTTTTCTGTGACTGTCGTCGTGCGTGGCATAACAACTGCATTAAAATTTACTAATGATAATGATTAATGAGTGAAGACTTGAGCGCTTCGATCAACAATAACACGAGCGACTCATCATTCATCATGCTCACTAAAACATTTCTACGGTGGTGGCGTGTGAGGCGGGTCGTTACGTTCCCTAAAATATGGTTGAGCGAAGCGATGGCTGGTTCATGCGTCATGCTCGTGAACGGGTGCTGCCAGTGGGAATGGGTCTGCTCTTATCTGCTTGCCTTAAAATGTGTTTTCTTTTATTTTTATTCATTTTATTAAGAACTAGCTGTTGCCCGCGACTTCGTACGCACGGTAAAGTGACTTTTGTATTTGTTTATTTTATGTGTAATCTACACTTCCTTCCAGTGACCGCAAGGTATTATGTGTGTGTATATGGGTGTAGGTCTCGGAAGCGAGGGATTCAGTGTTGCGCTCGCGATTGCTTGTTAACCGAGCTTCACGGTCCTCATCGGTTTCAAAAGTACGAAGTAACCTCATCCTCTTAGCTGACCTAGAGCCTTGCGATAAATGACTATTTTTTTCTAGGTATTTCAAATAACAATAATCGTAATCAAATCACAATAATCAATGTCCGTTTTCCTACAATTCAAATTGATCTACAAATCAATAAATCGAAATCTAATTCAAGTATTATTTTTAATTCATTAAAATCACAATAACTGAGTTTTCTCAGGGTGTCAGCCGTCAAGAGTTAGCAATTTAATATTGTCCCACACTTCTGTCTGTTCCGGTGACAGCCGTGGCAGAGGAGCCACTTGCAATACGAAATTAGCTGTCAAAATGGACTGTCCTGTCGTATGAAAACTGTTTTAGTTCCAAAGATTATCACTGCAACAGAAAAGCACGTAAGAAGCCATCATGTTAGTAGCTTTGTAGTGATAACAAACTGTAAAGTATTTTTTTTTATTGATTGATAGGCAAGCGCTTGTCCGCTATCACGCCCCTAAGCGTTCGTTGATGCGATTTACGATGAATCGCGCTTGCCTAATGCCATATTCTGTGCTAATGCTGCGTACACACCGGACCAACAAAGGCCAACGAACGCCATCAAAGAGGTTCTGTTTTCCCCTCTGTCTCAATCAGATGATCAGAAATTCCGAATGTGAACTGGAATCGCTCCCAGTAATCCTTTACCTAGCTTTAGATTGATCTTCGAAGGCCAGAAACGTGAAGCGAGCAATGCCTCATGTCGTTCGTTGGCGTTCGTGGGGCTGCCGCCCGCCGGTCCGTACACAGTCTAAAAGGTACCGGTATAAAATATACTAAGAAGAAACCGGTCAAGAGCCAGTCGGACTCGCGCCCCGAGGGTTCCGTACCATCTTTTCTTCTATAAAATAGAAAAAACTACAACTGTGCTTGCTTCACCCAAAGCGACCTGCGAGTATGTAGGAAGGAGGACATTTTAAATAAAAATGTTTTCATCGGCGTGGCATATTCGTCCGAAAATTCGCGATGTAGAATATTGCAGTTTTTGGTCAGCTCCATCTCTTGACCGATAGTGGAACTAATATATTTTTTGTTGATGATTTCTGAAAAAGTTTACTATTTAGAGACATTGTTTTATTTTTCCTGTAATCTTTATATAAACTTCTACTTATCACCTAAAATAATTTCAGATTTTTCTCTATGCAAACTTCGGAAATAAAGGGGCGGACGGTATTTTTTTTACATTTTTCATCATAATTCAAAAACTATGCGGCTTAATACAAAAAGAAAAAATATTGAGAGTGTGCAAGCAGCGCTCTATTATATGATACCCTTTATGCCCTAGTAGCCGCACTTCAAATTTTTAAGACCCCCTTTCAGCCCCTATTGAAGAAAAAATATAAATATTTTTATTTGTCTCTTATTTGCAAAATAGTTGGGCAAACGTCGTCTAAAACTATTCCAAATTTCAAGTTGATATCATTAGTAGTTCTCGAGACATCCAGCTGTGACAGACAGACAGTCGCACCATAAGGGTTCCTTTTTACCAGTTTGGTTCGGAACAGTAAAAATCATCATTATCATTAATTCATTATTTGTCTTAAGCATGGTATTAGGTACATTATTGAATTATACAAATAATGGAAAATATCGGTTGATTATCGAAAATTGGTTAAATGTCTAAGTAATATCACAGAAAAAAACATTTACAAACTTTTGACCTAGAATCATAAAACTTGGCAAATTTCATATCTTACAGTACAAATAAAGGTACAAAATTATGGTAATTTATAGTTTAATCACTACAAAAACTAATACAAACTTACATTTGTAGTTAATTTCATACAAAATGTGTGTCAGTTTGTCTACGTTTTATAAGATGTCAAGAAATTTTCCCACAATAAAAGGTACCCTATATGTTGAACCAGGATATAAGTTATTACTACACAAAATTTGGTAAAAATCCGTCCAGTACTTTTTGCATGAAAAGCAAACATACAAACAGACGCCCGCAAATATAAGTTGGTCAACGTTTTTTTTTAATATAAAGAAATTTTCCCGCAATAAAAGGTACCCTATATATTGAACCAGGTTATAAGTTATTACTACACAAAATTTGGTAAAAATCCGTCCAGTAGTTTTTCCGTGAAAAGCAAACATACAAACAGACGCCTGCAAATATAAGTTTTTCAACGTTTTTTTTAATATAAAGAAATTTTCCCGCAATAAAAGGTACCCTATATGTTGACCCGGGTTATAAGTTATTACTACACAAAACTTAGTAAAAATCCTTCCAGTAGTTTTTGCGTGGAAAGCGAACATACAAACAGACAAACAGACAAAGAGACAAACAGACAAAAAATTTATTATCTATCGTTTTGGGGTCTATATCCTGTACACATCACATAGCAGTAATTATTTTTTTAAAATATTCCATGTACAGACTTTTTTCCGTTTCTGTTTTATTATATGTATAGATTACATTTGAAACATGTATGGCGCAACTTGCAGTATATAGTAGAATTGTCTTTTGTTGTTAGCTTTAAGTAGAGATCCTTAGTAATTGAAAATTGTTCACCGCTATGATCATTAGTTCGCCTATACTTAACTGTATTTATCATAACATAACCCATTGTGTAATTGTGATGGAAACTGACCTTAGTCATACCATGTTAAGGTCATTTTTCAATTTGACGACTCTGTATGAAATAAAACAGGGAGAAAAAAACAACCCTTGGAGTTTCTTGCCTGTTCTTCTCCAAGGCCTCCCGCTGTAGGGTTTGCGAACCGATGGCGTAGCTTCTATGACGTTCACAAGTATTGTAAATAACAATCTAAATTGAATAAACAAATTTGAATCTTGAATCTTGAATCTTGATTATAATTCCCTGTGACAAGTGTTTGATAAGTAGGTAACACCATCTCGATCTCGATTAGTTTACAAAAGTTTGGATTTTTTAGTGCGGGTTTGATTCTCGGTTCAGACAGGCGATTATTTAAAATTCGTTGAATGCAGTTCGTTTTGTTTTTAAAATAAGTATGAAGTCTCCTTTCAGTAAAACTTTATATCTACAGTATTTAAGGTTAGAAGAAACAAGAGACTTTCGATCGTACAATAAAATAAAAGAAGTTTTTTTTCAGATTCAGCGGGTTCGATTCCCAGTTCAGACAGGCGATTATTTAAAATTTGATTAATACAGTTAGTTTTTGTTTAAATTAAAAATAAAGTTTTTAACCGCCTTCGTGGTCTAATGGTTCACACCACCGATTTCAGACCAAGAGTTCCCGGGTTCGATTCCCAGTAAAGGTACATATTTGGTTTGGTTAGTGGTAGGACTTGTTAGTCCGACTGGCTAGCTACCACCATCTTATCTAATTCTGACGCCATAACAATGATATGTTTTCACCATTATTGTGATCCGGCAGTTAGAGCCATAAGATAGCTAGTTCCTAAGTGATTGTGGATTCCGGGAGTAGTGCGCTTCCACCTTCAGCCTTATCACTACTTAACATCAGGTGTGATAAAGGCTAAGTGCCAGCTCGTTGTGGATAAAAAAAAGTCTCATTTCAGTAAAATTTTATATCTTACTAGCTTTCCGCCCGCGGCTTCGCCTGCGTGGACTACACGACGTTATCCCGCAGGAATGTGATATACTTCCGGGATAAAAAGTAGCCTATAGTCCTCTCGAGGCTACATAGTATCTATGTCCCAAATTTCAGCCAAATCCGTTGAGCCGTTTTGGCGTGATTGAGTAACAAACATCCAAACATCCAAACATCTAAGCATCTAAACTTTCACATTTATAATATTAGTAGGATACAGTATATAACAAGAGCCTTTCGATCGTAGGTAGTTACAATAAAATTAAAGAGTTTGTTTTTCACATTCAGCGGGTTTAAAATCAAAATACTACGTTATCGGTTCGCAAATCCTATAGGCTGGTTCTAATTCTAGGTTCGATTCCTAGTTCAGACAAGCGATTATTTAAAATTAGTTGAATGCAGTTCGTTTTGTTTTAAAAATAGAAATGAAGTCATCTTTCAGAAAAATAATATTTCTACAGTATTTAAGGTACTTTACCCCCATGTGGCATAGTCGTGGGACGCCCTGTTTAAAGTACCTTCCACATTTAATTTTTATCTGCTAGTCTAGTATCGTGAAATAGGACACCCGGTTTTATTCTTGCCGGAGCCGGAGCTAGGGAGATAGCTTTTTCTACTATAAAAAAACAGGATCCGGAATGGTACTTTCCTTTCCTGGCTTTTCTTTTTACTAGCGGCCGCCCACTGATTTACCAGTGTAATTTAGGTTCCCGTTGTATCAATATTTCCAAGTACCTAAGCTTAAAACAATAATTGTTAAAGGACTTTTTACCCGACATGAATAAAAAGCTAGTTTAATAATTCTTTACAAAATTCAAAAGCACAATGACAATAAACAAGTATACCTACCTACTTAGTTACTTACTATTCGTTTGGTGTGCAAGGGTTGTCGTAAAAGTTGTACTTTGGAGACTAAATAAACAAAAGGAAAGACAAATACTATGTAGGTACTCTTTTAGGAAATAGTAATAAGTAGAAAGTGGGAAAAAAAGGTAGGGCAGGAAACACTTTTGTGGCCACTTTAAGGGTTTTTTCACTTTTAAGCACTAAGTACTACCTAAGTAGTCTTAGGTATTTAAGACACAAATTATATCCGAAATTCTAGAGAATCAACCTTTAAAAGTATATTTTTCAAAGGGGTTCGAAGATTTTTGTTCGAAGCCTGGCTTAGTGCCCTCGCTGCCATTTTGTTTTTTTTTTTCAAAATAGCGGCGCACGATAAAACCTACATAGATCTATTAGGGATATTTATGCAAACAAAAAAATTTACGTAGTCTTATAGCGTCACGTTTCAGAGTTATCTGCAAAAAACTTTTTTAAATTTAATTACCATTGATCTTTTTAGGGTTCCAAGGTCTTTTTAGTCAACAAGGAACCCTTATAGTTTCGCCATGTCCGTCTGTCCGTCTGTCTGTCCCCAGTCTACCTCATAGACTCTTAGTACTAGAAAGCTGTAATTTGGTACGAATATACGAGATCAATAACGCCGACAAAATGGTAAAGTAAAATTTAGAAAAAAAAATAATTTTTTAGGTTACCTCCCCTAACGTGAAGTGGGGATGTAATTTTTTTTTCTTGTCTACCCCATCGTGTGGGATGTCGTTGGATAGCAATTTCAAAAATATTGTGTTTTTTTTTTACATAATAGGGTATTTTACTGTTGTTGAAATGTAGATATTTAATGATGACGTTAAAAAATATTGCAATTAAGAATACCAAATGTGAAAAAATAATTTGAATCTGTTTTATAATAAAAGAATTATAGTCTGTTTGATTTTGACTATAGCTGTCTCTTTCTAAAACGAAATCTTCTATGGCGTGACTATGACGCTACTAACCCACTGACGTCACTAAGATAGCGTATTGTCCTTGACTAATTATAAAGTTTGAAGTCCTATATCTTTGAAAATATTCAAGATAATTCAAAATGAAAACTTGTTTTGTGTAGCTAATATTTCGAAAAACATTTTAAAGAAATAAAAAAAAATCAGTAAAATACCGTATTACATGACTGTTAGAGGCTCTGCTTTGGCTTTTATACAAATAATACCATGTAAATATTACCAAAAACGGGATTTATACCATGTTAAGTATATTTTTTTGTGTTAAAAATCCCGTTTTTCGTAATAAAGTATTCATGACAATGAAAGTTAAAAAAATAATAATAATACGATCACGATAAACTACCATAACGACAGTTTTTTCGTACTAGGGTAGGTACTGGTCATTTCATGAAATGACTAATTTAATGATCTGACCACTCCCAAGTAACACATCAAAGCAGTATATCGGCCGACTTAGAGCATTTCTGTATACTATAAGCATTTTTGGAGTAGCATTACAGTAGCATTATAAACGTATATACGGCTACTGTAATGCTGATTTGGGCACAAATTATACGGCTTTAAATCTTACAGTAGTCGTTTAATAGCATTATAGACGCATTATATTAGCATTATTGTTGTCAAATAATGTGTCAATCGCATTAAAGAAGCATTATTATTATCAATGAAGTTGCCAATCGCATTAAAAAGCATTATTAAGGTCAATGAAATAGCCAGTCGCATTACAGAACCATTAAACTGGCAATATTATTGTTAATGAAAATGTTTATTGCGCTACACACGCATTAGACTAGCATTAAAATGTGCTAAAAGAATTATAGTAGTTATTTAAATGTTAATAATAATAATATAATATGGATGAAGATGGTCAAAACTGAGCAAGTGACACCATATTTGTTTTTATCATAACACAATTTATATAACTGGTATTAAGTTTTTGACTCTTTTGTTATTCAATTATTACTGCGCAATGAAGTTTACTGTGAATGTTTATAATAATATGAGTTTCATTGAAAATTTTCACGCGCTTCCCATATTTTGTGGTTTAGATATAAAATGTTGTATAGCGATATGTGTGTAAGAACCAAAAAAATTGTGTATTCCTAGTAAAACATGAATTTTGCATAATTAACATAATTGCATGGGTTGGGGAGTATTAAATTAAGTAGTATCGTTATTATTATGGTCCATTGCTTTCATAAATAGGTCCAAATGAAATTATTTTTAGGTTATAATATATTTACAAAATGGTGTCGGTCTATAGCAGCCTGGTGAGGCCTTAAAAGGGCTAATTAATGCCGCCTGCAGTATAAATACAGTAAAATTAATGTTAATACAGCTTTAAGCATTACAAAAACTCACGTGTATTTGATTAAAGGGCTGTAAGCTATACAGCAGAACTCAGGTGATCTTAAAAAATGCAAGCATTAAATTGGTTCACCTTTATGCTGTTCAGCAGTACCTATTAAGCTTTTACGTACCACTCAAAAGTGATATTATAAAACAAAAGGCACTAAAACGGCCCAAAGCTGTACAATGGATGTACGGTGCATTATAATGGTATAAGTTAATGCTATTAAGCATCATTAGGCCTTATCCATCTACTTATAAATGCTATTGTAAAACCTACGGCACTTTAAACAGCTGAAAGCTTTATAGCAGATTTACGTGGCATTATAATGATTTGTGTTTATGCTATTAAACAACATTAAGCATTCATTAACTTCTTAATAATGCTATTATAGTTCCAAATGCACTTAAAATAGCTGAAAACTGTACAGCTGCTCATTAGTTTGCTGCACTAAAACTTAAGGCTTTACTAAAGGATTTTTATATGCCACTATCCAGCCATTATACAGTTTAAAGCATCACAATGGTTTTGATATGCCAATATAAAGCGTCAAGATGATATGTAAACTTATATACGACTTTAAACGGACCTTAAGTAATAAAAGAGTTTGCTATTCGTATGTTAAAATGCTTCCTGTGTTACTTGGGCTGTACCTACAGTGAGTCTAATCAAAAGCGTTATGCGGCAGCCCTGTAAAAGCGCAGTGTATGATATGAACTAAGTTGAGCTTCATCGCGAACCTCACATGGCGGCAGTCCGTAGGATCCTCTCGTACAACCGAGTATCGCGTGGAGACGAACGGGCGTCGGACACGCAATGTGCTTCGCTTCTTGACGTGCGTCCACGGTGCAGACTGCGGCGAAACACGGTAAGTCATTTGTTCTAACACGTGTTTTCGGAAGAAAAACAAATGAAACAACTAAGAAATTGTGTTTGTAGAAGGACCTTTTTTTAAAACAAAAGACATTACCTACGTCTTTATTTATTTTCGGACAGCACTCCAATTCAAAAATCTTTACCAATTTACAGGCGTTTTGATGCATAAACACATTTTTAAATTTACTTAAAAAGTACCTAGTTGACAATTTAAGCACTCCTCTATTCACGCGTTGGCAGGAACGATTCGCACGCATATAACTTAAAAATTAATTCTTATGTATAATAGCAGGACAAGTTAAGTTTGATAAAATCCAGGATTTAAAAAGTTGGCTCTAAACGCAAGCTTGATATATATTCGTGTAAGTGTAAATACTTAAGTAAGTACGTTATGATGATCACAACTACTCAATAAATTCAATGAAGGAGTAATAACTGAAAGTTCATGTTATTTTTAAATACTAATGAATACACGAAACTAAACTAATCTGGTTTCTATCGGAACCCTCTCCAGGCGAGTTTTACACCTGTCCAGTTATTTAAATACTGATAAAAATACGAAATAAGACGTAATTCAATAAAAAATATTCTAATTAATACAGGCACGAAAATGTGGGATATAAAATTAATTTATCTCAATTTGCCATAAATTTCGGTACAAAAAAACGTTCCGTAGGGTAAGGTAGGTACACCGTTTACCAATATTGTTCAGCCAGTATTCATTCATCGATATTTTATTACATTTCGATTCCCATACAAAAGTAGCGTCTGATTTGTGACGGTTAAGGGTAATAGGTATGAGCAAATGTACCATGCATGGCAACAAAACGCGATATGTCAGATATTGTTGTATAAACTTTCTAATCTATATAATGGTAGAAGCCAGTTTCATTCCCTTTCGGCATCGCATTTTTTTCCCAATGATAATCTGAAAGGATCATGCATTTTACTAAAGCTACATATATATATATATAAGTACCTATATAAATATAAATATTTACAATAATATATTACTGGTTAATGTGGTTTCACACTGAATTAAGAACTTTGGAGTTGCAATCTTTAAAATGCAGCTGATTAGATCCATGTGTTGATTGATAAGCAAAACTAGTAAGTACGTGTCTACTAATTTAATTATTTCGCAGATTAATAGTCAAATACCCCATACTAACTATATACTATAAAATTTAGAGGCGTTTTTTTATTTCATAGAATTTTCATTTGGTGCGAATATGGTTTTTCGAATAAATCTTAATGCTGTGAAACGTATTGATAGGTAAACCTGCGATGTGAAAGTTCAAATAAGCTCCTTTTACCAAGTTACCACGAAAATGGTGTAGTGTATTTGCCTAAATTGAGGCGTTGCCGAAGTGTTACGTGAACTAAAACGATACGTACTACTCGTTGTTGTATGTGACTTCTATTTTCCTCATGTTTGATCAGATTTATTTGTTCTAAACTTTCTCGAGTGGTGCTACTTTAAAAACGTTGACCTGGTCGCCTCTGTTTGGTTAATTCACAAACATAAGCTCGTGTGCGGTACGTTTCGTAAAGTACTATTCACACGCTAAACGTGAAAATTGAGAAAACAGGAAAATTGTCCTAAGCAGTCATTTGTTTTGCCAGTTGTCAAAAAAATAACATGTTTTATCGGAAGCCGCTCTACCACATTGCATGATTACATCATCAGTAATAACATTATTAATATTGGTACATATTATTTAGTTTCTTTGTAAATAAGAATTCCCCAATAGTATTCATCCTACTGTTTTGGATTGGGTATAGGTACTTATAATACCTACGTTTTGAAAATGAGGAACGCCTTTTAAAAAATCGGCCAAGTGCGAGTCGGACTCGCCCATGAAGGGTTCCTTACCCTTTTAACGTACCGATTACATACACCTAGCATACCACTATCATTTTTCGCCAGAAAAAAATAACTTTGTTTTTCACAGTGTTCGTATGAATGACAAAGTTATATTTGCGGTTTTCGAAAATGTGTTATACTTAGATATCACAAAAACTTGTAAAGCCTACTTAACTGTGACAGTTTTCCTTTTAACTTTGTCATATATACAACTATCCTGAATTTTTTCACGTATTCAAAAACAACCATTAGGCTGGCCAGGGGGGGGGGGGGGGGAGTGACACTTGACTCAATTTTGCACTATAAAGCGTGATTTTAAAAATTTCAACTTATGACGGCCGGAATCCCTCTCCTATTCAAAGACAATTTATTTGCGTATTTGCGAAGCACTAGATAAAATATTGTTAACTAATATTGGACGTGTTTGCTCTCTTTATATGCGTGAACTTTTTGATAGATATAGATTAAATAATTATCAAGTTGTGAGACTATACAGTACATAGAAATTACCAGTAGTCTGAATAGATATATGTGTGTGTAATGTGTGTTACACAATCACACCTAAACTACTGAACCGATTTGAATGAATTTTGGTACAGAGATAGTCTAGAACCTGAGAAAGGACATAGGCTACTTTTTATTCCTGAAAAATATCACCTTCCCGCGGGATAACGTCGTGTAGTACACGCGGGTGAAGCCGCGGGCGGAAGGCTAGTAATATATAACATATTTTAGACAATATACACTGATTCTTCTTTATTTTAACCAAAACTTGTAAAAACTTTATTTTTTTGTGCGTGTAACACTAGCCCATGTTTAGAGGAAGGTTATTACGAAGAGGCATCTGTTTGCATGGAGCCGAAAAATTATAAAAGTGTGTCGTTGACATGGCGTGTTAGCGCATGTCCGAGTTAGAATCTATACCTAAGTACCCTGTCTCGCCAGACAAGGCAAATTGGTTAAACTATTGCCAAATAGCCACGGTATAATTTCTTGTATTTTTTAGCAATAACGTGTGTAACTCAACTAAATGATAAAAGTAATTAGGTTTTCACCACTCCAGCTCGAAAAGGGCGCTTTTGGCGCCTAAAAACTCGCAGCAAAATCGATTTTTGCTGCGAGCGTGAGGCAAAGTGCTTTTTTAATTTCTTACACCAACTTTTGAAATAATTAAGAAAAAAGAAATAGAGTGACAAGGATGAAACTTTTAATCTTAATATGAGCAAAAAGGATAGATAGATAGCTTTATGTCGATGGACATGAAATATAAAGCTTAAAAAAGAAATACACGGATACCAAAGCTTCAAAATAAAGAGTATGGACGAAATGAGGTCGCATGCATGATATAAATATAAAATAAGAAAAATTAATGAATTCTAATAACAAATTATATAAATACGATTGTACTACTATTGCTTTTTAATAAACACGCAATATTTAAAATAAATAATATGAAGTGAACATTATATCGCTTACTAATATCACAGTCTACTTACTACATATAAGTAGACTGTGCTAATATCATGTTTGGTTTTCATAAAAATTACATGCAGTGCAGTTTTTGAACGCAATGCAAACAGTTACCTTCAACTTGCATAATTGCACCAATTTTACTCTTAATTATTAATTTTGATGTTTTCTTTATTGTTAAATGTTGCCTTCTATGTTGTTTTTCTGACCTGTAACACTTTTCTCGCTGGTAGAGGTGAAAAGTTGTATGTTTAACACGAGAGCAAAATTTTCTGATGTCTCGTGCCTTTAAATCACTCACTGTGCTCAGTAGTCTATATTTGAATCACTCGCTACGCTCGTGATTCAATTTTAGACTACTTCGCTAGTTCGTGATTTAAATTCAGCACTCGCAGCGAAAAATGATTTTGCTCTCTTGTATAACAAATAACTATTTTCTAGCAGTATGATGTTTATAAACATCATATAAATATGACCACTCTTTAGTTTTATCAAATACCTGTGAAGAAAAAAGTTTAACTGTAGTTAAAAGACATCGAACCCCATTGGCATACCTAGTTGCAAGTATGACATATTTTGGTGTACACCTATGAATCATACGCGAGTCAAACGAGAAAATAATTACAAACGACAAATACTATTTGACAAAATATACTAAATAATATCGGTATCTTCCGAATTATTTCAGTTCGAAGATGTAAAATAATTTTATTTTACACATTCAACGTGAAATATTTAAAGTATATCATTCACGACATTTTGTCAAATAGTATTTGTCGCTTGTAATTATTTTCTCGGTTGACTGGCGTAATGTTTCAAAGGTGTACGCCTTCCTACACCAAAATATGTCATACTTGTAATACTAGGTACCTATGCCAGGCTCCAAATAAAAAAGTTCGAAGTCTTTTCAGGATGCAATCTATACTAATATTATAAAGCTGAAGAGTTTGTTTGTTTGAACGCTCTAATCTCAGAAACTACTGGACCGAATTGGAAAAATATTTTTGTGTTGAATAGTCCATTTATCGAGGAAGGCTATAGGCAATATTTTATCCTATTTTTATCCTACGCTATATTGAACGGGTACCACGCGAGTAAAACCGCAAGGATCCGCTAGTAATTACATAGGTAAGCTAACCGAATAAAATGCGTTTGTTTTTGGGATAAAGAACTGAAATGGTTGTATTTTACAAGCATAGTAAATTGGATTTGAGTAGAGAGAGAGTTTCGTTTAGGTCACAAGATAACCAAAGCCATTAAAATTTACCCATTTTCAAGAAAACAAATCATGGAAAATAAAAAAATAAAACATTAAAAACGTTAAAATTATTTTTGTTCACAGATGTGCGAATGGCTATCTAGTAGCGAGTGGTGCGACGTAAAGCTTATGTGCGGCGGCCGAACGTTTAACGCTCACCGTGCCGTCTTGGCCAGTGTGAGCCTCTTTCTCAGGGTAAATATCAATCAATTTATCAACCAGACATACGCAATTTAATTACTTATTGATTAAGTCTTTCAAGCTACAATGATTACTTTTTGCTCAACCGGTTTAAAGCATCACTTCTGTTGTTACAGAGAGTTCTACTTTCATGTCCACAAGAAGACACACCAGTCTCTATAGTTTTATCAGACTTTGATCACGAAGCAATGTCGTCGGTACTTTATTACGTTTATAATGGAGAAGTATTTATAGATCATCAAAAAATTTTTTTATTTCTTGACATAGTAAAAACCTTAGAAATCTTCATAGATCGTCAGTTTTTAAAGAAATTACAGGACAGTAGTGATAACAGATATTTAGATCAACAAAGGAAACACTTGGACGATTTATTACAAATGAGTCAACAGAATTGTAACGAACTTGTGAATTTGAATATAGAAAAAGGCGAGAAAATTCAAGATAAACGGTTCCAGTGTTCGCTCGGCAATTTTGATTTGAGTGATAAGAGAGATAGATGTCACAAACAGAATGCACTGCATCCTTCAGCGCCATACTTGGACCGACAAAGGAACTCCTTACTACGTGATTTATATATCGAGACATATCCTCAAAACGGTAATGGTAACGGTGTTATGGGAGGCGTGCTAGCAATATCAAATGAACGCTATCGTGCTCCGACATCTGTTCTCTTAACGAATGCAAATTGCAAACTACCCAGCAGACTTGACGACAGGCTCTCCACAAGAAATTTATCTGAAAGCGAATTATCTAACACATCACGCAAACAATATTGCGTGAAAGGTTTTGACCATCCGTATAATGATATTTATAGTAAAAGCTTTCTTGATAGTGCCCGAAGAATGACTGTTAATTTATCCGAAGGCATACCATCAAGAATCAATAGTGGCTATGATTTGAGTATCAATTATGATAAAACGGTGATAAGTTACAAGCCTTCATATTCCTATGCTCAGCTTTATGAAGGTAAAATGCATGAGAAAAATCCCGTAGATAGTTTACACATTAACCTCACCGAATCATTAGTTAAAACAGTATTGTCTAAATCTCATGGGACTACGACTAATTATACAGATACAATTAAATTACTGCAAAATAACATCAATAATATTAATGGAGAATTGCAAAGAGAGTCGAAGGGAAGTTTGAGCAATTCCTTTAAAGTACCAATTTTTAATCAAGTTATAGATAGCCCATGGCGGCCACGGTTACCTAATAATTACAAACCATTAAGAAGAAAAGGAACCCATGTTACTGATGCTGTCCCAACCAAAAAGGTACGTAATACGTAATGATTTTGATTGGATTTTGCGGCTGAGGCTTCTGTCTGCTTTAAGTTTTAATTTTTGTATTTGACTTAAATCAAAAATTAATTGAAGATGTGGGTTTCTATTATACAGATCGAATCATCTGACATTCAATTTCCATCGTTAGTCCGTTATTATTATCGTCAAAGTACATTTTATGATTAACGTTTGTATTTCCGAGGTCGTAAGGCTTTCAATCGTTAATTAATCAAACTGTTAAAAGCTTTGATGAATGGACTAGTGTTGTTTATACGTTATTTTAAACTGTGTGTATTGTAGGTATGTAATAGTACATTACAGCCGAGGACAGGTAAGTAAGAAATTACATTGTCGAGGATGGTTTGAAGCACGAGCCGCAGGCGAGGGCTTTAATCATTCGAGGCAAGGTAATTTGCTTACCGTACAAGGCTTGTATAGTGCTTTTCTCAAGAAATGCGAGGAAATAAAAAAAAACTGTTTAACGAAATAATATTTATGAAAATTTATATCACACGTGTTCGGGCAATTATTATTAATGTAAATTTTATTGTTTTCCCGGGCACACTTATGTATAAATCGCCCATAATAATATTATTTTAATGATGTATCATTAAAATACGCCAACAACACAGATTCCGAAAACGTATGCGCCTTTTTTTCACTTTTCCAAATCAGATCGTAGGTTTTCATATATCTTTCTTTTGATTTTGCTGGCAGTAAGTTTTCTGTTATTAATTTTGCTTCTGCTCTCAAATTTGGTGGAGTAGGTACATACAATGTCTGTATATGTTTCATTGGCAGAACTTATTTTGATAATTTATTACTATGCGATTATTATAAGAATAGGACTGTCAAAACGGCCATATTTGTTTGCGTTTCGCTTCCACTTCAGGGTGTAGGATGTGCAAGAAAAGGAACAAAGATCAAAAATGCCGTTTGACAGTCCTATTCTTATAATAATCGCGTAGTACACAATATAAACTGTATTGATATCAAATCAACCGCTGAAAATCATTCCCGCCGTTTTTTTATATTGGCTTGTGAGACTATGTTGAACGGTCATACAGCCTATTGATACTTACTACTTGCTACTAAAATGCGCAACTTCAATACCAGCTTCTGGGCGGTAGATGGCGCTGTACATATTTCCCATACAAAATTACTCGTAAACATGGAAGTATTATTAAGGTAATACTTCCATGCTCGTAAAGGATATTTTATCTATGATAAATCTCATTTTGTTTTTTCGATTGATGTTCGTGCTAATGCTAAGGGTACATAGCGCTTGTGGTACAATACGAAGTAATATACTCTGCGCACCGTATTAAAAAAAAAGTTAACCTAATTATGTTATGATATAATAATTACCTTTAAAATAATAATAATAATGTGGCTGTATTGTGCAAATGTCCCTTTGCTTTTTCTGTTTTTATACACAGGAATAACAAAAGAAAAAATAAAGAAAAAAAGTTGGTAATAATATCTTTGGGTAGTACCTTTTCCGAGGTAAACATTCTAAATTTGAAGTTCACTACAGTAATGAATTTCAGTACTTACTTACTTACTGCACTAAAATCAGTGCAGGGCCCCAAGTCTGCTAATTTTAATTTAAATAAGATTCTATTGATATTCAATTGAGACTCAATTACGATTCCATTACGATTAAAACAAATTGGGTATTCTATAAAAACTTGTACGTCATCGTAATTGAATCGTAATGGAGTCTCAGTTGGATAGTTACCTTCGGGTATGTATCATAATAACTACGGTCGTTTCGACTATGGTTGAAATAACTACGGTCAAAAGACCTACTGTTCAAAATAACTATTGGTCGTTACACCTATTTTTAAAATAACTAATTTTTAAAATAACGGTTTATTAAGTTTAAAAATAGTGACTCATGTACAGACACGAGCAATAATATTATGTATACAATACAACATAGAACTTTGTCACACTGTAGCGTTCCAAAAGAAAACGATCAGTGTCACAGAAGTCATTCAATATTGTAATATGATATAGTCCTATGTTGTATACATATTATTGGTCGTGACTGTATTGCTGTTAGGTGCGAGGAGCGAAGCGACGAGCATGTTCGGTTTACATGAACATACCGCGCGAGCCGAGCGAGCGAAGCGAGCGTGCCGCGGCAGCGGCCGGCAAAGCGCCAGAAACGACTATATATATATTCCCATTTCCTATTAAACTGAAGTAGGGGGTAGGGGGGGTGTATAAAGTCGATTCTGGCGCTTCGCCGGCCGCTCCCGCGGCACGCTCGCTTCGCTCGCTCGGCTCGCGCGGCGTTTTGGTCACTGTTCTAACCTAACCTAACCTAAAACGTCTGTTACATTTTGTTGGGTGGCAGGGGGCTTCGACCCCCGAGCCCCCTTGGCGGGGGGCTTCGCCCCCTGTCCCCCCTTTTGTTTTTCCCAAAAGATATAAAATTTTTGAAATAACAAAAATTTTTTGAGCAAAAAAATTAAAAAAAATATTTCTATATGTCCATCGGATGCCTCCTAGGTATCTCCGGAGTACCGTAGGGGATCGAAAATTTTGTTAGATTTCAGCTATGACGCACCGTTTTTGAGATATTTGCATTTTTATAAAATTCATTCTTGAAAATTTTGCAAGTCCCCGCTTCATACTAAAACAGTCAAAAATTTTATGTTTGCGACACCCTAACCAAAAAAACAATCCAACGCGCCCAAATCCATTTAATAAACTTTCCAATTCATAAGCTTGTTGTAGGCGAGTCGTTCATAGTCGAAACAACCAGTAGATGAAATGAACATTAGGCCAATCGTCCGTTAGTTGAATCAACTGTAGTTCAATCAACCATAGGTGAAATTAACAGTAGTTGAGTCGTTCAATAGTCATTACGAAAATATGTGAATCGATCGTAGTTATTTCGACCATATCAAAATCAAAAATCAAAATCAAAAATCATTTATTCATTTTAGGCTGATACAGCACTTGTGAACGTCAATGAAGCTACGCTATCGGTTCGCAAATCCTACGGCGGGAGGCCTTGTAACGAGAAGAACCAGCAAGAAACTCGCCAAGGGCTATTTTTTTCTCCCTGTCATATTTCATACAGAGTCGTCAAATTGAAAAGTGACTTTAACATAATATAATATGTAAAGTCACTTTCCATCACAAATTAATCTTAAGTTTAAAAACAAAATAAAAAAACCCGGTAATCATAGCAGTAAATAATTTTCAATAACTAAGAAATAGACATCCAAAAGGTAGTTTCTTTAAAATACACACCAACCAAAAACGTAGCAAATAAAATAATAAATATAAATGCCAAACAAGGGTAATAAAACTTTGAATAGTTTAAGAACATAAGAGTCAATAATAAAAAGTGCCATATAAGCCACGATAAAATAAAACTAATAACAATAAAACATTAAAAATCTGCATATTTTGAGACAAGAAGCCAGGAGCAGACCCATCCCACTGGTGGCACTCGTTCACGAGCATGACGCATGAACCAGCCATCGCTTCGCTCAACCATATTTTAGGGAACGTAACGACCCGCCTCACATGACACCACCGCAGAAATGTTTACAAAGAGCATGACATACTCAAACTTCTCATCTCAAAACGCAGAAACCAATATAAGAATGTACCCAGTATTAATAATTTTGTAAAACACGACTCACAATTAACTAGAGAAAAAATCCTTCTCAGCTTATGACCAAGTTGCTTTGTCATTTAAGTAATCACTTCCAGTATAGTAGCCCTTCTTGATGAGGCAATTTTTTATATGATTCTTAAACTCTTCAAAGGGTAACTCCAAGATATCACTTGGAATCTTGTTAAAGATGTTAGACTAAGCTCCCGTTGTACGAAACCCTACCTCATAAGGTGGCAGCTCAAAAATGTAATGCAGTGATAGATACTACTTAGGAACACTGGATTTTAGTAGGTTGCCGTCGAATATCCTGGAAGAACTTCTATTTTTGTTCGTCTTCAAATCGCTATTTTGATCGAAAATTACATCATAAGGTGGCAGATCGAAACGTTTACGCATCGAAAGAGACACATTTGGACATAACAACCCGCATTGGTTGCCGGCCCAAACCCTGGCAGGTTTCAAGGTCAGCCAAGTTTTATGAGCCCCAAAAATGGGATAAATTACCTCATCAGGTGGCACGCTGAAACTGATGCAAATCAATTGCCCTAGACATGCCATTCATTAATATATAGGGTTGCCTGCCTTCAGCTTGGCAGTTTTTCTGGTCAGCCACCTCGAACAATGTATTACAAAAACTTGGAATAACGAGAAATTCTTGAATATATGCTATGGTTCAGGGTATAATTTAGTAAAAATCGTGATATCAACTTAAACTTGACGTACCAACAGACTTGCGTCTTATGGTGTTGAAATAATAGGGTAAATGTACCAGTTTTGGTCATTTCTCATAGGTACCTATATCTTTAAATATTGAAAAAAGTGATGTAGCCTTTTACGGTCAACGTGATATAGGAAGTATACCGGGCAATTTTATGCTGTATAACAATATTTATTATGTTCACTTTAAGTCACAGGTGATGATTTTTATGAGTTGAGTTAATTTTTATGTTTTACTAGCTTTCTGCCCCGTGACTTTTTCCGTGGTAAAATGTACCTACCATATGTACTATTCTGGTATCTAAGCTATAACACATTAACGTTTCATCCAGATCCGTTCTCTAGTTTTTGCTTGAAGACGTAAGAAACAGACAAAAAAACACAGTTTCGCAATTATATTTCATGAGACACATTCAACAAAAAAATCATTCCTAAGTGTCAACCCACACGTAAAGTCACGTGCAATGAAATGTATACATGTCCAGAATTTCGAATAAATATACACTCTGAAAATTTCAATAACAAATAGTCATCTTATCAATACATACTTTATAACCATCGGAGTTTCTCGCAATGCATACGATAAAGTACACATTTTTCAAAATCAAAAATATGAAGCCACTATGAATTACAATTTCCGGTCCGTGCAGATTTTTCAGGGACGCCCTTGCGCAACCAGTCCTTCCACATTCGCAAAATATATCTCTTTCGTAATTTGCCTTTCATTCATCCTCTCTAAGTGACCAAACCACCGTAGCATTCCTTTCTCAATTCTTGTCACTATATCATCTTTCAGCTCACACCTTTCACGAATCACATCATTGCTCACTCTATCACTCAATCTCAATTTAACTCCACATATTTTCCTCAACGATCGCATCTCTACTGCATTTATTCTGATTTCATTATTTTTCTGCCATACCCAAGACTCACTTCCATACATCAGTGTCGGCACCAGCACTCCGTTATGAATAGCCATTCGCGCCTTTTCAGATACGATTTGGCTACTCATATCTGAGTGTATAGCGCCGTTCACTGAATTCCCTTTCTTCACTCGCCTTTCTATGTCTTCCTCACACTTTCCACCCCTTGTAAATAAACTGCTCAAATATACAAACTCACGCACCTGTTCCACTTTCTGACCACTTATCATTACCGTACAGTCAGACATTTCTTCATCTCACTCAAAAACCATCACTTTCGTCTTACATACATTTATTTTCATCGCTTTTCTCACATTATCATCGTTTATAACGGACAACATCTCCTACAACTCCCCCACAGAAGACGCAAGTATTACCTGGTCGTCAGCATAGAGGAGGCACTTGAATTGGGTCCCCTTCATCATAATTCCACAGTCACGTTCTCTCAGGCCTTTCATACAACTGTCTAAAAACAAATTGAAGAGCCATTGCTCCATTGCTCTCCAATCCTTATTCAGACAACACCTTCCATAGCTCATTCCTTTCGACTCGATCGTAGGCCTTCTCCAGGTCTACAAAGGCACAGTAGGTCTACATTGCAATACAATGTAAACATTAATTTTTGTGCTTTTAATATGTTATGATGAAGGTAGCCAAGACGCGGCGGGCGGTAGCGTGCGTGGACTGTCATTCGGTTATGCTTTTTAACACGCTTTTATGAGCTTCACATGTAAGGAACTAACTAAGTCACAATGTAAGAAAATCTTGGAATTCAATTTTAACTTACTTCTAATTGTCGAAATGATTTGAAACTCTGCAAGTCTATAGGAATATAATTACAATTTAATAATTTGATACCTCCGAGCTGATCTGATGATGGAGTCAAGAGGTGGGCAATGGAACTCTTCAATGGCTGCTTCGAAAACCCCTCGAGTTTGGGCTTATTTGTTTCGTGCTTATGAGACCTATTCGCTACACTTGCTGGTGAGGGTCTGATGATGGGGCAGGGAGGAAGCCAGTGGCACTTCTTAATGACCACTAGGAAACCCCTCGAGTTTGAGCTCATTTGTTTCGTTCTGATGAGACCTATTTCGCTGCACTTGGTGAGGGTCTGATGTTGGAGCAGGGAGAAAGCCAATGGTACTTCTAATGACCACTAGGAAACCCCTCGAGTTTGGGCTCATTTGTTTCGTTCTGATGATACCTATTCGCTGCACTTGGTGGTGAGGGTCTGATATTGGAGCAGGGAGAAAGCCAATGGTACTTCTAATGACCACTATGAAGCCCCTCAAGTTTGGGCTCATTTGTTTTGTTCTGGTGAGACCAATTCGCTTCACTTGGTGATGAGGAGTCCCTCAGACGATGTTAGAGCAGACGGTTAGCGGAGTCTTAGTAATAAGGTCCCGTTTACACCCTTTTGGCACGGAACCCTAAAATAGTGTGTAAGTAACTTGTTATTTCTTTTATGTTTGTACGTGTACTTTGAAAAAAATTAAGTGAATATGCAATTCTATTCATCTTCTTGTATATACCTATATAACTATCGCTACGCTCGCGACTTCGTCTGTGTGTGTTGTATTTGACTTTATTTATTGTAAGTGTTAATCAGAATACAATAGAAGTAAAAAATATATAAATTCAAATTTTGATTAGCCAGTAACATACAACAGTGTGGACCCCCCTTTTTACCCCCTTAGATGAGGAATTTCTAAAAATCCTCTTTTAGTGCTTTCCTTCCTCACCTTCCACTCCTTACCTTTCACTCCCCAAGGAACATACATGCCGAATTTCAGCTTCTTGCGCCCAGTAGTTTCGGCTGTGCGTTGTCTATCAGTCAGTCAGTAACGCAAGAGTATCAAAAAAAGTTAAACGTACTGTCCTAGTGTGGATAGATAGTTTTGAGATAGCTGCAGGACGTTTCCGATTTTTGAAACAAAGTTGATTAACGATTAATTATTTCATATTATTTCTGCATAATAAATTGCAAACCAAAATTGCTTGCTAACTATATCACGTTGAACTTAAAAGGCAACATTACTTTTTTCAATATTTGAAGATATGCTTATGAGAAATGACCAAAACTGGTACATTTACCCTATTATTTCAACACCATAAGACGCAAGTCTGTTGGTACGTCGAGTTTAAGTTGATATCACGATTTTTACTAAATTATACCCTGCACCATAGCATCTATTCAAGAATTTCTCGTTATTCCAAGATTTTGTAATACATTGTTCGAGGTGGCTGACCAGAAAAACTGCCAAGCTGAAGGCAGGCAACCCTATATATTAATGAATGGCATGTCTAGGGCAATCGATCTGCATCAGTTTCAGCGTGCCACCTGATGAGGTAATTTATCCCATTTTTGGGGCTCATAAAACTTGGCTGACCTTGAAACCTGCCAGGGTTTGGGCCGGCAACCTATGCGGGTTGCTATGTCCAAATGTGTCTCTTTCGATGCGTAAACGTTTCGATCTGCCACCTCATGATGTAATTTTCGATCAAAATAGCGATTTGAAGACGAACAAAAATAGAAGTTCTTCCAGGATATTCGACGGCAACCTACTAAAATCCAGTGTTCCTAAGTAGTATCTATCACTGCATTACATTTTTGAGCTGCCACCTTATGAGGTAGGGTTTAGTACAACGGGAGCTTAGTCTATGTGTATACCTTGACCCATGAAAGACCCATGTACCTTCTCTAATCGGTACCGAGGCATTGAAAGTTTATCCCTATTTCTTGTATTGTAACCATGCAAAACGCCATGTTTAGTATACAAGTTAATATTACGACGCACAAAAATAATACAATTTAATATAAATTGAGATGCAGCTGTCAGTATACCAATTTCTTTGAACTTCTCCCTAAGAGAAGTTTTAGAGCTTAGTTGATAAATGGCCCTTATTGCTCGTTTTTGCAGAATAAATATAGCATTAATGTCAGCTGCTAATCCCCACAAAAGAATGCCATATGACATGATGCTATGAAAATAACTAAAGTATACAGTCCTAGCAGTTTCTATGTCAGTTAACTGTCTAACTTTTCTAATAGCGTAAGCTGCAGAGCTGAGCTTACCAGCTAATGCAGCAATATGCGAATGCCACTGAAGTTTTCTGTCTATAGTTACACCCAGAAAGACTGTTGATTCAACTAAATCTAATTTTTCATTATTTATTACAATTTCTACGGGTGGAGATTGTACATTTGGTAAAGAGAATAGAATGCATTTCGTTTTCTTTGCATTAAGCTGTAGATTATTAAAACTAAACCAAGTGAGTATTTCCGAGAGTGCTTTGTTTACATCGTCAAAATTAGATTGATTTCTGTCAATGTTAAATATTAAGGAAGTATTTTCAGCAAACAAGACAATCTCACATAAGCTATTTGCAAAGAAAGGTAAATCGTTAATATAAACCAAAAACAAGAAAGGGCCCAAGATAAACCCTTGAGGTACACCTAGCTTTACATCAGAACCCATTGATTTCACCCCATTTATATCAACTGTCTGAGTTCTGGAACTAAGATACGAGTGTAATAGTTTTTGGGCATTATTTTTTACACCGTAATGATTTAGCTTCAACAGCAGCGTCCGATGATCTACACAGTCAAAAGCTTTGGACAAGTCGCAGAATATGCCAAGAGCATTCTGCGACCCCTCCCAGGCCCCAAAGACATGCTTAAGAAGTGCAACCCCGGCATCAGTAGTAGACCTACCCTTCGTAAAACCGAACTGTTTGTTATGCAAGAGGTTATTTAAAGTAAAAATAATGAGTTAATAATTGCTCCAGTATTATTTTTTCAAAGATCTTGCTCAAGGCGGGTAAAATAGATATTGGTCTGTAATTACCTGGGTCTTAGTCGTAATGACCTTAGTTATTATGATACATACCCTATTGAGAGTCCTGTCAAACAAATGTCAAATGAGAGTAGAATACGATTGTAATACGATTGAAGAGCAGACTAGCAAATATTCCGATGGCAGTTCAATGGCAGTTCAGTCGTATACCATTGGTCTTAAGTTAGTAGCAGAATACCAAAAATGTCAAAAACCGCTATTGAGATCCAATTAAGATTCAATTGAACCATTTGTAAATTAGCAGACTTGGGGCCCAGTAAGTAAGTACTGAAATTCATTACTGCAGTGATTTTCAAATTTAGAATGTTTACCTCGGAAAAGTGCCACGTACTGCATTCTTTTCTCAAATATAATATTAACATTTCAGAGCATAAGTGTGAAAAATATGTTACTATAAGATAAAGTTTTTGCAAAAACTTCGTTTTTTTGACAAGCTTTTTATTAACTGTATTTTCATATAATTTCATATAATGTCGTTGGACGTTTATTCAGTCAAGCGAAATCGTTCTCGAAAGCACTTGCGAGAAACTTTAACCAATTGATAGTTAACAACTTTGGGCTCTGCAACTTGTACTCCGGTAGAGTTTAGCGTTTTTGATTTTATTTTTTTATCCTAAATATTTAGCTAGCTGATCACTGTACACTGATCTGTTTTTTTTTCTTCTATATATTTTGCATGTGTGTACACCTATAAGTAATTGTACAATTAGAATAATTACTTCTTTTAAGTAACTTTTTTATTATGTTGTATGGATTGTTACAATTGTTGGTGTATCAATAAAATAAAAATATTGTATTGTCATCCAACCCAAACCTGTATGCAAAGTTTCAGCTCAATCGGGCACTGGGAAATTGGTGTTTAGCTTGCAAGATATGACCCGAACGGACATTTAGATACATACACTGCAAGTTAAATAATAGCAACCGCCGCCGCCGCGTACTTACTTTGTGATAAAAGCCTTTTCACACGTATGCTCTGAAATGTTAAAATTATATTTAGGAAAGGAATGCAGTACGTGGCACTTTTCCGAGGTGAACATTCTAAAATTGAAAATCACTACAGTATTGAATTTCAGTACTTACTTACTGCACTAAAATCAGTACAGTAAGTAAGTACTAAAATTCATTACCAACTTTTTTCTTTATTTATTCTTTCGTTATTCCTGTGTATAAAAACAGAAAAAGCAAAGGGACATTTGCACCATACAGCCACATTATTATTATTATTATATAGGTAAATTATATATCATAATTAGGTTATTATTTTAATACGGTGCGCACAGAGTATATTACATCGCATTGTACCACAAGCGCTATGTACCTTTAGCACGAACATCTATCGAAAAAACAAAATGAGATTTATCATAGACAAAATATCCTCTACGAGTAATTTTGTATGGGAAATATGTACAGCGCCATCTACCGCCCAGAAGCGGGTACTGAAGTTGCGCATTTTAGTAAATAAATAAATAAATAAATAACTTCTTACATTCACACCAATTATCTAAGCCCATTTTAATTTCATTAAGAAACTGTATCATGGAAAACTTGATAACTGATAAATATATACCTACTTAAATACTTTTTGTTTGTAAATACATACTTAATATATATAGTAAACACCCAGACCAAGACAAAATACACATGTTCATGCACACAAATATTTGTCTTGTTCGGGAATCGAACCCGAGACCACTGGCGCAGAAGGTGGGTAGCCTACCCCTGCGCCAAATCGGTCGTCAAAGTAGTAGCATGTAGTAACGTTGAGTAGCAAGTAGTAAGTATCAATAGGCTGTATGACCGTTCCACAAGGCCTCACAAGCCAATATTAAAAAAAACGGCGGGAATGATTTTCAGTTACCTCAGTATTAAGTCGAGCTTCATGTTTTCAGCGGTTGATTTGATATCAATACAATTTATATTGTGTAATAAATTATCAAAATGAGTTCTGACAATGAAACAGATACAGACATTGTATGTACAGTCGGCAGCACATCAAGTTAAACAGTTGAACTGCGATAACAGCTTTTATTACGTAGGGCATAAAGGCGGTCTCAAGGTCAACATGTGTAGTCTGATGTGCGGCCGTGTGTACCTACTCACCAAATTTGAGAGCAGAAGCAAAATTAATAACAGAAAACTTACTGCCAGCAAAATCAAAAGAAAGATAATTAAAATTGAAAACCTACGATCTGATTTGGAAAAGTGAAAAAAGGCGCATACGTTTTCGGAATCTGTGTTGTTGGCGTACCTATTTTAATGATACATCATTAAAATAATATTATTATGGGCGATTTATACAAAGTGTGCACGGGAAAAAATAACATTTACATTTAAAAATTGCCCAAACATGTGTCATATAATTTCAACTCTGTTAAAGCACTGAAAATACTTTACTGTTCCCTTGTACGCAGCCATTTAGAATATGCCTCTCAAGTATGGAACCCGTGTTATAAACTGTACGAATCGCGAATCGAAAGGATCCAAAAACGGTTTTTGCGATATCTACAGTTTAAGACAAGTACCTACATTCAGGATTATGATAAGCGATGCCGTAAGTTTCATTTCTTACCACTGGTTGAAAGAAGACGCAATGCGGACCTGTCGTATTTTATTAGCATAGCGAGTGGCGCTGTCGATTGTCCTGAGCTTTTAAATGGCATAGGTTTACGAGTTCCGGTAACTTCCTTCCGTAACCCTAACGTACTACACGTCCCCTTGTGCAAAACCAATTATCAGCAAAATTCGTTCTTTATTAGAACCAGCAAGTCTTTCAATGGCGTGGCAAAGCAATATGATATAGATCTTTTCAACACCTCTTCAAGTAAGCTAAAACAAATGTTAAGCGCCAGTTATTTTTCTTTGAAATAATCTCTTATATTATATTAATTACTAGGTTGTAATACTTCTGCATCTTACGTAGGCATTTATTTATATATTTACATGTGGAAGCTTGTAATTGGCCTTTCATATTTATTTAAGTTTGTATTTTTTCTTCTGTAACCTAGCTGTAAGCTTCCCGAAAAATTGAAAAATAAAATAAATAAAAATAAATAAATAATTTTAATAAATTTTATTAAGTTAAACAGTTTTTTATTTCCTCGCATTTCTTGCGAAAAGCACTATACAAGCTTTGTACGGTAAGCAAATTACCTTGCCTCGACAATGTAATTTCTTACTTACCTGTCCTCGGCTGTAATGTACTATTAAAAAGTCTGGAAACAAACACAAAAACACATTAAAACAGTAATGTTTTAATATGTTTTTGAGTTTGTTTTCCTTTTTACAAGCTTTTACAAGCATTTTATTAACTTGCCATGTTAGTTAGTTAGTTAGTTAGTATGTTAGTTAGTGGGGGACAAATCTTGCAAGCTTAATTTGACACACTTCCCAGTGTTCGATGGAGCTGAAATTTTGTATACAGGTTTGGTTCATATGACAATACAATATTACAGCCAGCAAAAAAACTTGTCATAAAATTGATTTTTTTTTACTAAAAACTTATTTAAAATATTATTGTTTCTCCTCTTTCCAAATATACAAACCCATGATATTTTTGAAAATGAAGTAATAGAAAAAAAACTGGACAAGTGCGAGTCGGGCCATGAGGGTTCCGTACGTAATCTACTTATACGTATATTATAGCTATAGAAACCATTAACCGACTGTGTCACTACTCGTTTGTCAGCAAAATTAAGCTGGTTTGTAATAGGAAAATGAGGGAATTTAGAAGAAGAAAAAAACAGAATTATCAATATATAGGTATTTGTTGTTAAATACACGTAATAATAAACATTATCACCAAATTTCAAGTTTATAGGTCAATTAGAAGTTAAATTATGACCGCGCATATTTATTTTTTTGATTACGTACTTTAATGATTATATTTTTTATGATTTAATTACAAATGTATAGTTTTCAGATTTTCCCCTGTTCTTGTAGTATGAGACGATATTACTTGTCAAAGTTCATAGTTCTAGATCAACGGGAAGTACCCTATGAATTTCGATTCCCTTGAGAGTGTCGAAATATGCATTTTTTGCAGCATAAACGGCCATATCTTTTTTACGTTAAGTTAGAAGTTTGATTTTTTCACAGCTTCAAGAGACCGTAGCCTTTAATATATGGTTTTAATTTCAACTCGATACCTCCACGCGTTCCCGAGATAAAGGGCCTTGACAGACAGACGAACGGACGGACAGACAGACAGGCGGACAACAAAGTGATCCTATTAAGGTTTCGTTTTTTTTGTATTTTGAGTTACGGAACCCTAAAAATAACCCGTCTCACAACTAGCACCGATGATGGGACATCTCATGGTATGAGGACTGGGGCCGTGACCTCTATTGCAGGGTCTTCTATCTCAGGCACCAGTCCCGCTCTCAATCTCAAGAATATAAACTTGTATTAGCAATAGGTACCTACCTAAGTTTGTGAAGGGATCAAATAAAGATCATTTTTATTTATTTAATTTATTACCCTTTTATGTTTCAGGAAAATTGCTCTGTCGTCAACGATAGCAATAATAATAACGTTGACGAAACATTGACATTACTAAATCCATGTGCAGAAGATACTTTTGTTGATGGGGAAGATTATAAATGTTCAGTTTGTTGCCAGGTAATATGATCCGAATGAAATACTTAGATATACCTAATTTTATACTATAGAATTCATATAAATAATATTATGCGGTGACAACGATGTATTGGCGATTACCTACTTTTTTATACCTACGTATATTGTAACATAAAAGAAAACTGCATGTACCTAAGTACCTACCTAAAGTTTGTAGAGATACTATACGATTTAAACGAAAAATTCCTTTAGACATGTTTAGTTTTTAACATTTGAAGGAAACTTATTTATATATATAACTGAGTTACAATAATTTGCGTAAAGCATGTTGATCGTATAATAATCTAATCTATACTAATATTATAAAGAGGAATGATCTGATTGTTTGTTTGTTTGCATCGAATAGGCTCCGAAACTACTGGACCGATTTGGAAAATTCTTTGACCATTAGAAAGCTACATTCTTCCCGAGTGACATAGGCTATATTTTATCCCGATATTCCCACGGGAACGGGTACCACGCGGGTGAAACCGCGAGGATCCGCTAGGAAATAATGATTTTCATACAAATCACACCCATAAGTAGAAACTGTGTTATGGAAACTAGATAACGGATAAATACATACTTATATCCTCATTTCTGTAAAAACATACTTAATTTATATACATAGATAACACCCAGACCAAGACAAATAGACATGTTCATGTACACAAATATTTGTCTTGTACGGGAAATCGAACCCGAGACCTCTGGCATCATATGAAAATAGATATACATAATGTGCGCAAGTGCCTAATTCTAAATTCAAAAGCGTCATAGAATAATCGAGCTTTCTCCGCATTTAGTGGTAAAACATGCATATGAACTGCATACTGCAATAAGCATAACGTATTCCTATGTTGGCGGCATCGTCTGGGTTCGGTCTAATATTTACTTGTTTTGTTATTGATATGTGAAGAAGTATTATTCTCTAGATAATGACAAATGCATATATATATAATTTTGTAATTTCAGTCTGGCCTTAAAAGTAAAAATGAAACTCTATAATAGTTTAGTTCCGAAACTTCTAAAACCTTATGAAAAAGTAAATTTTTTATCATGTTTTTTTCAGTAGCTTTTATTACTGGTCTATTATGCAATTCAGGAAAATTATCTCCAACAAGAGGTGAAAAATTTGTTTATTTTCACTTGGTAAATATACAAGAATTCTTGAAAGCTCGGTCATTTGCGATTCATCGCTGCTTTGTTGAATAGACTCTTAAACGTCTCTTGAAAATATTTAGTGCGGCATGTGAGTACAATACAAATACTTATGAAATGGAGAGCTGGCAATCTCTACAATCCACTTCATTATAGTGGTTTGACATGTAAAACAAATGTGCTAAGCATGCTAGTTATGTGAACTCTACAACACCATGTGTTACCACAAAATGGGAAAATGATTCAGAATAACCCTATATTTCCTAATAAGTTCACAATGCACTTTTTATTATTGAAAATGAAATATTTGAAAAAAATCGGCCAAGTGCGATGAAGGGTTCCATACCCACTTAACGTACCGATTACATACGCCTAGTCAAAATACCACTACCATTTTACGCCAGCAAAAATTAACTTTGGTTTTCGTAGTGTTTGTATGTATGAATGACAAAGTTACTTACATTTGCGGTTTTGAAATAACTTTGTTTATCATAGTGTTTGTATGAAGGACAAAGTTATATTTGAGGTTCTTGAAAATGTTATATCTCAAAAACAGCTGTCTCTATCTCGTTTAATTATCTATCACGACTAATTTTCATTATAAGGTCTACGAGGTCTACAACATATATTTATTTTAGATTTTGCACTATGTTATGTAAAAAGTTAAAGGGGGGGGGGGGGGGGGAGATGTATGTTCACACAACTTTTATAATTAAACAATTATCTTTAAAGACCTACTAAACACGCGACACGAATAGGTTTGATAAAAAAAAAAGTTTTAGTTTCATGTATGGAGAGCCTTCTTTTTTTTATTGTCGTATGGAAATTGTATAGTGAAAAGTTGAAAATGAAGTATTTTAGAAAAAATCGACCCGTCTCACAACCAGCTCCGATGGGATTCGAACCCACGACCTTTCGCTATCCGGGTGACTGCTCTAACCTCTGAGCTACGGAGTTGTTACGTGAAGCAGTGGGTATAAAATTAAATAAGGGCCGAAGAATGATTCAATAAATTTATTGTCGAACAGAGATTCTGCTTAGCAATTAAATATTACAGAGAGAGTGAGACCATAAATGAGCTTGCAAGGCGTTTTATATCTTTTCCCCCGTTCGGTAGTGGCGTGGCAGTCGCGTGATTTTGGCTTGACGGTGATTGGCTGGCTTGGATGGCGCGGCGTTAGTGGCGGTGGTGTGAGGCAACCCTGGGCTGCGATTGGCTGGTGCTGTTGGCTTAGGTGGCGTGAGGTAACATTCGGCCGTCCTGAAACAATAATTGCTCCCGCAATGGGGAGGGACTCTAATTAGCTTTCTAGTAAATCAATAAGGTCTTCCGTTTCTAGTTGCTCATCAGAGCTACTGGCGCTGTCAGATAAAGGAACTGTGCTGTGGTAAGGTCGTAAAGAGTCTGCTGCAACCAGACCTGTAAAAGCTTTGTAACCTCTGAGGCCTTTGATACTACGGATCCTATACCTGTCATTGCCTACCACCTTTGTTATAATATATGGACCCGAATAAATGTCATCAAGTTTTGTGTTTACTCTTGCCGCACTACTGGTAGGTGCTTGGCGCCAAAGAACTAGATCCCCTTTTTTATAGAGGTGGCTTCTTTTTCGTTTCTTATCAAAGTTATGTTTCATTTTACGACTGGCTAATTTTAACTTAATATTCGCATTCTTACGCCTAATCTCCACTGGCTCACTGATGTTTTTACTTGTCTGAACATCACAACGTGGCCTAGAGCACTTGGCAAACATTAAGTCATAAGGTTTATAGGTTGAGCTTTCATTAGAAGTATTATTAATTCCCCAAAGAATATCAGGTAAGCTATTAACCCAATTATTAGCTGCCTCACTAGGGTCAGTGGCACGTAATGCATTCAATATGGTACGATTAGTCCGCTCTACTTGACCATTTGCACGAGGACATGCTACCGAGGTCAAAATATGCCTAAACTGCTTGTCATTTGAAAACTTCTTGAAGTACCTACTAGTGAAAGCTTTGCCATGGTCACTAACAAGTTTGTCAGGGTATCCGAATAAACTAAATACCTTCTTAAGCACTCTAATAGTTTCTACGGAGTTAACTGTTCGGGTAGGCTCAGCGATAACAAATTTAGAAAAAGAATCAGTTATAACTAACATATACTGATAGCCTTTCACTGTTTTACAAAAGGGACCCAAGTGGTCGACATGAATCATGACCATAGGTTCTGTAGGTTTAGGTATGGGATATAGCATTCCTTCCTTTTTTCCATAATCACCTTTGCCATAAGTGCAATGAAGACATGCTGTAACATACTTTCTAATGAATTTAGTCATTTTTGGGAACCAGTAGTCTTTTTTTATCAAATCTAGACACTTTTGGAATCCTACATGACCTATGTCGTCATGATGCATTTGGACCAGTCTCCATCGAGCTAATGATGGTACTACAAGACGGTTACCATGTAATGTTTTCCTATATAACCTATCATTTGAGTACACATAATTGTTACTTATTTCAGTGGCTGCCGAGCCATCTCTAAGTTGGTTTATGATACGCTGTAGTTTATCATCCTGGTACTGAATGGTAAAGAACCAGTCCGCTACTTCAAGTCGATTAACATTTACAGCATCGATAGGGTTCCTACTTAACGCGTCTACATGTTTCATCCGATCTCCGGGCCTATACTCTACACTTATATCAAAATCTTGTATTGATAGCCACCATCTAGCAATACGCGGGATAATGTCACGTTTTGTTAAAGTTGCTCGAACAGCAGTACAGTCAGTCACAACCTTGACATGTTTTCCTACGATGTAAACCCTGAATCTACGCAACGACTCGACCACTGCGAGGGTTTCAAGCTCGTAGCTATGATACACGCTTTCTTCCTTACTTGTTACCCTACTGAAATACATAACAGGGCGTAATGTATCGTCAGTTTGTTTTTGCAACAAAATACCTGCTATCCCAGATTTGCATGCATCCGTGTGAATCTCCGTTTGCAACGCCGAGTCATATAAAGCTAGTATTGGTTTTGTACACAGACACTGTTTTAATTGTTCAAAACTGTTAGATTGTTCACTGCCCCAACACCACACTGCATTTTTCTTTGTCAAATCAGTTAATGGACGAGCGATTATTGCAAAATTTTTTATAAACTTGCGGAAATAACTACATAGACCTATAAATTGACGTATCTCGTGAACGTTACTAGGGATGGGAAACTGCGACACTGCTGCCAACTTTGACTCGCCCGGCTGAATGCCATCTGATGAAATTTCATGCCCTAAATACGTAATCTTATTTTGTAAAAATGAACATTTATTCATATTAAGTTTTAAATTCTCGGCCCTTAATGTTTTTAGAACGTTTTCTAAGATATCTAAGCCTGATTGCACATCAGTTGAGGGTAGCAACAAATCGTCAAGGAAGGCCAATACCTCGCATTCGTTCAAGAAGTTACGACTACCGCCCTTTGAATTATTATTATCAGTGCTGTTTTTCCGAATGGAATCTACGACCTTATTCATAAGTCGCATGAAAACAGAAGGTGCATTAGCTAAACCAAACGGAACGCGTATATATTCAAAATGCCCTTGCGGTGTTATAAAAGCTGTCTTATGTGTGTCCTCGGAAGCATTTTTAAGCTGATGGTAACTTTGTGCTAAATCAAGACTTGTGAAGTAATACTTGCCGGCTAGCTTTGAGACTTGATCATCGATGTTTGGCAATGGATACCTATCTTTAACCGTAATCGCGTTGAGCGCCCGATAGTCAACACAAAGCCTACTATCACCGTTCTTTTTCTTAACTAATATGACCGGTGATGCATAACACGATTCAGACTCTCGAATTATACCGGCTTCTAACAATTCGGAGACTTTTGCTTTAACTATCTCTTGTTCACTGTGAGATAAACGGTAAGGTTGGCGGAATATGGGTCGTTCATTTGTTAATTTTATTTTCATTTCTAATAAGTCTGTACATCCTAAATCTTGTGTTTTATTTGCAAAACAATCACTGTAATTCGTTAATAAATTTAATAAACTATCATGATCGTTTTCATTTAGTGGACCTATTTTAATATTATTTACATCTACTCCCCCAATGCTACTAATGTTGGCTAGAATAGTGTGCAAAACAGATGCTACAGGTGGGCTATAATGAGGGGCTTTGGCTAGAGGTGGCAAAATAGAAAATTGGCAACTGACCTGAACTTCGGCTGGCGGTGAGGCGGTGCAGCTGTCGGCCCTCGTCAGTACTTCGCCTTGCTTCCAGACGATGTTTTGCGTGCCATTGTTGATGATCTTCATGTACCCGGCGGTGCCTCGCAGCAGGGTTGCGGGAATTGAATAGCAGACACCTCGCAGTTCGTAGTGTTGTGGTGTAGAAACAACGTCGTTTCCCTCTTCATTGTCCAGCACGCCGACCTTTATGATGGAGAGTCCAGGTAAAAGGCACTCTTTTGACGTAGTGACGACCTTGAACCGGGTGCGTTCTTCTATCACGTCCATGTGATTTGTGAAGGCGATGTCTTGTTTGAGGATAGCTTTTCCTTCGCTGACTACCAAAGTCATTCCTTGGTGGTTGATAACGGGATGACCAACCAACAGATGTATATTTCCCATATCCACATCGGTGAGATGAGCCTTGCAGGAAATATTGTTGTCATCAATCTCCAGTTCGAGGGTTACTTCGCCGCGGCTGGGTAAAAGCTCTCCACCGAAACCCTTGAATATGGCGTTGGAAGGGCTGATTTCCAAATCCAAAAGTTTTGCCACATGAGTAGAGAGGACGTTAACTTGACTACCAGTATCAATGTAAGATCTGACGTGTATGCCGTTGATTTTCACCGCCTTTTCGTAAACTTTGTTATTGTTTTGTAGAAGCTTGATTTCTTTGACTTTATCTTCGACCGGTTTTGCAGGGTTTGTGCAGCGTGGGGCGATGTGACCTTGCTTGCCACATCTGAAGCATGTTCGAGAATCGGGATACGGGCAGTTTCGCAGTATGTGACCAGTTTTCTTACAGCGTGGGCACGGATCAACATCCGGGTTAATCGAGATGTTTCTTGGTATAATTGCTTGACGATTGTTGAAGTCTCTATGCGGTATGCGTGTTCCGATGAAAGTTGATGGTGGTTGGTAGTCATCCAGCGCACAGAGAAAGCCTTCATACAGTTCTTCTGGTCGCTCACATTGATAAGCGTGTGCGTTCGCTTGAAGTGATGATGGTAATCCACGGATAATGCAGGAGACAGTTGCACTGTCAGACAACTTACATCGAAAGCACATAGCGACTTTGTCCTGATAATATTTAGTCATCGATTCAGAGGGTAGTTTCTTCCTATTCATCATTTCTTCCAGTAGTTTTCCGTAATCGCGATGTCTAGGAAAGGCGCGCAATAACATTTGTTTCCAGTCTTCCCAGGAATAATCGTATTCCTCGAGTCGGTTGTACCATTTTCTCGCCTGACCTCTCAGCCTGTCTTGTAGATAGAACGACTTCGTAGTTTCGCTCCAGCCATGAATCTCGCCAAGTTGGTCAATCTTCTTCAGCCATGCCGCCGCAGTGGTACACTCTTCATTATCGGGGTCGAACTCGGGAATCAGCGACGCCGCGCGGTGTTCTTTTTTTTTTGTGAGGGAGGGTAGCTCTTCGCTTAATTCTCTCATTGCTTTTTGTACCTCGCTTTCCAAAAGTCTTCTTAGTATTTTTCTTGCTGGTGGAGTGGCTTCTTCTTCATTCGTTTCTTTGTCGCTCGTTTCAGATTCATCTGCACGTGATGATTCGCTCCATCCTTGCGGCCGAACTAGATGGCCTGGTGTGTCAACGTATTTGCGCTTCATAGTTTCTTTTGTTTATCCCACTTCTGAGATGAAGCAGTGGGTATAAAATTAAATAAGGGCCGAAGAATGATTCAATAAATTTATTGTCGAACAGAGATTCTGCTTAGCAATTAAATATTACAGAGAGAGTGAGACCATAAATGAGCTTGCAAGGCGTTTTATATCTTTTCCCCCGTTCGGTAGTGGCGTGGCAGTCGCGTGATTTTGGCTTGACGGTGATTGGCTGGCTTGGATGGCGCGGCGTTAGTGGCGGTGGTGTGAGGCAACCCTGGGCTGCGATTGGCTGGTGCTGTTGGCTTAGGTGGCGTGAGGTAACATACGAGAAGCGTCGAATTTATCCAATACTTCTACGCGCTGTATAGCCAGCTTTAATTTCATCAATGTGAAGATATTACTACCCTCACACACGAAAGAAATACCTTGCCAGATATATGACAATCACTAAAGATGATATTACTATTGCAAGTAATTTCATCTTTAGCAAAAATTATTTAAATTTTTACATTTTTGCATTCACAATGCAATTTTTATTACCTACTAGCTTTCCGCCCGCGGCTTCGCCCGCGTGGACTTCACGACGTTATCCCGCGGGAATATGATATTTTTCCGGGATAAAAAGTAGCCTATGTTCCTCTCCAGGCTACAAAGTATCTGTGTCCCAAATTTCAGCAAAATCCGTTCAGCCGTTTTGGCGTGATTGAGTAACAAACATCCAAACATCTAAACATCCAAACATCCAAACATCTAAACTTTCACATTTATAATATTAGTAGGATCTAAAAATTTAAAATGAAGTAAGTATTTTAGAAAAGGCGACTTTTTCTAAAATACTTCATTTTCAATTTTTCAATAATAAAAATTGCATTGTAAAATTTTTACAAAATTGTAGGTATAGTGGTTTACCAAATTACAAGTGCCACAGTGCCAAGTGTTACCTACCAAGTTTCAAGTGTGTAGACTTAATAGTTTTTTAACAAAGTGGCTGTGATGTGCCATACGCACGAACGGACGGACAGAGAGACAGACATGACGAATCTATAGGGGTTTCGTTTTTTTTCCATTTGGGTACGGAACCCTAAAAACGACCCATCCTCCAAGTAGCTCCGCCGGGAATCCGTGACCCGTGTCCTTCCACTGTCGGGGCAAATGCTCTGACCACTGAGCTACGGAGTCGTTACGTCGTCGTACCTCAGAGTGAGAGATCCCGGGTTCGATTCCCAGCAGAGCTACTTGGAGGATGGATCGTTTTTTTTCTAATATTTTATTTTTCGTGTTCTTGGTTAAAAAACGCTGGCTGCGGTTTCATCTGCGTGCCCTAACCCATATCAAAATGTTTAGATTTTTCGTATTTAGTTAATCATTCATATTGTATATCTAATGACGCTATAGAAGTGGGTACATTTATTTCAATCAAAACAATTAATTTCCAACTTCCAGGTCTTCAAAGATGAAGGTTCCCTCACAACCCATTCGAAGCGTCACACCACAGCAGCTCGGTACACGTGCAGCGAATGCGGCAAGACGTTCTCCCAGCTGCGGAATTTCAAATACCACGTCTCGGTACACCGGGGAACCAGGGAGTTTGCAGCTACTTGCACTGTTTGCGGGAAGTACTTCAACGATAGAGGGTACCTGAGTAGCCACATGAAGATACATAGGTGAGAGAAAAATGAACATTATGTGTACTTCAACCATGCTACATCATTTCCAAATTTCATGGCACGGCTCTGAAACGTTGCTGTCTTTTGCCAAGCTTCCAAAACCATTAAACCATTAAAATCAGCCTAGTGCGAGTCGACTGTTTGGAAAATTTCACAAGTAATAATGATCCACCAGTCAGGAAAACCAACTACTGAATGCACTTCATACCGACCCATCAGCCTTACTCCTGTACTGTCCAAATTATGGGAAAAAATCTCCTAACAAGATTAAAGGACTGCCTAGAGAAGAGTAACGTAATTCAACTACACCAATTCGGGTTACTTCAACAACACTCCACGGTTCAGCAAGTTCATAAATTTTATCAAACCATTAGACAGGATCTGGAAAAGAAAGAATACTGCTCAGCTGTTTTCATCGACGTCTAACAGGCATTTGAGCGCATAGGGCACAAAGGACTATTGAGTAAGATTAAAACTCTATTATCTCACTCGGTATATCCCTTATACTAGTCTTATCTTGAAGATAGAATATTTCAAGTGTTGAACAGAGAGGGCGCGTCTGCATTTTACAACGTCCGTGCTGGTGTCCCGCAGAGGTCGGTCCTTGGCCCGATACTTTACAATATTTATACGTGAGACCTACCACAATCTTCTAAGGTAACTGTCGCCACTTTTGCGGACGATGGTGCCTTCTTTTCGTGTAGTTCCGACCCAAATTTAGCAAATGTACAACTCCAGAAGCAATTAGATAACACTACTTCATGGTTGAAGAAATGGCGGACCAAAGCGAGTGCTACCAAATCTCACCGCATCACTTTTACACTGAGAAAAGGCAACTGTCCACCGGTTAAACTTAGAGAGGATGAACTGCCGCAAACCACGTGCGTTAAATACCTGGGCTTCCACCTTGACCGCCGTATGATCTGGAAAAACCATATAAAAGAAAAGCGAGATGAGTAAAATCTTAGATTCAGGAATCTGCTTTGGCTCCTAAGACGACAATCCACCCTGTCTCTGAATAATAAGATCATGGTCTATTGGCTAAAGCCTATATGGCTCTATGGTATCCAGCTGTGGGATATCGCCTCCAAATCAAACATCCAGTGCCTTCAAAGAGCTCAAAACAACATACTTCGAACTATCAGTGGTGCCACATGGTATACCAAGAACACTGAAATACACGAATATTGACGTGATGACGTCTTTTAAATCGATGAACGCCCGGCTGCACGCACGAAAAAGTGTTACGTTCCGCGTACAAGCGAAAGCGCGAAACAAGTGATAGAGAGGCACGATTAGCCTAAGCGTTTGGCTTGTGGCGCACCTATCTCTCTTCCACTTCATCGGCCGATGTGTCAGAGTAGAAGAAAGACGGCGGCATATTGTTATCATGTAAAATTAGCGTCGGTAAATCGACTTTACAGACATCCATTTCTTTGGAAATAGCGACGACGGTTAAGTTATAACCAAATATTATTATAGTATACAATTATTTATATAAATTATTTATATATATTATTTAAATTAAATATACTATTCCCATGGGAAAAGGAATGAAAACTTTTAACAACGGGAAAATATACAATTTTTTTCGTGAGAATGTGATTTTATCTTATTAATGATTTAAATGCGAAAGTTGTATTTGCATGCATGTGTAGATGTTTGTTACTCAATCACGCCAAGACGCCTGAAAAGATAGATGAATTAAAGTCTAGAATACAAAAAGGCACATTCCCACGGGAAAACATTCGTCTAGCTCACGAGGGCAAGGCCTCGAGCGGAAAGTTAGTATTTATATATTCATAACATATTTCCTATACGCTGCGGCAAGTTATACAGATAATCGAAGAGAATAACTTGCCACTTTGCTTGGCCTTCTTGGACTATGAGAAAGCCTTTGATTCGATTGAGATCTGAGCAGGGCAGTCTCTCCAGAGATGCCAGATAGACTACAGGTACATCGAGGTGCTAAGGTACTTATAATAAAAACGCCACCATATCGGTCCGATTCCAAAACCAGAGCTCTAATCCGATCTAACTACAGCGAGATGTGAGGCAGGGAGACGTTATTTCTCCGAAACTGTTCACAGCTGCGTTGGAGGATATTTTTGAGCTTCTGGACTGGAAAGGATACGGTATCAACATCAATGCCGATTATTTAATACACCTGCGATTTGCCGATGATGTAGTTCTAATGGCTGAGACCTTGGAGGACTTGAACACAATGCTTGAAGATTTCAGTAATGCTTCCCACTGAACATGGATAAAACGAAAATCATGTCCAATGCCCACGTTGCACCCGCTCCAGTTAATGTTGGGAACACTACACTCTTACACACTTTACCTGGGACAGACAGTCCAGTAAGGTAAGTCCAACTTCGAGAAAGAGATCTCACGTCGAATCCAGCTCGGATGGGCAGCGTTCGGGAAGCTCCGGCATATATTCGCTTCCAAAATTCCGCATTGTCTCAAAACTAAGGTCTTTGACCAGTGTGTGTTCCTGGCAACACACTCTGGTCAAAGACCTTACGTCGATGAAGTGACAATACCTCCCAACTATCATTTTTGACGATATTTTCTTGTTTAATGTACTAGACTTAATTTCATCTAGAATTTTTCTTTAAAAGAGCTTTTAAAACTCAGGAAATAGCTGCTATATGCACTTGTAAATATTTAATCTAAAATCTTCTATCTCCTCTAAAGTAGTATATTTATATATAGGAGGTATTGTCACTTCATCGACGCTGTCTTTGAGCCGTTGAGCCTTTTTATAAGATCCATAGTAAAGGATCATGTCTCGCTTCCGTAATATATGTCATAACTGGTTATCACCCAGCGAGCAATGGAGCAAGTGATGCTTGGTATTTCCCTGCTGGATCGAATCAGAAATGAGGAGATCCGCAGGAGAAGTTAAACAACCGACATCGCTCGAAGGATTACAAAGCTGAAGTGGCAGTGGGAGGGAAACATAGCGCGGAAGACAGATGTCCGTTGGGGGAAAGGTTTTTAAAATGGCGACCGCATACCGAACAACGTTCCGTAAGCAGGCACCCTACAAGGTGGACCGACCATGTCTAAGTCGCGGGAAGACGGTGGATGCGGGCAACGCAGGAACGATCGCTGCAGTGGGTGTCGTATGGCTGATGATGATAACGAAAATATTTCCCGAAGAGCCTCCGTAATAGGCGTACCTTTATTCGCTTAAATCAGTAATTGCGTTGGTTTTTCGTCAGATGTTAGTACGCTCGCAAAAAACACGCTACCAATTTCCAGCACGACATCAAATTCAAATTGCTGAACTGTTTTACTTAAAATTTCCCACAACTTGGTGTTTCATTTTTAAAGCATTAAGTTTTAAAATATCAGAAGGTCTCTGAAGATGCGAGAAAAATAAAATTATGTAAATGATGATGGTAACGTTTTCTTAGCTTAGCTTTTATCTCCAATTTTATAAATAATTGTGTTTGTTTTCCAGAAATCGAAAAGAATACAAGTGTTCCTTATGTCCGAAATCATTCAACCAACGGGTCGCCTACAACATGCACGTTAGAATTCACACAGGTACCTTCAATATCAGTAACCTCCTTATTTGTAAACGTGGGTCAAGATACACGTTTTTAATCCATAACGTGGTAGCACTTAGCCTTCATCCCACGATGTTTAGTGAATATAATGCTGATGGTGCAAGTGGACTACGCTTGGAAGCCTAACCACTGAGGAACTTGCTACCTATCTCTACTGCCGGAACCCAACAATATGTTGAAAACATCGTTGTTATGGCGTCAGATATAGATAAGGTGGTGGTAGCTACTACCGGCGGACTTACCAAACCCCAACAATAAATATCCACCCCCCTGGCAATTGAACACGGGCCCTCTGGGTATTCGGTTTGAGATACCGGTGGTATGTATTACTGTAGACTACAGAGGTTAAACACCTTGTTTCAAATTGATGCTGTCACTTTTATTCGCTTTAAGAAAAGTTGGAGACAACGTTTTTTCATTTGGCGTAATTTTTATTAAGACTGCTTTTAAGAGTTTTCTCTCGGATTTTTACTAAACTATTTCGTCTAAATTCCAGGAGTTAAACCTCACGTGTGTGAGGAGTGCGGGAAGGCGTTTTCCCGCAAGATGCTGTTGAAGCAGCACCAGCGGACGCACTCCGGGGAGCGGCCGTATGCATGCGCACACTGCGACAAGCGGTTCGCTGATAGGTCCAACATGACACTGCATCTTCGGCTACATACTGGTCAGTATCACACATACTAGATCTGCTCCCTGATTCACGAACCGTCGGAAACGCTCCCGCACCGAAATGTGTGCCCTGTCTCTGTCACTCACTATAGTATAGACAAAGACAAAACGCAGAATTCGAATCCGATTCCGTTTCCGACAGTTCGCGAATCAGGGGGCTGCTCTTAATAAGAATACAGCCAAAAGATCACCATCCAAAATGAAGTATCAAACCGGCTACTAAAGGGAATTGGTTAGATGTTCTTTGATTAGATACTAAAGTAACATCAATGCTAGCATTTCAAATCTCTCTCTACGAGCTCCGAAAAGATTTTTATACATTTTTATTAGTGGAAACCGGTGTCGGCCGAACTCACCGAAAATAACTCACCGAAAACCAAACTCACGAGTGAGTTTTTTTCGGTGAGTTTTTTTCGGTGAGAAAAGTTTTCGGTGAGTTTGGTTTTCGGTGAGTTTTTTTCGGTGAGATTTTTTTCGGTGAGTTTGGTTTTCGGTGAGATTTTTTCGGTGAGAAAAGTTTTCGGTGAGTTTGGTTTTCGGTGAGCTTTTTTCGGTGATTTTTTTCGGTGAATTTGACTGGAACCGTGGAAACCTTAGGGTCACTCGTGCGTCTTCCCGTCCTGGTGTTACAGCCACTTCGCTCCAAAAGTAATGGAACAAATGAGTTAAAATTAAGCTTATATTATAATGCTTATACCACTGAATTTTGAATTTGGGAGTGATTTTGCGGGGTAAAATCTTCGATCAACATAAAATGTATTCAAGAAAAACGAATAAAATTTACTAGTAAGTGAAAATTAAAAAAAAAGAATAATGTAGTCAATAGCTCTTTATTTAAATATTACAGGGAAGTCTATGGTATTACAAGAAAACAGTATACAGGGCGTCCCAAAACTATGTCACATGGAGGGAAAGTACCTTAAATACTGAAGATATAAAATTTTACTGAAAGGAGACTTCATTTTTATTTTAAAAAGAAAACGAACTGCATTCAAAGAATTTTAAATATTCGCCTGTCTGAACTGGGAATCGAACCCGCTGATTGTAAAAAAATATTTCTTTAATTTTATTATACCGATCGGAAGGCTCGATTATACCTAAGCATTTCTTCTAGTAATATAGCATCTTAAATAATAGAAAGATTACGAAATTTAACATTTAATGTTGAATAACAAGTTTGTGCAGCGTTACGGATAGCCTTTCTGTGACTGTCGTGCTCAAAACTCTAACATTTAAATGTATTACTAATGAGTGAAGATTGGAGCAATTATACCTAATTTCCCTATCATAAGTCTTTGATAATGTGATAAGTAACATAACCTCGATTGGTTTAAAATTTTTAAAATAATTTGGTGCGGGTTCGATTCTCGGTATGGACGTGCTATTATTTAAAAAATATTTTAATTCAGTTCGTATTGTTATTGATATTAAAATAAAGCCCTATTTCAATAAAATTTTCTATCTACAGTATTTGGTGCGCTATATGCCACCATGTGGCATAGTGATTGGACGCCCTGGGGCGTCCCACGACTATGCCGAATGGTGGAATAGACCGCACCAAATTATTCAAACATTTTTAAACCAATCGAGCTGGTGTTATTTAATACATTATGACTTTATCAAATACTTATGATAGGGAAATTACATATAATTAATTACTTCTATCTTCACTAATAAGTGAAGATAGGAGTAATTAATTACTAATGAGTAATACATTGGAATGTTAAAGTTTTGAGCACGACATCGACAGTCACAGAAAAGGATAGGTATCCATAACGCTGCACAAACTTGTTATTCAACATTAAATGTTAAATTTCGCCGTCTTCCTTTAATTTAAGATGCTATGATACTTAGAAGAAATGCTTAGGTATAATCGAGCCTTTCGATTGGTACAATAAAATTCGAGAAATATTTATTTTTTACATTCAGCGGGTTCGATTCCCAGTTCAGACAGGCGATTATTTAAAATTCTTTGAATGCAGTTTGTTTTCTTTTTAAAATGAAAATGAAGTCTCCTTTCAGTAAAATTTTATATCTTCAGTATTTAAGGTACTTTCCCTCCATGTGACATAGTTTTGGGACGTCCTGTATATGCGAACAAACTTACATATACAGCTGTTAAACATATTCTTCCACACGAAAAGTATGGGAGAAATTATTATTCAATTACAGTTTTTAATTTGTAGATTCAAAACACTAATTTATCACATGTGGGGCTGTGGGCCCCTTTAAAGGCCAAACTAGAAGAATGGCAAAGTTTTGCAAACTTTTACCTTTTTTAAAATGAAACTAAGATTATCTGGTTTCTTTCGGAACCCGCTAACACGCGAGTTTTACTCGCACCTGTCCAGTTATTTATAAATTACTAGCTGACCCAGTGCGACTTCGTTCCCGTGGCCCTACCCCATACTCCACCCTACCCTACCCCTACCCTACCCTACCCTACCCCTACCCTACCCTACCCCTACCCTACCCTACCCCTACCCTACCTTTACCCTACCCTACTTCTACTATACCCCTACTTACCCTCCTTCCCCTATTTTCTCACCGTTAAAACCTTCCTTGGACTTCCACGAACATTTCAAGACCAAAATTAGTCAAATCGGTCCAGCCGTTCACGCGTGATGGCGTGATCAAGCGAAATAGGGATTCATTTTTATTTTTTTGTTCAAATAGTTCTGATTGGTATTTGAATTATTTTAGGTTGTGCTAAGATCCCTTACCCTGATTTTATTACAGAACTATGGAACTGGAGCGATACCAGAATTGGTTGATTATTGTATAATAATTGATAATACTTATGTTTATTTTTTGTTATTAAGTATACGATATTGAGATGCTCAAGTTACTATGAACCAAGTAAAAATTCAAGGAGCAACTTATTAGCAGTATAATGTATTAGAACTACAACTTTAATATTGTATTTTTGCAGGCGTGAAACCTTTCTCCTGCTCGTTATGTCCGAAGTCGTTTACAAAGAAGCACCACTTGAAGTCCCACCTGAACTTCCACACGGGTGCCAAGCCGTACTCCTGCCCGCGCTGCAAGCTGAGTTTCACGCAGTCCTCCAACATGCGGACGCATCTTAAGAAATGCACTGTTCCACCTGATGATACTGAATCAAGCCATGCAATTTAATTTAGACGAACTTATTTACCTCTGTCTCTACTAAGATAAGACCATGAACAAAGATTCTGAGTCAAGGCTTTCGCAAGCTCATTATGCCCAGCACTGTTCAGCAAGAACCACTATCCTGCCCGCGCTGCAAACTGGCCTTCACGTAATCTTTCAACATGCGGAAGTGTATCAAGAACTGCTGCTCCCGATGACACCGAACCAAGCAAATGGACTAAGCTAATCCTACTTATCTCTCTTAGTTGTTCAAAGATGTTGAAGATGATGACTGTTTCTCCTTATACATACTAATGTCCGAAGTCGTTGACAAAGAAGTCCCACCTGAACTTGCACACGGGCGCCAAGCCATCCTCCTGCGTGCGCTGCAAGCCGGCCTTCTCACAGTCCTCCAACATACGGACGCATCTCGAGAAGTGCACTGTCGCCATGTCATAATAAAACTTATCTCTGTTATGTAAGGCGATTTCAATTAATTAAGATGTAATAAATGTACCATAAACAAATCCTTTTAGAATTTAAGTATGAAAGTTCTAGATAAAAATTGAAGAGAAATTACGTATCGATATTTAGTAAAAAAAGCAGTAGTATTATTTTGATAACCGACTTTTGTAGGTGATAGTTTAGTCAACTTTTTATACAACTAAAATGGTAACTTAATTTGGTAAGAATGCAATGTATAAATAAATAAATAACTTCTTACATTCACACCAATTTTATCTAAGCCCAATTTAATTTCATTATGAAACTGTATCATGGAAAACTTGATAACGGATTAATATTTACTTAAATACTTTTTGTTTGTAAATACATAAGTACTTAATATACATAGTAAACACCCAGACCAAGACAAATAGACATGTTCATGCACACAAATATTTGTCTTGTTCGGGAATCGAACCCGAGACCACTGGCGCAGAAGGTGGGTAGCCTACCCCTGCGCCAAATTGGTCGTCAAATTATAATTTAAATTATTGTCACGAACCTCGTTTAAAAATACTACATCTTTCTCGTTGCTTGCTGAAAGTTTTATTAACGTGGTGGGTCATGGCCCATTCTCCTTATCCATTCATAAGGAAGGTCGGTGCTCCAGCAGAGGGGATTAATAAAGGCTAATGATTGATGTTAATTTTTTTAAGATTATCGACTCTTTTAATTTAAAGTATTCAAATTGTAACTATTAAATTGTAACGATCATTATAACCTTGGCCTTTTCAAAACAAGAGTCACGGGCACCTCCTGGGCATAAAATACCAAATTATGTACAAAAAAATATTTATACCTTTATCGTTATAAACTGAAATGAAAAGGATTAATATATCCTTTTAATCTTTACCTATGAAATTGCCGTTTAGTATGGGGAAATTGTAGGAAGTTGGAATTATCATACAAATATATTTGAAGATTTCTTGTACACGTTGTGAATTCAACTACACTTTAGAGATTGATCAGGCAACATTAATATAACATTACCAATAAACTCATTTTAAAAAATCCTGAGATAAAAAAAACATAGTTCGAGCCTTCGATCAACAATAAGACAAGCAGTCAAATTGACAGCCAAAGAGGGTAAGTAGTACCTACTTTAAAGCATTTAAAGAATTTTAGAAAATTTTTAGATGCGTATTTAGTTATTCTTTTTTTAGATGTTTAACATTACGACATAAGTACTCTATTTACGAAACTGATTCTTAGTTTTGATATATTCATAATAATAAAACAATTGGAGATCAATGAACATGTGAGAAAAAACGGCAATTTCGTAGGTAAAGGCCTATTACCTAATATTGTGTATGGAGGGTAAATTGTCAAGTTCAAGATAAAGTTGCCGTCTAATAGGTTGTTTCATCTTCTATCTTCTATTCTATACTTATAATAAATCTGTAGAGAGGTCAATTCTGTACATGAAATATATTTCCAAAATAACTATCAGGGGGTGATTAGGGATCGATATTGATGCCAAAAATGCAATCAGTAAAATTTTTGCCTGTCTGTCTGTCTGCCTGTCTGTATAACCGTTATAGAAACAAAAACTACTCGACGGATTTTAACGAAACTTGGTACAGTTATTTTTCATACTCCTGAGCTGGTTATAGTATACTTTCATCACGCTACAATCAATAGGAGCAGAGCAGTGAAGGGAAATGTTGGGAAAACGGGAGAAGTTACTCCATTTTTTAAGCTTCCGTCGCGTGAGTAACCTTCATGATTAAAGCTACACAGAAATTATGTATGACGGAAATGTTCTCCTTAAAATTATATAAAAAAATCCCACGACAGCGTATGTCTATCTTTTATGGTTGACTCACAATACACGTCTAACTCCCGATAGCTTAGCAGTTCGAAGCTTCGCTTGACGCGTCTCGCGGCCGAAGGAATAAAAAGGCGGGGCGTCCGAGCGCGAGCTTCATACAATTATAATAAAAAGATGTCATGCCTTCAATTTTATTGTTACCACTTGCAAGTGAGAAGGAATAGATTTGTATACTTTCAACGTTTTCGTTGTTTATTCAATCAGTTTATTGTTGACATACATGTACGCAAAAATTGAAACTGAAAGATTAGTTTAAAATACGATCTAATCAAAGGCAGCTGCGCGCTGAAGAATACGTGCACCTTTGCAACGCCATAATCAATGATAGATCTACTTACCAAAGATAACATTTTTGGAGAAGTATTGTGTTACTATCCTATAGTGTTGAGTGGCAAAAACGCGGCTTACCTTACGCACATATCCTGCTTTGGTTAAAAGATAAGGTTCGACCTAAGTTTGTTATAATTTTAGACGACGTTTGCACAACTATTTTGTTAAATATAATAAAAATAATTTTATATATTTTTTGCAATAGGGGCTGAAAGGGGGTCTTAAAAATTTGAAGTGGGGCTACTAGGGCATATGGGGTATCATATAAAAGAGCGCTGCTTGCACACTCTCAAACAATTTTTCTTTTTGTTTTAGGCCGTATAGTTTTTGACTTATGATGAAAAATTAAAAAAAAAAACAATTTATGATGGTACGGTACGGAACTCTCGGTGCGCGAGTCCGACTTGCTCTTGACCGGTTTTTTTACTGTCCTACGTTTGAGATATAGTACAAGAATTTCTAAATTGGCCGTAGTGAATTTGGATGCAGTATGAAAAATTCGTTTTGGCTACATAAACATATTGACTTTTGTTACTTTTTTACGTAATACTTATAATAATCCTTTGTACCTATGTCTGAAAGGAATCCTACTAATATTATAAATGTGAAAGTTTAGATGTTTGCTACTCAATCACGCCAAAACGGCTGAACAGATTTGGCTGTTTGGGATACACATACTTTTGTAGCTTGGAGAGGAACATAGGCTTTTTATCCCTGAAAAATATCACATTCCCGTGGAATAACGTCGTGTAGTCCACGCAGGCGAAGCCGCGGGCGGAAAGCTAGTACGAAATAAAGTACTAAATATTAGCTATCATATGAAATGTATTTCGATTCTGTTGGTTAAATAAACGTCCTTCTAGCCCATCATTCTTTCTTTTTTGCGCCTGCTAGATAGTGAAAGACGCGTTAAGCGCCTAGAATTAGCAAAAAGGCAACAATTAAGTAAGTACCTGTGATCATTATAATAATAATAATAATAAAAGATACTTTATTGCACACAAACAGAAGCATACATTAAGAAAAACAGTAACAACAAAGAAAGGTAAGTACAAAAATGCGGCCTTATTGCTAAGCAGCATTCTCTTCCAGGCAAAATTAAATAATAGATGAAGATAGATAAGGGAGAATAGGGGAGGTGGTGCGCTTTTAAAAGGACAAGTGTGTTTATGTAAGTAAAATAGAAATGTACATTCGGGGACAAATTCGGTTAACCACCTCATACTTCTTTTCGTGTGGCTGGCGTCTCACCGTTCACTTGCAATCCCTAACCTTAATTACTTATGTATTGTACTACCCTAGTTTATTACATAACAAAATAGTAAAATGGTCTGCGCGTCAATGGCGAGGTACCAGCCAGACAAAAAGAAGCAAGAGGTGGTTCACCGAATTTGTCCCTGAGTGTACAAGGTAAGACAAACAAGGTAGGAAACATTATAAAATAACATACTTAAAGTAGTTAACGTAAGTATGAGGAAAGGAAATAACTTTCTCGCTAAAAGACCTTAAGGTTTGAGCCTTCTTGATGCTCTCGGGTAGGGAGTTTCACAAACGGACAGCATGTTCATAGAAGTATGAATAGAAGTCAGTAGAATGCTGTGGAACTTCTAGGGAAAGGTTACTCGCAGAACACCAAATACACTGCAAAGACGAGGAATGATAGAAGAACAGATATATGCTCTACTCCTGTTACTACCTTTGTTGATGCTTGAATAATCGTATACTATCAACCTTTATATTCGTAGTACTCGTCCCATGCCAAATATCGGGATAAAATATATTCTAAGTATGTCACTAAGGAAGAATAATCCTTTCTAATGGTAAAAGAATTTTTAAAATTAGTTCTTGAGTTTATCCGTTACAAACATACTTGTACGTAAACATAACGAAAACTAAATTGTAAGTTTTGCACAGGCTCTCACTTATGTTACGTTAGTAATATCGCACCCTCCAAATGACAACGTTCCAAATCACTTTAGAACAAAAACGTTTTTTTAACGAAAATATGGTTTTTAAAGGGTTTTCTTTCTATTAGAAAAAAAATCAGATTTTTTGAATGAATAGTTTTCATAATAAGTGATTTTTAAAACGTCACATTTGAATCGTCCGCCCGCTAAAAGCGTTTCAAAAACCATTCGCATCGTTCTATGCTGTCCTTGCCGCCCACTAGCGTGCTACAATCATATCGTTCCGTTTTTGTGTGGAAATGCAGTCGAGTGAATATGAGAGAAGTTGCAGTGCTAGAATAGATTCAAAAAAACATAAACCTGCAAGTGATCAAATATTATTATGTTTTATAACTGGAACTACAATGTTTTGATAAAATTCAGAGATTCATATTAAAAAAATACCTTTGGCTTTGATTAGAAGTTATTTGGGTTATCCCTAAAATCAATATTTAGATATATTTTGAGAAGTAATTTAGGAAGTATATGATATCAGATAATGTGATGTATATTTAGCTCAAATTTGTGGTTAAATATTCAATATTAATATGAATTACGTAAGCTTCCGTATCCAAACGTTTTTTATTTCTATGGGTCGTATTTCCGCGGAAATTTTAACAAAACCTAATTTATACTTTGTAATGGTACTTCAATGTATTTTACGTTATAGCTTTTATTTTTTAATAGTTGAATACGTATAATTTGAATGAACGCAATTAGGTGTTATAAATAAATATATGCCGTTTTTGAGCGGAATGGATAAGGTAAATTTGAGTTCTATGTTAACATATAACGTTTTTGTTGGGACATTGAAAAAATATTTTTTGTATCCTTCTACTTATGTGACGTTCTTATCGGGAATTCGATCGACAGTATAGTGTTTTATACACATGTGTAACGTTTTTTATCTACACTCATGTTATAATATTCGAATTATGAACTTACACATGAATGTTTAATGACACACTTTATGCCATAGTCAACTTTAAAGAAATTTAAAAAATAAAAGCATACTTCAAGTGGTGACGAACACCATCATGAAGCTTGACTTAATACTGAGGTAACTGGAGAGTGCAGTACGAACAATTTTTTGAATACGACAAATAACACAGTGGCTGTCTTCCGTCTCACCTACACTTTAAAAAAATACGTATGGTCATATGAGACAGCTGACAGCCACTACATACATAAATGTCAAATTTGCTGGCGACACTTTTTTATTCAGGGTGAGAGCTCCAGTTACCTCAGAGTATTAAGTCAAACTTCATGAACACCATATTCAAACATAAGGATATTCATATGTATACTTGGCAGAGAGAGAATAAGAGGAGTATAATTGATTTTGTGGTAGTAGACGAAAGATTGAATGACAAGGTTGCAGACACCAAGGTTTTTAGAGGTACTAACATTGGAACGGACCACTTTTTCGTAGTATCTCAGGTTAGTGGTCCATTCAAGGGTTATCGCCATCGCCCCAAAGTGTCAACAACGGAGCTGATTAGAGTAAAAGTAGATAAACAGGAGGAAGCGGAATAGGGTATTACACGCTTTTTTGAAAACTGTCTAAAATCAATCCTGAGGTCGTAATGAACCAGTAAAATTTTTATTTCAATGCTATGATACCAAAAAATGCCTTAATATCTAAATTCATTTTTGATTTTTAGTTTTCGAGCTAAAAAGCTATCCGCCATATTGTATCGGCTCGTGACGTCACTCGGATAGTACATTTGTAAACAATACGACTCTGCGTAAGCCCAAGTAAAACATTGTCGAAAATAATGAGTTTTAATGTAATATCCATTGGTGTCTTGTGCCCGGGTGCAAGAATACGAGTATAAAAACTCACAAAATTTATGGATTCAAGTGCCAACTGATATTAAAATGAGAAAAACTTGGTTGAAATTGACAAGAAGATATCCAAAAGCAGTTTTCACAAAAACTAGACTGTATTTCTGTGAAGATCATTTTGATGTGTATGCGATAGGTATATATATAATATAATGGTTAATAGAGAATAATAATACACAAAAGAAAACTTGGTGTTCTTCAAGAAAGTTGTAATTTGTTACATACAAAACAAACGTCATATTTATAGGTTATGTTTTGAACCTAACTTTAAAAAACCTACATAAATATATTAAATTCCATATCTTAGCTGGAAAATGATATGGAGATTTATACACAGTATAAGATAATGGGTTCTGTGAAACGAATTCGGATGAGGCCAAACTGCAAACCATCCAGATTTGATTGCCAAGACTGAAAACACAAATCCACTCCAAGTGAACCTCAGCAGGCCTTTATTAAAAGGCAAAAAAAGAATGTCTACAATTAAGGAGATTGAAGAGGCCATAAGAGAGGAGAATGATGTTGTATCAGTCAGTACCATCTTATAGTCAAGGTAATTTATTTTATTTTTTGTGAGTACCTAATTTAAGCAGATGTTATAAATTATTAACATTATCAATAAGACAAATATTATACTAACCATATTTTACTATTAGTTCCAGATTATATTTTGACATCTGACAAGAATAATAAGTGTCATGACATGACAAAGAAGTCTAAGTAGTACAAGCCCAGGAACATAAAAGCAGTTCAACATTGTCGGATGACACACTATAGAAGTAGAAATGTGCAGACTTGTATAAAAAACAAAGACATTATGACATCACCTTTGAAGACAACTACACAATTGTCTCGTTGACTTGCATTGCAACATCACCCTTTCATCAACATTTATAGTCTACCGGCCACCTGAGAAAATTCCTTCACCAACCTGAATCTCATTGGTATCTCTTCTGTATACCTACAACAGGTATGGATGTGTTCAGGGCGTTGTGTAAATCACGAAACTGCTTGTTCCACCACAAAAAAACATTACAACAAGCAGGTAGGTATACAGAAGAGATACCGACAAGATTTTTCAAAATCTGGTCGTGGCCGACCTACTATTTATTGTATCTCAGGAAAGCATGAGCAAGCAACTTGCAGTTTTCTTATTAGTAATCTTAAATTGAATGAGATAGTATGCCCATTTAACTATTTGATTTCTTGTTTATTTGAAAATTGGTTTACTGTCAAGTATATTATTGTAAGAGCAAATGTAACTAACTTCTTAAATTAAGTGTGAAAGGTCATTTTTATCAATCTGTCGACTGTATGAAAACAGGCAGAAAAAGATTGCCCTTGATGCGTTTCTTGCCAGTTCTTCTTGCAAGGTCTCTCGCCGAACGATTTGCGAACCGATGCTGTAGTGTAACTTCTTTGACGTTCATAAGTGTTGTAATCAAAACCTAGAGAATAAAGAAATTTATTTGTTTTAATGCCGTTGGTATGTCTTTTATTTAATTTAAGTGGTTTCAAAGGATTAAATTAATACCTAAACAGACAACTCTGGTTTATACAAGGTATAATTTTTATTATTATATAAGTAATAAAAAATATAACCAACATAAAGTAAGTCTTATTTCTTCCTGAAAATAAATTTAATAAAACAATAATTTTATTAGGTACATAATGGATTTATTGTAAAAATCAACTAAATAGGTTACAACATAATAAACAGAGTACTACTTAATTTATTTTTATTTTATTTATTTAGTGGATCAACAGTTAAAACTACAAAATATGAACCTATAAATAGCTACAGGAAACCAATTATAGATCCACACCAATATGTAACAGCGTAGCATAGCCACCAGAGTACCATCCAGTTTTACAACGGCTCACTTCATAGCATTTCGAGGCTGTGATACTTCCATATCTTAGTTCATGCCACAAGCCACTTTTATGTTGATCTCTTGTTTCACTTTCTATCATGATTTTAGTTAAAAACCTCTCCGTTTTCTTCATCATATTTAATTATTAGACAATGCAGCGAAAAAGTTTACTTTCTGTCAACATCAGGTTCATGCTTCAAAAATGGCATTTGTGTTGATTTTTCTTTTTTTTGCATTGCAAAACAAATTCATTTAACACACTGCTGTCTGGAACTATCTCTTTAGGTTTACTTTTAGAGATTTCTTTTGTACTTACATAACATTTTTATTAATGAGCCAACCTTAGCCAGATTCGATTTACTCCAATAACATTCAATCGAAGTACAGGACGGGGCTTCGGTTCGCCGGTGTAAGTGTAACCACATCAAAAATCAACACCGTGTTTGTAGCCACCTTCTGATGAGGGGCAATCGTGGCATGGCACTGGACACTAGTAACGAGTCTCTTCCTGTTCATTCACAATAAGTTTCACTGCACTAGGACCGCACTTTGTGTTCCGGGCATACCGTACAGTTTGAGTTGCACGTAGCCTATAGCGTCGTCGTCCCCGTATGATTCTCTTCCGGACCTGATGACAAGAAAATAGGTTAAGTTGGATAGTAATAGTCAACACAGTGCATTATCACGCATTATCGTGTTGTGTATTGATTTTGTATTTATTATTAGACCAGACTTGATAACATTAAGTAGGTACTTACATTGCTATTTTAACATTTCTCAACTCGGCTGATCAGAAATCTGGTTGGATGCAAAAAAAATTGGCACCATCAACGTACCTATTTATCCTTGGTAGATTCGTGCTTTCTGCTTTCACGAATCCGTCATCCATGATGTGACGTTAATAAAGTATAGAAAAAAAGTCCTTTTACGTGATAGTAACTATTAGATTACGAAAATATCATGAAATAACACAAAGCTCGACGTCGTTAGTACTAATTTGTATGACAGAAATACCTCTCGCCTATGTTTATGCTAACGGATTGACGTCACATCCTAATCCAATATGGCGTATGGCGTTTCAGACATTTGAAGAACAGATTAAAAAAGACGATTTTTAAAATTGAATTATAAATTTAAAAATCCCTTTTTATTAATAAATATACACGTTTCTCGTTTACTTTTTACGTTATCTATCATAAAAATGCATTTTTATATTTTTTCTTTCTAGGTGTAAAATACCCTATTGCATGAGTTGTATTTAAGCAAATTGAAAGAACGATTGAGCAATATAGATGAAATGAAAGATGGGAAGTTTAGGAAAAGTTTGAAAGAAGTGTGACTGAAACAGTGGAAGAAGTATGTGGAGTCGGTAAAAGAAAGAATGCTCCTCCAATAAACTGGTGGGATAATGAGGTAAGACAGTTGGTGAATGAAAATAAAAAAGTATGGCAGGATTTGCTGGCAATTAAAGCCCGTAAAAGGGTGAATGCAAGTGTTACAGAAGAGGATGTGAATGCAGCTGCAAGAGAGTATAAGAGAATCAAGAAAGTGGTGAAAGAAAAAGTTTATGAGAAACAGAGAAAGCTGAAAGAAAAGTATGACTTCAAACTCTCTGACAACTTTCGAGACAATATAAAACTGTTCTGGAAACAAGTGACGATGTCTCGAAGTGGATCAAATAAGTTCGAAATAAATGTGATAAGAGATAAAAAAGGTGATAAATAGTGACAGATGAAGTGGGAGTACTTAGAGAATGAAAGAAATATCTTGAGAGTTTGTTTGAGGCGGATGGCTATATGCCTAAAGCCTTAGAAGAAAGGGTGGAGAATATGGAAGAGACAGAAGTGAGTGAAGAAGATATACGTGTTATATACAGTGCAATGAAGATCATGAGAGTAAAGCAGCAGGATATGACAGGATAACTGTTGAAATGCTTAGAGGTGGGAAAGACCTGATTCCATCCTGGTTGTGCCTGATCTTTAGTAAGTGTTGGAATAGCGGCCGGAAGTCTGGCGTAAAGCCGTGGTTGTACCGCTGCACAAAGGGAAAGGGTCACCGCAGGATCCAAAAAAATACTGCGGGATTAGCCTTCTCAGCATTGTCAGCAAATTTTATGCAAAGGTATTGATTGAAAGAGTGATGCATAAAACTGGTCAGAGTATTTTGGGATGTTTATTGTTGTTTTTTCGCTTCCTATTCCACTGTTATTCTACAGTCATCGACCTGTGCCGGCGCGTTACGACCGATTCCTGAGATCCCTAGAGCGTATAGTGCACCCTTACCGATTTCCAAAGCTAAACACAAAGACCTGCAAAGCTTAATGTGTTGCATACCAATTTTAATTGGCTAAACGTGAGAAATAATACTTATTTTTATTTTACATCTTGTAATGACCATATTTAAAGCAATAGATGATTCTGATTCTGATTGAATTTTATTTTAATATTACAACTTTTTAACCATTGTTTAATACAATCATTGTAGAATTAAGAATTAAAAAGGTTATCAGAACTTGAAGTAGGTAGTTGAATTCGTATGAATGTAGGATTAAAAGGTTGATTTTGACAAAAATAATTGTATATTTGTATGGTTTGTGCTTAGGCAGTAAGCATATTGATAATACTTAATTGATAATACTTAATTAACTTTATAGGATAAATAACTTTCTTTTAAAATTATTTGCTCATAAAACATTATTTTCTAGTTTTTACCTGTGTGTGATTGAATTTAGGTAGGTGTATCATTCATGAATGAATAGCAGTTAAGTAAAACACTTGTATGTAAATAAATATTAATTATTCTGTTAAGTTTTAAGTGCCTGTTAAATTAATGTTATTGACATAATAAATAGCTGACATGATAGCTTAATAGGCTTACTTTCAAAATTGCTTAACAGACATTTGCTGTTCAATCATTTTTTCTAGTTTTTACCTGCGTGTAATTGAATTTATTTATTGCATCGTGCATGAATAACAAATACGAACGAATAACGAACACTTGTGTCAATGATCAAAAAATATTGAGGTTCTGTTTAGTTTTAAGTGCCTGTTTAGTTAATTGACATCATAACTTGAAAAGTATTTTTTTAAATTGCTTTTTCAAGTTTTTACTTGTAACTGAATTTATAGTTTTAGTCATGCATGAATAACCATGATTGTTGAATGACCAAGGTAAATCTTTAAATTATATTTAGACAGATCTTTTATAAAATAATATTTAGGGTAACTTTTTATCTATGATTGAAGTTAGAATAGGAATATCAATACATCAAAAAAATATACTATCCTTTGAGTGAAAAAAATAATATTTTTTAAGAGAAACCAAATACATAGTATGATAAGGTAGGTAACCGAATAAGCAGTTGATGTTTTCTTTAATTTCTAAACTAAATTGATTTTTATGTGCTTTTATGTACCTGTAAAGACACGATTTGTTAACTATATAAAGATCGAGTTCCTACACATATATCAAGAGATTTCTTATTTTGATGTTGATTTAGTATGTCGTTTTTGTAATAAAATTATTAATCATTACTAATCGTACTATTAATTCTTTGTTTATAACTCATAATTTATTTATTGCTTAAATTCGTTTATAGAAACCATATTTTTATTAAAGGTAAAAATTACAAATTATAGCTAGAGTTAATTCATATAATTATGATTTGATATTGATAATAAGTCTGTACTGGATTTTAAATAAGTAGGTACCTATAAAGTATGATTTTTATGATTTTGTGTTAAATATTTATTTAAAAAAATATTTAATGTTCTTATATACCTTTTTTTTTTTTTTTTTTTTTTTTTTTATAGTGAGGGGAATGCGTTTACGCATACCCCGCCCGCGTACGGTATGTGCGAGCGGTGGTTATGTGGGACTCACCTATCCGCTTTCTGACCCCCCATCCAGCGACAGGGACTCGATGGGGGGTTAGAAAGGGGGAATACCCACTAAACCCCTCACTACTTGCTCTCACCGCCGTCAGTAGGAGCCGCACTGTGGAGGGTCCGATGTGACAATCTCCTCCTGCGACCCGACGGCTGGCCCGGCATCCCGAGCCCCTACGCGGCGGGAGGAGGCCGACCAAGCGAGGCCATCCCCCCATACTACCCGGCTGGACTGGCTACAGGCCGTCACCCGCACTGCACGGTCCAACACCCACTAAAGTGGAATGAGGTGCGCAAAGCGCCGCATCCTCCGTCCCACCCGTCTTCGTCGGAGCCGATCCGCATGAGCTTCCTGCTCGCGGATCCGCTCCGATGCCTCCTTCTGCGAGACGACATCCTCGCAAAAGGAGACTGCCGCATCCCAGGACCTGTCGCTACCAAGCATGGCACGAGCCATGCTTGGCAGCGAGAGGTCTGTTCCTACCACAGCGCACAGATTACTACGCTGCGATGACCAGACAGGGCACTCCTGTAAGGTGTGCTCCGCACTGTCCACCCCAGCGCCGCAATCGTGACACCGTGTGGTCGCCTCACTTCCAATCCGACACAGGTATTTTCCGAAGCATCCATGCCCAGAAAACACCTGTGCCAGCCTGAAGGTCAACGACCCGTACTTCCGGCTGCACCATTGCCTCAATACTGGGCGGATGGCCTCGGCTGTCCGCCTGCCCGCTGGATCTTTTCTTTGCTGGTACACCTCCATCATCAGCTGGGCGTCTAACTCCCAGGGAGGTGTACCTGCCAGCGCACACGCTGCGTTGAAGGACATGGTCCTGTACCCCCTTGCAATCCTAATTGCGATCGCTCTCTGTGGCCGACGTAAGCATCTCCGATTTTCATCGTTGAGCTTGTCAGCCCAGACTGGCGCCCCGTACAGGGCCATGCTTCTCAGCGCTCCGGCGAAAAGCCTCCGGCATGTGTCCCCCGGGCCACTGGTGTTAGGCAGCAACCGTCCTAATGCCCCTGCCGCCTTCGTTACCTTCGGGGCCAGTTGACGAAAGTGCTCGTCGAACTTCCATCGTCCGTCAAGCACTAGCCCCAGGTATTTTATCCATGGGCGGAGAGGAATCCACGCCCCATCCACCCGTATGTTTGCCCCCGCTGGAGGCCGGCTCCGTGGGCCATGAAAAAACACCGCTTCCGTCTTCTCAATGGCCACGTTCAATCCTAATATGCGGATTCTCTCTGTTACTAGGGAGGCTCCAATTCCTGCCAGCCTCCTCAAGTCCTCGTATGTCTTGCCGCGAACCACTACTAGCGTGTCATCTGCATAGCAGACGACTGCCATCCGGGGCAAAAGAACCCCCCTCAATACCCAATCGTATCCGATGTTCCACAGGAGCGGACCCAGTACCGATCCCTGTGGAACACCGCACACCATCTCCCTGGCAACAATTTCCCCGCCCTCCGCTGGATATAATATCTCCCTCTCCTTGTTCTTATATACCTACTTTTTAGTTAGGTTTTTCATATTATTAAGTTTTTTCAAACAATATAATTAAAAATAAATATAGATACTTAAGGGACATTAGGAAACGATAAATACCTCGCAAAATTATTTTTTCTTCATTAGGTATACTAATTATTCAATAACCATTAGTGTCACATTTGACAGATGAACTCTCATTTGTACCTCAAAAAAGATTATTAGTACACATGGAACGTACATTTTTCCTTCAATGTCCGTCAAACAACGTTCTACTTTAACATGTGTCCACTTTTTTAAATATATATTCCGATATCAAAAGTTCTATCTGCACATAATGTCTATTTCTTTTCTGTTGATTTCCGTAGAAAAACGTAACAAAGAAACATGGATCCGCTTATTTCCTAAACAATATGATTAATTTAACTATAAAGTGTACTATTAAATAACTCCTAATACTACATAAACTCCTAATACTACATACTACGCCGTAAAGACGGGAAGCGATCACCGCATGCTTAGAGGCACATTGAATATCAACGTCAAGCTGGAAAGATCTCGACTAATAAAATCTACGCTCCGACCAATACCGGCTCAAATTCAAAACCCCGAGTGCTTTCAGCTCGAGCTCCAAAACCGCTTCGAAGCCCTTGAGAACAGCATCGATATGGACGATCTATACAACATGGTGGTAGACACTGTCCGCACGGTAGGGTCCAAGCACTACAAAACCCACCGTCCTAAATTAAAGAAACTCTCCAGCCATACTATCCGACTCATGGATCAGAGAAACGAAATGAAACTACAGAACTCAGCGGATGCCCTTCGTTATCGACAGCTAAATAGGCAGATCTCCAAGTCCTTGACAAGCGACCTTCGCCAATTTAATACCGAGCGTATTAAAGAGGCCATTGAGCGGAACAAAGGCTCCAAAGTGTTCGCTAGAGATCTGGCTATAGGGCAAAGTCAACTGACGAGGCTGCAAGCTGAGGACGGTAGTATCATTTCATCAACACCTGAAATCCTGAGGGAGATTGAGAGTTTCTATGGACAGCTATATTCCACACAAACACCTGTTGAAAGTAAGGCTACAGAACCTAGAGCCAAACTTACCCGACACTATACTGAAGATATCCCGGACGTCAGCCTGTACGAGATTAGAATGGCTCTCAAGCAGCTCAAAAACAACAAGGCGGCGGGCGATGACGGAATCACAACAGAACTTCTGAGAGCGGGCGGTAAGCCGATACTTAAGGTCCTCCAGAAGCTCTTCAACTCTGTCATCCTCGAGGGCAAAACGCCAAAGGCATGGGGCAGAAGCGATGTGATGCTGTTCTTCAAGAAGGGTGATAAGACTCTCCTGAAGAATTACCGACCCATCTCGCTTCTGAGCCATATCTACAAGTTGTTTTCGAGAGTCATTACGAATCGTCTCGCTCGCAGGTTCGACGACTTCCAACCTCCCGAACAAGCCGGGTTCCGAAAAGGTTATAGTACCATAGACCACATTCATACGCTGCGGCAAGTTATACAGAAGACCGAAGAGTATAACTTGCCACTATGCTTGGCGTTCGTGGACTATGAGAAAGCCTTTGATTCGATCGAGACCTGGGCAGTGCTGCAGTCTCTCCAGAGGTGCCAAATAGACTACAGGTACATCGAGGTGCTGAGGTACTTATACCAAAACGCCACCATGTCGGTCCGATTACAGAACCAGAGCTCTAATCCTATCCAACTACAGCGAGGTGTGAGACAGGGAGACGTCATTTCTCCCAAACTGTTCACAGCTGCGTTGGAGGATATTTTTAAGCTACTGGACTGGAAAGGATTCGGCATTAACATCAATGGCGAGTACCTAACACACCTGCGGTTTGCCGATGATGTAGTTCTCATGGCTGAGACTTTGGAAGACCTGAACACAATGCTCGAAGATCTCAGCAATGCTTCCCAAAGAGTGGGTCTGAAGATGAACATGGATAAGACGAAAATCATGTCCAATGCCCATGTTGCATCCGCTCCAGTTAATGTTGGGAACATTACACTCGAAGTTGTTGACCACTATGTCTACCTAGGACAGACAATCCAATTAGGTAAGTCCAACTTCGAGAAAGAGATCTCTCGTCGAATCCAACTCGGATGGGCAGCGTTTGGGAAGCTCCGGCATATATTTGCGTCCAAAATTCCTCAATGTCTCAAGACTAAGGTCTTTGACCAGTGTGTGTTGCCAGTTATGACTTATGGAAGCGAGACGTGGTCTTTTACTATGGGTCTCATAAGAAGGCTCAAGGTTACCCAGAGAGCAATGGAGAGAGCGATGCTTGGTGTTTCCCTGCTCGATCGAATCAGAAATGATGAGATCCGCAGGAGAACTAAAACGACCGACATCGCTCGAAGGATTGCTCAGTTGAAGTGGCAGTGGGCGGGACACATAGCGCGGAGAACCGATGGCCGTTGGGGCGGAAAGGTTCTCGAATGGCGACCGCGAACCGGACGACGTTCCGTGGGCAGGCCCCCTACAAGGTGGACCGACGATCTGGTCAAGGTCGCGGGAAGCCGCTGGATGCGGGCAGCGCAGGACCGATCGTTGTGGAGATCCTTGGGGGAGGCCTATGCCCAGCAGTGGGCGTCGTACGGCTGAAATGATGATGATGATGATGAATACTACATTACTAATTCCAGAAGATGAGTTACTTATCTCTTATAGAAAAAAAGCTAGAATTTATTTTCGAGTTCTCAAAACTTTGAACGCCTCTCCTGTAAAATCAAGATTTTGCAGTTAGAACGTTGTCATTTGGAGGGTGCGATCTGTATATTTTGTTATATGAGTGTTAGTATTTTTTTAAAGCAATTGAAGTGTTTATTGGCTACAAATTTAGGTTCACATGCTGCGGTTCTTTTTATTTGAAAGCTGACGTAATCGAGATGGGCAAAAAAATGCGTGTCATTTAAAAATAATTTAATAAAAATTTTAAGCAACCCCCGCCGAAAATGACAGTGACGGAGACGGTATTAAAACAAAGAGCACACAAAACAATTTCAATATTTTCAGGAACGGGATGGATATCAAGTTATGATTAATGGATGTTATTTTATTATTTTACTCTTAAGGGGGGACAGCGCGTACGCAGTCCCCACTACCAAAAATTACGCATCCGAGTTATCCACATTAGGGATAATCGCAGGGGTCAACCCCACCGCAGTGCAATGGAGGAGCCTCGCCCTGGGGGAACCGCCTTCTTGATCACGGTGTCCCCTATGCCAGGTAAGTATGCTTAGACAAACTCAACCGGGGGTTATAACAAACGCGTAACGAAACTCCATACCGCGATTTAGAAGACTACAGCGCCATCTAGTAGAAGTAGGGCATCGAAACTCGGTTCAATTTTGAAAACCCGGGTTTTCGGGTCTAAGAGTAATCAAAACCCGGGTAGACCGGGTTTTTCGAGCTTTTCGATCTTTTTGTTATAATTTTATTAAATACAAGAAACTGTGTTGTTATATCAATTTTTACATTGAGTACAAGATGTTAAGAATGTGGAAGGATTAAAATAAATGAAAAATAGTACTTTCCAAATTACAAAAACAGTTATCTAATATAAAAAAGTCATAGATTTTTATTTTTTCAGAATATCTTAAAACTAAGTTAGTACAGATTACTAACTTAGCGCCTTCACAGACTTGCAGAACTGGCCATCATAAATTTCGGGACTGGTTGCAGACGATTTTTGTTTTTTTTTTTTAAATATTTGTACAGGGTATGCAGTATGCATGCATTTGACCACCATCCATCATAGCAGACAGTATGCAGTCTAGGATGTTGTATGCTTACCCAGGAGGTGCCCATTCACTCTTGCTTTGAAAAGGCCAAGGTTATAATGGCCAGACGCGCCGCATCCTGCTCGACCCCTGTTGGCTCAGAGCCGATCACGCATATCCCGACAAGCAGGTTTGCAAATAAAATCCGTGAATGCACTATAGAATTACACCAACTGAACTGGAGCTCGCTGGATTCGTGGAGACAGGCGAAACTCGCAAAACCGCGGGTGGTCTATCCAGGGCCCTCATACAACTGTGCAGACCGCAACTTCGCCTGGTAACAGGTGCTATTACTGTTCGTGGACAATTTAACAGACATCTTATTAATTTAGATGTCACCGACAGTCCCCTATGCAGAGGGTGCATGGAGGAAGAAGAAACAGCTGCCCACGTACTGCTGGAATGCAGGGGGGTGGCCCCTACCAGGCGAGGTACCTCGGCTTGCCGGGCAGCGTCCAGGAAGCGATCACGAATGTGAAAGCTCTTGGAGCGTTCCTGGCTGAGCTGCGCTGGCTGGTGTGATCTGGCTGCGCACCCTCCAGAAGCAAAATTGGCGCAATAGAAGTCGAGTTGCAGAAACCGCCCGTATGGATAAGAAGAAGAAGAAAAATGTTTGGGGAACGCATTCGCAGGTAGCGCATTCCAATCTTTAGCAGCTCGTATTAAAAAAGTACTGGCGAAGCGCTTAGTACAGACAGGTGGTATGTCTACGATGCATGGATGGTAAGCTGACCTGCATCTGGTAACCCCATGGTGGAAAGGGGCTGGAGGAACAAGATTGTGCAGTTCCGGCGATGATTGAGACTTTGAAGTTTAGCTTTTTCTAAAGTTGTGTCTTCAATGAACTTCTATGCGCGGTTTTCAAACGCATCTAAAACTGCCAGTTGGTACTTCAAAAATCTAATCAAAATTGCTTATTTGCTTGAAAACACGGGTAATGCAATAAGATACATGTGAAACTACTACTAAAACTTTAGCTGAGCCATCTCAAAGGTGACAGCATTACTCCATGCACGGATGAATTTGTAAAGAACTTTGAGAGGACGCCCAGTTTTTTGGCAGCAATTTAACTAATTGAGTCGATTTACTAACCGAAGTTCAGCTCCGATTATAGAGTAACGCCAAGTAGCAGGTTCTCGGTTTCTGGTGAGGATACGCCCAGGAAAGTCTGAGCTAGTTGAAAGGGACTCCGTTTATCTGAGAAAAGACACGCCTACGTGGCGAGGCGTTGAAACTGACAAGCTATGGAATTGCGTAAAGTCAATCGTATTCATTTGACAGTTCATCTTCTTCTTCATCGATGCACTCTTGGCAGAGCGGTCGTGGTCGTCATGTAGTCGTGGAAGTGGAGGGGGCAGATACAGCACGCCGCACGATGCCTCGCCATTTTTCTCTGCTCGAAGTCATCCTACTGCACTCGTTTATGGACCCGCCCACAAAAGACTTGATCTGATCGGTCCAACGCGTAGGTGACCTCCCGCGCGGTCTGGTGCCTTCTACTTTCCCCTGGACGACAAGGCGCTCGATGGACACGTTATCGCGTCTCGAAACGTGACCAAAAAATGTTAGTATACGAGACTGTACAGTGGAGAATAGACGCTGCTTTATGCCGAGTTCCTGGAGTATGGAGACATTTGTACGAAACTCGGTCCATGAAATTCCAAGCATTCTTCTCCAGCACCACATCTCCAGAGCGTCTATCTTCTGCCTTTCCACTTCTCGTAAGGTCCACGTTTCGGCAGCATAAAGAAAGATGGGGAAGATAAGAGTGCGCACGAGCCTGGTCTTCGTGGTTTTGGTGATATTCCTATTCCTCCATATTTTCTTCATTTTGTCCATCGATGTCCTCGTGATAGCCATTCGTCGCTTTATCTCATCTATGCACCCGCCATTGTTCGTGATTAACGCTCCAAGATATACGTAAGATTGGACCACGTCACAGTTCGCAATTTGAGTAATTTCCGGCGAGTTGCTGTTGGCGCGGTCGATAATCATCATTTTGGTTTTGCTGCGATTAATCTTTAAGTTCATAGTTCAGTTCATATTGTATCATAATAAATGTCATTCCATACAAATTGCAGCCGATTGAATACGATATGAACTGTCAAATTAATACGATTACCTTACGCAATTGCCCCCAAGGTTGGCATTTCCCCAATCGGAAGTGCCTGAAGTGCCAGGTTCGTTTGCTCAACTAGTGACTCTCGACAAGACTGAACTATATCACTAGTAGCCCTTGCATCTGAAAGATTTCTACTAGACACATTGGTGTCATCGTCATAACCAAATGTACCAGGCACCATCAAGTCGTTAATGTGGAGAAGAAATAGTGTTGCAGATAATACCGAAACTTGGGGAACTCCAGCGTTGATGTTCTTCAAGTCAGATGTCTGACCATCCACAACGACTCGAATTGCTCGGTTCCTAAGGAAGTCGGTGATCCAGATGCCGAGGCCGTCAGAGATTTCGTTTTCGATTTCTATCATGCCAGACCCTATCAAATGCCTTGGAAATATCAAGCGAGACAGCAAATGCTTCGCCATGTCTATCGAACGCTTGATTCCAAAGGTGGGTGGCGTACACGAGAAGATCTCCAGTCGACCGTCCGCGGCAAAAACCGTACTGGAAGTCACTAGGGAGCTCGTTAGTTTCAGCCAATAGATGTTTATTCAGTACATGCTCCGTAGTCTTGCAGAGTATGAAGGTGACTGAAATCAGCCTGCTAGAGGGGTTGGCATGGCTATATTTTTTAGATATGGGCTGCACATTGGCACGCTTCCACGACTGAGGAATAAGACAAGTCCTGTCTCAAGTGAGAGGCGGCTCAAGATAGGAGACAACTAGGGTGCACAGTTACGCAGGACTATTGCCGGGATTCCATTAGGACCACTAACCTTATTTCCTAGACCGCACTGCACTGGTATGCACAATACCTGCATTTAGCAAGACAGCAATACACCTTGCACCTTCACCGATTAGACTACTCTACACGTGTTTCGCCCCAACCCGGGGCATCCTCAGAAGATAGTTCGTGCGAAAACCAACACCAAGTTTTGGTGTTGGTTTGTTGGTTGTTTTTTTGCGGAAGTAAGCTACATTTCAGCTTTATTTCGTTTTTCACAAAGTATTAAAAATACCCGAAAAACCCGAAAAAAAACCGGGTTTTAAAAATCAAACCCGGGTTTTTTGTATTCCTTAAAACCCGGGTAAACCCGGGTTTTTTCGGACCGGGTAAACCCGGGTTCGATGCCCTAAGTAGAAGCGCTTCTGTACATGCCTGGCGCGCACGCGCATGCGCTACACAGACAAAAGCTTTTAGTTTTTCGCTGGTTTTCGACCAAAAGCAGTACACGTATCACTGCGCCTGGGTGCACCAGATCAAACCGATAAGTTAGTCGGTTTTGTGGGACTGTATATGGTCACCGTTGTTACCTTGATTTTAAATAAATAATTTAATATTAACTATTGGTAAAAGTCTGATATTTGCAGAAAATATGATAACTGATAAGGCTTGTTCAATCCTAGAATTTATGTGTAAATCTCGTAAACTAAGTTCGGCATACAGGGTGGAAAAAAAGACAGTGGTTGGACGAATTGAGCCGGGAATCGAACCGGTGAAATGTGAAAAAAACATCCTGTATTTTATGATACCAACCAAAAGAGTCATTCATAAGGATCAATTTCTCAAACAATAGTATCTTAAATTAAAGAAAGACCAAGAAAAATATTGTTTTTATTGTAAAACTTCCTTACTATCTAAAGAAAAATGTTCCCTTAACATATGAATATAATATATATGTCACCGGAACATAATAAAAACCGTAAATTTATAAATTTCCAAAAAAAAAATAACTACGAAATTTAATGCAATCGCTTCGCATGGAATAAATAGCCTGATTTTTTATGTTACAAATAACTCATTTGGTTTAGTCTGTTTCTAATAACGCATTCTTTAAAAAAAAATGTTTTAGATATTAAATTAATAATTCTACGATAATAATTATTTTATATTAGCAAAACAGGCTGTAAAGGATATGTGACTTTGCCTGCATACCTTTGGTAAATAAATGTCCAAAGAGTGACCCCTCTTATTCCTTTTTTAACCGACTTCTAAATCAAAAAGGAGGAGGTTCTCTATTCGTCTGTATGTATGTTTAGTGTATGTCCACCGATTACTCGAAGACGGCTGAACCGATTGAAATGGTTCAAACGTTATTACATCAGGTTGGTTTCCAAGTTGGTCCCATTTTATGAAATTTTGAAATCGGTTCCGTAGTTTTCAGGAAATCTTGAAAACACTGTCGTTTTCGTTACGACTTTATGTGAATTTAATACGTATCTTTAGGCATAACTCCTTTGTTTATAAACCGATTTAGATGATTCTTGTTTTGTTAAAAAGGGGATACCTCAAGGTATTTTAACCGACTTCGAAAAAGGAGGTTTTCAGTTTGATCACATTCCTATTTACCAGAAAACACGTAAATCTAAATTGCCTGCACGATGCACTAAAAAAAAAATTTCAAATGATTTTGTATGGGGACGGGGCTTGCAAAATTTAAAAAAAAAAGAATTTTATAAAAACGAGTTCATTTTATTTATATCTCAAAATGAGAATATTTGAGAATATCTCAAAAACGGTGCGTCGTAGCGTAGCTAAAATCTAACAAAATTTTCAACCCCCTTTGGTACCCCGGAGATACTTAGGAGGCATCCGATAGACATAAAAAAAATTTTTTTTGTAAATTTTTTTTTTATTGTTATTTCAAAACTTCAATTTTTATATATACCTATTATAGAAGAATCAGAGAAGGCGAAGCCCCCCGCAACCTTTCTTTTATTTTTCTAGGTAGTTTTAGTTGTCCTTATTGCTTTCTTATAGAGGGGGATGAAAAGCAGAGTGTATTTACTTTCCTTATATTCGAAATGAAAAGTAGAGTGTATAACTCGGCCGCAAAATTATTTTCACCTCGGGCGACGTATATTGAATCCCTCGCTGCGTTCAGTATTCTACTTTAGATTCCTTGCTGTGCTCGGGATTCTACTCTAGAATCCTTCACTGCGCTCTGGATTCAAAATAGCGCTCTCGCCGTAAATATGTTATTTTGCTCCCTTGTAATACAATCTACTAATGGCATCCATATCTTGAATAGTTTTTTTTGGAAAAAAAATAATGGGCCCTGGAAGGAAAGTGCCTCAAATCCTTTAGTTAGCTCTTTTTACTAAACTGAAACGTTCTTAAATTTTTTTAAAGTTACAAACTTGCATTAATATTTTTTTTTATTATATATTTTCCATAGAATAGTACAACTTTGACTCGACTCGATACTGAATCCATCATCTTTTATTGTTTTTCTTTCATTTAATGTATCATGTTTGTTAAAATTTGATCCATATGCATCAATCGATGAGCTCAACCATCGATTGATGCGATAAAACTACATGTGTTGTTTTTTTCTAATTTTAGCCTGTTCGATGGGCGGAACCAGCTAGTTTTTAAAATCTTTGACAGCAGTTTTGTTACGTTTAAAAATAAAAGAATGATTCCTTTCGATAAAATTAAGGCATTTTCCCTGCGGCCCATTAAATTTTTTGCAATCGGTAAGTACCTATAATGTCGTATAAAATCACAAGTTTCCAACAAATATTTACCGTTTCGAGCTGGTTTCAAGTAAGTAAGTCGATTTTTCATTAAATATTTATCATCAAAATATTAAAAAACAACCACGAAACTTCTTGTTGTAGATTTAGGTATGTAAGTAAATATGTTTTGGCATCCATATCTTGAATAGTTTTTGAGAAAAACCATTCACTACACGTCCCTTTTTGTTCAGATTGAAATTTTGTATACATTCAAAATACGAAACCTTTTATATCACTAGTTCGTACGTAGGTCTGTATTATTGAAATAAACATAATATTGACTTGCATTTCCTTGAATTATTAAAAAGGAAACTTAATTTTGCTAGTGCAGTTGACAATCCAGCTTTGTTGACGACTCCGGTATCGGAGTGAAAGTTGTACGAGCGTTTCTTTCACGTTCAATAGTTATTTAATGAAAAAGGTCTTTGAACAGTAAAAAAAGTTTATCACGTTTCTGTTCATCGTGGGGAGGTGACAATAAAACCACGATTTTCTATTTTTTACTCCTGTTTTTAATGGATTTGGTATTGTAAAACAATCATCGATCAAGGTGTACAAAATTACAGGCCTTTACAGTAGGTAGTTTCTGACGCATTAATTAGATAATATTCATTACAAAGTATATGCGAGTCCTTTATATTATAAATACTGCAGCTGAAATTATACATACAGTCATATCATATTGCTTACTTTGCAGAACCATAGAAGGTAGGTATTGTACTTAAATTATGTATGATCTATTTTTCTTAGATGTTATATTTTTATACAATTTTTATAAATATTAGGTAATGATGTTTTTAACTGGTACTATAGGATACCGAATAAAGATTATCCACTCATCCGATTATTTACAGTGAAAGTAATTTAAACAGATTTTTTTATTGACGTGATCAAACTATCAAAAGATATAGTTTTAACTGTAAGATTTATTAAACCTTACCTGCAGGATAATGATTTATTATAATCTAGAGTTACTCATAAATTAGTTTTAAATAATTACTTTTCCTACTTTACATTCACAATGCAATCTGTATGATCGAAAATGAAGTATATGAAAAAAATGATCCGTCTCACAACTAGCTCTGATGGGACTCGAACCCACGACCTTTCACTGTCTGGGCAAATGCTCTAACCACTGAGCTACGGAGTCGTTGACGACTCTGGATACTTCATTTCAATAGTTTTGAATAGTTTGACCAAGCCTAGACTGATACATAAGTACATGCATGTTGATAATTTTCCAATTATAATATGGAATGGCGAGAAGTAATGGAGTTTTTTGTTTTTTCAAATCTTTATCATGTTTTAACAGTAATTTATATGGAGCAAAGTTTTTATTTGTTGGCTTCGGAAGAAAGTAATACATATTATTCTATAATAGAGTATGTGACAAATAATGCATCAAGATACAGTTTGATTTTTATATTGATTATGTCGATTTATAACAGTTAGAAATTATGAATGACAAAATATTGATGTTCATTGAATAAATTGATTGTTGATTGAATAAATTCAAAATGTGCAAATATTAATAAGTTTAGTTTTACTCGGGTTGAAAAATGAAAAATTTGCATTGTGAATGCAGAAAAGTAAAAATTTAAGTAACTTTACTCGGGTTGTTACAAAATCGTTTGGTAGACACCATTCAAGCCCTGAAATTTACCTAAAAAAATATCCAAATTCTATAAATTATCAATCACATACTCTATTACATTATGACAACGAACATACAAGGTACATAATTTAAGGTACTGAAAGGCATGTTATTCTTACTTAAGATAATTCTTTCCAAAAATCATCAAGATTTTCGTTAATCTCATTTTTAAGTATAATATACTCAAGTCAAAGAATATTTTAAGTAAGAACCGTTAATAAAGTTTATAATAAGACAGCAAAATGTGCACTTCTTGTGCGTACATACCTATCAAATAATAGAAATAATCTACCCCTAGTGTAAGTTTTTATGTCAAGCAAACGCAAACTATTTCGATTCCGTATTCCTACTCGCCGCTAGAGGCGCTAATACAGTTTTCATACAAATTGACATAAATACGGAATCGAAATCGTTTGCGTTTTTTGACATAAAAACTTACAATACGGGCACTGAAAAATTCTCGTAACATTCTCGTCAATACAAAAATTTGCTTTGTAAAATGTAGGTATAAAATATACAGGTAATAAATCTACAAGGGCTTGCGTGTAAAAACCTTAACCGTATTATAGAAATATGTATACAAACAGCTATTATCATTTGGTTTTACATCACGTATAAGTCGTATCGTCATATACACAATGGTTTGCACTCGACACTTACACATCATGTAAACCGTTGCTTATGCGTAATATTCGCCAAACATTACATTATATATTTATCTCAGCCTTTTCAAATAGGAGAATCATAATTAATTGAAAATTTGGAATATAATTATAGTAACTAGTAGACTCGGTGTAATTAAGTTACATGTAGGCGCGGCCCGCGGCCCGGGCGGGCCAGCTTGCTCCTCTACCATGTCAAGCACCATTTGTTCTAGCGTAGGGATAATGTACACAATTCGTCGATTTAAATTTAATCTAATCATATCATTAGAATTAAAGTGTTGCACATATGCGCTTACTCTCCGATTATTCGTTAGGAACAATGATTTAAAATACTATTAATTCAAACTTTTAGGATAACTTAAAATATATTAACGTGCGCATTCGGCGCTTAGAACTAATTGCATGTTATTCGAACTTTCATAGCAATATCCAATTCTGTTTAGAAAAAAAATATACAAAAACGAATACATACTCGTGGCATGAAATAAGCCATTCTTTGGTGGAATTTGAGAAATATTATTGAGCTTTATTTAATGGCTTAAAGTTTCTCGAGTAATAAATCTCGTTTTAATTTAATAGATTTCATCTGCACGCGTTTACCACTTTAAAAAGACTGCGTTAACATGTTACACAATGTTTGCTTGCACGTCGTATGTACGGTAATTATTTACAATGCATAGTAAAAACTATTCAAATTAAATAAACTCGATGTCGCAATATCCTATTTACAATAGACTTCTAATTTCATGTATAAAATTGAGCATTAATATAAACAAGGGCTGCTGAATCCTTATATAATTATACAAATGCCTTAAATAATATAATACATCAACCCGTTCGGGCCTAATCTACGTAAGTACTTAGTACTTATTAACAACGCGTTGAACTTACTTATAAGCTAGTTTTTTACAAATGTACAAATTTATAGTTCGTAATCTCATAGCCACTCGACACGACGGAGCTCGGAGCTCGTCAATACGTCTTTACACAAATACTATCGTTTGATCACAAGTAATCACATTGTGCGGCGGGGAAACACGCGTGGGAGTGCGCGGTGCGCGGGCGCGCTCAGGTGCACTCGATGATGAGCGGCTGGCTGGACTCGATGACGCTGGGGCGCGGCTCGGGCTGCGGCGCGTAGTGGTCGTGTTCCGGCGCGCGGTACTGCGGCGACGGCGGCGCGTGCGGCGCCAGGTGCGGCGTCGTAGAGTGCGCGTGCCCTCCCATCAGCTCCGAGTGCAGCACGCGCGCCCCACCGGCGCCCAGCGGCCCACCAGGGGAGTGGACCTCGTACGCCTCGTGCCCCTCTCTGTCGTGGCAGTCTTTGTCGACGTTACCTGGAAAGTGCACGCGAAAATGAAATCGGCCGCGTTCAGCGAGAGCGCAAGTGAAAGTTGCGGTTCACCTACGAAGAGAAAGTGCAAGGCTCTGCAGTTGCTCTCGCGACTACGCTCGTGTTTGTTCGTTTTCGAATTAAAAAGAGATTAATTTAATTTAAAATAATGTAATTTATGTGCAATAGTGGAAAATATAAAAAATATCGCAAACTGTTAAACAAGTTGGAAAAATAATAAATGTTGTGCAATACCAAATAATAATATACTGAAAATTACCTATGCACTCAGTGTTGGCAGCGTTGGTGATTGCTAGGACTTCTTCAATGTTGTTCGGTTTGCAACTTGTAGTTTTCCAGTGCGTGCGAAGTCCGGAAGCACTGATATACTTCTTGTCACAGCCCTGACACACGTAAGGTCTGTCATTCGTGTGCAATCGCTTGTGCAGTTTCAAATGGACAAATTGAGTAAATTTCTGCATACAGAGATCACACGCATAAGGCTTTTGGCCTGAGTGCAAGCGTAAATGAGTCTTCAAATTCGATGTCGACGAAAATCTTTTTTTACAAATATCACATTGGTGGGGTTTCTCCCCCGTGTGTACTAGGTGGTGCTTCTGTAGGTGTGCAAGTTGCGTGAAAGACTTGTTGCACACATTACATTTGAATGGACGTTCACCTGAATGTGTTCTTAGGTGGACTTTCAAGTTGGATAATTGACCAAATGTTTTGCAGCAAACATTGCATTCGTAATGCATTTTCCCATCTTTCTTTTTGAGAGGATATGGTAGACTTCTATATCCCCGGGAGGCTTGCGAATTAGGGCTTATTGGTGCTACCATCAGACCACAGGAACCATCTGGACTCATGCTACCGTGTGGTACTAGTTGACTGTTTACATTCGAATTCTGTATTAAACTTAGTTGTGAACAGTTCTTTAACGTTATAACGCTGGTAGATGAGGGATAGTGGTGGCCTTGTCCGTTTTGAGATCTCTCATATTGATGTGATGATGTTATTGTTGGCGAGTAAGTATTCGGTGGAGATCCTAATTGCGTTATGATTGTTGAATTCGGTGGAGAATAAATGTTGTATGAATAGTTTGGATAGTGACTTTCATATCGCGTTTCCCTGATTTCCCTTATCTCTCTGATCTCTCTTATTTCTGTCGTGTGCGGTATTGAGTGCGGTGGAGATGAAGAGTAGAGAGATGTGGCGCTTGGAGCCGGCAGTTGTTGTGGTAGTGGCAGTAGGGATGGCAGCGGTGTCAAATTGGAACTAGAATCTGGGCTGCATGCGTTGCCATACCTCTGGCTTTTCTTATAAGAATAAGCCATTTCTGTAGGTGAAGATGGTGGTGGTGTAGCGTTTGGTTGTCTTCTGTTTGGATCATTGTTATTAGTATCGATACGGTTGCTTGTTAAAATTGTTTCTAAGATCCTAGTATCCGGATGAGAGCCTCTCATAAATGGAGGTTGCGGTGATGGAGATAGAGCGCCGTCCTCGTAATATGGCTTAGTAATCGGTATGACCGTATTGTGTGATGGTTCAAGCACTATCACTGTTGACGTTGCAGGATCACGACGCGGCGGGGACAAGTTTTGTGGCGATGTGTTAACCACCTCTTCGGCTATAATTAATTCCTTTTCACTTTCGCAGTCCATTTCTTTGAGATTTTGATATTGATACGCTCTTGGCATTTTTATTTTAACTTTTCTGTATTCATTACGATGCATTTCTTGATCCATTTTTTGTACAATAACTGTTTCTTTCGGTTCATTGGTTTTGTTGGAGCAATCCAATACATAGTTTTCTACGTCGGAATCACTTGAATCTTCTGGTGGCGTGAACTCATCATGATAACCGTTGCTGTGGTAGCCTTCATCTGATCTAACCGAACCATCATTGGGAGTTAATTGAGGTTCATAATGGGGTGGTCCACAGTGAGTAAGACTTGGAGATTTGCTTCCTAGTTTATCTTGATGACTTTGCGCCATTGGAGAAGGGCCTCGCATATCCCTTAAATGGTGATTCGGGGCTGGTGATCTATTGCTGTGAATCCTTGAATTTTCCATCTGGTGAATTACAACATGTGATGTACTTTCTTTGTGTTGTATTATCAAGGAATTATCTCTGTGGTGGATTTTAACGGGTGAAGGTGGTTGCATTAATGAAGAAGGTGCTATAGGAGCGTTTTCGCTCATAACCGGACTCTCTGCCTTGTGCAAAACACTGGTAGATATATCGGTCCTGATAAGTGTTCTCTCATTTTTGCATCGGGGCTCTTCACGAGATGTGTTAAAATTGTCACTTAATGGTTTTTCATTTGCTTCTCGCTTTCTTCTTCGACTTGGAATTTCGGTTTCTAGTAATTCCTTGGTATTTGTTAAACCCAGCACATATTTCATATGGTTGAATGCAATTTCCGGATGAACTGGTGCTGGTGGCAATCCATATGCTTTCTTAATTGTTTCTTCTTTACCTAAAACGAAAAAAAAGTGTTAGATTTTGTCTAGTGCATAGGTACCAAAATATAACAAAATAAAAATGTGATCGAAAGTGTTTAAGTTACTTACAAATTGAATAAGTGGCTCTTTCAGGATCAATATCATAGCCTAGTCTGGTGGCAAAATCTTTGCAGTACCATACCATGAGTTCTTCATTCGGCATAATATCTCTGTGAGAAAAAAACATGAAATTAAAAACAGTGTGTAAAGCGAAAGTGATAATAAAATCTACTTAATAAAGAAGTGACAGTGAAAGTACCTGATGGTGTAGAAGTAAATGTGCTCCTGATGCTGGCAGGCCACGAGATTCATGACGGAGAGTGAGTACGCAGAGGCCACGTAGCGCATCCAGTTGGCCACGCTGGTGTCCGACCCATCCAGGTAATAATAGTCGCTATCTTTGAATATCTGCAACGACCAAAAACATAACCATTAGTTTAAAAGCTAAGCAGTTTTCTTTGTTTATAATCTGAAATTATAGTCACGTGACGATGTTATTAAATAGTTGCAGTTAAGAGGTATTATTGTTGTTATATCACTGGCGCTGGCGCGCACACATTCAGTAGATCACGTGGCACGTGCAGGATATTTACAATGCGCGTGCGGCGATAGCGCTCGAAAGGAGTCAAGGTCGAGATGCAATGTCAGTGTTAGTTGAAGCCGGAAGATAGCGGAGGAGTAGTCAGATGTGTATTAATTGTTGTCTGAACAGATATGAATGAACACTGTATGCAATTTACTATAATCTCTTAATGGAATATTGATATGTTTTATGTAACGAATGAAACAATTATTAATGTCTTTACTTTGACCTTCTTTTAGTTTAAGTAAATTAGGGGTTAAATGTTAATGTTTATAAGTAAATGTCAGACCAATAACCATTGAAATTGTGTAATAAAACCCTGTCTCACCTTTATATTTCCATATGTATGATGTCTGACAGTTTCCTGTACCTGGCCCAAAATAGAGAGGAATTGGTTAGTTATAGAAAAGAATAGTGCATATTGTACATAGCTTGTCTTTTAGTATGAACAACATACACATGAAAAATGTATGTTAGTCTGAAATGTAGTTTGGGGAATGCTACTGTTAAGATAGAAGCATCAATATTTACAAAAGTAAACCTTTGCCCAACAGACGAAGTGATTAATAGGTATTGGTATTTTACATAAAGCAAAGTGGTAAAATGGCTTGTTTGTCAAGTATATAGACCTGAAACTTGAAACTCACCCGCCAGTAATATCTCCAAGAGACTTTGTCATTAGGTTTGTTGGGTGTTCGGGTGCCTTCAAAGGGTCCAAACCTGGTGCCTCGGGGGATGACACCAATGCTCCATACACCTTCCGTCTATAAAAATATACACTCGTCAGTTTTCATTAAAAAACACCATAAAAGTATTAAACTTTCACCTCGATCTTTACATACAATTTTGAGTGAATAGAAACGGGATATTCTACGTACCGGTGTGTTAGGAGTGGAGAGGACAGCGGATAGCCTTAGTGCTAGGCTCCTGGGCAGCGTCCGCTCGGCCCTGCTCGGCGTGCCGGGCTCGCAGGGCACGTCGGGCACGATGTACACGGTGAGCCGCTCGAACTCCTCCTCGCGCATGCGCGTCACGTCGTATGCGCTCGCGCTTGGAGCCGGCGCGGAGGTCGCGCCGCCCGGGCTGCCCGTCCGCCCCACCGTCGTACTGGGAACTTCTTCACTTGTTGACTGTTGATAAAATTGGGTATTTGTATAAATAGCTCTTAATCATTTTCTCGGGTTATATGAAGATCTTTGTGGAGGATTACAACTGTTTTTTTGTTAATAATTTTCCTAGATTAGGTTTCTAATGAGATTAATTTTAAACTAAACAGCTCTACATCTGTATCTGGATATGTATTCAGATGAAGAAATCACTATTAATTGTATATACCTAATCCCAGACGTTATTCATTTAAAGCTGTAGGTAGTTTAAATAGGAGTGTAGTGTTGTTTCATCTAAATAGTGCAACTTTAGACGACTTTAAACAATTTTTATAGTTTACATTTTGTTATAATCTACAATATTACCTCAATGTGATTCACTTTTCAATTGTTTTATGTTTTTCCAATTCAACACTTACACAACTTCTGAAGTTATTTCAGATTGAAGCCCTAATCTACGATTCGCTAATCATTCTCATCAAGTTATTAATGTTGCTTCCCATCATGACAGATTTCATAACTTACAGCCGCGAAAAATATGCAAACGTCGCGGCGACGAAATGCATTTTACACCCTCTTGCAGATTAGCGGCGCCAGGCTATTTTGATAGCTACTACTTGGGGTGAGGGTCTATTTTAGGTAAGTGGAAGTTGTCTGTCGTTCGATAAAGGGGCGGTGCGACTACTGACCCACTTTTCACGATAAGTGCGCACTTTCCACTGCGCATCGACACTTCCCGTTTGCCTATTTATATTTTTCGCGAATTCGATAAATCCGCCCAAACTAGAGATTCGGCTACGAATTAGTACTATTTGCGGTAAAATTGTAAAATATTTTAAAACAATTCACTCATAATCTTAATTAGATATTCAGTACTAAATACTAATATAATAAGAAGTCATATACTTACAAGTCTCATCTTGATTTGATTTTATTTTTCAGGTCTGTATTTTCATAATTTTATAATCTGCTTCGGTGTAACTTGTACCTGGAAAGAAAAAAGAACGTTAAATTATTATTTATTTTACTCTAAACAAATACGAGTAGAATGTCCATTAGGGTAAAGGTTACGTATCAGTCATTATCATGTCAGCCGAACCAAAATTAAGTTTCATATTTAAGACTGTTTATATAATGATACAATATTGTAATGAACGTAACTCCTACTATCGTTTCTAAATAATGTAAGTCTTAAGTGCTAAATCAAAAATTATAGCACTTTTTGTTGATACCGCATTGAGCATCTGCCAAATTGGCACAACACACGTGGAACACGGAAACGACTCGGTCACGTTACGATATTTCAACGTGAAACATAACGAAATAACATTGAATCATTAACACCATGTTATGAACTGAATTAGAAGAACTGCCTCTTAATTTTTCGTTTAAAGTTAGAAAAACACAAGTGAAATTTAGCAAAGTCATGTTGAATTAAAAGTTTCTAAAAATAACGCAATTCCCTTTGATTGTAAAGCAAGTTGGTTAGGAAAGCGTAGTTTCAATGAGTTTGTTTGAGCAATCGTCAGGTTCAACATTTTATTGCATAATTGCGGAAGCGGCGCGGCCGTCGACCGGTCGGCCGGCGCACGGCGCGCCGCCCGCCGCCATCGTCGCCTTTTCTTTCTTCATGAGAACGAAAAATTGTTGTTATCGAAAACCGGGCCCATTTGACATTCAAATTGTTGCTCAAGCGCACTCTAGTGCCGTATTGTAAACATTATGCAGTGCATTCGTAATGCCTCACGTATGTGTCGTAACCGTATCCATAATAAGACTATTCTGTCATCCATATTGCATTTCCTCCACTACTTTTACAACCCGTATTTTTAAATCAATTAATCTGGAATTATTTTTATTTTTTTGCATTCACAATGCAATTTTTAGTACTTATAAAAAGTGTCTGTAGTCGTAATAGTTTTGCAATAAAATGGCTGTGACATACAGACGGACGGACGGATGGACAGACAGACATGACGAATGTATAAGGGTTCCGTTTTTGCCATTTGGCTACGGACACTATTGACAGTAGGAAAATATTGACGATTCATAAGTACATATTTATTATGTCTAAGTGAATAAAGAATATTTTTATCTTTATCTTATCTAGAACCCTAAAAATTGCATTGTGAACGCAAAAAAATTAAAATAATTTCAAAAAGCAATTATTTCACCTTTATCGATTGTCAAATATCTGGAAAGATATTTCTCTCGATTCGCCCGGACAATGAAAGGTCGTGGGTTCGAGTCCCATCGGAGCTAGACTAGTTGTGAGACTTCATTTTAAATTTTTCAATCAATCTGATGTTTTTTGCCTTCAAATGGATGGCAAAAAACATCCGTTGTATCTATCTATTATCGAATTAACACATCTTAGATTTCTGCGCGAACTGTCCATATAAATAAAACACTTTCACGGATTTTTTCACGCAATTTATTTAACAACTTGGTCAAATTTTAGTTGTTTTTAGAGATATTTTGGTCTATCTCTAAACTAAAAGACCAAGTTGTTAAATAAATTGCGTGAAAAAATCCGTGAAAGTGTTTTATTTATATTATCGAATTCCTTAAAGGAACATCATTACAAATACTAAAGATTACATTTCAATTGATGGATTTTTGTTAAATTATCAGTAAGGGAGAGTTAAAATTAGCAATGAATGAAAGCAATGATAACTTATTTACTTTTAAGTTCTGATCCAACGAGATGTTTGTTTAGCTCTAAGTATTATGTCATTGAAGGTCAATTTGAAAAATTGCGTATTTTTGATATTATTTGGAAGTTATTCTTTTCAATAGGTTGTGGGTATTTTGAATAATAGTCATTTACAATACAAATAGTAAAATAGTACTTGCGCCCCGGGGCTTTGCTTCCGTTGTCTCAGACCTACCAAATATACACAAAGAAAAATCATAAAAATCGGTCAAACTAATTTACTAATTTATCGTTGATTTAGTAGTATTGCTTTCTATAAAACCATTTACTTTAATAATGAAAAAAAACTAATTTTAATACATTACGAACTGGTGAAATAGATTTTCAGTCCCACTAACATAAGTTACTTTCCCTAGTGAATCGGTAACTATGTATATGTTCGTGAGTTGCGTAAGGGTATGTTTACACAGTATACTGCGGGGGCGAGAGTGATGCGGGGGGCGGGGCCACACGTGACGCGGTTGCGCAATGCGTCCGGCGTCCGCGCAATGTCACAGAGTACACGAGACTTGTCGGTTGCCCTTATGTCGACTTAAAGGGGTTATTCCACTCCACCTTACCAAACTAGGAAGCTAATTTAGAAAGGTGCTTGCTTTAAAAAGCATTTAGAAAAAGGCTTATAATAGTAAATTATGCTTAGGTACCTATTTAGAATCTAGTGTAGTGTTATGCGGAAGAACGTGGTTCCTCTGTACAAGTATTTTTTACTCAATGGCAGTAATACACGGTTCACTTTTGCCTTACAATTTGGATGAAGCAATCAAATTGAACAATGTAAACGTAAAAGTGAATCATTCAATGTCAATGTGCGCCTGTATTTCTGCGCTTTTCAACCAAAGTGAATAAATTTGGTTGAACCGTGTAATATTAGCTTAATGCCTAATGAATGATATTGTTAAAATTCAAAATTTTTGTAAATAAATAAATACTTGTCATTTTTTTTCCAGTTTAGAAGGGTTGGAAGAAGCCCTAAGTGCTGAGAAATTGATGGTTGATCAATATCCGCGTGGGCATTTTTTACCGCACCTAGAATGTAGAGATTGAAATACAAGTTAAGTTAAATTAATGTTTAACTTTATATTATTTAAATACGTACTTCTATTCTGGCAAGTGCCATAATTATTTTTAGACTCTTAGTTCATTCGAAATCGTCTGATGCAGACGGAATCAAGTCTTGAAATGAATGAGTGTCCGAAAAAGAGTCTTTATGAAAATATTTTTAGTTTGAAGTTTTCTGTCAAAGCCCTGATCGTTATGCGTAATATAATACCCTTTTCCATTAAGGCGATACTCGGAAAAATTATGCTAAAGCGAGATAGCAATGAGTAAACGACGCGCGCGGGAGCGAGACCGATTTTGCCGAAAACGCAAAAAAAACACAAAATCACTTCGTATTCAAAAACTATAGCGATTTAAAAAAAATGCTTCTATACGATCCTAAATATTATTGGTGTCCACTAATTAAACCAATTTTCAATAGTATATGTATCCCCATTTAAGAATAATCTTGATATTTCTTATTTTTTAGAGGTATTTTCGAAAATAAAAAGTGTCGAGCCAAAATCATAAAATCGTGTTTCTGAAACTATACGATTCTAGATAAAGGTATGAAGAAATATATATCTTATTACTAGATTTATAACAACTCTAACCGTCCTATAGTTTTATATCAAAGAGTCCATACTTCTTCCGAGTAGCGCCTTAAAAACAGTGTTTTGAGCCATGTATATGACATAGACCCCTTTTCTGGGCACACATTCAAATAATGTTTAACAGTTTTAAAATGAGCTTAGCAAGCAAGCAAAATTCAAATGCCAATTTTAATTGATAGTATGAAATCAGTTCTTTGACACCTAATGATTAATTTACTCAGTTAAAAAGGTATTCTGTTAGTGTTATTACTGTTATTCCCAGTCTTATTAGTTAAAATCCGGAACATCATAATTTGCTTTACCAAGATCATTGGTAAATAAACTAGATGAGCTAACGATGTTCAGCAGATTGCACCTGCTGCACGCACCGGCGCGCGCGCACCAGGAAGCAACCTTGCGCGATGCACTTGAACTTGCCCGCGCTGCAACGATGCGACGCGGCGTAGTGCGATATGCGCGGAATGTTTCAAATACCTACTGTTGAGCGATTTTATTGTGGTTTTTCGTTACGTAAGTTTTGTAATTTACGATTTTTTTAAAGATTTATTTGTGTTTTTTTAGGGAATTAAATATATCCGCCCACATCGTTGCGCTATAAATGATTGCTGCAGCTATCAGATGGATATGTTTTTACAAAATAATAGTTATTTTAACCCCATAAATACGCCTTATATTCATCGAATAATAATAAAATATATCTGTTGAACTCTATGCAATACAATAAACAATTTTGTTATCAGGAAGCGGATTTGTTTACCGTTGCTACGGTATCATCATTACCATTGCTATGAAAGATATGTTTTTTTTTCATTAAATAGCTTAATGATCGTTAAGTTCTCAGTTGGTTTATTAATTAATGCCTTTTACAATTTTATAGATAGATAACAATAATATTTACAATATCAGTAGCCTTGAACACCATTTTATCCACCAGGAAATAAGTATCCACATTAATCATGAGTCATATAAATTTTCACTATTTATTCTTTAATGCATTTTATGCATCATATGCATCATATTTAATTGCAAACGTCTCGTAAAATTTTCTTGTAAAAATACATTAAGTTTGTTAATACTTGATAGCGTGTGCAAAAATAACATAAACCCTTTTCTTTCGACTTAATTTCCTTCGTTCTACGTACATACGTCCTATATGGAGTGTAGAGGTAACTACGTAGTAATTTGTTTTTGATTTTGTTAACTAATTATGATGTTGTTGGGGTTTGCTAATGAAACGGGTGATTTTATTGGGATTATGCATCAAAACAGCTAAGAGTGCATCGAGACCGGTAACCTTGCAGTCTATTAATAATTCAATACGTAGATCTTTCCACTAGAAATAGCTGTTGGTATCGGCCAGATAACAACGTTACATATAATTGCAAATACGGAATTGATTCGACTCGTTACTTGATTATGTTTTTCAACTAATAATATCATGAAGAGTTTTAGGAAATTTCTGATTTTATCACCATTAAAAAATGCTAAATAACCCTTTTTATTAAACTAGAGTACGATATTTTGGAAGGCAAAAAGACTAAGTTCGTGTAACTATCGCTGAAAAATATTTATTTTTAGGGCACATATTGAGCAAATACGGAGTTTACACTTTAAAATGTACTTACAAATATATTCAAGGCATCCTCTTAACTAATCCAGTACAATTTGCGCGTTTAACTGGTTATTGAAGTTGTACGTCTTTAGCGAGACGAGGTGCAGCAAACGATGCCGGTGCACGGCTCACGCCCGAGCCGGCGCGCGGCGTGGCGGCCCGCACGGCCTCGCGCGGCCTGCTCGCCGCCGAGCGCGATGCACATTATGCAACGACCTGCCCCACGACTGCCCGACGCGCTATGCCCACCGACCCAGATGCACTTTTACGACGCCGAGAATGCAATCGACACACATATTCGCGTCTCGTTCCGATAAACGCATCGACGACGAAAGCGGCCTGTGACGGAGAATGCGGACGAATTTGACAGCGAATGCAGTGAGTACGTCACGTTCGCGCCTACAGTGCAGCTATTAGATGCGAGCGGGACGGCGGCGCAGCGGGCGCCGCGGCTGCATTCAAGTTCATTACTTCCGTAGTGTGGCCGCGGCGCGCGCCGTGACCGTGCTCTCGATATTAACCGAGCGTTTATTGACGACGTCTTTTACCGCGGGAAATACTACTTTTCAAGACTGCCGTACTATATTACCTATAGAAATATAAGTCTCTACAAAATATTTCAGCTCACATTATAAAGGATACCAGCACATCTGCAATAAAGTTTGCCTCATTAACTAAACTCTTTTTTCTAACACCATTTAATTTCTAAGATGGGAATAAAAATAAACTTGTTATGGCTAAAGCTGACTACGCGTCATAAAAGGGCTAATTAAAATAAGTTGAAAACAAAGTGCGGGCGAGTGGCGTGAGAACGGTAGCGAAAGCCATGCCAGGGCGGGCGGCGGTGCCTCCCCGGAACACGCTTTCACTCTCGCGGGTCGTCGACACAGCCTGCACGCCCCCTTACCAAGGACTCTCGTCTCGACAATTCCATGGTAGTTTTCCGGGAAATCATAACAATTTTCTACCGTTGCTACAAAACCGTCATAGACGGCGTCGACTGCACGACTTTTTGTAAGAAAACCAGCGGAATGTTGCTTTCGATTACGTCCGTAACCGTGTTGTTGGGGAAATTGCTGTATGATGTGACGAATTTTCTGTGTGATGCCATGGGAGGTAAGGCTTTGGTACGGGGACACCCACACTCCGAGGACATCGGCTCGGCGCACCCTGCCACCTACCATAATCCAATATTGATTTCACTATTTACAGCCTGTAATCTGTTAACAGCTGCAAGTGCTCGAACTCGAATAAAGGACCCGGCGGCTCCCGGTCCGCCACTGGACATGGCTCGGTTGGATGAATTTATTTAAAGGGTTGTACAATTTATACTTGACGGTTGTGTATGCAATTTGTTTGGTATGCTGGTATCTGCAAACTAGGACTGACTCCAAATTCTTATATTTTTGTTACTGACAACTTTCCTTGTAAAAATGGGTACCTACCTTTATTATATTTTTTGAATTGTTAAAACAACAATGCGTATTTGAAGAAGATTGCAACGAAATTTAGTCAAGCAGATAAATAAGTCATTGAAATATGGTTTATGCGTTGCTTATCTATTCTAATCTGTACTAATATTATAAAGATGAAAGATTTTATTTTTTGTTTGTATGTTTGTAATGGATAAACTTACTAGACCGATTTAAAAAAAAAACATCATTAGAAAGCAACTTTCTTCCTGAGTGGCATAGGTTATATTTTATACCGGTATGAGTATTTTAGGTAAGATATTGCCATGTAATCGTTTAATTAGATTTTTTTAACTTAGCGAATTCTTATTTTGTGGCATACTTTTTTAAAGCTATTGTATCATGATAAAGCATACATTTATATCTTAAAGTTATTTTCCTATCAAAAAGGTTTAAAATAAACTGAAGACAATAACTCACCAAGTACCTTTGGCACGATTGTGGTATGCACCAACCCATGGTGCATTTGATAGAGCGTCCCCTTCTTCCTGACCTGGGGCAATGTCTGCCGTTTTTCAGTCAGAGTCCTACCCTAATGCCACCCTTCGTCGATCTACCTCAACACCCAGACGGTTGTGTTTGGCTGGATTTATATTATTATTATTTGGTTATCCGACTGACCCATTATTGGTTGGATTTGTCCAACAGCAACAGGATTTGACAAGAGCAGTCCTTGTACACTTACGTGTAATGAAAAATAAAAAATGAACTACCTTTCTTTGCCACCAATTAAATTAATTGAATTTGTTTAATTTCTAACATAACTTGGATTCAATTTTTACCCGACTACGGCAAAGCAAAAAAGGAGGGTCATTTACAGAACAAAAAGATTTTGGAACCTACTCTGTATTACAGTTGAAGTAGGTAGATGTACGTACCTATACCTTCGATCGACAATACTTAAAGATGACGGTGATGATGATGATGATTACGAACTAAAACACAACGCAAATTGGACACCGAATGACTTTTTTTTAAACGGAGAAGAATTTTATGAATGTTCGAATCTTACGTCAAAAATGACAGAAATCGATATGAAATAAGAGATATGAAATAAGACCCTTAAAGTGCTCAAGGATGCGCTCTTATTCACACAGCCGTTTTTGACACTCTAACCGGTTATCTGGAGATAAGTATTGTTGATTGAAGTGTAGGTACCTCAAATATTTTTGTCCCAAATTGACAAAAGCTTTTGTGTTATGATATGATCTAACAAAGAAATCTATTTCTTAAACATTTTTTGTTTACTCTCAGATTTACTTTCTAATTGCATTATTTAGTATGTAGAGCATTGACCGATCAGTTGTAACATCATTTATGTCTAAGTACCTACAACAAATAAAACAAGGTCAAAGCCTTCTCCGGCCGTTTAAAAAACGAAATTATCCAATTGGTCGTCAATTAGAGCGTGAAAAGCGAAGCGCATCAAAGAAAATGCAGTTTTCCATCGACTGTGGAGGCTCGAGCGGTATCAAAACACTGAATCTTCCGGGGTGAACGACCGAGGCGCGAGGCTAGCTCGCCGGGCGCCGCGCGGCGTCTCGCTCTCGCCGCCGCGGATGAATCGCACGCCGCCCGCCGCCGCCGCCCGCCGCTGCGCTCGTGTGCGCGCCGGGAAATGCGTTTATTGCAAGAGTATTGGGCACAGGGTCATTGACACGCTCGCGAATTTTCGTCCTCGTCACAGATACGTCGATCAATTTGTTTTTCGTAAATGAATTACGTGGGTGTGTAATATGCTTCCGGCAACACATGCTCTTATAACGGAAGCCTAAAATGTTTTTGCCTCATGAAACTTTAGTGTCTGAAATGTTTTTATTTCATAAATCCATGTTTACCTTTAGTTTAATTGATATAATCTCTATTACTCGAGTCTACAAGTTCATAACGTGTTAAATAGAGATATATGTAGCTCCTAAAATATGAGCTACAGCTCATTGGATTCGAAATGATGTCTAGAAAAATGTATCCGAAGGATTTTTCAGCACGTAAAAAATTGCAAAAGTTATTAACAAATTAAGTTGAAAACAAATGGTATTTCGTTTTTTGTTAATAACTCCGGAGCTGTTATTGTTAAGAAATTTGTAAATAAGTTCCATAAATAAGAGGAAATTTCAATTTAAAAGTTCTGACTCCCGGAGTTCTATCTCCATTATTTATAATTTTAATTTAACACTGAAAATAGAGCTACGGGCGGCCGTTACGGCATACGCGCGCCACCCCAAAAGCGTTAGTGTATATAAGGTCCTTCTTAAATAGTGCACATAATTTTAAGGGGTCAATGAACTCACGCATACAAACAACTTTTACTATGGTACCAACATTGAAAACGCGAAAAAAAATCAGCTGTTCCATAGAAAATTTTAAATCGAATAGATCAAAACGTATGGAACAGCTGTTTTTTTTTTCGCGATTTCAATGTTGGTACCATAGTAAAAGTTGTTTGTATGCATGAGTACATTGACCCCATAAAATTATGTGCACTATTTAAGAAGGACCTTATATAATCTTTGCTAAAAGTGCGTTAGTAATATTATAGTATTCTTTGCCAAAAGTGAGTACGCAACAGAATATATTTTTTGAATAATAATTACTACATGAATAAAATTACTTTAATACATGTATAATATTATACCATAATTATTAAGGTGTATTCTATACACTTGAGTGAATAAATTTCAGTTGGAAAGAAGTTTTAAAGTTAAATTTTCAACAAGTAGAGATATAGTTAATCAACAATTTTTTTCCGGACCTCCGTTTTCATTAATGTTGAATTTCATCATATCTAAGTCAGACGCCATACCAATAATGTTTTCAGCTTTATTGTGTTGTTGTATAAGATTGTTGTTTAAGATAGCCAGTTCCTCAGTGATTGAGGATTCCGGGAGTAGGTACTGCGCTTCCACCTTCAGCCTTATCACCACTTAACATCAGGTGTGATGAAGGCTAAGTGCTACACCGTTGTGAATAAAAAAAAGACAATAAAAATGTTTCAATAATTGCTCTATAAAATTTTCGCTCCTTGGAGCTCCTATTATACATATACTTAATAGGATCACGTTGTTAAAGTTTAAAAAGGTCGTTTATATTTTGTTAATAATATTTTTTTCAATTAGTTAATATAGTCTAGTGACTATATTGCAATTTTGGACAAACACATAAATTTTCTGAAAGCGTGCCTCCATACGACTGCTGTGTTTTTTTGATATCGCAGTTTCGGATGTTCGCTATTGATCCTATTGAGTTTAAAGCATGGTTCTCGTCTATATTTGTAAGTAGTGGTGCCCGCAGTGCAAACTCGATTTCCCCCTTCTTGGGGTAGGCTTCAATCTCATTCATGCCTCTTCCCTCTCTGACCGAAGCAGGCGCATATGTGCCTCCCTCTTGCTCCTTCCGTGTTGATCCAGCTACATACGCGCATGCACTAGACCTAGCCCAATGCAGTGAATTTTGCGTAGGGTCGTCGTCCTCGCCTACGTCTGTACCAACCTACTTGCACCACCATATATCGCGAGAAATGTCTAATTTTCTAACACCCTGAAATGTACCCACGCACCTCTATTGTCGGTAGATATGGATACCAGATTTGCCAGTGCTGTTAAGCAAATGTGCAATTTTCTTCGTCGGCACCTTTTGGTAATTGTCTTGAACATAATGAGTGACGTCACAGAACAATAAGATTCGGGACAAAAGACCTCAAAGTTTTACGACCCGTTTTATAGAAATAATATGTGCTGAAATGCCGTTTGCACAAATTGCACTCGGTGCAAGCGAATTGTTTAGGATTTTTTAATGGGCTAAACAAGAAAAAAGTGGTTGCTTCAAAAAAGTGCAAAAGGTTTTGAAGGACAGCAAAAATTCTTAATAACAATAGACAAACAACCTTGTCATGGGTAAAAAGACGTTAACTTTTTTCGCAGTAACTACCTACTTCTTCCAATGATAAAAACTTTGGTTCTTGGTAATAGATTTCTCATTTATAGGTGGAAATATTTTTAACGTTAAACAAATTAACAATAGTTTACCACACCAAGTGCCGTTTATGTTTATTTTCATAGTTTTGAGTAATTTTGAACTAGAAATGCCTAGTTTTTTTCATTAACCGACTTCTTAATCAAAAAGGAGGAGGTTCTCTATTCGTCTGTATGTATGTTTTTTCTCTCTTTTTTTTTGTGTATGTCCACCGATTACTCGAAGACGGCTGAACCGATTGAAATGGTTCAAACGTTATTACATCAGGTTAGTTTCCGAATTGGTCCCATTTTTTGGAATTTTGAAATCGGTTCAGTAGTTTTCAGGAAATCTTGAAAATACTGAAGTTTTCCTTACCACTTTATGTGAATTTAATACGTATCTTTAGGCATAACTCCTTTGTTTATAAACCGATTTAGATGATTCTTGTTTTGGTAAAAAGGGGATACCTCAAGGTATTTTAACCGACTTCGAAAAAGGAGGTTTTCAGTTTGATCACATACCTATTTACCAGAAAACACGTAAATTGCCTGCACGATGCACTAAAAAGAGTGAAATAAAAATTATTTTTATAAAAAAATAAAACCGCCTTCAAAAAAACCACATCAAAAAAGTAAGAAATAATTCCTCACCAAATAAATAACGTAAGTACTTTGAAGTCGGGCGGGTTTTAACAAAAACAACAAAAAATTGTACATGTTTCACGCCCGACTTCAAAGTACTTACGTTATTTTTTTTGGTGAGGAATTATTTCTTACTTTTTTGATGTGGTTTTTTTGAAGGCGGTTTTATTTTTTTTATAAAAATAATTTTTATTTGTCCCATCGTTTTATAAAGTCAGTATGGTACCTAACTGCGGTAGGCGTCAAAATCTAGTGCACAGAGGTGCGAAGTACAATCTAGAATGTGGCTAGGGTCAAAATCCGCGCAGTGTGTCAGCGCTTAGTATTCGTGGCTGAGCGGCGCGGCTAACGGTACCGTCTGTACCGGCCTTTACTTTCATCGATCGGCCCGACAACGCCGGTTTACTTTCCTTTGTTAGTTTTGTCAGTAAATACGCCAGATTGAGCATTTATCTGTTGTGCTACCACTTCATGCTTTGATTAGGTTCATCTTTGAAATGAGAACGTCTTGTTGGTTCGGGAATACCCATATTTGGCTTTGGAAGTATTGGAACTCTAGGAATAAAATCTTTTTGCATATTAAAAAAAAACCGATTAAGACTGAGTCAGACACGCGCACCGAGGGTTCACAAATCATAAATATAAATAAATAAAACGTGATTATGTTTTCATCGGTGGGGCTATATTCGTCAAAAAATTGCTGTGTAGAATATTATATTGCAGTTTTAGGTCAGCGCCATCTCTTGACCGATAGTGGAACTAGTGTAATTTTTGTTGTCGATTTTTAGAGACATCGTTTTATTTGTCCTATAATACTTAAATACACTTACATAAACTTCTATCACATACAATAATTTCAGATTTTTCTCTATGCAAACTTCGAAGATAAGACCCCTCTTGGGGGGCGGTATTTTTTACATTTTTCATCAAAAGTCGAGAACTAAGATAACTTCAACTTCAAATTTTTAAAACTCCCTTTCAGTCCCTGTTGCAAAAAAATATAAATATTTTTATTTATCTCTTATTTGCAAAATAGTTGGACAAACGTCACCTAAAACTATTCCAAAACACAAGTTGATTCCATTAGTTAGTAGTTATCGAGATATTCAGCTGTGACAGCCTGACTGAGTCGCACCATAAGGGTTCTTTTTAACCGACTTCTAAATCAAAAAGGAGGAGGTTCTCTATTCGTCTGTATGTATGTTTTTTCTCTCTTTTTTTTTTTTTTTTTGTGTATGTCCACCGATTACTCGAAGACGGCTGAACCGATTGAAATGGTTCAAACGTTATTACATCAGGTTGGTTTCCAAGTTGGTCCCATTTTTTGAAATTTTGAAATCGGTTCAGTAGTTTTCAGCAAATCTTGAAAATACTGTCGTTTTCGTTAACACTTTAAGTGAATTCAATACGTATCTTTAGGCATAACTCCTTTGTTTATAAACCGATTTAGATGATTCTTGTTTTGTTAAAAAGGGATACCTCAAGGCATTTTAACCGACTTCGAAAAAGGAGGTTTTCAGTTTGATCACATACCTATTTACCAGAAAACACGTAAATTGCCTGCACGATGCACTAAAAAGAGTGAAATAAAAATTATTTTTATAAAAAAATAAAACTGCCTTCAAAAAACAACATCAAAAACAACATCAAAAAAGTAAGAAATAATTCCTCACCAAATAAATAACGTAAGTACTTTGAAGTCGGTCGGGTTTTAACAAAAACAACAAAAAATTGTACATGTTTCACGCCCGACTTCAAAGTACTTACGTTATTTATTTGGTGAGGAATTATTTCTTACTTTTTTATGTTGTTTTTGATGTTGTTTTTTTGAAGGCGGTTTTATTTTTTTATAAAAATAATTACCATTTGGTTCGGAACCCTGGTGAACTTCATACCGCCTCAAAATTGTCTTCAAACTTGGTGCCATCATACCAACAGCAGCGCCACATACTCGGTCCAATATTTTTTTCAAACCCTCTAGAAATTTAATTGATATATACATACAAAATTTCAACCAAATCGGTCCAGCTATTTAGGAGGAGTTAGGGGACAAACACACGTACTGAAGAATTATATAAAAGAACTAGCAGATCCTCGCGGTTTTACCCGCGTGGTACCCGTTCCCGTGGGAATATCGGGATAAAATATAGCCCTTGTTAGTCGGGAAGAATGTAGCTTTATAATGGTCAAAGAATTTTCTAAATCGGTCCAAATAGTTCCTGAAATTAGCGCGTTCAACCAACCGAACAAACAAACTCTTCGGCTTTATAAGATTACAAGCTGCGCTCCGCAGCTTCACCTGCGTTAATTTGAGGAAAAGGAATAAACCTTCGAAAAAGAAATATTTTTTCCCGTTTTTTTGCAATATTTTTCATCAATGCTCCACTTTTGTTGGTTTACATTTTATCATAGTTTCTGAGATTACCGCGTTCAAACAAACAAACAAACAAACTAGCTCTTCAGCTTTATAATATTAGTATAGATAAGTGCTTTACTTAAAGTCTTCTTTAGAATCTTTAGCAAGAACTTCATTTGATAATCTTCTTTGACTAATTTAAAATGATTAGAAACATCATTTATTCTTCAATGACAATATTGTTAATTATGATCGTGTTTTTCAATCCCTATTATACTCGTAAACACTAGAATTAATTAAGATTGAGAAGAAAGTAATTAGTATTTATGTTGTTTGATGCTCAAAGATAAACATTGTTATATCTATTATACTATTTATACTACCAAACATCATTAAGCCATTACGAGGCGTAACAATTTGTAAACCACATGACAATATACCGAGCTGATTATCTACTCTACGGTTAGCAAAAAAACTTTAAAAGGAAGGAGCAAGTGTTTGTAAAGCTCAGGTAGAGAACCTCTTTGTCAATGCGTACCGTTACTGCCTACGGAGACCGTCAACAGAATAAGAATTATGATCCGCTGTCATTATGCCCGCTAAATATAATACGCAAGTGTATATTTTTGAAAATATCAGGGCCCGGGATTATTATAAAACGATTTTTTATAATTTGGAGATGCCAATGTGACGATTAAATGTGAATTTTGTGTGACCAAACTTTGGTAAAGTATGACGACAATAAGGTGTTTTTGGATGCTTGTTGTGCCTCAATAATCATAGCAGCTAATGAGTGAATTTTTGTGACAAATTTTAATTATTTATTAATGAGGGTACAATTGCCCTGTTTATGTAAAGTATAATATAAAGTATAAACAAAAATAGTATTTGTAATTAATGTTATATTTTTAACCGACTTCTAAATCAAAAAGGAGGAGGTTCTCTATTCGTCTGTATGTATGTTTTTTTTTTTTTTGTGTATGTCCACCGATTACTCGAAGACGGCTGAACCGATTGAAATGTTTCAAACGTTATTACATCAGGTTGGTTTCCAAGTTGGTCCCATTTTTTGAAATTTTGAAATCGGTTCAGTAGTTTTCAGGAAATCTTGAAAATACTGTCGTTTTCGTTACCACTTTATGTGAATTTAATACGTATCTTTAGGCATAACTCCTTTGCTTATAAACCGATTTAGATGATTCTTGTTTTGGTAAAAAGGGGATACCTCAAGGTATTTTAACCGACTTCGAAAACGGAGGTTTTCAGTTTGATCACATACCTATTTACCAGAAAACACGTAAATTGCCTGCACGATGCACTAAAAAGAGTGAAATAAAAATTATTTTTATAAAAAAATAAAACCGCCTTCAAAAAAACCACATCAAAAAAGTAAGAAATAATTCCTCACCAAATAAATAACGTAAGTACTTTGAAGTCGGGCGGGTTGTAACAAAAACAACAAAAAATTGTACATGTTTCACGCCCGACTTCAAAGTACTTACGTTATTTATTTGGTGAGGAATTATTTCTTACTTTTTTGATGTGGTTTTTTTTTGAACTTCTATTCTATTGAAGCAACCAAAAAATAACCCCATATTGTTAAAACTGATCCCCTGACTGATGACGCTTAACGTGCGTGGACATTCCCAAGAGCAGGTAACAGGTAACATTAATCACGGTTTAAAGTTACACATAGAGCCTTACGGTACACGCGGGCAACTGCCGTTAGGTCGCACCGAAAAAATAGATTAGGGTGAAATCAGAGCGCGGGAGTGGTTCGTGGGATCCACTACGGACTTTATAAATAAACCTTTATAATATAAGGTAGGATGGTAACATTTCTAATCTTAACTTTCAATTACATAATTTTTTTAACTTGACAATAGATGGTATTTACTTCTTAACCTTTTCAATAGCATAATTCATTCTTAAGTTCGAAGTTTTCTATAATTAATAATGTAAACGAAAGCAGTTAAAAGCGCTCAGCCAAACTAGGACACAATGCGCTATATTTGAATCGCTATAAATAGATCGTGTCACCTGATGCACTAAGAATGAAAAGTGCATACGTAGAAAAGGTGACATGGGACAATAGACGAACGGTATCCAACCAATGTATATATAGCTTATGGTCATGGCGACCATAGTGCGGTAACTGTTCAGTCGGGCGGAAGCTCCGCGACATACATACATGCTCACGCGCATTTCCCTCCACAATAATGTCATCGATATTTTTATATCACGTCCCCAACTTCCTGCAGGTATATTTACTTTCATAGCGTCTTTGAAGGATGTGATTGTAAATGATACATATCTTTAATATATTTTGAAGCGGCTTACGTTTAAAAAATTTGAATGATCATTATTAATTCTTGTTTAATGCATATTTAAACTGATGAGCCTTTTTGAACGGTTCAGGAATGAAAGCTGATTGACAGCTACATGATGCAAATCTTTACACAATACTCGACATGACAAATGAAAATTTAAATTTATTCCAGTTTACGCCTTTCTTCATCATTACATTCAATCCCTTTTCGAAAACGTTTCATCATGTCTTTCATGTTACTAAAACCTTGTACCAAGAATTAATTAAACTATGTATACTACGACGTCTAAATGTTTTATACTGCATAAAAAACCTTTTTCAAAGTTGCTACGAGTAGTTACTACGAGTGCAGTGAAACGTCAGTGGCTGACGTAGTGCACCTACTAATGAGTCAATCGGTAAGGTCACCGCGAGGCACTCGACCAAGAAAAGGGTGTTACATAATGAGTGCGTGCGCCCGCGCCCGGGGCACGGGTACCGTTGCTCCGACAGGTTTCCCCCCTCCCGCCCCACGGAATGCGCGTGCGTTCGCTTGATGCCCATTTACTTTCTATCTATCAAGGACTTTCCTGGACCATCTGATGAAAACAAAGTTATTGAGTTGCATCATCCTACTTTTGAAAAGAAAAACGAAATTGCTAGAAACTATTTAAGTATATATTTTTGTTTATACAAGTGTGTGTGACAATAAGACTACGTATTAATATGCTCAGGTAATAAAGAAAACAAAACCAATCGCTGCCATTTACTTGCGTCACAAATTTTGGACTCGTGAATCTTAACTGTTTTTAATTTTGCATTAAGTAAGACTGACTTTCAACTTTATGTTCTACGCAGTAAATGTTAAAATTGCATAAGCGAAAGCGCCCGTAAGTGGGGCTGAGGCGAGCTCACCGCGGTTCAATGACCGAGTTTTCACGAGTTTGACAGGCTGTTGTTATATCATCGGTCGTTGTCAGTGTCATTGCCGAAACCGCGATACGTATTACGTTCGCTAATTTGCATCTTTTGCGCACCACGTTGGGTTTAGTTTCCTTTGCGCTGTGATGCTTTTTATTTGATTTTTTCAGCTCTATCTAATGTGTGAGCACTATGTAGTGCGAATTCAAATTACAACTATTGTACTTTTTCATTATATGGGAACAAAGAAGGTTCTTCATCATACTTTATATACATGTTTAGTGACGTGGTTTTGTGCATATTTTAGAGGACATTAGATGTGTTTATTTTCCACATTGTTGAAATGAAATAGTAAAGATTTTCCTTGTTCTCAAGAAGAACCGATATATTACAATTATTTGAAGTCTACTTAGTTTTTGTTTGCATAGTTAGAGACAAGTCATACTTTAAGAATTGATTATATTATAAGACTTTTTGTTAGCACCTACTAATTAGAGGTCTGTGAAAAATCATACCAAAAAATACAATAGTTGTTTTCCAACAACAGGTTTAAAACGTATCATTGCTAATTTTGACTGAAAGCCATAAGTGGCAAGATGAGGGGGGATGGGGCATTACGTAAGCCGTGTAGGTAGACCACGCGTGGTGAATCGCCTTGAATTTGAACTCGAAAAGTTCAAGGTTCAGTTTTTGCACGGCTAACAAACAATGGCTCCGTGTGTGTGAGTGATAGATTCGTCTACATATATGCGAGTATATTTGGTAAGTGGTTAACTATCCAAATAACGCAGTATCACATCACGGCTCCTCTGCCTGGAACAATGGCTCAAGATAGACTGGACCTCACCACTGCATTTTTTGCGAACTCTATAAAAAGTCTGACTGCTCCAGAAATTTTAGACTTTTAGAAATAGTTTTTGCATCGAATTATGTATCACGACTAGCACAAGGTTATATTTTACGTAAACAACATAGAATAAAGCGAAATACCAAATATTTTTAATGAATGTTTATACTTAGTGTATTTTCAATATGTACCTACATAAGTCTTATATGATGCAATGGTCTTTACAAATACATATTAGCATTACTGAGTATGATGTTTCAATGTAGGTGGAATATGCATAATAATAGGACTGTATTCTCATGCATATTCTAAATTAGAATTTGAAGAAAATAAAACATGTCAGAAATATTATTTAGATATCCTGAAAATGTTACATTAATTCGAGGTATCACGAGGGTATCACGTATCGTCTAACTAATGCATACATTTGTTAGTGTTAGTAATACATAGTTCTATTGTAGATAAATATTTAAGAATAGTCTGTGGTTTAACGTTGTTACATTAAAATAAAAACTATTTTCAATTAACTTTATATGCATTCTTGTAAAAGAAAACATTCAAATAATTAAGGCTACTTTAAATTTTCAATAATAATTTAATCGTATACTGTTAGTTAGTACGAAAACTGCAATTTGGCAATTATTTCGGTAATTTACAGCTTGCTTAGTTAACTTAATTAGCATGATATGTTAATTAGTATGTTATTGTAAATAAACAAAGACTCATTGTACGTCGTCGTGGTCATGTGAGTGCGACGCGCGTTGATGTCTTTTGCCTGACGGAAGACAAGGACGAAGAAAAGTGTTAGTAAAGTTAAATTTACCAATCGACCAAAGGAAAAAGCTTACCAACCGTTAGCAAGAAGGCAATCCAGGAGCACGGAGACCACGGAAAATCCAATTGTGAAAATCCACGGTAAATGTTAAGTCACTATTAGCTATCACTTATAAATAATCCACTCGGCACCAAATGGTCACTTAAAAATAGTTTGAGAAATTAATTAATAAGTCTTATCTTGAGATCTAAGTTGCTTTCAGTCTAGATAAATGCAGACAGAGTATCGGGGTATTAGAGGGTCATGTTGGAGCCAGGCACACGTCGAGGCGCGCCGACACCTTCAGTTAACTGATAAAATGTGTCTCGGTTCATGGTCGGAGTGTTCCTGAGCGTACCTGCGCGCGCGCTGCTCTTCCGCACTCTCCGGCGGGTGAATGAACTGCTGCGCCGGACAGAGACGACGATATCGTCCATCGCACCACCAATGCCATGGCCGAGGCTGACGGACAATTTTTACTATTTCTATCTCCTTGTGATCTAGAATCAGAAGATTAGATTATTTACAATAAAAATTATTATTGAGGTATTGCCATTTTTTTATTAATAATGGATGTCCTGAATGCCACCTCAAGTGATAAAGGGCAAAACCCCGATTGATGTGATAATATTTGCTCACATAATATACAATGATGCTGATGATAATGAGATGATAAGAAAGGAAAAACAAGTTTCTGTGTGTTTACTCAATTTTAAGATTATAAATAAATAAATAAATAATAATAGTAGTACTTAACTATTTGTTATTGTATCATGATCATAAAAGCCTCTTACAAAAGGTAAGAAATGATTTTCATGCGATGATTTCAATAATAGCTTTTTACACTCAACCTGCAACTACAAGTTAAACTGTTAAACTATAAGTAGAGTTAGATTATAAGTAGTAGTAGTAGTAGTAGTTAGTTTATAAGTAGATTCAATCAAGAAATCAATAATAATAGAGTGATAATAATAGATAGGTGACTACCTTTTTCAGGAATTGAAATGTCAATTGATTTCCGTATTTCCAGTAATTGGCGTGTTCAAAACATTAGTATAAATAAGTTTATGGTTCAAAATAAGCAGATAATAGTACTTTTAGTATTACATTCTTACATAAGCCCAATTTTCCATGCTTAAGGCTCCATGTTGTCAACGGAAAGTATTGCCACAGGAGGAGATTGCAATAAGTTGTTTACTGAACAAAGTAAACTTTATGATGAAAAGTTAAGACTAGCTGCGCCGCGCGATTTTACCCGCGAGTAAAGTTAGAGCGTATTTCAAGTTATTTTAAGTTTTACTTTTTTGCATTTCTAATGCAATTTTTATTATTGCAAATGAAGTATTAGAAACTTATTATAGAAAGAATCAACCCGTCTGACAACTAGCTGCGATGGGACTCGAACCCACGATCTTTCACTGTCCGGCGAATACTCTAACCACTATGCTCTAACAGCGACTCCGTAGCTCAGTGGTTAGAGCATTCGCCCGGACACTGAAAGGTTGTGTGTTCGAGTCCCATCGGGGTTACCAAATGAAACGCATAACATTTATCGCCTTACATGAAACGCATCGTGTCGAAAGGCATAATCATCGAAATGCATAATTCCTATTGGTATAATTTCATAACGCATACTTTGTTTGCCCGAAATTTGCAAGGCATAATCATTGAATGGCATAATTTCAGCAAGCATAACAAACTAAAGTCATAACTTTTCAATGTCATAATACTTTAAATACATCATATTCAAAATGCATGAATTTAACGGGGTAATACGTTTATTTATTTTGAAGTCATATCTGTGAAAATAAAAGAAAATCTTTTCTGGCGCTTCGCCGGCGGCTCGCACGGCGTTTTGGTCACTGTTCTAACCATAAACTTATTTATACTAGGATGGTTCTAACTTAACCTAACCTAAAACGACTGTTAGGATTTCTTGGGTAGCGGGGGGTTGCATTGCACCTCCCCTCCCCATGCTTCTCTGTTTTTTTTCAATTTGTACAAAATTCAAAACTTATTAAGTAAAAAAAAATATTTTTTGAGCCAACAGCTCCCAAATATTTTATTTCTGTACCATTGGATGTCTCTCAAATACCTCCGGGGTTGTTAAAAGGGTATCGAAAATTTTGTTACACTTTGGCTGCGCCGTAGCCAAAATGTAACGAAATTTTCGATTTCGAGATATTCACATTTTTATAAAATTAATGTTTTTAAAAATTAATTAGGTATAAACGAAAAGTAAAAAATTTGCAAAACATACTTGAAGTATAAAATACACGTGATGAGCATGAATACCATTTATTAAGAGACCGTTGCCACAAACTTTTTGACAAGTGTTATCACAACTATATCCAAACCATAGAATTTAATGTTAACGAGAACCCAGAAACATTCTGGAGATACTTTAATAATAACCGCAAGAACCTTATTATGCCTTACGATGTATGCCAAATGAAATTATGAAAATCAATCAATAAGTTGGATTTAAGACGGGTAAATTTTTTATAATACTGCATTTTCAATATTATGAGAGTATTTTGAAATGTCAATAATTTTCACAGAACTGAAAGTTATTGACATTTAGAAACACATAAAATGATGTCCGTCCCTATTTATGTAAACTCTCCCTAACTTAAACTGAGCAATGACAAAAACTCAGAACGTTACAAACATATTTCTCTAAAACATGATTGTTAAACTTTACAGAAGTATATTGTGTCATCGCATCAATTCAATATGCGAAGTAAAATGGGAAAACCACAACAAAACTATCCTGGCAGATGCAGCACTTGGCACCAACTTGCTCTAGTTGACGTAATTTATACAAACTACATTCGCCTGGAGCCTTTTCACCGATCTAACGATAAAGTTAACCAATAGAGAGGAATTTAAAATAGCTAAAATAACGTTACTAACTCAGTATTCCAAAAAAGGTATTTTACAGTTAATGCCGGTGGGACATATGAATAATAAAAAACTACGTTATTAAAAGACCAATAACGGGCAAAATCAAGATGCATCGAAAGATTTGCTCTACCTGCACAGCCTTTTTTTCCAAAAGGGTGCGCATTATAAGGAAGGTGTGTAAAAAATCTAACGGTCCCCATACACCCAAACACACATTGCAGCGACAAAAACACAATGACGAATGCAACTATTACGTTTCCTTTGATGAAAATATGCACATTTGTAGCAGATATGCATCTTATATAACAATGCCTATTTTTTGGTTTCCTTTCAGATGTAGCTCTGTTTTTAATTGTAATCTTCATGAATTTAATTTTTTTTTATAATAAGAATCTAAGTAACGTCAGTTTAAGGAATAAGTTGCGCAAAGTTCTGGATAGATGGATTCTTAAACTATAAACATTTCTTTAAGAACAATTTACATTTCAGAACATTGGGTGGTCTGTATAAAACTTCTTCTTTCCTTTTAAAACTAAAAGCTATTTCTATGAAAGCAAGAAGCGAGTAAAATCGATGACTATAAACTGCAATGACTATGTTAATATTTCTTTAGAGCCCGCATGCTCCTATTATTTGTATAGAAATTGGGTGCTTAGCGACAAGAAAGAGTTTTATTACGCAGTAGCTGAGATAATAAAAGAAAGAGGCAAGCCTTCCTGGACTATTGTTTTTTTATGCACTGGGCAACTCTTGGCGTGGAGAATTTCACCATCAATTTCTCTTTGATTTATGGTGTCGGTAGCTAGTGTATTGTGATGATAATCATTTCGTCCTTCGAATTAATCCTCTTAGGACGATTTGGGATTTTCCTACCGATGATTTTGTTAAAAGATTACATTTGACTGCAAATTTACTTTGTCTCCATCAGATTAGTAGTAAGGTAAGATTTAAAAAATAGTGTCGGTTTTAGCGGTGCCTTGAAAAGAATTATTTAACTTCCACTTGGTAATAGATTCTTATCCTTTGTTCTCTTTTTATGAGCGACGTCTAGCATAAACATGTTATTAAGGGCAAATAAAACAGTCTTAATAACCTATCTTAATATTCTTCGTTTTAAGAGGTACGCCAAAAAAGCATGACCGCCCAAACTGGCGGATAGCGTCGCCCCTCCACAGGACGCGATCAGCCACTTGGGAGCAACGTCCTCGACCTTGAAACTAGATGAACTTACGTAACCGTCGCTTGGGGCAGAGCCTCCACCGAAATATTCCTCGAGTTTTTGCGCAGCAAAGATTATGCCGACGCAAAAACACTCGTTATAACGTCTTAAATTAACGAAAGCAAAAAAGGATTCGCTTCTGGAATCGAATTGCGTTTTGTAATAAAAGCCGCGAACGCTCGACGCTGTCGCACGTCTGCGTACGCGCAAAAAATATGACATCTCTACAAGACTGGTTTCCCTTTGAGGTATCATTAGATTAGAATTATAATGTGGACTAGCCACATCGAGTTGGACTGTTGGTCTTATTTATAAAAATGAATAGTTTTAGATATTCTAATATAGACTTACAGCTCACGTTATTAGGGCTGGAAGTACTGTCGACTCTTAGAATGTAATATAAAACAACACTCTGCAATGTATCTGAACAATTCATGATTATTACTTCGGCTTCACCTAAGCTGGCGATTGTTAATCCATGCGACTGTAATACGGAATCCTCCTAAGCAATTTCATTGTAAAATCTTAGACAAGAAATCTTAGGACTACGAGAATGGCGCATTTCCAATAAACATTATTAGCTTGCTATAATTCCAATTTCAGGAGTTACTGGTTGGCTTTATGGTTTCAACTGCTGTGTTAACACCCTCATTCATTTATCACTTCCTGGTCTCAAGAATTAGAAAACGTTAAGAAGTTCAAATTAAGTCGGGAAACTGAGCAAAACAAGAGCTAATTGAGTAACTTTTTGGCGACATTTAGTCCTTGATGATGATGCGAAACTCATGAAGTATGTACAAAACCCTTATACAAACTTCACTCTATCTTGCTTCTTATGCTTCTCGATATATTTCATTAAAAGTGAAATGATGAGGTTACAGGGTAAAGTACACACAATCAATTAACCCTGAATTATTATCACGTTTTTAAATTTTTTGTTACACTTGTTACTTTTATTGTACTTGAACTGCGAATTTATACTTAAATCAAATATGTAATTGTATAGATAACTAGCTTCCGCCCGCGACTTCGTCCGCGTGGACATTCGAGAAAATACTTAGGGGACCAATAACCAGGATAAAAAATATTCTATGTTTTAATTGCATAAAAATCCGATCAGCCGTTTTTACGTGATTAGGCGGGTCCTCCCTCACCAAGTGAGCAGCCTCGCGCGAGGCACAACGTTTGCCACGTGCGGCGGGCCTCGCACGAGGCTGCTCACTTAGTGAGGGAGGACCCGCCTAATCACGTAAAAACGGCTGATCGGATTTTTATGCAATTAAAACATAGAATATTTTTTATCCTGGTTATTGGTCCCCTAAGTATTTTCTCGAATGTCCACGCGGACGAAGTCGCGGGCGGAAGCTAGTAAATAATAAGTGTCTGTTTCACAATTAAAATGTTATTTCTGAGTAGCTTAGGTACCAAGAACTTTTAGGGCACGTAAGATGATTTAGGTTTCTATACCCTATTTACCCCCTGGGTTTGATTTTCGGAAAACTACGAAATGGGTTGCCTATTTGTTTTAAGAAGTAAGCCTACAAAGTTTCAAGTTGAAATGTCTATTTAACCTCTGATTTTTCATTCAAAATTTCACCCCTATTGCAACCTTTTAGGGGTTGAATCATGTTCAGCGTGTTAAACATCAAAATAAATGCCATTTTTGCAATCGTCATCCCATAAAACCTCAATAACGACATCCATATCGATTTTTAGGTTTATTTATCCCATTTAACCTCTAAGGGGTTGATTTTCGAAAAAATACGAAACATGTTTTTGATTATTTCTTTTATTTTCTGACCATAAGCCTAAATAATAATTTAAATGAAGGAATTTCCAGATATAACATTTCATCCCCCTTTTCACCCCTTCGGGGGTGGAATTATCAAAAACGCTGACACAGGAAGATATTAATTTTCTATTGCCAGCCTAAATACAAAATTTGTAGATCCTAACTTCAAAACTGACGGACTTTTATACACACATATTCATCCCCTATTTTACCCCCTGGGTTTGATTTTGGGAAAATTACGAATTGGGTTGCCTATTTGTTAAAAGAAGTAAGCCTACAAAGTTTCAAGTTGAAATGTCTATTTTACCCCTGATTTTTCATTCAAAATTTCACCCCTATTGCAACCTTTTAGGGGTTGAATCATGTTCAGCGTGTTAAACATCAAAATAAATGCCATTTTTGCAATCGTCATCCCATAAAACCTCAATAACGACATCCATATCGATTTTTAGGTTTATTTATCCCATTTAACCTCTAAGGGGTTGATTTTCGAAAAAATACGAAATATGTGTTTGCTTATTTGTTTTACTTTCCGACCATAAGCCTAAGCCTAAATAATAAATTAAATAAAGGACTTTCTAGATACAACATTTCATCCCCCTTTTCACCCTTTCGGGGGTGGAATTGTCAAAAACGCCGACACAGGTAAATATTAATTTTCAATTGCCAGCCTAAATACAAAATTTGAATATCCTAACTTCAAAACTGACGGACTTTCATACAAACATTTATCCCTTATTTCACCCCGTTAGGGGTGGAATTTTTAAAAATCCTTTCTTAGTGGATGCCTTCACTGTATAACGTATCTATGTGCAAAATTTGAAGTCTCTAGGTTCAGCGGTTTGGGCTGTACGTTGATATCTCAGTCAGTCAGTCAGTCAGTCAGTCAGTCAGTCAGTCAGTCAGTCAGTCAGGACTTTGAATTTTATATATATAGATTAGTAGTATTATGTAATTACTAATAATCTATATTATATCTATAATATAGTATATTTAAATCTCACCAAAATCATCCTATAAAAAAGTGACCAACTCTCGCTGGAACTGCTTATTTCTTTACAAAAAGCGTTGAAATCTCTCAGTAAAGTCAAGCCAACTCTAATGCTCCTATCTGCGATTTCTTTATTGATATAGTTACGTTTTATTTTTATGTGACATTCTACATGTTGGTTAGTTTGGTGGGCACAAGTCAACGACCAAGTCACATAAAATTAAAACGTAACTATATCAAAAAAGAAATCGCAGATAGGAACATTAGAGTTGGCTTGACTTTACTGAGAGATTTCAACGCTTTTTGTAAAGAAATAAGCAGCTCCAGCGAGAGTTGGCCAGTTTTTTATAGGATGATTTTGGTGAGATTTCATATCTTTTTGCTAGGTATTACACATAAGTAATAAATACAGGTATACTGATTTATTTACTGCAAATGTAACTTTGTAATCCTATATATTTATATAGGATAATTATATATTTATATAGGATTACAAAGTTATTTATGCAGTTGGTGTAACCAGAAATTAGCCTAGTTTTTATAGTTTTCCCTTTATGTGGCCATTAAACCCTAACTCTGTACCAAATTTCAGCTCTCTGAGTTTATGGGAAGTACTAGTTCTATTTTGATGATCATGAGTGAGTGTCATAAATGCGAAACTTTGCTTTCGCTTAACTTCGGAACTAAATGAACTAAATTTGGATTTTAAGTATGTAATTATAGCTTACTGGATGACGAAAATTTTTGCGTTCTGAGGTTCTCAAATAGGGGCCTGAAAATGCGGCGAAATGGTTCCAGTAAAGGATGGTACGGCAGTGTTTGCTTCGCGCTCGACTTGGCGGGGGCACTGCCGTGCCCCCAGATGTGTGGTACTCGTATTTCAAGCAAATGCATATGAAATTAAAAAAAATACTTTAAGTTTTGATTTAATTCAGTTTGATTAATCTGATTATTTGGTTTTTGGAATTTATAAAACACTAGCTGACCCGACAGACATTGTCCTGTCCTAAATATACTTAAACTGAAATCGAAGTGGTATATTAAAAAAAATATACTAAAAAACATAGTGTTTAATCTTCTGATACTTTGAATTTCTTCGTTAATTTGCATATTTGCATGCGTTTATGTCGCTTCTGATGTAATAATATTTTCGACCATGTCATCTTTAAATTGTTTAAAAATTCAATCGGTTGATGGGGTAGTTTTCGAGATATGAGCGATAAAAGTTAGTATGAAAATCGTTACGAATCGCCTCAATAGGGGATTTTTGGGAGGGAGGAGGCCCTCCTCCTCCCTCCCAAAAATACCCCCTGAAAGGGGAGGTGACCCTCCTCTTCTAACCCCACCTACCAGAGTTGCGTAGTTTTAGAGTTATGAGCGATAGAAGTTTAGTATGAAAATCGCTGCCGCTTATTAGTTTCCGAGATAATCGACTTTCAAAATTCGCTCGAGAGTACGCATAAAGTCGTTTCTGGCGCTTCGCCGGCCGCTACCGCGGCGCGCTCGCTTCGCTCGCTCGGCTCGCGCGCTGGGTTCATGTCAACCTAACACGCTCGTCGCTACGCTCCTCGCACCTACCACGTGACCTACGGTCTATGGTTTCTAAGTCCCAGCCTCATAGTGCCCCCTTCGGTGCAGAATGAAAATTACCACGATGAAAATAATAGTCTCTACACACGTTCCGACCCGATAGCCGATTTGGTCTGCTCCCAACGCAAAAAATCGCAAAAATCTGCTATTGCGGAACACCTTATCCACTCGGGGCCAAATCACTGGATTGAGTTTTAGCTGAGCTGGTCAGGTTCAAAAACCGAATGACGATCTCTGATTGGTGCAAATGGCCCGTCGCTGTCATATCGCGCACTCGCGCCAAATTTAAAAGAGGCTATTTTCACGATATTAGAATTATGATGTATCATTTTACATGCTAAGTTATAATATATGATGTTGCTTAGTAAAGCTTTAAATTACAGTATTTGAGGAACTTGTTTCGATGCTGTAAAACTTAAAATAATGTTAAGTTACAAAATCCGTGGCCAAGTTAGTAAATTACGTGTCAAGTTATTATTCAGAAGGACAAGTTAAAATAATTGTTGATCTTTACTTGCCGCTTTGTTTAAAATATTTAGTGGGCGTTGTAAAAAAGATGAATTGTTTATTAGGGGCTAATATATTTTCCCGTGGCTTGGTTATATAAAAAAAAATTTAATCACGTGGCCAAATAAAAATTCTGTGGCTGTACTTATTATTTCCCAATATAAAACATTAAAAGAAAAAAAGGTAATAGTAAAAAAACACCAGCCCTGCAAGTGACGTCCCTCCAATAGGGGATTTTTGGGAGGGAGACGTGACAAGCCCTCCACGTCACCTGCTTTTATTATATAAAGCTCAGGTTCGACCCCACCTTGAGTACTGCTCGCACTTATGGGCGGGAGCTCCTGAATACCAGCTCCTTCCACTTGACTCCATTCAGCGCCGTGCGGTTCGTATTGTCGACGATCCGAGACTCACGGACGGTTTAGAACCACTAAGTCACCGCAGAGATGTAAGCTCTCTGTGTGTGTTCTACCGTCTATAGAATGGGGAATGTTCTGAGGAGCTTTTTGAACTGGTGCCACCGTCACACTTCCGCCACCGCACCGCACGCCAAGTGAGTAGAACTCATCCTAAACACCCCCACATTCTTGACACCTGGAAATCAACAACTGTTCGGGCATCACGTTCGTTCCTACCTCGAACTTGTAAGATGTGGAATGAGCTTCCTCCAGAGGTGTTCCCTTTGTGCTATGACATGGAGTTCTTCAAAAAGCGTGTAAATAGGACCCTTAAACACAAAGGCTGGCAACGCATATGCAACCCTTCTGGTGTTGTAGATGTCCATGGGCGACGATGACTACTTCCCATCACGTGGCTCGTCTGCTCGTTTGCCCCTTTTTAACAAAAAAAAAAAAAAGTGACTTGTATAAGTATTAGTTTCTGCAGGGCTAGTGGTTTTTACTATCATAATGGATGTAAAGTAAAGACCATAAGATGTCCTAGTGCATCGGTGGAAAATACTTGTAGGTAACCTGGAACTGGCTGTCCTTGTTTTCGTTGTTGATGAATATTTATTTGACAATTAATACCAGGGTACAGTGCCACAATCTTTTTTGTTCTGGTGGCCAAAATCTGAACAAACGTGTTTTTTTTTAAATGTCTTTTTGCTGTCAAGTTGATGTCCGACCATAGCGCTGCTTGCGGCTGGAAGGTCTTATTAGGGCTCGTTCAAGGAGAGGCGGGGCGTCAAATGGCGCGGCGCGCAGTGCGGCCAAATTATGCTATCATTGCGCGCTCCCGACAGAAGTCTAATCAAATAAGTCAATGTCACGCAACCAACAGATGCACAATTCGCCTCCGCCTCTCTTTGAACGAGCCCTTAGAAGTCAGGGCCGGTTAAATTGCTACAAAAAATAGAATAAAGTATATAACGCCGCTGTCACCGGAACATAAAAGATTGTGCCACTGTAGAGTACGCGGCATAGTCAAAAATAAGCCTTACTCCCATGTCATAATTGAGTTCCAGAAATAGACACGCGCCAAGTTATGTGGCTCGTACTCTGTCCGAGATTTGCAGCGCTCATTCTGTCAATCGCACCAACTCTCAAACGTCTGTTTAGTCAGTTACGTCAATCGCCATTACGATTAAATTAGAAAACAAATATTACCTAAAGCGCGAAGGAGGTTACATTAGAAAAGTTATTATGATCGTGAAGTTTTCTTTATAATTTTCCACGCAACTTTGTTATATTTTTCATTCATACGAACCTTTTCCTAACAGTAACAAACACATCAAAAGACACATAGCGAAATCGGTCCAGCCAAAGCCATCTTCGATCTCACTCGTTGCAGTAGGAGCGCAAGCAGCCGAGAAATAATAGCGGGCCATGTTCCAGCCGATCACGCATGATGCCGTGACCAAGGGAAATTGTTATATCGGTTCCATTTTTAGGGTTTCCGCACCAAAATGGTAAAAAGAAACCCTTATGGTGAAACTCAGTCTGTCTGTCACAACTGGACATCTCGAGAACTACTAATGCTAAATTTGGAATAGTTTTAAATGACGTTTTCCCAACTAATTTGCAAATAAGACAGAAATAAAAATATTTATACTTTTTTTGCAACAGAGGTTGAAAGGGGGTCTTAAAAAATCGAAGTAGGGCTACTAGGACATATATACTGCTTGAGAATTAAAAAGAACAGGTTACAGTTAATGGCGGCACAGCTCTATTTCTTGGTAGTGCAATGGGTACTAAAAAATACCCATTACACTACCGGTGGTGCAAGCCGGTGGTGCTATGGGCCCAAAAGGGAAAATTCTGAGATTATTTTATGTGATAGAAGTTTATGTAAAGATTACAGGAAAAATAAAACGACGTCTTTAAATAGTAAACTTTTTCAGAAATCATCAACAAAAATTATATTTTCATCCCATCGATTCGAAAAGCGATGATTGTTTATCTAATAACAGGGACCAAAACTATTCATTGTTTACCTGTTATGACAAGAAGGTATAAATGAGATTTGAATTTTGAACAGCTTTATAACAGGGTCCAAAACAATGAGATTTGAATTTAGAACATAATTAAAGAAGCACTGGTTGGAGTGTAGCAAATGGTGTACAGTACTTAAAAAAAAAACCAACTGATTTTGTATGGGGCCGGGACTTTTTTCGGGACCGAGAAATTTTCAAAAACGGAATTTTATAAAATTGAAAATATCTCGTAAACGGTGAGTCGTAGCTAAAATCTAACAAAATTTTCAACTCCCCTACGGTATGCTCAAAAATACTTATAAGGAATCTGATGGACATTTTTTTTTATATAATTTTTTTTATTCCAATACTCAATTTTTTTTTTCTTGCCCTACTAGCGCTATGATGTACCCGAAACACAAAGAAAGGTAGGGAGTTTGAGTTGTCTTTACTGCTTTTCTTATAGAGGGGGATGAAAAGCAGAGTGTATTACTCGGCCGCAAAATTATTTTCACCTCGGGCGGCGTATATTGAATCCCTCGCTGCGTTCAGGATTCTACTTTAGAATCCGTCGCTGCGCTCGAGATTCTACTCTAGAATCCTTCACTGCGCTCTGGATTCAAAATAGCGCCCTCGCCGTAAATATATTATTTTGCTCCCTTGTAATACAATCTACTATAGTTCCACTATCGGTCAAAAGCTAGCGTTGACCTAAAACTGCAATATTCTACACCGCAAATGCTCTGACGAATCTAGCCTCGCCGATGAAAACATTTTCACGTTATATTTATTTAAATATATGATGGTACGAAACCCTCGGTGCGCGAGTCCGACTCGCTCTTGACCGGTTTTTATTAATTAATGAGATGTGTCAGCATTTTGTTGATTGATTTTGTCTTAGTTAAGACTACTACTGCAAGTTGCTGATTTTCAAAACCTTGACACGAATCTTATGGAAAATCAGCTGTAGGTATAATTTATAAAACATTTTGTAACTCTCAAACATTGTTTTATTGGCTCCATTGTTAATTAATAAGATGTGTCAGTATTTTTTAATTGATCTTATCTTAGTCTTGGTCTTGACTGAAAGTTGCTGATTTTCAATAAGGCGAAGCGACATTATAAAGGCTATGTTGTAGGTTGCTATGTGAGTTTGAACATTGCTATATGTTACTTATGCCCGAATACTCGAACGCTACTTATCTTTGGGAGCGTCTCAAACTACGCCCTGTCACTTTAAATGTCAAACGTATGAAAGAGATGCCATGATGTTTGAGACGCTCCCACAGATGATTTGCGTTCGAGAATTCGGGCGTTAAAGCTCACATAGCAATATACTGCAAATTGTATGCAATCCCTTGCCTCGTGTAATTCAACCCTAATTTTGAAAATCAGCTGTTGGTATAATTTATCTTTAAAATATTTTATAGCTCGTAAATGTTGTTTTATCATTTCCATTGTTAATTAATAAAAGGTGTCAGTATTTTTCCATTGATTTATCTGTCTTCACTGAAAGTTGCTGATTTTTCACGTAAAACAAAAAAAAAAACGAATACGATTTTTTTTTGTTTCACGTAAAACAAAAAAAATACGAATTCTGAGTAGATAAACTGCCTGCCTGCCCAGGGTAAGTATACCCTGGTAAGTATACAGAAAAAACCAGAATAAAATCTTTTAGCACGACTATGTTTGAAACAAAACTCGACAATGATAGATTCTCAAAGGAAATTGCTGGTGGCTAAAACTCGACAATAATGATTCAAGATTCAAATTTGTTTATTCAATTTAGATTGTTATCTATATATATAAAAATGAATCCCTATTACCCTTGGTCACGACATCACGCGTGAACGGCTGGACCGATTTGACTAATTTTGGTCTTGAAATGATCGTGGGAGTCCAAGGAAGGATATAGGGGTAGGGTAGGGTAGGGTAGGGGTAGGGTAGGGGTAGGGTAGGGGTAGGTTAGGGGTGTGGTAGGGTAGGGGTAGGGTAGGGGTAGGGTAGGGGTAGGGTAGGGGTAGGGTAGGGGTAGGGTAGAGGTAGGGTAGGGTAGGGGTAGGGTAGAGATAGGGTAGGGTAGAGTAGGGGTAGGGTAGGTGTAGGGTAGGGTAGGGGTAGGGTAGGGGTAGGGTAGGGGTAGGGTAGGGGTAGGGTAGGGGTAGGGTAGGGGTAGGGTAGGGGTAGGGTAGGGGTAGGTTAGGGTAGGGGTAGGGTAGGGGTAGAGTAGGGGTAGGGGTAGCGTAGGGGTAGGGTAGGGTAGGGGTAAGGTAGGGGTAGAGAACGGGTAGGGTAGGGTGGAGTAGGGGGTAGGGCCACGGGAACGAAGTCGCGCTGGGTCAGCTAGTTTACAATACTTGTGAACGTCATAGAAGCTACGCCATCGGTTCGCAAACCCTACAGCGGGAGGCCTTGGAGAAGAACCGGCAAGAAACTCCAAGGGTTGTTTTTTCTCCCTGTTTTATTTCATACAGAGTCGTCAAATTGAAAAATGACCTTAACATGGTATGACTAAGGTCAGTTTCCATCACAATTACACAATGGGTTATGATAAATACAGTTAAGTATAGGCGAACTAATGATCATAGCGGTGAACAATTTTCAATTACATAAGAATTCTAAAGCTTTAATATTAGTTAAAAACAAAAGACAATCTTCTATATATATATAATTCAAAGTCCTGACTGACTGACTGACTGACTGACTGACTGACTGACTGACTGACTGAGATATCAACGTACAGCCCAAACCGCTGAACCTAGAGACTTCAAATTTTGCACATAGATACGTTATACAGTGAAGGCATCCACTAAGAAAGGATTTTTAAAAATTCCACCCCTAACGGGGTGAAATAAGGGATAAATGTTTGTATGAAAGTCCGTCAGTTTTGAAGTTAGGATATTCAAATTTTGTATTTAGGCTGGCAATTGAAAATTAATATTTACCTGTGTCGGCGTTTTTGACAATTCCACCCCCGAAAGGGTGAAAAGGGGGATGAAATGTTGTATCTAGAAAGTCCTTTATTTAATTTATTATTTAGGCTTAGGCTTATGGTGGGCTTATGAGGGTGGCATTTCCTAAGGAAAAACCCTCGTTAAAAAATAAGGATTAAAAAAAAAAAAAAAAAACTTGAAACTTTGTAGGCTTACTTCTTAAAACAAATAGGCAACCCATTTCGTAGTTTTCCGAAAATCAAACCCAGGGGGTAAATAGGGTATAGAAACCTAAATCATCTTACGTGCCCTAAAAGTTCTTGGTACCTAAGCTACTCAGAAATAACATTTTAATTGTGAAACAGACACTTATTATTTACTAGCTTCCGCCCGCGACTTCGTCCGCGTGGACATTCGAGAAAATACTTAGGGGACCAATAACCAGGATAAAAAATATTCTATGTTTTAATTGCATAAAAATCCGATCAGCCGTTTTTACGTGATTAGGCGGGTCCTCCCTCACTAAGTGAGCAGCCTCGTGCGAGGCCCGCCGCACGTGGCAAACGTTGTGCCTCGCGCGAGGCTGCTCACTTGGTGAGGGAGGACCCGCCTAATCACGTAAAAACGGCTGATCGGATTTTTATGCAATTAAAACATAGAATATTTTTTATCCTGGTTATTGGTCCCCTAAGTATTTTCTCGAATGTCCACGCGGACGAAGTCGCGGGCGGAAGCTAGTTCTACTATATACTGCAAGTTGCGCCATATATGTTTCAAATGTAATTCTTAATAAAATGAATAAAAACAAAAGAAAACACATTTTAATGCAAGCAGATAAGAGCAGACCCATTCCCACTGGCAGCACCCGTTCACGAGCATGACGCATGAACCAGCCATCGCTTCGCTCAACCATATTTTAGGGAACGTAACGACCCGCAGCACTCGCCACCACCGTAGAAATGTTTTAGTGAGCATGACATACTCAAACTGCCTACCTTAAATGACCGAATTAAAAGCTTAACTAATATACACGCTAATAATATAAAATATAGGACACGACTCACAATATCATACTAGGAACATTTGTTACGAGTGTTACGACCAAGGTGTTTTGTCGTTCAAATAATCATTTACAGAGTAATAGCCTTTTTTGAGGAGGCCACTCTTTATATGATTCTTAAACTCTAGATATGGTAAATCCAAAATATCACTTGGGATTTTGTTATATATGTGTATACCTTGACCAACGAAAGATCCGTGCACCTTTTCTAAACAGTACCGAGGCATTACGAGCTTGTTTCTTTTTCTAGTATTACGATTGTGTAAATCACCATTTTTGTTGGTATACAAGTTAATATTGCGACGTACAAAAAGAATGCAATTTAATAAAAAATATTTAGTTTAAAAAACTATAAAAACACACTTTTATAGGAACAGACTAAAAGTACAAAATAACCGTCTATTCAGTAACTGAAATTAAAAAGCTTGGTGCACGTTGTCAATATTAAGTACTTGAATGCATGCTTTGCAAAGGGCGCACCACGCTTTTTAATTTCAGTTACTGAATAGACGGTTATTTTGTACTTTTAGTCTGTTCCTATAAAAGTGTGTTTTATAGTTTTTTAAACTACATTATATTTTTTACTTTTTAGTTTAACAAATGGCAAGCTTTGGATGGGGATGGTAATCGATTTCACAGTCCATTCATGTGTCTGCCCATCCCATAAACATTATAACTCAAAGGCGTGATTGTATGTATTTAGTTTTACAAATTCAAGTGGAGTCTATTAGTTACGAGATGCGCGAGCCGAACCCTTACTTCCCTGCTCCATCATCAGACCCTCACCACCAAGTGTAGCGAATAGGTCTCATCAGAACGAAACAAATGAGCCCAAACTCGAGGGGTTTCCTAGTGGTCTTAAGGAGTGCGACTGACTTCCTCCCTGCTCCATCATCCGACCCTCACCACCAAGTGTAGCGAATAGGTCTCATCAGAACGAAACAAATGAGCCCATCTCGAGGTGTTTCCTGGTGGTCATTAAGGAGTGCCACTGACCTTCTCCTTCCTCCATCATCAGACCCTCACCACCAAGTGTAGCGAATAGGTCACATCAGAACGAAACAAATGAGCCAGAACTCGAAGGGTTTCCTATTGGCCATTAAGGAGTGCCACTGGCTTCCTCCCAGCTTCATCATCAGACCCTTGCCACCAAGTGTAGCGAATAGGTCTCGTCTGAACTAAACAAATGAGCCCAAACTCGAAGAGTTTTCTAGACGTCATTAAGGAGTTTCACTGGGTCCTCCCAGCTCCATCATCAGACCCTCACCACCAAGTGTAAGGAATAGGTCTTATCAAAACGAAACAAATGAGCACAAACTCGAGGTGTTTCCTATTGGTCATTAAGAAGTGTCACTGGCTTCTTTCCTGCTCCATCATCAGACCCTCACCACCAAGTGTAGCGAATAGGTCACATCAGAACGAAACAAATGAGCCAGAACTCAAAGGGTGTCCTATTGGCCATTAAGGAGTGCCACTGGCTTCCTCCCAGCTTCATCATCAGACCCTCGCCACCAAGTGTAGCGAATAGGTCTCGTCTGAACAAAACAAATGAGCCCAAACCCGAGGAGTTTTCTAGACGTCATTAAGGAGTTTCACTGGGTCCTCCCAGCTCCATCATCAGACCCTCACCATCAAGTGTAACGAATAGGTCTTATCAAAACGAAACAAATGAGCACAAACTCGAGGTGTTTCCTATTGGTCATTAAGAAGTGTCACTGGCTTCTTTCCTGCTCCATCATCAGACCCTCACCACCAAGTGTAGCGAATAGGTCTCATCAGAACGAAACAAATGAGCCAGAACTCGAGGTGTTTCTTATTGGTCATTAAGGAGTGCCACTGGCTTCTTCCCTGCTCCATCATCAGACCCTCACCACCAAGTGCAGCTCATAAATCTCGTCAGAACGAAACAACGGAGCCTAAACTCAAGAGGTTTCCTAATGGTCATTAAGAAGTGCCACTGGCTTCCTCCCTGCTCCATCATCAGACCCTCACCATTAAATGTAGCGAATAGGTCTCATCAGAACAAAACAAATGAGCCTTAACTCGAGGGGTTTCCTAGCAGCCATTGAAGAGTTCTATTGCCCACCTCTTGACTCCATCATCAGATCAGCTCGATGGTAGCAAATTATTGTATTGTCATCGGATTCATATAGACTTGAAAAGTTTCAAATCAAAACGACAATTAAAAGTAGGTTAAAATTTAATTCCAAGATTTTCTTACATTGTGACTTAGTTACAAGTGAAGCTAATAAAAGTGTGGTAATAAATTGAGATGCAGCTGTCAGTATACCTATTTCCTTGAACTTGTCTCTAAGCGAAGTTTTGGAGCCTAGTTTATAGATGGCCCTGATTGCTCGTTTTTGCAAGATGAATATAGCATTAATGCCAGCCTCTAATCCCCACAAAAGAATGCCATATGATATGATGCTATGGAAATAACTAAAGTATACAGTTCTAGCAGTATCAACATCTGGTAGCTGTCGTACTTTTCTAATAGCGTAGGAAGCAGAACTAAGCTTACCAGCTAATGATGCGATATGCGCATGCCATTGAAGTTTCGAGTCTAAAGTTACACCCAGAAAGATCGTTGATTGTACTAAATCCAGTTTTTCGTTGTTGATTACAATTTCTACAGGTACCGTCTGTACATTTGCAGAGAAAAAAGTACGCACTTTGTTTTCTTTGCATTAAGCTGCAAATAGTTAGAATTAAAGCAACCGAGTACTTGTGACAGTGCTTTGTTTACATCGTCAAAATTGGTTTTGTTTCTGTCTATGTTAAATATTAAAGAAGTATCATCTGCAAACAACACAATATCACAGAAGTTTTTGGCATAGAATGGCAAATCATTAATATAAACCAAAAATAGAAAAGGGCCTAAAATAGAGCCTTGAGGTATGCCTAGTTTAATCTGAGAGCCGTTTGATTTCACTCCATTAATGTCAACTGTCTGAGTTCTAGAACTGAGATACGACAGTATTAGTTTCTGGGCATTATTTTTTACACCGTAATGATTTAGCTTCAACAGCAGCGTCCGGTGATCAACACAATCAAAAGCCTTGGATAAGTCGCAAAATATTCCAAGAGTATTTTGCGACTTTTCCCAGGCATCAAACACATGCTTTAAAAGTGCAACCCCAGCATCCGTGGTTGACTGACCCTTCATAAATCCGAATTGTTTGCTATGCATGAGATTGTTTAATGAGAAATGAGACAATAATTGCTCTAGTATTATTTTTTCAAGTATTTTGCTTAAGGCGGGCAATATTGATATTGTTCTATAATTGCTTGGGTCTTCCTTGTTTCCTGATTTAAATAAAGGTATCACTTTGCTACATTAAATCAGGAAAAATTCCTTGAGCGATACACTGATTAAATATAATAGCAAGATAAGGGGCAATATCATGAATAATGTTTTTAAGTACAGTAACACAATGAAATCCCATACAACTTAGTTGCGTCACCATCGGAGCAGCGCGGCAACCTCGACTTTGTTCAAAAAAGGTTGTCAAAATAATGACCATATTTCAAGCATTTTTGAGTAAAAACTTAAATATTGTTTTATCGGTTCCATTTTTAGGGTTTCCGTACCAAAATGGTAAAAGAAACCCTTATGGTGAGACTCAGTCTGTCTGTCACAACTGGACATCTCGAGAACTACTAATGCTATCAACTTGAAATTTGGAATAGTTTTAGATTACATTTGCCCAATTGTTTTGCAAATAAGAGAGCATTTATAGTAGATTGTACAACAAGTGCATAAAACGTACCATTTTACCCGAGACATAAATATCCATCCGAGCCGTAGGCGAGGGTGGATAGTCAATTCGAGGGTAAAATGGGTTTTATCTACGAGTTTTACACTCTGCTTTTCACTTCGAGTATGAGGAAAATAAATAACAATATTACAAAAAAGAAAAAATAAAGACTTCGCCATATTGGCGGGAAGACTTTCTTTTTTTTTATACGTAGCAGTGGCAGCACAGTGACTTTAGCATAGATCGTAGTCCATAATGCTCTTGAAATACTTATTACTTACAAAACTCATTAATTTTGCCTAGTTTTATTAATTTAGTAAGTAATTTAACATGGATTGTGTACAAAACTAAAGAAACAATGAAATAACAAGTTTATTAAACGAAGTTTTATTGCGTGTGTGACTGTTTACCTGACGACCTTTGTCTTAGAGTCTGAGACTTAGACGAATATTTTACTTTATGCACTAGAGCATAAAAAGCGATTTTATGCAGCCTATACGCAACATAAACACGAACTTTACGAGCATGAGATGTGAAAAAGTATTTATATATTTTTTGCAACAGAGACAGCTGTCAAGAGGGCCTTAAAAATTAGAAGTGAGGCTACTAGGGTATATGGGGTATCAAATGAAAGAACGCTGCTTGCACATACTCAAGCATTTTTTTTTCTTAAGCCGTATAGTTTTCAACATATAATGAAAAATGAAAAAAAATAGCGTTTATCGTTTTATCGTTTCCATTGTTAATTAATAGAGGTGTTGGTATTTTTCAATTAATTTTATCTTAGTCTTAACTGAAAGTTACCTACTAATTTTCAATAAGGTAATACGACAAATTGAATTGAAAAATTCTGCATACGCACTTAGAAATTGAAACGTCTGCGGCTACCCACCGTCATGGGCTACCCGACTTTCCCCTAATATTTTGTAAAAAACTTTAGGTATAAAACAAATGACTACGCTATAGCAATCAATATAATTTTCTGTCAATACCTACAAAGAAAAAAAAAAACAAAGTAGAATTCAGAAGGAGCTCGTTGTTCTCCGTAATTAAGTAGCTCTCGTATAGATGAAATCGACTAGCTCATAAAAAAGACCCAAAGAGCTAGTCGCTTCGAGTATTTATCTGCAAATCAATTTTATTCTCCAGTAATGAAATAGTGAAGCTCAGCGTTGTGCGATGATGTCATAACTAAGACAGCCACAAAAAACCTATTGTGTACTGTCGTGAGACTAGGAGTCGACGAGCGTTGAACTCTTTTGGGCATCTAAAGTCAATGCCTGCTGTTAGCCAATTTATATGAGTGTAACCACTCGAATCTGTGGAGGCTGTGGTACAGGTTTTGTCGTTGAACTTGAGTATCTTGCGACTAGACGCATAGAGCTCGCGGCAACAATTATTATTTTAGCAGAATAGATCGACGATATTTACCTCCGTTTCTTGTTTTTAGACAATCGTTGGTACTTTAAAGCAAACAATAAAATAACGCTACCATGATCTTTGTTAAGTTTTTAATGAGTTGGTAAAATTAATTTTATGCTACTAATCCTACTAATATTATAAATGTGAAAGTTTAGATGTTTGGATGTTTGGATGTTTGTTACTCAATCACGCCAAAACGGCTGAACGGATTTGGCTGAAATTTGGAACACAGATACTTTGTAGCCTGGAGAGGAACATAGGCTTTTATCCCGGAAAAATGTCACATTCCCGCGGGATAACGTCGTGTAGTCCATGCGGGCGAAGCCGCGGGCGGAAAGCTAGTAAGTAATATAGCTTACGTTCTTTTGGAAGAATAACGTGAGTGTGATCTTCTCGGACTTTTTTTGTTAAATTAACGTTTTCATAAGAGTAGTTATTTGTAACTGAATTTTCATAATACACTTATCTAATGACAAAAGTGTCTTGATAATGTATGTTTCGCCTGTAAAAGTCACAATCACAGTTTTACTCCATCGACCCAACTGAATTTAAAACATTTGCTTAGGCATTATTATCTTTATTATTACGTTGGGTTCTGTTGAGAGTTCATGCTATAATACTTTTATACGTCGTCGTGTATTCGTTTTCTTTCAAATGTGTCTATTTCCAAAATCTATTCCCCGTAATCTTTTTGGCTCCAACACTTAACCGTGTAGCCTTTTAAAAAGATATTAGTTAATTTTGTGTTTGGCTTTATGACCTTCAAGAATATTCAAGTTAGGTGGTTATCAAAGCGAATTAAATATTATTTTTACCCGACTGCAACAGAGGGTTTATGTTTTTCGAGAGTATGTATGTATGAATGAACGTAGATTTCTATGTTCCTGTTATATATGTTAATTGTTGTTGTTAGATTCGTCTTGATAACGCGCGTGACACAGAGTACATTGAAAAACGAAACGGCAGATTTTAGATGGCATATTGAAATATCAAATGAAAAACAAAAAACCCGACTGCAAAAAATTTACCACTAAAAAGGGAAAAACATATTTTTTTTAAATAATTTAATATTAATTAAGATGTACTATGAAAATTATTTCAGTGTGAATTATTTCAATATTTAACGTTTGACTCTTCTGAAAACACGGGAGCGCGAACACTCGCTAGACACTCCAAAAGCTGACGCGAAACAGGCTTGGTAAATATTGTGTCGTCTGTTTGCTTCATCTGAGTAAAACTAAGGAAGGAAAAGGCAATGTTAAAAGCTGGCTGTTTCACTTAAATTAGGAGCTTTTTTACGAATGCTAATGTTACTTTCTTTATTTCTTATTCATTGTTTAATTGTATTCATAGCATTGTATTATCTTTTTAAATCCAAAAAGCTAAAGAATTTCTTTTCTCGATGATTTACAAAATTCAAACTCTTTAAAATGCGCGAGTTCAATGAAAATTTGTTATTTGAGTTTTCTTTATTTTTTACTACAACACACTTGTTATTGTATTTTCATATCTGGGCCTGTAGCCAAAGTAACATCGTTATGTGGCGAAACGACAAATATATTCGCTATCGTCTTTATGCTCCAATCAACTTGCGGCAAGACCACGTGATTTAGCCCAGCTTATACCAATCCGCCAATCCTATACCTTGAATTTCTTTCGAAATTCGTTATCGTTTTTGAATTGTTACTTTGGCTAAGGCCCCTGATCTGATATTCTGAAAGTAACTCATAACTTGCCTAAAATGCGGGTTGAAAGTAGTATGTTGCGGCCCTAGGCCCGTAATAAAATTTAAAAAGTAATATCTCCTATTAATATCAAAAGGTCATGTCAAAATCTGTAAGTATCTCTTTGGACATTTATTTACCAAAGGTATGCAGGCAAAGGCACAGAAGCCTATACAGCCTGTTTTGCTATTATATAAAATAATTAATATCGTAAAATTATTAATTTAATATCTAAAACATTGTTTAAAAATAGTTTGTATTAAAAAAAAATGCGTTTTTAGAAACAGATTAAACCAAATTAGTTATTTGTAACCTTCGATCAACAATAACACCTAGTTCTAGATATGTACATAGTTGGAGTGACAGATATGGCCGAGCGTTATACGCCCACTTGAGAGTATAATTATAAGTTTATTTTGACAGTGTCAATAATAATAATAGTCCTAGCGGTACGCCAAAAAAATGCTGCAAATGGTGTTAAAGGCATGAAAATCGGAACGATTGATCTTTAGGCCATAAGAATCAATTTGACCCGTAGCACGAAAAAAGAGAGGAGTTATGACGTAATCTTTTATATAGAAATTTTTTTTTTGTTGTTCTGAAACCTATCATGTGAGCTATCTATGAAAGGGCTTACAAAAATGTATCACATCATTATATTCCGTTCACTTGTTTTAAATTAAAATAATAATCATTTTCAAAACATACCAAGTTTGGGCTCCTCCAGGTATGATACGGTTGAATCATTATTTGAAAAATATACCTTAAATGATAGGTAATAGCCTCATACCCAACCACAAGAAAGCTATTTTAAAAATATTTACATTTAGAATATTATTATAAGTTTAAAAATTTTCAATATGTGATAATATCTCAATTCGTAATGTGAAATTTTTTTTTTTTTTCAATTTTTTTAAGACTATATTAACAATAATATTGATATTTAATGGAAAAACTTTAAATAACCTTTTTTTCGATTAAAAAATGATGAAATTTGAAAAAAGATCACCCGACTATAAACGCTCCACGATTAGCTGTGACGTCATAATGTTTAAACTATTTTCCAACAGTACCACAGAGTTTACGTGGTAAACCATGGTCCTTTTTAAAATAGCTCTTATTTTTTTAATAGGTTTATATTTTAGGCTTTAGCTTCTTTTATTAAATATTAGTCACCATCACATACATTGTTAAAATACCAAATTATAGTAGCTCGTTATGAAAAAGAAAATATTGAAAAGTTCGTTTTCAATATTTACCCGACCGAGGATCGTACCCGGGACCTCTAGAGATAGCGGCATCTTGAAAACCGGTGCGTACACAACTCGGCCACGGAGGTCGTCAAATGTCGTCAATGTTAAAAAATAAAAATCCAAGATGGCGGCCAACTTTTTTTATGTGGGCCAATTTTGATGAAACTCGTTTTTTAGTACTATTTTGACAAGAAAACTGTAACGCAATGTTAAAAAAAACCAAGATGGCGGCCAACTTTTTTGTTTGTGGGCTGATTTTGCTGAAACTCGGTTTTTGGTACTATTTTGACAGGAAAAGAGTAACGCAATGTTAAAATAATTAAAAATCCAAGATGGCGGCCAACTTTTTTGTTTGTGGGGCGATTTTGATGAAACTCGATTTCTAGTACTATTTTGACAAGAAAACAACAACGCACTGTTAAAAATATAAAAAAATCCAAGATGGCGGCCAACGTTTTTGTTTGCATTTTTCCACATTGTGTTGCTGTTTTCTTGTCAAAATGGTACTAGAAATCGAGTTTCATCAAAATCGGCCCACAAACAAAAAAATTTGGCCGCCATCTTGGATTTTTTAATATTTTTAACATTGCGTTGCTGTTTTCCTGTCAAAATAGTAGCAATAACCGAGTTTCATCAAAATCGGCCCACAAACAAAAAAGTTGGCCGCCATCTCGATGTTTTATTTTTTTAACATTGCGTTGCTGTTTTCTTGTCAAAATAGTACTAGAAATCGAGTTTCATCAAAATCGGCCCACAAACAAAAAAGTTGGCCGCCATCTTGGATTTTTTAATATTTTTAACATTGCGTTGTTGTTTTCTTGTCAAAATAGTACTAGAAATCGAGTTTCATCAAAATCGGCCCACAAACAAAAAAGTTGGCCGCCATCTCGATATTTTATTTTTTTAACATTGCGTTGCTGTCTTCTTGTCAAAATAGTACTAGAAATCGAGTTGTATCAAAATCGGCCCACAAACAAAAAAGTTGGCCGCCATCTTGGATTTTTTATCATTTTTATTAACCGTATCAAAATCGGTTCAGCCAAACGTGAGATAATCACGGACAAATATAGGTACTTACATACATACAGGGTCAATTTTTGAACACCATCCAAATTTTTAAGCTCGTCTCAGAATCGGCAAGTGAACAACTTTCTTCTAGAAACTTGGGTCGAAATACGACAAAAATTTTTGGACTTCATACTAAATCGATCGTGTAATCAGTCTGATTTGTGTGAAAAGTCAAAAAAATTATGTCATATTTCGCCCCATGTTTCTAGGAGAAAGTTGTTCACTTACAGATTCTGAGACGATCTTAAAAATTTGGATGGTGTTCAAAAATTAACCCTGTATACGGATCAAACTGAGAACCTCCTTTTTTAAAGTCGGTTTATATACTAAAACCTTCTCCTAAATGTAACAAATACTTTCCTGAAAACCGCATCAAAATCGGTTCGGCCAAACGCGAGATAATCGCCGACAAACATACATACATACATACATACAATACAGATCAAATTGAGAACTTACTTTTTTTGAAGTCGGTTAAAAACCACTACCTAAACTTGAATTTTTTTTTTCTAGTAAGGCTGCATAAAATGGATTTTATGCTCTTGTGCATAAAGTAACTTCTTTTGAGACTACACAATACACCTTCATTTACGTGATATTATTTTTATGAAATATAGGTTATATCTTAATTTAATTACGACATATGAATTACTATCTAAATACATAATAAGGATTAATTATTAATTAATGTACATTTACTTAAAAAAATAAAACGCAAAAATTTTAAATAACTTGGCATTACGGCTCAGACCATTAGTCGAACGTCACATAGTGGAAAATTAAAAAAAAAAGGGTGGCGGGAAGCTAATTAGTTAGTCAAACAAAACTAGAAACTACATAAGTAGCTAAATTTGTTGTTTTGCGGTAGAAAATTCAATAAGTTATATGACAATGTCTTCGAGTAGATAGTGACGAACAAATAATGATTTCGCCTGAGACTTTAATGGAAAGAAGTGCGAAAAATGTATTTGAACAGATATTGCCGTCTAAATTGAAGAAAATCTATCTCAGCACTTAACTACGAAAGGGGTGCGTATTGAATGATATAATTTCATTTGGTATAATTTCATTTCAATAACGTTCATATGACATAATAAACGTTTGTCATAACAACACTTCAAGTAATTTCATTTTACATAATGCTTATTTCATATAATCATCATTTTATATAATATCATTTAACACAACGCTCATTTTATATAAAAATATTTTGTATAAAACTCATTTGCTATAACGGTCATTTGATATAATTTTATTTCATATAATCATCAATTTAGTCAATTAAATGTATAGTGTAGGCAAAGGAGCAGGGGGCATAGGGGGGTACAGTGCGCTCGAAAGGGGGGCTCGGGGGGCAAAGCCCCCTGCCATAAAAAGCCACAACGGTGACAAAACAATTTATAATAGGTTAGGTTAGAACTGTGAACAAAACAAAGCGCGAGCCGAACGAGCGAAGCGAGCGTGCCGCGGCAGCGGCCGGCGAAGCGCCAGAAATAGTTATTCGTTGATTATACTAAATGAACGTTATATGAAATGATGTTATGTTATATAACCATTATGTGTTTTAAATATTATACAATGTAAGTGTTATAGTAAATGTTTATTATATGAAACGTTTTTATATCAAATGATCATTATGCGGTTTAAAATTATATATTTTGAATTTATATCATTCGTTGGTTATACAAAATGAACGTTATATGAAATGATTTTATGTAATGTGTTGTTATATTTTGTGTGTATTATACGAAATGTTGTTATATCATATATTACACACCCCTACGAAAGTTTTATGATTTGGAAGAACCAAAAAAAAAACGTAAACACGTTTGCGGAGTGTGTTTTGTTAAGCTATTTTGACGAATTGTTGAAATTAAAATTAAATAAAGTTTCTTGTATATGCTTAATCCTTGTTTTATTTCCTTGCAATCGAAGTGAAAAGCAGAGTGTATTTGGAGTCCAGTTAAAAAATATTGACTGAGCTCTACTTATTTCATTTATACACTAGGATAAATAATAATTACCTACTTACCTAATAAAAATGTGTTATGAACATACATTATAACTCAATGGTTATGAAATACTTACATCGAAATGATCTTCACAACAAAGAAATTCGATTTTGTTTTGGGGTTATGACGGTTCACTGCTTGGAACCATTTGTTCCGACGTTCTTGGTCTTGGGGAACATTTAAAAACATTTTTTGTCTAGTTCTTTTTGTAGTATTTGTACACATGGGTACGAAACAAGAACGATAACTTTTTAGGTTCGACATTTCAATAGGTATGTATTTGAGTATAGAATAACGAACACTGTACTTATGTCAAACATCATTGACTTATGTCAGTTTAAACTGCAATAAGTGAAAGTTAACATTATGACGTCACACGCGCTCGTGTTTGTTCGGGAGCTGTTTTGGTGTGTCTTCGGTTCTGGATTCAAAAACTAATTTTTCTTTTGATATAACTTTTGAATTATTGCAAGAAAAATAAAAATAAAAATACTTTGTTAGAAAACTTATATATGATCTTTCGATTTATCGCAAGAAAAAAAAAATTCACATCCCTAATTAGTTGAAACATGTATGAAAAGTTTAATTTTAGACACTGAGGATGATAAATACTAATGCTAGAGGAGTTTTCAATCATTTTATCACTGAGAAGACGCCCGCTGACATTTGTCTCCACGAGGAGATCGAGGAGTTTAAGATAGAACCTGTCGAGACTTCCACTCCTAAGATCGATGACTGAAAGGTAGGTGGATAATAAAATGATTGAAAACTCCTCTCGCATTAGTATTTATCATCCTCAGTGTCTAAAATTTAAATTTTATACATGATCCAACTAATTGTGAATTTATCACATTTTGTAATTTTTTAAAATCATAAAAAATACTTAATGCAAATATTTTCACAATTGCTTTCTTGGGGTTGGATATGAGGCTATTACCTATCATTTAAGGTATATTTTTCAAATAATGATTGAACCGTAGGTATCATATCTGGAGGAGCCCAAACTTGGTATGTTTTGAAAATGATTGTTATTTTAATTTAAAACAAGTGACTGAAATATAATGATGTGATATTTTTGAATTGGCTTAGTAAGCCCTTTCATCAGATACCTTACACGACAGGTTACAGAACAATTTTTTTTATTACCATACAAATAAAAGATGACGTCATAACTTTTCTCCTTTTTCGTTTTTTCTTCGTGTTACGGGTCAAATTGATTTTTTTGTCCTAAAGATCAATCGTTCCGATTTTCATGCCTTTAACACCATTTGCAGCATCTTACTGAATTTCGGGGTGTACCGCTAGGACTATAAGGTATTTCAAACTTGGAGCGCTTCCTGTCATTTATAATGTAAGATCGTAACATTCGTAACCTTTTTTCTCCGTCTAGAAAAAAGTCAGTCGTGCCATATAGTTTTGATTTAGTTCGTGAGCCTCCATCTAGTACTATTGTTGATCGAAGTTTGTAACATAAAATATCAGGCTATTAATTTCATGGATGTACGGGTCAAACACCAAACAAGGCTGTATGGATTTAGTTTCCCTTGCCTTCCCTAAAATAGAGAAACGAAGACGAAAAGAGAATAAGTATGATCGCCCGGTGCGGTATAGGGGTGGTCAGGCTAAATGACGTCACACGGTAATAAGCCGATTGCCAGCGAACAAAGTCTTTTAAGCAAATTCATTTTTACAATAACTTTGTAAATACTAATTGTATCAAAGTGAAATAAAAACCATTGGTTTTGGAATAACGGCTTTTATACTGGTATATGATAAAATTTTTTATTTTTTTATTTTTCCCATGTCCATTGCAAAGTAAATGAAAATGGAACGTTCTATCTAAACAATACACTGTGTTGCACATGCCAACTTACACAGCCTCATACCATACCAGTAAATCCTAGTTACCGAGCAGTATGATGTAAAAGAATGAAAATGGTGGCATTTCATTTTAGTTCAAGCTATGCAAACTTTTTTTTCATTTAATGATTAGAAAACTTTTTACTGTAAAAAACAATGAAAATGGCCGCTAATTTTAATGTAATCATTCGAATTAAATGTTTGTTCACTTGCGACAACTGTACTAAAATTTAAAATAAGTACATAATTATTACAAGTTTTTGCTAGTTACAAGTGTTATTTCATCATTTCAAGTACTTCTACCAATATGTTTTATTTACCTCGCATGAATGATGTAAAGTAGAATGCTTACCTCGGTTGTAAGTAGCTATTACATCCTCGAACTATATTAAATATATAATAATATATTAAATATATCTAAATATCTCGGATGCACTCGATCCATTAGCGCCCTTTGCGAGCTGCGCTCGCACGGGCGCCAAATTGGATCTTGTTCTGTAATAGCTCGCTAGTTGAGTCACTCCTTGTTATTTGCACTATCATTTCACAATGATTTGTCGAAATTATATATAAGATTTATCATATTTTATGCACTAACAATGCTATCTGTAATTATCGGAAAAAATTATATAGAAAAAAATCATGAGTAGCCTTCAGGTGGGATTTGAACCCGCGCCCCCGGGAATCCGGCCCGATGCTCTGACCAACTTAGCTACCGAAAGGCTTGCAAGATTCGTCGAATTTATCTATCACTTATCATCATTACAAAATTATATTACAAAAATTAACAAAGCCTACCGCATAAATTTAAGACTTAAATAATCTAAACTATATACGTTTAAATGTATTGTAGTGACTTGTAGATCGTTTTTTAATAAAGTATCAGTTATATTATCTAAGAATTCAGTACCTATATCTTCCAAATGAAATAATAATTGTCGATGATATGTACGTATGTACACAAAAAGTTATTTCAGCGTGAATCCTTCAAAACTGAATGTTGACTCAACTGAAAACATCGGAGTGCGAAGACTCGTTAAACATCATCTCTATAACTTCGATTTTGTTTTTTTTTATATCTCTAAAAATGAGCATTTACCGTCAACCTATAACCATTAGTTAGCAATAAACCACGCAATAATAATAAACAGTCATTATACAATTTGTACAACGTCGGTTTCCAGGTAGGTGTAATCATAGATAATAATAAAGGGCAACTACCTCGAGGTCAATGCCAAAAACCATTAACAAGCAGACCTTGGCACCTTGGGCCGCCCCTTTCGTTAATATTGCTTATAATTTTATAACCAACATCATGAACGTAATAAAACTGCCCAATAAGTAATTTTACTAGTTTAAAAAATTGTGTATTTGTAGTTAGTAAGAAAAAAAAATAAAAATTATTATGTTAGAAATATTATTGTATTTTCTTACATAATAAAGTTGTGTAAATAATATAGTATATACCTATTCATCACATTAAACCTTATAAAACGTTTATTTATCTTTACATCATACTGCTCGGTAACTAAGATTTACTAGTGTGGTGTAGTTTTTTTAACCGACTTCAAAAAAGGAGGAGGTTATCAATTCGACAGTATCTTTTTTTATGTGTGTTACCTCAGAACTTTTTAGTTTATGAACCGATTTCGATAATTCTTGGTGACGCTTCTCGTGTGATTCCATTCAATTTTTATCAAGAACTGACGAGAAGTTCTGGAGTTATCCTGAATAACGCGTATTTAGACTATAGTTTGCTTATTTAGACGATTTCTTATTTTCATCAAAGTGGGGATCATTTTCATTCATTCGATCAAAATTATTATTTTTTTCGAAAGTTTATATTTCTTACGTGATCTTATTTTCACTAAGTCAGGATCAGGAGATGAAATGCCAGGAAAATCGAGAGGAATTCTCAAATATAGGCAAGCCTTATGCGTTCCATTTATTTTTGAAGTTAGTCAAGTATTTGCATCTGGTAGTCATCATCTCATAGTGATGAGCTGGTGATGGAAGCTACAACTCCTTAACGGTTAGGAGCTGGAGAATAATTCTTTAAGTATAGGTTATTAAGGTGAGCTGATGATGAGAGGTGAATAAATATTATTTTTTGTATGTTCCGTAGGACCTTGAACTCATTACGTTCCAGCGAGTCGCGAACCCAGTCGAAATGTTCCGATTTGGTACCATCGAGAAAATTCCCAGTCAGTCACTTTACGGCGATAATGACTTGCTCTCCATACCAATACAGTAACGTACACGTAGACAAATGCTGCAAGCAAATACCGACGAATAGGGGCGTCTGGGAAATTTCTCGATCGATATCGATATCTATATTATCGATAATCTAACTTCCTGCCAAATTACATCTTCATTAATCCAGCAGTTTTCGAGATGTCGTGATGAGTGAGTGAGTGACCTTTCGCTTTTATATTAATAGAAGACAACCTTCCTTAAGGTGCTATACTCGTACATCTTTAAGCTTTATCTGGGGTCTTGGGGGACATCACATGTACCAGAGTTTAGAGTATTGTATGAATAGAAAATACTTCTCACGTTGAACAACTTCTCCTAAGACGCTATATTTGTACTCTTATAGTTTAGCTGGGCTGCTAGGGTTCCACATCAGGTGTACTAGACCTTCGGTATTTTTACGTCAATAGAAAATGTTCATCACGTTAAAAAACTTTTCTTAAGGCGCTATGTTTGTATCTCTTATAGTTTCACCTAGCTGCTAGGGTTCCACATCAGGTGTACCAGACCTTCCAAATTTGTAAGTCAATAGAAAATACTCATCACGTTTATCAATTTTCCTTAAGACGGTATTTTTATATCTCTCATAGTTTGGCTGGACTGCTATAGTACCACATCAGGTATTTCGATCTTTGAAATTAATTATAGCCTATATGATGGTGAGAACCAATAGCTATATAACAAAAAGCTTAATCAAAATCCGCTCAGTAGTTTTTGCGTGAAACGCGGACAATTTTTGGACGATGTCCATATCAGCCATTTTAACTGGATGTGACAACTAGTAGTAAACTTGGGCCTCTGGCTTTCCCTATGGATGATTGAAAAGATCGACCCATACACCATACGGGCACAATGCGGACGAGGTGTTAATGACTGCATATCCATCAGCTAAACGTACCCTCAGAAGCGTGGAGAAGCTCCAGATTATGAATTTTTAAACACCCGTTTCATGGACTACCATTGCAAATTAAATAAATAAAAAATAAATTCAGCCTGGGTCGTCACACTGCAGGGCAAAGGCCTCTCCACCTTCCTTCCATTTCTCGCGGTTTATTGCAAATTGCTTGACGATAATGGAACGGTGGCATTACATGCTAAACACTATCCGGCGCTTTTCATTCTAATCTATTATCTTATCTAAGGCCTCATTTCCACCTGCAAGTAAGCCTTCTGCGATAAATGTCCGACAGTCTGTCAGATAGCAGTTTACACTTGCAAGTTGCTATCTGACAGACTGTCGGACATTTATCGCAGAAGACTTACTTGCAGGTGGAAATGAGGCCTTAGTACCTATATAAATCAGTGAACTCTGCAAATAATATCGTATACAGGATAATTTTTTTATCAGTGCACAAATTTTTAGGATCGACTCAGAATCGGTAAGTGAACAACGTTCTCTTAGAAACATAGGTTGAAATACGACAAAAATTTTTGGACTTCCCATACTAAATCGATCACGTGATCAGTCCGATTTGTATGAAGAGTCAAAAAATTTTTGTCATATTTCGACCTATGTTTTTAGGAGAAAGTTGTTCACTTACCGATTCTGAGTCAATCCTAAAAATTTGTGCACTGATAAAAAAATTATCCTGTATAATAATTATAACTAAATATAAGGCAAAATTATAAAAAAAACCCACTCTGGATTTAAAAACGTCAAATACAAAAAAGGAAAATAAAAACTAAAAAAGAAATATGACTGAAAAATTGAAAATGAAGTATTTAGAAAAAAAAGACCCATCTTAAACTATTTTCAAGAATGAAAATTGCATTGTGAATGCAAAAATGTAAATTTTTTAATAAGAAACATGACTGTTGAAATTAGTTAAGCTTTAAAAAAGAGTTAAATATTTTTTACGAAAATCCCCCGTAAAAAGTGATGTAGGTAGGTACTACACATATTTTTTTCCACCTATTCATAAATAACAAACCTAAAAAAAATCCGTCGGGGCTGCCATTACCTGCCCCGAAAAGAACTACTTATACAATTTTGCAGTTGTGATTAATTAGAATTTTAATTGGAATAAAACAGAGCGATGGCAAACGCAGCCCCCGACGGATTTTTGTTAGGTTTGTTATTTATGAATAGGTCGATAAAATATGTATAGTACCTATGTCGCAGCCAACTGGTTGAATCCGCCATTCAATTAAACGCCTAGGCCGATCATTTTTTCCGTAAGCTATTTTATCTTCCCATTTATGTTGACGGAGTCACAAAAAAAAAACCACGAAATTTAAGCCTTCAATTTCTAACCTGTGATAGGTTAGAAATTGGATAGGTAGAACACGTGGACACACACACACAGGACTTCCAAGGGTTACGTCATGTTGCCACACTTAACCATCCGCCGGTTTTTACCATCCGCCTGCGACACCTACATCACTTTTAGTCGGGAGATTTTTTAAAAAATATTTAAATCTTTTTTAAAAGCCCAAATAATTTCAACATTCAAGTTTGTTTTTCAAAATTTTTAGGATTCCTTTTTTTGTAAGTATATGACGTTTTTAAATCCGGAGTGGGTTTAAAAAGAAATGTTTTTATTTTAATATTTTTGGAGATAAAGTTACCACAGAATACGTTATGTCACCATTTTTGTTTTATTTGTGTGTAGAAATTGTTCATCTATGTATTATGTAATATGTCGTATTAAATGTAAAATACCGCATCGGAATCGTTTGAATAGTTTCTGAGAAGCCCTCAAGCGCCAACCATCCTGACTGCTGCATGGCTACCTGGTGATCCTGCAAATCCTCCTCTAAAATATAGTCTCAAATGATACCTACCTGTTGAATGCAAAAAGAGGCATCGAAATCGGTTTATTACTTTTAAGTACTCTTCAAGTGCCAACTTATCTGGTTGCTGCTGCGCCAGGGGGTGGTCCACCAGGGGGTCGTCTACTACCATGAAACATGTCTAAGAACTTGCTCCGAAATGAGAACTTTTGAATGCAAAAAACCGCACCGAAATTTTAGTAGTTTTTGGGAACTTTTCAAGTGCCGACTTATCTAGTTGCTGCTGCACCCCCTGGCGGTCTACTACCATAAAACATGTCTAAGAACCTGCTCGGAAATGGAACCTTTTAAATGGAAAAAACGCATCGAATTCAGCCCAGTCGTTTCCGAGGAAAATAGTAACAGACATACAACCTCTAACATACAAACACACAAACAACCTCTATCCCCAAACGCATATACCGCCTACCTCCATTCCGTTCAGTCCGTCTCGTGGGTAAAAAAGCTTTTTGCGCACATTACAAATGAACGTAGTAATACCGCAATTGCAACAGTTAGTACAATTTTGATGATAAATGCTTTTCGTCACACCCTGTATCAGATCCTGCCTAGATAATTGTTTTCTTTTACCGTTTTTACTGTTGTTTTTGATAATCATCACCTACCGTACCTTAACAATAAGAGTGTTGAATGTTTTGGAATATTTATTGAATTCTAGCTAACAACAACTGTAGGTTAAAAACTATCGCTACGGTAAGCGAATAGTAAACTATGATACCGTCGTCATCGTTCACAAGCTGTCATAGTGCTGCTGTCAAATATGTATTTAATTTCAGTTCCATAAACGACCGCAAGAGGTGCTGCTCTGGTTTTCATACAAAATAATACGATCACGGTAACGGTTACCATAACGACAGGTTCTCGTGCTACAGTTTGTTTGACAGAGTCGAACACGCGACTTTTGTGTGTGCGCTATCTGAGATACCAAGGCGTTTAAAGCCTAAAATATCTTGATATTTATGCACAATATTAATTATTCTACAAACATAATATAATATTTTATGCACCTATTATTAACGATCGTAAGAAACGACAAAGGGATTCGCAGTCAAGTGACATTTTTAAAAGAAAAATAACACCAGTTTGGCTTTAAAATTTACAGGGTGGAAAATAAAAAGTGAATAAACGGGGAGAAGTTTACAAAAAAAAAACACGTTTCTTAGTTTAGATTAAGATTACTCATTATTTACTGTTTTTCAAGTTCATACTGTCATCATAACTTGTTAAACTATCTATATATATAAAATTCAAAGTCCTGACTGTGACTGACTGACTGACTGAGATATCAACGCAACAGCCCAAGCCACTGAACCTAGAGACTTGAAATTTTGCACATAGATACCTTATAAAGTGTAGGCATCCACTAAGAAAGGATTTTTGGAAATTCCACCCCTAAGGTGGTAAAATAGGGGATGAGTGTTTGTATGAAAATCCGTCAGTTTTGAAGTTAGGATCTACATACAGGCTGACAATTGAAAATTAATATTTACCTGTGTCAGCGTTTTTGACAATTCCACCCCCGAAGGGATGAAAAGGGGGATGAAATGTTGTATCTGGAAAGTCCTTCATTAAATGTTCTATTTAGGCTTATGGTTGGAAAGTAAAACAAATAAGCAAACACATACTATTTCGTATTTTTTTGAAATTCAACCCCTTAGAATTAAATGGGATAAATAAACCTAAAAATCGATATGGATGTCGCTATTCAGGTTTTATGGGATGACGATTGCAAAAATGGCATTTATTTTGATGTTTTGAGGGGTTGAACATAATTCAACCCCTAAAAGGTTGAAATAGGGGTGAAATTTTGAATGAAAAATCGGGAGCTTAAATAGACATTTTAACTTGAAACTTTGTAGGCGTACTTCTAAAATCAAATAACCCAACCCATTTCGTAATTTTCCGAAAATCCAACCCAGGGGGTAAATAGGGTATATAAACCTAAATCATCTTAAGTAGGTACCTAAAAGTTCTTGGTACTTAACAAGTTCTTGGTACCTATGCTACTCAGAACTAACTTTTTGATTGTGAAGCGGACACTTATTATTTACTAGCTTCCGCCCGCGACTTCGTCCGCGTGGACATTCGAGAAAATCCTTAGGGGAGCAATAACCAGGATAAAAAGTATTCTACGTTTTAATTTCATAAAAATCCGATCAGCCGTTTTTACGTAATTAGGCGGGTCCTCACCAAGCGAGCAGCCTCGTGCGAGGCCCGCCGCAAGTAGCAAACGTTCTGCCTCTGAAAAAAATAATAAGAATTTTTAATTCAAAGTACGAAAATGCGTGACTTTTTAGTAAAAGTCACGCATCTTATCTTGGTACTTACTAAACTGTTTGAAGTCGGTGTCAAGTCTAATAGGTATTTAAGGTAAATTCGTCCTACACCTCACGCTTGGGACGGGGTTTTTTTTAATGTTTCAGTATAATTCGTTCTTATTCTTTTTGGCTTGGCACCCACTTCAAACAGTTTAGTAAGTACCAAGATAAGTTAGAAAAAGTCACGCATTTTCGTCCTTTGAATTAAAAATTCTAATTAGTTTTTTCGTTCTTTAAGGCGATGAATCCCGACAGAAATAGGCACGCTAACGCTTGCTCGGCCGCGCGCGATACACTTCACGCGGACGCAGCGGCAGCCGGCAGTGAACTGTGAACTCGCGAGCGCCCCGCGAATCGAAAATCACTTAAAACTCAATTAAAAATTAAATAATAAAAATTTTACACTTATGACGGCCGGAATCCCTCGGCTAATCAAAGACAATTATTTTAGTATATTTTTCATTAACTAAAACCAAGTATACTGCAAGTAATACGATATTTAGATTACGATTAGACGGATGTTTGGGATTTTATTTGACACAGTAAAATATCACCAATAAAAAAAATACGGCCGGAAGCACTAGATAAATAACTGTAAAATAACATATATTTTTTCCAAGTTTTAAATACTTATGATTTTCGAGTAATCCATAATTTAAAATACCCTATTTTGGGGAATGCCCGCCTTAATGTTTGTAAATTTTGTTTGAAGATTCTATTTGAAGGCGGTTACATTTTTTTTAAAACGTTTTTATAGAATTAAATTTTGTCCTGGCCCCATACAAACTACAAAATCCTGCACACTCTTTGCTTCACTCCATCAAAAAACAGTGCTTTAATGAAAAACAGTGCAATAATGAGATTTCATTTGACATTTCTGCACTGTTTTGGTTCTAAGCAAAAAAGACGTACCTACTTTGCAATTGGTTTTGTAGGCGCGTGTATGACGCGCATTTTGTACCATTGTAAAACTTTGATACTTCTTGGTTAGCAAGAAATCGTATTAATTTAGTGCCCTCGCGCGAGCTCGATCACTAACATAATACTCGTGTATTAATAAACTTAATTTTCGCTCGATGCAACAATCTACTATTATTCACCAAAGAAGTTTTGAACACTGCCTGCCACAAAGGTCACTTATTTATAATATTAGTAATCCAAAGCGGCTAAAACATCAGTGATTACTACTTACTCTTTGGAAGCGATCATGGAATGAATGTCAGTTTTGTTATTACGTACGTCAGTTAAACGATTTTCCATCCAATCCCGCGGGATTGCGATATTTTCTGAGAAAAAAAGTAGCCTATGTCACTCTCCAGCTCCCAAACTATCCCTATACCAAAAATCACGGCGATCCGTTGCACTGTTTTGATGTGAAAGACGGACAAACAAACACACTTTCACATTTAATTTTACTATACTAGTTTGGAGGGTTACGATATTTTCTGGGGAAAAATAGTCGCCTATATCACTCTCCAGCTCCCAAACTATCCCTATACCAAAAATCACGGCGATCCGTTGCTCCGTTTTGATGTGAAAGACGGACAAACAAACAAACAAACACACTTTCACATTTATAATATTAGTTTGGACAATTTTCTCACGGTAATATTTAAGGAAAAATCGTTTAGAATAGGTAGGTAGGTACTTGAGTTACTTTTGTTAAGACTTCGTGACTCTTTCCGGAGTCAAAGCCCTGTTGGCAATGCGGGCGCAACAAACATTGTTATTTAACACTTTTTGAACATATTTCGCAAAGATGTAGGTAAGTTTTTTTAATTCTAATTTTATTAATCGGAAAGTATTTCTGTATGTTTGTTTATATGTTACGCTTGAACCACTGTTTGTTTAAAGTATTCGCTACAGTGATACAAGTTTAAAGCATGAAAATACAACCGCCTCTCTGGTCTAGTGGTTAAGGCAATCGATTTCAGACCCAGAGGTCCGGGGTTCAATTCCCAGTGGGGGTACATATTGTATTCGGTTTGGTTGGTGGTAGGACTTGTTCTTAGTCGGCCTGGCTAGCTACCACCATCTTATCTAAGTCTGACGCCATAACAATGATGTTTTCAGCACTATTGTGTTCCGGTAGTTAGAGATAAGATAGCCAGTTCCTCAGTGACTAAGGATGCCGGGAGTAGTGCGCTTCTACTTTCAAACTTATCCACACCACTTAACATCAGATGTGATGAAGGCTAAGTGCTACACCGATTAAAAAAAGTACCAACATACGCACAAATTATGTTTATTGAGTCGGGTACCGTAGATCATTTTTGCTCTTGAATAATTCAATTCCATTGAACGTCATTAATTTGAATTCTAGTTATTCGAAACTAGCCGTCCGCCCGCGGCTTCGCCTGCGTGTACTACACGACGTTGTCCTACGGGAATGTAAAAATACTATTCAGGGATAAAAAGTAGCCTATTTCACTTTCCATCTCCCAAACTATGCCCATACCGAAAATCATTTCTATCCGTTGCTCCGTTTTGACGTGAAAGACCGACGAAAATACAAACACGCATTATTTGTATTTGTATTTGTACATATTATATAACAGTATGGATGTAACAACTTACTAGAGATGCAAGTTATTTGTCTTTTTGGAAATCAGAAAGGGAAAGCAGAATAGATTTAAAAGTAGCCGTGAACTTTTTCTAGTTGTAAAAACTAGAAAGACCTCAGTATGTATTTTCTTTCATCCCCTTTTTCACCTCTACAACAATTATATTTATTACAAAAATAACATTATCCACCTTTATACCAAACATTTATCAAAATCAGCTACAGCTTGACTTCATACAGCTGTGGCGCTTTTTAAAGTAAAAGAATATCTGATGTTTTAGGTTGGCAGTTTAAAAATTTGCAAAAACTTTATACATATTTATTTAACAAAAAGGATCTAAGTAGAACAATTTTGTAACTATGAAAGGAAAACAAAAAGTTTAGGATAAAACAGTTACTTAAGTGAATTCCCTTTCCTTCCAAAATAGTGTCAATATGAATTAATATTGAAACTGTTAATGATGTTTGAATCAAAGTAGGCATAGTTGCGTAGGAGGTCCTTAATAGTGTTACTGGAGTTGAAAGCCCACCTCCACGTATTATTTAACTACAAAACTGTTTCATATTCTTCGTTAGTTAGTACAGCAAGGAAAAACGCAATGTAATATTGGAACAAGTCTTCGAATGTGAGGAAGCATTTGAGACACTTTCCACTTTTTATGATTATTTTCTATTTTGCAGTAAAAAAACTATTGCACTAAATAGTTATGAGTAAACTCATATTTTTGTGCTATTTTTTTTCTTGACTGTCATTAGTCAAGTAAATATCGAGAAAATATAGAGTGAGTTTGCCTAGTTTTCTATGGAACGAAGTGCAGAGTGGCTTCGAAGCAGCGAGTCAAGGTAAGTGTGTCGACGGCCGGCTATGACCCACTGCGTCCCCACCCTGCGTTCTGCAACCGCGAAAGTTCAACGAACCCCAGCAGAATTCTTACAGGCATATGCGACTGTTACATTACCGGAAGGCAGCTGCAATCACCGACATCGCGGCGGCAACGACCGCTCCCGACATAATGCCGTATGATTCTTTTCGCGGTCTATCATCTACTCGTACGTAGGCGGCGATAGTCCATTGACAAATGCTTAACACTATGTTATTGGGATGACAACCCATTCAGGCTAAGACAATGGTAGCAATTTCGTCTGATGTCATTTTGTACAAATAACTTTTTGTACCTCCCTAGTGAGCGAATGTCTACAATGATGTTCTCAAATAATTTATGTAAATTATACGTTATTTCATTTATTTAGGTAGGACAGCATTAACAAAACCATTTATAAGAACAATTGAAGTTCAATAATCTTTAAGATTCAAGATATTACTAGAAATAGTTTAGATTAAAGTAGAAAACAAACAACAATTACAATCACTAAGTATGCGTAAACCAGTTGCAATATTTACTCAGATTCTTGGTAAACTGAGCGCGGTAAACAGTGAGTAAGAGTGACGGAAAAGAAAGGGGTTTAACCGAAACACACGCAGAATTATGTTAATTCTGTTTATTATGTCACCACGACCGACGAGTTTCGTGAATCATGCGGCCGGCCGGCGAGCGCCGCACCGTTAGTACTTTCTAATAGGGCATGAACTTACCAGAACTATGGTCGAATTACGTATGCAGTTTCAGAGAAGCATAAGCCTTTTATGGTATCAATTAGACGTTTGCCATAGATGCTAATTTGCAACTGTATTTTACTGAAGCCTTCTTGAACTTAATATCATATTTTTTGGGATTTTTGGCATTTCACATTTAATATCAGAGTTCTATTTTTAACGAAATTTATAAATTGTATTGAGTTGGTAGAATCTGAGTAAGACCGCCATAAAATCATTCGAAAGTGACACATTTAATACATAGTGATAAAGTACAACATTAGTATTATAGAAGAATATCTATTAATAATAATAATATGTGTGTCTAACTAACTAATTATACTAATGTACGAAATTTGCAATGAGCATCACATACCCATTTAGATTTCGTAACTTTAATATGCTAACTTTTTAGAGGCAGTGTAACAGTAAGTTAGTCTATCAAATATTAAGTTGCAGTTCAAAAAAACTATTATACAAAATGTCCACAAAACAAACGATTTAAAATAGTATATTACATTAGTGCATATTATAAAACTATATCAGGTAACATGTATACGAGAGAGCGCGGGTTGCGCGCGCGCCGTTACGATCGGGGCCGTTGAACGCGCTGGCCTTATTCCGGCGAACTATCGCAAGCGAGAAACTTAGCGTACTTTCATTGTCACCCCGTACGCACGCCGGCAAAGCCTTATTAGTCTCTCGGAGATCTTTAAGCTTTTTGCGACAGCTGGAGGTGATGAGGACCCACTTGGGTCTTATAACAGTTTGACTATTGGGACAATATTTCATTACGGGGAAGTATCACGAGCGAGAAACGTAGCGAACTTTCATTGTCACCCCGTACGCACGCCACCGAAGCCTTATTAGTCTCTCGGAGATCTCTCAGCTTTTTGCTGACAGTTGGAGGTGGTCTCACTTGGGTCTTAACATACTTGAACGTATGTGACAGATTTCAATTGTTTATTTGAAATTTTGCCATGTATGAGTTTGACCCCTAGTATAAATAAGTTTATGGTTCGACCAAGCTGAATGATGAAATGAAAGGATTTGAAGTGTGGATCTGGGTGCTTACCATCAACTCTTATTGCGGTTTTGTTTAGGACCTAAACTGATCTGCTTCGCTTATTCGTACCACGACAGCTTAATATCAATGACAGCGATTCAGTGATCGATCAATGACATTTCACAGCCGCTAAGCTGTCAGGAACTCTTATTTGACTTATAACCCGGTCGATTTAACATGTCACCTGCAGGTTATACCCGTCCCACTTACTCTCCAGGCATGACAAAATCGAGTGAAAGAGACGGGTAGAAGAAAAAGGACACAAATCGTTCGGTCATTAACATTTAGCAATTCATTTGCGATCCAGCTTTTAGAAGGTCAGAGTACCAAAGAAAGCAATTCATTTTAGGAACCTATTCTGCATCGCGCTATTTTTGAATCGCTGTCTTAAAGTTGATGGTAGGCACCCTGTTAATTTTAGATATTTAAGCACGAGAAACGTAGCGTACTTTCATTGTCACCCCGTGCGCACGCCGGCCGCCCCTGAAGCCTTATTAATATCTCGGAGATCTCTCATCTTTTTGCGGCAGCCAAAGGGGATGTGGTCTCAGTCTCACTTGAGTCTTGTCGCAGTTCGAGTTACCCGAATTGGTCCAGCCGTTTTCGAGTTTAGCGCTTAGCAACATTCATTTTTATTTATATAGACGATATAATTGTGAAATATAAATTGCATTGTTAATGCTAAAATGTAAAAAATACCTTAAAATAGCAATTATGTCATTTTAATCGATTATCAAATATCTGGAAAGAAATTTCTTTCGAGTATCGAGGGTTTTTGAAAATTCAAACAAAAGCAAAATAACTGTTATAAATTAAATTCCTGTTAAGTATTAGAGTACTTATGCCTCGAATGAAACAAAACTGCTTAAGTATTACACAAGAATTAAAAACGATACAATAAACTCTTGCAAACTATAATTAGTGATGGTTCTTTCAGAATAACGTAGATAAAGATCGTTCTCAGCTAATATTGTTGTTGTGAGACGCCTACAAAGTGGCCAGTCACCTCTCTTTGTATTATTCAATAGCCGTATCAGGTCCAAATCGAGAGGTGCAGTCAAACGGTCGATTTTAAAATTTATTCAGCCTCTGTTTTATCTCGGAAGAAAATCTGCTCTACAGAGGTCAGATACGGTAAGACCGCGACCGTAGCAACTGCCAACAATGGTCGCTACGGGCTACGCTACGAGGCTGCCATTGACCCCCGACCGTGTCAAGTGCAGTCCGCGCCCGTTGCATCGTCGCGCTGATTAATTATACAATATGTGTCTGATGTACCGTTGCATTCTCGGCAGACCCAATAAGGATACATCTATATATCGCCATCGTGGAGTTTGAAAACGTTTCGGAATTCAAAATAGGTTTCCTACGGATTGTAGCTGCCCTGTATTCTAAACAGGCAAGGTCGGTTAGATTTTGCCAGATATTATAATGAGACCTCAGCTTTGAGCACGTGTTGCAAATGCAGTTTAAACTTGATTTCATTAAAAAAACCCTTAACGGTCTTTTAAAACAATTCCTGAAATTTCAGATATATTGGCCAGTTTGGACGTTCAGGTAAAGTCGTAAGAATTGGTCGTGGCGCTCGTAACATTGTGTCGTCTCGTACAAGTGTTGTTATGAATTAAATATAATTTTTTTTACCAAACTCACCGCTTGTTTACAAACTTTGCTTCAGAAAATTATTTTGAATGAAAATATTTCAGCCATACAGTAGAAGGAAGTAGAAAGATTTACAATAGTTAGTTAAGTAAATGTCGATTAGTGTAAGTATACGCATAATTAAATTAAGTCAGTCTATTCGATTTACGTCCGCGGCTTTTGCTTCGGTTCTCATTAAGCTCAACTACAATCAACACGTTTTTCCATTTCTCTCTAAGTTCGTGTCGGTGAGTGAAAACCACATTGCCGCGCGGACGTCATTCCACTTTTCCGAGGCGTCAGTGGTTTATAACGCGACCAGAGCATGTTGATCTATGTGATTCTGTTCGGTTCCCTCGTGTTGACTGATTGGGTAGAAAAGGGGGGTGGAGGGGAGGTCTAATGACGGCGGCGGGTCTATATCCGCAGCAGCGGGCGCCGGAGCGCCCCGCCGATGCAATTTCGCCGCTGCACCGTGCAGTAGGTAAGTGTGTCAATGCACTCAAATCCCCTCCTAGCTTCTCTCTGCAATCACTCATGACAAGTTCAGCTGATCTAGCCCTATGTGACGTACAAAAAAACTGTTGAAAGGGTACGATGAAACTGTAGCTTAGTTCAATTACGTTTGTCAAAATCATAATCAAGTTTCCTGTCACATGAAAGTGTATCCAATATGGTTGCAGGTATCAATAAAAATGTTGCAATTTTCGTATTTCTTATAACTTATTATTTATTAATAGAGGAGTGCCAAACCATAATGTTGTAAGTGACACAAAACTAAGTTTTCGGCAGACATAAAAAAACCGTTTAAATTGAAAAATAAGAAACAAAATTGATTAATAATCAATTTATTCTGTAATTGTCATTCATCACACGTATTTAACAAAATATTTCGTAATCTGTTAAAACACGGAAACAACATATTTTTTTATATAAAATATATGAAAAGAACAAAACGTTTTAAGTGCCATCATTTATGCAAGTCATAACATTGTAAGTGTTGTATTACTTGCATAGAATAATCTTCATCAAAACTTTCAGGATGGTTATTTTAGAAGGTTTCCATAAAACAATTTGCCTTCATCTTCTTTCTTCATCAAAACTTTCAAGATGGTTATTTTAGAACGTTTCCATAATACAATTTTATTTGCCTTCTTCAATTTCTTAGTTCGAAAAACTCGTATTAGTAATTCCAGGTTTCAGCTCTGAAGTTCTTATCCATGGAGCAAATTCGATGTACCTTTTTTGTATGAATTACACCAAAACTTACAGATGGCACACGAATCATCGTAGCCGAAGATATATGCAGTTTTTAGGGTTTCGTAGCCCAATGGCAATTTAGGGCTCCCCACATATAGCTGAAACTGAATGATATTTTTTTACCCAAACATATTCGTATGGTGTATCTATATATAGGTCTTTAAAAAACAAAAACTGCCAACAAAAACTCACTTCCCAAAAAACGTAAAAATGAAAAATAAATCGAATCATTCCATTCAAAGTACGAAACGGCGGGACTTTATCTTATTTTATTAATCTTGGAACTTACTGATCTGCCGAATCGATCGAAGTCGGAGCCAGACCATTACCTATTATTATGTATTGCACACCACTCCGCACATGAGATATTGTTTCACTCAATATTTGTTCATGTTACATTCGACTTGACACCGATCAGTACCTAAGTTCCAAGATTAATTAGATAAAGTCCCGCCATTGCGTCCTTTGAATGAAATTATTGAGTTTATTTTTCGTTTCTACGGTTTTTTGGGAAGTCAGGTTGGCAGTTTTTGTTTGAAGGCGGTTTAATTTATTGGAAAAATAAATATTTATTTTTCCATTTTTAGTCTAAGAAATCTAATGAGCCAGCGCAGCACAATGTGCAACGTTTAAAACTGTTGCCCATACCTAAATTAGAACACACAGACAAGCACCACCCTCCAACTTTTAACTGTTCTGCAATGTTTTAACCTTCCACCATCAGCTAACCTAAATTACTTAAAGGAATATAATTAAAGGTCTTTTCGTTCATATGGTACTTAAAAACATGCTTTAACTCCTAAACGTTAAGGAGTTTTACTTTCCATCATCAGCTCAACTAAATAACCTGAAAGAATACAACTAAAAGTTTTTACGTATCAAGGATATTTATAGAATTATCATCTAATTCCTTACCATTGAGGAGTTGTACCTCCCATCACCATCTCATCATCATGAGATGATGACTACCAGATGCAAATACTTGAAAAACTTTAGAAAATCTATAAAACGCGTAAACTACCTATAAAATTTGCGGGTTTTCCTCGATTTCCCCTGGATTCTACCATCAGATCCTAACTTGGTAACAATGTGACCACCTCAGGAGTTTGCTCTTTCGAATAAAAAAAGAATCATTGAAATGGTCAATAGTTCACGAAGATATTGACGCGTAAAGCAGGAACCGCCAGTCGACAACTTTGAATATTTCTCATGCTACCTACGACTTATGTCTACTTATCCCTATATTGTTTGACATGGAGTCTGTCTATTTGACTAAACATGCTTACGTGTAAAATAGAATATAATTGCAATATATTTTGAGATACGAGAGATATTTAAAAAATAAGGAAAATTGGCCATATTTCTGCTAGTGTATGTAAATATAAATAAATATACTCTGGAACAAATTATTATTTTTATTTTGTACTTATTACTAAACAAGTAAAATAAAAGAAATAAATTTATTAGAAGCTTTATTACCTATCTATAATATTTACTAGTCAAATCAACTTAGAACAAAAACAAAATATAGAAAACATATATCTTATTAGCTAATTATCTTAAACAAAATCAAATCAACTTACAAAAAAATTAAAGTAAATATTGAAAACCTCTAACTAATTTAAAAAGCAAACAATGTATTTATTTGATTAAATTTTCACAACGAAAATAATTATAGCCACTCGATGGCCATATTTGCCGTATATCAACCCGATATTTTTCAATTGAACCTAACCTCGAATATACTATTCAAAACCAACTAAACCAAACCTGAGTTTGAAAGAAACTTTTTATTTCTTCAATGGATTCATTTGAAACTTTGTAAAAAGATTCTTAAATGACGTAAATGACCACTAAAAAGGATTTTTAGAATTCCGCTTCTATGACGAATAAATTGATATCGTTATCATCTATTCATTCGTCATCGTCACCATCTATAATCGCCATTTATAGAAATAATTAATTATTGTACAAATTTTTTTAAGATCAAAGTCGCGTGAAAAGTCTTCCGTAACTGGCTGGCTGAAAGTCAACGCACAGTGGAAACTACAGATAATAAAGATAAAAATATTCTTTATTCACTTAGACATAACAAATATGTACTTATGAATCGTCAATATTTTCCTACCGGCCATTCAAGACTTTTTTAACTGACAAGAAGAATGGGCGCAAGAAACTTGCCAGCGTTTCTTAGTTAGGTAACGACATTTACAAAAAAAAAACATATCGTTACTAATACAACAATTGCTTAGTATAAAAATACATCATATTAAACAGTGATTATGTTATGTGTTACATCATGACCATGCATTGCGGTCATTCAAATAATCGTCTACTTTATAGTATCCTTTGCTCATCAGCGACTCTTTAATGTAACATTTAAATTTATGCAATGGTAGTTCAATTATATGCTGTGGAACTTTATTAAAAAAGGCTATGCTTTTCCCCAGAAATGAGGCTCTGGATTTTTCTAGCCTAAACTTGGGAACGACAAGTTTATCTTTATTTCTTGTGTTAAAGCGATGAATATCGCTCTGCTTTACAAATGTATTATAATACTTTTTCACATAAATTATATTTTCATAGATGTATTGTCCTGCAACAGTTAAAATGTTTATTTCTTTAAATAGATCTCTTAAAGAATCTCTCGATCGGAGGTTGTAAGTACATGGCGCGAATAGCCCTTTTTTGGAGCACGAATATACTGTGGATGTTAGCGGCTGAGCCCCACAACAAAAGGCCGTAGGACATAACACTATGAAAATAACTAAAATAGACTATTCTAGCCGTTTCAATATCGGTTAAGAGCCTTATTTTCTTAACTGCGAATGCGGCCGAACTGAGTCTACTCGCCAAGGCTTCGATATGAGGATCCCATTGTAGTCGCGAGTCTAATATAATACCTAGAAACTTTGTATTGTTAATGAATTCGACCATATCGCCGTCTAGTCTTATATGAAAATCAACTTGTCTTACATTAGGTAACGAAAATTTTAAACACTTAGTTTTCTTTGAGTTTAATGACAAATTATTACTATTAAACCAATGTGACACTTTTGAAAGAGCACTATTTACTTCGTCAGAACAGTCATCACCTCTATCTACTTTAAAGACTAGAGATGTATCATCGGCAAATAGCACCGTCTCACATAAATTCTTCGCGTAGTAAGGAAGGTCATTTATGTATATTAAAAACAACAGCGGGCCCAATATTGATCCTTGGGGTACGCCCATAGTAATGGGAGCTCCGGTAGACTCAGTTTTATTAATAACTACCTTCTGAGTTCTTTCATACAGATATGAATGCATAAGGCTTACTGACATTTCAGAAACACCATAATGTTTTAACTTCCTTAATAGTGTTTGGTGATCAACACAATCGAATGCCTTGGAAAGGTCACAAAAAATAGCGATTACATCCTGCTTGTCCTCCCAGGCATCAAGTACATGTTTTAGAAATGCAACCCCAGCATCAGTTGTACTTTTATCTTTTGAAAAACCAAACTGTTTCTCATGCAGTATACTATTTAATTTAAAATATTCTAAAAGTTGAGCTTAAATTAATTTCTCAAATATTTTACTTATTGCTGGTAGTATGGATATAGGTCTAAAATTTGCTGGGTCACTTTTGTCACCAGCTTTAAACAGAGGAATTATTTTACTATTTTTCATTAAATTAGGAAAGACCCCTTCACTTATACATTGGTTAAAAATTATTGCTAATGATGGATCTATCACATCAATTATTGATTTGATGATACTTGTAGATCTCTGGGGCATACCCAGAGATCTTCTGTTTTCTTAATATTTATTGCTTTGAATGCTTTAATTATATCTTCGGTAGTGACATAGCTAAAACTAAATGTTTCCTGGTACTTGATCACACTAGATTCCATAAGAGAGACAGCGGTGTTGGGGCAAGAGTTAAGTCTGCTAGTAGTTTCTAACGGAATTCGAGCAAAGAAACCTTTAAAAGCACTAGCCACCTCAATATCCGATTCAAAAGTCTGATCACTAATTTTTAAGTTAAATGAATTAATTTTGCTTTTTGTTTTGCCAGTTTCTTGGTTTATAATACTCCAGGTAGCTTTTATTTTATTTTCCGATGATTTAATTTTATTTGAAATATACCTAGATTTTGCCAAAGCACATACTTTCCTAAATGTTTTTGAATATTTCTTGACATATTCATTGAAGCTAGGATCACAGGAAGTCGTTTTTTGTGCATAGAGTTCAAATAACTTTCTTCTACTATTATAAATACCAGGTGTGGCCCAGTCACTGAACTTCTTACGATCATTACACTTTACTTTACTTTACAATTACACTACTGGGCGCAAGAAACTAAATTTTGCATGTATGTTCCTTGGGAAGTGTTGGGGAGCACTAAACGAGGATTTTTGGAAAACAGTTTTCTAATAAAATAGTATAATTTGGCAAACTATTTTGTTATATTTATGAAAGAAATAACGTGAAACTAAAGTTGAAAACCTGCACTCCAAAATAAAATTATTTTTAAAAATTTACAGCAGAAACCGTTGTTTAGATATTTATTTCAAAAATAACCTAAAGGCGGACTTAATGCTAGTGAGAATTCTTTTACAGTCAACCAGAAAGGATGTCAGTGAGAGAAAAAATATGTATATTTTTAAATCTATATGAGATGTGTGTTTTTAAATCTTTTTTATAACCTTCTAGCTGACCCAGCGCGACTTCGTTCCCCTGGCCCTACCCTCTACTCCACCTTACCCGTACTCTACCCCTACCCTACCCCCACCCCCCTACCCTACCCCTACCCTACCCCCTACCTCTACCCTACCCTACCCCTACTCCTACCCTACCCCTACCCTACTTCGACTCTACCCCTACTTACCCCTCCTTCCCCTATTTTCTCACCGTTAAAACCATCCTTGGACTTCCACGAACATTTCAAGACCAAAATTAGCCAAATCGGTCCAGCCGTTCACGCGTGATGTCGTGACCAAGGGAAATAGGGATTCATTTTTATATATATACTAGCTTTCCGCCCGCGGCTTCGCTCGCGTGGACTTCACGACGTTATCCCGCGGGAATGTGACATTTTTTCGAGATAAAAAGTAGCCTATGTTCCTCTCCAGGCTACAAAGTATCTGTGTCCCAAATTTCAGCCAAATCCGTTCAGCCGTTTTGGCGTGATTGAGTAACAAACATCCAAACATCTAAACATCCAAACATCTAAACTTTCACATTTATAATATTAGTAGGATAGATATTATATTACGCTGTTATGTTAATTAGGAAATCAAAGACTTATTCCAGTAGCTAACATGTCAGCTGAATCTGACGAATCTGAATAATCTGTTTGACATGTCTAAAGCTCTGAAATGATGCAGCAGATTCTTACTTTCATACTATGTCGCACTATGTAAAGGTATTCTGAGAGGCTAGTATCGGGATTATTCGTTACTCTATCTTGTTTTCGTAAAATATTATCATCTAAGCGTTGTTACTGTAGCAATCATATCTTAGTCAATCAATCTGAATCATTTATTACACTTACAAAAAGCAAGAAATAGGTAGCGAGTCTTATTTTCATACAATATCACACTATGTTATGATACAAGCAGCGGTTTCATTAATCGCGCTATCCTATCTCGTTTTCATTAAACATAGAAATATAAGAGTTGTTATAATAGCTATCGGCTTTTCATCAAATTCTTCAATCAAAGATTTATAAGAAAATCATAATCAGAGACATCGTGAATCTTACTTTCATACAATGGCGCACTATGTAAAAGATATCGTGAGAGGCTTACTCGCGAGTTCGTTACCCTATCTCGTTTTCATTGGCGCGCGATGGCTGCGCAGGCGGCTGTTCCGCACCGCAGCGTCGCGAACCCATTCGCGGATTCGGTGCTCGTAGAAAATATCTACATGCCTCATAGATTTCTTAGTAGAAAACTTATATGGCTCAATGATTTTTAGTTCTCTTAAATCGTTGATAGTGTAGTATTGCTAGTATTATTGTAGTTGTAGAACTTTGAATACTGAGAAATCTTTTTAATATTGCAGAATAAATTAGCAACTTAAAAAGACAGCCAAGTGCGAGTTGGAGTCGCCCATGAAGGGTTCCGTAGTCCGTACCAACTTAACGTATCGATTGCCTATAGTTAGGCAAAATTCCACTATCATTTTTCGTCAGCAGAATATACCTTTTAATCCCTCATATTCGGAAAGTGATGTATATTGAGCAGCGGGTTAGAAACTCTCCGTTCCACCCTAGGGTGGAAAAGAATTAAAAAAATAGAACTTTATGTGGTTACAGTCAACCATAGAGTAACCTCATCGGCAATGAAAAAGTTTACAACTGATTTTGTATGGGGCCGGGACTTGTAAAATTTTCAAAAATGAATTTTATAAACACGAGAATATTTCAAAAACGGTGCATTCGTACGTAGCTAAAATCTAACACAATTTTCAACCCCCTATGGTACTCCGGAGATACTTAGGAGGCATCCGATGGACGTATAATTTTTTTATTTTTTGTTCATATTTTTTTTTTATTTCAAAACTTTAATTTTTTATATATGACTTATAGTAAAACAGAGAAGGCGAAGCCCCCCGCTACCTTTCTTTTATTTTTCTTATTAAAAGCTATTGTGTAAGTTTGTGTATGTGCATGCGTGTGTCAGTGTGTGTGTTTGTTTGTGTGTGTGTGTGCGTGTGTGTGTTCGTGAGTATGTGTGTGTGTAAGTGTGATTGTAGGTATGTGCAGTTTTTATAGGTGTAAAAGGTTTAGGTTAAGTACCGGGGGTGTATAAGATCTTCTGTTTCATTATATTTAAGTTTGTTTAAGAAGCTAAATATTTTTACTTTACATTTGTATGTGGTAAGTTGTAGGATGTGACATTGTTTATGCAGTTCTTTGTACAAGTGTGGACCAAGAAAATAAAAGAAGCGTTGAGCAAAAGCAGTTTTACAATGTGTAGATGGCATTACGAGACAGTTACGGCTTTGCTTCAACTTACTATCTAAATGACAATGCTGCTTTAATATGGTATGCAAAATAAATAATTGACGAACGGTGAGAACCTCGCAGTATTGATATAGACTATATAATTATGGGGTAAAATATAGGTTTAAAATAAAAATATAAAATATAGGTTCTGTCAAGGGTTAGAAGGAAATTTTTAGAAGCACCGCCCCAGGTAGTTATACAGTAACTTAATAGTAGATTGTATTACAAGGGAGCAAAATAACATATTTACGGCGAGGGCGCTATTTTGAATCCAGAGCGCAGTGAAGGATTCTAGAGTAGAATCCCGAGCACAGCGAGGGATTCTAAAGTAGAATCCTGAACGCAGCGAGGGATTCAATATACGTCGCCCGAGATGAAAATAATTTTGCGGCCGAGTAATACACTCTACTTTTCATTTCGAATATAAGGAAAGTAAATACACTCTGCTTTTCATCCCCCTCTATAAGAAAAGCAATAAAGACAACTAAAACTATCTAGAAAAGTAAAAGAAAGGTGGCGGGGGGCTTCGCTTTCTCTGTTTTTTCTATAATATGGATATAAAAAATTAAAGTTTTGAAATAACAAAAAAAAAATTTTAGAAAAAAAAATTTTTTTTTGAAAAAAAAAAAACTTTTTGGCACAAAAAAATTTTTTTTGTGTCTATCGGATGCCTCCTAACTATCTCCGGAGTACCATAGGGGGTTGAAAATTTTGTTAGATTTTAGCTACGCTACGAGACGAGACGCACCGTTTTTATTTTTTATAAAATTCTCGTTTTTATAAAATTCATTTTTTTTTAAATTTTGCTAGTCCCGTCCCCATACAAAATTATTTGAAAACTTTTTCATTGCCGATGAGGTAACTCTATGGTTGACTGTAGGTAACCAAATTCAGTTTTATTCTTAAAATTCATTTCCACCCTAGGGTGAAACGGATAGTTTTGGACCCGCTGCTCAGTTTAAATATACATCACTTTCCGAATCTGAGAGATGAAAAATAGATTCGCAAAGTGCCTTGTAAATGTTTCTGACGAGATTAGGGTCAGCCACCCGTTGAATGCTTCTAAAGATATGCATGAGTTTACGAATTCTTGAGGCGGTAGAATCAATGTGGGGCTGGAATGTAAGTCTTGCATTGACAATGATCCCCAAATATTTTTGAGTCAGTTTCCCCTTGATTCCACCATCAGATCCTGACTTGGTTACAATGGAACGATCTCAGGAGTATACTTTATCGAATAAAAAATAATCATCGAAATTGATTAATATATCGCGAAGATATTGAAGCGAAGCAGGAACTACCGGACGACATTAATGTTTTTTTCATGTCTCATATTCTGAAAGTAACTGCAAACTTGCCTAAAATGCGGGTTGAAAGTGGTATGTGGCGGCCCTAGGGCCGATATGAAATTTAAAAAAGGAATAGGAGGGGTCATGTTAAAATCTGAAATAGCATCTATACACGTTCCGATCCGACAGCCGATTTGGTCTGCTCCCAGACCAAATCTGCGCTACACACGTTCCGATTTGGTTTGGGAGCAGACCGAATCGGAGGTCGGATAGGAGCGTGTGTAGAATCTTTAAGTATCTCTTTGGCTCTTTGGACATTTTTTTACCAAAAGTATGCAGGCAAAGGCACAGAAGCCTATACAGCCATGTTTTGCTATTAAATAAAATAATTAATGTCGTAGAATTATTATTTTAATATCTAAAACATTTTTTTTAAAGAATGCGTTTTTAGAAACAGATTAAACCAAATAAGTTACTTGTAACATAAAAAATCAGGCTATTCATTTCATGGAATTGCATAGAGTACGGGTCAAACACCAAACAAGACTGTATGGACTTAGTTTCCCTTACCTTCCCTAAAATAGAGAAAATGAACAAAAACGTTATAGTCTTTCGAAAATTCCGCGGCCTGAAAAATATTTTGTAGATTATTTCTGTTTATTTTTACTATCCTCATATTCTAAATGAAAAGTAGAGTGTTTACTTCGGGTGTATGGACCCATAACAGTCTCGAACTATCGGCGCCCTCACTTCGTTCGTGCGCCAAAACACTCGACTGTTATGGGTGCCATACAGCCCTTGCTAAACAATCTACTATTTCAGGATTATAAAGAAACTTCTGAACCGACTTCTGTAAATTTTTCACGGGACCAAACTGAAACTTTGGTTTATCAGATAAAAAAGAATTATCAGAATCGATTCACGATTGGCGGAGCTATCGTGGAACAAACATAAAAAGGAAAACTTTTAGACGACTGAAAACCTCCTCCTATTTTGAAGTCTGTAGGCTCATGTGGTTCAGACCCTGGTCAGTTTTGAACCGAAAAAGCGTTTAACTCATATGTTACTTAATTTTCCTTAATAATTGAAATTTCTATATGGAAAAATAACAATAATATCAGGCACAGGTTGATTATTACGCCTTTTCAACTCCTCATTGAAGATTTAGCGATAGCGACAGGAGCCTGTAAAATATTTGTACCTGTAAAACACTTCATTTTCAATTTTTCAATAATAAAAATTGCATTGTGAATGCAAAAAAGTAAAATGTTTAATAGCTAGCAATTATTTTTTCCAAATTTTGAGTACTTGTGATTTGCGAGTAGTAATCCATAATTTAAAATGCTCTATTTTCAGGAATCCTGGTCATAATTAGAAAATTCAAACCGTCTTACAACTAGCTCCGATGGGTATCGAACTCAGCTCAGTGGTCAGAGCATTCGCCCGGACCGTCAAAAGGTCGTGGTTTCGAGTCTCATCAGAGATACATTGTGAGACGGGTCGAGTTTTTTCTAATATTTAATTTTTTATAAGTTGTTTGTAATTGTATTGAAATTATTGATAAAGCAAAATGTCGTTGAAGTAATCTGACTGTCTCTTGCCTTTTCGAATCTAAGCACGGAAGCAAAAGCGATGATCTTTTATGGGATATAGATAACTTTTTCATAAAATCGTAACTCGAAGAATATAGTAGGTAGGTATCTAAATACTGTCTAAAGCGGTCATTGGCTTTTAATTTTTATTCGGTATGATGAATTCATGTTGTGTCATTTTCAAGGGAAATTCTAAAGGTTATTTGCAATTTTATGTTGACAAGACAATGTATAATACTGATTTTTATTCAGTGTGCGTGCCAAGATGTAAGTATTCAATTATTTAGTTTATAACATTTTCTTGTCATTGAAAAGTTACCATGAATAGATAGACCAAAATATTGAATGGTTGAAAATAGCTTCTCATACGCAAATACATTTAAATGTAATATTTTTATGTTCTTATGTTTAAAGCATATAAAATTACTAATATTTATATTCTTTTACAAGAACAAAAGAAATACAATTTTGCTTTTGTTTTCCGAATAAAATTAGTTGGATTGAAACTTAAAAAACATTATTCAGTATTATCTGGTATATTGTATTTTGCCTTGAAAAGATGCAGACGATTATTTTTGAACTTTTCACTCAATTTTAGTATTAACTTGTACCTACGTATTGCAGCAGATAGAAATGTCGCAATCTTGATTAATTAATCACATAAGTTATAAGAAATTTCATATTTTGTCAAAAGTTGTATTTTGTGCTTTATTTGATACATAAGAGTGTTTTACTTTCAAGTTTTAAGAGTTTATAAGTAGTTCAATACAAGTTATAACTTAAGTGATAACTTTATGGTGTGCATAAGCAACATAATATCGCATGGGGTCGTCAGACAGGTGTAAGCGCATCGTGCCGAGTTTCCTATCCGTATCTAGGCGAGTGACAGTAGCTGCTTGCGAAAGTGCACATAATTGGATCGGCGCTTTAGAAAGGGGGTTATGAGTTTGTAAGTGCAACGAACCCGCATGAATTTTCCCGGGGAAGACACATTTCGCTCCGCGTGGAAAGCGCGCTTCCAGGAATCCATGCATTGATCAAGTGATCGGCCGCTCCCGCGCTGATGCCGCTGGTGCCGCTTGCTATTGGAAAAGTGAAGCAGCCGATGGTATGTGTCGATGGAATACTTTGAATGTATATGTCTGTACTTATGAGGCTTTAGATTAATGTTTTCTATTGATGAATGTAATGCTCAAGACTATTTTTTTATTATAATAATTTAGGCATGATATTAGACTATCACTGACTTCCGAATAATATGAGTATAATATATATAATATACATAAGGCTATATATTATTTTACTGTAAATAAGAGTTATATTTTGATTTCAAAATTAACTATTTACTTATATCGTAGGTACTAGTGGCTTCCCGCAGTTTTATCCCGCGTGGTACCCGTTCCAGTAGATGTATCGTGATAAAATATAGCCTTTTTTACGAGTAATTTGGGAATCATGTGATAATTTCAACTGATGAACGATTTTTCAAAATCGGTTAAGTATTTTTGAATTTATCCATTAATACAAACAAAAAATCAAATCTATTCTCTATATAAAATTAGTAAAAATAAATTACTTAAGTAAAAAATATTAAAATCACAACTTTTACAACTAATTTTTAACCATAAACAGTGAAATCTTAACTGTATATGGCAAAGCAGCGTACGTTACAACGACAAAAACATATTATTAGATTTCACAAAAACTTTGATCACCAGGTGAATGTTGGACCAATTTATTTGAAGTTCCCAAAAAAGTGCATCCATTATTCTTATGATGCAACTGTTCTCCAACAAACACGGTATAACGGGGCCAAAGGGTTACAGGGCCATATGCCGCCGCAGACGCCGGCACCACCGGATATGGGTTAAATAATCACAGGCCTTATCGCAACCTATTAAACCCCTTTCTTTTGTCGATGAAGTAACAGTACTTGAGAAAAAAAATCGACATTTGCACGCATGGGCGGTATGTTAATTGAAACGATTTGAATCGATGCCATCACCGATTTCATAGACCGATGTCGACTTTTTGCCCCGTGTGACACTTCAACATCTGCTTTTTGTATTTGCTATTCGCTTTTTTATTTGAAATTTGCATCTGCTACAGTTTGGTGTTAAGTAATTACAAAATAACAGGATGTCCCGTTTGAAAGTCAAAGAATATATTTTTAACAACCACAAAGCACTCCCTGTTTGGTCAACTTAGACAAAAAATAAGGGTTTCTTTTATATCATGTTGAAGTTAAACCTCAAATTGGTCACAGTTTAGAAAAATGGCCAGTCATATTTCATCCCGCTCCATTGTTCTACAAAGGGCCGTTGGTTCGGAGAAATGGCCAAAACAATAGTTGGTGTTTTACACAGAACACTGTTATTCTGTAGCGGGCCCATGTGACGGTAAAAGTGCATTTTTGTAAAAATGCAGCGTTGGTCGTGACGTCACGAGGCGTCACACTCACTCCCGTTAGTCGTAGGACAAAGTGTGCACCAACAATGGACTCCCGGTTTGACCACAAAGTAGCTGCTGGCTACATATTGTTTTCAAAGGGACTCGTAAATCAATTGATCAATGAAAAAACAGTAAACAATTTAACGGTAAACTTTTCGGAATAATTAATATTGACTTGTAAAATGTTAATTCTGGTTAATTAAAACAATAATTCTGTTAATAATAATAATATTGTTAAAATATGTTTAAAAAAATATAAAACTCCAAAATAAACATACTTTACACATACTTACGTTACCCTCAAATTATGGCGCAAGAAATTTATTTTTTTTGTGAAAAAACATATAAACAACTTAGCAATGATATTACAACAAAGTTTATAAACGAGCACCAACAGCTAGTTTAAAGATGCAGTTCGTAGATGTGTCGAAATATCTAATGGTAAAAAAGTGGGCACCAAAAAGCATCGTCATTAAAGGTAAATGCATGCCTCGGCGGGGTTTAGAAAAAAAAGTGAAAAGAAAGAGTCCCGTTAGCCTCCCGGTGTCCCGCCGCGCTAGGAGCGATGCGTGCGCGAGCCATTGGACGCGGCTAGTGATGGTAGGTCAGGAAATTGGGAATGTTACTTTATTAATGTTACTATACTTACGCCAGACCAAATCAATCTGATAAATATAAGTATTTGAATTTATAAGTAAAACTGTAATAATTGCCTTAGTATTTGCGGTGTGTTACATGCAGTAAGCAGAGGCAGGGCGTTACACGTAATATTTAAATATCACATGCATAACTTGCAATAAATTAAATTAAAATTGGAATCTATCGCTAGTAAGATATAGCCCTTGGTTACGTTACAGCAACCTTAGCAACGTAACCAAGATTGCTATTTTGGACTTATTTAAGTACATACATAAATATCAAAACACCTGAGCTTAAGTAACACTGAGCCTATCTCAGTAAGTAACCTATTATTGAAACTGAGAGTACGTATTCTTTCATAACTCCAATTATATTTTGATATACAATCGAGTGTTTTAGACTGTCATTTTTAGTTTAAAACTTTTCCGAAATTATTCTCAAAGTTGCATAGTTCTAAGCGTAGAAATTTGGTAAATAAGAAAATATGGTAGAAAATTGTTGAGGTCATTTGTTTTACATACCATACAGTTGGTTGAGTTAAAACTAGTATCATTAGGCCGACGTTGTTGATAATATAATATGTATCAAAGTTAGCAACTACAAAAATATCGATGCCAGTTTTTGTTGTCCCAAAAGCAAAATGTTAAATGCGTTCTCTGCTCAAACTAAAGGTCATGTCTGATGACGGAAATTAGAATCACAGACATTTTGGCTAGATATCGTTTTGGTAGGTAATTATATTATGTCAAAAAACGGTAAACGTAGTTCTGCAAACAAATACATCGTTCTTATATTCAACACTTTGCCTAACTGTGCACACAAAATATACTCGTATGTAGGTATTTTGTTGATATTCTTAAAGGTAATAAAAACTTTAATGACTATTATGCCCAAATTATAAATTGCTATCATTGTTTTTTTAATCATCATCATAAGTTTTTGTCAATTTTATGAATACATACGGTGTATTCAGTCTACAAATAACTAAACGTACAAGGTTCTGACCAATTACTTACCGTATTTTCCAATCAATAATAATTTAGTGTAGTAGTATAGTTTGACCAAAAGCGCTGTGTAGCAGTCACCACCTAGCCGGGCCTTGGCAATGAGAGGTAAGTACAGCGGTAGTGGTAAAACTATAGTAGAAATTTTATTGTTTTCAATCATAATCAAAAAGTATTTTTCTACGTATTTGTAGTTAAAACACTAAATCTGACAACAACAATAAACAACTAATAACATAAGATTGTTTTAAGTATTCTTGGAGCTGAGTTGAGTCGCAATGAGGTACCTACTTATTGCAAAACAATGGAAATTTTTCTTACATGTAGGAAGTATCTCGTATTAAAATGTTTATTACGTTTGGAGATGGGAATGGGATGCACCATCTCTTTCGTTCCCGAGTGGCGGCTGTGGCAACGACCTTTTTATGTAAGATCGAGTACATAACACACTCGCTTCCTGGACAAACTGGACTCCTGGCCAGAGAGCATGACACCGAACCTTCTATTTCATAAGGTTTGTTAATGAAAAAAAAAAACGTGTTTTAACAATTCTTTCATAATCCTTACTTTCCTTACTTACTTATTATATTATAAATGCGAAAATGCGAATCTGTCTGTCTGTGTGTTACACAATCACGCCTAAACTACGGAACCGATTTGAATAAAAATTGGTACAGAGATAGTCTAGAGCCTGAGAAAGGACATAGGCTACTTTTTTATGTGAACAAAAGGCTGTAAGGGGTTGAAATAGGGTATGAAAGTTTGTATGGAAATTACGTCATTTTTAAAGCTAGAAGCTTCAAAATTATTTTATAGGCTTTTGATTAGATAAATAAATACGACATTCAAAGCTTGTAAAAAAAACTACCCTAAAGAGGGTGAAAACAGGGGATGAATTTTTTCGTGTGATGACGTCGGCAAAAAAGGACGGATTTTGATGAAAGTTTTTTTGTTATACAGCTATTGGTCCTTGCCAACATAAAGCTATAATTAATTTTGAAGATCGCAATTTCTGATGTGGAACCATAGCAGTCCAGCCAAACTATGAGAGATATAAAAATACCGTTTTAAGGAAAATTGTTAAACGTGATGAGCACTTTCTATTGACGTACAAAGTTTGAAGGTCTGGTACACCTGATGTGGAACCCTAGCAGCCAGATTAAACTATATGAGATACAAACATAGCGTCTTAAGAAAAGTTGTTTAACGTCATGGACATTTTCTATTGACGGAAAAATATCGAAGGTCTGGTACTCCTGATTTGGAACCCTTGCAGCCCAGCTTAACTATAAGAGATACAAATACAGCATCTTAAGAGAAGTTGTTCAGCGTGATAAGTATTTTCTTTTGACATACAATATATACTAATATTATAAATGTGAAAGTGTGTTTGTTTGTTTGTCCGTCTTTCACGTCAAAATGGAGCAACGGATCGACCTGTTTTTTTTAGTATGTGGATAGTTTAGGAGCTAGAGAGTCCCATAGGCTAATATCACATTCTCTCCGTAAAACGTCGTGTAGTACACGCGGCAAAACCGCGGGCGGAAGGCTATGTGATATAAGTTTTTAATGTGTTAATACGTAGGTACTGTTTATGTAATATACACGGTATTTTTTTATCACCCCGGATATTTTTAGGGATTATTTTACTCATGAAAACAAACAACTTTTATTATAGGACCAACATTGAAATCGCGAAAAAAATATCAGCTGTTCCATACATTTTGATTAAATATTTTTGCACTTTTGTATGGAATAGCTGTTTTTTTGCGATTTTAGTGTTGGTCCCATAATAAAAATTGTTTGTTTTCATGAGCAGAATAATCCTTTAAATTTTATTCGGGGTGATAAAAAAATTACCGTGTATATTAAGTAAATAAATAAAATAATTTATACTTATTATAAAACTGTATGCGATTCTATTCAGGGGGCTACCGGCTAAAAATTATGGGTATGGACATGGGCTTCATTTGACATTTGAAGCCCATAATTTGCCATAATTTGCCCATAATTTGCACATAATATGGGCATCAAATGTCAAATGAAGTCCATGTCCATATCCATATTTTTTGCCGGTACAGGGGCTGTATACATTGAAAAGAAATAGAAAAAATACCACCAAGGGTTTTCTTAAACGGAACAGATACCAAAAATATAGTTTTTGAATTTTTTGTCTGTCTGTCTGTTGTCCACGTTTCAGGCAAAAACTACTGAACGGATTTTAATGAAACTTTTTTTGTTATATAGCTATTAGTTGTCGCCAACTTATAGGTAGGCTATAATTTATTTAAAAGATCGAAATGGCCGATGTGGAACCATAGCAGTCCAGCCAAACTATGAGAGATATAAAAATACCGTCTTATGGAAAATTGATAAATGTGATGAGCATTTTCTATTGACGTACAAAGTTTGAAGGTCTTGGTACACCTGCCTGGCTAGCATTACCATCATTATATCACGCGGTATGATATAGAACGTCTTGCTGACTTGCTTCCGCCTTAGTGGGGTAGGTAATCAAGACAGCATGACGTGCTATATCATATCGCATGATAAAAGCCGTTCATGCTAGGCCAGCTGATGTGGAACCCTAGCAGCCAGGTTAAACTATATGAGATAGCATCTTAAGAGAAGTTGTTCAGCGTGATAAGTTCTTTCTTTTGACATACTGTTTGTATTGTTTGTATATCCGTCTTTCACGTCAAAACGGAGCAACGGATCGGCGTGTTTTTTTAGTATGTAGATATTTTAGGAGCTAGAGACTGACAAAGACTAATTGATATCCCGGGAAAATATAACTTTCCCTCGAGATAACGTCGTGTAGTACAGGCGGGCGAAACCGCGGGCGGAAGGCTATGTGAAATAATTTTTAATGTGTTAATATGTATCATAGCGCTAAACTAATATATATAAAATAAATACACAAAAAAACGAAAAACCTTATATGCTAAAAAAATTAAAAATGCTGCCGAAAGTCACTATTCCACGCGAACGAAGTCGCGGGCACAGCTAGTTTGAATAAATATTTAACATTAAGACACACACATTAATAAATATTACACTCTTCAATGATTCTCTAATCACTGTTTGTTATATTATATGTTATATTATGAATCAGCTTTATTCCATTATGTTTAAAACGCAAATAGGCAAAAAAGTCATTATATATTTGCTAAGTTACAAATTTACCACAGAATTGACTAAACTTTTTTTCCAGAATGACATGAAAGTTAGATGCTCATTAGCAAAAATTAAGCAGGGGTTCAAGGCTTGAAGCTCTAGTCAAGACCATTATATTTATCACAAAAGCTTGCATTACTAACGTATCTTCAATTATAATTGGGGTATTGTCCATTCTGCACCCTGTCTCGCAGTCTATAAGGATTACAAAGAGTGCCGCAAGGATCTTTCATATTTACTTGACACGGCTTTATTTTCGAAGCCTTAAAATATCATCCCGGCTCAAGCAGAGAAGTAAGTAATGGACTGGTATTCTAAAACTTGTTTTTCCATATAACATAGAAATGACTCCAATATTTTATCACTAATTTATTCTAGCACTGTGGTGAGAGAAAGTTGTAATTTCGTAATGTTTGTTGTCTGATAAGTATTTTTTGATAATTTGTCTTATTAGATTTAAAAAGTAAATCTTATTGGAAGTCTAATTTATTTTCTTACACGTAAATGTTTAAGCAGGGAAATATTGGTTAGTTGGTTTTTTTAATTCAATACGTAATGGGCAAAAAATGTTGTTTGTTGGTTTGTTGTTTTCGTTGATAGAGATATTAATACCGAAGCATAACCGAGTCGTATCAATAGCTCTTTGAAACTTCCGGGAAAAACGTATGGACAGACAACAGAAATGCGTGAAAACTTCAGACAACCAAGAGCTTCTAGATAGTGTGCGATTGCAGAAAATGTTATTATGAAATGTTAGTTGTTGTTAGAGATAGTCTTTACATAAATGCTCGTTGAACTCATAGTAGAGTACCGCTAGGGGAGTGGGAGCGAACCAGCCTGCCGGTGAATCATGGTGATGATTCCACTCATTTGTGCGTCATGATGAGCAGGTCACACCGAGTAAACATTTACAACGAATGTCGGCCTTTCGCGGGGGCATTTAACATTGTTCTTTTTTCAATCAACAACATTAACTTAGAAACTGTAAGATGTTTTGGATGGTCAGTTACTAAAAATAATGCTTAAAGCTTATTTCCAGATTTATAAAGAGCTCATTCTCAAGTGTATTGGTTCTGAAATGTAGGCAAAACATAAATTGCACAACATCTTAAAAAATACTAAATTGGTTACAAATAAGCGTAACGCTTTGTAATCCGTGAAAGTGTTTTATTTTTAGGCTTCTTATGATAGGCGTTCAATAATGGAAGTGAGCGAAAACGAGATTAACACAAGATTCTTGTTGTTCTTTGGTAATATTATATTTATTTATAGAGCCTGTATTTGAAAATTAAGAATTCAGTAGTTACTTTTCTATCTCAACTAATGACAGTCACCGAATTTGCATTGATCACGTACGAAGGTAAGTTTTATGTAATTTCTATATATGATATAGTTTTTTCGTTCCTGCACCACGTAGCAGTGAAAAGTCAGTGATATTAATTGATAATAGTTTTTCTAGAAAAGTGGCGCGTGCTAGTTCCCGTGGCCACCGCGTGCGACGGGCAGCGCTAGAGTTGCTCGGCAAGCGCATTGCTAGTAGGAAAGTTGCTTATGACGTCGGAAAGTGTCACGTTGAACCATGGTGAACCGCGAGCTGAGTCTTCCGCGGTGGCTGGCCTACTCACCAAATTGTCATTCTATCAATCCGTCACCATGACTTTATCTTCGCCATCTGACGGCTACACTCGCACCGTTTAAAAATATGTCGTTGTCTTACCGTTGTGCGGTATTAACAAACAGTTTTCGCCGTGATAGATCGTTTGCCATATTGAGTCACGGCGAGATGTGTAACGATGGCCAATTTTTTCGTTTGGCGATTGTTATCTTTTGTCATACACCTACACCGTTATTTGCTAATATTTCATAATAGATATATGGGTGTCATAATCGTCAACTAGGACAAACGCAGCGTTTTCACAGAAACAACGAAAAACTAACGAAAAGACTATAAATGAAAACAGAGAGTGAACTATTTTGCAATAAAACTAACTTGAGAATGAGAACTTTAAATATAAACTTAGGTATTCTCTGATACTCAACCCATTTAGCTCAAATATGGATCGCATAATGTAGCCTAATTCTATTAATAATACTAGACAAAGTGGCAGAGAGCTTACATTCGGGCGGAGGCGGGCAGAGTGCGCGAGCGGCGGGCGTGACGCGAATCGACGACCTTTCATTTTGTAACGTTCGGACTTCGGTGGCGAAATAGAGGTCATTGACAAGGCCTAGCTCAGTCGCCATTACATCTCACTTGCCGCGCTTTTTGGCGCACCATTTTGATTTAAATACGGACCCTCGCTTCTACTCAAATTTCTATGCCGGATGTATATAACGCAAACAAAAAGCCCTCGTCTTTGAAGTTATTGTCAGAAAATGAGTATTAAGCTTTCATATTTTGCACTTCCATTTCCTGTCTTCGTGTAATTTAACAACATTAGCTGTTATGATCGTTTTCGTATGGATTTTTTGCTTAGCAATAATCTGCAAAAACGTCACTCAAAGAGTTATGGAAACTAAAATAGTGGAACCTGATGCCACATTTTTATTAAAACACAATCAACATTTATTTCTAAGCAGATCTCGTCAAAAATTGACAGGCATGTGAGTAGTTGTTCCGTAACGCTTGGTGGAAATGGGTTTTTGTTGATGAAATTAAACAATAGAGTGGTGTGTGCCTAGTCGTGATCTACCAATGCGGAATGGGGGGCAACTGGGTGTGAGGAGGGGGAAGCCGGGTACGCACACTTCGACGCAACCAACGAAACGAAAATTTGTGGGGTCAATGTTCGCAAGTGGCCGCGCAAACGTCAGGTTGATTCACTTTTCATCTACGCTCACTTCGCAATAAATATAACTTTTTATTTTGAACGAAAACTCACTTTTCTGAATCTAATTTTTAGAATTTGGTAAAATTCAGGAATAAAAAATTGCGTACGGTCTATGATTAAACCAAAAGTAAGTAGGTAGTAATAATCTAGAAAAAATTGTTTTTACACGAACAGAAAATTACTTATTAATAATCTGTAATCTTTGAACTACAATTAATTTGCGTAGAAAACGAAATCACTTATTTTTCAGCAATGCAAATAAGACGAATTCAATATTATGTTGAACTCACGTTGAACAAGTGCTTCTCTCTTTTCTTTGACAAATTCTTTTTTATTCAGACATATTTATTTGCAAGATAAAATTATAACATCACTTGAATAAATACAGTGAATATATGGTAACGCAAAGAGCGTGAGTTTTTACTTTTATCGAGCTTAGCGTGGGGTCGTCGACCTGCGTTTGGCGCGATTCGCGAGCGCGCTGTGCCACGTGACAAAAGCCTATCGTTGGCGGAATAGTTCAACCACATCTCATAAAGACAGCAGAATACGACGATAAAATTAGCGTAGGAAGACAGATAGTTAGCCTATTTGTATACTTAACGTTATAATAAATAAAAATTAATCACAATCATTAAGAATGACAAAAAAAACTAAAACAAATTATGTAAGTACCTACCTAACGGCAGATTAAATAGCATTTTTTGCAATGAAATGTCGTTAAACTAGATAAAGTAGGTTCCAAGCACATAATAATGTGCCTGCTGGCAAAATCATGTTGTTCAATACCAAAAAAACATTTAGTTGAATGGTAGACCAATAGGGTTATTTTACTGTTGTTGAAATGTAGATATTTAATGATGATGTTAAAAAATATTGCAATTAAGAATACCAAATGTGAAAAAATAATTTGAATCTGTTTTATAATAAAAGAATTATAGTCTGTTTGATTTTGACTATAGCTGTCTCTTTCTAAAACGAAATCTTCTATGGCGTGACTATGACGCTACTAACCCACTGACGTCACTAAGATAGCGTCCTGTCCTTGTCTAATTATAAAGTTTGAAGTCCTATATCTTTGAAAATATTCAAGATAATTCAAAATGAAAACTTGTTTTGTGTAGCTAATATTTCGAAAAACATTTTAAAGAAATAAAAAAAAAATCAGTAAAATACCGTATTACAAGAATATATAGTAAAATCTTTAAATCAATTATAGGTACATTGTTTAATTATTTAAGCATGGTAATTTAATTTTGCCGTCTTATTGAAAAGACTTTCACGTATAATTTTCAGTATAACTCTACTACCAACGATTGCCAAATGGGAAAGGTCATTGTATCATGAGAAGGTGATGACGAAGCAGCTTTGGCCGTGATTTTACTCGTTGTTTTCATTTAACTCCTCTTGTATTTGATAATATATTTGAAGTAACTACCTTAATACAAAGCTTTGAGATCAATCACATTGCCTGCAGAACTCTGGAATATAGAATAATATTTATGAAATAGGCTAATGTAAAACCTATTCATTTACTGGCAAGTAAGTACAAAGCAATTCTTCAATTTAGACTTCAGATAAAATAATTAAATCTTAAACACTTTTGTGAGCCATCAGGTGTATTCACCATCAAAATTATTTAAGGATATAGCATAGGTAAAAAAAATATCGTCGATGGCCGTTGCTTACACAAGCGAGGGGGTGCTGGGATCGGTAAGACTCCGGCCGCGGCACTCTCGTAGACTGAGAAATACGTGTAGACGCGGCATGCAGCGCGCATTCTATTTACATCTAAAATATCACCTATGTGCGCTTTTAACTAAGGAAATTATATTATGTAGAATACAAGAAGAATTATTATGAATATTTATTGTAAACGTCGGTTTGTAGGAAGAGTAGATCTTAGATATTATTCGTATGTAGTAAAAAAAGCTTTTTTTAACAACGATAGTCACTTCAAACGATTCTTCAAAATGCAGAACACAGCAGCAGTTATTTATATTTATTTTCTATCTCTAGATCATTTCGATAATATATCCATTATCGAAATGATCTTCGCAGGCAAAACTACAACATTTGCTACAAATTACACTGAAAAAAATAAATAATGTATACTGCTCTAACCAGTAGGTACATTTTCAGATTTATTCCAATCAAATTAATAAAACTTGCAATTTAATATGAAAAAATATAAATAACTCATACTAGCCCATCATCTAATACTTTTTTACAAAATAAATCTACTTAGTTAATCAATATTTAAATAAGTATACCGTTTATATAAAATCACGCTATCAATTTATAATATAAATCAATATATAAAAAAACACTTAAATAAAAATATTGTTTAAGTACAAAAAAATAAAATAAAATACATATTATTCCAATACCAAAAATGATAATATCAAATAATACAATAACTTGTGTCATTGAAAATTGGAAGCAACGGTCACATACACCCAGATACAAGAAAATATCTAAAAGTTAGTTTTCGACATTTACCCGTCCGAGAATCGAACCCGGGACCTCAGAGATAGTGGCACCTAGAAAACCGGTACGTACACCAATCGGCCACGGAGATCGTCGAATTTGTTTAAACTAAATGTAGCGCAACTGAAATAATAGATACTTTGTTTACTAATGTAAACTTGCCACGTAAGGTTATAAATCAGCCACTTTAAAAAATCCTTTTTTCATTACTCATTTTAAAATATCTTTGTTTTTCACTGTCACTATTTTTCGCCATGTACGCATCATATCCCTTGTGCTCTAAAAATGGGTAAAAAACGTAAAAACTTGCCTAACGTCAGGTTCTTTTTTCTATTTAAATATTATGCGATATGCTGAAATATTTGTACTAATTAAAAATTTAAACCGAAGCGACAGCAACACAACTATATGTTAAAATTTTGTCATATTCATTAACATGAATCTCAAGACAATTTTGTGGTATGTGTGACATGACAACCAAAGACGACAGCAAAAAAGACAATAATGGGTGCATCCATTGCATTGTAAAGTGATTGACTGATATTCGGAAAATTCGAAACAGTTAAACAGTGTTTATTAAATTAGTCGCGTGAATTGAGTGAACTCACAAAGGTAGTTTTATAATGTGGTGGGTTATAGTACTTGAATAAAATTTTGTGTGAATAGATTCACCCAGAAGATGCCTATTCACTTGCGACTTTAAGAGGTATGGGTTGTAGGTACTCGGGCAAACAGAAGCCGGCAGGGTATTCCAGGCATGATGAAGGAGTACTTAATTCTCTGAGCGTGAGTTTAAAGGAGAGGGCGGAATGAGGTCAGATGCACACTCGTTAAAGCATATCTGACAAGTGACTCAGGGGATGAAACTCATAGCTGAAGTCCCCCATCGACAGTATGGGAGTGCTTATTCGCCAGGCCAGATAAAGAGGTACGCACTGTGTATCAGACTATCACCAGTAACATAGAGATCCTTACTACCGAACTTAGTAACTGTACGGTCACTTCAGTTTACAAACCTCCCAATGCACCGTATTATTCAGCTGTCCGCCGAACTTTAACGCCCATCCGGTTAGATTCGTCCTTGGTAATTTTAATAGCCATAGCGAGAACTGGGGATACAGAACCAGTGATGACAACGGAGTGAAGGTTGAAGAATGGGTTGATGGACACATACCTACTATCTTTGATCCATGATCCAAAACTTCCATCATCATTCAACAGCGGTCGCTGGAAAAGGGGTTAAAACCCTGATCTAATCTTTGCCAGTGATCACATAGATCACGAGTGCGTAAAGACAGTAAATGGTGCAATACGGAGGACCTAATTATGTGCCAGGCCTTACGACCTGAAGGATAAAATAATAAAATAAAATAAAAAATATCTTTATTCAACTTGACTTAAGAAATAAGCTCTTTTGAATCGTCAATATTTTCGTTCAAGATTTTTTTAACTGATAAGAAGAATAGGCGCAATAAACTTATCAGCTTTAATAATTGGAGTAACGATATTTCCAAAGATTTATATCGTTAACTTTTACAACTTTTCATTATAATATTACATTAGTTCAGCTAAGGTTATGTGTTAGATTTCAAATAGTCGTCTACTTTATAATATCCTTTGCCTATGAGCATTTTTTGCCATGACTTTTGAATTTGTGCAAAGGTAGCTCTACTAAATTCTGTGGAACTTTATTAAAACTAGCTACGCTTTTCCCCAAAAACGAACTTCTTGTTTTTTTCAAGTCGAATCCTTTGAACGGCAATCTTATTTTTATTTTTTGTTTTGAATTGATGTATATTGCTACGTTTTACAAATGTATTGAGATACTTCTTCACATATACCATATTCTCATATATGTATTGTCCTGCAACAGTTAATATGTTGATTTCTTTTAAAGAATCTCTTGGCCGAAGTTTGTATATGGCGCGAATAGCTCTTTTCTGAAGCACAAAAATACTTTCGGTTAGCTGCTGAACCCCAAAGTAATAGGCCGTAGGACAATTCACTCTGAAAATAGCTAAAATAGAATCGGTTAAGAGCCTTATTTCTTTAACAGCAAATGCCGCAGAACTGAGTCTACCGGCCAAGGCTTCAATATGAGTGTCCCATTGAAGTCGATAATCTAATGTTATATCTAAATTAATTAATTCTACTATATTGTCATCCAATTTTATGTGAATATCAACCTGTCTTACATTTGGCAGGGATTTTTTTTTTCACATTTTGTTTTTTTCGAGTTTAATGATAGATTAATTGATGGTACCACGGCTAAAAAAAATTGCCACAGTACCATCAATGGTACTGTGTAATGGTACCATGGTAAAGGAATGGATTATTGCTATGAAACCAATGCGCAACTTTCGATAAAGTACTATTTACTTTCGTCAGAACAATTATTACCTCTGTCAACTTTAAAGACTAGAGGAAGTGTCATCAGCAAATAGCGCATAAATTCTTTGCTTAAAAAGGAAGGTCATTTATATAAATTAAAAACAGCAAAAGGGACCAGTATTGACCCCTGGGGTACGCCCATGTTGATAGGGGCTCCAATAGACTCAGTTTTTTTGATAACTACTTTCTGTGTTCTTTCACATAGATATGATTGCATAAGGCTAACCGATTTATCATAGACACCATAATGTTTTAATTTCCTTAAAAGCGTTTGGTGATTAACACAATCGAAAGCTTTGGAGAGGTCACAATAAATACCAACTACATCTCGCTTGCTCTCCCAAGCATCAAATAATGTTTTTAAATATAATATGATAGGATGACATACTAAGACCAGTATGAATTAGATCCCATCTCACAGGATACCATAGATTTTGGGAATGAATTGCTAGAAGCCATATCCGAAACAACGAGAGAAAAGTGGAACAAGCTAATCGAAGGCGTAGATATGACGCATAAAAGCAAGAAGGCATGGTGTTTTATAAGGAAACTAAATAATGATCCTAAAATCGCTGATCGTCATTCTAATGTGACCACAAACCAGATCGCTCACCACTTACTCCAAAATGGGAAAGCTTCCACGAAAAGTCTCCAGAAAAAATTTACACGAGAGCCTGGTAAAGAGGTTAACCACTTGGACGAGGCTTTTACAGAAACAGAGCTCAAGTTTGCCCTTGATAAGCTCAAAGAAGGTAAAGTTGCTGGCTTTGCCAACATCAGGGTCGAGCAGCTGAAACGGTTTGGTTTCGTACTACTTATACAAAACTGTCATTTTTTCCATGGCCGCTTCCAAAGGGTATGTAATCTAATCACTGACGTTTTAGCCACCTACTTTTAATAAATGACATTTGTGACAGAGAGTGTATATAAAACTTCTTCGAGATTATTTATTTTTATGAGTTTATTATCTTTGATATAATATGTTAGTCAGTTTAAAGTTAGCCCGCCATTTGTTTATACTTTGTGCAATGAAATTTAAATAATGAAATAAATATTCCTCCTTCGGAAGTACTTGTACCTATGCAATATTTCGTTAGAGTATCAAAAATTTTACTCCGACTATGCAAGTCTCCTTACAGAACTCCGAAAACTTATCTGACGCGGTGGTAAAATTTGAGAGTTAAAACTGTCAATACAGCTGACAGACTTTTCATTCTTTTTTATTGCTACTGGCGCCTCAACCATCGGTTTTAGATATTGTTGTGGGGATTTCGAATTTCGAATTTCAAAACCGCGAGAGCATTTCTTGCAAGAAATTGTATGCATGCTCTATTTTGTACTAATAATGGATAAGAGAATCAGTAATAAAAATGTTTTGAACCTGAAATTTACACAAAATGGTGCGGTTTATGTTCCTCACTCAAAGGAAAGAAGCTGGACTTCTCACAGTCTCATAAAATTGGTGTAATGGTGATATTAGATCAACTAGGTATATAAAATTCTTACGTCGGTTTTATTTCAAGAATTGCTTTTACATTATGTCTCTGTAAAAAACTTTTTCAACAAGCGAATTTCTTATTTCTTGATGCAATTTTTTACACCTACCTATCTTAACTTTCTCACATTTTCAATTTTGAGGAACCTAAAACGAACATAAATTTGATATACAGTAGTAGAAGTTAGAAACTTAGACTAATTATGTACCTACAACACAACAAAATATTGGTACTCAAATAGGTACAACTTTTATGGGCTCTTAAGTATCTTAGGCAATATTATCCGTCACTTTTATTTCAAACTATTGATGTTTGCTTTAGGTAATGAGTAAAATAACTTGTCCTAGGTTACATAGGTCTATGGTTATGCAATAAATGGCAAAGCACTCATCTATACCCAATCCTGAAGCGCTATTTCAATATTTCCTAGCAAAATAAGCATCATTGAAAAAAATTAGGATCCTAGTGTGAGTTTTTTTTTTCAATTTTGGCGCAATCGGAGCGATACAGTCTCCACGTCCAAACGCCGCCAATGCCAGGCGGAGACTGAATAATTATGCTGCGAAACGGTGCACGATGCATTTTGGGATACTAGTTATTGACTATAAATATAACAAAAAAAAATTTTAGTAACTTCCCTAGATATGACTAAGAACTACTTACACAAAAAAAATTAGCTTGATTACTCAACTAGTTATTGAGATAATTGAGTTTAAGACGGAAAAAAGGGGTCTTGAAAATATTTTTTTTAGTACATTGTATTTATTTGATTCAAATAAATTTTAGTAACTTCCCTTCATAAAGAAAAGATCTATCACATATAATATTTTGGAACGCCTAGCAATGATACTTTGTCAGGAAATTTAATTTAAAAACATTGAAAATTTGGAGTTTGATCGCCGCAATAGCCTTAAGTACCCAGAAGGAGTTTACGACCTTATAATAACCCCTTTCATGTGAGCAACATGTATAAATTAATGAACATAATGAGATCTAAAGTAACGTAGTATTTTTTTAAACATTTAAGATTAAGTTTGCGCCTAGCCTGTATATTTCAGACTAAACATACAAGTATTTACCATGAGAACATAATGCCAAGGCTTTTGGTCACGAATAAGGTATAATAACTTAACTGTTCCCAAAAAATATTGTGCAAAATGTTATGTGTGCAAACATTTAAATGGCATGGTAGCAAAACGGAACGTGAGATCAAAACTAAATGAAAAAAATATCGCACTGTGGTATGTATAAAGGAACATTAGAAATACGTATTTCAAGCTTAAATCATTGAACTTACAAGTGTTGCATGTAGATACTAGCTAGAGCGAAGTTCATTTTCTTAAAAATCTTAAATTCATTCGACTTTCGTTAATAATGCCTCAAGCATTCTACCCACTTGGTACTGTTATTTAGTTGGAATGTCAAAGAAATTAACTCCATATCCAAAATATTTGGTTTCGGGCATTTCAAAAAATATATACCCACTAACTAATCAAGCGCATACTTTGGTCCGCGCACGTTGATGTCGTTTGTATAGAAACAAGCGCGCGCATTTAAACTGACGTCATTTTCATCGGCAGTTCTAACACGAATTTAAGTAAATAAATATTACAATGGATTATATATGCTTTTATTTTTAATGAATTAAATTATATTATAATTTATTTTATCTACACTCATGTTATAATTTTCGAATTATGAACTCATGCCTGAACGTATACTGATACACTTTATGCCATAGTCAACTTTTAAAAATAAAGCTGCTGTATCCGGGTGTTTCATAATGACCATTATGCAACACCCGGATACAGCTGTCACTCATTATAAAACACTTATATTTCTTAAATTTACAGTCTCCATGGCAACCGTAGGATTTACCGGCCCTGACTTTCAACTTTTTCAAACTCTTCTTTAGCCGGCAACAATCAGAAACGTTTTTAAAATTAGAATTTTGAATTTAGAAGGAATAGACCGTATAGACTCCTATGAGTGGGGTTTGGCACCAATTCACATTTTATAATTAATATTGATTTGCTTTATTTTTGAAATATATAATAAATGTAATGAGTGTAGATAAAGTAGTGTATGAGACTGCACATAACTCGGTATTAAAACACTCGTGGAAAGGCTCGTTTTTTAAACTCCCACTCGTGTTTTAATACCCCTCCTTATGCGACAGTCACATAAACTACTATTATAAAATTTTATATAAGTTATAGATTATTATTTATTATATTTTTCAATAATTGTTGCTTTTAACTAATTGACTTATGTTTGATCTCAGGTGAAATGTCAGGTGTTTTATAATTCATTTAAATACTTCCCTGTATTGTCTAGTATTAAGGCTTACCCGCACAAAACTTTAAATTGCACGATTGTTAAAAAAAATTGCAACATTTTTTATTTACTAGTGCGTGTACATATGTCAATCCATGGGTCACATATTCACGATTAACAATCGCTGAGCTATGCCAAAATTAATTGAAACCACTTATACTATTTAGATTTTTATTTTCCGAAGTTTTCTAGGAGAGTGGGCATGGCTAGACAAGTTATTATTATTGATTCACTGTACTCATAAAATACCTACAAGACAACCAATATTATCACTGCAACCGATGGACGACCGCATCAGAAGAATTGCAGAAGGAGCAACATAGTTTGCGTTGCAGCAAGTCCCAGAAAATGAATAAATAATTAATAGAATGATAAAATATTCTAGTTGCCTAAATCACGATTGCAAATAATTGAAAATCAATTTCAGTAAACTTATTTATATGCTATCTACATTCAGAGTTTTATTCTTCAAACTTCTGCTGATTATTATGTGGCTGCCGAATTTTTAAGGTTTACAACTTACTTCCTGTGACTTTATTTTTAAATTTGCACACAATGCAAATGTGCAGCAATAAATAAATTGAAGGGATAACAAGAATTACGACAGAAATTTTTATTTATTTTTAGAAGGATTGATGTCATAAGTCATGACGCGAATTTTTTATTAATATACAGCAAATATTCCGTGAATTACCTTTCATTCATGTGGTATTTTTTATACCTATAACTAGCACATTCAGATTTAGAATTACTAACTTCTTAGGTATTTGAACTCAACATTTGATTGAAATAACAATAAAATACCTATTATTGACTGGAATGAAATCGCAGTACTTAACTATTCATCTATGACCATTTTAAGTTATTGCGGGTTCATCGAAATAAATCAACTTTACGGATTAAAACGCGCATTACTTATATATTTAACGCTAGTAAAATATAAGTTTGTTTAGGGTTTCGTAAGTATCCAAGTAGAATTTATAATACGCACGAACAAACTAATCAACGAGAACGCTTATTTTAAGTCAGATTTTAAACTTATTTTGTTGTTTAACGAAAACGCTGTGTTTAATACTCACACCCAAATATCATAACATGAAATGTAGACTACAATTTTATTAAAGTTTATGTTATAAAAACTGTATTAAGATATAAGATATGTTAACTTAAATAATCACTTGTTACGAACAAATCTTCATAAGAACATTTTTACTCAAACCTTTCAGCTGTTAACTATGTTATGCATGATGCTAATCATAATTTCGTAACAACATCAAATTAAAATTGAAATCTCATAAAAGTTTGTTTGTTTAATCGGTAAAAGTTGTTAAGTTTAAATGTTTTATTTTTTATTTATTTTAATTGACACACCATCAACAATAACACAATAAATACGAAAATAATAATACAGATATAAATATAGGACCGCGTGCATTGTCTTTACAGGTGTACCTATACAACACTCAAATAATTAAAAATGGTACAAATAGTCTGCCCTTACATACCTAAATACTTATTTTTTAAAGGGGTTCCTAAGTAGGGAATACACTAAAATTACAAAAAAGAAAATAATCGAAACAATGTAAATACTAAAAATAAATTGAAAATAAAATTGATAGTAAAATTGATGATAAAATTCATAATAAAATTTGAAATAAAATTGAAAAATGAAAATTGAAATAAATTAGCACTATAATATTGGCTTTTCGCGTAAAAAATGTTGCTTATTGTTATTCAAATGAATGGTGCTTTTTGCTGAGCGATGGCTCGTGCAGTCGCGCGGCGGGCGGCGCGGCGGCGGCGGGCGGCGCGGCGGGAGAAAAAGCGCAGTTTCCGCATTGCGCCGCGCCGCGCCGCTGCAGTCTGCAGGTTACGTTTCCGAGTAGAGTGGTTGCTACTCGATAGGCAGGGGCTAGCAACATTTTTACTGTTTTAATTTGCGAACTTTTATGATACTCTAATGATAAAAGTGGTATGCTAACTTAATGTTACACTTATTAATGATGATATAAACCACTAATTTTGATGATATTAAACAACTTTTCACACTTATGCTCTGAAATGTTAATATTATATTTGAGAAAAGAATGCAGTACGTGGCACTTTTCCGAGGTAAACATTCTAAATTTGAAAATCACTGCAGTAATTAATTTCAGTACTTACTTACTGCACTGATTTTAGTGCAGTTAGTAAGTACTGAAATTCATTACTGCAGTCAATGACGTTTTATTAATAGACACGTTACACTCGAATAAATTGCATTTTAAAATGGCGAATTTCGTACTACACGTTAAAAGAAACCAAAAACAAGCACAAGTTGTCAAAATAAATTTATCTCTTCCTAACAACAGGCATTTCCGCATATCTATCTCTTTTTCACCAAAATAATGGAGACATACACAAACCCCCACTGTCAAAAAGAGATAATAATAATAATAAAATAATAATAATAAAAATCTTTATTTTCTCATCACAAACTCTTAGTGTATGCCTTATAAATACTAATCTTATCTTAACTTGTGTGAGACTGATGCCTGAAATAGGTAAAAAATACCCGTTAGCACAGGACATCAGGCTCCCACCATCTCGGATATTTAAGACAACGAGATCAAATGAAAATGTTATGGTAATCAGTATAATCAAAAAGACAAAAATTGGAGAAATAAATTAATTCTTATAGATTAAGTATATCTAGGTACAGATTACATGCATTTTACATAGTTTTATCAATATTTACAGTTTGTGGTTGCTTGTGTATGTGTATGAGTGAGTGTTTATGTGTGTGAGTGTAGTTGTGTGTGTGTGTGTGTGTGTGTCTGTGCGTAGGTGTGTTTAGTGACGGTGTGAGAAGATAACTTAATTTAATTTCTGGTACGTTTCAAATAGTTTCTACATTAGGAGTTTTACTTTAAGGGCACGAGAAGATTTTCTGTGTCATTGTAGGTTTGATGCTGTAACCACTGTGAAATTAGCTTTTTACAAGATTGTTTTGAGAGGTGATAAACTGAGAGACGCGAGTTAATTTTATTATAAAGAAAGCTGCCGAGAAAGCAGTAGAAACGTTGGGCAAATTGTGTATTACAACGCTTGTAAGTACAGACAGTCCCTTTTCGGCGATTGTTAATATTCAAAAGTGGGTTGTAGTCAAGCTGAGAATGTTTGCGAAGAACTATGGAGAGAATAAACAGCTGTCGCACAGTCATAACTTTCCAGAACTCGTATACCTCACTTGACGGAGTCAAACGGGGAAGAAAAGCACCAACTTTTAACACCATTCTTTGAGCTCGCTCAGCCTTAAGAAGATGAGTTTTAGCAGCCCCTCCCCAAGCCGAAATGCAGTACCCTATAACCGATTGGCAAACAATTATTGCAAGCACTGTCTTATGTGCCAGTTTTCTGTCTCTTTCATGCGTTCACAAAACTTTACAACCTTACTCACTCGCTCATGCATGTCGAACTGGCAACAGCGCAAAAGTCATCACTAATTATTTACAATTTAATTTAAATTTATAATTTCAATAATTACGTATGGAATGAATCAATTTTTTTGTCTTTTAAAGATCCGGCATAGTTTTTGCAACTTCTCTAAACACAGGAAGGCATTAAGTTTATTATTTGAGGCGTAATCGAAAAATTGTTGCAGCGCGTTGACACGACAAGGGTCTGTGTATGACTGATTAAACTTCGGGCAATTACCTTACTTTTTCGTCGCCACTTTTTAGTTCATAACGTATCTACATATAAAACATCATTGACTGCAGTGATCTGCAATGGTACTACCAACTTTTTTTCTTTATTTTTTCTTTCGTTATTCCTGTGTATAAAAACAGAAAAAGCAAAGGGACATTTGCACCATACAGCCACATTATAATTATTATTATATAGGTAATTATTTTATCATAATTAGGTTAATTTTTTTTTTAAATACGGTGCGCACAGAGTATATTACTTCGTATTGTACCACAAGCGCTATGTGCCCTTAGCACGAACATCAATCGAAAAAACAAAATGAGATTTATCATAGACAAAATATCCTTTACGAGTAATTTTGTATGGGAAATATGTACAGCGCCATCTACCGCCCAGAAGCGGGTATTGAAGTTGCGCATTTTCGTAGCAAGTAGTAAGTATCAATAGGCTGTATGACCGTTCCACATGGCCTCACAAACCAATATTGAAAAAACGGCGGGAATGATTTTCAGCGGTTGATTTGATATCAATACAGTTTATTTGGTGTAATAAATTATAAAATGAGTTCTGCCAATGAAACATATACAGACATTGTATGTACCTACTCCACCAAATTTGAGAGCAGAAGCAAAATTAATAACAGAAAACTTACTGCCAGCAAAATCAAAAGAAAGATATATGAAAACCTACGATCTGATTTGGAAAAGTGAAAAAAGGCGCATACGTTTTCAGAATCTGTGTTGATGGCGTATTTTAATGATACATCATAAAAATAATAATATTATTATGGGCGATTTATACATGAGTGTGCCCGGGAAAACAATTACATTTACATTTAATAATTGCCCGAACATGTGTGATATAAATTTTAATAAATATTATTTAGTTAAACAGTTTTTTCCCCGCATTTCTTGAGAAAAGCACTATACAAGCTTTGTACGGTAAGCAAATTACCTTGCCTCGAATGATTAAAGCCCTCGCCTGCGGCTCGTGCTTCAATCCATCCTCGACAATGTAATTTCTTACTTACCTGTCCTCGACTGTAATGTACTATTAGCTATGGAGCCAGCCATGAAGTCGCGAAAAAAGTACAATCCTATAGAACATTTACAACGTGATTTCGTGACTGGCCCGGCCCCATTGTAATAATTGTTCGTATTGTTATTCCCGATACTTATAAAAAAAATGTGGTTAATGTGCGAAAACTTATAAGTTGCTGTATGTTAGGATTTTCCTTTGATAGTACAAAATAAATAGTTGGTATATGAGAGCATGCAAACTAATCGTCATATTACCTATTTTTTTAAGTTCTATTTTAAGTATTTGTTATTTTAACTTGCTACAATTAAAATAATAAAACCAGTTTCATAAATTTGATATTAGTAGCAGCGTTACAAAATATTAATTGTAACGCCAATAGGCTGGTTGACATGCTTTCGATAACACAAACATCGTAAATAACTACAAGATAACTCATTAATTTACAGATAGTACGATCATTTACTTGTCTCTCTTACTCCTTCTGTCTCTTTCTCTCTCTTTAGCCTGCCTCAACCCTCCGGGTGTAGGGCTCCTTCAATATTCGCGACTGGTCGCGGTTTTGCGCAACCTGGAGCCACATTTTTCCCACCGTGCTCTTCACATCGTCGACCCAACGCATCTGGGGTCTTCCGGGAGGACGCTTTTGGCCCCAAGGTCGCCACTCGAGCAGCTTTTAGCTCCACGACTCGGTTTTGCGTGCTGTATGGCCTGCCCATTCCTACTTTAGTCTCGCTACACTTTCAAGACATCAGTAACCTTGCTCTGTTGTCAGAGCCACTCATTCGTTTTGTAACCCCCACCAGCTCTCTCTCTCTTGGTGGAGGTACTGCTTCTACTCTCATTATATTCTTGAACTTGCACAAATGCGTCACATGCTTTGAGCGGTTTAGGTGGGTTTATTTCCCACAGTTTTGTTACCCTTGTGTATAAAATCACACCTTTCGTCTGACGTGACCTCTTCTCTCCATATGCATCCTCATACCTCTATTCCTTCTGCCTCCTTTTCAACACTGGTTGTCATACATGCTTGTCGCGCCAATATAAATATACAATTTGCACAAAGGTATTGAAAGATTTTTTCAATAACACAAACATCATCATCACTCATTTTATATGCTTCGATTCTTACTCATCTCTCTTACTTTTCTACCATCATCACATTCCTCTACGCTCTATGCTGTTATGCTCTACACTTGGGTAATATAATACAAGAACTTGCTCAAATGCATCACAGACTTCAAAATCCCGTCGCCATAGACATGTAACAGTTAAGTAAGCCAGTGGTTCTGGCGAGTTCATGGCGTCCGTTTTGTAGCCGTTGAGCTGAGCAATGTTTATAGATCACACCTTTCTTCTGCAAGGGTAAGTGGTGACCTTTTTCGCCACTATACATAACTCTCCCACCGCCACTCTTCGCACTGTTCTTATAGATGCTTGCCGCACCAATATAAAAAAATAGTGACTCGCCGCGGTTTTACCCGCGTGGTACCCGTTCCCGTAGGAATATCAGGATTAAATATAGCCCATGTCACTCAGGTAGAAAGTAGCTTTTTATGGTGGAAGGATTTATAAAATCGGTCACGTAGTATTTGAGTTTGTTCGTTTCGAACAAAAATACAAATCTTTTATCTTTATAATATGAGTATAAGTATGGATTTGCGCATATGCATCGAAGGTTTGTAGCCCCTGTCGCCATCGGCAGCTAGCGGTTCCTAAGGTTCAGGTTCAGGCGGGTTCATTGCCACAGTTTTGTAACCCTTGTGCAACGGCCCTTCGCTGCCGCCTCTCACTCGGACTTGCAGTTTATTAACAAATCGCTCACCATTATGAATGACACGCAACTTATCTCGAGCTGTGGAAACTTACCCGAAATATTTGTTTACAGTTGGATTTTAAATAATTAATTTTGTTTTGTTTTATACGGTAAAAGTAAATCGTTGATTTGTGTAGGCAATTGTTGATGAACGATCAAAATAACAAAGAGATAAAATATTTATAACTTCGTCAAAAGTGTGTTGTAATTTCCTGTAGTTAATATTACAAATATCACTTTATGTGGATTGCTTTGGTTTCTAGATTTTCTTGATCTTTCATTTTAATGAACTATTTCAGTGCTTTCAAAGATCCAAAAGTGATATTCACAGATCACTGTGATCTAGTCTACGAAACAGATATATTATGGGTATTGGTCTACGGTAACGATAAATTCAAACAAATTGATAGGTATATAAATAAATAAGTTATTGATGAAATTAATAATTATACCATATAATATAAATATTATTTCCCATATTTTCACTAAATCATTCGTGGAAATAGAAATTAAGATATATAACTTTTTCTTAAATAACTTCGGGAAAATTCTATATAATGTTTTATCAATACTTGATGAATCTGGTAATTGAAGCATCTTTGTAACAAACAAATCACAGATTTGCAGTCAAACTAGCGCCAGACAGAACGCAGACTCTACAAAGAGTTCTAGTAGATGCAAAGCGCATCTTTTTTCCCACTTTTCTAACATACTTTTACTTAACTTCTGTAGTTGCAGTGAAAACTTTCTCTTTGCTTGCAATTTACGTCAATATGAAAGTTTATTTAATGCTGCTTATTTTGTTTTAATATTGATTGTTATATCTTCATGATTAATAGAATAAAATAAATATAATAATAGAGCTTTAATAAAAAAAGAAAAGAAAAATCTATTGCGATTAAATTCTGTTACTTAATTTTGTGCCCATACATGGCCCATACATACATAAAGACATAAAAAAATGAATGTGGGGCCAGGCGTTATTGTCTTCCATACGGTGCATAATAATTTTGTTTATCACGGTTCGCGAAGTGTGGCGTACAGTATACATAAACGTTGGTGTACATAATGTAAAATATGCTATGTTTAATTGAGCATCGTAGTTCCGCGTCTAGCGGGCGTCGACCCCGCAGCCTTCGGGAGTATCGAACGCGATTACGTCACCGAGCGCGCGCGCGCCGCTCTGGCGGACGATCACCGAACTACCGCTGTGGAAACTCCGCCGTGATTGTTACAAGGAAACACATGGGAATTAGGATAGTTTTCTCCGTGATTAACATAATCTTTTGCTTTGTGTTTGAGTTGGAAAATCTTTAAATTTAATTACCTATTATTCTGTGCGTTCGATGAATAGGAAATGACTTACTGATGGTCGGATGTTTTTTTTATTAAGATATTTACATGTTTTTTGATTCCTCTTTCAATGAATAGTCTTAAGTATAAAAAAACTGTATTGAAATAAATAGTATAAACTAATGAACAAAAAACCTTGATAAATATTAAGCTAGTAAGTAAATAACTCAAAATAATACCTATATATTTTTAAAGTTACGTAAAATATCATAGAGTTAAATAATAATAATTCAAGACGCTTCAAATTGAATATAAATAAGTAGTCTTTGTTTATTTGAACTTTCAGCAATGCTTACGACCCAACAATTTTACTTTTTCCAAAAATGAAATGAAAACATCTCAGCAAACTTTTTGGTATACACGTTTTACGTGTTGAAACTTTCGTTGGTTACGCTTACTCCGCCGATAAAGTAAACATCTTCGGCAGTCACCGGCAGTCATCGACCCTAATCACAAGGCCACTTGCTTACACAACCTGCTATGTACATTTACCTTTACACGTTACTTTTTCGACATTTCCTGTGTTACAATTGTGCAATCCCTCCGACCCAACTTTGAAGTTTTGGTCCGACTCACTTTTAAAAACTTCGATCGTTCTCGAAGCGCGAACTCGATCGAGCGAGTGAGCGAGTGAGCTCGCGGCCAACAAAAGTACTTTCGGGCGAGTAACGGGATCCGAAGGAGAAATGCTCTACGAAATCGAAACACGCGGTACCGTTAGGCCCTCGCCCTAAGCCCGCGGGATAATCTTGGTAAATCACAGCCCGTTACTCTCGTGATTGCCTCCTCGGTAATTTCCTTCAACATCTCGACATCAGTAATTCAGCTGATACTAGCTTTACCTGGTTGTAGTTTTACTGGTCGTTAACTTAGATGCTATTCAGTATTCAGGAATTACCTGTAGAAGGCATATCCTATTATCATCTTATAGCAACAATGCAAAACGCCGGCAAAACATGCTGTCTACAAGTTCGTTTGGTTTCGTTTTCATTAAGTATCAAACGTTGATAGTTGCAAACTTCTTAAATATCACAAATGAACATTTAAGTTTTTATAAAAACGATTAACATAATGTTTTCTCCGTTAAATCTGTGATTAAATCCAAAGAAAGAGAAAGGTATTTTTACAAACTAAAATAGGAATGTTTGCTGACGTCTTAAAGGCTCTACGTGGCTCTACACACGTTCCGATCCGACCGCCGATTTGGTCTGCTCCAAACCAACTCTGGACGTGTGTAGCGTAGTAGTCCGACCATAAATTGTTAATATTTGTGTTTGACGCGGTCTGACCGGATTTGGTTTGCACGAACTTCACTTCCAACCTAGTCGGAACGTGACAGGAACGGACCTTACCAAAAAGGTAGTGCTGACAATTTTGAAGATTTTCTCTAGATTTAGGGACAAAATATACAGAATACGTTTCAGGGGTTTTCAGATCATTAAATTTAATGCTTGTCCATGCCACTATGTAAAGATTCTTTTATTTATTAGTTTTTTTGTTTATATTATTAAATAACTAGCATTTTGTCATAAAACTAAATTTATATAAAGAAGGCATAATAATGCTGCTTTACTAAATATTTAGCAAGTTGAAAAATATAATGAAATTGAATTCTCTATAATAATAAAACATAAAAAAACATAAAATATTTTTCTTTCCAATATATCTATTGCAGAAAAATCGATGTTTTCAGTAATTATAAATAATATTAATATTGGAAGATTAGCAGAAGTGGCAACACTGCAACTATAGCTCGGTGCAGCCAGACCAAATCGAAACGTGTGTAGCGCCGCCGACCAGGGGGGCTACCGCCTAAGCACCGTCGCCGTCGTCGGCTTGCTTGAATACGATTACGCATTCTACCATCCTTGTCATGTCGTAACACATTTGGTATGGCATAACAAGGATGGCACGATGCATCGTAATCGGCTTCAAGCAGACGGTGCTTAGGCGGCAGGGGGCAGATTTGGTGCGGCAGACATGGTTTCAATATTATATAAATTATAAACGTATTTGTACAACAAAAGTCAGAACACAAATAATTATAACAAAATGTAAGCAATTTATTATTTTTAAAGCACCTGAAGCTGAACTGAATGATTTTTAAAAGCATTAAGTTAACTTGGGCATTCATATAACGTAGCAGTAATCACTTCAAAAATTTGTACAACTTTGTGACTAAAATATAAAAGATGATTCATTCTTGAAATCGGTAAATTCACGACATTTATCGCATATTTATTTTTTTGACGACCGATTTGGCGCAGGGGTAGGCTACCCACCTTCTGCGCCAGTGGTCTCGGGTTCGATTCCCGAACAAGATAAACATTTGTGTGCATGAACATATGTCTATTTGTCTTGGTCTAGGTGTTAACTATGTATATTAAGTATGTATTTACAAACAAAAAGTATTTAAGTATATATTTATCCATTTACAAGTTTTCCATGATACAGTTTCTTAATGAAATGAACATGGGCTTAGATAATTAGTGTGAATGTAAGAAGTTATTTATTTATTATTTATTTATTTGTTTGTTATTTAAAAATGCATTAGGGTGACCATGAATTATGGGATGAGATAATAAAAAAATGCAGACATTAGTTTTTTTTTCATTTATTAAGAAAGGTATTATTCCGAAATATAGATGACGTAGGTTAGGTACATAAAGATGAATAAATATAATGATTCCTTTTTACTACTACACACTTTTAGCGAATTGTCCTCGTAGCATACCATGCATTTATAAATGCACCCATGGCAAATGGTTTTTTTTGCAACAGGGACTGAAAGAGAGTCTTAAAAATTTGAAGTGGGGCTACTAGGGCAAGGTATTGTGGTATTATATTGTGAGAATATAATACCTCCTTGCGTTGTCTATGGACCATTGATGTTTTTATAGTATTCAAAATATCGAATGCATTGTCATTACGCGAGTAATTAGTTTTAGTCCAGAACGATTCCGCGCTTGCGTGCTGTAGTAGTTAGTTTATCTCGGCCATGAAGCCGCAGTAAAATATTTACCTCTCTCAAATTCCGTTTATTTCAATTGATTCCGATACGTGAGCTTCGCAGTATAATATAAAAGAGCGCTGCTTGCACATTCTCAAACATTTTTTAATTTTTTTCCTAGGCCGCATAGTTTTTGACTTCTGATGAATAATTGTAAAAAAAATACCGTTACCCCCCCCCCCCCCCCCCCCATATATGAATTTTGCATAGAGAAAAATCTGGTATTATTTTATGTGATGGAAGTTTATGTAAGGATTACAGGAAAATAAAACGACCTCTCTAAGAGCTGGTACACACTAGGCGCTTTCGAGCGCGCCGCTTTGGTAACGCGTGCTCTGAGAACCTGTTATCTCATACACTTTTGATGTTTCGTACACACTGAACCGCGCGCTTTTTGACAAGCGCGCGTCAGATGCGAGCTGTCAGTTTTGGCGTTAGCCGAGCGTTCTCAGATACATGGGCCGCCTTGGGGCTGTACATGTGATCGCGCGCTTTCCTGTAGAGTGGGCACACGTTGAGGAAAATTTTAAGGAAAGTGACTCTCTACATTTGTATGAATCGCTCGTAGTGTCAGTTTATAAAATATGCAAAAATTCATCAAATGGTTTTATACAAATTCTATAACAATTGAAAAAGTTAGGTCCATGTTTTGATACAATTTTACAAAAATTCCATGAGTCTATTTTATCTTTTAGTATTAGGTGCACCCGATGTTCTTTTTTCTCCATCGTCGTCGTTTTTTGAAGTGATTGTAGAGGAGCTACACACAAAACAATTACTTCGGAACCCATATCCGCACTAAGCCAGAAGTATACTCGCCCTAGTAACGCTCGTCGAACGCCATGCAGAACGCTGAGTGTGTACGCTATCAACGCTCGCCAAACGCAACGCCGAGCGCCCAGTGTGTACCAGCTCTAAACCGTAAAGTTTTTCAGAAATCGTCAACAAAAATTACATTAGTTCCACTATCGGTCCAGAGAAGGCGCTGAACTAAACCTGCAATTTTATGACGAATAAAGCCTCGCCGATGAATACCTTATCACGTTTTATTTATTTATATTTATGATTGTACGGAAGTCTCGGTGCGCGAGTCCGACTCGATCTTGACCGGTTTTTTTATAAGCCGTTTAAAAAAAGATTAATATGCCAAATTTTAGTCACTCTTAAGTAGATACTGCTATGTTATATGAATAGAAAACTCAATAGGCTTTTAACAATTACTCAGTTCAGGTGCTATAAAAATAATAAATTGCTTACATTTTATAAATATAAATAAATAAATTCAGCCTGGGTCGTCCCACTGCAGGGCAAAGGCCTCTCCACCTTCCTTCCATTTCTCGCGGTTTAAAGCTGTTGTGTGCCAGTCACTCATATACGAGTCAAGAGAACCAGAAATTAAAGTAGGATATCTCAATCCATAATTATGCATAATTGCACATGGATCTTCACGGATCTTGCAGCGTCCGCACCAAATCGGCGGGCGCTCGGATCGGAACGTGTGTAGCGGACGTGTGTAGCGGCTATTAAATACCTCCCAGTCCAAATTTTCGTATCCTGTCGCCGCCTGTCGGAAGCTTTAAGAACTACAGAAATTGAGCGTCTATCAGCTGCTCTAGCTTGCTCCCCCTGCTACGAGAAAAACGTAGCGTAGCATGCGTTTTAATTTGTGTTAGTGTTAACATCGCGCTACAGATGTCACTGCAAAGTTGATTTTGTCTGTAAAAGAAATGAAGTGAAGTTATATAGTTAGGCAAATGTTTTATTTTCAGTACCAAAGTCAGTCTAATATCTTTAGTAATAAAAGTTAATATTATAATTAAATCTCTACAAAATGGTGATAAATAAAACATAGGGCACGAGACCCTTTTGTGGCCACTTTAAGGATTCTTCACTTTGAAGCACTAAGTGCTAAATGATCTTAGGTATTTAAGACAAAAATTATATCTTAAATTATAGAGAATTTATCTAGGTACCTTTAAAGTTACACCTTTCAAAAGCCAATGCCTAAAATTGGCGTCTATTTTTTTTTCTCTCGCGGCCATCAACAAAATGTTTGAACATCAATTCTTGATAGTATAACAAACAATATTTGCCAAGACAGTATAGCTGTAAACTCAGTCAGAACCAAGTTAGAACCATTCGTCCGTATTTAACATTTTTAAAAACCGCAAATGTAACTTTGTAATTCATACAAACACTATGAAAAACAAAGTTAAGTTCTAGCTAGTCTCACTCGGTTCGGACTCAGTTTACAGGTATTCTTCATAGTCATAGTCATAAATTTTTTATTCATATAGATTAAATAAAATTAATGCTGATGTTATGGACATCTTTTAACTGACAAGAAAAACAGGCGAAAAAAACTCATCAGCTTTAACAGAAGCAACGCATTTACGCGTTGCTGGACAAAATGATACAATAATAAAATTTATACAAAAAGCTAATGCTGAAGGAAAGTATTCTCATACTTATGTATAAGTAGGAATATTTTCCTTTTATACATTGTTAGTGTTACTATAATTATGACAACCAAGCGTTGTGATCATTTAAATAATCTTCTACTTTGTAATAGCCTTTGCTTAAGAGCGTTTTTTTAACATGTTTTTTAAATTTATTTAAAGGCAGCTCGATTACTTCTTGTGGAACTTTATTAAAGAATGCTATGCCTTTTCCCAAAAACGAGCCTCTACTTTTTTCAAGTCTAAATCTTGGAACGGCAAGCTTATTTTTATTTCTTGTGTTAAAATTATGAAAATCACTATTCTTAGTGAATGAGTAAAGATGTTTCCTAACTAACATATAATATATTCTTATAGATGTATTGCCTTGCTAAGGTTAGTATATTATTTTCTTCATTTGCAAATATTGTCTGTAGTGCTGCCAACAAATGATATTTCAATGTTTGGTTGATGGCCGCAAGAAAAAAAAGACGCCAGCCGCCATACAAAAATGGTCATTGTCCTTTGAAAAAATAAAATAGATTTTATATGTATAAGTAACACAAAATATGCGGAAGGTGCCAAATGCCCTGGTTTTGGCCACTTATTGATAGCCAAACTTTTATAAGTACCTATAGCGAAAAATCAAAACCAAACACAAGTTATATCAATATATCCTAATATTCTAATGTGCTAGAAACCGATCAATAGCAAAAAAATAATTTAATTGTAAAAAACAAAGGTTTATAACAAATTTCAACCTTTACATTTTTTTTTTATTTTCTTAAAAAAACTTTTAAAACAGAAAATGGCGTTTATTGAAAAAGAATCGTATGGCATAAGGAATTGTAACGATTGTTTACTTAAAATACCTTGTTTTAAGGCTGGCATTCCCTAAAATAGGGTACTTATTTTAAATTATAGATTAGGTACTCGCAATTCACAAGTACTTAAAATTTGGAAAAAATTTATGTTATTTTACAGTAATTTATATAGTTCCAGCCGTTTTTTTTCGATTAGTGATATTTTACTGTATGAAATGAAATCCCAAACATCCGTCTGAACGTAATCCAAATATCCTATTACTTGCAGTATAATAGGTTTTAGTTCATGAAAAGCATACGAAAATAATTGTCTTCGAATAGCCAAAGGATTCCGGATGTTATAAGTTTAAAATGTCTATTATTTAATTTTTAATTGAATATTAAGTGATTTTCCATTCGCGGGGCGCTCGCGAGTTCACAGTGCACCGCCGGCTGCCGCTGCGTCCGAAGTGTATCGCGCGCGGCCGAGCAAGCGTTAGCGTGCCTATTTCGGTCAGGAATACTCGCCTTAATTGCCATTGCAAAGGGTGGCCAAACAAACTAAAGCTTTTTAAAAGAAAATGGAAACTTTCCTTCATTCTCCTTCCTTTCTTAGTGGCCCAAACCGTTTAAAGCTGGAAAAACTGACTTTAAATTGAAGTTCTTAATTGATTATGAGAAGAATTCACGTTTTAGTATTATTTTAAATTAAATTCATTACTTTCATCTTAACTGGTAAAGCGTTTTCCGAATCACAATCAAACGTATCGTTGGTTTTCATCCGCGTCCCACAATTCACCAAGTTCAAGAAAAGCGAGCATTGAGAAATAATAATTATATACGAGTAGCAGTTTTGTTTAAAAATATCACGTAGGCCTAAGAGTTACATTTTTTACCAGTTTTTAGTAATTTACTAAGTAGGTACTTAGTATATTGTTCCATTATTATCACGACCTTAAAAAATATGTTCAATATAATTAACCTAAGTTTATGTTAAATGTTCAATCTAATTAACCCTTAAAATCCATGTACATTTCAAACCAGTGCAATAAATCATCCATTTACCACATAGGGGTTGTACACATAAAAAGCTTGCGCCGTTTTTTAGCAATTTTTCGTTCTTTATTTAAAAAAGGGCGAATTGATTGGTTGCGCGGTTAGCTCGCGAGCGTGTACCGCCGCGCATCAACCCCTCGCGGCCGACCAATAAGGGCGTGGGACCCTAAGAGGGTCCTCGCCCTTCCACATACACTTACACGGAAAGTAAGAGTGAGCGATGATATTGGGCCCTCTAAATCTTGTTTATTATTTCTAAGTTTGGATATCAATATAAGTCAATGTTATACAAACTCCGTTTTTAATTTGTATAATATAATAATTAGATATAGAGATGATCACTAGGTACTGGAAGAAAAGACATTTAAATCATGTGCATATAAAAGACGAAGATTTAAAACTGAATTAACTCAGTCTATCGTATTATAAGTTTAGTTTAATGGTATTAATAATATCTCACTTAAAAAATGCATTGTGAATGCAAAAAAGAAAAAGTAATTAAATAAGTATGTCACTTTTCATATACCTTAGTAAAATGGGATAGGTAACAAAGTTGAATAGAAATTTGAAAGAAAAAACGAGCAGAACCACGTTTGCTCCATTAAACTACTGGTAAAAGCTCCTATTTTAAAATCTGCAAGAAAAGCAACTCGGGTCTATTCTATCAAAGCGGGCTAGCGCTTTCCTTTCTACAATAAAAAAAAACACTATTCATAGATTCTTAAGCATTTCTTATGTTAATTAACCCTAAATACGTTAGACTACTTGGGCAGCAGTGCAAAAAAAAAATTTTAAGTAAGTAGGTAGTTCGTAATATTTTTCAAAATGAAACACCAAACCTTTGTTTTCACTGTTATCAAAATCATGTATTGAAATAAACACTAGTATAGTTTATTTTTACCACACTTTTATTAGCTTCACTTGTTACCACACTTTTATTAGCTTCACTTGTAACTAAGTCACAATGTAAGAAAATCTTGGAATTCAATTTTAACCTACTTCTAATTGTCGTATTGATTTGAAACTTTGCAAGTCTATATGAATCCGATGACAATACAATAATTTGCTACCATCGAGCTGATCTGATGATGGAGTCAAGAGGTGGGCAATAGAACTCTTCAATGACCACTAGGAAACCCCTCGAGTTTGGGCTCCGTTGTTTCGTTCTGACGAGAGTTATTAGCTGCACTTGGTGGTGAGGGTCTGATGATGAAGCAGGAAGGAAGCCAGTGGCACTCCTTAATGACCAATAGGAAACACCTCGAGTTCTGGCTCATTCGTTTCGTTTTGATGAGACCTATTCGCTACACTTGGTGGTGAGGGTCTGATGATGGAGCAGGAAGGAAGCCAGTGACACTCCTTAATGACCTCAAGAAAACCCCTCGAGTTTGGGCTCATTTGTTTCGTTCAGACGAGACCTATTCGCTACACTTGGTGGCGAGGGTCTGATGATGAAGCTGGGAGGAAGCCAGTGGCACTCCTTAATGACCAATAGGAAACACCTCGAGTTCTGGCTCATTTGTTTTGTTCTGATGTGACCTATTCGCTACACTTGGTGGTGTGGGTCTGATAATGGAGCTTGGGTGAAGCCAGTGGCACTCCTTAATGACCACTAGGAAACCCCTCGAGATGGGCTCATTTGTTTCGTTCTGATGAGACCTATTCGCTTCACTTGGTGGTGAAAGTCTGATGATGGAGCAGGGAGGAAGTCAGTGGCACTTCTTAAGACCGCTAAGGAAACCCCTCGAGTTTGGGCTCATTTCTTTCGTTCTGATGAGACCTATTCGCTACACTTGGTGGTGAGGGTCTGATGATGGAGCAGGGAGGAAGTAAGGCTTCGGCTCGCACATCTGGTAACTAATAGACTCCACTTGAATTTGTATTTGTATTTGAGTTATAATGTTTACGGGGTGGGCAGACACATGAATGGACTGTGAAATTGATTACCATCCCCATCCTGGGCTTGCCATTTGTTAAACTAAAAAGTAAAAAATAAATATGTAGTTTAAAAAACTATAAAAATACACTTTTATAGGAACAGACTAAATGGTTCAAAATAACCGTCTATTCAGCAACTGAAATTAAAAAGCGTGGTGCGCCCATTGCAAAGCATGCATTCAAGTACTTAAGGGCAGGCGGTAAGTGAAACGCGTAAAACAGCTTTCGGGGTTTTAAACTTGTAACATAGAATTATCGACATAAATTACTTTAAAAAATATAATAGTGAACAGGAAAAGTTACTTTACAATAACACCGTGGAAAATTTTAAATATTTTACTCACGTTAATGGCAAAAAAATCGCAAACTTCACTAAAAACAGCAAAATCAACGTTTTCTGTTTTAAAGATATTGTTAAAAAATAAAAATATTTTTAATAATATTTAATGTTAAATCCAATGGCAATGAAACATAGAATTGATTCACCGCACGGTATTTGCCGTTTTCTATTTTATATTGGGAACAATCTGGCTTCAAACATTGTCAATATTAAAGCGCGAATTGCTCATACATTTTCGTATGGAACGCGGAGATAAATAAAATATTGTATAAATACAAGCCACACCGGGGGTAAAATTCAGTAAGCCCGCTGATTTCAAGGTGAGAGCACGTCGCTTTTTCCCAGCTCCTGAGCTACGAAAATTACGAAATCAGATTATCTGTATGCAAACTCTTTGAGCGGTGGTAAAGAAAAGGTAGGTAAAGTCAAATTTTCAAAAATCCGGCGATACCTACCAATATCGGAAGATAATTAGTTTTCCACTAAACAATATATTTGGTACGTCATCACAACAGATATCTGGTCAAATGCTGGAGCCAGGAAGTGGCTGATGGAACTACTCACCAATTTAATGTAACCACTTCGAGTTTGGGCTTGTTTGAATCGTCTTGATAGAAACTCTAGTGCCAAGCAGTTTCGAAGGTCATGCTGGAGTCAGGAGGTGGTTGATAGGACTCTTCAACGACTCAACGTAACCACTTCGAGTTTGGGCTCGTTTGAATCGTCTTGATGAAAACTCTTGTGCAAAGTAATTTCCAAGGTCAAATTCTGGAGCCAGTAAGAGGCTGAAGGAACTCTTCATAAATTCAACGTAACCACTTTGAGTTTGGGTTCGTTTGAATTGTCTTGACAAGAACTCTTGAGCCAAGTTGTTTCCAAGGTCTATTGGCCAGGAAGTGGCTGATGGAACTCTTCAATGATTCAAAGTAACCAGTTCGAATTGTCTTGATGAGAACTCTTGACAAGAAAACAGCAACGCTATATTAAAAATATAAAAAAATGCAAGATGGCGGCCAACTTTTTTGTTTATGGGCCGATTTTGTTGAAACGCAGTTTACGGTACTATTTTGATAAGAACACAGCAACGCAATATTAAAAATATTAAAAAATCCAAGATGGCGGCCAACTAGTTTGTTTATGGGCCGATTTTGATAAAACGCGGTTTACGGTACTATTTTGATAAGAAAACAGCAACGCAATATTAAAAATATTAAAAAATCCAAGATGGCGGCCAACTTTTTTGTTTATGGGCCGATTTTGATGAAACGCGGTTTACGGTACTATTTTGATAAGAAAACAGCAACGCAATATTAAAAATATTAAAAAATCCAAGATGGCGGCCAACTTTTTTGTTTATGGGCCGATTTTGATGAAACGCGGTTTACGGTACTATTTTGATAAGAAAACAGCAACGCAATATTAAAAATATTAAAAAATCCAAGATGGCGGCCAACTATTTTGTTTATGGGCCGATTTTGATAAAACGCGGTTTACGGTACTATTTTGATAAGAAAACAGCAACGCAATATTAAAAATATTAAAAAATGCAAGATGGCGGCCAACTTTTTTGTTTATGGGCCGATTTTGTTGAAACGCAGTTTACGGTACTATTTTGATAAGAAAACAGCAACGCAATATTTAAAATATAAAAAAATCTAAGATGGCGGCCAACTTTTTTATTTATGGGCCGATTCTGATGAAACGCGGTTTACGGTACTATTTTGATAAGAAAACAGCAACGCAATACTTAAAATATTAAAAAATCCAAGATGGCGGCCAACTTTTTTGTTTATGGGCCGATTTTGATGAAACGCGGTTTACGGTACTATTTTGATAAGAAAACAGCAACGCAATGTTAAAAATATTAAAAAATCTAAGATGGCCGCCAACTTTTATGCTTATGGGCCGATTTTGATGAAACGCGGTTTACGGTACTATTTTGATAAGAAAACAGCAACGCAATATTAAAAATATTAAAAAATCCAAAATGGCGGCCAACTTTTTTGTTTATAGGCCGATTTTGATGAAACGCAGTTAACGGTACTATTGTGATAAGAAAACAGCAACGCAATATTTAAAATATAAAAAAATCCAAGATGGCGGCCAACTCTTTTGTTTATGGGCCGATTTTGATGAAACTCGGGTTTTGGTACTATTTTGTCAAGAAAACAGCAACGCAATATTAAAAATATTGAAAAAACCAAGATGGCGGCCAACTTTTTTGTTTAGGGGCCGATTTTGATGAAACGCGGTTTACGGTACTGTTTTGATAAGAAAACAGCAACGCAATATTAAAAATATTAAAAAATCCAAAATGGCGGCCAACTTTTTTGTTTATAGGCCGATTTTGATGAAACGCAGTTAACGGTACTATTGTGATAAGAAAACAGCAACGCAATATTTAAAATATAAAAAAATCCAAGATGGCGGCCAACTTTTTTGTTTATGGGCCGATTTTGATGAAACGCGGTTTACGGTACTATTTTGATAAGAAAACAGCAACGCAATGTTAAAAATATTAAAAAATCCAAGATGGCGGCCAACTTTTTTGTTTGTTTATGGGCCGATTTTGATAAAAGTTGATTTTTGGAACTACTTTAACATGAAAACAGTAACATTGACTCCAGATGAGAAAACTCTTCAACAGTCATCAGCACTGACACGAAATTTTATATTATGATAGATAGATAGATAAGTTGTTTATTTCCATCACATACAACATACAGATGATAAATGATATATGAAATTAAATAATTATAACTAAAAAAATTAAATTATCAATAAAACATACAAGCTTTTATGAGTTAAAACTAAAAAGTTTTATAAATATTTTATTCAGATTGGAAATATGCCGTTTTATATTTCTTAGCCTCCAAAGCTCCTTCGTCTATATCAAAATAATCCCATATCACAATTACATATTTTAGAACCCTGAAACTTTATATCATTTACTTACTGTGCCCGCGACTTCGGCCGCGTGGTATGGTGACTTTCGGCAGCATTTTTTATCTTTCGGCTTATTATTTTGCAAATACACTTAAGGCATAATCAAACGAGGGACTTTTGTCCCCGGCTGACAAAAAGTCCCTGTAGGTACGTCCAAAATATGTCCTCCGAGGACTTGTCGCGGACTCAAAACATGCGGTGTGCGGTCATTTGTTGCACGGAAACGTACTTCACTATCGAGCGCTTAATGCAGACTAAAGTTCGTTGTGTGCGTTGTTGCGCCTAGTTACGTTCGTTCTATTTTTTTCGCGGACTACCGCGAACTTTTGTCCAGTCCAGTCTTTCAGTGTCCGCGGTAATTTCGCGGACTTTTTGTCTGCGGTACTTTTAGTTCCTCGTGTGCGTTATTCGACACAATTTGTAAGAGATCTATATCGATGGACAAAAAAGTACCCGGAGGACAGTCCGTCGTCTGATTAGGCCTATAGGCATATTCCCCATTCCCCCACATACGCTGTGCTACGCCGCCGCCGCTCATTGTGTATAGTGCGCGGCGTTTGGCAAGTTTCTTACTTCCGTTAATTTCAGTTCACACTTTGTAATGACTCCGTAAATCTTTGTATTTCTATTATCATTGTATTTTGTGGCCCGTAAGCTTTTTGTCGACGTCATTACACAAAAACTTTCATTCTCTATTTTTACCACCTGCTTAGTTTTCAATACTTACAGTAATTTTGCTCCACCAATTTTAAATTAAAAGTTAGAATGGCCTTTTTTCCTTTAAATTCTTAAATTAAATTAAATTTTCTTAAATTTCATTAAATTTTTAAATTAAAAGTTAGAAATCCTTTTTTTTAATGCTCTTCTCTGTGCCATCTCTAGAAGCTACCGTGTAAATGCAATCTGTGACATGGTCAAATAAAAATGGAGATTTTTAGTGGCAGTGAAAATATTATAATATTATAGTTTTATTTATTCGAACGCATCGAATTAGTGAACACAACCTTTAGAGTAAAATTTATACAAACTTTGAATGTCGTATTTATTTGTACCTAATCTAAAGCCTAAATAATAAGTTTCAAGTTTCTAGCTTTAAAATTAATGTAATTTTCATACAAATTTTCATCTCCTATTTCAACCCCTTACAAACCTTTTCTCGCATTAAAAAGCAGTCTATGTTCTTTCTCAGGCTCTACAAATATAAATACAATAACAAATTCTTTATTTGCTAAAAATAGGGTGGTACAGCTTTGATGTTAGTTTGTTTCAATTTGTTCTTATTATATTTAGCCATTTATATAGCATGCAAATGTCCTTGTTACAATTATTTATAATGAAAGTAAAGAAATAAAAGAATAATAATCCGCAATATCAAAGTCACAAATTACAAATAATTAAATCACACATTACAAAATCATTAAAATTAAAATGTCAAAAAATAAAATCTAAATGTCAGTATCACACAAGTATTAATTTAAAGTATAATAGGCTTTTTCTAACAAAAATTTCTTAAGGTGCATTTTAAATTTCATTACATCATTTATTTCTCGTATGTCCTTTGCCATTTTATTAAAAAAATTTGGAGCAATACCTACCATAAATATTATTATGAAAAAGAGCAGTTTTATGCGGTATTTGACGCAGTTTGTCTTTGCGTCTTGACGATGAGAATTTTTCAAATAAACACAAGTTAGACTACACAAAGGAACCTACTTCATGTCACTACACGGCACTGCCATAATTTTTAAACCAAATTTCATTGAAATCGGTTCAGTAGTTTAGGTGTGATTGCGTAACACACAGACAGACCGAGTTGTTTTTGCATTTAAAACTTTTGGGTACGTAGTATGTACTATATTTCAATTTATATTAATTGTGTACTAGTCACTGTTTCAAGATTTCAAATAATAGCGTGTTACATTTTAATAACGGCAAAAGAGAGAGAAAAAACTAATGTTAACAACCTTTTTTACCTTTGAAAAATGGAAAATGAAGTATTTAGAAGAAATCGACCCGTCTCATAACCAGCTCCGATGGGATGGATTGGTTGCGAGACGGGTCGATTTTTTCTAAATACTTCATTTTCCATTTTTCAACCATAAAAATTGCATTGTGAATGCAAAAAAATTAAAAATTCTAAATAACTTTTTTACCTTTTGTCATTTTTTACGTTGCGTTCTTGTTTTCTTGTCAAAATAGTACCAAAACAGAGTTTCATCGAAACCGGCTTATAAACAAAAGAGTTGGCCGCTATCTTGGACTTTTTATATTTTTAACATTACGTTCCCGTTTTCTTGTCAAAATAGTACCAAAAACCAAGTTTTATCGAAATCGGCTCACAAACAAAAAAGTTAGCCGCCATCTTGGATTTTTTAATATTTTTAACATTGGGTTGCTGTTTTCTCATCAAAATAGTACCAAAAACCGTGTTTCATTAAAATCGGCCCACAAACAAAAAAGTTGGCCGCCATCTTGGATTTTTTAATATTTTTAATATTGCGTTGCTGTTTTCTTATCAAAATAGTACCGTAAACCGCGTTTCATTAAAATCGGCCTACAAACAAAAAAGTTGGCCGCCATCTTGGATTTTTTAATATTTTTAATATTGCGTTGCTGTTTTCTTATCAAAATAGTACCGTAAACCGCGTTACATTAAAAGCGGCCCATAAACAAAAAAGTTGGCCGCCATCTTGGATTTTTTAATATTTTTAATATTGCGTTGCTGTCTTCTTATCAAAATAGTACCGTAAACCGCATTTCATTAAAATCGGCCCATAAACAAAAAAGTTGGCCGCCATCTTGGATTTTTTAATATTTTTAATATTGCGTTGCTGTTTTCTTATCAAAATAGTACCGTAAACCGCGTTTCATCAAAATCGGCCCATAAACATAAAAGTTGGCCGCCATCTTCGATTTTTTAATATTTTTAATATTGCGTTGCTGTTTTCTTATCAAAATAGTACCGTAAACCGCGTTTCATCGAAATTGGCCTACAAACAAGAAAGTTGACCGCCCTCTTGGATTTTTTAATATTTTTAACATTGCGTTGCTGTTTTCTTATCAAAATAGTACCAAAAAACCGTGTTTCATGAAAATCGGCAAACATTAAAAAAAGTTGGCCGCCATCTAAATTTTTTTAATATTTTTAATATTGCGTTGCTGTTTTCTTGACAAAACAGTACCAAAACCCGAGTTTCATCGAAGTCGGTCCACAAACAAAAAAGGTGGCCGCCATCTTGGATTTTTTGATATTTTAACATGGCGTTGCTATTTTCTTGTCAAGAGTTCTTATCAATACAATTCAAACGTGCCCAAAAATGAACTGGTTACGTTTAATCGTTGAAGAGTTCCATCTGTTAAAGCTGATGAGTTTTTCTCGCCTGTTTTTCTTGTCAGTTAAAAGATGTCCATAACAGGTGGTAGGTAAAAAAATATTGGACGATCCATAAGCATTAATTTTATTTAATCTATATGAATAAAAAAATTATGACTATGACTATGACTATCAGCCACTTCCTGGCTCCAGCAATAGACCTTGTAAACTACTTGGCACAAGAGTTCTCATCAAGACAATTCAAACAAGCCCAAACTCAAAGTGGTTACGTTGATTTGTTGAGGAGTTCCATCAAACACTTCCTGACTCCAGCATCAGATCTTGGAAACTACTTGGCACAAGAGTTCTGATCAAGACCATTCAAACGAGCCTAAAGTCGAAGTGGTTACTTTGAATTGTTGAGGAGTTTGACGATACTGCACTCAGCCTCCAGATGTCGAGCATACCAAATCAAATCAAATACGTTAGGTTACATTCTGACAAAAAAAACAGTTATTAATTTTACTATTTTTCTGAATTACAATATTTTCGTGCTAGGGCGGATATGTCTGAGTGCGTGAATGCACACATACACAGATTAGCATCGTCAATACCTACGCGCTGGCTTACAGCCGGCCCTTAATATTGACAACGCGCACCACGCTTTATAATTTCAGTTGCTGAATAGACGGTTATTTTGAACCATTTAGTCTGTTCCTATAAAAGTGTGTTTTTATAGTTTTTTAAACTACATATTTATTTAACAAGGATTAACAACTAACTCTGCATAATATTTTCAATTCAATATTTAAAAGTTAAAAGAATAGTCTAATTTAAAATAATTGCACGTGAAATTACTAGTGGTTATCACCATTCTTAGATACAAGCTTAGCATGTTTGTAAATAGTGTTAAGTTATGGTGGTTCCGCACCGGCGCGTTTAATCAAGTTTGTTAATTGTTAAAATTTCAAAGCATCCGGAGTGGAAGCAATAATAGAAAAAACCATAGAAAACACCAAAAGCATTAAATCATGATCATGACAAATACATAAATGGGTGATCTGTCATCATAAAGTAGTGCAGAAGACCCTTTTGTGGCCAATTTAATGCAATTTTTTAACCACAAGTGCTATTGATAACAATTCACCAGGTTCTGACAACTTACTGATACACAAGCTTTGGTAAAAACAGCGAGAAAACAATATTTCAGTGATCGAGAAAAAAAGAACATAATATTTTAATGTGATACAAACTTATAAATGATTATACAGTAAGGAGATCAGTCACGCTTCATACATGTTTGGAGCAAAAAAGTAAAAGTGACGGCCATCTAAAATAAATCGCACATTATTATTATTGTAAACAGTGTTACGATCATTTTTTGTTATGACGTCAACAGTGTACGATCAGTGGCCAAGCAGTTATTCAAGTTTTCTCCATATTTCTCCACGTTCATCTTTAAACACGTCATAAACAATTATTCATAAAAAAATTACTTGGCTCTAACAAAATTTTGCACTTTAAAGCTTATTCACAAACGGATGCCTCAATCAAAAAACTGTCTTTACGAACCCACAATATTTTTGAAATTGCTATCCAACGACATCCCACACTAAATAAAAAATTACGTACCCACTTCACGTGTAGGGTAAAAAAATTTTTTTTTCCAAATTTTACTTTACCACTTTGTTGGCGTGATAAATATGTATAATCATGCCAAATTACAGCTTTCTAGTACTAAGAGTCTATGAGCTAGACTGGGGACAGACGGACAGATGGACATGGCGAAACTATAAGGGTTCCTTGTTGACTACGGAACCCCAAAAAATTAGACCTAAAATGGCATACCTAAGTATATTGAAAAAGTATCATAATTATGACAAATGAAATGATAACTGCTGCAATTATTACATAATTAAGTCCATTTTACAAGCTTTCTATTAAAGTTTGTATGTTACTTAGTTAGTGGGGGACAAATCTTGCAAGCTTAATTTGACCCACTTCCCAATATCCGATGGAGCTGAAACTTTATATATAGGTTTGGTTTAGATGACAATACAATATTAAAGTACAGTCAGCAAAAAAGCTTGTCATAAAAATGAAATTTTTACTAATAACTTATTTGAATTCATAAGAATAATCTGTACGGGACCGGCCGTTTATGAGCGGTAGCAGCCCCGGTGTACACAGACTGTGCGGAGACGGAGAGGTTCCGGACGGTGAAGAAAACCACTGGTTGTTGATGCTCGTTCGGGCAGAGTGACTTTATTGTTCTTCTTACAATATCTGGATGCGAATGAATCTTAATGCGAGGGCACGCGATATTTATAGCGACTCTAATTGTTTCCGCGTATTTTCTCACAAAAGAATTCAAGGAATTGGCTTACACGCGCGACGCTAAATCAGTTCTCGGAACTGTGGCAGTCTGCGTGTAAGGGAGTTCCGAGATGTGCCGCTAGAGGCGCGGTTTGTGCTAGAAGAGCATATCCCGTGAGTGAGCGAGATAGCGAATCGGACCTAAGGTACGTCGAGGCAATACCGTATCGAGAGCCCTTTGCATTTTACAAATTATTTTAACATTATAAACGATCTATATACAACACAAATAAAACTTATCTAATTTATCTCAACCTAGCAGAGGGAGTAAAATACACACAAAAATATCATTTTATTATACAACGGTCAACTCAAGGAATTTTATATACATCTTATTTCTAAACATAATTAATCATAATAATCTGTCCCGCACATAATCAAAAGTTATTTAGGAAAGTTATTTATCATTGGTTCTGTGTCGAATAACTTCGTTTCTTATCTTATCCTTTAGAGAATCACCGAGCATAGCCCTCTCCATACCTTGCTGGACTTTGAATTTGTGGACTAGTCCCACAGTAGGTGTCCATGTTTCGGTTCAGTAAGCCATTACGGGTAGGACGCACTGGTCAAAGACTTTCGTCTTCAGGCTTTGTGGTATGGACGACGTAAAGACTCCACTAAGTTTGCCGAATGCTGCCCATTCCAACTGAATTCTTCGATTAGTTTCCCTTCCAAAGTTGTTTTTATCCATTTGCAAAATTTGCCCGAGGTAGGTGTGTTCTTGAATAACTTTGATAGGTAGTCCATTAACAGTATTCGGTTGCGGGTCCACAAGTGTGTTGTACATAACTTTTGTTTTCTCAATGTTCATACCGAGACCGATTAGCTTAGAAGCATCAGCTAAGCTGGACAGTACCCGTGACAGATCTTGCAGTGACTCCGTCAGTAGGAGTACCTATGTCATCAGCAAATTGTAGGTGTGAGATACACTCGCCGTTGATGTTTATGCCCATACTTTTCCAGTCCAGCGTCTTAAACATATTTTCCAACGTGTTCGTGAACAGTTTTGGGGATATTACATCACCCTGTCTCACTCCCCTACGTAATTGGATAGGTTTGTATTGCTGGTTCTGAACTTCGACACGCTAATACCCTCCATTCTTCTCCAAAACCACATTTCAAAGGTCTAATCTTTCGGCAACGCGACGCTCCAAGTCTAGGTATTTATCAATCGATTGCGAGTTAGCGATTTTAACGAATAACTTGCGCCAATCTAAGAACATAATAAAAAAACAAATTACATTCAGCGTATCTATCAACAATCTATATTTGGGCTCTTAATTATTATTTGTGTAAGTAAACACAAAAATCCTTATGTAAACGCATGCCTAATATTTGTTCATCAAACATTTGAATTAAGACTGCTACTATACCAACTAACGCTCATTCTTCTCAATTTTTGACATGTGTTAAAATGTCATTCAAATAGATTGCTTATTTTGTAGAAAATGTGGGTGAATTGATCGAGAGTGGGCCCTAATGTAAAATAGGCACAGAGATGTCATTTTTGTCCGTTTTTGTTGATGCAACCGCCCCCTCAACACAAATGTAAATTTTACCCTCACGCATGCGCGAATTTGCTTTGATACAGTGATGATGACGCTGGAGTTTTGAGTATTTACTGTTTTTTACCGACTTAAAAAAGGAGGTTATGAGTATGACCTGTATGTATGTGATACATTTGGAATGAGTCACACCAACACATCAAAATATGACTATAAAAATTACTGCATTTAATGCGCGAACTCGTGCAAGTACTAATAGTTTTTGTTTCATCGAAATCTGGCCAGGATTTCCAAAGATACAGCGTTGTAAAGTTTCACCAGCTTTTGAAAATTTGCTTTCCTTGCGCGCTATTGCGATGACGTCATGTCGCACTGACATCTCCGTTTGCGGCTGTTGCGGGTGATTTCCGTCTAACTGTACCTACATAGAGTTCGTCTGTGCGCAATCTTCGCGCAACTCGTGCGTTTTTGACGCTAGTTACAGTATATTTTCTTCGTTCTAAGGTTATGGTAAATGATTAGTATTCAATTTCGACCGCGCGCAGGCGCACTCTAAAACTGTCACCTACTGTCGATACCGAAAGACATTTATCTTGCATTTATCCCACAAACTTATCTGACCCAGTGGTGGAGGCGCCACAAGCAGTATAAAATTATCGAAATGGCTGTCAGTTTTTAGGGTGCATATTTAACTACCAAGTTAGTTAAGGTTGTAAGTACCTACATTTTGTTTTGACGGTTGCTATATGTATTGACAGAATCCCACCCGCCATTACGAAAGTTGATTTAATTTATTATTCACGAAAATAAAACATTATTTGAAGGTGTTTTTTCACATGGGCTCAATACAAAATAATTTAAACATTTCATTGATCGACTATAAGAAAAATAAATAAATTTATTACGAAACCGTGAGAGCGCAACTATATAGCCGCCAAAGGATTCTATGTAGGTATACGGAAGTGCGACGTGACGTCACACGTTAATGCCATTGGTTCACCCAAATTTTCCTCGGAGGCCGTACTTTAACGTTTAATATCTCAGTCATTTTTGAAGATAGGAAAAAAATAAAAACAGTTTCTTTTTTCTCGAGTTACATATTTTTTAGATATGCTGATAACAAAAATCATTGGTGTGACTCATTAGAGAATGTGTGCTAAATTTCGAAAGTGTATGTTCCTAAGTTTATTATTCCAATAGTAAGTTCATATATTCCAACTTAGAAAACAGTCTACGTTTCATCGAAATTTTTAAAGTAGTTTTTGAGATATAAGTATCTATGGTACAATCTACAATAAAAACTAAGAAATAAAAAGTAATTTAAAAAAATATACTGATTCAAACAAATACCTGCCAAGTAAAAAGTATAAAATAATATTTAAATAAAAAAAAATTATTATTAAAATTTTTTACTTTGTGGATTCACAGTGCAATTTTAATAACTTTTTTATTTACTAGCCTTGCCTTTCACGCGCGGCTTTGCCCGTATGTACCTACTACACGACGTTATCCCGCGGGAATGTGATATTACTAATAATTTTACAAAGGTGTGCCTTTGTGACCTTTGTTTTGTTTAGATTGAAGGTGCCGATTTACGTCAAATGTTTTACAGCTGATTTGTATGGAAAATAAAAGTGATGTTTTTACAATTTTCCACAAAAAAAAAACAAATTTTAAACGTTTTTTTTTCTCTCCATAAAACCTTCCGTGTGCCTTATAGGAACGTATGAAAAAAAATAGCCGAATTGGTCCAGCTGGTCTCGAGTTTTGCGCTTAGCAACATTCATTTTTATTTATATAGATAGAAGATTACGTTTGACGCGATTATTACCACCCTGAATTAAAAATCGCAAGTTTGTGTACCTTCAAAACATTCTTTAAACTGTAAGGATCCAAACAAGTTAATAAGAACATTTGTTTTTAATCAGTTAGTTTCTAGCATATCAAAACACAAAGTAATGTTTTGTGGCAAAAATATATAAAAAGAAAATAGTTTTTAATTGATAGCCAAAATTACCATGTAGCTAAAACATAGAGCTCATATATCTCTGAAAAACCTTAATAGCGAGGATTAAACTTTCGTAATAAATCAACGGCTGAGTCCAGTAATTTGTTTTTTTTTTTTGTGATTTTGGCTTTTTATCTTCACTCTGAGGGGTGACGCGTGGACTCTGAATGGACCGTCCATTAATACGGGTTTTATTCTCGAACCCGCTATGATTTTTTTTCTAGCCATTGTCCTAATTTTCACGATTTTTTATACGTGGTCAACGAGGGGTCAGTTTTTTGCTGCTCTCGATTGATTGACAGGGAACGGTCATTCGCAAATTTGCAACTGGATTTCGATGAATGGCATAAAAATGTCTTTGTTGAATAAATTAGCTGTCCAAATATCGTTGTCATCCTCCATTTTACGAAAAAGAAAGTGAAACAAACCATCATTATTTCTTAACTAAACTTGATTTCATAGTTAATTTCAACCGCCTCTGTGGTCTAGTGGTTCACACCACCGATTTCAAACCAAGAGATCCCGGGTTACTATTGTATTCGGTTTGGTTGGCGGTAGGACTTGTTCTTAGTCCGCCTGGCTAGCTACCACCATCTTATCTAAGTCTGACGCCATAACAATGATGTTTTCAGCATTATTGTGTTCTGGCAGTTAGAGATTAGACAGCCAATTCCTCAGTGATTGAGGATTCCGGGAGTAGTGCGCTTCCACCTTCAGCCTTATCACCACTTAACATCAGGTGTGATGTAGGCTAAGTGTCCCTATTATTTTTTTTTATCTACAACGGACCACGTTGTGTATAAAAAAAAAACAAATTAGGGCTTTTCATTACTTACTATTATAAGCTACGAAAGCATACGTGCCTTTATCTTAATTATTGATACATTTATCTTTTGCGTCTGCAGTAAATGATTCTGATTCAGTCAGTAAGTTATTCAATAGGTAAGGTTTATTGCTTTTACATTAAAGCAAAGGAACGTTAGATGCACTTAGCTACTTATTTGCAACGAAAAACTTACGCTACGACTCCTTAGTTCGGATAATAAGGACTACGCGACTTTAACGCATTATGCTTTTTTATTCTGTGATGAAGTACTAAAACGAAATATTTATACCTATTAGATATAGATCTAGTCACGTCAATCACAATTCGCAAAACTTATTAGCACCGATTGATATTCCATTGTCCACCGCGAGGCGCACGTCTCGTTTTTTGCAACTATTCATTTTTTATTCATTCTTCTTTTTTCTGTTTCCAAAAAACATCCCCTATTTACCAACTAACAGGGACCTTTGATCCGACAGCTTATTAAAAGTAAATATTTTATGAAATATTATCCCACCTTTTTATGATGGCAACTTAACTGAATTGATTAATCTTATTTATAATTTTTTTATCAAAAACTTTATACTACTCCGCTACCTTATATTTGAAAACCGAATTACCTCCTCCTCCTTTAAAATTTAATATACCTAGGTACTTATGTAAAATTAATATTCATAAATTCAGTTACTACTTATTTAGAGATAGGTATATTTTATGGTACTTAGTTTTGCACCTAAACAAATTAAATTGATTTAATGATAGTCAATGTTCTAAAATCAGAGCATTAGAACGTTAGCATTTGCCTATAGGGTGGTTCAGGTAAAAGTAGAGTCACCATGAAAAAAGGCTGATTTCTGGATATCGAAGTATTATAAATAAACTTTTAAACCATATAAATAAATCAGCACTTATTAAGTTACAGCTTTTTTAAAGTTATCATTAACTAACGTGAAACACATCTTTCCTAAATTTTAAAAGAAAACAGTTTTTTTTTATTTGAAGCATTTATCTTTGTACTTATAGCGATAAATTTTGGCTCTGACATTGGTTTAAGATAGAAAAATAAAACTTGGCATGTGTGAAAATAGGGGATAGAAAATTAAGGGCCAATTAATAACCATGATTTTGTTAAAGGAAGTCTTCTCTAATGAGTCACACCAACACATCAAAATATGACTATAAAAATTACTGCATTTAATGCGCGTACTCGTGCAAGTACTAATAGTTTTTGTTTCATCAAAATCTGGCCAGGATTTCCAAAGATACAGCGTTGTAAAGTGTCACCAGCTTTTGAAAATTTGCTTTCCTTGCGCGCTATTGCGATGACGTCATGTCGCACTGACATCTCCGTTTGCGGCTGTTGCGGGTGATTTCCGTCTAACTGTAGGTACCTACAAAGAGTTCGTCTGTGCGCAATCTGCGCGCAACTCGTGCGTTTTTGACGCTAGTTACAGTACATTTTCTTCGTTCTAAGGTTATGGTAAATGATTAGTATTCAATTTCGACCGCGCGCAGGCGCACTCTAAAACTGTCACCTACTGTCGATACCGAAAGACATTTATCCCACAAACTTATCTGACCCAGCGGTGGAGGCGCCACTAGCAGTATTAAATTATCGAAATGGCTGTCAGTTTTTAGGGTGCATATTTAACTACCAAGTCAGTTAAGGTTGTAAGTACATTTTGTTTTGACTGTTGCTATATGTATTGACAGAATCCCGCCCGCCATTACGAAAGTTGATTTAATTTATTATTCACGAAAATAAAACATTATTTGAAGGTGTTTTTTCACATGGGCTTAATACAAAATTTCTTAAACATTTCATTGATCGACTATAAGAAAAATAAATAAATTTATTACGAAACCGTGAGAGCGCAACTATATAGCCAAAGTATTCTATGTAGGTATACGGAAGTGCGACGTGACGTCACACGTTAATGCCATTGGTTCACCCCAATTTTCCTCGAAGGCCGTACTTTAACGTTTAATATCTCAGTCATTTTTGAAGATAGGAAAAAAATAAAAAGAGATTCTTTTTTCTCGAGTTACATATTTTTTAGATATGCTGATAACAAAAATCATTGGTGTGACTCATTAGACGATTTTATTTTAATGATAGGAAGGACTATCCTCTTCCATAGACTAAATGATGGAGGCCTTACATCCCATTGTGTCCACGAGCACGAGCTGACCAGCAGATGTGCAGCGGCCGGCTGTTTGCATTCACTCTCGCGCATGCGCACTGCACAAAATGTGTCGCAAAAATGGCCGACCCACCGATTCATCTGGTCACGGCTCGATGGGGAAACTTTTTGTTTTTCTTTATTATTTTTAATTAGAAATGGGTACGAAAAAATCGGGTATCCCTTTTTTGAGTATTGTGAATGGATTCACAATTATTTTTAGGTACTAGTAAATATTTTTCGGATAATTATCTATAGAACTTTTGAAATGTAGAACAAAGAAAAAACATCATCACAGTCTTAAAAATTTTATTTCTTGGCTCTATATCTTTTTGTTTTAAACTTTTAATACGATTATTATTGAATCTCTTTCAAAGAAAAAACATCAACGCAGTCTGTATGTTTTTATTTCTTGATTCTACATTTTTTAAAACTTTCAACACGATTGATTCTCTTTCAAAGAAAAAACATCAACGCAGTCTGTAAATTTTTAATTTGCTTACTCTAAGTTAAGGTTTTAATTCCTATTAATTTCAAAAGCTTTTAAAGAAAAAACCATTAATAGAGAAAATGATGATTAAAATCAGAAGTTTGTTTCTGTAAGAACATCAAATGTTGGAAGATAAAAAATAATGTCTCGATTCTAAGTCATTAGATTTAGAGTTTAGTTTTATGAGTTACTCATGTCTAGACTAGACATGTCCTATTGTTCTTTATTTTAGACTAGCTGACCCAGCGCGACTTCGTTCCCGTGGCCCTACCCCCTACTCCACCCTACCCTACCCGTACTCTACCGCTGCCCTACCCCTACCCCTACCCTACCCCTACCCTACTTCTATCCTACCCCACCCCTACCCCTACCCTACCCTACCCCTACCCTACCCCTACACTACCCCTACCCTACCCCTACCCTATCCCTACCCTACCCCTACCCTACTCCTACCCTACCCCTACACTACCCCTACCCTACCCCTACCCTACCCCTACCCTACCACTACCCTACCCTACCCTACCCTACCCCTACTCTACCACTACCCTACCCTACCCTACCCTACCCTACCCTACCCTACCCTACCCTACCCTACCCTACCCTACCTTTACCCTACCCTACCTTCACCCTACCCTACCTTCACCCTACCCTACTTTTACTCTACCCCTACTTACCCCTCCTTCCCCTATTTTCTCACCGTTAAAACCTTCCTTGGACTTCCACGAACATTTCAAGACCAAAATTAGCCAAATCGGTCCAGCCGTTCACGCGTGATGTCGTGACCAAGGGAAATAGGGATTCATTTTTATATATATAGATAAGAGAGAGAGATTAAGTTAAGTTATATAGTACTCATAGTAATAATATGTTAGTTTGGATGGAAAGTATTATTTCGAAAAATCTTTCATAAAATAAGCTTTATAACATCTATCTTGCATTTTGTAAACTTTTTATATCAAAACTTTATATTATTTAATTCCAGCTTCCACTTTTACCTAAAACAAGAGGAGTAGAGGTACTTAAAGATTTAAAAAGTTATAAAAACTAATTTGAAACATATTTATATAAATTTATCAGTTATTACTTGGTTATTACAATGGAACTATTTCGTATAGTCGAAAAGCTTTAGTTTTTACTATGCAAACAATAAATGTCAGGATTAAGTATATAAAACGCAATGATTGAGCTAAGTACCTATGTTTACAATAAATACAAAACATACGTTAACTGTAGATCAAAAATAATTTTCATTTATATTTAACTTTGGTTTAACTAAGGAAAGCCTGTATAAAGCAATAACTAATTGGGTATTGTAAAGCTAAAAAGTTAGTAAATCAATGAAATGTTTCTAGTCATAGATTTAAATTATTGTATTAAAGTTATATTTAACGAGTCTTTGTAGAAGATTTTAAGTTTAAACTACTATTACCACACCTTAAAAAAACCGTATTTAGTCCTGTATGACCTAATCATAAACTACTATATTGTAATGTGCTGTTAAAATAAAATAAACAATAACCTAGACTATTTGAGGTTACACCAAAAAATCTATAGTTTTTTCAAAGATCTATTTAAGAAGTAATGCCGATAATTTTATGTGTATAATAATGCAAATTTAGGATATCCTACAGTTTAGTTACTATTTACTAGTAAATAAAGTCCCCCTGTTCTGCGCGGCCCGCGACCCGCCGCCGCACGCAGCGCATTCTACGCAGTCCAACATCACGCACCCCACGCATCGCTTCTCTACTCTCATGTACACAATTAATATTAGGCATTACCTATAATCCGATAAAATTTAGGCAATCCTAAAAAAAGTGAAAAGAAGATATAAAAAAGAATAAGATCCTAGCCTAACTTTTTACGCACCGCGCATAACGCGACGACAAGTGAAAATAATGTTATTATTGTGTTTTTTTTGGAAATTTTTTGCAAAAGTATAATAGTAATGATATTGATGACTCATGTTTTTGAGGTTGTGCGTGTTGAAGTGTCAATTCTGTGGTGCTAGAGGAGGGTTGGAACGGAATACATGAAGGGTAAGCTCCGTTATGTATAGGCGAATCGATCAATCAAACATAGGACTTGAATTTTATAATGATTGTAAATTTTATTTGTGGTTCGTTGAGCTTATAATATTATATGTCGAGGCACTTGATGATATTGATAGCCAATCTCCCGACAATGTTGATGTTTTTATTCCGAATAGGTTATTTAAAATTAGCTAAGCACAAGTTGTTTCATACAAAATATGTTATATGCACACTATGTTTCATACAAAATATGTATTTCAGTTCTCTGGAGAATTTATTGATTCATTTATCAGGTACATACACTCTTAAAACCTTTCAACTAATTCACACTTTCGTTTTTAACACTTTTCACGTTCTTTTAAACATTTCTTATCAAATGTAAAAGGAAATTAAACAATAAAAAGTGAAGAAAGAATATTATTTCATATTGTAATATTAGAGTTCAAGGTTTAAATTCTAGATAACTGCTAACAGCATTTTTTTACTAAAATGAAAGTTATGTGAAGAATTTGTTTTCTTTTTACTGTTTAAGAAATATGAGATTATATAATTTTAAATGGATTAATGACAACTTTTTACCTAATAATGAAAGTTACAAGCGGTAGTCCAGTAAAATAATTTCATGAAAATATATAAATATAAAAGAACACCCATTGTATAATAATGTTGTAGGAATGTTTTATTTTCTCGTTAAATGCTATTTATATTCTATGCAAAATTATGCATGAAAATACATTAAACGGGGTCAACTGATCTATTCCACAAATTTTAATATAAAGTAAACATTAATTTAATGTTAGAGGAATAATATTTAAATTATCTTCTAAACAAGCGATACTAGACTCCAATTTCATTTAAAAGCTTTTATAACCGAAGAGTAAGTATATTGTTTTTATAAATAAAAGATTTAATACAAGTATGTGTGTATGAAGCGACATGTAATTATTCTGGTGCAATAATTGATATTACATATGGAGGTAAAATTGATAGGACTTTATTTTAAGTTTAAAGTTGCAACTTTTTCAAAATACATGGTTTCAAATAATTTAACGAATAACAACTTTATGATAATTATGAGACATTATTGGCTGTAGTTCCAACTTATTTAAATACAGAAATATTAGTATGTACTCAAATTAACTAATTTTGTTCTCTGAGTTCTGAGTAGGCACTTGTACAGCAACATTAGTGAATTTAAAGTTTTAAATTGTATCAGTTTCAATTATTTAAAGCTCTGGTACACGGATTAAGTACATTTATGTAGGACTAGCTGACAACCAACATTTATAATGACTGCTATGAATTTAGTATCAGGACCAACGATTTTATTACAAATATATTCTTAAATAGATAATAACACCCAGACACGAAACAAAGAAAAAGAGCATGGAATATGGTTGGTATACCTAAAGTTTCCCCAAGAGAGCCCTACTATGGAGAAATCAAAATATAGTGGCCAGTGATGAAACATATATCAATCGATAGATATGAGATGTTTCGAAAAAACATCAATATAAACAAAAATCAAAATAAAAATAATTATTATCTCCGAAAGTATAATAGTTTTTGAGATTTTACCAAAATACATTTTTAGTTTGTATGGAATTTGTCTATCTATTGCCATATGTTTCATAACTGGCCACCATATTTAGATTTTATCCATATTGGGGCTCTCTTGGGTGACGTAAGGTATACCAAGCCCCATAGAAATATCTTCCATGCTCTTTCATCATAAATCGAACCCACAATCTAGTTCAGTAGTACTGCTGCACCCACAGAACATGGAAAGTAAAGAGAAAAAAATCTTTCCGTGTTCTGTGGCTGCACCATTAATCCCGTCATAATTTTGGCAATAAATAATAAGTAACTCTTACAGATTCTGTAACCACGACCGTGGGTGGCTTAAAACCATACTGGCTAGGATTTGCATGATGGGTTTAAGTTGACATATTGTGATAAATTTAATTATGTAAGTACAGTGTGTACAGATTCGTATCAATTTGCCCCTCGGTTATGCATCCGAGCTTGTGTGGCGCCCCGCGTGCTTGCATGCACAGTTCTCAGTAGTTCCGACTGTCTTTAACTGAGAGTTTATACATTGCGGTTATGCATGCACAGTTAAAACCATCATGCATAACCTAGCGTTTATGGGCTCCAAGTAACGAACTACATCTCTCGCATAAATGATAGATACTATACTTACTTTAAAATCACATTTTCTCTTGTTTTTTGTCTTAGAGTGCAGCGTGTGCGCAGCTGCAGCGGCCGCAGCAGCAGCGGCGGCGGCGTGGGCTGCACAAAATGCCAACAAACCACCATCACCCGTCACCAACGGGACCAACGGCGCGCCCAACGGCACCCCTGTCAATGGACAGTATTATGGCAAAACTGGTAAGTACGGTGAAGTTAAATATCGCTCCAGAGTGCAGCGTACGTGCAGCAGCTGTGGCGTAAGCGACGCAGTTTGTCAACGAACTAACGTCACAGTAAAACTGGTGAGTATGGTAAAGTTAATTACTGTCGCAGATTGAAGCGTATCCGCAGCCGCAGCATCAGTGGCGACGCCGACGGTGTGGGCGACACCGAATGCCAACCAACCACCATCCCCTGTAACCAACGGGACCAAATGGCACGCCCAACGGCACCGCTGTCAATGGACAGTATTATGGCAGAACTGGTAAGTACGGTGAAGTTAAATATCGCTCCAGAGTGCAGCGTATGTGCAGCAGCTGTGACGTAAGCGACGCAGTTTGTCAACGCACCACCGTCACAGTAAAACTGGTGAGTATGGTAAAGTTAATTACTGTCGCAGATTGAAGCGTATCCGCAGCTGCAGCATCAGCGCCGACGGTGTGGGCGACACCGAATGCCAACAAACCACCATCACCCGTCACCAACGGGACCAACGGCGCGCCCAACGACACCGCTGTCAATGGACAGTATTATGGCAGAACTGGTAAGTACAGTAAAGTTAAATATCGCTCCAGAGTGCAGCGTATATGCAGCAGCTGTCGCGTAAGCGACGCAGTTTGTCAACGAACCACTGTCACAGTAAAACTGGTGAGTATGGTAAAGTTACTTACTGTCGCAGATTGAAGCGTATCCGCAGCTGCAGCATCAGCGCCGACGGTGTGGGCGACACCGAATGCCAACAAACCACCATCACCCGTCACCAACGGGACCAACGGCGCGCCCAACGACACCGCTGTCAATGGACAGTATTATGGCAGAACTGGTAAGTACGGTGAAGTTAAATATCGCTCCAGAGTGCAGCGTATGTGCAGCAGCTGTGACGTAAGCGACGCAGTTTGTCAACGCACCACCGTCACAGTAAAACTGGTGAGTATGGTAAAGTTAATTACTGTCGCAGATTGAAGCGTATCCGCAGCTGCAGCATCAGCGCCGACGGTGTGGGCGACACCGAATGCCAACAAACCACCATCACCCGTCACCGACGGGACCAACGGCGCGCCCAACGACACCGCTGTCAATGGACAGTATTATGGCAGAACTGGTAAGTACGGTGAAGTTAAATATCGCTCCAGAGTGCAGCGTATGTGCAGCAGCTGTGACGTAAGCGACGCAGTTTGTCAACGCACCACCGTCACAGTAAAACTGGTGAGTATGGTAAAGTTAATTACTGTCGCAGATTGAAGCGTATCCGCAGCCGCAGCATCAGTGGCGACGCCGACGGTGTGGGCGACACCGAATGCCAACCAACCACCATCCCCTGTAACCAACGGGACCAAATGGCATGCCCAACGGCACCGCTGTCAATAGACAGTATTATGGTAAAACTGGTAAGTACGAAAAAGTTTAATATTGCTGCAAAGTGCAGCGTATGTGCAGCGGTAGCAGCAGTGGCGACACAGAATGCCAACAAACCACCGTTCCCCGTCACCAACGGGACCAACGGCACGCCCAACGGCACGGCTCTCAGTGGCCGTACAGTATTATGGTTACACTACTGGCAAGTAGAGAAAGTTGCATTTTATCGCAGAGTGCTGCGTGCGTGTGCGCACCCGCAGCCGCCACAGTGGCAGCAGGAGGGGCGTCGGCGTGGGCAACCTAAGGGCCCAACCAACATCTCTTAAATCTTTCTCATAGGACCAACCCCGTATCTATTGGTAAATGCGTCGTCGTTTAGTTTTTACAAGAACTATTGTAAAAAATTCTAACAGATAAATTTATTGAAGGTGTTATTACACGTTACGCCCATGTGACGGTAGCGAAATGGCCAAGCCACATATTTTGAATAAGGTGTAGAGTTTGTGAAGCTAGGGTTTGCAGAGTTTGGGCACAGTATATTTATAAGAGCATATTATTATGATGATGATGATATTATCCTTATCCTTACTTCCTTACTTATATTATAAATGCGTCTCTGTCTGTCTGTGTGTTACACAATCACACCTAAACTACTGAACCGATTTGAATGAATTTTGGTACAGAGATAGTCTAGAGCCTGAGAAAGGACATAGGCTACTTTTTATTCCTGAAAAATATCACCTTCCCGCGGGATAACGTCGTGTAGTACACGCGGGCGAAGCCGCGGGCGGAAGGCTAGTTATATATATATATACTGTGGTTTGGGCGTTGAGTTAGAAGTTTGGCCACATGAGATCTGATAATTTTCTGACCGTGCGCGTGCGAGCCATGTTGTTGTCAACATTTAACATGAAAATGTTTTTTGGTGAGATTCATATTTTATAGCAAATGCTAGCGATTATCTCTATGTGCCTCCCACACAATTTACTTCGACTTACCAAATCAGTCAAAACAGTCATAGGGCCTAGACAAGTGGCTTTCTACTATCGATATCGCCAGTAGAATAGAAAGAAAGTGTATGGGATTGACACCAGCGGTCACGTGACATTTCGATCGCCAATGTCAATTTAATACATTTGTTTTTCTATTCTACTGGCGATATCGACAATAGAAAGCCACTTGTCTACAGGGGCTGGTCCCTCCAGTTATAATTGTTATAATATAATAATATTCTTTTCTACTATGTTATCAGGCAGAATACTGTAGTGGTTGGTTAAATCAGTTGCTGATAGTTGGTATTTTGCATAGATTTATGATAAGTTCGCTACGAACGCGAAGACTTATCATAAATCTACTTATATATCATATATTTTGTTTAAATGGTAATTTTTTTCATGGCCAGTGTCTCACGAACTAAATTATTGTGCCTAAGGTGATTGATCTTTTGATTGTCCTTAAACAAATAAACAGATACAAAAATTAACAAAGTATTAAGGCGCCCCAACCGCTCCGCTGCCTGATTTGTTTTATGCAACTTAATTCTAAATAGCGACTGTTGAAGTAAATAGTGGCACTGTAATAAGATTCCAGTTATTAGACACCGTCACATAAATTGTTCCAATCTTAAATTAAGTACATAGCTTAACCACGTATGGTATGGACATTGGAAAAATTACAGGTATAGTCGTGTCTGGAGTCTGGACAAGAGAAAATATAGAAAATTTTCGACATTTACCCGACCGGGATCAAACCCGGCTAACTCAGAGCGCTATCTCTGAGGTCCCGGGTTCGATTCACGGTTCCGGTTCCTTTAATGCGTTCACAAATTAACACGAAAGTTCATGAATAAATCTACATATTAAGTATAGCTTTTATTTATCGAAGCGTCTCAGTTGTACACACAGAGAAGCCGAGTTTGAGACCTAGAAATCTTGTTCTAGCGTCGTCGTTGGAAACGTTTTAAAAAGGAGCATAGGACATTAGTTCAAAAACTAAAACCCGACTACGGAAAAATTAGGCTCTACTAAAAAGTATGAAACAAGTAAATATTTTCATCTGGAAAACTTATTAATTATTAATTTTATTAAATTAATTCCATATATAAGTTATATATGGAATTCTTATGGAAATCATTCCTAAAATTCGATATATGCAAGCAAAGCCGCAAGCAATACCTAATAAAATATATATTATTGGAACGTGCTCACCAAGAGCTTTATTTGATGCTAAACACGATATTCTATACCAAAAAGACTTTTAGGTGTGACGGGACGTCCTCGTCGGCCAGCGGTACACTAGCCGGAACGTCGGAAGTCACCGCCCAGTATTTAATTTGTAGATAATAGATGAATAAAAAGATGATGTTTATAGGGACTTGACTTTTATTTATAATGGTAGTAATAAAGAAACGTATAGGAAGAATAGGAAGCATAGGAAGATTAGGAAGCATAGGAAGATTAGGAACTGTAACAAAATGATAAAAAATACATGAATAACAAAAAGTAGGTAGGTAAGTAGGTAGTAATGGATATGAAAACTTACCCCTTTCCAAGGGTCAAGGGTTCCACTTATTTAATACTATGACAAACAATTGAAACTGGTATAAAAAACTGGTAATGCTCCGAGAGCTCTGTATGGTTTGGTGATTTTAGTAGAACTGAATCAAAAATGATGAACAGGACACGTGAAACGAAGATTTTGAATTTGAATTGAAAGAACAGGATAGGATTCGATAAAATTAATGGCCAGTATGTAGAACTAGATGGAGTTTCCAGTCATCATAGAGTTTTTAACCATCCATAATGACTGGTACGAATCGACATCGTTACATAGTTTACAGCTTTATGCCGTCTAGAGAGCACCATTGGCGCCATAATAATATTCTATCTCACCAAAATCATCCTATAAAAAACTGACCAACTCTCGCTGGAGCTGCTTATTTCTTTACAAAAAGCTTTGAGATCTCTCAGTAAAGCCAACTCTAATGTTCCATCCTGCGATTTCTTTATTGATATAGTTACGTTTTACTTTTATGTGACTTTGGACGTTGAACATTCTACATGTTGGTTAGTTTGGTGGGCACAAGTCAACGACCAAGTCACATAAAATAAAAACGTAACTATATCAATAAAGAAATCGCAGAAAGGAACATTAGAGTTGGCTTGACTTTACTGAGAGGTTTCAAAACTTTTTGTAAAGAAATAAGCAGATTTTATATTATTTTTATGCATTCACAATGCAATTTTGTAAGTTTAGGAAAAATGTGATAGTAAAGAACCACGAGCCCCATAAGTAGCTCCCGCCTCCCGCCTGAAAGCTACTTATGGGGCTCGTGGTTTTTTACTATCACATTTTTCCTAAAGAAATAAGCAGCTCCAGCGAGAGTTGGTCAGTTTTTTAAAGGATGGTTTTGGTGAGATTTCATATCTTTTTGCTAGGTATTACACATAAGTAATAAATACAGGTATACTGATTTATTTACTTCAAATGTAACTTTGTAATCCTATATATTTATATAGGATTACAAAGTTATTTATGCAGTTGGTGTAACTAGAAATTATCCTAGTTTTTATAGTTTTCCCTTTATGTGGCCATTAAACCCTAACTCTGTACCAAATTTCAGCTCTCTGAGTTTATGGGAAGTACTAGTTCTATTCTGATGATCATGAGTGAGTGAGTGTCATAAATGCGAAACTTTGCTTTCGCTTGACATCGGACCCAACTAAATGACCTACAGACTTGAAATGTTGGATTTTAAGTATGTAATTATAGCTTACTGGATGACGAACATTTCTGCGTTCTGGTCTTATCCAGAGGTTCTCAAATAGGGGCCTGAAAATGCGGCGAAATGGTTCCAGTAAAGGATGGTACGGCATCGGCAGTGTTTGCTTTGCGCTCGACTTGGCGGGGGCACTGCCGTGCCCTCAGATTTCATGTGACATGACCAAGAAGTTGTTGTAGGACATGACATAGCTTTTATTTAACCAGTGGACAATGGAGACGCTTCCAACGATACAAAATTGTGAATATGTGATCAGCAGCTTAAAAGTTATGCGGTAACAGATGAACATACATACCCACATACATTCATACATACATGCATACCGGTCAAAATCATAACCCACTTTTTTGCTTTGCCATAGTCGGGAAAAACTTATAGCTAACGCCCCAACGCGAACGAAGTTTCCGGTTAGCTTTAGTAAATACCATTTTTACGAACACCTATACTACCTACTGTTTTGAAAATCGGCGCAAATTTCCTTACTCCACCTAAAAATTATGTCATCATGTCAGCTGAACGACGCCCACTGCTGGGCACAGGCCTCCCCCAAGGGTCTCCACAACGATCGGTCCTGCGCTGCCCGCATCCAGCGGCTTCCCATCGGTTCTCCGCGCTATGTGTCCCGCCCACTGCCGCTTCAATGATGCAATCCACAGTTGCTCTGTGATGCAATCCTTCGAGCGATGTCGGTTGTTTTAGTTCTAGTGTTAAAATTATGTTAGTACAAGAATTTGTTACCATAATATTACATTTAAATATTGAAGTTGTTTTGTAACCATCGCGATAGACTTCTGCTAAGTATCCTTGACTGTTATATTTATATTTTGTAATCAATATTTAAAATACTTATTATTAAAGCATTGATGAAGGCACTTCCCTCCGTGGGCACGCCTCTAAAAACAGATAAGTATACCTACTCTACCACCCTATTCGAAAATTATCACAACGGCACCCCATTAAACTAAAATGGTTCTTATTAAATAGTTGTAAAGGTTTCAAATTGTTAACATAGACATTCCTTTCTCCCCTTGAATTTCGTCGTGTGAATGCTTTTCCCACAGATTTTTTTTTTAGCTTTAGTTCAGTGATACTGGAAGAGATGGCAGTTAAAGCAAACATTTTAGCGACATCTGTAGCATGCTTTCATATTTACCTCGCTGTAAAAGCATAATCATGCAAGTTCAAAGCTAAGAATTCATGCTTCCATGTAGATGTCAGTAGAACTTTTATAAATTATTACAGGAGAGTAGGGGTCTAAAACTTCATTTATTTTTTTCATTTCTTAATTAATTTTTTTCATTTTTCATTTATGTTAATGATAATGGATTGAAGGAATAGTTGAAATGGTATGAACAGTGGAAAGAAAAATATTTTTATTTACACACTAGTCGACTCCTAGCTTTTGATATTTCTCAAAATTCAGGTGTCTCTACATTCCCATTTTTAACTTTTAATCGCTAAGGAAAGTTTAAGTTTAAATCTTTTCTTAGTACTTTTTGATTCCTAATTGTATAAACAACATACAAATGACATTTTAAATTTTCTAGTCCCACTACATCTGCATTAGGACATAATATAATAACACAGAAATCGTGTTGCTACTTTAAATTAAACCAGACGGCTAAATTGTGTGACTTAACCTTAAGCTTAAGCTTAAGCTATTATGATCGCTTTTATTTTTGTAAATTTGTGATTTAATGTGTTGTTGAAATCATATGACAAAAATATCTGTATTACTGCAGCAATGGCTGCACATTGTATCTACAATATCTTTCCAAATTGAAAGCGATCGCGATTCGCGATAGATGTTGAGTTAGACAATTAGCCTCTTTAATAAGTGCCTAACAGCAGACTGTGAATCAGACACTCATACTTTATTCGTTCAAGTTTCGTTTGTAAACTTCTGTTAATTCATTTTGAATAACTTTTGATTGTTCTTCGTTTTTAGCATCGGGGAAGGGAATCTGAATGACAATGCCCATGATTAGCGGGTAGCAAATTTACATGGTGCATCATAGAGCTAACGTCCGTTTGATATGGGAAGGGCCCAGTGAAAGTACACAAGTTTTATTATAGGCTAAACTTGTATTTCTTGTGCGCCTGCTATTGTTGATGCATAATCATATGTGGATTAGATATTCGACAATAGATCCGGTTGGTCAGTTCGTCAGTTTTTGACATCTCGAATGGGGATCTTCTCATTACTTGAGTAGTGTAACCAAAATGTTATGTGGACCAACCAATACTATTAACAAACGAAAATTAATTTCTAATTCAGCATAAAAAGGATTATAGCTATAATATTTCCGTAGGGCTTTAATTAATATAATATGTAGAGGTGCCATCCGATTTCAATAGTTCAAACGGAAAATATTGAAGTTCTGAAACTTTGTATAACGATCTAGCAAAGAATGACTTATAATGAACTAGCGGCCGCCCGCGGTTTCACCCGCGTGGTTCCCGTTCCCGTGGGAATATCGGGATAAAAAGTACATATAAACCTTCCTCTTGAATCACTCTATCTATTAAAAAAAAGGCATCAAAATCCGTTGCGTAGTCTCAAAGATTAAAGCATACAAAGGGACATAGGGACAGAGAAAGCGACTTTGTTTTATACTATGTAGTGAAGTGTTATCAATTTATGTTAGAAGTTGCAGTAGGTATATTGATATCTAATGTACATAATAGAACTTAAAACACGTTCAGGAAAATATAGTTTTAAGCTAACCTACCTTTGAAGAAAATGCAAGAAAATCCTTGCCTTTGGTAGGTTAGGTAGAATAACCCTCCTGCCTCTCAAAAATGCAAAAACGTTATAACGAGGAAACAAAATTGTAGGTACAGTGACACAAGCTTTTCTGTTCCGGTGACAACCGTGACAGAGGAGCCACTTGCAATTCAAAATTAGCTGTCAAAATGGACTGTCGTATGAAAACTGTTTTAGTTTCAAAGATAATCACCGGAACAGAAAAGCTTGTCGCACTATAGGATGGGTAGCTGTTTGTGCCTGTAAAGCTTGCTTTACAGGCACAAACAGCTTTTTGACGCTTAAAACGGTAAATGTGTTGTGTAACTTTTTAAGCAAGAATCAAGACTATGAGATTCCCGGAATCTTCCCTGGGTCTATTTTTTTATTTCGCTGCTCGTGTCGAGCGCTCGCTTAGTACTCATATTTGACATAATTTACTCATATTTGGCATGTAAATAAGTAAGTACTAAGCGAGCGCTCGACGCGAGTGGCGAAATTCAAAAATTAGTCCCCTGGGCCCCGATCGCGGTAATTCTATGACGCATTAGTCAAGTGTACGTGCAGTTGAAGTGCAGTTGACGTGCAAAACCGTTTTTGATAACGCGCGGCTTTGACATTGCGACAACGTTTTCTGTTCCGGTGGTAATCTTTGGAACTAAAACAGTTTTCGTACGACAGTCTATTTTGACAGCTAATTTCGTATTGCAAGTGGTTCCTCTGTCACGGATGTTACCGGATCGACAGGATTATAGGACTATACAATAGGTTTGCATGACGTGTGCGTCGTTATGTCATTACGGCAATACGAAGTCAAACGTCAAGACCCAAACGCGATGAAGACGCGCTGCATTGGCCCGCTGAACCATAATTAAAGTTGGTCACACTAGTAGCTCTGAATTTAAGCTTTCATCTTATCAGAACGGTAAAAAAAAAAGGCATCGTGAAATTGTCACGCTTATACCTACATAACAATATAAGTTTGTAACGTTTATAGGACGAGGGGTTCAGGAATCAATTTTTAAATACGTCATTCATCTTTTGTTATTATTTTCGAATGAATAAAAATGCTTTATTTAAATGTGTTATTTTTCATTTCTGTGATGATTAACAAGTTATAGATATGATTTATAGTAATTCCACTTGTATCTGTGGTTTTATGGTCTTATGGCTAGGAAAGTATTCCAGCTTGCGAATTATTAAGGATGTGGTGATTACGTTGTCTAAATTTATAAGTCCTCGGAAATTCAAAAATAGAAACGAAAATAGGTAATACTACAATAAGACTATGAAAGATACCAGTGCTTTTTTATAAAATCCTTCAAGTACATCAGTTATTCAGCAGAATGATCAAAACAAAGTATTGAGGGAAATGCTGGAACACAGTTTTTGGCTTCGTAACATTGTTTGGACTATTTAGGAGGTAAACATAGTCTCACATCGCCAGAGGTCCAGAAAGTACCAGCGCAGCGTTCTTTTCAGACCCTTCCTCCACCACCCACTTAAGTACAAAAGGCAGGCAAAACCTGCATCTTGAGGTGTTATGGGGCTCCAGCGAAAGAGGTCTTCCTCAATGCCTACAAGTCATTCTTGAAATCGGTGGCCGATAACAGCATTCCCTCCGAACATTCCACCAAGTTCAGTTGCAACTGCGTAGTCCCAGTGCACAGTAAGTTAACAGCTGCACCGGAGGATATCCTAGTTACTTGGGCGGTGCTGGAGGAAGGATCTGAAAAGACCGCTGCTGCTTTCTGGACCTCTGGCGATGTGAGGCAGAAATGCTTTCTTCTTTCAAGAGCGGATATCTCCAAAGCTATACAAGATATCGAAAAACTTGAAACAAATTTAATCAGCTTTTACTTTGTAAAAGCTGGGGGGCTGGACGGGACTTTTGATAAGTTGACCTCCTAACTAGTCTAAACAATGTTACGAAGTAAAAAAATGTGTTCCATGCATTTCACTCTATATCTTTTCGTTGACTTATACAGAGTGATTCAAGAGAGAGGCTTATACATCTTTAACGCTCCCGTGCCAGGCCAGGGCGTGTCACTAGTTAAATTATAATGCAATTCATGTGTGAGTATGTAGAGTCAATGAAATGATTATGATTATTACTACATTTCATCCCACTCAAATATTTTCACAAAACTTACGTAAGTATTGAGCAACGAAATACCCAGACATTCATTGTCGTTATTGAATAGATAACCGTTTCATAGAAACGGCAAAAAGGGCTAGATTGGAAGACGCTTCCTAAAAAAAACAAAAACCCACGAGGCCCTGGGTATCCCGACTAGAGCGCTTTACGGTTGGCCTAAGGCGCGCATTGAGAGTGTTTTTGTGAGTTTTAAGTAGTCGGGCGTCGTACGGCGGCGGCTGATGGTGCCGTTCACCCTGCTGCGTGCCCTTTACGAAGGAAGCGAGGAGCTCGCGCGCCGCCGCGCCGCCGTCAAGTGACACATTTCTAGTTGGGGTAAAGCGGCGAGCGCTTTCGGCCGGTGCACACGTTCCGTTAGCTTCTCTATTTTAAACTTTACTTGCTCGGCGATATCCGGGAAGGGGGCGACCGCATCGGCGCGCCGACTACGCGCCTCTACACTACACCACTGTCACTTAGTTTCGATGCAGTCGACTTGCGTACGCGTCGTCGGTCGCTTCGCGCGCACGCGCGTTCGCTTCCATGCACCCGACTATTTTTGATAGTTGATAAGATTACGAATGCGCGCAAAACATTACTCAACGAACATAACGTTAATATAGTGCCTTTCATTCATGTGAACGATGAATGTCCCGAAAAGGTGATATCTGTGGTGCCAGTTAGTTTTTTTAGTTACGATGAGCGGGAGGGAAGGCGGAAATGCAGTTCCCTCTTCGAGTAAGTATAAACTCACCCAAGACTTTAAATTCTTACTACGATTCGGTGGAATGTTTGTGCTTCACGTTACCTGGCTTGTGTTTATTGTATTTATTTACGCACGTGTAAGAGTGCGTACTTATCGAAAAGTTGTTTGAAAAATATAAATAATGTCTCTTATCCAACGGAAGCAATATATAGGAAGCGACCATAAGTACTTTTTTACATCAATGAAATGATTAGAATTGAGGTTAATAGTGTCTCGTTCCATTGGTGTCGCACATGTACACCGTGTTTACTCATGGTGTTGATCAACAACAACATTAATTAGTTATACATCTTTCTAAGTAAATATTTGAACACATCTTTTACTAGAATGTATTAAATATTATGCGTATTTGTTCTGTTAAAATGTAAACAACTAAAATGACGTAGCATATATTTATCAAACATTTAGTTTAAATTATTAAGCTCTATCGATATTTGTTTTGATTACATTTGTCCTATTTTTAATTAAAGCTTTATAAATAATGAGTCGTCGTAATTGAATACGTAACAACTATGACTATAATTTATCAAACAAGTTGTACGCATCGAAGCAGCAATTGTTTACTATGGCTACGATTCCATTTTAAAACTGTTGACGGCGTGCAACATCCAAGAGTACTGCGCAATCAGGTACTCTAAAATCCTTGAAATAAGGTTTACAATGCGCAGTATTTATCTGTCAGTGTTCGTGAAAAAACACTTGTGTGTGCTTGCTTGGGTAGGCCAACTGCATTTTAGAAGGACCTTAATCTTCGTTCCCCACTATTCCCGCATTACGTGTTTTTGTCATCGGCATATCGACGCTCTAGGGATGGGAGCTCTATCGATATATTTATTTATTTGATGAAAAATTTAATTCTTATCCAGAAATGTATTTTTTCTTTATTGTATAATATGTATCATTGTATGCCCTTATATAAACATATAAAATAGTACTAATCTATAAAAACGTAGTACTTACCTATAAGATTTAAGGGTTTATATAGTATTTATAACTTTTTTACGTACCTATATAATGTATGAAAATAATGAAAACGGTTGGATGAAAGTACAAACATTTAAGAAAACGACCTTTCTTGTTTTGCTAGAGCACGCGATTCCAAGAGGAACCATTTGGAATGTTTAGAAAGTCGATGTTAAGTAACGTTACGTCCCTACGGCAGGGTCCGAGTTCGTAACCAGTCAATTAAATCTGAATGGTGGTACATGCAGCCATCTCTTTCCCTCCCAGCTTCGAGTCCCAAGTAAAAGCGCCACTTGTCGATGATTCACGTTAAAATTCCATACCGACGATTGATAACAGCCGAACTAGTGAATGGCAGAACGTTTTAGGTCATTTCATTAAAACTTACTGGTCATGCGCCCTACGGCCATTACGGATTGTGTGTTGTTTATTAAAATATAAACATATTTGTTAGATAGCCTAGCAAATGAATGATTTGTTGCTTAATAACGTTCGACTCATTCATTGTAAAGTAAAGAATAAAAAAAAACAAAAATAAATTATATTAAAACACATAAATAAAATATGTAAACATCAACTGTAAATGCATTTGATTAGTTGGAGGTTCCTTCCTCATTTTGTACAGCACGTTGCATGTCAATGACCCCGCGAACGGGAATACTAGGCCCAAGTAATCCTACATTTTTGTCGTCGTCACACCACGAATGCCGTGTTGTGTTGATATTCTCTGAATGCATCGCGACAAATTGATGGCGCCAATTTAAATATTACCTGGAAAATACGTGAGCAAATGATTAGAATGGAATTTCGTACCACTCATAGCTACAAAAATGAAAATGTAAAAATCCAAAACAAAAAAAAAACAAATATGTTAGTGATGTTCAATATAGTTATAAATCATGTTTTCTTTCTCTTGATTGAGGAACAATTTAAACCCAGTATTTTTTCTTTGGTTCGTTCCAATGTGTCATTTGTATCATGTGAATGGGTATCCGTTGTGACAAACACGTGTTAATATGTGTGATAGTAATACTCAAGATGTTTCTCTAGAAACAGTTCACACGAAGACTTTCAGGGCTTAGCAATTTATGAACACCCTTCGATTAAGTCTAAAAGCTCACAGCTAGCCTACAATTCAAAGCAGATCCAAAAGTCAATTGTTTCATTTCATCAGGAAACTTTTATTATTATCAAAACTGTGACTAATTCTAACAACGTATTCTATGAATTTTGCTTAACTAACAGCTATGATGACGAAATAGACAGTATAGTTTGTAGCTGTGAAAAACATCAGAACATCAAAATATCATCGTTAGAAATTGTATAATAATTAGGAGGACCAACTTTACCCCAATATTCCATCACACTTAAATTAAAACACATTTTAATTTGAAAGAAACTTATAAGGAGCTTTTATTTGCAATTGGAAACGTAAATGCAGATAATGTTGCGCATATATTGTCTAACCGTATCCCGCATCCAAACGAAAAAATAAAAATACTTACAGATTATTAGGGCGGGTATATTCATTTTGTTAAATAAGAAAACACCAATTATGAGTACAATATACGTGTCATTAAGTCCGTAAAAAAAGGTTTTATACCAATCAAAAGCTCGTGCAGAAATCAAAGATGTGCTTGCTAATAATATTTTCACTTGTTTTGTATAATTTACTTTTTTATATACTTAGAGCTTACAATGCTATTTAATGCACATTTATTAATTCGGATAATATCCACGAAATTAATTAGTTGGTTGGGTAATTATAATGAAAAAATCATTTTGTTGTCATTACGGTGGCGTCATTGCGGTGGCTTAGTTGACCACTGGAATGACGAATGAGCCACCGTGATGATAAATACCTGTATAATAAAAACTATATGTATTTTAAATACATCAATACTTTCAATATTTAATATTAATATTAAAGTTATTATCCTAAAATACAATTTTGTACATTATAACTATTATGAAAGACGGGATTTTTAATATGTTTATTTCGTTTTTCGAGTTCCCGATATTTCGGCGCAGTTGCACACGCCATGATCACGGAGTAAACCCGTCTTTCATAATAGTTATAGTGATTATGACAATGTAAGTTTAAAATCTTATCTTTTAATTAATTTAATCTTATTTAATTATGTACATCTTAAAAATCCTTCTGTTCATTTGATGATAATTGAGGAGGTTAGGATCAAAAGGTGGCATTTTACATTTTTAGCCTTAGCATTTTTTTCTTCCTGCCTCTATTTCTTAAATTTTTATGTAATCTGAAATAATTAGCATCAAAAGATGATAAATTCAGTACAAAAAAAGCGATCGAAAGCACGAGTTTGTATCACAAGGTAACAAATTTTGCAAATCTTGATCGAGCTAAATGGTATAGGAACAAAAAGTTACATTCTAATATGGGAAATAGCAAAAATCTGATTCATAAGCTGAAATTTTTGTATAGTTTGTAATTACTTTTTCCAGGTGATATTCTTTGGATAGGTTAAGTCGAAAAGTGTTATTTTTATAGATAGTTTGGAACCATTTGGAACAAAAGGTGACACTTACCTGTGAGGTGAATCAAAGGGTGTCATTTAAAATTTATAAAGTCACTAGCTTTCCGCCCGCGGCTTCGCCCGCGTGTACTACACCTGATTACCTGACGCAATGTGATATGATGTGATATTTCCGGGATAAACTATGTCATTTTCCAGCTCCCAATCTATCCCCGTACCAAAAATCTCATTGATCCGTTACTCCGTTTGGACGTGAAAGACGGACAAACAAATAATAACTAAGTACTTATTGGTTTTCCCGTTGGAATATGATAAATACTATCCTGTGGTAAAAAGTAAAGTAGCCTATTATAATCCTTGCCAGGGTCTCAAATTATTTACTTAAATACCAATCTCTGCCCCCAAATTAGCCCGCGCTTTAAGTGATTTTTCCATACAATGAGATTTCCCGCGGTAAAAAGTAAAATATGTCCTTTCCAGGGTCTTAAACGGTCTCTATTCTAAATATCATCCTTCCCATGAACTCAAACTATCGCCTTAAATACCAATTCCATTCTACAGCTTTGCCCGAGCTAAAACTTATTTTACCATGGGAATGAGCCTTATTCCAGTTACAATTTGCTTATGTCCTTCCTAATAGGATCTCAAACTATCTCCATTCCAAATTTCCTCAAAATTGGCTCAGCCGTTTTGACGTGAACATTATAATTTCGCATTTATAATAATAGTAGGGATAGTACAAATAGGAATATGAATGGTCAGCCGTGACTACGTCCGCTAGTACTAAGTACATCGCAAAATTTTGTGTCAAAAAGTAGGTAGATAGGCATTCTCTAAGGTCTCATCAGTGCCATCATCAATCTATTTTAATGTCCCCGCTGCTGGGGCACAGGCCTTCATATAGAGGATAAGGAGATTGGGCCACGACCTTCTACACGGGCCCATTGAAGTTATGGTGTACTAACCAATCCAAATGCAGCCAGACATCGGCTTATCGTGTCTTCCGAAGCACAATATATTTTTTAACAGCAATCCCATGATAGACCATTGCAAAAGTCACATAACCTCAGCGATCGCAGGCCGAGCACGCTACCCACTACTCTATATACCAAATTTCATGAAAGCCAGATCGGTGGTTTAAGCATAAGAAGGTAACGATACCTAGACAAACAGGAGCTACTTTCGTATGAATAATATTCGGACATTCTCCTACTCTTGAACTACCAAAATGCAAAAAATCAAATCAATACTTTGCTAAAAAATGTGAATACTGATTTTCTTGAGTTTTATTCCAATGCTTAAAGAACTTCTTGCACGAAAATGATCTGTCATGGGACTCATGCTTCATTGAATAAAGTGAATAAAAAAAACTGTATCCCACGGGGACTGTACTTTTTCCCGAGTTAAAAAAACCGTATGAAATTTTCCAGGCCAGAGTTAAATTACCCCGATCGATTTAGCCGTTCAGTTGTGATTGAGCCACAAACATCCAAACTTTAATAGACCCCCACCCACCCTATATCAACATTACCCCCCCTTCTACCCGCTTAGGGGTCTTTTTATTTTGTCTACGCAGATCATTTTTAATGATGACCAGTATCCTTCATACCAATTTCCATACTCCTAAGTCCAGAAATGAGGAAGTTTTCATATAAGCCTTAATCCCCCCTTTCTACTCTACTAAGGGTTTTTTTATAACTTCGCATATGCAGATCACTTTCAATCGTGGCCAGTATCCACCATAACAATTTTCATACTTTTAAGTTTAGTAATGAGGAAGTTCCATAAATAGCTTAATCCGCCCATTTTACCCCATTATAGGGGAGTTTTTTAACTTCGCTTACGCAGATAATTTTCAATCGTGATCAGTATCCAACATACCAATTTTCATACTTCTAAGTTCAGAAATGAAGAAGTTCCATATAAACTTTATCTCCCCATTTTACCCTATTAAGGGGGAGTTTTTTTTTACTTTGCTTACTCAGATCATTTTCAGTCGTAACCAGTATCCGACGTCTCCTAGTCATAATCTACCTTCCTGCCAAATTACATCTTCGTTGGTCCAGTAGTTTTCGAGATTTCGTGATGAGTGAGTTATGTCCCCTCAATTTTATATATATAGATATATTTCTTTAGTCAAAGCATAAATCATTAAAATAAAAAAAACTATATAATACCCCAATACTAAGTAAAATAATTGTCTAAGAAAATAAAATTTTATTTTCTAAGGCCTATTAATAACAAAGTTTAACCTCCTCAATTGAGTAATTTCAGTGGCTTTTACCATCATTTCGGTGGCGCAAAAAATAAAAATAAATATTTATTTGAAAGTACTGTGTTCTAAAAGGTGCCTCACAAATTATTAGATTCACAGCATCTTTATCTGTAATCTAGCGCATTTGGTTAGGGTGAAATGTATAGAAAAAAATTCGCCACCGCAATGACGGAAAAAAATCCGATCTGAAAATTTACCCAGTTTCGATTTAATTAAAAAATAAACGAATTTTTCCTACGAGTGAAAGTTATTTCCGTTATTTCGAGTACTTTTCCTTCAGGTATTATGAAATTATTCCACCCTGTACCTACCTATAGTTGACGGAAAAATAGATTTTCCTCAGGATAGAATTCAAGAGCGTTTTTTTTTAATATTCATTTATTCACTAAGACACATCTAAGACAAAATAAATATTTTACTTATGAATCGTCAACATTTTCCAACCTATCACTCAGGACTTTTAAACTTGCCAGCGTTTCTTAGGTAGTGATATTTACAAAAAAAAATATACACGGTAATTTTTATCACCTCGGATAATTTTAGGGATTATTCTACTCATGAAAACAAACAACTTTCATTATGGAACCAACACTGAAACCGCGAAAAAAAAAACAGTACCACGACTGTACCAAAAGGGATCTAGTTCAGCATATGTCAGTGTATGAAAACTGGCGCTGGTTTTCAACTAGATCACTTTTTCCTTGACATCTGAATGCCAAGACAGCCGTCTTACTGTGGGTCTTAAACATGTCTTAACCTAACAGTTAAATAAAAAAAAATAAAAAACAATGGCACTGACGACAAGGCGCCATTGCGCCGGCCAGCGGTGTTCGCTGGCCTGTGTCTAGCTAGTCTGCTGCGAGCGCCTTGCTTGCGAATACCTTTCTTTGTGCTCATGCCTACACCATGAAAGGTATCTATCCTGCGAAAATGGTGTCTCTACCGTCTGCCCTATACAAATCCCCATGCAAAGTGGAACATCCTGTAGCACCTTGTATAACGGGAATTTTCCAAAATCCTTTCTTAGTGCTCACCTACACCATGAAAGGTATCTACCCTCCAAAAATGGTGTCTCTACCTTCAGCCCTATACAAATCCCCATACAAACTGGAACAACCTGTAGCACCCTGTATAACGGGAATTTTCCAAAACCCTTTCTTAAGGCGATACTCGGAAAAAATGTGCTGAAGCGAGATAGCAATGAGAAAACGACGCGCGCGGGAGCGAGACAGATTTTGCAGATTAGGCAAAAAAACACAAAATCACTTCGTATTAAAAAACTACAGCGATTTAAAAAAAATGCTTCTATACGATCCTCAATATTATTGGTGTCCACTAATTAAACCAATTTCCAATAGTGTAAGTAACCCCATTTAAGAATAATCTTCACTTTTCGTATTTTTTAGAGGTCTTTTCGAAAATAAAAAGTGTCGAGGCAAAATCATAAAATCGTGTTTTTGAAACTATACGATTCTAGATAAAGGTATGAAGAAATATATATCTTATTACCAGATTTGTAACAACTGTAACCGTCCTATAGTTTTAAATCAAAAAGTCCATATTTTTCCGAGTAGCGCCTTAATGCTCACCTACACCATGAAAGGTATCTTCCCACCAAAAATAGTGTCTCTATCTTCAACCCTATACAAATCCCCATACAAACTGGACCAACCTGTAGCACCCTGTATAACGGGAATTTTCCAAAACCCTTTCTTAATGCTCACCTACACCATGAAAGGTATCTACCCACCAAAAATGGTGTCTCTATCTTCAACCCTATACAAATTCTCATACACACTTGAACAATCTGTAGCACCCTGTATAACGGGAATTTTCTAAAATCCTTTCTTAGTGCTCATCTACAGCATGAAAGGTATCTACCCTCTAAAAATGGTGTCTCTACCTTCAGCCGTTAGGGCTCTACGCCCATGCCAACAATGAATGTATCAGTCGGTCAATCAATTTAGAGTTTTATACGTATAGATTTTAAATATGTATTATATTTACAACATTTCAAGTGATTGTAGATATAATAGATGTAGAATAATTTCTAAGACATTCATCAACAACTATAAGTTTTCTGAAAAATTTGATTAGGATACCGCTAGTTTGAGCTTTCATTTCAATAAAAGATTGGTTCAATTTTTCTAAATTAAAATAATGCAACTACAACCATTTTGGTGTGCTTAGGATGTTTAAATGCCCTACTAAAATATGCGTAGAATTTCCCCTTCCTGCTTTTAAAATAACACAAGCTTAATATAACTCAAGTCTTAAATAGTATAATGTTGTTGGAACTAACAATAAACACGAAGTGTCACGATTGCTGTCTGCTGTTCGGATTTTTTAGGACTGATGCAAATCATTTTAAATCTATTTTTAAATTTCTCCATCTTTTTAGGGTTCCGAACCAAAATGGTAAAAAAGAACCCTTATGGTGCGACTTTGTCTGTCTGTCACAAATTGATATCTCGAGAACTACTAATGCTATCAACTTGAAATTCGTAGTAGTGTAAGATGACGTTTGCCTAACTGTTTTTCAAATAAGAGAGAAATAAATAAATAATAAATAAATTTCTTACAATCACACCAATCATAAGTAGTTATCATTAAGAAACTGTGTTATGGAAACTAGATAACGGATAAATATACTTATATTCTTTTTTTTTTGTAAAAACATCTTCTATACTTATAATAAATCTGTAGAGAGGTCAATTCTGTACATGAAATATATTTCCAAAATAACTATCAGGATGTGATTAGGGATCGATATTGATGCCAAAAATGCAATCAGTAAAATTTTTGTCTGTCTGTCTGTCTCTCTGTCTGTCTGTCTGTCTGTCTGTGCGTATAACCGTTATAGAAACAAAAACTACTCGACGGATTTTAACGAAACTTGGTACAGTTATTTTTCACACTCCTGAGCTGGTTATAGTGTACTTTTCATCACGCTACAATCAATAGGAGCAGAGCAGTGAAGGGAAATGTTGGGAAAGCGGGAGCGGGTTACTCCATTTTTTAAGCTTCCGTCGCGTGTGCAACCTTCATGGTTAAAGCTACACAGAAATCATGTATGACGAAAATGTTCTCCTTAAAATTATATAAAAAATATCCCACGACAGCATATGTCTATCTTTTATGGTAGACTCACAACAACACGTGTAACTCCCAATAGCTTAGCAGTTCGAAGCTTCGCTCGACGCGTCTCGCGGCCGAAGGTATAAAAAGGCGGGGCGTCCGAGCGCGAGCTTCATACAATTATAATAAAAAGGAACCTTTAATTTTATTGTTACCACTTGCAAGTGAGAAGGAATAGATTTGTATACTTTCAACGTTTTCGTTGCTTATTCAATCAGTTTATTGTTGACATGTACGCAAAAATTTAAACCGAAAGATTAGTTTAAAATACGTTCTAATCAAAGGCAGCTGCGCGCTGAAGATACGTGCACCTTCGCGACGCCATAATCAATGATAGATCTACTTACCAAAGATAACATTTTTAGAGAAGTATTGTGTTATATGTATAGTGTTGAGTGGCAAAAACGCGGCTTGCCTCACGCACATATCCTGCTTTGGTTAAAAGATAAGGTTCGACCTAAGTTTGTTATAATTTTAGACGACGTTTGCACAACCATTTTGCTGATAAGAGAGAAATAAAAATATTTATATTTTTGCATTCACAATGCAATTTTTATGGTTGAAAAATGGAAAGTGAAGTATTTAGAAAAAATCGACCCTCTCACAACCAGGTCCGATGGGACTCGAACCCACGACGATTGTGAATGCAAAAAAGTAAAAATTTAAATAATTTATATTTTTTTTGCAATAGGGGCGGAAAGGGGATTTAAAAAATTTGAAGTGGGGCTACTAGGGCATATGGGGTATCATATAAAAGAGCGCTGCTTGCACACTCTCAAACAATTTTTCTTTTTGTTTTAGGCCGCATAGTTTTTGACTTATGATGAAAAATGTAAAAATAATACCGTCCCCCCTTATCTCCGAAGTTTGCAAAGATAAATTGTTTTAGGTGATAGAAGTTTATGTAAAGATTACGGGAAAAGTAAAACGATGTCTCTAAATAGTAAACTTTTCAGAAATCATCAACAAAAATTACATTAGTTCCATTATCGGTCAAGAGATGGCGCTGACCAAAAACTGCAAAATTCTACATCGCAAATTCTTGGAAGAATATAATATGCCTCGCCGATGAAACATTTTTACGTTTTATTTACAACCAAAATATCCTCCTTCCTACCTACTCGCAGGTTGCTTTGTTTGGGTGAAGCATAGTTGTAGTTTTTTCTATTTATTTATGATGGTACGGTACGGAACCCTCGGTGCGCGAGTCCGACTTGCTCTTGACCGGTTTTTTACTGTCCTACGTTTGATATATTATAGTACAAAAATTTCTAAATTGGCCGTAGCGAATTTGGATGCAGTATGAAAAATTCGTTTTGGCTACATAAACAATTGACTTTTGTTACTTTTTTACGTAATACTTATGATAATCCTTTGTATGACTGAAAGGAATCCTACTAATATTATAAATGTGAAAGCTTAGATGTTTGCTACTCAATCACGCCAAAACGGCTGAACGGATTTGGCTGTTTGGGATACAGATACTTTTGTAGCTTGGAGAGGAACATAGGCTTTTTATCCCTGAAAAATATCACATTCCCGCGGAATAACGTCGTGTAGTCCACGCAGGCGAAGCCGCGGGCGGAAAGCTAGTACTTAATATAAATACATACAAATAAATGATTTGATTGATTGATAACACCCAGACCAAGACAATTAGACATGTTCATGCACACAAATATTTGTTTTGTTCGGGAATCGAACCCAAGACCTCCGGCGCAGAGCAGAAGACAGGTATCCTATCTGCGCCAAATCGGTAGTCAAAAAAAAAAAATCATTTTTTTGCAACAGAGACTGAAAAGGGGTCTTAAAAATTCGAAGTGGGGCTACTAGGGCATATGGGATATCATATGAAGGAGCGCTGCTTGCACATTCTTAAACACTTTTTTCTTAGGCCTCATAGTTTTAGACTTTTGATGAAAAATGTAAAAAAAATACCATTCCCCTTCCCTTATCTCCGAAGTTTGCATAGTGAAAAATCTGAAATTATTTTATGTGATAGAAATTTATGTAAGGTTTACAGGAAAAATAAAACGATGTCTCTAATTAGTAACCTTTTTCAGAAATCGTCAAGAAAAATTACATTAGTCCCACTATCGGTCAAGAGACGGGGTGCTGACCTAAATCTGCAATATTCTACACCGCAAGTTTTTTGACGAATATAGCCAAAGAAATTGCGGAATATAAACATTTACACGTTTTATTTATTTATATTTATGATTGTACGGAACCCTCGGTGCGCGAGTCCGACTGGCTCTTGATTGGTTTTTTTTATATCTATAGATCATATATCTAGGATATCTTTCGATTTACTTTAATGAGTAAGTATAACAGCTGGAGAAAAAGAGGACAGCGGATCAGAAAAGATAGGCAAAATAAAAAAAGAATCATGAAGAACATCTTTCAGCCGCGAGGAGGCTCGGAATGCCGGGCCGGACGCGGCTGGAAGATGGCCCAGCAAGCGATCCACGATCCACAAGGAAGGCCTGTGCCTCAGCACTGGGGTCATTAAAATGGCTGAAATGTGTAGCACATGTAGATACGCTAGCGTGTGTAGAATAAATAGTTATTCGAAAGTCTTAATCTTGTATTAATACGGTTGGTGCTGTGTGGCACGAACCCTTTTTCGAGACCTAATTTTTTAATCCACATCGGTGTAGGACTAAGCCTTCATCACACCTAATGTTAAGTGATTATAAGGCTGAAGGTGGAAGCGCACTACTCCCGGAATTCTCAATTACTGAGGAGCTAATCTTTTAGACGTGGAATGGCAAGAGGACGTTACGAGCCAGCGGGCAACAGCGGAGCCTTACTCGAACGGAATCGCTTCATGTAAGGTTTTCCACGCCCGGCCGCCGCCGTCGCCCTGCTGAAGATATATAATTAATCCTATAACGTTAATTATTGTTTAAATAAGTCATTATTTTCAAGAAGCTACCTAACTGCCCCGACAGATTTTGTACTGTCAAAAGAAAAAATCAGTTTTGTAGAGCACGATACGACTTTCCATATTTTATTATGTACAAAATATCATTTTCTATTTTATAATAGTTTTAAGCTTTCCTGTTGGATTTTCCCCATTATTTTGTTTTTAAAGCTACCTTGAACTATAGCGAACGAAACAACAAAAAAGTATTTAAATAAGTCAAGCCGTTTTTTAGTTTTAGCGCGACTAACAGCAATTCACTGTAGAAGATTAACAAAATAACGTAAATAAAAACCTTTTTTTCTCATGAACCTTTCGATAGATTTTTAAGCGCTTTAGATTACAGAGTAGTGTTATCCTAAGGAACATCATGCACTACCTGTTTCCTCTGGGCAGCATTTGGTCCAACTCCCATACAAAGAATGGCAATGTCCTTTGACCTCTAACGACCGTTTTCAATAATCTATTTTCAGTAAGTGATAGGCCTACTGTGGATCTGTTACTAGGCAACTGTTGTTATTTCCCGTCATTTAACAGAAATATCTAGGCAACAAATCTTTAGTAAGCCTATATCTTACTGAGGATAGGTTATTGAAATCGGCCCTAAAACTTTGAAACTCCTACCAGGGTTATCAGAAATAACATTCCCCACGACCCCGCCATCTGCCCCTCCAGTAGTGAGGACATTTTGAATTGCTGAAATTCCTGCGCAGGAGAGCGGGCGCGGCGCATGCGCCCGTGCTGAGTAAATAAAACTACAAAACAGATACATGCCTCCACAAGGCGTAGCAAACTACCATATTGTATTAATAAGCGCAACTACTGGAATAAAACCAGTACTCGCCATTCTTTGAATTGTTTAAAGCACATTTTTAATTTCAGTAGATACTTTGGGAGGTAGTTTTCTAAAGTTTTTCGCATTTTCAACAGCCGGTTGTTACTAGGTTACATGACGTTAGATCCTAGTGTCTACTAAAAATAATATTTCACGTTTTCACGCTTAAAGCTTTTCCACAAAAATTAGCCATACACAAGTATATTATTTGAATCAAACGTAGCGTATCGTAAGAATTCAGATAACCCGGCTCTATGTGGATACAGAGATAAGTTCATGGGTGTCCTGTGGAATGTAAACAAGTTTTTCATTAATAAAATACCACATAACTGTTTCGGTATGCGTTTGTTTTACTGTAAAGCAACGTAATTCAAAATGATTTTTGTATTGTGGAAGAGCCACAGCTTATATTAAAAAGACAATAAAGCTCAAATTGTTCTTTAATCATACAAATCATGACTACAAACAACATTAATCATGAAAGTGATGATAGACGGGTTAAGTGTAAGTAATTCAGTTTGTAACGTACTAAACTGGTAAAATATCTCTACACACGTTTCTTGGGAAAAGCTTCACATAAAACATGAGAAAATGTACGCTATACTACGAACACTTATTTAGATTTTACCTTCTATATGGCAATAAATAGAGAGTTGTTGACGACCGCGCGAGGTCGCTGGGTGCATGCTGCTATGAATGAAAAGGTACCAGAAACGCAAGCTACCACGCAACCCAAATACCGCGCATTCTTGCCTCGCTCCACGTGTGCAAGCTCTCTTCTTAAGGCGACGCGATATAGGTACTAGTTGGAATTCCAATGTGAGGAAATAAGCTAGGAATGTTGAAGACTTAGAGAGTTTTAGAGAAAAACGTAGAACAAAATTAGTTAAAGCTAGTTAGCGTAAGCATAATAATTAGTTAACTCTATTAGTTTTATAGTGGGTGGCGCAAAAGTAATGGCACTATAAAAGTTTCTTATATTTTTTTTATATGACATCTCCTGTTATTCCGATATTGAAAACTGTGTAGTAAACAAATGTAAAATTCACTAAAAATTAACATGAACCGATATACTCCCCAAGAACTTGGAATAATCGTGTACATGTTTTTACGTGATAATTCATCTATACTAATATTATAAAGAGGAAAGATTTGACTGTTTATTTGTTTGTTTGTTTGCATAGGGTAGAGCTTTTATTATATTGCTCGTATGTACTGTGGATGAGTTTATTCATATTAATTCATAATTTACGTCATTTCCGGTGCTGTATATTTTTCCAGTTTTTAGGGTTCCATAGCCGAATGGCAAAAAACGGAACCCTTATAAATTTGTGATGTCTGTCTCTCCGTCCATCCGTCAATATGTCACAGCCATTTATTCTGAAACTATAATGACTACACAGTTGAATCTATTCTGTAAACCGCTTTACGATCTTCATACAAAAATAAAAATTATTGAGGGGCCTTCATACATGGATCTGAAACCAAAACTATTTTTTCATCAAACCTATTCATGAGAGGTGTCTGTAGATATGTCTTTAAAAATTTCTTTAAAAAAGGTTTCTTAAACCATTTTTTTTTTAAATCTAAACTGAAAAATCTAGAAAAAATATGCTGTAGATCTCAATAAAAAACTGTCAACGAAAGTTGGTTTGAATTATAAGTAGTTGGTAGTTTTTGAGATATAACACATTTTCGAAAACCGCAAATGTAACTTTGTCATTCATACAAACACTATCAAAACAAAGTTATTTTTGCTGACAAAAAATAATAGTGGTATTTTGGCTCGGCAATCGGTACGTTAAGTGGGTACGGAACCACACTTGTTGTTTCATTGTTTTATGTTGTAATACATCCTTAGCAAATATTATAGTATTCTTTATTCTTAGATTGGAGTTTATTAGGTTGAAGCTTTGAGTGGTTGAAGTATCACAATTAGATACTTTTTCAACATTACCACAGAATACTAAATAGTACACATTACTTAGTTTAACATTAGTACAAAGTACTTTACAACACTACTAATGGTTTTCCTGAATAAAAGGTGGAATGGATTTTGCGAAGGATGATATGAGCAAGATAGGAGTGAATGCAGAGGTGACTGCTAAAAGAGACGAACGGAAGAAAAAGACAGAAAGTAGAACAGAAGAAAGTAAATGGGACAAGGGCATGAGAATGATGATGATATTAGTACATCGCCTGAACATTGCTTGTACAGTACAATAATTTCCTTAGCTTAATACTGCACGGAAACGTAAATCGAATTAGCGACTACTTTAGCTCTTATTTATAGCTTATAGTTAAATGTTCTCAATGCACTTCATGAATCATGCCATAGCTTAGGAATTTTAACTTCCTTTTGTTAACATTATCTTGTGGTAAGTTTACTTCGCTTTAAACATCCAAATTGTAGTTAAGCTTCGTATTTTTAGCGGAATAACCCACCAAAGTTTAGTTATTAAAGGAAAGCAGATTTATTTATTTGTTCTTAAATAGCATTTTATTGTTAGGTTAAGTTTTATTACTTACTTGGTTTTTCGTCTCAACACTGGTTTTACATCAAAATGCAAATTGTTTTGGTAAATATAAATAAAATTCCCGCTATTTATATACGAACGTTTTTACAGTAAAATAAGTAGGTACTCTGTTTCAGCCAAAATGATGTGGTGTTAATTTGTAAATTGTGGATATATGACGAAAATAACCTGTAAGTATTCTATTAATGAATGACTCAAGCAACGTAGTAAGTCTTGATTCTAAGAAATATTACTACTCGATACGTCACAGTCATACCTTTAGTCATCACATTAGTACCTACGTATACCTACAAGAGCCAAGAGAGTCTTCATTCATATTTTTGAGGAACTAAACATTAGTCACACACATGAGAACTTCATCGATAACCTTATAATCTCAATACATAATTATATAAACAATAACTTTAAAATTAACAAACGTCTTGATATAAAATGAAATTTAATATGCTTAAATAAGTCTTTGAGGTTAATAACTATAGTGACATATAAAAAGATGAGTCTATTCTTTAGTTCGGTTCCCACGTTATTATTTTTTGTGGAGCAGCCCGATAAGGGGAATAGTATACCCTTTCTTAGTCCAGCAAGCGATCGTGGGCCCTTATTTATTGCTAATAGATTTCCGAACGGTAAATGTCTATGCATGCATTTACAAGGGGACGACCTACTTAATGCAATCAAACGCAACCAGTATTCCGTTTTATGAGTTGAACATTTCTTATAAACTAATTTTGGTTTACTTCCAAAAAAAGAATCAAATGTTTTCGAAGATCAATGTCAAACTTTTCCCGTGACTTTTGGTTTTTGTCTCGTTCTTTTTCGTGTGAAAGGTTACTTTGAGTGAATTCCACGTGTTATAGGTGCGGGCGGTGCGGGCGGGGTGACCGGGGTGACGCGGCGCGGCCGCTGCAAGTGGTTCAACGTGGCCAAGGGATGGGGCTTCATCACGCCCAACGATGGTGGACAAGACGTCTTCGTGCATCAGGTATGGTATCTAATAATGATAGTAATAATAATTATCAATTATCTAAGCTCATAAGTTGTTTTCATTAATAAACTGTGTTAGGGAAATTAGATAACGGGTAAATATATAAGTAGGAATTCCTTGAAAATACGTCAATATAATATATTACGTCAATACCTTCCCCGATACTCTTACATTGTAGCTTTTTTAAACTTTATTTCAGTGAATACCAACCAACCTTACATAGCTTTAAGCAAAATAAAATCTGTCTTTCAAATATTGAGAATTACTTTGCATATGTAAGTAGGAATATGTACCCAAGATGCTGCACCGGTGAGCTTTTTACGACTGTCTTAACCGCATTCTTTGGAACTCATCAAGCACGTGGGATTTTCACCGCCTTATTAATGTTATGCAATTAAACGACAATCACCACCCATCAATATACATACACTCTACACTACATCGATGCAGAAAGAAAAATTAACTCAATGTAAAGTGTAATTGCTAGTGAATTAGAACCAAACACAAAAGTATAATTTAAAGATGACACAATTTGAACACCTGTTAATGATTTTTTATTAGCATAATTACTTAAAATGAAGTAAAATACGTTGAATTTTAATGCAGGTTCCACCCTATAATTGGTAAGATGTTCTGATAAAGTTGGTTCTATAACATCCGGTTCTTGAAGGGCCTACGACTCGCCTCTGTGTGCGTGCGTGTTTTTATAGTGAAACCAATGACGAATATTGCGTGTCGTTCAATGCTAAATTTATTTAAACTACTGTACTGACTAATTCTTAGCTTTTGCACATTATATTTAATGTTGTCATAGGTCCATACTGTGGTTTTTTGCGTGTGATATAACTGTACGTACGCCGAGCTGATTTAATTTTATGAAGAATGTCGTTGTGGCTAGTAGAAAAGTAAAATCATTCACAAAACTGAGCGGTATCTAGCGGTTGACCCGATAGAGCGCTTATTTGTTTGTTCTGCTTATCAAGGCCGGATGTTTTTTCCATATATTTACGCCACCAATCTTGTACTTCGTTCGGTTGCAGCGAAGCGACGTTGAGCGTCATGACTATATTGTTGAACTCGACACTCTTAGGTTTTGTCATTCAAGATACCATTTTTATGACTGCTTGATAAAAATTATGATGTTTACTCCGATATTTAATTGATTTCCTTCCCTTTTTCTAGTTTGTGTCGAATATTATATTCAGAACAGTATGGATTTTCACATAAAGATTTGTTTGTGGTTGTACCTATTATAGCAATTTAATTTAATAACCAAAAGTAACGCAATAAAACATAAAACTAACAGTTAAAGTAGGTATACAATTGGCAGCACGCTCAGATAAACAAAACTCTTGGTATTTATACTACCAAATCACGATTCTAAAAAAATCCAGTTCTCATTCATTTTGTCAAAATTAACAAGCTATTGGTTCTGAGTCATCTTTTATGCGTGAGAACTTTTTTTCCTTAGCCATACGTTTTGATATGATTATTTTCATGTAAAATATCATTTTAATAAATGGAAAAGATTCTAGTTATAATAACAGTTGGCGGTATTAAAAAACGCATTCAGCTGAATAACTTTTATGAACGTTACTTTTACCCTTTGCATCCATAATGCAATTTTTATTATTGAAAATTAGTTAAATATTAGAAAAACATTGAAAATCTCGAGCCATATTCCAAGTAGCTCCGCCGGGAATTGGAGCTACGTAGAAGATTAATCGAGTTTTACTAATATTTCATTTTATAAACGTTATTTCTAATAATTAACACAATATAATTAATGTTATGTATCGTTGATTTCAGAGTGTGATCCAAATGCCAGGCTTCCGTTCTTTGGGAGATGAAGAAGAAGTGGAGTTTGAATGCAAGGAGTCCGACAAGGGACTCGAGGCAACCCGCGTGTCGGGGCCCTCCGCCATCGACTGCCAGGGCTCGCACCGCCGCCCCCTTTCCAAAAAACGCTTCAGAAAAATACGGTAGCATCACATTTTGTAACAAATGATTTTAGTTTAATGCAAGGAGTCCGACAAGTGACTCGAGGCAACCCGCTTGTTGGGGCCCTCTGCCGTCAACTGCCAGGGCTCGCACTGCAGCACCCTTTCCACAAAACGCTTCAGAAAAATACAGTAACATTTCATTTTGTAACAAATGATTTTAGTTTAATGCAAGGAGTCCGACAAGTGACTCGAGGCGACCCGCTTGTTGGGGCCCTCTGCCGTCGACTGCCAGGGCTCGCACCCCCACCCCCTTTTCAGGAAACGCGCCAGAAAGATACGGTATCATTATATTTTACAATAAATGATACGTAAATGAAATATTAGAATACTGAGCTACGGAGTCGTGCTCAGCGGTCAGAGCAGTCGCCCGGACAGTGAAAGGTCCCGGGTTCGATTCCCGGCGGAGCTACTTGGAGGATGGGTCGTTTCTTTTCTAATAGGTATTTCATTTTCAATAATAAAAATTGCATTGTGAATGCAAAAAAGTAAATATAATTTGAAATGATACGTAGTTCAAATGTAAGGAGTTCGACAAGGGTCTGGAAGTGACCCGCGTGTCGAAAGTCTTCGCCGTCCACTGCCAGGGCTCGCAACGCCACCCCATTTCTAAGAAATGGGTTCAGAAAGATACAGACACATAACTTTTTATACGCAATTTCAATGTAAGGAGTCTGGTAAGGGACTCGAGGCGACTCGGGGCCCTCCGCCGTCGACTGCCAGGGCTAGCACCGCCGCCCCATTTCTAACAAATCCTTCAGACACATAACTTTTTATACGTAGTTTCAATGTAAAGAGTCTGGTAAGGGACTCGAGGCGACTCGTGTCGGGGCCCTCCGCTGTCGGCTGCCAGGATTAGCACCGCCGCCGTCGGCCGCCCTCTTTCCAAGAAACGCTTCAGTAAGATACGGTATCATCAGGTGTGATGAAGGCTCCGTTGTGGATAAAAAAAAACAATAAATTATAGGTACGTAGTTTAATGCATAGGAGTCTGATAAACGGCTGGAGGTGAGGCCCTCCGTCGTCGACTGCAAGGGTTCCCATCACCACCCCCTTTCTAAGAAACATACAGTAACATCACATTTTCTATACAAATGTTATGGCCTAACGTGACCTTCACCAGTCCAAAGTACGAAATGTAGAAATATTGTTCATGTTGTCTCAAGTCTGTGAGGTTGTAGCTTTATTAAATATACTTAAAGGAAATGTTTCCTATGTCAAACTACGTTTAAATGGGAGTAAATGTGATGCATAACCGAAATACTATAAGTAAATAGGTTAGACAAAAACGTCAATCTAGATAAATATTTTATTAAGCTAACTTAAATAGTTTATAGTTATAAAATAAATAACTTCTTACATTCACACGAATTATCTAAGCCCATTTTAATTTCATTAAGAAACTGTATCATGGAATATAACGGATAAATATATACTTAAATACTTTTTGTTTGTAAATACATACTTAATATACACAGAAAACGCCCAGACCAAGACAAATAGACATGTTCATGCACACAAATATTTGTCTTGTTCAGGAATCGAACCCGAGACCACTGCCGCAGAAGGTGGTCGTCAAAAGTTATACTAGCTGATCCGGCGAACTTCGTACCGCCATCGACAGCACGCCACATACCGGGTCCAATTTGTAAATCTAAAACATTCTCGAATCCACCTGAAGTCACCCAAATTCTTTTATTAAAATCGGTCCAGCCGTAGGTATAGGATTAATTTATATTTTGTCAGAGTTACAACGAATTCACTAATAAATCTCTTCACAAAAAAACAATAACAAGGAACATCAATTCCACCTAGTCCATGTGGATATTACGCCACATGCTATCTTCGTAGTGATGGCCACACACGATTAAAACCGCCATAGCTGCAACGTGATCGTATTTGCAGTAAATTAACTTGACACTATAATGGCAATCAGTCTTCATGACATCGACTATGGACACTGAAAATCATTTTTCGCGTCGTTTTTTGCAGTCTTAACTGGATCATATTATATAGCAACATAAATGGTAACATTCAACCTGAGGAATGTCTATGTGTCATACGATCCATAAACCAAAGATACGAAAAAGTACACAAAGCAGCGAAGCGAATAGTTATTAATCTATACCCAAAGCCAACGGGTATTACGGGTGTTATATGACAAATCTGTGATGTGATTCTTAAGATATTGACTCATTTTTAGGTTTCATACTCCGTACCTCTTAAACGGAACCCATTTAAGATCACTTTGCTGTCCGTCTATCGCCTGTCTGTCAAGACAAGACCAAATTAATGTTTGGAAACGCGTGGAGATATCGAGTTAAAATTAAAACCACAATAAACTCAGGTCTACAGTCTCTTGAAGCTGTAAAAAAATAAACTTCTTAATTAACGTAAAAAAAAAGATACGGCCGTATATGCCGTACAAAACGCATATTTCGACACTCTCAAGGGAATAAAAATACATAGGGTACTTCCCGTTAACCTAGAACTATGAAATTTGGCAAGTCACTTTGTTATATACTACTTATTCAAGAAAAAAACTGATATCTATACATTTGTAATTAAATCATAAAAAATATAGTCTTATAGAGGGTCGAAAATTTCAAATTGAAGCCACTACTTCAAATTAATGGGGTATCGTATTAAAGGGCTTGATGTGCACATTTCAAAACATAAGTATATTTTTTTATGACAAATAATTTCTTATTTATAATGAAAAATCTATGAAAAATACCGTTTCCCCCTCCTAATCTTTGAAGTCTGTGAAGCTAAAAATCTGGAATAATTATAGTCAATACATCATTATTTATGTAAGTACTTAGGATTAAGAGCCAGCGCAGACAGAGAGCGGTCGAGAGTTCCGCGTTCAGAGTTCTGCGTTCCAACGAACGTACTGAGTTTGGTACGATAACGCACACAGCAGGCAGTCAGACCGCGGCGGGTAAAGTGGAGCTCCGCGTTCTTAGAATTCATTTGTCACCGAGACAGAGAACGCCGCGTTCACCGCGATTTCTGAAGTTGCAAATACAGAAAAACTTATTGAATTAGTTAGAAAAAGGAGATTATTGTATGATTTAAGTCATGTACGGCATGTAAAATACACGGCTAGCTATTTTTTTGCTGAAATAGACTTCCTTCAGTTTAGTATTTTGCTTTTGGATGTAACATTTTGTGATATCATATAATTCATTGAAGCTTCGATGTGCTAAAATAAATATAGAATCTCTTCGTCGCTAAGGAATTCATGAAAAATTAACGGAATTCGCCTTGATCTTCTCGAGTTGTGTTAATTGGGCTCACCCAATACTTTCGTTTCCTTTTAAAATCTTCTAGAGTCCAAAAGCAATGCTTGATCTTCGGAAGATCAACTTTCTAGCGACATGTTGCAAGTACAAAAACCCTGACGAAAATGGAACGCAAGAAGTTGAACGCCACTTGTGTGCGTTGGAACTCTCGAGCGGTCAAAACGCAGAACTATAAACACGGAACTCCACTCCAGACGGCTCTCTGTCTGCTTAGGCTCTAATATAGTAAGATTAGAGGTTTTGGAAGCTGAATTTCAGAAAAAGCTTGAAAAAAATTGATAAACCCGAATCAACTATTTTTAATAAATGATGCCAGGGTTTGTATGGAATCATGTTCCTACCTTCCAATAGCTATGTGTGTTACATCGTTGGATAGGTATTTATGAGCTGAATAAAAGTTACTATTGCGTCAAATTCCAAATCTTAGTCCGTACTGAGTTATTATTAATTAAACATAGTAACATAAGATTCAAAAACAATGTGAATAATGTAATACTGACAAATATGTTAATGTTTACGTTGACAAATGCTTTTTTGACAAATAAAACAACGATAATATATTTAAAAAACACACATAAATTTCTACAATGATGTCATTTAATAAGTCTGGGCCTACAAATACTTTAAATCCAAAAGTGAAACAGACTGATCAAAACAATTATACGTAAAGACGAATAGAGAACCTCCTCCTTTTTGATTTAGAAGTCGGTTAAAAATAGCATTACTTGGCAACTGCTAAAACTGCCATGTTTAATCACAGAATATATAATAGTAGTTTAATAAAGAATAACTTTGAAGCTTCGGTTACTAGGAGTTATTGTTGATCGAAGCTCAGAACGGACTAAGATTTGGAACTTGGCGCCATCGAAACTTTTATTTACTTAGCTCAAAAATACCAATCCAACTATGTCACACACATAGCTATTGGAAGGTGAGACCAGGATTGGCATCCTCCTCATCTTCCTTACCAAACCCTCAGTGGGCAAGTCTGACTCGCACTTGTCCGATTTTTTAGACTCTACATTACAATGATATATAGCTTCTATCTCTAATACAAGGGCGTTAATTTTGCTGTACATGCCTGTCATACTTGTCATGTATTCTTGGATATGTTAGCATAATATGTGCAATGTTTTTTTATGTGAACAAGTGAATGCTGATGGTGTGTCTTTCTTTTAAAATATATTTTAATATTTCTTTTTTATTATTTTTATTTCAGTTGCTATAATTGCGGGGAGTTTGCGAACCACATAGCGGCGAAGTGCAGTATCGGTCCACAACCAAAGAGATGTCACAACTGCAAGAGCGAGGACCATCTCATTGCTGATTGCCCAGTGAAGGTATACCACATTGAATTTCCATTAAAGTAACATTTCAAGCAATTATAAAAATTCAATTTTCTATTTGACTTCAATATGCGTATTATTCATGTGTTAAACTAGTGCTAATTAATTAATTGTTGTAAAATATGTTTAAACGCGGTGCTGGAGTACATAATTTTTATACTCGTCCATCATCATCATCAGCCGATCCGTTGCTGAGCATGGGCCTCTCTTATATGCATGTCGGGGAGGAATTATTTTCTATCGTGGGATAGGATTCGTAAAATAATAACGCCAACAGCTAGCCTTTATTCCCTGTACTCTGCTTTTCTTCAATTTACAATCAGATGGTTATAATAGGTTGCAATGCAAACGGATCCAATCTTCCGAAGTTGTTTACCAACCCGCAGCTTTACTGCGCAGCTATCCGTGCGAACTTTAGAGCCGCCAAGTTATTTTGCGCGTATTGTACTATACTTAAAGACACTTTTAGGAAATTAATTTACTATATCGATTATTATAAAGAGGAAAGATTTGATTGTTTGTTTGTTTGCATCGAATAGGCTCCGAAAATACTCGACAGATTAAAAAAAAAATACCATTACAAAGCTACATCCTTCCCGAGTGACATAGGCTATATTTTATCCCGATATTCCCACGGGTACGGGTACCACGAGGTTGAGAGATCTCCTAGTTTTCTATAACTAAATAAACCAACTTTGTTAATCCTAACTCTTTTTTTGTTTTTATTAACCAATTTTAGAAAACTTATAATTTAATATCTAACTTCACTAACTTACTTTGTTTATCTTACCTACTTTTTAACGTTAACTATTGTTAGGGATCTACTTTGAATCATCATCATCATCATCATCAGCCATACGACGCCCACTGCTGGGCATAGGATCTCCACAACGATTCGGTGTTGCGCTGCCCGCATCCAGAGGCTTCCGGCAACCTTGATCAGATCATCAGTCCATCTTGTAGGGGGCCTGCCCATGGAACGTCGTTCGGTACGCGGTCGCAATTTGAGAACCGTTCCGCCCCAACGGCCATTGATTCTCCGCGCTATGTATCCCGCCCACTGGTATATATACCACATTTACATTCGGCTGGCAGATCTTGGAGCTCGTCTACACATCAGGCAAAGCATTAAAACAAATAATAATATTCATAATAAACTCACCGAGTTGTTAGGGATAGATAAACGCCTAATTGTGTTGTGCACTAGACTTCTACGTCCGTGCGCGGGCGCAGCCTCGCTTCGAATCGAAACCCCGTCCCCTGCTCGGCACGCCAGCTCTCGTCTTTGTTCCGGGCCTCGTACCTGCCTTATCCTACTCAAGTTTGCACATGCTAGTCCACAAAGGTCTTGTTACTTATTAACAGGCATGGTAAAGACTAGTGTCATTATTTATTAATATCATTTCTAGTGAGAGTTCGTTCCTTAAGTGGCAACACATTTCGTATCCTATTCAAACCGTCACACTTTTTATATTGGAGACCAATATAATGGACGAAACGTCTCAATGTTTGATAATTTATGAACCACTTAACATATTTCCAAATGCACCTCTAGTATAAAGGTTAGGAACTTCTAAAGATTAGGAAATTAGAATGCTTTATAATATTTATCTCATGGCGTTACAAGACATTAGGAATTTTGAACGCGAATATATGCCGAAGCTTCCCGAATGCTGCCCATCCGAGCTAGATTCGACGAGAGATATCTTTCTCGAAGTTGGACTGTCTGTCCCAGGTAAACGTCGAGTGTAATGTTCCCAACATTAACTGGAGCGGGTGCAATATGTGCATTGGACATGATTTTAGTCTTATCCATGTTCATCTTAAGACCCACTCTTTGGGAAGCATTACTGAGATCTTCGAGCATTGTGTTCAGGTCTTCTAAGGTCTCATCCATAAGAACTACATCATCGGCAAATCGTAGGTGTGTTAGGTACTCGCCATTGATGTTGATGACGTATCCTTTCCAGTCCAAAAGCTTATAAATATCCTCCAACGCAGTTGTGAACAGTTTCGGAGAAAAAAACGTCTCCCTGTCTCACACCTTGCTGTAGTTGGATGAGATTAGAGCTCTGAGGGCCTACTCTGAAACGCAAAATCCGAAACTTCGGTATACCCGTCTCTCTCGCTCTCCAGTCATGACGAAATCGAGTGAAAGGGGCGGGGCGACCGAAGCTACGGATTTTGCGTTTCAGAGTACGGCTCTTGGTTCTTTTACTCGGTTCTGATAGCTACTTTGAAAATTCTCTCTCAATTTAAAACAGTCATTTTTTAGTTCAACTGCTTTTCTTTAAACTTTCTTAAAACTTTAATTACATTAAGGAAACTATTTTCAATATTTTCTCTTTCAACTTATTATACTGATACTACTTTAGTCTGATAGCTATTTTTTGAAATTGTTAACTGCGTTTGAGGAAAGAAAATTCTATCCATTTTCTTTTATCTAATGCGAATTTTTGCAGGTGGAGAAAAAGGACGACTCACAAGCGAAGAGTTCGGAGAGCTCCCAGGGAAGTCAACAAGGGAGTCCCCAGCAGTCATAATTGCATCTGTAGAATACCATGATTGCCACACCTGGCAACCTTACATTAAGTATTTAAACGTCAAAAAAGTATAAAATTAACGGTTTTGGTTTCGAATCATGGATTATGTCCAAAAGGAGAATCACGATAAATTTTATATCGGCACCAGAGATAAGAAAAATAAACACATCTACCTCGTAATCGACTTACCTCCAAACGCAGAGCATAACTTAGAAGACTGAAAAGTACAAATCCATAATATAGTACAAAAATCTAAGTACCTTTGTATTTTAATTGATAGAATCTTTTTAATCTAAGTTTTTGCAAAAGTAACGTAAGTACAAATTTTATGTGTTCGAGTGTCAATTTTATGTTAGTGTACTTTATTTTATATGGTATTTACCCAAAGTTAAGTGTGTGCTTATTTCACTATTATTAAATTTGTTGCTTTATTATACAATATTCTACTAACTTTATGTTTGGATGTTGGTATATAGCCGAATTAGGTTTAGAAGTATTATATCTGGCTATGAGAGTATTTTATGGAGTAAAATCGGAGAATGTAATAGGACCTGTTGGTCAAACGAAAAATCAGTTGTTTACTTATCTGAAATAAATTTATTAAAATAAATTTAATATTAAAAAAATATCTATAAATTCAGTGAACTATTTAAAGTCAGTAATTTAAAACTTTACCACAAGGAGAAAATGAAATTTTGCCTATGGTTGATCGAATTATATAAAATATATAAAACTTTAGAATGGTTTTCAAAGGAACAATAAAATCTAATCTTGTATATCACTAAATTAATTTGTTATTATAATAATGCATCACCGAAATGTTAACGTGCCAAAGTCATAGATGCAATGATTTTTTGATAAGTTAAATAAAACTGTAGCTTATTTTTTACGTACACATAGTATTATAAATAGAATTCACATATTAAAATGCCATTTGCGACTTAAGTTTGCTCAAGTACCTTATCATAAGTAAGGTTTTTTCGGAACTATGTATTTGTATTTTTTGGTCAGCAGGTACTTAATATATCCTGCAGTTGAGACCGGGATGGTTTCTGTTTAGTTTAGTTTTAAGTTTAGTTGTTTTGCAATAATGACGAATTTAGTTTTAGGCTTGTATGATGTACCGCAGCAAGTCTATTTGTTTATGGATACTGCCGCCTATTTAATACAGATTATTCAATTATCTACTTCAATTCAATTCTACTTAAAAACCATTAAATGTGTACAAACAACTATCATAAATCAATAGGTATTGTTAAATTTCTTCATCCATAAAATTATCAGGGTTGTCATTGCCATTTTATCAATATCTTCTGTCCATCTGAATAAAATGAAGTTGATCTTCCTACTGTTCGGTACGGAGCCCTAATAATGAAATAAAGCTATCTAATGGGAGATGCTATGGCAGCGACCTCAGAAGTATTTACATTTACTTTGGCTGCTTGGCGTCGTAATCAAACCGTCGCCGTCGTCGCCGCCAAGTGAGAATGGCTGTAGATATAATAAATGTTATAATATAGATTGACATATTTTATTGGCGTCGGCTACTGGCATCGCTGCCATGACATCCTAACGAGATAGGGCTCTTAGTAATTTCTTTTACTACTCAAGCTGAAGGTCCAAGCAAAAATTATAAATTGTTATACCATTTTCTCACGACAGGCATAACACAAACAAAGCCTTTTTTGTAGAAAAACTACAGACCTGTTTTGCTATTTCATTTTGTAAATCAAAATTAGAACTCTTGAGGTATTTATTCTTAAGAGGGCTCTTCCCGGTCCGTCAACCTTCTTCTTCTTTTTATGCAATGGCGGTTCCCCTTTGGATTTCGCCTATTTCCGTCTATTGTCAACGCGAGCATGGTTGAAAACCTTCTTGTTTCATCCAGCGTAATGACAGTGAGTGAGTGAGCAAGTGAGAACGCGATAAAATTTAACGAAAAACAGTGTGCGTAACTCGTTCCAGAAAATACGTGTCTTTCAGTAAGCTTTTAAAGTTTGTGAAAAAAAATGTAGGTCATTCAGATTCTTCATTACATTTGCAAGGTTTTTATCAAAATATTTTCTCTACTTTTAAAATTAATGAGTAATTATGAACGCCCAAATATCAGGTAAAATTTGTGCAAAAAAGTAGATTTTTGGAGGCTTATACTGAATTTGTTTCTCCAATTTTTTATTATAGTAGAAACCTAGATATAGTGCACAAGATACCTTTTATTTTAAAGATCTGTTACAACGCCTTACTCACGTACGAACGTTTGTATGAAAAGTAAGTCGGGTTGGCCCCTCTCAAGTCTTGTTCACAAGAGTTCATATTTGTGCATTTTATTCAACAAAATCAATAACATGTTTTCATCCAAATTTATTATCATTAGGTACAACACCTTTTTATTGTTCATGTATTTTATAAGTTAAATTAAGGTTTATAATTGCGCCAAATAAATAATAATGGAAGAAAATACTATCAACGTAAATATTTGTATGCTAAGGTATCGTTTACACAATAATCATGGTATGAATTCTTTACTACAATGCTATCAATCATCTTAGATCAATTCTATGATCTGAAGCTATCACACAAAACAGTCATTAAAATGATATCAATGATATCTTGAAAAGCTGTTTTAGTGGCACGGGAATGTTGAATTCCCTTTATTTCCATATTTATTTGTCGTATTTTACTCGTCAGTACTATTTAAACTCAACACGTTTTTTTATTTCTGTATTGAATATGCTATTGCACTGTCTGGGATAAAAATAGGGCAGAAGACCCCTTTGTGGCCATTTAAGGATTATTTCACTTTGAAGCACTTAGTGCTAAATGGTCTTAGGTATTTAAGACAAAATATATCTTAAATTATAGATAATTTATTTATCTAACAAATTAAAAAAAAAAATACTTTTTGTAACACAAAATGTGCGAACAGTGCTAAAATGGCCCGGTTTTGGCCACTTATTTGATAGCCAAACTTTTGAAGGTAAATCAAAACCAAATCCAGGTTAAATTAATATATTCTGATGCGCTGGAACTGATCAATTTTAATTCAATAATTTCATCGTAAAATAACAAAGGTACTTATATAACAACTTTCATCATTAGCAAATTTCTTAAAATTGTCATTGAAAAAAATAATAAACAGAATATGGCGTTTATTAAAAGAAAATCGAAGGACATAAAGAATGCTAATGGTTGTTGTTATTACCTTAAAATCCTTTCTTTTAATTGCCATTGGCAAAAATAGTGAAAAATTATTAAGATAACTTTTATAGCAAAAAGTGGCCAACACCGGCGCAGTGGTCATAACTGGGGTGCATACCCTGTTTAAAAAAACTAGTAAAATTCATCCAAGGGCTATGCTTAAAAGCCTGACGTACTAAAAGAAAAGATGAATGTTTAAGAATTCATCTGCATATCGTACTTCGATGTCAACGATACCTTTAGTGCGTCGTCAATAAACTTTGTAATGTCTTCTTTATTACGAGGATGACATATCTGTTGATTGTCTTTTGCCATCGTTGTATTTAATAAATAACTGAAGAACATTAGACGTATTCAACAATCACATTTAACATAACGAGTAATTTTAACTAAATACGGGTTTCTCTGCATTTCAATAATTTTAGATTTAATAATTTATAATTAAGATATTAAAGAAAGACTATTTGGAAACATCTACCTCATAATTTAATTACGTTAAATAGAGTTTATTCTTAAGTTAATTAACATTTACAAATTTTAGATATTAAAATGTTTACTATCTTCGCTAAATGAACGTCGAATTTCTGGATGATTGTATTTCTTATGTTTAGAGTTTAATTTTTGTTTTTTTTTATTATTCGAGAAAAATAAAAATATGAAATAATTATTTCTTCATTTTTAAACTCCATGAACCTAATTTTGAAATTTTATCACAAATAATGTTGATTTCATTCTTATAGGTACCTATACTATTAATTGAAGGGATGATTTGATGAACAAAGGAGTTATTTGACACCATTTTTCTTTCATTTTTTCAGTTTTTTCACAAACTGAAAAAATATTTTTTCATAAACAAGGGTTTTAAGTTGGTTTTAAGTGACGATAAATCGATTGATGAACGCAAAACATGCATATTTTGATTCGTGTCAAGAATACAGCCCCTAGCAAAGCAACAAACATGCATACATTTCGAGCTTGCAAGAGTGGTATGAGCAGGTCCCAAAATCATGTCGACTCGTTGCTCAGTTTTGACGTGGAAGGCAAGCAAACCCATTTTCAAGTTTAAAATAAACTAATTTTCAAATATAACTAAAGGACATCACCCATTCTGGGCTATTTCTCAAAGTGCCGGCCAACAAAAATAAACTCAATATAAGAACAGAAGACACTATTCTAAACATTTTTTATTACTACAGCTAAGTTCAAAGTCCCATAGTTGAGATGATATTTAAGATCAAAGATCACCCATTCTCCATACATTTTGACCTATTTTGAAAGTGCCGGCGCACAATAACTAACTTTATATAATAACAAAAGACATTATTCTAAACATTTTTTATTACTACAGCTAAGCTCTTTGTACCATAGATTAAATTATATTAAAAAAAAATTTAAGTTGTTATAACCAGGGGGCTAATTGTCTAATTTTAACATCAATCGCAATCGCTTTCAATTTGACGTATGAAAGATATTCACGAACTTCACACCACAAATTATTGACAGCCCCCAGGGGGCTAATTGTCTAATTTTAACATCAATCGCAATCGCTTTCAATTTGACGTTTGAAAGATATTCACGAACTTCACACCACAAATTATTGACATTTGATTGCGATTGCGATCGCGACTTGTTTTGAAAGATTATTGAATGAACGATAACGTTAATTATGCGTTGATTTGGAATTGTCTAAGCAAAGTGACAACCGCAAAATCTTTGAAAGCTATTGAGAAGTGTCAAACGAAAGATTTCAATGTTAACTGCAATCTTTCAACGAATATAAGTAAGTTTTTATTATGTTTCTTGATTTATTACAAAATTTTAGTAATTATCATCATTTTAAACTCACCAAACCCTTTTAATTATTATTATTACTTATTTAGGTAACACAATCATTCGTTATCGTTACCGTGGGAAAAACAACTTATTATTAATTAAAATGTGATTAATAAGAAGCAACTTTTACCTATTTTAGAGGTATTTCATTTTTATTTAACCGACTTCAAAAAGGAGGAGGTTAAGTTCGAATATATGTATGCTTCTTTTTCTATGTATGTTCACCGATTCGATTTCCATAATTAACCAAGTCAGGATCTGCCCCCTGATTCACGAACCGTCGGAAACGGAATCGGATTCGAATTCTGTGCTTTGTCTTTGTCAATTCTATAGTGAGTGTCAGAGACAGTGCATACATTCCGCTGTCGGGAGCGTTTCCGACGGTTTGTGAATCGGGGGGCTGATGATGGGATCCCAAGGAAATCGAAAAAACCCCTCAAATGTAATCATTTTAAGTCATATATTTTCAAAAGCTTTTCAAGCTTTTGGATATGGTACTCATCAAATCATGTTGATGAGCTGATGATGGAAGGCACAACTCCTTAATGGTTAGGAGTTGGATGATAATTTATTTTAATATTGTTCATAATGTTAAGATTCATAGTTGTAATCTTTCCGGTTATTAAGGTGAGCTGATGATAGAAGGTAAAACTCCTTAACGTTTAGGAATTAGAGGGTCTAAACTAATCTAATTTAGATATTGAAAATAGTTTTAATCGTGGCACATTGCGCTCCACTTTCTCATTGTGCAGTTTCTTAAGCTACAATTCATCATCATCAGCCATTATATTTGCCCAATGCTGGGGCACGGGCCTTCCTTATTACCCACCACGCGGGCCCAATGCGGATTAGTGGATATTAACGATTGCAAACGAAGCCGGGACCAACAGTTTAACGTGCCTTTCTTAGCACAGAGGAGCTCGAGATAATACATTTTCAATCACACAAAATCGTAACGATTATTTGAGAACATAGTCTATGACATCTGATATCATTCAAAACATCATTCGTTCCGAATGCGATTGCGATTGATGGAATTGTGTAAAGTTACACAATTCCATCAATCGCTATCATAATCGCAATACCTTTGAAAGCGATTGCGATTGATGTTAAAATTAGACAATTAGCCCCCAGACCATAGGTGTCACTTTTTATCACTATATAATGTGTTTATGTGTGTGTTTATACACCAAAAGCTGCTTGCACCCAATAACAGATAGTGTTAGTTATGTACTTCCAATAGAGGGGCCCAAGATTAGTCTCTATTTTCTATATACAAACAGTTACTTTATGGTGTGCATGTACATTTACACACACAAGCGTGGCGAGCTCTGGAGATAAAACATCTGTAAAAACTTTCACCTTACTTATTTTAGCTATCTTTTCAAATGGGTTTTAAGGCTGAATGCTCAAAGATCTCAGTAATGTCTTGGAACAAATTGCTCCTTTCCTTGTCCACATAATTAATTACTCCTTTCAAACTGGTCAGTTTCCACTCCTCTGGCGTAAAGCTTATGTAACTCCTCTCCCTAAAGTCTCTACTCCTCGTCTTTTAAATAATTATAGGCCTATCTCTATCCTCTCTTTCCTCTCCAAAATTCTAGAAGCAGTTGTTTACCAACAGATCTCATCTTTCATCTATTCCAACTCCCTTATTTCCCCCTTTCAGTCAGGATTCCGCCCTGGACACAGCACCACCACTGCTCTTCTCAAAGTCAGTGACGACTTTAGAATGGGCATGGAGAACCAGCTGGTGACCATCATAGTTTAAATCGACTTCTCGAACGCCTTCAATATGGTTGATCACGACATTCTGCTTGCAGTTCTTAGGTCACTCAATGTCTCGTCGCTGTCACTCACTGGAGTGGTTCTCAAGCTATCTTCGCGATCGCTGGCAGGCGGTTCGAATGGGCTTGGATATATCCAATTGGAATAATCTCTCTGCCGGTATACCACAGGGTGGTAATCTTTCTCCTCTCCTCTTCTCCTCTTTCTCAATCAAAATCCAAATCAAAATCCAATCAAAGTAATATTCATAATACCATGAAAATTAAATTAAATTAAAACAAATTAAATAAGTATGACGACCGATTTGGCGCAAGGGTAGGCTACCCACCTTCTGCGCCAGTGGTCTCGGGTTCGATTCCCGAACAAGACAAATATTTGTGTGCATGAACATGTCTATTTGTCTTGGTCTGGGTGTTTACTATGTATATTAAGTATGTATTTACAAACAAAACGTATTTAAGTAGGTATATATTTATCCGTTATCAAGTTTTCCATGATACAGTTTCTTAATGAAATTAAAATGGGCTTCGATAATTGGTGTGAATGTAAGAAGTTATTTATTTATTTATTAAGTATAATTATTATGCTTAATAAGAAAATTTAAAAAACCAAGTCTTTTATAGTGGACAGGACCGAGGAACAAAATAATCAAAAACATTGCGTCTAATGTTTTTAATTTGTGCGAAAAAATTTCATTATCTTGTTTTTAACCGACTTCAAAAATAGGAGGAGGTTATCAATTCAACTGTATAAGTATATTTTTTTTATTTTTTATGTGTGTTTCCTCAGAACTTTTTAGTTAATGAACCGATTTGGATAATTCTTTTTTTGAAAGGTGACGCTTCTCGTGTGGTCCCATTCAAATTTCATCAAGAACTGACGAGAAGTTCTGGAGTTATCCTGAATAATGCGTATCTAGACTTTAGTTTGCTTATTTAGACGACTTCTTATTTTCATCAAAATGGGGACCATTTTCAAAAAAATTTTATTTTTCGAAAGTTTATACTTCTGACAGCTGTACTCATTATTATAATATGCTTCTGACGTGATCTTATTTTCACCTAGTCAGGATCAGGAGATGAAATCCAAGGAAAAATGTGAGAAATTCTCTAATATAGGCAAGCCTTATGCGTTCTATTTACTTTTGAAGTTAGTCAAATATTTGCATCTGGTAGTCATCATCTCATAGTGATGAGCTGGTGATGGAAGCTACAACTCCTTATCGGTTAGGAGCTGGAGAATAATTCCTTAAGTATTAATCGTACGTATGGACTAATAGTTATTTATATTCTTTCAGGTTATTAGGGTGAACTGATGATGAGATGTGAAACTCCTCAACAGTTAGAAGTAATATTACTTCATATGATGTTTTATAAATACCACTAGCTTTCCGCCCGCGTCTTCGCCGGAGTGGACTACACGACGTTATCCCGTGGGAATGTGATATTTTTCCGGGAAAGAAAGTAGCCTATGTTCCTCTCCAGGCTACAAAGTACCTGTGTCCCAAATTTCAGCCAAATCCGTTCAGCCATTTTGGCGTTATTGAGTAACAAACATACAAACATCCAATTATCCAATCATTTAAACTTTCACATCCTACTAATAAATGTGAAAGTTTATATGTTTGGATGTTTAGATGTTCACATTGACACATTCCCGCGGGATAACGTCGTGTAGTCCACGCGGGCGAAGCCGCGGGCGGAAAGCTAGTTTATAATATTAGTAGGATATGCACGAATGGACCTTCAGTTGTATTCTTTCAAGTTATCTAAGTAGCTAAAGATGGAAAGCTGAATTCCATAACGGTAGGTTAGGATATTTACAACAATTTATCATAATCACCATGTAGTTTCGCTACGATTATTTACACTAAAAATCGGAAAATTAAACGTTTTTTTTAATTAACCGCCTTCAAAAAAAATTTTCAAACAAAATTAACAAACACTAAAAAACGAAAAAAATAATTAAAATCTTTAATTCAAAGGACGAAAATGCGTGACTTTTTCTAAATTTTCTTGGTACTTACTAAAATGTTTGAAGTCGGTGCCAAGCCAAAAATAATAAGAACGAATTATACTCAGTGAAATAACAAACATTAAAAACCCGGTCCCAAGCGTGAGGTGTAGGACGTATTTATGTAGGTACCTCAAACACCTATTAGATTTGGCACCGACTTCAAACAGTTCAGTAAGTACCAAGATAAGTTAGAAAAAGTCACGCATTTTTGTCCTTTGAATTAAACATTCTAATTTTTTTTTCGTTTTTTAGTGTTTGTTAATTTTGTTTAAAGATACTTTTTGAAGGCGGTTAATTTAAAAAAAAAAAACTTTTTTTTGTAAGTATACGTTCAAGCCGTTTAATGTGAACGCCATAAAATGGAGACCAAACCTGGCTGCAGTACTCAAGGCATGATCTTACTAACGAGGAGAACAGCAGAAGCTTTGTAGACGGCTTCTTAAAGTCCTTGCTGTTCCTAAGAACACAAGAACTTTAGGAAACATTCCAAATTATAGGTATGTATAAAATGAAATAGACACCATCACATACATTGCTCCAATCCTAAGCTAAGTAGCTTAAGCTACTATGGCAAGTGTAAGCAACGATGGGTATTACCCATAAAGTTAATATACCTTATATTAACTTTATGGTATTACCACATACACACACCCAGACACAAGAAAATATTGTTAATAAAAGTTCGTGTTCAATATTTACCTGACCGGGAATCGAACCCGAGACCTCAGTGTAAAACACTCGGTCACGGAAGTCGTAAAATAACAATGCCATACCATGGTATGACAATTAATTTCTGAAATGAAAAACAATAGTAGATTGTATTACAAGGGAGCAAAATAATATATTTACGGCGAGGGCGCTATTTTGAATCCAGAGCGCAGTGAAGGATCCTAAAGTAGAATCTCGAGCGCAGCGAGGGATTCTAAAGTAGAATCTTGAACGCAGCGAGGGATTCAATATACGCCGCCCTAGGTGAAAATAATTTTGCGGCCGAGTAATACACTCTGCTTTTCATCCCCCTCTATAAGAAAAGCAGTAAAGACAACTCAAACTACCTACCTTTCTTTGTCGTTCGGATACATCATAGCGCTAGTCGGACAAGAAAAAAAAATTGAGTTTTGAAATAAAATAAAAAAAAAAATATGTCCATCAGATTCCTTATAAGTATCGCCGGGGATGCCGTAGGGGGGTTGAAAATTTTGTTAGATTTGAACTACGACTCACCGTTTACGAGATACCTATTCTCAATTTTATAAAATTCCGTTTTTGAAAATTTCTCGATCCCGAAAAAAGTCCCGGCCCCATACAAAATCAGTAGAATTTTTTTAAAGTACTGCACACCCTTTGCTACACTCCAACCAATGCTTCTTTAATTATGTTCTAAATTCAAATCTCATCGTTTTGGACCCTGTTATGAAGCGGTTCAAAATTCAAATCTCATTTATACCCTCTTGTCATAACAGGTAAAAAATGGATCGTTTTGGACCCTGTTATTAGATAAACAATCATCGCTTTTCGAATCGATGGGATGAAATAGTAGATTGTATTACAAGGGAGCAAAATAATATATTTACGGCGAGGGCGCTATTTTGAATCCAGAGCGCAGTGAAGGATTCTAGAGTAGAATCTCGAGCGCAGCGAGGGATTCTAAAGTAGAATCCTGAACGCAGCGAGGGATTCAATATACGCCACCCGAGGTGAAAATAATTTTGCGGCCGAGTAATACACTCTGCTTTTCATCCCCCTCTATAAGAAAAGCAGTAAAGACAACTCAAACTACCTACCTTTCTTTGTCGTTCGGATACATAATAGCGCTAGTCGGGCAAGAAAAAAAAATTAAGTTTAAAAAAAAAAAAAATATGTCCATCAGATTTCTTATAAGTATCTCCGGGGATTGTTAGATTTTAGCTACGACTCACCGTTTACGAGATATTCTCAATTTTATAAAATTCCGTTTTTGAAAATTTCTCGGTCCCGAAAAAAGTCCCGGCCCCATACAAAATCAGTTGTTTTTTTTTTAAGTACTGCACACCCTTTGCTACACTCCAACCAATGCTTCTTTAATTATGTTCTAAATTCAAATCTCATTGTTTTGGACCCTGTTATGAAGCTGTTCAAAATTCAAATCTCATTTATTCCCTCTTGTCATAACAGGTAAAAAATTAATCGTTTTGGACCCTGTTATTAGATAAAAAATCATCGCTTTTCGAATTGATGGGATGAAATAGTAGATTGTATTACAAGGGAGCAAAATAATATATTTACGGCGAGGGCGCTATTTTGAATCCAGAGCGCAGTGAAGGATTCTAGAGTAGAATCTCGAGCGCAGCGAGGGATTCTAAAGTAGAATCCTGAACGCAGCGAGGGATTCAATATACGCCGCCCGAAGTGAAAATAATTTTGCGGCCGAGTAATACACTCTGCTTTTCATCCCCATCTATAAGAAAAGCAGTAAAGACAACTCAAACTACCTACCTTTCTTTGTCGTTCGGATACATCATAGCGCTAGTCGGGCATGAAAAAAAATTTGAGTTTTGAAATAAAAAAAAAAATTAATAAAAAAAATATATGTCCATCAGATTTCTTATAAGTATCTCCGGGGATGCCGTAGGGGGGTTGAAAATTTTGTTAGATTTTAGCTACGACTCACCGTTTACGAGATATTCTCAATTTTATTAAATTCCGTTTTTGAAAATTTCTCGGTCCCGAAAAAAGTCCCGGCCCCATACAAAATCAATTGCTTTTTTTTTAAGTACTGCACACCCTTTGCTACACTCCAACCAATGCTTCTTTAATTATGTTCTAAATTCAAATCTCATTGTTTTGGACCCTGTTATGAAGCTGTTCAAAATTCAAATCTCATTTATTCCCTCTTGTCATAACAGGTAAAAAATGAATCGTTTTGGACCCTGTTATTAGATAAAAAATCATCGCTTTTCGAATTGATGGGATGAAAATACAATTACATGTTCTTTTATGACATCCTGGATCGAGACGTAGCCACAGAATGACGTAGCTAACGCCATCTGACGGGTTCAACTTAGAAAAAACTTTTATATAAGTTGATTCGGTTGATTTGGAACTTCGACGGATAGTATGTCACGAGCAATAATATGTATACAACATAGGACTATGTCATATTCCAATATTGAATGACTTCTGTGAGAATAATAGTTTTCTTTCGGAACGCTTCAATGTCACAAAGTGCTATGTTGTATACATGTTATTGCTCGTGACTATACATCTATACCTTACCCTTACCCTGTTACTACACTGGCGACACAGGCTGCCGGTCAAACATCGAGTTTCCACAACTAATAGAGATAAATCAATATTTGATTTGGAGAAAAAAAAACAAAAGTAAGGAGAATGACGTACTTTCACTACCATACTATTATATGCATTTACATTATATAAAAGTAAAGTACGAGTATAAGTAATCTCTAGGGCACCACGACCTCGATTCCAGTACGAAAATGAGGTATATTCTACATAGTTTAACAACATCCAATATACTTATTGGCATGATTCTTCAAGTTCATAAACTATACTTGCACTGAACCTGTAACAGTAGCCAGTTTCTCTACTCCAATATGTCTCTACAAGTTGTAAGAGTACGATTTCCGATAAAATAAGAATAAATTTAAACAAATATTAAAATCGTATTTACTAAAATAACTTAAACTATTAAGCACGTAAAAACTTGATAGTAAAACAGAAAAAGTCCAATAGTTTATTCAATTTTATAATGTAAACACGAACTATTGCATTTTCACGCACTGTAGAAACTAAAACCCGATTACCAGCTCGTTATGAACCTCATAAACGCAACAACAGCTGATGATGATAATCGGCCGCTATGCACGTACTAATTGCTTATTGGCTGAAGCCCGTCAAAGTCAAACAAGTCGCAGTGTATCTGTAATCGTATCACGGCAATGAGCTCTGCAACAAATGACCACGAGTAACGTGACGGCGCGGCGGTCCTCGGAGAGGTGGCGATGGCGAAGGGAGTCGGCGCGCGGCTCGGAGATGTCACGGTTTTTGAGCGGAGCCGGGCGAAGATGGGCGCTCGGGATGCAGCAGTGCGGGGCCCCCCGCGCCCCGCCCGCCCCGGCCCCGCGCTGACGTAACGCTGCCGTGCCGCCCGCCCTAGTGTGTACCGCGACGCGCTCCGAGCGGGCCCCTACATACCCGCGCTCTGCACCTCAGTGTATTTGACGTTTCATTTCTGAACTCTCATCTTGGGCTTGATCAGTGAATGAGGTGCATGGCGACTTGTGCTAGAACACGCTTTAATGCGGCCCCCTATACGCAGTAGCCTTAAAACTTAGTAAAACTCGACACCGCCCTTAGAGCGCGGATGCATCTGTGTGTCATTCTTCAATGACATTAATAACGTTGCAAGATCGCTTACCAGTAACCCTTATCAAATTTTAAACTTTGTAGTCATTATTGAGTTAGGACGAGAGATAAGTAATTGAATTTCATTGCGAAATAGGGTTGTATCATGAGCCTCACATCTTAATTATTCCAATATTTACTTATTTGATAAGGATTTTCTTTCAATTGCTTATCAAGAAAATGATATTCGTGATACAGAGCTGATGATATATTTGTCCTGATACATAACAATCCGTTCAATTTGTTTAATTCGGCAAACATATTCGTTTTTATACATAGACACCGAGTTACGTGGGACTTTTTAATATTTTTAAAGTCCGACTTAACTGTCGTCTAGGTATTTTACAAGAAATGTGTGAATAAACGATAGACGATCAGATATACTTATAATTGGAAAAAAAACTAGCACATTGTAACAATCTTATGGTAAGTTAGATGTGACGGATTTTGGTTTTCGTTAGTAGACCATCAACGCTTTTAGTATTAGAGGCATATCATGTGCATCGACACCGAGCATCCCAGAACAGATCATCTGGTGATTAACTGGCCGACCATATACTCATTTCCATCGTAGAACTATATTTGCGCTAGCAGCATCATAAATGGCCTTGAAATTAGTTGTTCCTTGTTTTATATTACGAAATGTTCTCCTTCAGTTGATTCTAGATAAATATAGATTGTACCTACTATTAGAGTAGTGCTGTACTATATAGGTAGATAGCTCGTCTTCTGTTGAAATAATTTACAACTGCATTACAACATATTTGTTACTAGGTAGCCATATAAAGATATTCAGAGTGCTTTAAAGGAACGATGATCTGAAAAGTTTGATTATGTTTTTACATTGTCATTAGATTCACCATCTTTTCAAACCTATTTCTTACTAAAACTTTTCTAAAATTTTATTGATTACTCCTACAACATGTTAAATTGAAACTTATGGACATATCCTTTGAGAATAACTTTTCTTATTTATTGGGTTTTATTTTATTTGGTTACACCTTACTATTGATAAGAACTATTTTACTAGACATTTCCTATAAACATAGATGTTTTATGATACAAGACTAAAGCGCCATCTGTGCCTGAAACTATTTTCCGGTAGATTGACAGGCTCGCAGTACTGAATTCCTCCGTTAGGTTTCACAAGAACTTTTCAATAGCTTCCTCTCAGCTATTTCACTAGGTATTCGTATTTTGCTGGTAACCTATTTTAAACATCTTTAATTTGTAGGAGATATTTTAGACACTTTAGTTTTCAAAATATTTTTTTTAATTATAGTGTTTACTTATTTGTTTTTTGTTAAACTCATACCTATATCCTAAAATAGAATATATCTAATGATAATATGTTGATATTTGAATTAAATGACTACGAGTCTTGCAACAGAAAGAAAGAAAAAAAAACTTTTTTTGTATTTTGTCATAAGTTTACAGAAGTAATAAAGAGAACAACAACCTACAGGAAGCCTACAGACACAGCCTTTTCTATCGTCTTCTACGATAGAGAAGGCTGTGCTACAGAAGATTTTTTTGCCTCAATTTTTATTGTTATATTGCTTATTTATGAATGATCAATGTTGTATTTTACTTAATATGATAGACATACGAGCTCGATGACGCCTTGATAAACGCACGTGGTTTGCGATTTCAGCAACTTTGCAATGGTCGGTCACGGGATGGGTGGGTATTGGGCATCTTAAGGTACTATCCCAGCTGTTGCCTTTCCAGTCGATTACACTAAGTGACTTGCAGTTGGTTAGGGCCTAGTATTCTTGCATAAACATGACCTGGGGGGCTGCCTCATTCATTTGACATTTGAAGTCTATATTAAGCCCATATCCGGGCATGGACTGTTCTTGTTCTGGATAGGGCAAAGACGCCAAGGAGTGAAACTATTATTATTTACAAGCCTTCCGCCCGCGGGTTCGCCATCGTGGACTACACGACGTCATTCCGTGGAAATAAGTATGACGTATTTCCGGGATAATAAGTAGCCTATATCACTCTCAAACTATCCTCATATCAAAAATCAATTCCATCCGTTGCTCCGTGAAAGACGGACAAACAAACAAACACCGCAACTAACTATTTACAATATCAGTATTGATAAAATCAACTTTATCATTCGTTACACTTTGTACTTTTTAGAGTTTACGTCATGTCGGAACGTCAATTTTAACAAAAATCATAAGTAACAATCCTACATCCTACTATCCTACTATATATTATATATAATACTAGCTTTTGCCCGCGACTTCGTTCGCGTGATTAAGATAGTTGTGCGTTTATTTTGAAAGTCACGGATTACCAATATAAGTATCAAGGTATTTATTTATCAGTAGACCTTATTTTTTTGTTCCATGCTCACTATCTTCTGACATAGTGGGTTAGAGTCTTTGTTCGCTTGGTTTTTACTATCAATTAACAGGCACTATGAATGAATGAAAGCTATCTAACTTTCAAAATTGGTGTCTCTACCTTCAACATTAATGAAAATTCCTTTACAAACTGAAACACTTTGTAGCAACCGTATAACTAATAGGAATTTTCCAAAACCCTTTCTTAGTGCTCACCTACACCATAAACGGTATCAATTCTCCAAAAATGGTGTATCTACCTTCAGTCCTTTACAAATCTCCATACAAACTGAAACACCCTGTAGCACCCTGTATAATGGGAATTTTCCAAAACCCTTTCTTAGTGCTCACCTACACCATGAAAGGTATCTACCCTCCAAAAATGGTGTCTCTACCGTCAGCTCTATACAAATCCCCATACAAAGTAGAACACCTTGTAGCACCTTGTATAATGGGAATTTTCCAAAATCCTTTCTTACAGCTCACCTACACCATGAAAGGTATCTACCCTCCAAAAATGGTGTCTCTACCTTCAGCCCTTTACAAATCCCCATACAAACTGGAACAACCTGTAGCACCCCCTGTATAACGGGAAATTTACAAAACCCTTTCTTCGTGCTCACTTACACCACCTTTTAAAAAACGTGTATCTACCTTCAGTCGTTAGGGCTCTACGCTTATGAATGAATCAGTCAATCAATTAAGAGTTTTATATTGTATACTAGCTGCGCCCCGGGGCTTCGCTCACGTGGAATTTCGTGATAAAAAATAGATAGTAGCCGATTTTCAGACCTATTGAATATGCATATAAAATTTCATAAAAATCGGTCAAGCTGTTTCGGAGGAGTATGGTAACTAACACTGTGACACGAGAATTTTATATATTGGAAGAAGAAGATAGATGTATATGTGTATATCTGTCTCTGTTTCTGTTTGTGTTGTGTATATATCTGTCTCTGTTTCTGTCTGTTTGTTGTGTCTATCTGTTTGGATGTTTAGATGTTTGGATGTTTGTAACTCAATCACGCCAGAAAGGCTGAACGGATTTGGCTGAAATTTGGTATATAGAAACTTTGTAGGCTGGAGAGGAACATAGTTTACTCTTTATCCTAGAAAAATATCACATTCCTGCGGGATAAAGTCGTATAGTCCACGCGGGTGAAAAGCTAGTCTCAAATAATAAAAAAAACCTTAAAATTAATACTCGTCACTTCCGCACTCTTATGGCGCAGTGTTGCAAGGATGAAGATGGACGAGCTTCAAGAGCTTGACTTCTATTTGTTTCAGTAATATTAAGGTAGTAGGATTCGGCGATGTTCCAAACAACTTTTATACAATTTCAGCATGGTTTATTCCAATTCAGTGGACAATAATAATTATAAAATAATCTAATTTGTTATCATGACATTTCGTGGTGGGAAAACTAACATCAATCCTGATATTCTTTTGTTCTTCTTTTTTTAAAATTGACGTTTCGAACTACGGAGGTTTTACACCAGAAGCCAGTACAAAGTTTATATATATTTGTAATGGTGTCGTGAACGCATTTAATATTAGGAATTTATAAAAGACAACAAAAGTACATTATGAATCTACAAATATAACTTAAAGTTATTTATTAGTTTAACAGCTCGGCCATCCTAATTAAGACGTGTCCTCGCGTGTTAAATACTATGTCAAACTAAGGCCACTCAAAGAATTCCGATTTGACATTTCGTTATTTCATTGGAGTAAAGTTAACTTTTGCCACATTAACTTAAACCACTAATGCTATGATGTCAATTTTCAATAGTCGCTACAAAACATGTTCGTTCATAATAAATACAAATCAATGACCACTTATTAGTAAAATAAGACAACTAATCATATTACATACGTCCTAGATTAGATTTTAGAATAAACAATTTATTTGCTAAAAATAAAGGTACTTACAGTATTTGTTAATAAGTATCTTAAAGCCTATGTTAGGTTTGTAGTCTATGTAGACTACAAATATGCAGTTATTACATGTTAACTAGATACTTTATCTTATTAACACCTTGGAAATCGCGAAAATTATAAAATATTATCTCACATTGAGATAATTTAGTAAGCAACAAGTATCATTTAGTTTAAGTGAGTATTACATTAGTTTATTAAAAATAACTGAGTATATACATGAAATTTACACATCGCATCGTTTACACCCTAAAATATAAGCACAAAATTAAAATCGTTACTTACACCCTGAATCATGCACAGAATAAGGTGTAACTTCTCTATATCTATCTTAAACTATCATAAAATTTGCAGTCTTCTGGATTAGTAAACTGAAATGGCAAAGGGCCGGTCATATTAGCAGCAGAACCGATAATCGCAAAGGGTAAACTACTTCTTCAGTAGATACCGCGTATCGGCAAACATGGTGTAGAACACTCTGAGACTGGGTAGAGCGACATCTTCGTAAGGTAGCTGGCAGGAGCTGGGTGAGAGCAGCTACGGATTGTGCTAGAAGACGTGCACTCGGAAAGGCTTACGTCCAGCAGTGGATATTGATGATGATTCAATTTTTCACACACATCCTGAAAATCATGTAAGTATGAGTCTTAAACCATAAAAGTCGTATAATTTATAAGTCTTCACTGCTTTATATTTCTTGCACACTAAAAATCATGTGAGTAATAAATCTTACTACTTTATATAACTTACACCCGGAAAATCATGTAAGTAATAAGTCGTGACTAACTTTTATTACTCACACCTTGAAAATCATGTGAACAATAAGGCAAACTACCTAATATTACTTACACCCTGCAAATCATGTAAGTAATAGGGCTAACTACTTAATATAACTTACACCCTGAAAATCATGTAAGTCATAAGTCGTGACTGCCTGATATCACTCACACCTTGAAAATTATGTGAGTAATAAGGCCGACTATCATGTCAGTAATAAGGCTAACTACTTTATGTAACTTACACCCTGAAAATCATGTAAGTCATAAGTCGTGACTGCCTGATATCACTCACACCTTAAAAATTATGTGAGCAATAAGGCCGACTATCATGTAAGTAATAAGGCTAACTACTTTATACAACTTACACCCTGAAAATCATGTAAGTCATAAGTCGTGACTGCCTGATATCACTCACACCTTGAAAATTATGTGAGCAATAAGGCCGACTATCATGTAAGTAATAAGGCTAACTACTTTATACAACTTACACCCTGAAAATCATGTAAGTCATAAGTCGTGACTGCCTGATATCACTCACACCTTGAAAATTATGTGAGTAATAAGGCCGACTATCATGTAAGTAATAAGGCTAACTACTTTATGTAACTTACACCCTGAAAATCATGTAAGTCATAAGTCGTGACTGCCTGATATCACTCACAACTTGAAAATTATGTGAGCAATAAGGCCGACTATCATGTAAGTAATAAGGCTATAACTACTTTATACAACTTACACCCTGAAAATCATGTAAGTCATAAGTCGTGACTGCCTGATATCACTCACACCTTGAAAATTATGTGAGCAATAAGGCCGACTATCATGTAAGTACTAAGGCTAACTACTTTATATAACTTACACCCTGAAAATCATGTAAGTCATAAGTCGTGACTGCCTGATATCACTCACACCTTGAAAATTATGTGAGCAATAAGGCCGACTATCATGTAAGTACTAAGGCTAACTACTTTATATTATAACTTACACCCTGAAAATCATGTAAGTCATAAGTCGTGACTGCCTGATATCACTCACACCTTGAAAATTATGTGAGCAATAAGGCCGACTATCATGTAAGAAATTAGGCTAACTACTTAACATAACTTACACCCTGAAAATCATGTAAGTCATAAGTCGTGACCGCTTTATATTACTCACACCTCGAAAATCATGTGAGCAATAAGGCCGACTACCTAATATTACTCACACCCTGAAAATCATGTAAGTAATAATCATTAACTACCTTATATTATTCACACATTTCACACCCAAATTGATTAGGGGGATCACGTAATAAGTTCATGAACGATGCCAAATAATTTTATTGTTCTAAATGGTTATTCTTTCTAAATTATGTTTATTCCATAAGACGTTCCTCGGATATCTTTGCTTGGTCCTCTGCTTTTTGTAGTCTTAAAGACTTCAAAATCCTATACTGTGCATACGTTCGCAGTAAGTTAGAATACACTTCGCAAGTTTTTTTATTATTTTTATTTTATTTTATTTATTTGGACAACCAACAAGATCATACACTTTAAATGCTAGGAGTTACAGCCAGTGGTTTCGAGAGTTGGTGCTGTCTTAAATAAAGGTTGCCACGGAAAGCAATCTTATAACCTCTAAGTTTGTAACCTCAGTTATGATATCTATGCTCAAAGGCATATTTGGTGTCTATATTATTATTTTTTTCCTCACTAAGCTCGCGAACGTATGGGATTGATTTACTTTTCCTTCATAAAGTTGAAGTGATCTGTTGGAACACTTTTCAATCTCAGTACCTACCCTACAAGTTACCTAGCCATCCTATGGGCGGTCTACAATCACGCACCAATCTAGGTGCTGATGCCCCTTTCGCAACCACGTGTAATGCTTTCGTTAAAATGACATTAGTAAAAATAATTTGGATATATTTCATTACTCTTCGCGTTTATTTTTTTTCGTATCAAAGTATATAACTACAATGTACCATTGAATTCAAATAGCAAAATGACATTTCAGTTTCGTTTTTTTTTATTTAAGTATAATGTATTATTTTATATAATTATTTAATGATGATTTCATGATTATGGTCTTATTGGTGTTTTATTTTGATTTGACTTATTTTTCATTGATGTTGATAATTTTGTCATAAATTGTATTTCTAAGGCTACTGTTGTGTCACCTGTACAGGTGTATATGTATCAGAACACTCTTTAGTTTAAGAAAATAGGTAAGTATAATGACAATTATTATTTTTCATTTCTCTCAAAAATAGAAACATTGGTAAAAGAATTATTTCGCACAGCATGAAAACTTCCCAAGATATCACAGTTTTGAAATGCAAACAAATTGGACTCACTCAGAAGGCTCCATACTACCCCAACTACTAATTTACTAGGCTACCTAAGTGACGTCATGCTTTTGTAGTTTGTATGCACCGCGTAGATATTTACTCGGCTAAATGTGTTAATTAAAATGGTTTTTAAGTATTTCCTAAGGTACATTGCATGAACATTGAAAAATTAAACATTTAAGTATTTATTATTTATTTTAACATATATATATATATTTTTTACTTCTAAATGGACTTGGCCATTCAACTTTAAATGATGATATTTTATTTTTATTTTTTTCGAAACTCAACCAATATTTATTCACAATTTACGAGCCATAGAGGCTCTTAGCTAATTAATCTTTAGCTAATTACAGATGTTCTCAAGATGGTCAATTATATCCAAAAAAACGACAAGAAACAGATTATATGTTGTCCATAAATTTCTTTTTTTTTTACGAAAGTAGAAATATTTCTGATTTATCCAAACCTCTTTGGTAAAGCAAGCGGCATCGATATACCGCTCATTATATAGGACTTCGCGCTAACTCGATCGCGCCCAGAAACTCCAGCTTACTGTGTTTGCCGCATGCAAAAACTAACTATAGGCAAAAGGTATTTTTGTAAGAGCATGTGTTTCATTTAATACTTTGGCAAACGTAAATGCTCATATTATTGACATAGACAAACTTATCACTTCGGTTTCAATATAAGTTAAAACATTTACTAAATGATAACTTCCTTTTAACTGTAGTCAACTTATTCATTCTTTATTTTATTTTATTTTTTGTTTATTTTTATAACATAACTGTATTTTTCAAAAATATAGAATAACTGTTATTTAACATCAACTATTTTTTTTTTGGCTCGTTGTCTTTTAAAACTGTCTTGTGATATAATAACTTAGCAATGTAGGTACTACCTGTGGAAACTTGTAATAAACCCTCAGGGAATATTAGTATAGCTGAGTATATGAAATTTACGCATACATAAGTCGTTTACATCCTGAAACTTATGTAAAGAACATTTAGATCCGTACTTACACCCTGAAAATTGTGCAAGTTACAATTTGGTAACAGATAAGCGTATTACTTACTCAAAATCATGTAAGTAGTAAGTCATACTTCGTTACATTATTTACACCCTTGGCCTGTCTGATCGGCGACTGTGGCGTCGATAGAATTCCCTCGACGATTGTGGCAGCGACTTCGACGTGATGAACACGTCCCTCAAAGGCCGCGGCGTCGACATGCAAGCTCTTACATCAGACTGCTCGTCACCTTCAGACTGCTCGTCACCTTCAGTTGCTTGACCGCGGCTAAGGTGCGGAGAATACATAATTCGCCTCGACCCAGCTTGCCTCCAATCCCGGTTAGTACGCCGAGATCGCCTTGGCCTTGTGCCGGGGTCCCTGGTCTTATCACTTGAATTAGACATCTGAAACTGCCACAGGTTATTAGCATTGTTTTATTTTTATTAATAGCTCTTCATAATCTTAAGCTTAGCACAGTTAACAGAATTATTATTAATGTTGTGACGTTTTTTTTAAGTGTTTTTCAAAGGCTATACTTTTTGTACCTTTTAAATAAGAAACAAAACGGATAATAACGACATTTCTATTTTTTTGAAAGATTTTCCTTAAGTATATTTTCTTTCAAAATTATATTAACCTCTTACACCAAGCAAATAAAAGATTTTAAAAAAGGAAAGAGTTCAATACACTTTCTTGAAATAAAAAAAAAGTCACTGCATTGTTTTCAAAGGCAAACAAAATTATATCAACATACTTGATGCTAATAACTCCAAGAATCATTGGAATGTAACACAGCTACATTCTTATGAAAATTTAAGAAACTATAAAAATATTTAAGAATTGGCAGTATGGCTTAATGTCTTCGTCTGTCCTACAAAAGGATAACTTTTAATTTTATTTCTTTTACTACTACAACAAAATTTTACACAAAATTTTTACTTTTATAATGTTCACGCCATTTAATAACAAATAAGTAGTACTTAACTACATCAAAAATCAACAAAAAAACCGTTTATTTATACCGCCAAAACGTTTCCCTTGACCAAACTTACGTACCTACGTAGCAAATTTCTTACAATCACTTGTTAAATATATTTCTCAAACAACAGAAATCAATAATATTATTTTTTTCAGTCTTTAATGCATACTTTTCTAGCATAGATGTCGATACAATAAAAACAGGATAAAATTATGTTACTTATCTTTAAAATGTGAGCAATTGGTGGAGCAAACATTTCGTTGTATTAACGGATTTTGCTCTTCGTCCCTCTTCTGAAATATTAAGGTAGTAGGATTCGGCGATGTTCCAAACAACTTTTATACAATTTCAGCATGGTTTATTCCAATTCAGTGGACAATAATAATTATAAAATAATCTAATTTGTTATCATGACATTTCGTGGTGGGAAAACTAACATCAATCCTGATATTCTTTTGTTCTTCTTTTTTTAAAATTGACGTTTCGAACTACGGAGGTTTTACACCAGAAGCCAGTACAAAGTTTATATATATTTGTAATGGTGTCGTGAACGCATTTAATATTAGGAATTTATAAAAGACAACAAAAGTACATTATGAATCTACAAATATAACTTAAAGTTATTTATTAGTTTAACAGTAGGTTCTTCTACGGTTTGAAGCAAGTAGTAAATAACTTTGCCTTATTCATATGCAAATAAACATTATATCTCTTTCTATTTCTATTTCAGAATATTATTATGTAAGCTGCGCTCATATTTGTCGTACAATCTAATGGTACGCGTGCGCGCACTCTTTGGGTGCGTTACGTTACCATAATACCTTATTTCGTTATGAACCTTAAAACTTTCTACGGCAAGTGTAGGAGACATTGTCGTGGTAAACAATATTTGGAATACAAGTTTCTTGTAATATATCAATTATTGCATGCAAACTAATTGCAAATCTTACAAAACATTGTTTCAAAAGTAAAAATTGTTATCAAACACTAAGAAAATCTATTTTTACAACATTCGAAATGATGAGTTATATACCTTAGCGATGCGAGTTGTTGTCCAACACTTTAATATCATATTTCCTGATATTTCCCACCGACACGCCGACCGACGGGTGTCAGCTGTGTTGCCATTTCAAGGAAAATAAAACTAATAAACTAACTGCGTACTCTTGGTAGCGCGCACTTTTTGGTGTCTCTACACTCGCTACTATACATTAAAGTTACTGATGATGATCATTCGGATCATTCGATCGTTTTATTATACGCAACAGGGTATCGTTTAGCGTTTAGTTTAGGCTGAAGGCTAGTAGTTACTACGTATGTACGTTACGTACTAGTTAGGCTTTAGTTATCACACTGCTCCCGGTATCCTCAGACACTGAGGAACTGGCTATCAATCCAGAACACAACAATGCTGAAAGCATCGATGTTTTGGCGCCAGCCTTTGATCATATTATGATTCTTCTTATATTTCCTGCCAAATGAGATATAGAAAAGATTTACAAAATTAATAATACCTACACTAATTGTGTATTCGTCACAGTATTTTATTCTATATTTATTTTCTGTCTGTCTGTCACAAGGCTGTATCTCATAAACCATGATAGCTAAACAGTTGAAATTTTTAACCGACTTCAAAAATTGAAAAGGAGGAGGTTATCTATTCGTCGCGTTTTTTTTATATGTATGTACACCGATTACTCGAAGACGGCTAAACCGATTGAAATGATTCAAACGTTATAACATCAAGTATTTTCCCAAGTTGGTCCCACTTTTCGAAATTTTGAAATCAGTTCAGTAGTTTTCAGGAAATCTTGAAAATACAGTCGTTTTCGTTACCACTTCATATGAATTTAAGACGGATGTTCCACTATCATACCTATTTACCAGGATATACGAAAATTGTGAGTGAAATAAAAATTATTTCACGTCTGGCGGGTCTAAACAACAACACAAAAAAACAAAAAAATTAACAGGTTTCACGCCCGACTTCAAAGTACTCACTTACGCTATTAGAGGTATTATTTCTTACTTTTAGGTTGATTTTTTTGAAGGCGGTTTTATTTTTTTATAAACATAATTTTTCACAGATGATGTATTTCTGTTGCCGCTTTAACAACAAATACTAAAAACAGAATAAAATAAATATTAAAGGGGGGCTCCCATACAACAAACGTGATTTTTTTTATGGTACGGGCTCGCACTTGGTCGGTTTTTTTAAATACTGATTATCCTAATTTTCGTAAAATTAATTATTATTTAATTAATTAAAATTTCGTGGTCAATTCAGCAAACTATACGCAGCAAACATCTTTTTTCTTACTCCTTCTACATGGAGTCTCCATGATAAACATTGGTCAAGAGTAACAACGTGGTTCCCCACAGTTGTTGAGAACTGCTTATGTGTTCCCCGATAACTACAACCTTGGTCTCTTCAAAGCCAGTGAACAGGCATCTTCTGAGAAAGCATGCAACATCTTAGACCACATCCTGCTAATAAACAAGAGGATGGTCAAATGCCTGACCAGTTTACGTTATAAAAAAAAGAACGGGATGTCGGTGTCATCCTAAGAAATCATCGGAATTTGTTCAAGATCGATCTACCTACAACTGCACTGTGTTTTCGATGGATTTCGGGTCAGACCAAAGTTCTTACTCCAGGAATTTATTTGTGTTAGGTCTAAGTTTGTGGTAGTAACAGCACGAGAGAGGTCAGACAACGGTGCGTGAGTGTGTATTTGTAAATAATCAGCGTAAAGGTGAAAGGAACTAGAAAGGGATTATGTAATTTAATTAAGAAATATAGAAAATAGAAGTTGAGATTAGACGCCACCATGAGGAACACCGGCAACGATATCACTGCACGTGGAGAAAGAATCTCCTGTGCAAAAATACGCTGCCGTCGCCCTAGCAGGTAACTTTGAAATCAATCAATTAAGATAAGATAAGATAAAAATATTCTTTATTCACTTAGACATAATAAATATGTACTTATGAATCGTCAATATTTTCCTACCACCCATTCAAGACTTTTTTAACTGACAAGAAGAATGGGCGCAAGAAACTTGCCGGCGTTTCTTAGTTAGGTAACGACATTTACAAAAAAAAACATATCGTTACTAATACAACAATTGCTTCGTATAAAAATACATCATATTAAACAGTGATTATGTTATGTGTTACATCATGACCATGCATTGCGGTCATTCAAATAATCGTCTACTTTATAGTATCCTTTGCTCATCAGCGACTCTTTAATGTAACATTTAAATTTATGCAATGGTAGTTTAATTATATGCTGTGGAACTTTATTAAAAAAGGCTATGCTTTTCCCCAGAAATGAGGCTCTGGATTTTTCTAGCCTAAACTTGGGAACGACAAGTTTATCTTTATTTCTTGTGTTAAAGCGATGAATATCGCTCTGCTTTACAAATGTATTATAATACTTTTTCACATAAATTATATTTTCATAGATGTATTGTCCTGCAAAAGTTAAAATGTTTATTTCTTTAAATAGATCTCTTAAAGAATCTCTCGATCGGAGGTTGTACATGGCGCGAATAGCCCTTTTTTGGAGCACGAATATACTTTGGATGTTAGCGGCTGAGCCCCACAACAAAAGGCCGTAGGACATAACACTATAAAAATAACTAAAATCGACTGTTCTAGCTGTTTCAATATCGGTTAAGAGCCTTATTTTCTTAACTGCGAGTGCGGCCGAACTGAGTCTACTCGCCAAGGCTTCTATATGAGGATCCCATTGTAGTCGCGAGTCTAATATAATACCTAGAAACTTTGTATTGTTAATGAATTCGACCATATCGCCGTCTAGTCTAATATGAAAATCAACTTGTCTTACATTAGGTAACGAAAATTTTAAACACTTAGTTTTCTTTGAGTTTAATGATAAATTATTACTATTAAACCAATGTGACACTTATGAAAGAGCACTATTTACTTCGTCAGAACAGTCATCACCTCTATCTACTTTAAAGACTAGAGATGTATCATCGGCAAATAGCACTGTCTCACATAAATTCTTCGCGTAGTAAGGAAGGTCATTTATGTATATTAAAAACAACAGCGGGCCCAATATTGATCCTTGGGGTACGCCCATAGTAATGGGAGCTCCTGTAGACTCAGTTTTATTAATAACTACCTTCTGAGTTCTTTCATACAGATATGAATGCATAAGGCTTACTGACATTTCAGAAACACCATAATGTTTTAACTTCCTTAATAGTGTTTGGTGATCAACACAATCGAATGCCTTGGAAAGGTCACAAAAAATAGCGATTACATCCTGCTTGTCCTCCCAGGCATCAAGTACATGTTTTAGAAATGCAACCCCAGCATCAGTTGTACTTTTACCTTTTGAAAAACCAAACTGTTTCTCATGCAGTATACTATTTAATTTAAAATATTCTAAAAGTTGAGCATAAATTAATTTCTCAAATATTTTACTTATTGCTGGTAGTATGGATATAGGTCTAAAATTTGCTGGGTCACTTTTGTCACCAGCTTTAAACAGAGGAATTATTTTACTATTTTTCATTAAATTTGGAAATACCCCTTCACTTATACATTGGTTAAAAATTATTGCTAATGATGGATCTATCACATCAATTATTGATTTGATGATACTTGTAGATATGCCCCAGAGATCTTCTGTTTTCTTAATATTTATTGCTTTGAATGCTTTAATAATATCTTCGGTAGTGACATAGCTAAAACTAAATGTTTCCTGGTACTTGTTCACACTAGATTCCATAAGAGAGACAGCGGTGTTGGGGCAAGAGTTAAGTCTGCTAGTAGTTTCTAACGGAATTCGAGCTAAGTAACCTTCAAAAGCACTAGCCACCTCAATATCTGATTCAAAAGTCTGATCACTAATTTTTAAGTTAAATGAATTAATTTTGCTTTTTGTTTTTCCAGTTTCTTGGTTTATAATACTCCAGGTAGCTTTTATTTTATTTTCAGATGATTTAATTTTATTTGAAATATACCTAGATTTTGCCAGAGCACATACTTTCCTAAATGTTTTTGAATATTTCTTGACATATTCAATGAAGCTAGGATCACAGGAAGTCGTTTTTTGTGCATAGAGTTCAAATAACTTTCTTCTGCTATTATAAATACCAGGTGTGGCCCAGTCACTGAACTTCTTACGATCATTACACTTTATATAATTGCTGCTGGAGATATGTTCAGAGAACGTAAAAGACCAAGGAGAATATCAAAGTCGGCGAAGTTAAGTAAAATGCATTACTGAAATCGAGTGATGTCATTCTCCATAGCAAGACATTTATGTCATCAGTAATTTTTACAAGTGTGCTGTGGAGGTGCTGTTGCCTTGCGAAAGCTAGACTGAAGGGGTAAGAAGAGATGATGAGTAATCTGACGATGAATTAGTTTTTCAAGGACTTTGGAAAGGAAAGAGAGGAATAAAATGGGACGGAAATCTGAAAACAAGGTTGGTTTAGATTAAACTACTTGATTAAAAAATCGATTCTTTTGCACTTTAACCAAAGGTTTAATTTTCTTTTTCAGTCGTTATTACCCCTCACACAAAATACCATTAATTTTGTTAAAGGTATTTACCGTATTATTTATCTAGTTCTATAAAAGTAAATCTTTCTGCCAGTCTATTACTTTTGCACGCCTAAAGTACTGAACAAATTTCGACGAATTTCAGTAAAATGGTGTGTGAAAATGTGCCACAGGAAAGTCCATAGGCTTTCTTAAAATAAATGTTGAAGTGGATGAAATAAGAGGTGAAAGATCTAAGGGGACAAGGAAAAAGCTCAACTCAGATGAAAATAGCAGTTTTACTATAAGTTAAATAATAATTAATGATGGCCATAAAACAAACGAAAAGTTATGTTATGGCCAATTCAGTTTTGGGGAGACCGCCTGTTGCGGAGGTTCTTACACATGAATGTGAATGACAAAATTAGATTTTGCCAGAGCACATACTTTCCTAAATGTTTTTGAATATTTCTTGACATATTCAATGAAGCTAGGATCACAGGAAGTCGTTTTTTGTGCATAGAGTTCAAATAACTTTCTTCTGCTATTATAAATACCAGGTGTGGCCCAGTCACTGAACTTCTTACGATCATTACACTTTATATAATTGCTGCTGGAGATATGTTCAGAGAACGTAAAAGACCAAGGAGAATATCAAAGTCGGCGAAGTTAAGTAAAATGCATTACTGAAATCGAGTGATGTCATTCTCCATAGCAAGACATTTATGTCATCAGTAATTTTTACAAGTGTGCTGTGGAGGTGCTGTTGCCTTGCGAAAGCTAGACTGAAGGGGTAAGAAGAGATGATGAGTAATCTGACGATGAATTAGTTTTTCAAGGACTTTGGAAAGGAAAGAGAGGAATAAAATGGGACGGAAATCTGAAAACAAGGTTGGTTTAGATTAAACTACTTGATTAAAAAATCGATTCTTTTGCACTTTAACCAAAGGTTTAATTTTCTTTTTCAGTCGTTATTACCCCTCACACAAAATACCATTAATTTTGTTAAAGGTATTTACCGTATTATTTATCTAGTTCTATAAAAGTAAATCTTTCTGCCAGTCTATTACTTTTGCACGCCTAAAGTACTGAACAAATTTCGACGAATTTCAGTAAAATGGTGTGTGAAAATGTGCCACAGGAAAGTCCATAGGCTTTCTTAAAATAAATGTTGAAGTGGATGAAATAAGAGGTGAAAGATCTAAGGGGACAAGGAAAAAGCTCAACTCAGATGAAAATAGCAGTTTTACTATAAGTTAAATAATAATTAATGATGGCCTTAAAACAAACGAAAAGTTATGTTATGGCCAATTCAGTTTTGGGGAGACCGCCTGTTGCGGAGGTTCTTACACATGAATGTGAATGACAAAATTAGATACCTTAATAAGTTTATTGACAATCAACAATAAAACAAGCTTAAAATACAATATAATAATAAATATTACACTTTTATGCCAAGACCCTGTACATATAATATGTAAGAAAAGTATAAAATTACATGTATTTCGTTGAAATAGTTTACACCTAGTGAACGAATATAACTAGTTTCACCCCAATATGCTTTAAATACCGATTTGTGTGTACAAATAAAATATAGGAACACAGTTTTGCAACTTGAGATGTGTTAGGCTAAAAATCGAAAGATTTTGGAAAATCCAAAAGTGCACGCCTCATAACGTTCATAAAAAAATATGTAAAAAAACGAAATTTACTTGAAATGAAATAAAATGACTTGAAATACATTTAATGACCCAACACAACACAACGCGCATAGCTCTGCGCGCAAAATAACTGGGGCGTTTTTGACGCTAGTTACAGCTTTCCTTTATTCTAAGGTTATGGTAAAATTTTTGTACTTTTCACTTTCACACTCACAGCCGGTAGTACAAAATTATCGAAATGGCTGTCAGCTGCCAAACAAGATTTTAAGTTCCATATTTGACCACCAAGCCAGATGGTTGTGTATGTATACATTTTGCTTGGACATTGCTATATTAACAGAATACCGCCCGCCATTACGAGAGTTGAGTTGAGTTGAGATTAATTAATCATTTCAGTTAATTTATTCACGAAAATGAAACTTCAGTAGGAGAAAGAGAAACTAGTTTCTCCATACTCTTTTATTAGTAAAAGTAAATTATTAGCAATCATTAACCTTAAAGGTTTTTAGTTATAATTGCTTCTGATCTAATTTTCTGCGTAGCTAACATTTCTGTAGGATGCACAATTTAGATATAATATATTTATAATGGATATGTGAGATAGGTTGGCAGTAATTTTGGCGGGTAGTGGGATGGCCAAAAACTAGTATTGTATTGATGTAAAGGACAGAACCATAATTTATGTGATGAGTCACTTTATAAAGACAAATATTATGAATAAAATGCATTATGCATAATAAACTAAAGTACCTATTTACTTTAGTTTAGCTAGGACATTCTCGATGTATGTATTCAATGATGATATCATAAGAATTATTTTCAAACAGTGAGTCATTGTTTTACTCTTAAAGTCTAAGGTCTATCACAGCAGTTAGTTTTGGTTATATTACCGTTGTATTGTACAAAATAAGTTGGAGAGGAGTCCAAATACTTTTGGAAACATGTTTTGAGGTACGTACTTAAAAACATTTAGTAATAAATAAATAATAGTTATGTAGTACTACATAACTATTATTTAAATCTACATCTTTGAAGGCACTTTCAAAAGACAGTAATGTTAAACGACTTATTTAAAGACTAGCTGTGCCCGCGACTTCGTCCGCGTGGAATAGTGACTTTCGGCAGCATTTTTAATTTTTAAGGCTAATAAGCTATTTTGTTTTTTTTATTTATTTATCCTACTACACTCGGTTCCAAAAATAACGGGTCAGTCACATAAACCCGAATATCTCCCGAACTACGTATGCTATCCTAATGAAACGAAGACGGTTCAATTGAGTATTTAATTATACAGATAAAAAATAAAATAAAACTTAGGTGCACCTACAATATTAAACTCTAAATAAAAAAAAACTAAAGTAAGTCATATTTTTTCTTAAGATTAATTTTTTCTATGATTGTTTTTTTGCTGTTTTTCATCACTTTCTGCATTTAATACTTTGTATTGTCTCCACGAGCTCTTCTGACAGCTTCCAGGCGATTGGGCATGCTGTACACCAAATTTCGGAGCCGGTGCTGAGGAATACCTTCCCATTCCTCCACCAGTGCTTGTTTGAGCTCGGGAAGCGTGATTGGTGGGGGGTTTCGACCTTTCACGCATCTCTGGAGCTCGTCCCAGGCGTGTTCGATGGGGTTTAAGTCCGGGCTTCGCGCTGGCCACTGCATGAGTTCGATACCGACCTCTTCAAGGTAGTCATGTACAATTCTGGCGGTATGGGGACGCGCATTATCATGCATTAATATGCCATGCCGGTCCATCTTTGCCATGAAAGGTCCTACATGTTCATTGAGGATCTCTTCCACGTACCTCTCTGCATTTAGAGTTCCATTTTAAATGAGTACCAGCTCGGTGCGGGCCTCGGCAGAAATCCCAGCCCAAACTTGTACGGAGCCTCCGCCGTACGCCACTTTTTCCCCCACACACGCTTGATGGTAGCGCTCCCCTGGTCTACTGTATACCAACTGCCTACCATCATGCTTATAAAGCATGAATACATAATACAACAGAGACCAATCCTCTAGTGCCCAGTTTAGGTGCTCGCGCACGTATCTCTGTCTTGCAATTCGATGTCCCCGTTCCAGTTTGGGGCCATTTGCGGGCCTTAATGGTTTCAAATTTGCTTCAGCAAGACGTCTTCTTATTGTTTGAGCGCTTAAATTGCCACCTCCAAAGCGAATAAAGTGAGTTTTTAGACCAACAGCAGTTTGAAAACGATTTCGAAGCATTGTAGCCACCAGTAGTCTGTCTTCCCTGGCCGTTGTGCATCTTGGTCTGCCATTTCATGGTCTCCTAAGGTGTGATCCGGTCTCTTGGTATCGCTGGACTACCCGCTGAACAGTCGACAAAGATACACCAATGTTTCTGGGTATTTCACGCTGGCTCCGCCCAAGTTCCAAAAAAGTTAGGATTCTGGTACATTCCTCTAGCGTGACTGCCATGCTTCACCTCACAGAATAATAATTATGCACGTGGAAGACGTTCACGAAAGTTTTTTTGTGACAGAATAGAAATGGAAAGCATCCATGATGGCATGAAGCAAAATTTTTGTTTTTGAAAATAGTCATTTTTTATTATTTTGTTTTTGTAATGAAGTTTTTTTCCATCAACCAGTTTAAATAATATGTTATTAGAAGCGCAACTAAAAACTCTTTATTCTGTTTTTTATTTCATTGATCTAACTTTTACAGTTCTGGAGATATTTTAATTTTTGTGACTGACCCGTTCTTTTTGGAACCGAGTGTATATATTATATAGCTGTGCCCGCGACTTCGTCCGCGTGGAATAGTGACTTTCGGCAGCATTTTTAATTTTTAAGGCTAATAGGCTATTTTGTTTTTATTTATTTATTTATCCTACTATATATTATATATCCTACTAATATTATAAATGTGAAAGTTTAGATGTTTGGATGTTTAGACGTTTGGATGTTTTAATGTTTGTTACTCAATCACGCCAAAACGGCTGAACGGGTATGGCTGAAATTTAGGACACAGATACATTGTAGCCTGGAGAGGAACATGGGCTACTTTTTACCCCGGAAAAATATCACATCCCCGCAGGATAAGGTCGTGAAGTCCACGCGGGCGAAGCCGCGGGCGGAAAGCTAGTTTAATATATATAAGTACAGCGCTATGAATGCTATGATACATTTAGCACGTTAAAAATTTACATAACATAGCCTTCTGACCGCGGTTTCGCCCGCGTGTACTACACTACGTTATCCCAAGGTAAAGTGATATTTTTAGCCTATGTCACTTTCTAGCTCCTAAACTACCTACATACTAAAAATCACGTCGATCCGTTGCTCCGTTTTGACGTGAAAGACGGACATACAAACAAACACACTTTCATATTAATAATATTCGAGATAGTATGTCAAAAAAAAATACTTATTACGCAGAACAACTTCTCTTATGATGCTATATTTGTATCTCTTATAGTTTAGCTAGGCTGCTAGGGTTCCACATCAGGTGAACCAGACCTTCAAACTTTGTATGACACTAGAAAATGATCATCACGTTTAATAATTTTCCTTAAGCCGGTATTTTTATATCTCTCATAGATTGGCTGGACTGCTATGGTCAGGGGGGGCTCACTCCGCAATTCAATCGAATACGCGCTGTCTACCGCGAGGTAGAGAAATCACGGGTGTCACGCGCGCTCAGTTGTGCATGCGATGCCACGCGAGTACTAGTCTATATAATTTGTGCACGCGAGAAAGAAGTTACCTATTACTTTCGCCACACTTCGCGCCAAAACACAAGTGTGTTACCTTATGCTTTTACAATACCCATAGCAAAATGCTTAATATTAAACATTATTATTGTGCGGCCTTCGGTTGTCTTAACAACGACAGAAAGAGACCAGATTTAAAATTTCATAATCTTCTTAGAAAACCTGAAAGAAGTTTTTTTGTGTGACTATACTGTCTTACTCTATAAGTATCTATAAAACTTAATGATCCGAATATTTGATTTAAGGATCCCGCCCCACCTTAGCGTAGGGAAGACGAAAATAAAAATCGACAAAGTGATTCTCGCTTTGCAGCGTGACGCTAGCGCTCATCGCCGTGGCAACCGTGCCGTGGCGCACATAGGAACTACGAGGACGCGCGCTGCGCCCGCGCTGTTACTACCTCCTTACTTACCTTAGCTTGTTCTCACTTCACGATAGACGTCATAGAATAACTACGCTAACATCAACAAATGTACACTAAACTAAGGTAGGTACCTACCTACTTAATATACGTAAGTATTTCGTTCGAGTAGCTGTAGCACTTTTAAAATAGGTACCTACCAAATTACAAAATATAGCTACTTTCTGTCTTAGGATAATATAATAATTGTGAATTATAAATGCTCTAATAACCACTGAGCTACGGAGTCGTTACGGCCTGGCCTGGCCACGAAAATGCGCGGCGGCGGCGGCGACACGGCGACGCGCATGTTCGTTGTCAGGCCGTTAGAGTATTCGCCCGGACAGTGTAAGGTCGTGGGTTCGAGTCCCATTGGGGCTAGTTGTGATTGTGAGACGGGTCGACTTTTTAGCGACTCCGTAGCACAGTGGTTAGAGCATTTGCCCGGACAGTGAAAGGTCGTGGGTTCGAGTCCCATCGGAGCTAGTTGTGAGACGGTCGACTTTTTCTAATACCTACCTACTTCATTTTCAATTTTTTCTGTAAGTAAGTAACAAAAATTGAACTGTGAATGCAAAGAAGTAAAAATAAAAATTCTAAGCTTTCTGTATTTAAAAATCGTTGGCGCTATTTGTTATTCCTTTTACTTACTTCATCGTTACATTGCAGTCGAGTCGACCCTAGTGCGGCAACCAAGACCACCCAAAACCAATTTGACTTAAGCGTTTCCGAGTAATAGAACCGTATTACGTACAGCTACGGTTCAATTTCGCTTGTAATGAACGGTAAATTAGTTAGGCAGGCGTGCGGGTGCAAATCATTTTAGACCTAATTGTCGCGTGGAAAAGATTGATAATTTATTGTAACTGTTTCGGAAGTGAGCCTTCTGCTACAAATATTATTCTGTGCTATGGTTCCACATCAGATATTACGATATTTACGATTGTCAAAATAAATTATAGCCTATATGTTAAAAAGTTTCATCAAAATCCGTTTCGTAGTTTTTGCCTCAAACGCGGACAACAGACAGACAGACAGACAAAAAATTCAAAAACTATATTTTTGGTATCTGTTTCGTTTAAGAAGACCCCTGGTGGTATTTTTTTCTATTTATTTTCAATGTACAGAATTGGATCGTTTACAGTTTTATTATAAGTATATATAGATTATTTTATTTATTTATTTAATATACATAAATTTGTACAGAGGTATGATACAATATATCACATATAAAAAATTATATCACATAGCCTTCCGCCCGCGGTTTGCCCGCGTGTACTACACGACGTTATCCCGAGGGAAAGTGATATTTTTCCGGGATAAAAACTTATTTTAAGCTTACTTAAGTCACTCTCTAGCTCCTAAACTACCCGCACATACTAAAAACACGTCAATTCGTTGCTCCGTTTTGACGTGAAAGACAGACAAACAAACATACTTTCACATTTATAATATTAGTATAGACTGTATGTCAAAAGAAAATACTTATCACGCTGAACAACTTCTCTTAAGATGCTATATTTGTATCTCTTATAGTTTAGCTGGGCTGCTAGAGTTCCACATCAGGTGTGCCAGACCTTCGATATTTTTCCGTCAATAGAAAATGTTCATTACGTGAAACAACTTTTCTTACAACGCCATGTTTGTATCTCATATAGTTTATCCTGGCTGCTTGGGTTCCACATCAGGTGAACCAGACCTTTAAACTTTGTACGTCAATAGAAAGTGCCCATCACGTTTAACAATTTTCCTTAAGACGGTATTTTTATATCTCTCATAGTTTGGCTGGACTGCTATGGTTCCACATCAGATATTACGATCGTCAAAATTAATTATAGCCTATATGTTGGCGAGGACCAATAGCTGTATAACAAAAATAGTTTCATCGAAATTCGTTCAGTAGTTTTTGTGTGAAACGCGGACAACAGACAGACAGACAGACAGAAAATTCAAAAACTATATTTTTGGTATCTGTTTCGTTTAAGAAGACCCCTGGTGGTATTTTTTTCTATTTCTTTTCAATGTACAGAATTGGATCGTTTACAGTTTTATTATGAGTATATATATATAGAATAGATATAGATAGAATATAGATATAGATAACAATATAATAAAAACTATGATTTAGTAGACCAACCATGGTGTTAGTTTTCGTATCGCATGCAACTATAATATTATAGTATTTTTTTATACAAAAGTAATCATTTTTTTTATCCACAACTGGGTAGCACTTAGCCTTCATCACACCAGATGATAAGTGGTGATAAGCCTGAATGTGGAAGCGCACTACTCTTGGAATCCTCAATTACTGAGGAACTGGCTATCTTATCTAAATCACGGTAATAAAATGTTATCCACCAGATATGGTCAATTTCCTTGATTTTTAACTTTCTTACTGTCTTGATCTCTTAACTTTTTATCAGCAAAAAGTTGCTTTTGGAAAGTTAATATTATAATTATTTTCAGCTTAATAATATTATAGTGGAATTGAAACCCTGCAATACTACTACCGTTGTTAGTGATATCTCACACGAGAGATGATAGGGTATTTGGGCTAAGCCTTGCGAAAATCGATACTGATAGCCACCACGGACCCTGCACTCTCACCGTATTTATGTATCTGCGACCCGAAATTTGAAAGGTTAACCGTAAATACTGTACATGCGCCGCTACGGATGACTTTGGCTTCGCTATTTGCACTTACGTCAATTGGACTTGCTACTATAAAGCTCTGAACAGACAGAAGCGACCACACATCTACAAAGTGGGTGCGACGCGGTAACATTGGTCATGCGTCAGTCGCGCGGCGGCATCGCGGCGGACTCTGTCAGCTTATCTCATACAGCTAAAGGTGCGTCCACACTTGTAACATTTTGGCATCTCCGAATACACCGTGTCTCTATCGTGCATCGCTAGTTTTGTGATGCATACGCTGTGGTAATACCACTGTATATATATATGGTAAAACTGCATCAAAGAGACAGTGTACCTATATTATAAAGACACGGTGTTCGGTTCGGACACGCCAAAATGTTACAAGTGTGGACGCACCTTAAGCGATCACGACGTGAAAACTCCGCGTCAGCGTCCGCCGCACGACTTCCGCTCCCACTTCGCAAACGCTTGGTCGCGTCTGTTTGGTCAGAGCTTTAAACAGTGACTAGTGGCTTCCCGTGGTTTAACCCGTGTGGTACCCATTCCCGTGGAAATATTGGGGTAAAATATAGCCTATGATACTCGGGAAGAATGTAGCCTTCCAATCATCATCTCCATCATCAGCCATTATAAGTCCCCATTGATGGGGCACACACAGGGCCCTGTTAAACGAACCTTAAGCCTACAAGTGACACATTTGTGGACTTCTTAATATAGTGCTGTTTAACCAACCTTACAATTAATTACGTAAGAAATTTAGAACTAAAAATCCTTACTATATTATTATTATCCTTACTTATATAATAAATGCGTCTCTGTCTGTCTGTGTGTTACACAATCACACCTAAACTACTGAACCGATTTGAATGAATTTTGGTACAGAGATAGTCTAGAGCCTGAGAAAGGACATAGGCTACTTTTTATTCCTGAAAAATATCACCTTCCCGCGGGATAACGTCGTGTAGTACACGCGGGCGAAGCCGCGGGCGGAAGGCTAGTCTTACATAATTGTAAGGTCTAATGCTGTCCAACATTTACAATTGTAAAAAACGCATGTAGACTACAAAATTGTATCTACATATTTTTTCTTGTAAATTACAAGTTTATGTTGAATTTTTGAAAAAGAATATAGAATGAAAAAAAAAAACTGGAATTTAAATCATCATCAGCCATTATAAGTCCTCACTGCTGGGGCACAAACCTTCCTCATGGATGGATTAGGAGAATGGGTCATTACCCACCACGCGGGCCCAATGCGGATTGGTGGGTATTAATGACCGCAAACGCAAAACCAACAGCTTGACGTGCCTTCCGAAGAACGAAGGAGCTCGAGACAATACAATTTTGGTCACCCATCCCGTGACCGACCATTGCGAAAGTTGCTTAACTTCAACGATTGCGGGTCAAACGCATTTACAACAACGCTACGAGCTTCTCTGAGCTTTCTAATAATGAAAGAATTTTAACTGAAAAATAAATCAAAATAAAGTCAGTGAATAGTTTTTATAAAATTATTTATCAATTTCAAGCACAACAAACAAACAAAATCCATGCTCTTAATAATAATATATTACTTACTAAAGATGATGATGTTGCTGTGTCTTAATGGTTAAAATCGTATAGGTGTGATAAGCGAAAGGGGAAGGTACTGTCTGTCTGAAAGGGATTCATAAAATAAAGAACTGTATGAGAAAAACGTTGAAATTGCAAACAGACAGAGAGATCGCTTCGAGATAAAAAAAAATTGCTTCTTCTGTCTCGGTGAATACAGAACAAGAGAAATACCTCGAGTACAGAATAGGGAAAGAGATGTTGGATGTTAAATGTAAGCGAAGGGCGATTCGTGAAATAAATAGTGCTGGAGATATACATATTTTATTCTATAACAGAGAGATGTCGATTTCTTCATAATTTAAAATCGTATATTCCGTACATATTGTGTTCCATTAAACAATTTGTTTTCCAAAACCAAAACTGATCGAAAAAAGTTTACTTGCATATAGTCCGAACACTTGTGAGTATATAGATTTAGTTACAAAACCTAAGTGTGACATTAGGGTAGAGTTGCCTATCTATGGCAAATGTTCATAAAAAAGATACATAATATATACCATCTTGTTGTATATACCATATTGTTTCACATTTCATCAGTTTGTTGTGTTTGGCACTTGTATCGCTTAATTTTCATTCGGCCGTGTTCAATCATGCATCAACATTGGGCATCACACGCACTAGAAGACGAGATTTCAGTAACCTTTGATGCTAGAGGTCTGAAAAATTGGTAGGTATAGCGATAGCCTTGTTATGAATAATAAAATACATATTTCAGGATTTTTAGTAATACACTCCCAACATTATCAAAAATAGTCAAATCCCACCAATAAAGATACATAACATCACCGTTATTTACATTACTTACCTACTTCGGTTAAATACTGATATTGTTTTAAAAAAATATTTAAATTTTAAACGTTAACTTCTTTTCGAACCTCAAGGATTAGAAACACCTGTGTACCCCTAGCGTGAAAAAATATCATTATGGTAATCGATGGGTAATCGAATAGTAAATGACACTGTCCTTCAGAAGCTGTCAAACAGCATTAGAAGAAGTACAGTGCCACAAACTTTGCTGTGCCGGTGGCCAAAATGTGAAACTAGTATGTTTTTTTTAATGTCATTTTGCTGTCAAGTTGATGTCCAACCATAGCGCTGCTAGCGGCTGAAGTTCTTAGAAGTCAGGGCCGGTTAAATTGTTACAAAAAAAAGAAAACCGTACGTAGCGCCGCTGTCACCGGAACAGAAAAGGTTGTGGCACTGCAATGTACAGTGCCACAAACTTTGCTGTGCCGGTAGCCAAAATGTGAAACTAGCGTGTTTTTTTTAAATGTCATTTTGCTGTCAAGTTGATGTCCAACCATAGCGCTGCTAGCGGCTGAAGTTCTTAGAAGTCAGGGCCGGTTAAATTGTTACAAAAACAAGAAAACCGTACGTAGCGCCGCTGTCACCGGAACAGAAAAGGTTGTGGCACTTGTACGCTGTTAATTTTATTATAAATTGAATTTCAGTTACTTATGCGACCGAAAGAGGCGCTGCTCTGGTGTTCATACAAAATAATACGATCACAATAATGGTTAAAATAACGACAGTTTTTCGTGCTAGAACTACTGCAAAACTGACTGTATTCAAGCATAAAAAGAAATAGCTATTAAATTGAACCACAAAAATAACTGGGTTACATACATTTAAAACTGAAACGCACACAAAACGTCATTTACTTGCATTTCATTATTTTTCGATGTGCATTTCAGTATTTATGTAAGTTAAGTTAGGTTAGAATGGTGATTTATTATAAACAACCCAAGCATGAATGGCGGGTCACGCACGTTACGTTAACATTAATAATTAATTCACTAAATATTTTCTTTGGTTCATTTCTGAAATAGAACCGATGTGAAAATGTAATAGGGGCAACATTTAACTTGAGTAAGGTACGGGAATGTTACATGGCGCAATTATGTTTTAAGTAGTTAAAAATCAACCTACTTACTATGCTTATTTTTCATTGATTCCTTTACTTTTAATGGTTATGTAAAATGAATTAGGTACTATCTCGCTAAATATATACGTTTTGATATAAAGTTGTTTTTTTCATTTTTTTATCATAATATTAAAAATCTGCGTCAGTGATTTATTTAATTGGCCATAACATTGCGTGCTTTTGTATAATTAGGACAAGTTTAATAGACACTCCCGTTTTTGGGTGACTCTACGCCTAACTTTTTGGCAGTAATATTTTACGACACGTTGTAGGAAATGTGACAGGAACCTTCAATAATTTTCTTTATTTATTACTTATCTTTTTATCCTCATTTATTTTACATTTTTTCTCGGCCTACAATTAGCGTAAATGATATCTAATACGCCACTTTTGGTACCACTTGGGAGACCAAGATCTAGTGTGGTGTTACCAAAAACTTTCATAGACTCTTTACTTTTTTACTCTACACTCCAATAGTAACGGGTGTTCTTTTTTAGAGGCGGATAACTTTAAATTATTACCACTGTTATTTGTGATAGCCGATTTGACAGTACTGGTTTTTTTGGGGTTAGTGGGGTTTGGCAATTCATCATGAATAGACTCACACCGAGGTAACAAATGGGGTTTTTTTTATTCACAACGGTGTAGCACTTAGCCTTCATCAAACTTAGGCTTCATCAAGCCTGTGGTGATAAGGCTGAAGGTGGAAGCGCACAACTCCCGGAATCCTCAATCACTGAGGAACTGACTATCTTATCTCTAACTGCCGGAACACAATAATGCTGAAAACATCATTGTTATGGCGTCAGACTTAGATAACACGGTGGTAGCTAGCCAGGCGGACTAAGAACAAGTCCTACCACCAACCAAACCGAATACAATAAGTACCCCCACTGGGAATCGAACCCGGAATCTCTGGGTCTGAAATCGGTGGTGTGAACCACTAGAACACAGAGGCGGTTAAATCGGTGGGTGTTAAATTGCAGCAGTTCTGTCTGATCAAGAGTGTCAGCGACGTGCGTCAATAAAGAATACGTCGCTGAAACAAACTACTGCTCCTCTGAATGAACTATGTACCGTAATAGTTGATGACAGTATTTCAAATTTCACAACAGAACAGATGGAAGTATTTAATACAGTGGTTCGAAGTGTTCTAACCAACGAAGGGAAGCTGTGCTTCCTAGATGCCACAGGTGGCACTGGAAAAACTTATCTGGCGAGAGCAATCCTTGCTGAAGTCAGATGACATTTGCCCTTAGTTGCCTTCTATTTTATGACACCCACGCCATGAGAGAAGGTTGTGCTATTGTAGGTCAGCACTAAAGTTCGTGATTTCTATGTTAACGCCAAATAAAAAAGGTACATTTCCATCAATAATAATTACTAGCCGGCCGCTCAACAGCCCTAGCACAAAGTAATCGTAATAGTAAACTATACCTTTTTAAGCAAAGAAACAAATATTCTATTTTATTCCATTCTACCATCAGTGCCACAACCTTTTCTGTGCCGGTGACAGCGGCGCTACGTACGTTTTTCTTTTTTTTGTAGTAATTTAACCGGCCCAGACTTCTAAGAACTTCAGCCGCCAGCAGCGCTATGGTTGGACATCAACTTGACAGCAGAATGACTTTTAAAAATAACACGCTAGTTTCACATTTTGGCCACCGGCACAGCAAAGTTTGTGGCACTGTACGTTTAGTTCTTAGGCGTTCCTAATGAGCAGCGCAGCGCCTCGTTCGGTCGTTTATGGAACAAAAATTCAGTAGATATTTGACAGCTTTTGACGGGTGGTAGGTATAGTTTACTATTACGATTACCATGACGACAGTGTATTGGAAATGTTAGATATAGAAGGAAAATGAAAATATTAATTTGGTTATTGTACTTTGTTTTTTTTATTTTTTATTTTTGTTTTCTTTTTTTTGTACGTAGGTAATTATAGTTGTGTGTCTTTTTTATTATTGTTGTTCTTATTAAAGGTAAACTTTAATTAACTAAGTACTTAGTTTTAATGTTATAGTTATAAGTTTTTAAAGCATGTATTAGTATATATAAGTTGTTGGTGAACCAATAAATAAAAATATAAAATAAAAATAAGACAGTTTTCGTACTAAGGCTACTGATAACATTTTTTATCGAGTGCTGTGGTAATTTTTTTACATGCTAATAGCGAAAGAAGTACGTACTTATTTGATTTAATTGTTTTAATTTTGTTAAAAAGTTTGAAAAGCAAAAGTATCATAATATGATAGATAATCCATAGAAAAATGGTTAGTGAAAGTATTTTACAAATCCATTTAAGTACTTTGTTTGACGGTATCTTACTGAACGACAAAATGAAAAACATCCTGTTCATCAAGTCTTGAGGTGAAATAAAATTATATTTATATTGAAATATCGAAAATAAAGTATTTCGAAAAAATCGACCAGCTCCGATGGAACGGGTTGTGAGAATGTGTGAGAATTTCGTTGTGAGACGGTCGTTTTTTTCGAAATACTTCATTTTCAAATTTTCAATACTTAAGTAATAAAAATTGCATTATGAATGCAAAAAAGTAAAATAGTATATTATGATACAAGTGAGCTTAGGTTGCTCATTATACACGAGGCTGTGGGTTGCAGCCCGAGCCGCAGGCGAGGGCGTAAATCAGCCGAGTGTCTAGTGAGTAAGTTGCTCACGAGTTCCATACGCACTTTTTCAACACACTTGCGAGGAAAAACAAACATTTATTGCATACATATTGTATTTACCTAATATTAACTAAGGGAAAAAGCGGGCAAATTTTTTTTTGCACGCGCCAAATGTAAGGTGATTGATTACATACAGCCATACAGCCTACTTCAAAATAATTAAGTATAATAATAGTGATAAAATGCAAATGTTTTATAAAAATAAAAAATAACAAATTATTGTGAATTACAAATAATTTGATAATAATATACTTAATTATGTTTTTGCCTTAATTAGGGACACATTTATTTATTCTCAAAACGTATATGGATTTTCAGCCGTATAGAACCTCTTTGTTGTTACAAAAAAAGAACTGTATCTATTACCCGCTGAAATTGAAAATGCTCTGTTGACTCGCATATAACTTGCAGTTAGGTACTAACTTAACTTTGTAGGGATACTGTATTACCCGGTTAAATTGGAAAGTCTTTGTGTACTCGCATATAATTTGCAGTTAGGTACTTACTTAACTTTGTAGGGATAATTCTATTACGCAACTAGTACTGTAATATTATTATGCACGCGTGTGTTATAGTTCGGTTTATGGCCCTAAGATCGATGTAATAAGGCTCACTTTATGAGCAAGTGTGTTGAAAATATAAATAACTTATATTTTATATTATTACTTATATTACGTATATTTACTTATTTGCATTCTCAGTGCAATTTTTATTACTCAAAATGAAATACTTATTTATTAGAAATAAAATCGGTCAAGTGCAAGTTAAACTTGCCCATGAAGGGTTCCGTACCGACTTATTGTACCGATTACATAGATCTAGCCAAAATACCACTATCATTTTTCGCCAGCAAAAAATAACTTTGTTTTTCATAGTGTTTGTATTAAAAACAAAGTTGTATTTGCAGTTTTTAGAAATGTGTTATTTCTCAAAAACTGCTGACTATATCTCGTTCGTGCCAATTTTCGTTATAAGTGTTTATTGAGGTCTACAGCATATATTTATTCAAGATTTTTTACTCTCTTATTTTAAAAGTTCGAGGGTAGGGGAAATACACATTTTACCAGTTTGGAAGTGTCTATCTTTCAAAATATTGAATACTAGCAGATCCTTGCGGTTTTACCCGAGTGGTACCCATTCCCGTGGGAATATCGGGATAAAATACAGCCTATGTTAATCCGGGGTAATGAAGCATTCTAATGGTCAAAGAATTTTTGAAATCGGTCCCTTAGTTTTCGAGTTTATTCGGTACATACATACAAATCTTTGCTCTTTATAATATAAGTAGGTATAGATAGAGATAATAAAAAATTATTGAAACACCTTTATATTATTTTTAAAGACACTCCATACATTTACCTATCAAGTTTCAAGTGTAGTCTTAATAGTTTTTGAACAAAGTAGCTGTGACATACAGACTGACGGACAGACGGACGGACGGACGGACGGACGGACGGACGGACGGACGGACGGACGGACGGACGGACGGACGGACGGACGGACGGACGGACGGACGGACGGACGACATGACGAATCTATAAGGGTTCCTTTTTTTGTCATTCGGCTACGGAACCCTAAAAATGATCCAACCTCCAAGTAGCTCAACGTAAAACCATATCCTGTTGGTCAGTTCTCCAGGTGAGATGAAATTATTAATGGAGATCTGTGGTTCATGTACATTCATCAGGGCTGCTGGAGCCAGGAGTTACGTATCGCGGACACGTGACGCCGGCCGGCCCGACTATTTCGACCGAGTCCGCTAATATTTTATGTGAATAACATGAATAACTCATGCGCTGCAAGATTGTTAAAAAGGTTGTGTGTAGCTTCCAATATTTTGTCTTTTTAATAGAAACGTTGAATTTCAACCTCTTCTGTATATTTCTGTTTATGTCGTTATATTGTTATATTAGAAAGACTGGGAAACAATAAAAAGTAGAGTCGAGATTTTAGATTTTTACATTCCTACCATAGGTAGGTACTTTTTTATCTACATACCAAGATAAAAATCTTATCTCCATCTGATTATATAAAATATAGGTATAAAAAGTACAAACATAACAACATGAAATATTGGGAGGTTCAATTTATCAATCGATGTAGAGGTCTAATACAATAGCCGCGCTATACCATATTGTTAAAGTTAATTCAAATAGTGCAGCTTCAGGAGGTAAGCCGAAAACTTTTTGCATCTGCTGGCTCTCTGCGGAGGCTCCGTAACTTTTTACCAACTCCCACTAAGGTTGCGCTAGCACAAACTTTACTTCTTCCAATTCTAGACTACGCCGACGTCAGCTATCTTGATATTACAGAAGAGCAACTAAATAAGCTTGAGCGCCTTCAAAACTTTTGCATAAGATTTGTATTTGGGCTTCGCAAATACGATCATATTTCTGAATTTCGTAAGAAGCTCAGGTGGTTGCCAATTCGCCTTCGCCGGAATGCGCATATTTTGTCCCTATTGTACAATATTCTGTTTAACCCCTTTACTCCTTCTTATCTTAAAGATCGCTTCAAATTCGTCAAAGATTCCCATTCTCGTTTCTTGAGATCATCAGAAAACTTGCGACTGGAAACACCTATGCATTCAACCAGGTTCTTCGAAAAATCTTTTTCGGTGCAAGCTGCCTACCTCTGGAATGCATTACCGGTGTCAATTAGGGCCGCACAGACTATCCGCTTATTCAAAAAAGAGGTCAAAGAGCATTATCTCTCCTTATGTTGCTGAACTAAGCCAGTAACAAACTATCTTATCTAGGTATATTATAGGTTATTATGTAGGTTCATGTAAGTTTATTGCTTATTTTATTGGTTGTTGAGTATGTATTTATATGTAAATATGTATAATGTTTATAAGTTATTAAGTATGACGTATTAATGTGTAAATATGTAGGTATATATTAATTTATTTAGATGTAAGTAGTAAGTTTATTGTTTTTTTACTTAACACTTTGTACACCTTTAACTATCCCATCATACTTTGTTTTCTTATCCTGTCCATCCCTAGGTTGTCTGGAAGAAATCGCTTTTAGCGATAAGGCCGCCAATTGTATGTCTCCTTTGTATTTTTTTTTTTTTTGTCTATCTGTATTATCTGTGTGTACAATAAAGTGTAAATAAATAAATAAATAAATAAATAATTTTATCAAAAACAGAATCTGCATTGAGCCTTTATACTAAGATCTGAATACACCGTACAAGTTTATTCGGAGTTGCCATCACGCCTACTGTTTGACCTACTGGTGCTAAATGAACACGAAGTTTGGCATATTACATGTTGCGACTTGAGTGACAGTCAATATCGCTAAACAATAGGGCTGCCACCTCATTACACAATATACAGTTACGTAAATGATTTATGCACATTTCGTGGAACATGTGTGTAAGCTTTCTCTAGAATAAGTTTTTTCTTAGGATTCGTTTTTATAAGTAGGTATCTGATAGATTTAATTTATTTCTCTTGACGACATAAAGCTGTGAACTAAAAAAACTTGGCTTTAAAGAATATCGTGTTTGGTATCAAATAAAAGCTCTTGGTGAGCAAATTTCAAAAATATATATTTTATTAGTTGTTGCTTGCATAAAATAGAATTTTGGGAAGAAATGTATGAAATTCAAAGCGGTACAATAAAATAAAATGCTTCTCAAACTACGTACTTTACAACTCCAAAAGAATTTAAATAAAATAGTAGATTGTATTACAAGGGAGCAAAATAATATATTTACGGCGAGGGCGCTATTTTGAATCCAGAGCGCAGTGAAGGATTCTAGAGTAGAATCTCGAGCGCAGCGAGGGATTCTAAAGTAGAATCCTGAACGCAGCGAGGAATTCAATATACGCCGCCCGAGGTGAAAATAATTTTGCGGCCGAGTAATACACTCTGCTTTTCATCCCTCTCTATAAGAAAAGCAGTAAAGACAACCCAAACTACCTACCTTTCTTTGTCGTTCGGATACATCATAGCGCTAATCGGGAAAGAAAAAAAAATTGAGTTTTGAAATAAAAATAAAAATAAATTAAAAAAAAATATATCCATCAGATTGCTTAAAAGTATCTCCGGGGATGCCCTAGGGGGGTTGAAAATTTTGTTAGATTATAGCTACGACTCACCGTTTACGAGATATTCTCAATTTTATAAAATTCCGTTTTTGAAAATTTCTCGGTCCCGAATAAAGTCCCGGCCCCATACAAAATCAGTTATTTTTTTTTAAGTACTGCACAGCCTTTACTAAACTCCAACCAATGCTTCTTTAATTATGTTCTAAATTCAAATGTCATCGTTTTGGACCCTGTAATGAAGCTGTTTAAAATTCAAATCTCATTTATACCCTCTTGTCATAACAGGTAAACAATGAATCGTTTTGGGCCCTGTTATTAGATAAACAATCATCGCTTTTCGAATCAATGGGATGAAAAATAAGTTCTAACACTAACCCGACTACTGAAAAATCACGCTCTAAAAAGAATGAAACAAGAAAAATTCTCATACGAAATTGCTGCGGTCCTATGCCACTAACTTTAACAAATTTTAGGGAAAAGTGTCATACGACCACGGCAATTTCAGATGAGAATATATTCTTGTTTTATACTTTTTAGAGCCTTATTTTTTTCTTTGAACAGCATTTGCCAATTTCTTTCTTCCTAAAGGTTGGCTGGCAGATAATGCTTCTAGCGTTAAGTCCGTATTGTACTTTACATAATGTATGTTTAGCAATAACTTTATGTAAGTAATTATTTTATGTAAGTACTTTTTTGCAATAAAGTACATAAAATAAACATATTTATTGTAACTGTAGTATGTATTTTACTTCAAATTTAAAATTACATGACAGAACAAAATAAAATCTTATAAAATTAAACATCAATTATCACTTCAAATGCGCATTTGTGTATGTCTTGGGAAAGTTTTTATTTAGCTTTTTACGATTCGATTAACTTAATTTCCTGATTTTTTAGATTTAGCATTTGAGACAGTTAGATAGATCTCCCAAAAGTAAAATATTCAGATTTTTTTTTGACATGTTGTAGGAGTTGGTTTTTATTCAGGTTATGCTGATTATAACAAAATTATTAAGTGTCAAAGTCTCAACTTATACGTATTTTCTCTGTAACAAGAGACGTCACGGTTCCGTTAACCCTAGTGGTGCACATTGTCCTTTATTAGTCTTGTTTACTTACTTACTTGTTAAATGTAAATCCATAAGATAGTTACCGTCACTATAAAATCTAAAGGACTGTCATTAATTACATTTCAAGCCGTCAGTTTAATATCTGAATGTTTGATAACGGATTAAAAATGCAATATGTGGTGACTGAGGATCCTAGGTAAAGTTTCATAAATTGCTTCATACATAATTTACTTCTTTAGCCACCGATGCACAGCTAATGAATTTCTAGAACTTATAAATGATTATACAGATTAATAATTTACAATAATAAATTACAATAATAATAATTTACAGATTTTCTTCCCTGAAATGATTCAGGGAAGAAAATCTGTAAATTTATGACCTGCTGTATGAAGGAAGGTATCGAATTTCTTACCTTAACGTAAGTTATAAATAGGTATGTGAGTAAATATAGGAAAAGGCGACGTTAATCAATAACGATACTGTAAGACAAATTGGTCAAAATAGAAATTGGAATCTACTTTAACGTGTTCCTATATCCTGTTTACTACATTATGAAAAGATGGTGAACCAGTTACGTAAATTATTATATTACTTTGATTAAACTTTAAGGATCACGTTTCTCCATAAATAATAAATCTGCAAAGTAAAAAGTCATTTTCATAATGAAAATTTAAATTAATAAGCAATCGTGCGTCCTGTCATAGTCTAGAATAAACTATTAAAGCTTTCGGTAGGCCACAGTAAGCATCCAACAGTCATGGACCAAAATCGAATGTAGTCTCAGGGCGAGTGCGCGCGCAACACCCGCCCTCGCCGCACCGCTCCAAACATCCATTGATGATCTTTTTATCTCGACATGATTAACACTACCTAAATTGCAAACTTAAAGTGAATGCATACATTTTTTTGCATAGCATTACAGAGTTGATTTAGGCGAGGGTGTATATTTCGTAGAGAAGGCTATTTTGTGAAGCCGGTGAGATCGACGGGAGATAAACGCAGGGCGCTGGCCAGCGTATCGCTAGGTTTGGGCGTCGCTGCGTCTCGGTTTTCGGCGGGCGGTCGGTGCGCGGCGGCTGTGGCGCGGTCGTGCGCACACAGTGCCGCCACGCACGCTTGGAGCGCGACCCAGTCCGCTCTGACGTTTAGCCGAGTCGCCGGTGTCACCGTCGAGTCGCTCCAACACACCGCATATTACATTCTGCGCACTTGGGGATCTCGTGATTAATCAAACGTGGTAGCGGAGGCTCGGTGGTGCGTGCAGTGGTGTGGTCGGGCGGCGGTGACCGAGAGGGCGCATTGCGAGCCGACCGGGCCGGAGCGGCCAGCAGCTGGCGGTGTTTACACGCCGCGCCTGCACCGCACCGCCCAACGCCGCGCGCCGCCGCCGTGCCGTGCGCCTTCGCTGCAACATACACAACCCCTCATTTACTATTCAACGCTGTGAATTTTTAACTTTGCGAACCACCGACGATAGAGGTATTTAAATGCTTATTAAACCCGAATCTCATCAGAAAGAACGGCAGTAGTGCACATTAGTGTCACGAGATCAGAGCATACGCATCGAAAACCGAATCTTCATAGTTCATTCGAGTGATATCAGTTCATAAACATGGGTGCTAAAGAGAGCGTGGAAGCTGCTAAATTCTCATCGCAAAATTGGAACAATTTCGAGGTTCGTAATACCTTTAAATTAATTTGCACATGAAGTGTTTGTTACCCCTCTTCCTCGTGGATGTCTGTGCCATGGGCATTTGTTACCTTTAAATAAGACATGAATAACGTTAATCATATAAATTAAATTATATGCACAGTTAAGTTTTGTAATCCGATCAGTATTGCATGTTCACATGTTTTGTTAAAATAAATAAAATCAATGATTTAATTAAAAGTCTTTGAAGTTGTGCGAGTGTGTGTGTTGTGAAATGTGCTAGTTTTCGTTGTTAATTAATTCGGCAAAATTAGGACGTTCTAGAGACTGTGAATTAAATTGATGTAGATGATAATATATATCTATAGACTATGTAGACGGTTCCTACCTGATCTGTAAGATCGGCGTATGGAGATGAGAATATCCTGTTACACTCGAGAACTTATATCTTATTCATTCACACTGATATGCAATCTTGCGTGCACCTATCGCGTTTGTGCTAGGTGGACGCTAAAATTAGATTTTAATTGATTTTAAAGTACATTATGGGTGTAGTACATTGTCGCAGTTACCGTAAAAGCAACATTAGAGATTCAGTTTCAATGAGATGAACATCTTCTTCTTAACATTCATTATGAGTATCAATTATTATTATTGCGAAGCAAGTGAAACCACCAAACAGTGAAAATGACGTGATTGCTTTCGAAATAGGAAGATATCATGATCGATATTATAATTTTCAGCTCCTAAGAAATTCGAAGATTTTTAGGCCAGTTGCCTGGTTCCCATATTATTTACGGCACAAAAATAGAAATAAAACTTCATCAATTGATCGATTTAAAAAAGATTCGTAAATATACTAAATATTACGAATGCGTGTAGGTATACTACGTAAGTTGATATGCTTGGTTTTATTGATACTTAATACTTTATATGTATTAATATATTGCTTTCTCTGTATAAGCTACTTAATCTTTAGTATGACATAGTCATTTCAACTTTATGAATTTTCGTAAGGATAAATCCTACTCTCGAATAAAATAACACTGACATGTGTTTCATTTTTCGTGTAACGCAATTAATATCTATCAGCATATTAAGTTTTGATGTCTTGCATTCGATCAATGGAACTTACTAAAACGATAATAATGTTCTTATTAAGAATGAACTTATTAGAATTCCTGATAGTTTGTGCTAATGCAGGTCACGCGTCGACTCACACTGGTAGGGCTTCTAAACCGTATCAAAATATTGAATAGATTCAAGTAAATATACCATTTTCTAAAAGTAGACAGACCGATAAATTGGTTAAAACTATAGAAATTATCTTAGAAAGAAAATACGTTGAATTTATTTACTTTGTATTTTCGAAAAAATCTACCATTACGGGTTAAATCGATATACTTTAAAATTCAGGAATGCCTGAAATATACTAGAATATAGTCTAGAAATAAAAAAAATAAGGACTCTAAGACTTTTTAGATTAATAATGATGCAGGAGAAACGCCTGACCTAGATATAAAGGGGAAGTTGCATAGTTTGGTATAGGTTCCTAGCGCCTTCAATTTTCCAATCTATTTGCAAAAGTTCACCTAGATAGGGGCCTCTCTAACTAGATTTTAATACGTTTGATTAAAAGGCAGAGAATCGAATTGCAGTGAGCATTGTTGCAATGCTAATTAGAGTATACCTTATAGTTTGCATGATGTTATTTCTGGATGAAGTACTCTCCATAGTAGACTGACAAGGGGATAAGTAAGTTTAGTTTAGAATTAGTCATGTTGTCGATAACCAACGGCTTTATTAGCTAATAAAACAGCAAACTTTGCATATTCAAATAGTCGATTAATCGAAATGCGTTGCTGTAGGTACATATAATGCCATAAGGTAAAAATTAAAATTTTTACCTTATGGCACGCCACACGTTTGGCATTTGTTCGCTTAGACAATCATTAGCATCAGGGTATTTTTTATTTTATTTTGCTGCATGGCCACTCGCTTAACAAACGATAAAACTAAACCTAAACAGACTTAAACGTGATTTCCGAATCGAATCATTGCTAAATCAATGTAAAATCAATTTTAATATTTTTAAACCAATTAAGCTAATATGAATGCTCTTCTTATTACAATTTCTGTAAAGTTTTGGTAATTAGTGATGATTTAACTCATATGCATGTAATTAAAATGGTATCATAAAAACTAACCACATAAATAATTATTTATATCCTGCATTAATATAGGTATATCTTCTATTATGGTGCTCTGACAATGCTGTTATAAATTGTTTAAAGAAATTTAAAGTTGGTAAACATATAATTACTTACAAAATGCAACAATCTCTAACATTTGTTAGTAAATGTAACAGTTAGAAAATGTTTCTAAATATTTTATGACAGCAGTGTTGGAGCACCATTACATATTTCATTATCATTGAAGTATCCATTTATAGACGTTTAAAATTTATCGAACCGTGACTGTGCATAATAAAATAAAATTATCCTATCCCGATATTATATATTTAGCATTATGTTATAAAAGTGAGATGTAGGGGAGCGAATTACTAAATTTAAAATCTAAAAATATTTTTATTTAAGTAAAATGTTTTTCCTTTATAATTAAAACGCTTTGAAATCAACTGTTTTTGAGAATGCCCTTAAAAAAATAATAGATAAGTTGTTTTCATGCACATTTTCTTCGTATGTAACAACAGTCGTGTTACAGCATGGAGCTGTGAAACATTCGTACAGACACGGCACGCAGCGATCCCAGAGCCTCAACCGCGGGCACTCTCTGTCGCGATCCGATGCCGCCTGGTGACATCACGGGACCGCGGGTCAGTACCTCAGTTACACCTTATATATATACATGTTATCTTCATCCCCTCCACAAGGGCTCTGAACAATTAAGGAGGTAAACGTTATTATGAGCTCTCTTAGCTGACATCACCAGACTGTGAGTCCCTACTATCCCATACATGTGTAATCATCAACAACTTATCAAGCCTTTCTGGAGAGGGCGAGGGCTAAGTTCAAGCACCACAATGGCTTAGTGTTATTTGGTAGTAGAACCTTGCGCAAACATTTTGTTGTCAATGTGTCAACTTGTTTAATTCTCAACTTTAATCTCTGTCGCAAAAGGGAAGCTGACCATCATTCAAAATGACATACGCCTTTGGATTAGTTCATTCTTTTATGGATATAGGGATAGGGCGGGAGACCCCTTTGTGGCCACTTTAAGGAATTCTTCACTTTGAAGCTCTTAGCGCTGAATGGTCTTAGGTATTTAAGACAAAAATTATATCTTGAATTAAAGAAAATCCAGCTTTAAAGATTTGTCTTTCAAAAAAAATATAGTCTATTGTACATAACACAAAATGTGGCAAAAAGTGCCAAACTTTTGTAAGTGTAGCGAAAAATCAATACCAAATCCAGGTTAAATCAAAATATTCTAATGTGTAAGAAATTAAGCTATTGCAAATAATAATTTCATAGTAAAACCCATTGGTTTATTATAACCTTCATCCTAAACAAATTTCTTATATTTTTAACCGACTTCTAAATCAAAAAGGAGGAGGTTCTCTATTCGTCTGTATGTATGTTTTTTTTTTTTTTTTGTGTATGTCCACCGATTACTCGAAGACGGCTGAACCGATTGAAATGGTTCAAACGTTATTACATCAGGTTGGTTTCCAAATTGGTCCCATTTTTTGAAATTTTGAAATCGGTTCAGTAGTTTTCAGGAAATCTTGAAAACACTGTCGTTTTCGTTACCACTTTATGTGATTTTAATACGTATCTTTAGGCATAACTCCTTTGTTTATAAACCGATTTAGATGATTCTTGTTTTGTTAAAAAGGGGATACCTCAAGGTATTTTAACCGACTTCGAAAAAGGAGGTTTTGAGTTTGATCACATACCTATTTACCAGAAAACACGTAAATTGCCTGCACGATGCACTAAAAAGAGTGAAATAAAAATTATTTTTATAAAAAAATAAAACCGCCTTCTAAAAAACCACATCAAAAAAGTAATAAATAATTCCTCACCAAATAAATAACGTAAGTACTTTGAAGTCGGGCGGGTTTTAACAAAAACAACAAAAAATTGTACATGTTTCACGCCCGACTTCAAAGTACTTACGTTATTTATTTGGTGAGGAATTATTTATTACTTTTTTGATGTGGTTTTTTAGAAGGCGGTTTTATTTTTTTATAATTCATAGAATATACATTTAAATTTAACTTTATTATTAATTTTAAATCCCTTCTTTTAATTGCAATTGGCAAAAATACCGAAATGTTATTTAAATAACTGTTATAAGTAGTAAAAAAGTGGCCAAAACCGAGCCACTGGTCAAAACCCGGGCTTCTGCCCTATATAAGTACTTTGAGTACCCTATCATCGATACTTACTTGCCCACCTGCTCTATATTAACTAAATATAAAAATAAGATGATTGCCAGTCACTCGTAAAGACATACTTACGCATACTGTACGTGCGATTTCTTCGTTCTTCTTTTGTTTTAGAATTTCTAAATAAATACTAAACTAGCCCGGCGCGACATCGTTCGCGTGGCCCTACCCCCTACTCCACGCTACCCCTACCCTATCACTACTCTATCCCTACCCTACCCCGACACTACCCCTACCCTACCCTACCTGTACCTCTACCCTACCCCTACCCTAGTTTCAATTTGACAGCAAAATCCCCATTAACAAAATGATCGGCCATTTATTAAATTCATTAGTTACAAAAAATGTGATAAATTTTGTGCAAACTTCACATAAACCATCTACTAAATAGTCCAAACAAAGCCTAAACATTTGGTTTGGATAGGTGAGCCCGTTCTTGAATTATGAAATTACAACGAAAAGTGGCATTGATTTTTATATATTTAGATATATCAGTCTAGCAGGGCTGTCAACGCTGCATGTTTTTGTTTGGACCGCAACGCGTATTTAAAACATGCCTACCTAATTTCTACGGACATTTTAAAACCTAGATTTTAAAATCAATCATTTACACGCGTCGCGGGTATACTATACCCGCGACGTATACTAACTATTACAAGCGGATTATGCATACCTTGTCCGGAACGGGACGTTTTCTGCTATTAGTATTAAAATATTTGTAAAATTCTGTCAGTAACCACGCGGTCTTTATTTTATAGGCAACATAGTGCAGTGCGCCGAGTGCGGCACGCGCGCGATGGGTAACAAGCTCTCGTCGTGCTCCTGCGCGCCTATACTCCGCAAGGCGTACCGCTATGAGGACAGCCCGTGGCAGAACTCACGCCGCCGTGATGGACATCTCCTAAGGTATGGAGGAATTCATCATCAGCCTAAAATTTCTACTTCTGAATACACAAGTACACGTCATCCAGGACCATCCGCGGTCACTCTTTATCCAAATCTTGCCAGCAACCTTGCGAAGTTTGCCGATTCACGTAGTCTGAGGGCGTCTTGCTGGTCTTGCACTACCTACGTATGCCAATACTTGGTCTCCAATCTAGAACTTGTTCACCCCAGTGGTTATCGGTTCTACGGCCGGCAGAGCCGGCCCACTGCCACTTCAATTTGGTAATCCGGTGGGCTATGCCATCTACTTTGACCCTTTATCTGATCACTTCTTTTCGGATCCGTCCGTGAAAGCACTTTCCATAGCTCCCTAAGTCAAAGTCAAAAACTCTTTATTCAAATAGATTTATAAAATGAAATACTTTCGAATCGTCCAACATTTTAGCTGACAAGAAAAACAGACGAACAAAACTCAAAACTAGAAAAAAAAACTAATATTGAAGAAAAATGTTCCAGTACTCAAGTATTGTAATATTTTCCTTTAGTACATATGATTGTTACATGTTACATTATAATATCCATGCATTGCGGTCTTTCAAATAATCATCTACTTTGTAATAAACCTTTGCTACAAAGCGTCTCTTTAACATGTTTCTTAAATTTATGCAAACGTAGTTCAATTATATCTTGTGGAACTTTATTAAAGAAGGCTTTGCCTTTCCCCATAAATTATGAACACCACTATTGCTTGGTATATAAGTCACGATGTTTTCTTACATAAACTATAATTTCATAAATGTACTGTCCTGCTAAAGGTTAAAATATCTATTTCTTTAAACAAAACTTTTAAAGAATCTCGCCGGAGAAGGTTGTAAATGGCGTGCACAGCTCTTTTTAGGGTTTCCGTACCAAAATGGTAAAAAGAAACCCTTATGGTGAGACTCAAGTCTGTCTGTCACAACTGGACATCTCGAGAACTACTAATGCTAGCAACTTGAAATCTGGAATAATTTTAGATGACGTTTGCCCAACTATTTTGCTAATAAGAGAGAAATAAAAATATTTATATTTTTTTGCAACAGGGACTGAAAGGGGGTCTTAAAAATTCGAAGGTGGGCTCAAACATTCTATTTTTCTTAAGCCACATAGTTTTCGACTTTTTATGTAAAATGTAAAAAATACCGTTCCCCCCTCCCCCCCCAGCACCCTTATCTCCGAATTCCCATAGAGAAAAATCTGAAATTATTTTATGTGATAGAAGTTTACGTAAAGATTACCTACAGGAAAAATAAAACGATGTCTCTAAATAGTACATTTTTTCAGAAATCATCAACAAAAATAATATTAGTTCCACTATCTGCAAAAGCTAGCGTTGACCTAAAACTGTAATATTCTACACCGCAAATGCTCTGACGTATCTAGCCTCGCCGATTGAAACATTTTCACGTTATATTTATTTATATATATGATGGTACGGAACCCTCGGTGCGCGAGTCTGACTCGCTCTTGACCGGCTTTTATTTGAAGTATAACACGTTTTCAATATTAGCTGCTGAGCCGCACAACAACAAGCCATAGAACATTACACTATGAAAATAACTAAAATAAACTAGTCTTGCCATTTCAATATCAGTCAAAAGCCTTAGCTGTTTTACTGCAAAAGCTGCAGAACTAAGTCTGCACGAAAAGGCCTCAATATGTTGCTCCCATTGTAGTCTTGAATCTAATATAATACCAACAAATTTTGTACTTTCAACTAATTCGAGTACTTCCTCGTTTAATTTGATATGCATATCAGCCTGCCTTATATTAGGTAATGAGAATTTAACACATTAACGCCCGAATTCTCGAACGCTAATCATCTTTGGGAGCGTCTCAAACATCATGGCATCTCTGTCATACGTTTGACATTTAAAGTGACAGGGCGATGTGTGAGACGCTCCCAAAGATGAGTAGCGTACGAGTATTCGGGCATTAGTTTTCTTATGATTTAATGATAAATTATTAATATAAAACCAGAATGTAACTTTAGAGAGAGCACTATTTACGTCGTAAGAACAATGATTACCGCTATCAATTTTGAAAATTAAGGAGGTATCATCTGCAAACAGTAAGTACTGTCTCACACAGTATACTCGCGTAGTAGGGCAGCTCATTGATGTAAATTAGAAATAGCAGAGGGCCAATACGAACCTTGGGGCATGCCCATAATAAGTATTATTTACAACAACTTTTTGATTTCTATTAGATAAGTATGATTGCAGATGGCTAACTGATTTATTGGAGACACCATAATGTTCTAACTTCTTTAAAAGTATCAAAAGCTTTAGATAGGTTACAGAATAAACCAATAACGTCTTGCTTGCCCTCCCAAGCCGCAAGAATATGCCTCAGAAGTGCAATACGGTATTTTACTGATTTTTTTTTATTTCTTTAAAATGTTTTTCGAAATATTAGCTACACAAAACAAGTTTTCATTTTGAATTATCTTGAATATTTTCAAAGATATAGGACTTCAAACTTTATAATTAGACAAGGACAGGACGCTATCTTAGTGACGTCAGTGGGTTAGTAGCGTCATAGTCACGCCATAGAAGATTTCGTTTTAGAAAGAGACAGCTATAGTCAAAATCAAACAGACTATAATTCTTTTATTATAAAACAGATTCAAATTATTTTTTCACATTTGGTATTCTTAATTGCAATATTTTTTAACGTCATCATTAAATATCTACATTTCAACAACAGTAAAATACCCTATTCCAGAATCAATAGTGTTTTTACCTTTAGAGAAACCAAACTGATTCTGATGAAAGATTTTATTCATTGTAGTCCAATAATTGTGAATATATTAATTTTTCAAATAATACAGGTAAAACGGAATTAGGCCTAAAATTAGCGGGATTTTTAAAGAGGGATCAATTTACTATAATCATTAGATCTGGGAAAATAGTAGGAAAATCCGGGAGTAGTGCGCTTCCACCTCTAGCTTTATCGCCACTTAACATCACGTGTGATGAAGGCTATGTGCTACCCAGTGATGGATAAAAATATACCTTCATCAATGCACCTGTTGAAAATAAAAGCCAAATACAGAGCAAGAGAGTCAATTATTGATGTAATTACGCTGATAGGCATGCCCCATTAATCTTCAGAATTCTTAATATTTATTGTTTTCAAGTAGTTTCTAAGGGTACCCGAGAGAAGAAAATTTCAAAGACACGAGCAACCCCATCGTCAGATTCAATTGCTTTATTATCTTTGAGAGAGAAGGAATTTATATGTTGTCTTGTTTTTCCAGTTTCCATGTAACCTTTATTTTGTTATCAGCTGATTTAATTTTGTTTAACAAAAAATGGACTTGGCAACAGCACATATATTTCTAAACATTTTAGAATATTTCCTGACGTATTCAATCTTCACTGGAAGTATGCTTTGAGGCATGGAGTTCATATAATTTTCTTCTACTTGTGTAAATTCTTGGCGTGGCCCAATCACAAAACTTTACACTATTGGAATTACGATTGATCACTTTTTGGCTAAATGTTTTACTAAATTCGCTCTCAACTACATCATTATATCGATTCCATAATAGGAACTGGTAAATATTTAATTTTATTAATAACATTATTCCGAACGTCTTCTGTGGGGGAGTTGCAGGATATGTTGTCAGTTATGAATGATGATTTTGTGAGAAAAGGGATGAAAGAAAATGTATGTAAGACGAGAGTGATGGTGTTTGAGCCCCTATGTCCACTTAAATCCATTGCCAAATAAGAGTAAGGACATAAGAGTGCCAAAAGATCCATCAATGGATCTTTGTAATGGATTTAAGTGGACATCGCAGTTTGAGCGAGATGAGGAAATGTCGGACTGTACGGTAATGATAGGTGGTAAGAAAGTGGAACAAGTGCGTGAGTTTGTATATTTGGGCAGGTTATTTAAAAGGGATGCAAAGTGTGAGGAAGACATAGAAAGACGAGTGAAGAAAGGGAATTCATTGAACGGCGCTATACACTCAGTTAGGAGTAGCCAAATCGTATCTGAAAAGGCGCGAATGGCTATTCATAACGGAGTGCTGGTGCCGACACTGATGAATGGAAGTGAGTCTTGAGTGAGTATGGCAGAAGAAGAATGAAAGCAGAAAAAATACGGTAGAGATGGAAAATAGGTGGAAATAAATTGAGTGATAGAGTGAGCAATGATGTGATTCTTGATAGAGATTGCCTTTATTGTCTTAATTTCTAATTTAAAATGTCATTTTGTTTACATGAATTATTATTAGTCCAATGTAATTTATAAATGTCAATTGACTGCGCAATAAAAGCAGGAGCTTTAATAGCCAGATTACTGACTAAATGTTCAAAATAAAAAGATAGCGATACTTAGTGCTAACTGTCTTTATTCGTGTCAATAATATGTAAGATTTGGATATTATGATATGCCATAGTATTTAAAGATAATTTTAAGTTATAAATTGTTTTCCACCTGTGGCAAACTTTTACTGTAGGGAAATGTAAATATAACAATTTTTTTTTACTTTTAAAGAACACAGTGTATTACAATATGTTTGTCATCAGTTGATTTTTGCTCACATTACCCCTATTTCCAATTAGAATGATCAAGTTTATATCATCATTAAACTTATGTTTTACAATACTTTTCATGATTTCATCGATAGTCTAGCCTGACATGCAATCACTACATAGTATAAAACAAAGTCGCTTTCTCTTTCCCTATGTCCCTTTGTATGCTTAAATCTTTGAAACTACGCAACGGATTTTGATGCGTTTTTTTTTAATAGATAGAGTGATTCAAGAGGAAGGTTTATATGTACTTTTTATCCCGATATTCCCACGGGAACGGGAACCACGCGGGTGAAGCCGCGGGCGGCCGCTAGTAGTTAATAATGCTTTCCCTTGTATTCTTTCCAATTTCATAACAGAACATAATTAACTAATTTACTACAACTTTTTTTAGCTCAGGAATTATTTTCATTTGTGCAATCTGAGTCGTTACAAAGGCTAGAGAGTAAAGGTCATAGCCCACTTATACCGCACCGCTCCAACACCGCTTCCACCCAACACCGCCCTGAACGAAGGCGACAGCTAGCAGGCACCCAGCAGTCCACGCGGCGACAGCTAGCAGACTCCCAGCTGTCCACGCGTCGACTGCTATTCCCTCTATAGGTGCGCGGCAGCGGCAGCGCGGCGACCGCTAGCAGTCAGCGCGTGGAGGCGTCGGCAAGGCGTCAACTACCGAGCAGTCTGACGGCGGTAAGCTCGCGGACCGCGCGCTGTCCGCTATTTTATATTGTTACTGTAAAATGCATCTACAGTGAACGATATTAAGTCCATATTTGGCTGTTTATACTTTGGTTGGGTGGGAGCGGTGCGGTCTAAATGGGCTATGACCTTAAGGGTTCCCATACTGATTGATCAGGTAAAGTCTCCGGGACGATCCGGCCCGATGCCCCGTAGGGTGATGAAAGACATCTATTATTTTCTTGGCCTCCACTTGAGGTGTACGAAAGGTGTTTAAGTGCACTGGCACTTACACACTTTTACATACTGATGTATTCCTCTATTTCATTTTTAGATTACTCATTATTATGAGTCATTTTATTTAGCGAGTCATGCAAATGTTTAATTTTATAAATTATTGTTTTTAAAATAGTTCCATATATAATTCTGCTTTCTTCAAGTATAGAACTACAAACATTAGTTGTTCAATTAATTGCAACTTATTTTTAGTATTTTTTGCATATTTAAAAGAAGAATATTTTTTATATTTTTTTTTGTTTTACAGATACTATTTACTTTGATATACTTTTTTAACTTATTATTACTTAGTTTAAGGTTAGTTTTAGGACACTTACATCTTATTGACTCATCATTTGTTAGGTCTATTACGGTTTGATTATGACTAAAGGATGCAAAAACTATGTCAGGTGTGCTGCCAACCAATTCATCAAACAGACTTTGGTTCTGAACAGCAGATATATGTGCTTTACTAGATTCTAATTCAAATATACAATTATTTGCCTCACATAACTCCTGCTCCAACCGAGAAATGAGCCTGAGGGCCTGTTCATACTCATTCCGGCATTGGTCGAACCCGTCTATCCCCGGCTAAGAGACTTTGTAAACCAGCACTGCAGAGAGTCAACTTTTCAGATTTTTGTTTTAGACAATATAATCTATAATCTTGAGACAATATAACTGTGAAAGAAGTATTAACTTTGAAATAAGTACTCTTAATAAATATAACTGAAATAACTAACTTAATAAGGAACTATATAAAGAAAGCTTACAAAACCTACATACTGTCGGCATGACCTACATAAAACGTACTATATACAGCTACTAAAATTTCAAAATGTTAGGGTCGTCCACTGTTGCGACAACACGAGATTGAATTAATGTTCGTAATTGTAAAATCTACCCTCTCGGCATTGCAGTTCGTGCCCGATGATAAAAAATGTATGGAATCTCTCATGTGTATTGCACGCAACACAGGTAGGAGGCACATCCCTGCGCGCTCGTATTGTCACGCAAACTACGAAATATAGCGAAAGTGTAATTTCACACTAAAAATATGACGAAAATGTAGAAACTCTCCCTTTGGGAAATAAGGAATATGAATTAGTAGTGACCACTACCCACGGTGGTATTCAATCAGAGCGGGTGAGATGAGATGAGATTGAGATTATCAAAACATGTGTAATGCAGAACTGTCAGACCAAATTTAACAGTTTTTCAGATTGTCATACAAAAAATATTCAGATTCATTCAAAACTTAAAGTAACTATTACTTCTAAAATAAAAAAATCTTTCGTTAATTTTTTTCCTTTCGAGCCGTTCTCATGTTACTTATTATGTTTTGGCATACTTATTTAGATTTTAATTATATAATATTTTAACAGCTACCAGCGGGCCGATCGACGTAATTCTATGCAGCGCGTCTTGATCACGTTCGCGTTTGCGTCTTGACGTTTAACTTCGTATTGCCGTAATGACTCCGCGATCGGGGCGCTGCACATTATTAAGAATTTTAATGATAATAAAACTGTCATGCCCCGCATCCTATATGATCCAAAATCACTTAATACTAAGCGCCGGTATACATTTTATTCTTAGTGCTTGAAAAACCGTATTAAAATTTTGTTAAATTAAAAATTGCAAAAACCGCATATATTTGCATAATATTGACAAAAACAGAACCACCTGATAATCCTTACAAACATAGTTTTAATTAGTTTTTCAATACCCGAATAAGATACCAATACGTTCTACGTGTTGAGGATTTACTCGTGATATTATGGTTGACCCAATTAATGTTCTAGGCATTTAGTGGGAGACTGATTGTCATATTTTATGCAGAACTACGAAATGGTGTTATTGGTCAGGGATCTTAATATTTCTAGCTAGATTTATGAGTATTTTTGCACTCCAATAAGTATTAACTAGTTAAGTTTAGAAACTTTAAATGCCCTTCTTTGTTATTTGTGCATAATTCTCTCAATATTATCACTCAACCAACGATATCATTTCATAATTCCACCACACGTAGTACTAATTATTCAAAACATTTTATATTTATCAAAATTTTTAAGAATTGACAATATTTTAAATGCTTATGTTTTGTCTTTTGTTACTTCAGAATACACGCTTTGGCAAGTTTGATAACCTTGGTTTATTAACGGTATGGTAAATGCAATATGTACTTTTGTATTTGATTGCACTCGCTTTAGTTGTGCAATAAAAAAACCACATTAAGGACAGGATCTTCCAAAAACTCTGTCTTTGTCTTTTTCCTTACGTTAATGAAAATAACCTCACTTTTTAATTTTTTCAATGTTTTTGTTGTTATTTTGTGCATAAATTCACTAGGTACTTGAAAAAGTAGCCTGAGAATAATCTACTATATGTTATTACCTATTTTTCTATATTATTATATTACTCGTGAATTAGAGATTAATAATCTAAGAATAAAAGCAAAAAAATATAAAAATAATGTTTTTTTTTTTTTTTATAGTCGGTTAAGATAAGAATATCGTGTTTCTAGCCACAAAATAATCAAGATTGTTTATGAACCTTCAACATAATATTTTTATCTGCTCATAATAAAGAATATTTGATTGTTTACTTTTGAATCAAAAATAGGTTGATTTCGATAATTTGGAAGATCGTGCCCTTAAGCTCAAGTACATGTGCATGAAAATGTTGGTTGAACCGTTGAGCTTAGTATACTTTTTCTCAATTTAACTTTAAACCGACCCAATTTTTAAATGTCTCCTCTTTAATGACTTGAGTTTTATAATGGCATTACGCAGTACTATTACTTACCAAGATAATTTATATTAATATGGCCGCTGAAAACGAAGCTTAAGAAGAAAGCACTGGAGCAAAATTCTGTGTCATTATTAATTTGTTGTGATATAAAATAGCAGTTGTTTTGCATAACCACCGTCAATTGTATTTTTACTGCTATTATATTTTCATTTTACCCTATTCTGTTTTTCTAAATGTCAAAATAGTCCTTCTTAATTTTTTTTAACAATAATTTGTTAGACTACTTCTTCAAACGGATAAAAAATAGCGTCTACTTGGCTAAACTATCTTTCTTAGGATAAATTTGTAATTTAAAATATTGTTAAAAATATGAAAAAATAAAATAAGATCCTGATCTTTACGCTTAATGGCTAGTAAAATTGTCTTTTCAAGATAATACAATTTATTAAGTAAGTACTTATGTTAAATATTTGATAAAAATATTTAAACTACTTATATTAATTTAGTATTAGTAACACACTACAAGGAAATTGTGATAATTTAAAGTATTTAAATATTACATAAATAAGATTTACATAAAAAAATCCTGCTTTAGGATTCTGATTGCAATATCAAGTTAAATATTATATTTTAGTTAGCTCATTTACGGGTTCATTTCAATTATAATTTTTAACCTTTTTGTTTGAAGCCTATGTCTGTCTGTCTGCCTGTATATTCGTAGTGCCTAAACGGATCAAGCGATTTCGATGCCGTTTTTTTTTATTGTAAGCTAAAATAATCGAGATGGTTCTTAGCTACGTTTGATGTAAATCCATTCCAATCCAATCCACTACGCCATATATGGAGATGGTCAACTGCCTGCCGAAACGGTGAAAGATACAGAGGTGGTTTGGTTTTACTTAAATAGCGTACACCACAAAAAAAAAAAACAAAAAGGCGGCTAAAAAATTTTTTGTCTATCTGTACTTACCGCAAAGAGAGTAGTAGGTACTAAAAGGGTATATTATTTATTATATTATTATTATTATACGACCGAGAGAGACATTTTATTTCGGCAAAGCTCTAGAATCGACTTTATACAATAGACTATACCCTATACCCACACCCATTCTAGTTATTGGAGACTATTTGTATAAAGTCGATTCTGACGCTTCGCCGGCCGCTGCCGCGGTTTGTTCATGTAAACTGAACATGCTCCTCGCACCTATCAGCTGTAGGCGTACATTTACATTGCGTAGGCGTATAGTACATTTTAAATTTACATGGTCATTATTATTTTAACTCATTATAACTATAATGAAAAACGGGAATTTTACTATGTTTAAATATAATTATTTCTAGTTTTACCTGATATTTATTTTTGAGCCGCAGTTAATTCTACTTTTAACATGGGCATTTAGTAAAAACTAATTTTAAATAGAAAAAACGCGTTTTATCTAAAAACTAGGTTTAACTGTAACATATATATACACCGTTTTAATGCAATAACCGAAAAGGCAATACACCCCAACTAATTTATTTTACATTAAAATTAACGATCATCATCATCATCATTTCAACCGTAAGACGCCCACTGCTGGGCATAGGCCTCCCCCAAGGATCTCCACAACGATCGGTCCTGCGCTGCCCGCATCCAGCGGCTTCCCGCGACCTTGACCAGATCGTCGGTCCACCTTGTAGGGGGCCTGCCCACGGAACGTCGTCCGGTTCGACGAAATTTAAATTCGACGAAGTTCGACGAAAATTAACGATACTTCCAAGATATTCGTGCTCATAGTTTTCCGTGACTTTCTAACAGATTTTAAGCTATACTATGACGTAAGAGAGCACGTGATGTGTGGCGAGCGTCTTGAATGAATACACAGGTAGACACAAACATTTTTAGAAGCGGCAAAAAATTAAAACAAGTTGTTTTGAAAAATTTGACCCCTTTCAAAAATATGTGGAATCGATTCTACTCTCAATTCTGAACCAACTGAATCACTAATTGCAAAAAGGGCACATTTCATACTTTCGGCCAAAAATGATTTTTTGACGTTATTAACTTCTCCAAGGTTTTATCTACGTTCTCTGCAAAAACGGCACATTTACTCTGTATATTTTCCGAGTTATGTGGGTGCCATCTTCACTGTTTATCGCAAAAAGGGCATGCAAGCATTCACACGTGCCCTTTTTGATCAAATTTGTAAGTTTGCCATACTAAACTAGCTGCTTTATTACGGGTGTGTATGGCCGGTCGGTTTATGTCTCCAAAGATAAAAATCGGCCAAGTGCGAGTTGGACTCGCCCATGAAGGGTTCCGTACCCACTTACCACCAAAATATCACTATCATTTTTCGTCAGCAAAAATTAACTTTGTTTTCCATAGTGCTTGTATGAACGACAAACTTACATTTGCGGTTTTTGAAAATGTGTTATATCTCAAAAACTGCTTTTTATATATTGTTCAAACCAGTTTTCGTTAAAAGTTTTTATTAAGATCTACAACATATATTTTTTCTAGATTTTTCGCTCTTTTACTTTAAAAGTTAGAGGGGGGGGGGGGGGACACACATTTTACCACTTTGGAAGTGTATAAGTATCTTTTAAAATATTGACTTTAATAAAAAATGATGAATGAAACCTAAATATCATTTTTAAATACCTATCTAAAGACACCTCACACTAATATGTTTATTGAAAATATTTTTTTTTCAGTTTTAGTTCCATGTATGGGGAGCCCCCCTTAATTTTTTTATTTTTCTATAAATATCCTAAAGCTGTTTACAGAATATATCTACCCACCATGTTTCAAGTCTGTAGTCGTAATAGTTTTCGAATAAAGTGGCTGTGACATACGGACGGACGGACGGACAGACAGACAGACAGACAGACAGACAGACAGACAGACAGACAGACAGACAGACATGACGAAACTATAAGGGTTCCGTTTTTTGCCATTTGGCTACGGAACCGTAAAAAGTATAACATCTTGTCTATGGTAATATCTTATCTTAGTTCTGTCAATGTCTAAATTACGTCAGTAGGACTTTTATTTACCGCTTTTTTCATGGTTAAAAATATTATTAATATTAAAATATTAAAATATTTTTAATATTTTTAATATTTAAATATTAAAAATATTATTAAAAATATTATTCTAATAAATATTATTATTTCTTTCATAAATAAATTGTTTGAATTTACTGAGTTAAGTGTAAAAAGGGCTCATGTGTGCAGTTTTTTGCATAAGGGGCACAAGTCCATGAATTTAACAGTCAATAAATTGTAGATTGTAACAGTACATACCTTTATTTGTGTCACAATAGATTCATAAAAAGTATATAAATTTAATAGGAAAACAAAACGACAGTAAAAATAATATTCTACAAAAAGATATTCAATATTTTTTAGTTTCTGAACAGTTAACATTCCTGCAAGTGTGCCCTTTTTGCAACTAGTGATTCAACTATTTTATCAGTTTCGGTTAAAGTATTAAGTATCACGTTGTATATGTCGTAGGCGGATGGTTAAGTATGGCAGCATGTACACCTCGGAAGTCCTGTAGAACTCGTGATAGGTTAGAAATTTAAGGCGATCGCGAAGCGCAGCGAAGTGATCGTCTTAAATTTCGTGGTTATTTTTTTTTGTGACTCCGTCAACCTAATGTGAAGATAAAATAGCTTACGGAAAAAATGACCGGCCTAGGCGTTTAATTGGATGGCGAATTTAACCAGTTGGCTGCGACATATATATATTTATAAATATATGTGTCGGAGCGTGAGGCTCTAGGATGGTATCAGCATGGGTTACCTACCATTATTTATTATGGTCTTTTGAAAACGCTAGCGAATGCTTAACAAGAAGGTTGATAATAATTAATCTATCTAACTGCGATTAGCGCAGACTTTAAAGTGACGATCTAGATATCCTAATAAAAAAAAATCTAAGACTAGGTTTTAGGAAAGGAATAACGAGTTCGTGGGCCACGATTTAACCGTTCAATGTCTGTATACCGAATGCCAAGCTTCATGGCTCAGATGCATCAAGTTTGCATCCCATAGATTTTTTATAAATTTCTCATAAATCATTATTATCACCGTTCGTTCCCAGAACGTCAAACGTGCAATAATATCTTAACACTTGACTCTTACAACCCAACAAGAGCTCCTCCCGTAGCAAATATTTTAGGCAATAAATAACAAAAGCTTATACTTACAAGTACGTACTTATTACGACTCTAATTATTGAAATCGGCCAGGCGCCGACATATATATAGATACATCTGTAACTCGGGTGTATAACATTATAAAAAATCTCAATATTGCTCTACCATTATTGCGAACAACGACGGAATCGAGAGGTATTTTTTAAATTTATTTCACGAGTATAATGAGACTTGAGTTGAGAGTCTTGTTGACTTGAGAGAGATCTTGAGTGGTAAGTAAAATCAGGCGTCTCTAGCGGAATTTCAAATTTAATAAATATTCCTTGAACTTAACCATGCAGTGCAAATAAGTGTGAATGCAAAAATAGTGACACTCCTTATGTGTATCGATTTCTCTACACATGTTAAGGTAGTAGAGTAGAGCATACACAGAAAAATAGGTTTCATAGTGACATAGGACTTCTGCCGGGCGATTACTATTTATATGCATTTTTCAAGACTATTAACTTGAATCACACGATGCTAAGACATCAAGTTGTATAAATTTACTTATCTTGAGTAAATCATTTTGACTCTACATAATATTGTTTTTCAAGATCCTATAGCCTTGTTGGCGCAGTGTTACGGATCCTTTTTTAACTACTGAGTTGGGGTTCGATCAACGCCCGGGACAACTATTTATGCGATAAAAAATTGTATTTGTTCCGTGTCTCGTGCTATTAAAAATTTATAAAATAAGTCTAATAATCACATTTGATTACCCGATATTTATTTATTCAGGTCGTAGCTAACAATTGATTTTCTTTATAGACTATGGGCGGAGGTATTCCACGTGTCGGCGAGCGGCGCCGGCACCGTCAAGTGGCAGCAAGTGTCCGAAGACCTGGTCCCAGTGAACATCACCTGCGTGCAGGACTCGCCAGAATGCGTGTTCCACATCACAGCGTACAACTCGCAGGTCGACAAGATCCTCGACGTGCGGCTATTGCAACCTGGTGAGTCTGCTAGCTTACGTTTCTTAAATAACTATGAGCGGAGGTATACCCGTGTAGTGGCAGTAAATCTCTTAAGATCTGGTCCCAGTGAACATCACCTGCGTGCAGGACTCGCCAGAATGTGTGTTCCACATCACAGCGTACAACTTGCAGGGCGACTAGATCCTCGACGTGCGGCTATTGCAACCTAGTAAGTCTGCTAGCTTACGTTTCTTAAATAACTATGAGCAGAGGTATTTCTCGTGAAGTGGCAGTAAGTCTCTGAAGATCTGGTCCCAGTGAATGTCAGCTGCGTGCAGGACTCACCAGAATGCGTGTTCCATATCACAGCGTACAACTCGCAGGTCGACAAGATTCTCGACGTGCGACTATTGCAACCTGGTGAGTCTGCTTGCTTACGTTTCTTAAATAACTATGAGCGGAGGTATTCCTCGTGAAGTGGCAGTAAGTCTTTTAAGATCTGTTCCCAGTGAACATCACCTGCATGCAGGACTGGCCAGAATGCGTGTTTCACATGACAGCGTACATCTCACAGGTCGACAAGATCCTCGACGTGCGGCTTTTGCAACCTGGTGAGTCTGCTAGCTTACGTTTCTTAAATAACTATGAGCGGAGGTATTCCTCGAGAAGAGGCAGTAAGTCTCTGAAGATCTTGTCCCAGTGAAATCGCCTGCGTGGCCACCTCGCCTGAGGGTGAGTTCCTCACTAGAGTGTACAACTCGCAACTCGACAAGCTCCTCGACGTGCGGCTATTGCACTCTGGTGAGTCTGCTAGCTTACGTGTCATATATAACTATGGGCGGAGGTATACTTCAGTGGCAGCAAGTCTCCAAAGATTTGGGATCGGTGAACATTACCGGTGCGCAGGACTTGCCGGAATAGTGTTCTACATTACAGCTTCGATACACCTTGCAGGTTGACAAGATACTGGACGTGCGTAATTAAAACCTTAATACTTACCTTATTTTATTACTAAACTTATAGAGAAGTCGACATTATGCACATAATAAAATATTTTTTGTGTTCGTATTGAGTTTAAAGAACCATACTATAATGAAAGTTACGCGAATTAAAGTTTACAAATGCAAGGAAGCCGTAGCAAATTTAAATCCATCTTACAAGATCACCAAAAGCGTAGAGTAGGTAGTCGAGAGAAATTTTAATAATAATAATAAAATTTTAATCAATAAAACATAAAGTACAAAATCTATAAGTTAAGGCTAAAACTAGGTACACATCAAATCAATAATAATAATGAGCCTGAACTAGGATTCCCTGTGTTTCAGGCAAAAATAGAACTTCCATATTTATGTAAGTTCTTTTTTTTAAGTATTTACTTTAATTACTAAACAATCTTCATATCAATAAAATAAAATTAACAACTACTATAACAACATGATTAAACTTTATACATTTAATTGAATTTTAAACATTTATTTATTTAGTCATTAACAGTAATTTCTCTGTGTCCTCGTAGGACATTTTTGGAGGGCTTTTTGTATACTCTTCGTGTCATGATAGTTATTTGCATAAATACCATATTTGGCATTTACGGCCGGTTTCCGAAACGCCAATTAAAATTAAATTACCTAATTCCCAATTAATCTCCAATTAATTGTAGTTTGGGTTTCTGAAAGAAAAATGTGACAGACTGTCAACAGTCTGTTAACAGTCTGTCAGTGCCCATACAAATCTAAACCTAATTGTGAGATAATTTTCGTTTCAGAAACCCAAGGTGCTTTTAATTGGGAATTAATTGGGAATTAATTGTGACAGTCTGTTAGCTAATTTTAATTTTGATTGGCGTTTCAGAAACCGGCGGTTAATCTATTATATAACATAGGCCCAAAAACCATGTAAAAGCTAGAAGAAAACGCATGTTTCATTCCCGTGTTTTGTGGGCAACCTATTCTTTACGTCTTTTGTTAGTAATGTCAGTACCAAAAAATCTTTCCGTGTTCTGTGGTCAGTACTATTAGAAGTGCAGTGTGCTTTTTGAGGACTGTGTTAAGTATAAACAATTCTCTAACGGTTAATACATTACAAGCCTTATAAAGAAGCTCTATTCGGTAAAGGAAGGGACGACAGGTAGCATCTTTTAGAATCGCTCTTTGAGCTCTTTCAATTGATAACAAGAAATTTATAAGAAATGCCACCCCATGTCGTAAAAAATAGGTACCTACATACTAAAAGTATGTAATACAATCTTTTTAATAGGGGTCAAAGTACACTTTAGATAATAAAGATAAACTATTTCTATGTGCTAATAGGGTACACACCCTATTTCAGGGTATGAAAAAACTCATTTGACGATTCAACCAAAAACTATTCATCAATAATACAATTAAAAATATTCCCATGCCATTTTGAATTTGTCCGTTGGCAATTTGCAAACTTCTTACTAATCAGTATTTGTGAAATTGGTAATTGGGTGCCGCATCAGAAGATAGTTCGGATGGTACCGTAACCTAGTTTTAAAGGAGACTGGCGAACTTCTATGTATTTTCAGACCTCGATTTATAGGTCTCGTTCATGGAAAAAATCGAATGGTACTTAAAGAACTATGCTAGACTAACAAAAAAGTTAATTGTTTATATGCTTTTAAAGTTGGGACAACAGAGATATGGTCAATAACCTAAAAATATAGAGGTTAGGGTAAAAATCGTTTACACATTTTATTTAAAAACAACGTAAATAATGATTTACTATCAAATAATGAATGATAAAATAGATGAAAGGGTAGGTAATAACAAAGACAAATAACGAAAGGAATCATAATTTTAATAAAGACATAGGTAAGTATCGCACCGCTGCTGGCGCCATCTGCGCTAAGCTTTGCGTGTGGATCTTCATTCGTTTTTAATTTATGTTATGTACCTTCTTTGATGTATGCATCTAATAATATGTAAATAATAAATGTTTTACATGACTACTGCGTCAAATGAAACGGATTTATGAAGTGTTTCAATGTTATTTAGCCCTTTTCAGTCAATTATTTGCTTTTTGAAAATTATTTATCTTTTTATTCCATTCTTTAATAAATCAGGCGTTTGTAAAAGTTAATTATAGGAGTTTAAATGAATTTAATTTTCATTTTTCTGAAAGTGTACGACTTCGTAAAATATTATGGCGATTCTCGCCAGTCTCCTTTACATTGGCTAGTAAAACAGGGTAATCGACCAAAATGTCTGGCCTGTACTGTACTGTACTGTATTGTATACGTTGTATATTACAAACAATGCTATTGGGTAAAATGAAAAAAAAATAACGTGTAGAAATATTGTTGCTATTTACTGATGTGAAAAACATAGATGGCTCAATTAGTTTAATTTGATATTTTGAATGAAACTATTGATTTTTGAGCGCACTATCTGATTACACTTCAATGGAGATCACTTCTTATTATACGAATCGGGGGATCAATACATCACATTACATCACTATATCTTTTTTTAAGAGAAAATAATTTTCCTGGGTACTTCATCCCCTTTGCTGAAGTTTTCGTAATAAAGAGGATCACTTGTTAGTTGAAGTAATACCCGACGGACGTTGTTTCCGATTTCCATAACACCGGCGGTTAAATCTACTTAATTTGGGATTAGACCAATGAATTTGATGAAGTCACAATATTCATTTATTTATTATTATTTATTTTATTATAAATTTTATCAGTAATTCTGAATTGTGATTTTTTCATTGATACTTACGTTGTCGAAAAATAAAACTGTTAACACCAAACTATTACCAGCTACAAAGTTATCTTTGATTTATTTTAACACAAGGAGTACCTATCTAATTACTTCAATAATTACTTCAGCCCTTCCAAGTCTGCTAATAAATTTTATGTTGGATGACATTTGGGACAAATATTTTTATTTAATGTTTAAAAAAATTGTTAATGAACTCTAGACGAATCGTTTAAAAACTAAAATAGTCATTAATTTCTGTTTACATTTAACACTACCTTAAAATAAGATTCATTTATAAATAATCAGACACGTCACATTAAAATATTTATGACTGTTGCATTTTTTATGCATTTGTTTCACAATTTTGCATTAAAATACTATTATTATATTCAACAACCAACAAAACAAAAAACTAGTAGACTAGAATCAAGAATCAAGAATCAAGAATCAAGAATATTTATTTGCAAGCATTCACAGTACAAAAGGAAAAAAATGTGTGGCGTTTATGTGATGCACCAGATACTGGCATGCAAAAACGGTACAGATAGAATGACGCTAATACGCTATATAATATGAAAACAGATGGTTAGTTTATTAGTAGAAAACAATAATTAATCAATACATGTCAAGTAAAAAGCAATACAAAAACAGTGTCAGGTATAATGTCAAAGCGAAATGTCATGTCAGCGTGTTAGTAATTACAATTTAACTATAGTCTTTCATAAAAATAATAATAACCACACAATTACAATTTCATATTCAAGAATTTATTAATGGTATATATACATTTATCACACAACAAATTATAAAGTTCAATTTTAAATTTATTTAGCGGCAGCTCTGAGATATCTAACGGCAAAGCATTATATAATTTTATGGCCATATTAAAGCAATTTCTAGCAAAGCAGGTAGTTAAATGTGAAGGTGCAACTAGACGGTTAGGATATCTCGTTCTGAAAGTGCATACCTCTTGTTTTTTTGTAAATAATTTCAAATTCTTCTTTACAAACATGCACATTTCGAAGACATACATAGCGGGAAGCGTCAGCAATTTCAGTTGTTTAAAAAGCGGTCTACACGATTCAAACGGGTGAGCCCTACAAATAGCTCTTATGCATTTTTTTTGTATGAGAAAAACACGATTTACTTCTACACAGTTCCCCCAGATGACAAGACCGTACCGCAAGACCGAGCATACATATGCATGATAGGCCATGAGCGTAGTCGTTTGATCACTTAGGTGCGTAAGTCGGTGCAGAGCAAATACAAATCTGTTCACCTTCGCACATACCAAATCAATATGTTCTTTCCACGATAGCTTAGAGTCCAGAACTATGCCTAGAAAATTGCTTGATGAGCATTCGACGATGTTACTACCTTGATAGCTTACTGACAGTTTCTGGGGCTTTCCATTGTGACAATAAAATTGAATAAGTTTAGTCTTTGTTATATTAATGTTAAAGTTATTTTGTTTAAGCCAGTCTATAATGTTATGTACAGTGTCATTAATTTCATATTCATACTTAGTGTCAGGTGTTTTATGTATTATTATGGAAATATCGTCTGCGAAAAGAGTACACGGATATTTTGTTATTTCGGGAAGATCGTTCACATACAGTAGGAACAACAGCGGCCCTAAAATGCTGCCTTGAGGAACTCCATAGTGAGTGAAACTAGACTTGACGTTTATCGCACTTCCTACTGTCCTACTGATATTATAATGGGAAAGTTTAGATGTTTGGACGTTTGGATGTTTAGATGTTTGAATGTTTGTAACTTAATCACGCCAAAACGGCTGAACGGATTTGGCTGAAATTCGGGACACAGATACTTTGTAGCCTGGAGAGAAACATAGGCTACTTTTTATCTCGAAAAAATATCACATTCCCGCGGGATAAAGTCGTGAAGTCCACGCGTGTGAAGCCGCGGGCGGATAGCTAGTATTAAATACAAGACTTTTCTAGTATCCAATAAGCGTCTCGTTAGCTTTACTAAACTTTATATAAACAAAAAACTCCAATATAGTTTTAATTGATAAGCTCGTCTAACAAAAGAGTATTTAATTAATTTTTAACAGCCAGTAGCAATATTAGTAATTCGCATTCTCTTTTATTAATTAATCCTATTCTATGGGACTAACAAGGATTTACATTTCCAATAGGTACCATTAAGTATGTATATCATATTATATTTTTTAATGAGCGAAATTGACAAATGATTTTACTTAAAGCCCAACTCCTATTTTGCTCTGAAATAGTTATGTTAGTCTAAATAACTTACATTGTATGAAGGTCGTCAACTGAATGATAATTGATGCTAATAATAACGTACAAAAGAAATCCCAGTTGCAACTTGATAGGGTAAAACCGGAATAGATGCCTCATTTTTTTAAATTAGCCTCCTACGTTTTAAAATGTTAATTTATATGAATTAATTTTACGAATATAGCTAGCAATCCTTTATATTGAATTTTTATTGGATTTTGCACAATTTAAATTTTTACTGAACACTTTTTTTGAGGATAGATGCCTACCTGTATGGATAATTGCCCCACATCACTTAATGAACCAGTATATTGATTTAATAAAAAATATAACGGAATTTATTGCTTACTACTTATAAAGATATAAAACGGCAAATACTCTATACGGATAACTGTGGTTACTTTGATTCGAGGGGGTGACTTTGTTGACAACGCTTATTTGACCGAATTATTATTGTTTTAAATTTTTTTTCAACTGACGTTTGGTAGCCTAAATATAACTGTAGATAGTATGCCCATTTTTTACTTAATTACGAATATTACTGGTTTTATACTACATTATAAGTTATTAAAGTAGCCCCATTTTTTTCCTAAAGTAACCCCGGTCTACGTACATATAAATCTCGAAATTGATTATACTATAGAGCACTAAGAATGGATTTTGGAAAACTCCCGCTATACAGGGTGCTACAAGGTGTTCCATTTTGTATGGGGAATACCTTTCATTGTGTGAGTGAGCACAAAGAAAGGGTTTAGGAAAATTCCCGTCATACAGGGTGCTACAGGGTATTCCAATTTGTATGGGGATTTGAATAGGGCTGAAGGCAGGCAGAGACACCATTTTTTGAGGGTAGATATCACCCATGGTGTAGGTGAGCACTAAGAAAGCATTTTGGAAAATTCCCATTATACAGGGTGCTACAGGGTGTTACAGTTTGTATGGGAATTTGTGTAGGGCTGAAGGTAGATACACCATTTTTGGAGAATAGATACCTTTTATGGTGTAGGTAAGCACTAAGAATTGGTTTTGGAAAATTCCCATTATACAGGGTGCTACAAGGTGTTTCAGTTTGTAAAGGAATTTCCATTTAGGTTGAAGGTAGAGACACCATTTTTCCAGGGTAGATAGCTTTCATAGGCATAGTGCATGTTAATTGTTAGTAAAAACCATGCGAACAAAGACCCACTATGTCAGAAGATAAGTAAGCATGGAACAAAAAAATAAGGTCTACTGATAAATAAATACCTTGATACTTATATTGGTAATCCGTGACTTGACGTGAAAAATAAACGCACAACTATCTTGATCACGCGAACGAAGTCACGGGCAAAAGCTAGTAATCTATAAAACTTTGACGTGTTCGTGAAGTGCACCGCGGAGATGATTACATACTCTAGCGAAACGCGTTCTCATCGCACGACAGCCCGTGGGCTCTTTAGGTGCAGGATGTCTGCAGCTCCTACAAATACTATTACTTCTTAGTTGCGAGTTTAGAAGTTAGGGTTTTTTGAAACGTAGCCTACCGTAACGTTTGCCTTTTCTTAAAACGGATTTAGTTTGCGAAAGAAACGATCATACTGCCGAAAATAAGCGTAGGATTGAGATAATCTGATAAAAAAATGGAAAATGAAGTATTTAGAAAAAATCGACCCGTCTCACAACCAGCTCCGATGGGACTCGAACCCACGACCTTTCGCTATCCGGGCGACTGCTCTAACCACTGAGCTACGGAGTCGTTTACGGAATTTTTTCTAAATACTTCATTTTCCAATTTTTTTACCATAAAAATTGCATTGTGAATGCAAAAATTTAAATAATCTGATAAAGGTAAAATATAGTTCTATTTTTTTTAAAATTAGCTATGCCAATAAAATAATAATTGAGACCCATTCACCCAAACTTATACGAAACATGGTCAAGATTAAAATAATTTAAGATAACCTACCTAGGGTCAGTAGAAAAAGAAACGCTCAAGCAAAAATAAGTGAAATAATCAAACGATCATAATCAAATCATTTTATAGCTACAACATTATAAAAATAAAGAAATTCACAGTGTGGCTTCAGCCTAGATCCACACATTTAAAGGCATTTCAGTCTCTGTACAAAAATTTTTACTTCACAGTTCATACAAAGCAGGTAGCTTAATTCAATAAATAATAATACACAAAAAGAAAAATAAAAGAATTTGTAATTTGTATTTCTTATAAAATATATTTATTGTGACTAAATCTGAGTATAAGATTCAGTCAAAAATTTCAAGTAGGGCAGAAGCCCCGGTTTTGGCCACTATACTGGTTTTGGCCACTTTTAGCTCTAAAAGTTTTCTAAACAACTTTTTGCCATTTTTGCTAAAGGCAATTAAAATAAGGTATTTTAAGGTAATAATAACAACCGTTAGAATTCCATAAGTCATACGATTATTGTTCAATAAATCCCATTTTCTGTTCTAAGAAATGTTTTGTATGAAAATTTTAAGAAATTTGTTTTGGTTGAAATACTTATTAAATCTGTGTATTTTACAATTAAATTGTTGTTTTGCAATTGATTGGTTTCTAGCGCATTAGAATATAGTGATTTAGCCTGGGTTTGGTTTTGATTTTTCGCTATACTTACAAAAGTTTAACTATCAGTAAGTGGCCAAAACCGGTACATTTGGCACTTCTCACACATTTTGTGTTATATACAAAAAACTATTTTATTTTTTTAAATTTGAAAAATGTACCTTTAAAAGTAGATAAATTATCTATAATTTAAGATATAATTTGTCTCTTAAACACCTAAGACCATTTAGTACTTAATGCTTAAATCCTTAAAGTGGCCACAAAGGGTACCTCTGCCCTACTTTAAAAAACAGGATAGAAACAGGAAAATTAAACAGAAAAATAATATGAATAAGTTTAGGTAAAAAAATTATTTTTATGACAAGCTTTTTTGCTGACTTTAATATTGTATTGTCTTCTATACCAAACCTGTATATAAAATTTCAGCTCCATCGGACACTGGGAAGTGGGTGAAATTAAGCTTGCAAGATTTGTCCCCCACTAACTAACGAACTAACTAACATGGCAAGTTAATAAAAAGCTTGTAAAAAGAGGCAAATGTGTATATTTTTTTAGATAAAGAAACTTGATAAAATTGTAGTGTAGTCTGACCTCTAATAGTCCTCTTTTTATGACGTTCACGACTGCACTGTGTTAAATAAATAGGTTTAAAAAACCTTCCGGTCGAGTTGCCTGATTTATTTTCTAGTAATAGTAGAAAGTACTAGTTTTGAACTATATAGGTAACCATTTAACACTATTTAATGTCATTTGTAAAGAATCAATAATAGCGCGGATATTATTGCACTTTCTTTAAATTACGTTTTCATTTTTTTATATATTAATATACGATTTTCAGGCACTAGAATTGGGCAGGCATCGGAATGCTTCGTGTACTGGAAAGATCCCATGACCAACGACACCTGGGGCCTTAACTTCACCTCGCCCATAGACGCCAAACAATTCAGGGAGTGCTGCGTAAGTATTAAAGAGCCTTACATATTTCTCCACAAAAACTATCTGAACCAACACAAGTCGTAAATTATATCAATGGCCTTTCAGGGTTTTCTATTTAAATTAAATGTTATCTGTTGATTCCACACAAAGTCCCGTGAGTGGGCACATCGTTAAATAATATAATTGCTTTAGATATTTTATAAATCCACATTCACACCTACGATCTTGGCATTCTGTGGGCGTGATGAGTTGAAGTGCTGAAATACTCTTGATATTTGATAATTTGTTTTCAATTCGATGGAAGAAAACAATAATATTGCCTTTGAAATGAAATATAATGCTCTTTCTTAAATAAAAGTGTAATATGTCTCTCCCCAATTAATGAAATTCGTGTTATTAGCAAAAGAAGCTCGGATATATGGTATCTATTTATGGTTTTAGTCGCCATCATTTAAATTCTCCCGTAAGGCATCTTCAAGCTACAGCCTGAAACTGGAACCGCCCGGCAACAAGCAGAAATTCAAGGCCAAGAGGAAACCTCTGTCTACACCCGCCAGCCCCAATCGCTCAAGGTAACTAGTGGTTATCATCGTCATGATAAAATTGATATTAATATTTTGCTAGTTTAACCATGGGATTTTAATACCGATTTCTCTTATAGTTTAACTTATGGGCGCGAACCGCAATGTACTTGCATGACTCAAGAACAATATGCCCGACTGAGAGCCCAAGATCCGCGATATCGTAAGTTATCATAGTGTTTTTTGTAGTATTCTTATGTAGGTATATCGAATGACAGATATTATTTAAATAATCTGGACAACAACTCCAACAAGCCCTTTGGCTGGGTGGGTTCAGGAGGTGGTCCAAAGGCAATAGGAGTCCCACACAGATATTGTTAGCACACCATTTGCGGACAGGATATGCGAAAAGTATTCACCTCACTCAAATAGAAAAGGCTAGATATACCCTGTACGCAATCTATATCACGCTGCTCACACACTTGTCTAGCGAAGTGTGTTGACGCACGGTACGACGCGTATCGGTTTCATACATGTTAGAAACACACTTATGCAGAGTGGCACGACTCTCTCTCTGTCTCTGTCGTGTCCATACTAAGTGAATGAAACATACATTCTGGCGTCACGCCACACCACAGATTGGTGTGGTCTGGTTAATTAAGATTAGGAAAGTGATTACAAAATCGTCGTTGTGATTACCAGGTTCTTCCACACTTCCGCGCACTACCACTCGCGCCATAGAGACCGAAGCTGGCTCAGCTAGTGGCACCGCGGCTCGCACTGATAAAGTGGCAGCGGCCACTTCCTCTACGTCGCTGTACGACAACGTCGCCAACTCGCAGCCGGCTCACCAGGCCCCACCAAAACGTATGTTAAGGGAGAATAGTTATTAGACTTCCGCGTAGGTATTTACCTCTCGCGATATTGTGACCGAGGTTGGCTCAGCGAGCTGTTCTGCCGCTCGAATGGGCAAAGTGGCTGCAGCTACTTCCTTTACATCGCTGGACGACTTAGTCGCCAACTCACAGCCACTCCCCAGGCCCCACCAAAACGTAAGCTAAGGTAGGATATTTCTTACACTTCCGCGTAGGTACTGCCACTCGCGCTATCGAGACCAAAGCTGGCTTAGCTAGCGGTCGATTCGCTCAAACTGACAAAGTGCCTGAAGCTACTTCTTCTAAATCGCTATATGACAACGTTGCCAATCCACTGCCAGCTCACCAAGCCATACCGACCAACCGTAAGTTATGGGACAAAAATTTTGCCACTCTTCCGCGCTCTATCAAGACCGAGGCTGAAACAGCTAGCTGCACCGCCGCTCCCACTGACAAAGTAGTTACGGCTACTTTCTCTATATCGCTGTACGACAATGTCACCAACTCGCTGCTAGCTCACCAAGCCCCACACAAAAGTGAGTTGGAAGGATCTCTTTTATTTCTTACATCCCACTGGACATCTTGCATTAAAGATCATCCAAATTTAATAAGAATTGCTTAATTTATGCAGCATTTTTACATGACAACTTTATATTGCAGCGGCAACCCGTCAGACTGAGAGCCAGCCACCAGCTAGGCCAGCAAAGTCCCAAGAGACTTCCACCATGACCACTAACACCTCCACAGCGCCCAAGACAGTGACCGCTTCAGTGGGCACGCACAGCTCTACAGTAAGTATAATTAGTAGTATACATTATTAAATGTGAGAGGACAAATACGAGATAAAATGAGTGAAGTACATATATCAAAAGATGAATAAATATGTAGAATACTATTTTTGCCCGCGGCTTCGCCCGCGTGTAACCCATATCTTCGTTTCCTCCCCTTAGAGATTGAATTTTACAAAATCCGTTCTTAGGGGAGGCCTAGGTCATATTAATACCTATCAGCGTGGCAAATTTCAGCTGGATCCGTCTAGTAGTTTGATATGTGCGTTGAGAGATCAGTCAGTCACCTTTCGTTTTTATATACATAGACAGATAATATTATAAGGAGGAAAGATTTGATTGTTTGTTTGCATCGAATAGGCTCCGAAACGACTGTACCGATTTAGAAAATTCTTGGACCATCAGAAAGCTACATTCTTCCCGAATGCCATAGGCTATATGTTATCCCGATATTCCCACGGGAACGAGTTCCACGCGAGTAAAACCTTGAGGATCCGCTTGTTATATATGCAGATGATGGATAGCAGTGAAACCAAGATATACGTGTTAGAAGCCTAGAAAATGAAAGTGTGATCTCTGTCTTCCTTACGAGAGAAATGCGTGTTTTTATAAACGACCACATTATAAGATTAAAGCCAACATTTTGTTAGTGGTTATAATGATAATCTATACCGATACCTGAGATATTAGCCACACAAGCATTTGGTACGAAGTTCTGCAAAAAGTAATAAATTTTGCGTCCTTTCATTATGTACTTAACGGTGCCACACGCATTTAAACACTTTGAAAAAGATTGTAATCAAACAATAAATTACAGACCACTGAAGAGACCCAAGTGGCTGCCGGTACCACCACCACACAGCATGGGCAAGACCTCAAGTCCGAAGGTGTGCAGGCGGGAGGCACGCTCACTACCTCCAAGTCTTCGGCCACCTCCACTCGCTCTGGAAAGGAACACCTGCAACACATGGCGAAGAGCGTCGACTACGGCGACGGGAACGAATCGGTGAGTCTTGGTTAGACTTGTTTGAAGGCGAGCAAACGGACAGGATACTCATCTACTACTATATCCACCTCTACGTGATCAGGGAATGAATATCTTCAATTCATGCCGAAGAGTGTTGATTCTGGTGAAGGCATTATACGATGAGTACTGTTAAGTTATGGTACAAGCAATAAATTAGCATAAATTGATCAATTCTCAATTTGATTTTTGTAGCTCTTATTTTTATTAGATCCTACTCCTACTAATATTATAAATGTGAAAGTTTAGATGTTTGGATGTTTAGATGTTTGGATGTTTCTTACTCAATCACACCAAAACGGCTGAATGGATTGGGCTGAAATTTGGGCCACAGATACTTTATAGCCTGGAGAGGAACATAGGCTACTTTTTATCCCGGAAAAATATCACATTCCCGCGGGATAACGTCGTGAAGTCCACGTGGGTGAAGCCGCGGGCGGAAAGCTAGTGTTTAATATTCTTCCTTAATCTTATTTCAGAGCCGTGAATCAGACAGGCATTCGGTTCATCACCATAACGTTATCAATAACAATACTTCAGGATCCCGACGCACAAAGTCTAAAAGCACGGAGGACATGAATATGGGTAAATATAACTCGTAGCCACCGTATATATGTCGCAGGGATATGACGAAATCAGAGATTTCACGAAATCCCTAGGGATACCATGAAATCACGGAAGATGTGGAATATTCATATTTACGACGTCTTCTTCCTAAACAAGTTCAGTGATATGTCGTTTCACTAAACTAAATCTAGTGAAATGTCAGAAAAGTGGGTTTCAGAGGTGAGAGTTTGCCTCGGAAGTCCTGTAGAACACGTGATAGGTTAGAAATTTCGTGGTTATTTTTTTTGTGAAAACAATCCATAAGTTGTTAAACGAAAAAAAATAACCACGAAATTTAAGGCGATCGCGAAGCGCAGCGAAGCGATTGAATTTCTAACCTATCACGTGTTCTACAGGACTTCCTATACAAACTCGCTCATACCTGTCACCTGCAGCCATGAGTTTACTTACTTACTTCAGTCATTCTTCATTTCACTAGATTTAGTTTAGTGAAATGACATATCACTGAACTTGTTTAGGAAGAAGACGTCGTAAATAAGAATATTCCACATTTTCCGTGATTTCGTGGTATCCCTAGAGATTTCGTGAAATCTCTGATTTCCTCATTTTCTTGCGACATATATATAATATGCTATTGTTGTAGCTTCCATGGCGTGAATTTATGATATGAAACCATAAGTAGGTAAATAAGTCAGTACTTAAATCATGATCATGAACATTCACTTGCCAAATGATAAAAAGACTCAGTATGAGTATTAAATGTATCGCATATCTAAACTGTACCTACCTATTTCGACGTCTCTATTGTGTTATTTTATAACCCATAGGTAGTATCCATTTCTCGCTAAACAGAATGCAATATTATTATATAAATACTATTTTGATTCTTCGTTCTTCACGAATGCACGATGGACTTTTCTTCTGGTTTACATTGAAAATGGCTAACACGACGATTACTCTTTATTCTAGACTCCAGCACGCTCAAGCGGATGCTGAAGCCGATGGCCTCAACCGAGAGCCCAGTGACGTCACCAGAGATGGGTCGTCGTCGATACGGCGGCGGGGGGCAATGCCCGCCTTCTTGTGGAGCCCACGGACATCGGCATACTGGCCACACGCACCACGGGCATTACGCACACGTCGTCAACAACAATAGCCGGCAGAGCTCTCAACGGTATGTAATAGTTTCACATTATAAAACCCAAATGTTATCTCAATCCTGAGACCAGGGACATCATCAGGGATGGGTTTTCGAGGGTATGGCGGACGCGGGAGGCAGTGCCCGCTTTCATGTTCTTCTTACTTTCTGGCGCCCATGGACATCGGCATATGGATCATACGCACCACGGGCATTATGCAAATGTAGTCAACAACAATAGCCGGCAGAGCTCTCAATGGTATGTTTATTTATTTTTAGACTAGCGGCCGCCCGCGGTTTCACCCGCGTGGTTCCCGTTCCCGTCGGAATATCGGGATAAAAAGTACTTATAAACCTTCCTCTTGAATCACTCTATCTATTAAAAAAAAACGCATCAAAATCCGTTGCGTAGTTTCAAAGATTTAAGCATACAAAGGGACATAGGGAAAGAGAAAGCGACTTTGTTTTATACTATGTAGTGATACATGTCATGGAACTACCTTAGACGTAAAGCTTGGATGTACCTTAGGTGTAAACTACCCAACCCAATGAGTCACACCAACACATCAAAATATGACTATAAAAATTACTGCATTTAATGCACGTACTCGTGCAAGTACTAACAGTGTTTGTTTCATCGAAATCTGTCCAGGATTTCCAAAGTTACAGCGTTGTAAAGTTTCACCAGCTTTTGTAAATTGGCTTTCCTTGTGCGCTATTGCGATGACGTCATGTCGCAGTGACATCTCTGATTGCGGCTGCTGCGGGTGATTTCCGTCCAACTGTACCTACATAGAGTCCGTCCGTGCGCAATCTTCGCGCAACTGGTGCGTTTTTGGCGCTAGTTACAGTACATTTTCTTCGTTCTAAGGTTATGGTAAATGATTAGTATTCGAATTCGACCGCGCGCAGCCGCACTCTTAAACTGTCACCAACTGTCCATTTGACGGCTTCTTGTTATTGTTGATCGAAGTTTGACGGTTGCTATTTATATTGACAGAATATCGCCCGCCATTAAGAAAGTTGATTTAATTTATTAATCACGAAAATACAACTTATATATTTGAAGGTGTTTTTTCACATGGGCTCAATACAAAATTGATCATTGATCGACTATAAGAAAAATAAATAAATTTATTACGAAACCGTGAGAGCGCAACTCATAGTCAAAGGACAAATACGGAAGCGCCAACTCTCAATCGCGATGTGACGTCACACGTTAATTCAATTGGCTCACCCGAATTTTTCACGAATGCCGTACTTTAACATTCAATATCTCAGTCATTTTTGAAGATAGGAAAAAAATAAAAACATATTCTTTTTTCTCGAGTAACATATTTTTTAGATATGCTGATAACAAAAATCATTGGTGTGACTCATTACATAGCTAGACCGTGACTTCGCCTGAAATAGGGTGAGTGGAAGGCAGTGGCCGGTGGCTGTCCGGTGGCGCCCAAAATTACCGGCATACAGGTTATACGTACCTCGAGCATTATGCGTATCTAGTACCAATAGTTTGGCAGAGCTCTTAACTGTATGATGTTATTATCTAGTGACACCGGCATCTGCCGTATCTAGCATCACGGACACTACTTGCACGTTGTCAATAACAACAGCCGGCTAGGCTTGTTTCTTCTTTTCTTTCTTGAATGGCGAATGAGATTTAAAGTGAAGGTTTCAAATTATACTCGGATGTTTAACAAATCTCTATGAGGATACTGATTAATTAGTACTTAGTTCACTTGATCCATTTTCTTGGTTTTATGAATTATAAAATGTCATTATCGATATACATTTTGGAGGTTATCATTACCTATCCTGTATTTTTTCTCATTAGGCAAAGTTTATCAAATCAAGCGTTGTTAGTAAGAGCTATATTCCACATATTTGCAATAAACTTATAAGGGATGGAAGCATTTTACTAAACAAACATACAAAATAACGAAACGAAACACAAAACTTATCTGTATTTACTTTTCTATTTTAGGCGAGGTGTTGGTGTCGGCGCCGCTCCTAGTGGCTACCCCGGCCGCGGGCTGTATCTGGAGCTGGGCGGAGGAGAGCGAGACATGTCGCCTCCATCCGACAATGTCATGTTCGACAATCAGTGCTACGCCACCACACCTTCGTCCTCCAATGGCAACTCCGATCAGGACACGTGCCAGCGGAGAGACCCGAGGCAGCATCATCATGGGGTCAGTATGATACGAATGTATGTTACTAAGCTTCTACATAGACGAAAAGGCATAATGTCTAGCCTTCATCGCATCTGATGTAAAGTGGTGATAAGGCTGAAGATAGAAGTGCACTACTCTCGAAATCCTCAATTTCTGAGGAACTGGCTATCTTATCTCTAACTGCCGGAACACAACAATGCTGGAAACATCGTTGTTATTGCGTCAGAATTAGATAAAATGGTGGTAACAAGCTTTTGAATCATAATAGGTATCGTTTTTCTCGAGACTTTTTAACTTTGCTTCATGATATTTTTTGGCTTGTTTCTGAACAACTATATTAGGCCCGAAATACAACTTATTTTGTTTAGTTTCCCTCTGGTGTATCATCGCTTTTGATATCGAAATGTTTTCCTTATCGGTAAAATTATTGCATAATAATATTTTAGTATTAGAAGTTTTCACGTAAATCTACACTGATATTATAAAAGAGGAAAGTTTTTTTTCTAATGGATAAATAAAGGACTGAATTGGACTGATTTCAAAAACTCTATCACCAATATAAAGCTTCATTGTTAGCAAGTAACATTTCTATCCCGATACTTTTTATTTTAATTGACATCAATTTAAAATGTGTTTTCTTTCACAGAAGCCTTGCCTCTCTCGACAAGCCTCCCAGTCAAGTGCCACACCAGCCCCAGGCTCTCCCACCTCAAGACTGCTCCTAGAATATGAGATGCATCTGAGGAATACACTCGCGAAAGGAATGGACGCTGAGAGCTACAGTCTGCATACCTTCGAAGCTTTACTTAGTCAGAGCATGGAAGACTTAGGTAAATAGATCAATATTTGTGTCTGTAACCGTATGTATAGCGTGTGTGTTGGGAACCTCACACTCGAAATTGTTGACCACTATGTTTCCCTAGGACAGACGGTCCAGTTAGGTAAGTTCAACTTCGAGAAAGAGATCTCTCGTCGAATCTAGCTCGGATGAGCAGCGCTCAGGAAGATCTCCATAGCCTTTGTCTTAGCCCAGATAGGGTCTGGCATGGCAGCTTTGTTAGCAAGCTTCCCTCATACGGTATCGCTGATAGCCTTTGCACTTGGATTGCCGACTCCCTCGGGAATCGTTTGATTCAAGTTCTGGTGGACGGTCAATCATCCGATTTAAAAGACATTAATGCAGGTGTTAAACATCCTGCTGGTGAACAATACCATCGGGTATGCAGATGACACCACCATAACTAGCAGATATATACCAACTGTAAAAGTACCAACGTTGAAATCCAGTCTTGTCGAGAGTCCCTTGCTGAGCAAAAGAATCTGGCACTTCAGGCAGTCTCCGATTGGGCCAATCTTGTTAGTTTCAATGCTGCTAAAATGCAGGCTTGTTTATTTACCGCAAAACGTAGTCCTTTTCAACTGACTCCGACTTTCCAGGGTGTATCCTTGCCGATAACTGAAAATCTGCAACTTCTTGGCCTGAACTTTTTATCCAACCTGAATTTTGGCGAGAACATCGATTTCATTGCAAAGTGTTCTGCTAAGAAACTTAGCGTACTCTCTAGAGTTAAGCCGGACCAACTGCTTTTATTATACAAAGCGCAGACAGGCCTGTCTCACTTCCATACAAGCGGCGCAAAATCCCCGAGATATTTACCTACTATTCTGGAAAACAACATAAGTCCAACCTTTTGCATTGCGTATAGCGTTCATAGTACAATAACTGTCTGCCGTCTGCGAGTGCCAGCCTATTGAGACTAGTCCGGTGACCGGACGCTTGCGTTTATCATACCTAAACTCGGGAGTGAAATTTCTGTACCGTAAGGTACTAATATACAGGACGTCCCATAATTATGCCACATGGAGGGAAAGTACCTTAAATACTGAAGATATAAAAATTTACTGAAAGGAAATTTCATTTTTATTTTAAAAAGAAAACGAACTGCATTCAACGAATTTCAAATAATCGCATGTCTGAACTGGAAATCGAACCCGCTGAAGGCGATAACTTTCATTTTTTTAATTTTATTATACCGATCGAAAGGCTCAATTATAAGCATTTATTTATTCTGAGTAATCATATCATATCATATTAAATAAAAGAGAGACTACGAAATTTGTCATTTAATGTTGAATAACAAGTTTGTGCAGCGTTATTGATAGTAGGTATTGTCTGTGACTGTCGTGCTCAGAACAACTGACTTTAACATTTCAATGTATTACCACTAATGAGTGAAGATTGGAGCAATATTATACCTTATTTCCCTATCATAAGTGTATGATAAAGTTATACATAATGTGATAAGTAACACCACCTCGATTGATTTAAATCTACATAATTTGTTGCAGTCTATTCCACCATGTGGCATAGTCGTAGGACGCTCTCAGGGCGTCCCAAGACTATGTATGCCACTAGACCGCACCAAATACTGTAGATTGAAAATTTTATGGAAATAAAACTTTATTTTTATTTAAATAACAATACGAACTGCATTCAAAGATTTTTAAATAATCCAAACCTGTCCTAACCGAGAATCGAACTCGCACCAAATTATTCAAAACTTTTGAATCAGTCTAGGTGATGTTACTTATCATAATATGTATAATTTTATCACACACTTATGATAGGGAAATTAGGTATAATATTGCTCCAATCTTTACACATTTCATTAGTAATACATTGAAATGTTAAAGTCAGTTGTTTTGAGCACGACGACAGTCAGAGAAAAGGCTATCCCGCTGCACAAACTTGATAATCATTAAATGTTAAATTTCGTAGTCTTACTTTTATTTAAGATGCTATGTTATTTAGAATAAATAAATGCTTATAATTGAGCCTTTCGATCGGTATAATAAAATTTAAAAAATAAAAAAAATCACATTCAGCGGGTTCGATTCCCAGTTCAGACATGCATTTGAATGCAGTTCGTTTTCTTTTTAAAATAAAAATGAAGTTTCCTTTCAGTAAATTTATATATCTTCAGTATTTAAGGTACTTTCCCTCCATGTGGCATAGTTTTGGTACGCCCTGTATATTCTGTGGCGCAGATTCGTCCGTGCATGGAGGAACCATCCCATAGGTACTGTTGTCACCTATGGGATGGTTCTGCTAAGTATCAGCTAGAACTTCTAGTTGCGTGTTTACCGGTTTTTTAAAGAATACACTTTGGGGAGTGTGCGAGAGAACTGCACGACCTTGTTCCCCCAGCCCCTTTCCACCATCGGGGAACCAAACGCAGGCTAGCTTATCACCCTTACGTTGTTAACACTCCATCTGTCCGCACTAAACGCTTCGCAGATTCGTTTCCTAGGCCAACGGCTAAGGAATGGAATGCGTTGCCTGCCTATGTGTTCCCCGATCACTACAACCTTGGTCTCTAGAAAAAATCGACCCGTCTCACAACTAGCCCCATCGGATTTTTTCTAAATACTTCATTTTCCATTTTTCAATAAGTGAGTAATAAAAATTGCATTGTGAATGCAAAAAAGTAAAAATTTAAATAACCTTGGTCTCTTCAAAGCCAGAGTGAACAGGCATCTCCTGTGCAAGCATGCAACATCTTAGACCACATCCTGTTAGTAAACAAGATGATGATAAAGAAGATGGTGGTCAAATGCCTGCCCAGATTTATATGTATAAAAAAAAGATCCGACTTATACCTATTCACGTCCGAAATACCTCATTGTCTCAAGACGAAATTCTTTGACCAGTGCGTGTTGCCAGTAATGACCTATGGAAGAGTCGTGAGACGTGGTGGTTTACTATGGGTCGCATAAGGAGGTCACCCAGCGAGCAATGGAGAGAGCGATGCTTGGTATTTCCTTGGTTAAGATGTTGTTTTTTTTTATTCATGATGTTTCTTTATTTCTTTAGAATACAACGACAACATGCCGCCTTCAAATCAACGAAGTCCCTACCCATCACGACGGCGTAAGTATAAAAATCACACAAAACTTAGGGCTCATTCACACACGATTCGTCATTGACAATTCGTCAAACACATAAAGCTCTTATTATATGTATTCTAAAGATTTTTTCGTCAACTCTCATGATTCGTGATGCATGAATAATGAATGAATAATGAATTTAAATTGCATTACCGTTAAAACGAATCGTGAAAAACTTAAACCTCCTTCTAAAGTAGTCGGATGTGAGACGATTGGTCAAACGTCTTCGTGTGAATGAGCACTACCTTTTTTCAGTAGTTTAGAGTATATTTTATGTTTTTGCGGCCACTATATTTACAATTAAATGATTTTTATGAGTCATTAAATTTGTTCATTTCACTCGGGTATTAGTTATGTTGAATTTACCTGATATATTTTTTAAATAGCTGAATCACACGAGGCAAGTTATTGCATACAATTTGTTGTACATTGCAATGTTTGTTTGAACATTGCTATGTTATGAAAACCTTAAAACTCACATAACAATGTACGTACAACAAATTGTATGCAATAGCTTGCCTCGTGTAATTCAGCCTATAGGGTGACGAAAACAAACTGGAATATCCTTCAAAATTCTTTAAACCAATTACGTTATTTTCAAACCTACAAGAATGAATGTGACTCATTCTTATAGCTTTGAAAATAACGTGTGTAAAGTTAAGTTGTAAAGTAATATTTAATCTTCTGAAAAGGAAAATAATAATAGTAGGTACCTAGTTTATGTGACTTTTAATACCGAGTTATGTGCAGTCTTATACACTACCTACTTTATCTACAATCGTGTACATTGATTAGATACCTATTACAAAAATAAAGCAAAAAAATACTAATAAAATGTAGAATACATAGTGCCAAACCATACTCATAGGATAGTCCATATTCTAATTTAAAAAAGTTTCTTGTAGTTGCCGGATAAAGGTCTCTGCATACGCGACGTGTTTTTATACGACGTGACGGGGACAGGAAGTTTTAGAAATATCGTTTTATACAAAAATGTACTTGAAGAACATATTATGTCACGTGTCACGGACGTGAAGATAACGTGGCATTCATGGGGCATTTCAATGCAACGATGTCAAAAAATAATCACGTCTCTTCCGTGATGAGAAAAAAACACGTCGCGTCTTTAGGCGTGTAGAGACCATAAAGAAGGGCTTGGAAGTCAGGTCCGGTAAATCCTACGGTTGCCATGGAGATTGCAAAATTAAGAAAAATGAGTGTGCTTTCTTTAAAGTTGACAATGGTTTAAACGTAAAGTGTGTCTTTAAGTTAAGTTCTCGTAATTCGAATATTCATGAGTGTAGATAAAGTAATTAATTATCTTACAACTTACAATAGTCTTGTCATTCAAACTTACCCAATCAACACGTAAATTCATAACAAAAACGTTAATAAGAGAATTCCTGAAAAATTCATATTTTCTCCGGTGGGTGGCGCTTTTGGACTTCCCAGGACCTACCAAGGCCCGTTTCACGTTTTCCTTTACTAGCGCCACCTATGGATAAACAGTCGATCTACATTGCAATGGAAAAGCAGCTGTTTGTTACGTAATATCATCTGCACACGTTCCGATCCGACCGCCAATTTGGTCTGCTTGACTTAATCTGGACGTGTGTAGCGTAGTCGTCCGACCATAATTATTATTTTTCGTGTTCGACGCGGTCTGGCCGGATTTGGTTCGCACGGACTTCACTTCCTACCAAATCGGAACGTGTGTAGGCTACCGACCGGACCAACTAGGCAGTGTTGACAATTTTGGAGGTTTTCCCCTAGTATTGGGGAGAAAATATTTAAATGCGGAAATATTTAAAGCAGATAGAATAACGTTTAAGGGTCAGGCCGTAGATTTTGCCACAAATAGCGCAATGGTGACGCAAAATTTTCTACGAGTCGGTCGCACAAAGTGGCGCAAAATGGTAGCGCAAAATTATTAAGGAGCACGTACATTAATGTGATTTTATTTAACAAACATGTACTAACAAGAGGTATTGCATCAAACTAGAAAAAGAAACACGATGTTGGTATGTAAGTATGTTTAATTAATAATTAACAATAATGTACCTATGAGTAATTCTTTTTTATATATTGCGCACAATGAAAAGTTAAACAGGATGACAAAAACTAGTAAGTATGTATGATTTGTTCAATTAACAAAAAAAATACATTTAATTTGTTAGATGGAGGTATTTGGTATTATTCATTATTAATTATATGTATAAATATAATACAACTTTAAATTTATTTCAACTCTTTTCAATGTTTGAGAGTCCATTACTTTGACTCTAGCAACAACCTGCTTGAAGTATCACTATTAAAAGGACTTGCGAACCATTTAGATGCCAAAAATAATAAAAAAATTGATCTGTCAATAAAGAAAAAAGTGAGATGGGTTTAAAAGTTAGTATGAAAGTGACGAAATTCCAAAACTTATAAAATAGGTACAAAATAAAAAAACTTTGGACCTAGGTAAATTCTTTGGGGCTGGTTAGGTAGCAGACCACCGCACCTACCCCTATTTTCGCATGTTTAACGTTCTGCCGAACACCCTGTACTTATAGAATATTAATAAAAGCCAACAAATCAATTAATAGTAATGCTAGTCATGTTTTTTAGCGGAATTACAGCTAAAAGTAATTTCAAAATAATAAAAACACTTGAAAACCTTGTGTGCATGCACTATTATTCAATAGCGTAAAATAAGTGGCGCAATTTCTACGCAACCGGTATTGCAAAGTGGCATAAAGGCGGTTTTGCGGAACCGAGGCGCAAATGAAATCGATTATAACTCTTAAAATATATTATTTTACAAGGCTAATTTAACATATACAGATCACACACATCTAATTACACCATGCGCAAAAACAATTATAAGTTTTAATCAAAAACTTACCTTGAAATCTCAAAAAATGCACTCTGCAAAGTAGGCGACACTTTTCACTTTGATCGGAGTTGACACCGAAATGTCAAAAAATATGGTCGTCAACGCTGCATTGACCATAGAATACGATTCTTTGGTGATGCCAGCACTCAAACAAAATCTCAATAAATGTTTTAAAACCATAATATGGGTGAAAATGGTTGCGCAATATAAGTAGCGCAAAGAAATGGTTTTTCAAAAAAAAAAACTTATTGGCGAAAATTTATCTTTTTTCTTAGGAAATACGCAACAATATTAAAGGAATGGCAACCTTATTATTATTTTATAACGTCAAATCAAACAGCTCATCAATAAGTTAAAAAATGATAATTTTATCGATGTTTAAGCTGGACACCTACCAATGCGGATTCGCGGTTTTTGTAAAAAATCCGTCACTTTTGGGAGGGAAATGTCAAATAGTTTTCCAAATCTATAAACTTATCCAAATATCTATATCTGCCTTGGTTTGCTATTTCTTAGGAAACACGATGATAAGATTGAGAAATTTCTAAGAGTACTATATTTAAAATTATATGAGGCGGAGTCTTTTGTACCCTCGAATGTGGCAAAATCTACGGCCTGACCCTTAAGGGATTTTCAAAGGATTCAATTAAATGCTCGTGCATGACTTTTACATAAGGCTGAACGAACGAAAGGTTTAAATATGGCCATTTATGCAAAAATTCTTTTAACTTTTAGTTTTTTTTCGTTTATTTTATTTAATAACTCGCATTTTGTTCTTAACTAAATATATAATATAACAAAGGCATAACACCTCATCAATAAGTGCTGTAAATATTTAGCAAGTTTTAATATTCTAATGATAATAACAAAAAATTTTAAAATAATGAAATTGAATTCTTTATCATAATAAAACAATAAAACTTACTGACTTACTCAAAAAACAATAAAAACCGTTTTTTTTTCTTTTAAATCTATCTATTGCAGGCAAATCAATGTTTTCAGTATTTATAAATAATATTAATATTGGGAGATTAGTAGTGGCTGGCAACACTACAACAACAGCTAGGTGCAGCCAGACCAAATCGGAACGTGTGTAGCGCCGACCAGATTTGGTGCGGCAGATTTGGTTTGAAAGTGTGTAGGCTAGGCGCGGATCAGCCCCTTGATTCACAAATCGTCGGAAACGCTCCCGCCGACAGCGGAATATATGCACTGTCTCAGTCACTCTCTATAGAATAGACAAAGACAAAGCACAGAATTCGAATCCGATTCCGTTTCCGACGGTTTGTGAATCGGGGGGCAGATCTGCAGTGAAGTTCGTCTGCACCAAATCGACGGTCGGATCGGAACGAGTGGAGTGGATATTAGGCCATTCCTTAGCATTATCGCTTATTTAGAGTGCTCGTCAGATAAGTCTGCGCGCGGTAAAAATCGAATACTAATCTTTTCTATAACATTAGAACAAAAAATGCACTGTAACTAGCGCCAAAAACGCGCCAGCCACGCGCAGAGTTATCTGAAACACACTTTACATGAAAATTTGATTAAATATTGTGGTCACAGAACATACAAGAGAAAAACATCTTTCCGTGTTCTGTGATTGTGGTGGTTAAGTTAATAACACTGAAACTCTCATAGAAGTTTGATTGGTTTATTTGTCGGAGTCGTTTCAAGTTTAATTTGTTATCAAGTTTATCAAGTTTATATTTCAGTTATTATCGTATGTGTAACTAACAGGTTAATTCGTTTAAAATAAAGGATTTTACGTTAAAAATCTACCAATGTGATTTTTGTTTGAATTTAATATCTTTTAAATTATTTTAGAAACTTTAGAGATATGATCAGACAACATTAATCTAACTATTGCCTATAATCTCATTTAAAAAACTGCCTCAGAATAAAAAAAAATGTTCGAAGCAGTCAAATTGACAAGAAAGGGGTACTTACTTTGAAGCGTTTATAAAAAAATTATGGCTATCATTACGACATACTCTATTTTCGAAACTGACTATTAATTTTGTTAAGTATAATAATAATAAATAAATATTTTCACCCAATCACACCAATTATCTAAGCCCGTAGTTAATTTCTTAAGAAACTGTGTCTACGTGAACTTGATAATGGATAAATATACAACTTAAATACTATTTGTTTGTAAATACATACTTAATATACATAGAAAACACCCAGACCAGGACAAATAGACGTGTTCATGCACACCAATATTTGTCTTGTTCTGGAATCGAACCCGAGACCTCTGGCACAGAAGGCAGGTAGCTTACCCCTGCGCCAAATCGGTTGTCAAAAGTATATTGATAATAATTAAAAATTGGAGATCAATGAACATTGTGAGAAAAAAAACTGCAATTTCATAGGTTCATGTTATTAAAGTTAGGGTTTCTTATTATTCTTAATTCGAATTAAAATGAAAGAACTATAGTAGATTGTACAAAAAATAAAGACTTCGCCATATTGGCGGGAAGACTTTCTTTTTTTTTATACGTAGCAGTGGCAGCACAGTGACTTTGGCATAGATCGTAGTCCATAATGCTCTTGAAATACTTATTTCTTACAAAACTCATAATTTTGTCTAGTTTTATTAATTTATTAAGTAATTTAACATGGATTGTGTACAAAATTAAAGAAACAATGAAATTACAAGTTTATTTAACGAAGTTTAATTGCGTGCGTGACTGTTTACCTGACGACCTTTGTCTTATACTCTGAGACTTAGACGAAGATTTTACTTTATGCACTAAAACATAAAAAGCGATTTTATGCAGCCTATACCCAACATAAACACGAACTTTACGAGCATGAGAAGTGAAAAGGATATTATTGTAGTCTACACTTGCTTATCGCCTGTAAAGATCGGTAGAGACATAGTAAATAGTAGATTGCACAACAAGTGCATAAAACGTACCATTTTACCCGAGACGTATATATCCATCCGAGCCTTAGGTGAGGGTGGATAGTCAATTCGAGGGTAAAATGGGTTTTATCTACGAGTTATACACTCTGCTTTTCACTTCGAGTGTGCGGAAAATAAATAACAATAGTGCAAAAAATAAAAAATAAAAACTTCGTCATATTGGCGGGAAGGCTTTCTTTTTTTTATACGTAGCAGTGGCAGCACAGTGACTTTAGCATAGATCGTAGTCCGTAATGCTCTTGAAATACTTATTTCATGTCATGTCAGTAGATTGTACAACAAGTGCATAAAACATACCATCGGCTCGGTTGGATAGTCAATTCGAGGGTAAAATGGGTTTTATGTACGAGTTATACACTCTGCTTTTCACTTCGAGTGTGAGGAAAATAAATTACAATATTACAAAAAAGAAATAATAAAGACTTGGCTGGAAAACTTTCTTTTTCTTTTTTTATACGTGGAAGTGGCAGCACGGTTACTTAGCATAGATCGTAGTCTATAATGCTCTTGTAATACTTATTTCTTACAAAACTAGTTAATTTTGCCTAGTTTTATCTATTTAGTAATTTAACATGGATTATGTACAAAATTTAAGAAACAGAATGAAACAACAAGTTTATTTAACGAAATTTAATTGCGTGTGTGACTGTTTACCTGACGACCTTTGTCTTAGAGTATGTGACATAGACGAAGATTTTACTTTATGCACTAGAGCATAAAAAGCGATTTTATGCAGCCTATACCCAACATAAACACGAACTTTACGAGCATGAGAAGTGAAAAAACCATTGTTTCATTGTCGCTAGGTCCAGCGTCGCAATGCTCCGGGGGAGGAAGTCGGTCGTCTACCCTACCTCTGCCCCACAGGCTAGGGGTTGAACGCCAACACAGCTCTCGGTCTGACCGGGATGGATATTATAGGTATGTATGATAAGCAACATAGGGGGAAACAACCTATTGTTGGAACTGGTCCTATTATTGGCTCCCAAAAACAAGGAAAAAAAGATTAAGTAATCAAGTTCGGTATGAATTTAAATATGAAATAATATTGTGAAAAATTGGCACATATCTTTGTCATTCGAGCTTAAATATAGGGTGCCAAAAATAAGAGGGGTGCCGACAATTTGGCAGCTTACCTTAGCGCATTAAAATAATCGTCGCAATGCTCTGGAGAGGGCAGTTACTCGTCCACCATACCTTTGCCTCATAGGCTAAGTGTCAAGCGCGAACATAGCTCTCGGTCTGACCTCGATGAATATTATGGGCATGCATGATAATCAAAATGGAAAAAAACGTCGTGATGCTCTGTAAGGGGCAGTCGGCCGACCACTTTACCCTTGTCCCATAGGCAAGGCCAAGCGCCACCAGCTACAATGCAACGAGTGGCAACGAGCTACTGTGGTTCTGAAGTTCGTAGCTACTAATTTCCGAATCAGATCAATGTATGTGATGTTGTCTTTTTTCTTCCACAACGGGTTAGTACAATAGTACTTAGCCGCTACTAGGAGCTAAAGGAGTCGAGAGATACTTGCAAAGAGCTACTACGTGAGCGTGAAGAGAGTGAGGAGGTAATAAAAAACATTGTCGGACGTAACTCACTCTTGAAGACCGAGCTAGCCCAGTTGCACTCTCAACATATGGAGATAGTACGGCAGAGAGACCCAAAATAATTATGTCGTTGCTAGACATGACATAAAGTGGTACAATAATAAAAATGTCGAAAACTATGCGGCCCAAAAAAAAGATAAATTATTTGAGAATGTGCAAGCAGTACTCTTTCGTAATAGCCCCACTTTGATTTTTAAAGGCGCTACTCGGAAAAATATTGACTTTTTGATTTAAAACTATAGGACGGTTACAGTTGTTACAAATCTGGTAATAAGATATTTATTTCTTCATACCTTTATCTAGAATCGTATAGTTTCAAAAACACGATTTTATGATTATACCTCGACACTTTTTATTTTCGAAAAGACCTCTAAAAAATACGAAAAGTGAAGATTATTCTTAAATGGGGTTACTTACACTATTGGAAATTGGTTTAATTAGTGGACACCAATAATATTGAGGATCGTATAGAAGCATTTTTTTAAATCGCTGTAGTTTTTTAATACGAAGTGATTTTGTGTTTTTTTTGCCTAATCTGCAAAATCGGTCTCGCTCTCGCGCGCGTCGTTTTCTCATTGCTATCTCGCTTCAGCACATTTTTTCCGAGTATCGCCTTAAGACCCCTTTTCAGTCCCTCTTGCAAGAAAAATATAAATATTTTATTTCTCTTTTATTTGCAAAATAGTTGGGCAAATGTCACCTTAAACTATTCCAAATTTCAAGTTGATAGGATCAGTAGTTCTCGAGATATCCAGCTGTGACAGACAGACAGACAGACAGACTTAGTCACATAATAACGGTTCCTTTTTACCAGTTTGGTTCGGAACCCTAATTATACAAAAAGGAAAATTTTATGTACTTATAGGAATATTTTCCTTTTATACATTGGTGTTATTATAATTATGACAACCATGCGTTGCGATCATTTAAGTAATCTTCTACTTTAAAATAGACCTTGCTTAAGAGCGTCTTATTAACATGTTTTTTTAAATTTATTCAAAGGCAGCTCGATTGCTTTACTTCTTGTGGAACTTTATTAAAGAATGCTATGCCTTTCCCCAAAAACGAGCCTCTACCTTTTTCAAGTCTGAATCTTGGAACGACAAGCTTATTTTTATTTCTTGTGATAAAATTATGAATATCACTATTCTTAGTGAATGAGGTAAGATGTTTCCTAACATTAAGTTTAGTATATTTTTTTTTTTAAATAAACTTTTAATGCATCACGCCGGGCTGTAAATGGCGCGTACTGCTCTTTTTTGAAGTACAAAAATATTTCCAATATTGGCTGCTGAGCACCACAACAACATGCCATAGGACATTACACTATGAAAATAACTAAAGTAAACAAGTCTTGCCATTTCAATATCAGCCTTATCTTTTTTACTGCAAAAGCAGCAGAACTGAGTCTACTCGACAAGGCCTCAATATGTAGATCCCATTGTAGTCGAGAATCCAAAGTAATAGGTACCAAGAAATTTCGTGCTGTCGACTAATTCGACTGCATCTGCGTTCAAACTTATACTTAAATCAACCTTCCTTACACTTGGTAGTGAGAATTTGACACAATTTATTTTTTTAGGATTTTAAGATAAATGTGCAACCTTTGAGAGAGCACTATTTACTTCGTCAGAGCAATTTTTCCCTCTGTCAATTTTAAAATTTAGAGAGGTTTCACATGTAAATAGTACTGTCTCACATAAATCATGCGCGTAGTAAGGTAGATCGTTTGTGTAGATTAACAATAGTAAAGGACCCAATATTGAGCTTTGGAGCACGCCCATTATAATGGGGGCTCCAGAGGACGCAGTATTATTAACAATCTGTTTTTGATTTCTATTACTCAAAATTAAATATGAACGCAAAAGGTATGAACGTAAAACTGTTTTTTTCGAGACACTCTAATGTTCTAACTTCATTAAAAGAGTTTGATGATCAACGCAATCGAAAGCTTTGCAAAGGTCACAGAATACGTCAATTACGTCCTGGCTACCCTTCCAAGCGTCAAGGATAATGTTTAAAAAGTGCAATTCCAGCATCTGTGGTACCTTTAGAGAATCCGAACTGATTCTTATGAAGGATTTGATTGAATACCAAATAATCTACTAATTGAGCGTATATTATCTTTTCAAACATTTTACTAAGTGCCGGTTAAATTGATATCGGCCTAAAGTTAGTGGGGTCACTTTGTCTCCAGGATTTAAACTTTCACATCCTACTAGTCCTAGTAACTAATATAATATTATAAATGTGAAAGTTTAGATGTTTACATGTTTGTATGTTTGTTGGTCAATCACGCCAAAATGGCTGAACGAATTTTGGCTGAAATTCGGGACACAGATACTTTGTAGCCTGGAGAAAAACATAGGATACTTTTTATCCCGGATAAAGATCAAATTCCCGCGGGATAACGTCGTCATGTAGTCCAAGCGGGCGAAGCGGCGGCGGGCGGAAAGCTAGTTTATTATATTAGTAGGTTTGGTATATTGAAGAGTATAGTTATTTCGAATTTAGATTTCTAAAAGACTTTCACTTATTCGTATAAAACTTTATTATCGAATTTCCTGTATTAGGTATGTACAGTCGAATCAATTGAATCGCTACCCACCATAAGTCTATTTTCCAACAGATATTAAAAATCAATGAGGTCGAAATTCAAACTTGTTGACATTGACCTTTATAGTTTTGACACTTTCAAAACAATGATTCAAAATTCAAATCAATTTTTTTTGAAGTGATATCTTCTTTAGCGGCTTTGTGCACTTTTTGTGATGGGTAAAAAATATTAAACTCGCGTCAGGATCACGTGACCGTCAGATCTAAAATTCGTAAGACGGACACGTGACCAGTACCCCTAGTGTAAGTTTTTATGTCAAGCAAACGCAAACTATTTCGATTCCGTATTTATGTCAATTTGTATGAAAACTGTATTAGCGCCTCTAGCGGCGAGTAGCGCGTTTATATAGTTTTCATACAAATTGACATAAATACGGAATCGAAATAGTTAGCGTTTGCTTGACATAAAAACTTACACTAGGGGTAAAAACTTACACTTACACTGGTCACGTGTCCGTCTTACGAATTTTAGATCTGACGGTCACGTGATCCTGACGCTTTGCGTTTTTTGACATAAAAACTTACACTACGGGCACTGATCGAAATATTGTTACAATGTCATTAGAATACGAAAGCAAATTTCGCCACCGTTTCCAAAGTTGTCATAGCTCAGTTAGAAAACGGGCGACATTGAAGCCAGAAGACCTTGGTTCAAATCTAGTCCGTATTTTTACCACACTTTTATTAACTTCACTTGTAACTAAGTCACAATGTAAAAAAATCTTGGAATTAAATTTTAACCTACTTTTAATTGTCGTATTGATTTGAAACTTTGCAAGTCTATATTAACCTGATGACAATACAATAATTTGCTACTATCGATCTGATCTGATGATGGAGTCAAGAAGTGGGCAATAGAACTCTTCAATGGGTGCTAGGAAACCCCTCGAGTTTAGGCTCATTGTTTTGTTCTGATAAGACCTATTCGCTACACTTGGTGGTGAGGGTCTGATGATGGAGCAGGGAGGAAGCCAGTGGCACTTCTTTATAACCAATAGGAAACACCTCGAGTTCTGGCTCATTCGTTTCGTTCTGATGAGACCTATTCGCTACACTTGGTGGTGAGGGTCTGATGATGGAGCAGAAAGGAAGTCAGTGACACTCCTTAATGACCACTAGGAAACCCCTCGAGTTTTGGCTCATTTGTTTCGTTCTGATGAGACGTATTCGCTACACTTGGCTGTAAGGGTCTGATGTTGGAGCAGGGAGAAAGCCAGTGGCACTCTTTAATGGCCAATAGGAAACCCTTTGCGACTGGCTCATTTGTTTCGTTCTTATGAGACCTATTCGTTACACTTGGTGGTGAGGGTCTGATGATGGAGCAGGGAGAAAGCCAGTGGCACTCCTTAATGGCCAATAGGAAACCCTTCGAGTTCTGGCTCATTTGTTTCGTTCTTATGAGACCTATTCGTTACTCTTGGTGGTGAGGGTCTGATGGTGGAGCAGGGAGGAAGCCAGTGGCACTTCTTAATTACCACTAGGAAACCCCTCGAGTTTGGACTCATTCGTTTCATTCAGATGAGACCTATTCGCTACACTTAAAGGTAAGGGTCTGATGTTGGAGCAGAGAGAAAGCCAGTGGCACTCTTTAATGGCCGATAGGAAACCCCTCGAGTTCTGGTTCATTTGTTTCTTTCTAATGAGACCTATTCGTTACACTTGGTGGTGAGGGTCTGATGATGGAGCAGGGAGGAAGCGAGTGGCACTCCTTGACCACTAGGAAACCCCTCGAGTTTGAGTTCATTTGTTTCATTCATCATGTCAGCCGAACGACGCCCACTGCTGGGCATAGGCCTCCCCCAAGGATCTCCACAACGATCGGTCCTGCGCTGCCCGCATCCAGCGGCTTCCCGCGATCTTGACCAGATCGTCGGTCCACCTTGTAGGGGGCCTGCCCACGGAACGTCGTCCGGTACGCGGTCGCCATTCGAGAACCTTTCCGCCCCAACGGCCATCGGTTCTCCGCGCTATGTGTCCCGCCCACTGCCACTTCAATGATGCAATCCTTCGAGCTATGTCGGTTGTTTTAGTTCTCCTGCGGATCTCATCATTTCTGATTCGATCGAGCAGGGAAATACCAAGCATCGCTCTCTCCATTGCTCGCTGGGTGACTTTGAGCCTTCTTATGAGACCCATAGTAAAAGACCACGTCTCACTTCCATTGGTCATTACTGGCAACACACACTGGTCAAAGACTTTCGTCTTGAGACATTGAGGTATTTCGGACGCGAATATATGTCGGAGCTTCCCAAACGCTGCCCATCCGAGCTGGATTCGACGAGAGATCTCTTTCTCAAAGTTGGACTTACCTAACTGGACCGTCTGTCCTAGATAAACATAGTGGTCAACAACTTCGAGTGTAATGTTCCCAACATTAACTGGAGCGGGTGCAACATGGGCATTGAACATGATTTTCGTCTTGTCCATGTTCATCTTAAGACCCACTCTTTGCGAAGCATTACCGAGATCTTCGAGCATTGTGTTCAGGTCTTCCAAGGTCTCAGCCATAAGAACTACATCATCGGCAAACCGTAGGTGTGTTAGGTACTCGCCATTGATGTTGATGCCGTATCCTTTCCAGTCCAGCAGCTTAAAAATATCCTCCAACGCAGCTGTGAACAGTTTGGGAGAGATGACATCTCCCTGTCTCACACCTCGCTGTAGTTGGATAGGATTAGAGCTCTGGTTCTGTAATCGGACCGACATGGTGGCGTTTTGGTATAAGTACCTCAGCACCTCGATGTACCTGTAGTCTATTTGGCACCTCTGGAGAGACTGCAGCACCGCCCAAGTCTCAATCGAATCAAAGGCTTTCTCATAGTCCACGAACGCCAAGCAAAGTGGCAAGTTATACTCTTCGGTCTTCTGTATAACTTGCCGCAGCGTATGAATGTGGTCTATGGTACTGTAGCCTTTCCGGAACCCGGCTTGTTCAGGAGGTTGGAAGTCGTCGAACCTGCGAACGAGACGATTCGTAATGACTCTCGAAAACAACTTATAGATATGGCTCAGAAGCGAGATGGGTCTATAGTTCTTCAAGAGAGTTTTATCACCCTTCTTGAAAAACAGCATCACATCGCTTCTGCCCCATGCCTTTGGCGTTTTGCCCTCAAGGATGACTGAATTGAAAAGCTTCTGGAGGACTTTAAGTATCGGCTTACCGCCCGCTCTCAGAAGCTTTGTTGTGATTCCGTCATCGCCCGCCGCCTTGATGTTTTTAAGCTGCTTGAGAGCCATTCTAATCTCGTACAGGCTGACGTCCGGGATATCTTCGGTATGGTGTCGGGTAAGCTTGGCTCTAGGGTCTGTAGCCATGCTTTCAACAGGTGTTTGTGTGGAATATAGCTGTCCATAGAAACTCTCAATCTCCCTCAGGATTTCAGGTGTTGACGAAATGATGCTACCTTCCTCAGTTTTCAGCCTCGTCAATTGACTTTGCCCGATAGACAGATCCCTCGCGAACACTTTGGAGCCTTTGTTCCGCTCAATGGCTTCTTTAATACGCTCGGTATTAAATTGGCGAAGGTCGCGCGTCAAAGACTTAGATATCTGTCTATTAAGCTGTCGATAACGATGGGCATCCGCTGAGTTCTGTAGCTTCATTTCGTGTCTCTGATCCATGAGTAGGAGAGTCTGACGGGAGAGTTTCTTCAATTTGGGACGGCGGGTTTTATAGTACTTAGACCCTACCGTGCAGACAGTATCCACCACCATGTTGTATAGATCGTCCACGTCTATGCTGTTCTCAAGGGCTTCGAAGCGGTTTTGAAGCTCGAGCTGAAAGCACTCGGGGTTTTGAATTTGAGCTGGTATTGGTCGGAGCGTGGATTTTATCAGTCGCGATCTTTCGAGCTTGAGATCGATATTCAATGTGCCTCTCACCATACGGTGATCGCTTCCTGTCTTAACAGCGTTGATGAACACACTGACATCATTGAATATGTGCTTCTTCGTCGACATGATAAAATCGATCTCGTTTTTGACTTTACCGTCCGGACTGATCCAGGTCCATTTGCGGCTTACGGGCTTCCTAAAGAAGGAGTTCATCATATAGAGGTTCTCCCTCTCCATGAAGTCTGCCAGCATCTGGCCTCTATCGTTCCGTTGCCCAAATCCAAATTGCCCCACTCTCAGCTCATCACCGCAACGTTGCCCCAACTTTGCATTGAAATCCCCCATCACAACCGTGTAGTGGATTTTATAGCTATGCATGGCTTTAGAGATCTCCTCATACATAGCCTCCACTTCGACATCATCGTGTTTCGAGGTCGGAGCGTAGACCTGGATAACATTCAGCGAATATCGTTTCGATAATCTGAGTATCAGGTACGCTACCCTGCTCGAGACACTTCCGATGGTGATCACGTTGTTGACAAGGGATTTATGGACGATGAACCCGACACCACCAATGGACTGTTGGTCGCCCTCCCGGTGGTAAAGTAAGTTACCGGATTGCAGGGTTATCGAGTCCTCCCCCTCTCTTCGGACTTCAGATAACCCAATGATATCCCAATGTAACTTACTTATTGCCTCTTCCAACTCTACGAGCTTTTCGTCGAGCCTCAATGTGCGCGTGTTGTAGGTTGCCAGGTCGAGTCGTCGGTGTTGGTAGCCGGAGCCTAGCCGGGGATTCTTAGCACCCCCTGCCCCGCCGTTACCATAGCCGCTACCGTAGCTAGGAATAGCGGGGCCGCCGGGGACTGGGGGCCGATTTTTTGGTTGTGTATCCATTTTTCGGGGGGGTTTGCCATAATCGCCACGCTTGGCAGGCGGGTTGGCGATCGCAGTATGGCCTGTTGTAACCTGGAGACGCTGCTGCCCATCTCCTGACGGCAGTTTTCCCTTTGTCGCCTCTTACGACACCCACGGGAAGAGAGGGGGTAGTGCTATTCTATTTATGTGCCGGCACTACACGGCACGAAAAAAAAAAAAAAAAAAAAAGTTTTTTCATTCAGATGAGACCTATTCGCTACACTTGGTGGTGAGGGTCTGATGTTGGAACAGGGAAGAATAAATTAGTCTTATACTTTATTACATGTAATTATGTCATTTATTACATCTAACTAAAGAAGCCAGTGGCATTAATTAATGTTAATTTGGTTTGCCATTTATTAAACTTAAATGAAAAAAATAAATAAATAGTTTAAAAAACTAAACAAACACACTTTTAATAGTAACAGACTAAAAAGTACAAAATAACCGTCTATTCAGTAACTGAAATTAAAAAAGCGTGGTGCGCCCTTTGAATGAATTTCAAGAACTTGATATTGACAACTTTTTAGTCTGTTACTATTAAAAGTGTGTTTGTTTAGTTTTTTAAACTATGTATTTATTTTTACTTTGTACTTTGACTTTCAAAGAAGCTACGCCATTGGCACGCAAATCCTACGCCGGGAGATCGAGAAAAACCGGCAAGAAACTCGTCAAGTGCAATCTTTTTCTCCCTGTTATATTTCATACAGAGTCGTGCAGATTGAAAAATGACCTTCACACATTAGTTTGGTCACTTTTCATCACAATAGAGAATACTTAATTTAATTAGTTACCTTTGCTCTTATATACCTATTAAACCTACTATATATCACAATAATCAACAATGACTATAAGAAGTTTCAATCAAACAGTTTAATGGGCATATTAATAATATGAAAATTGCAATTTGTGTCGTACATTCAACTATAAAATAGTAATAAATTAAATTCAAGAATATATCAGTCAGGAGTAGACCCATTCCAACTAGCGGCACCAGTTCACGAGCATGACGCATGAACCAGACATCGCTTCGCTCAATTCGATTTGCAAAATGGGTCATGATTCAATTTATTGGTTCTGGGGCCCTATCGCCCTATGCTAAATGCGCTTATATTACACTTACATTGCTCTTATTTTGCAATTTGGTATCGCGCTATTTTCTCAACGACAACAATACCATTACCATTCAATTACCATTCCTTTTTTCGAATCGCGCTAGGTTTTTAAACGTAAAATGATTACATTGCAGCCGATAACTGACCGTTCGCTTATGTCAAAATAAACAGCTAGTCGGAGGCAGTTTTTTCAACATTATTCAGAAATTATTAGCGGATTTTAGTAAGATTCTGTGTGTTTCAAGTTGTTAAAACGTATTTATTCTCTTGCTCATTGGTTGTTAATTCCGGAAAACAATAATACCGTGTCGAAAATACACAAAAAGTGAAAATCAGATGAAGTAAAGTGACGGGTGCTACTTGACTCTAAACGGCTCAAGAAAGACACTCGGCACTGCCTTCCAACATCCCCCAAGAGCGGAGAGGGAGGAGGTCCCGAAAAGAGCCCGTATGAAGGAGGCTACCTACCAAGACAAAGCCGTCTTCCCCAGTGATGAGTTTATTCTCATTTGCGGCCGTGGAAACTGGAAATAGCCCACCAGGCTGACTTAAGGGCTGCTCGCCTGAAAAATCTGGACTAGACTTGAAAAGTCATCATCATCATCATCATCAGCCATTTAATGTCCCCACTGCTGGGGCACTGGCCTTCCTTATGGATGGATAAGGGGAATGGGCCATGACATGACCCACCACGCGGGCCCAGTGCGGATTGGTGGGTATTAACGACTGCAAGTGCAGCCGGGACCAACGGCTTAACGTGCCTTCCGAAGCACGGAGGAGCTCGAGATGAAAAGTTTTTTGGTCACCCATCCCGTGACCGATAATTGCGAAAGTTGCTTAACCTCAACGATCGCAAGCCAAGCGCGCTAAAACTTGAAAAGTACTACGAAATAATTCAAAGTAAACGCCAATAAAAAATATTGTAAAAGTTGGAATTTCAAAACTAGCCTGCACCTCAACAGAAAAACCAATACATGTTTGAGAAAAACGCACCACTAAAATCAACCGCCAAAAATCCCTTGTATTTGACAGTTGGATGACACTGACATTGACAACTTGACACTCTATTTTTGAAAAGATTCATTCATAAAAGTAACATCACTGGTATCATTCATTCACCGATCCAAACGATCGCAATGCCATCGCAATCCGTCTTCCATCCGTTTGTGAACGTTAGGGCGATACCTTTTTATGTAACGATCGTAAACTGATTGAAATGGAGTTGTAATGAAATCGCTCTTATTGCAAAATAGGGCGATAGGGCCCCTGGACTGTATAGTCACAAGCAAATATTCAGTGACAGACAATAATGCATCTTTCAATAATTGTGGCTTTGTTCTAGCGATCGCAACGAATTGATGCGTGAACGCGAACGGGAAAGGGAACGAGGCTATCTAAGCGACCACAATACCAGGTGAGACTTTTCTTCCGACTCTTAAGGCTGGGATTCCCTAAAATAGGGTATTTTAAAATAAGGATTACTCGAAAATTACAAGTTTTTAAAAATTGGAAATAATATAAATATGGTAATTTAAAGTTATTTATCTAGTGCTTCCGGCCGTTTTTTTTCGATTAGTGATATTTTACAAGTATTAAATAAAATAAAATCTCAAACATCCGTCTAATCGTAATTCTAAAATCCTATTACTTGCAGTATACTTGGTTTTAGTTAATGAAAAATATACGAAAATAACTGTCTTTGAATAGCCAAGGGATTCCGGCCGTCGTAAGTTTAAATTTTTTATTATTTTATTTTTAATTGATTTTCGCTTCGCGGGGCGCTCGCGAGTTCACACTTCAGTGCCGGCTGCCGCTGTGTCTGCGCAAAGTGTATAGCGCGCGGCCGACCAAGCGTTAGCGTGCCTATTTCGGTCGGGAATCATAGCTTTAAGTCTTTCCGATTTTCTTACATAAGTATGTAAGTATTTTCACTGATATACTATTATATATGTATACATACTGATAATAAACTAAATTTAGTATCTAAAGGACCACGCAAGTTACACTATGGCTAGGTGTCCCCCACCTACCAACAGACTTCAACTGTATAGCAAATAACCCAACTAGCACACTAGTGAAAAATGCAGCTTTCCTTAAAGCTCCAATGTCTATAGGGGTGGCATAACGAAGTAAGAAGGCACAAGTTCGATAACAGCTAAAATTATAGCTATGACCGCAGCAGGAACCTAAGGTATTTTTGTGACACCTTATGGCACCATTAACTGCACAATAGTTAGATTTGTAGCTGTTTTGCCACTTTTACTCGCATAATGGCTTCGCATAGCATTTCAGACCACCATTGACTGCATTGTAGTTATAATTGCATATTTATTGGCACTTCTAGTTGCATTACGGTCCCGCGTAGCATACTATACCACCCTGTTCTGCATAGGATAGGAAATTGTGTCTAATTTACTTCTTACGGTTTCTGTTATGTCTGTGAGGTAAAATTAGCTCCTATAAGCTCGTAAAATTCCTTTTTGTGGAACTACTATGGAGTCTGCAGTGCTTCATGATAGAAAATAATAGCTTTTCAATCAAATGGAGAACGTGTTAAATAAAAGGTTAATTCCATTTAACCGACTTCAAAAAAGAGGTTCTCAGTTTGACCTGTACCTATGTATGTACGTTTTTCCGCAATTTTCTTATGTTTGGGTGATGCGATTTTGATGCGGTTTTCAGTAATATATTTGATTCATTCGGGAAAAAGTTTTTGTATAAGTAGTTGAATGTTTGTTTGTTTGTATGTCCAAGCATATCTCGAGATTAGTCGGATTTTAATGATGCTTTTTTGTTCGATTCGGATTTATGTCCTCTATCAAATTGAGCTTAAACTGTGTTTAAAAAAGAGGTTAAAATAAAAATGTAAAAAAAAAAACATAGAACCGACTTCAGTAAAGTCGGAGCCCTCGTTTACTTGCAAAAGACTTAATTAATTGAAGTTGGTTCTATGCTTTTATTTAAACTTTTTTATTTTAATTAGGTACTTCTCGTCGTCGTATTTTCTTGAAACTTAATAGGTATTAACAAACTTTGTTTTTTTTTGCCGATTAATTCTTAAAGTGACAAACTAGATGTGCATTGCCCTCGAAGTTGATTTTTAGAGATCATAAATAGTATACGTAACAGAAGAATTTATTAGCATAAAATAATACCTACTACTAGGTTTTTTAATAAATCAAACAATTCAAGCATCAAGGGTTTCCAGCATTGATTGCAGATCCCTAAATTATATTTATTGTATGTGCTGCAATGCAGGTGCGAGCTTTATATCAAATCAAATTCACTCTCTCGGTTATAATATTTACTTTCTTGGAGATTGTATAGAGGTAGAAGTTCTAGAAAAAAGAATTTAGCAGCTTAATTGGATCTAGGAGTTTCCGAACAGTGGTTTTTGTCACCCTTTTCTGCAAAAGGGGGCTACAGTGGCGAAAACTAGAAAGCAAGGCTACAATAATATAGACGCCATTTTCTGAAACCATTTATTTTATTTGTTCATATATTTCTGTTTATTTAAACACATGGGTTACACGGCACAGTTTAGTATGATCGCAAACAACATGTTATCGTCAATTATCCATAAATACATATAATTCAGTGTAATACTTATCAAAATTAGGATTAAAAAAATTTACCCGCAGTTACAAATTCATTAAATTTTCGTAATATCTTCAATAAATAGATGGCCCATTAGTTTTACTCCAAAAACACCATACATGTTTCACAGTAAATTAAATTTGCCGAATGTTTATCACATAAACAAGCCGCGTAACTTTAATCGTATATTTACACTACAATTCCACCATTTTATTATTTCACTACACGCTGCTTAGCCATAATTTTATAAAAACATCTTACATGTAATAGAAATTAAATACTTAAGAAAGTCACAATTTGCACTGAAAGCTGCAGTTTACACTTCGGAGTGAATGAAATAATGAGCGGATCTAACGTTCATTCAATTACTGCCAATAGGGTGCATAAGGAGTGAAAATAGCGGTCGTAAGAAATTACATGCACTATTATGAAACTCTAGTGGATCTAATAAAATAGGTTCTAATTTCGCCCCTTTAGATCTAAAGCAGCTGCAAAAGGGTTGCATAGCGCGTTGTACAGCTGACTCTTGCAGCTTCTAACTGTAATTATATACGCTATATAGGTCTTAAACAGACATTTTGTGCTAGTTGGGAACACTATGGTTAGGTGTCCCCACCAACCAACAGACTTCAAATGTATCTCAGTTAATGCACCTTGCCACGCTGATCACTATTTGGTATGGCGCATCCTCCGCAGGATTGTGGATTTTACACAAATCGCAACGCATGATTGTCATAATTTATTATAGTAACACAATGTATAAAAGAAAAAAATTCCTATACGATAAGATGAGAAAATTTTCCTTCAGCATTAGCTTTTAATATAATTTTTATTATTGTACCATTTTGTCTAGCAACGACATAAGTAATTTGCGTTGCTTCTGTTATAGCTGATGAGTATTTTTTGCCAATTTTTCTTGTAAGTTAAAAGATGTCCATAACGGGATTTCCTGAAAACTACTGAACCGATTTCAAAATTTCACCATAATGGGACCAACTTGGGAAAAGACCTGATGTTATACCGTTTGAATCATTTCAATCGGTTCAGCCGTCTTCGAGTAATCGGTGTACATAAAAAAATAAAATAATAAAAAAAAATAGCGACGAATAGATAACCTCCTCCTTTTAAATTTTTAAAGTCGGTTAAAAACGTAGGGAACATTTCCAATAAGCGACGGCAAGCCACCAAAGGTCAAGTTAATACTTCTGGCATGGCGATTTCGCCATGGCGGCGGGCGTACCAATGAGATAGAGCCATTAAGGTCAAAAACATTGTTTTTCCAACGGGCAGAGAGGAAAATTAATCCGCAATATATCACGGGTTTATTCCCTTATATCGAGGAATCGATATATTATTATTAACCGCGGATAAATTTCACTAAGTATTATTTTCTCAACGGTGCCGGTGGGCTAAGAAACTATACTTATTCAAATAAAGAAATCTAGAAATGTTAAGAGAATGCGATTAATAAAGTGGCATACAACGCATATTGAACATAAATAATGAAATTATGAATCCTTAATCGTATCATATACCGGAATAATAAGAACACATCAAAGAGATCAGATATATTGGAACAACATGAGTTACGAGAGAATCGACAGCTGTGATAGTATCGAGTTAACGAGTACTACTTATATAAAAACGTGTACAGTTTCGCCTTGTGGTCAAAAGAAAAGCCATTTCCATTCAACTCAAGAACGCCTAAATTACATTATTTACTTACACAATATTTATTTTAATTTTTAGTTTTTTGCATTCACAATGCAATTTTTATAATAGGGAGATTATAATGGGAGCTAGTCCCATCGGAGCTAGTTGTGAGACGGGTCGATTTTTTCTAAATACTTCATTTTCCATTTTTCTACACAATATTTTATAAAAATAGGAAATAACAACATTTATGAAATTGTATGTATTATTAAAAAAATGCAATTATTGAAAATGAAGTAGTCTCACAACTAGCTCCGTTATGAACTTATGACTCGAACCCACGACCTTTCACTATCCGGGCGAATGCTCTACCAACTGAGCTACGGAGTCACTAAGAGAAGCGTCGAATTCTGTGTCGAATGACGAGTTGAATTTCGAAACTAGTTGTGAGACGAGTCGATTTTTAGGGTTCCGTAGCCAAATGGCAAAAAACGGAACCTTTACAGATTCGTCATCTGTCTGTCTGTCCGTCCGTCTGTCTGTCCGTATTTCACAGCCACTTTATTCCAAAACTATAAAAACTTCATAGTTGAAACTTGGTCGATAGATGTATACCTACTGTAAACCAGTTTACGATTTTAATATAAAAATAATAAAAAATAAAAAATAAGAGGCTCCCATACATGGAACTGAAACTGAAAAATATTTTTCAATCAAACATATTCGTGTGGGGTGTCTATAGATAGGTCTTTTTAAAAATGACATTAAAATATCTTAAATCATTTTTGCCAAAGTCAATATAATCTAACTTTTGAAATAACAGAGTTATAAATAAAAAAATATGCTGTAGATCTCAATAAAAATTTTCAATGAAAATTGGTTTGAACGAGATATAGTAGGCACTTTTTGAGATATAACACATTTTCAAAAACCGCAAATGTAACTTTGTCATTCATACAAACACTATAAAAACAAAGTTATATTTTGCTGACGAAAAATGATAATGGAATTTTGGCTAGCTGTAGGCAATCGGTACGGTAAGTGGGTACGGAACCCTTCATGGGCAAGTCCAACTCGCACTTGGCCGATTTTTTTTAATGCTTCATTTTCAATAATAAATATTGCATTGTGAATGCAAAAAACAAAAATAATTTTAAAATACACTTGCTTTAATAAGTATTGTGTAGGTATACGTGCCCCTTCATGTCCCTATTGTGTCTCTTACTAATTTCAGCAAGTAAGACAAGATATATCTAGATATTAAAATGACAAATATTTTTTACTCGAAAAGCATTAATAGTCACTCCATTTGGCCGCACTCCAATCGGCTGAAGTTAAATGAATGGACCCTAATGACTTAGGCCACTCACGGGGCGTCACTTAAATAGCTTTGGCTTTTGGATCGATGAACTTGTATAGTATACAGACAGACTAACAACATGAATTTACAGCTTCGCCATGGATTTCAGTCATTAGTTCTCCTCACATCTTATTTGAATCAGTAATTGAAGAGATATCCTCCTTCATGGTTTTTAATTAAAAAGTGCTAGTAAATTTAATCTTTTCGATGCTATCTGACACCGCAAAAATATGGGTACGGTAATGATATATAATACCATGTTTTGAATAGAATATTGACAAATAAAGAATTGAATTGAATACATTCAATATAAAGTTTTGCAATTTTGTTTGTCTCGAATTAAAAACTCGATAGCGTCTTATAGTAATAGACAAATTTATTGATAATTTGTTTGCTAGCGGACATAAAACCTATAAATAGTTAGCCTTATTATTACGGGATACGAATAGGGATCGACCTTCGCTCATCTGTTTACTAAGTGAAACATATCCTACTTAATATTATAAATGTGAAAGTTTTGATGTTTGGATGTTTGTTGCTCAATCACGCCAAAACGGCTGAACGTATTTAACAAAAATTTTGGACACAGATACTTTGTAGCCAGGAGAGGAACATAGTGAATTTTTATCCCGGAAAAATACCGGAAAAAACGTCGTGTACTCCGCACGGGCGAAGCCGCGGGCGGGAAGCTAGTTTTTTTATAGTTTTTCATTCTTAGACGAATACCTACATCTCTAATGTATTACCTATCAGAATATATATGTTTGCCTAACAAATATTATTGAAAAAATTAAATTAGAAGCATAAAGAATAGGTCGATGGGGTATTGCCTACGTTTTTCCATTTATGGCTAAGGGGAAAGCAGGTATAAACAGGTAAGTAAATGCATTACCAATCAAAACGTATATGCAAGTAAAGATTACTTATAAACAAATTTGATTATATACTATTATTTAAAATAAATACGTTTGTTGTATGGGAGCCCCCTTAAATATTGAATTTATTTCAATTTAAATATTTATTTTTAAAGTAAATATGGGTATTTCTCATTTTCCAAAAAAAAATACTTACTGTGATCCTTAATTTTCTAACTGGTAGGAACTAAATGATACAGTTGTGCTTTGTTATATTAAAGTACATATAAAATACAATATTTTAGAAACAAAAAACGGTATCTTTAATTAAAATTTTATTCAATCTTCTATACTATACTACTATATTATTATCACTACATAGTATAAAACAAAGTCGCTTTCTCTGTCCCTATGTCCCTTTGTATGCTTAAATCTTTGAAACTACGCAACGGATTTTGATGCGTTTTTTTTTAATAGATAGAGTGATTCAAGAGGAAGGTTTATATGTACTTTTTATTCCGATATTCCCACGGGAACGCGAACCACGCGGGTGAAACCGCGGGCGGCCGCTAGTAATATTATAAAGAGGAAAGATTTGTATTTTTGTATGTAACGAATAAACTCAAAAAGTACTGGACCGATTTAGAAAATTCTTTCACCGTTAGAAAGCTACAGTCTTCCCGAGTGTCATAGGGTATATTTTATCCCGATATTCCCACGGGAACGGGTACAACGCGGGTGAAACCGCAGGCGGCCGCTAGTTTTTAATATTTTTGTTAACAAAATTGTCCCTTCCATGGGTGTGATCATATAGGTTTTAAGAAGAAGAAAAATTGCTGTGTTTTATCTGTTACTGTAAATATGTAAAAAGGTAAGCACTACCGTGGATCTGGCCCTGGGATCACTTCCATGGAGGGCAATTGCTTTTCAACCCTTTTAATTTAATATTTAAAAGACTGTGAGCTCGGCGAGTATTTTTTCCATGACGTTCAAGACACAATTTATTAAAATGCATCATCAATTGCATTTGAATACTTACTATTTTCAGTAAATACAATTGTTTTCTACCAAAAAATGAGAAATACCCTTATACAACTAAATAATCTGTGAATATTTCAAGCGTATATCTGTTGCCGTTATTATTATCGAGCAAAAAATGGCAAACAAACTACGTTTGTTGTATGGGAGTCCCCCTTAAATATTTATTTTATTCTGTTTTTAGTATTTGTTGATAGAGAGGCAACAGAAATACAAGTCTGTAAAAAACTCACGGTTCATGAGATCACAGACATACATGAGATACAGCCTGGTGACAGAAAGACAGACAGACGGACAGCGAATTATTAGTAATAGGGTCCCGTTTTTACCCTTTGGGTACGGAACCCTAAAAAGAGCATGCGCGCACTATTTTATTCAAAGAACAACGAAAGTGCGCTTCCTTTACTTCCTCTTCCTCTACTACACCGAATATCTATAGTCATGACATTACTTGACTTGACTATAGATACGAGGGTTAGATTTCTCTCTTGCGCAACTTTACTTACTCCGAGTTTAAACTTAAAAGTCTGGCAATAGTATTTTATGAACGGTTTATTGCATGCAATAGTATATAATCGCATTTGTTATTGAAGAATCTTTATTTGCATATACATTTTGATTGGTAAACAGATTAGTGAAGTCACCTACACTTACAATAGTATACTTACTCTGTTTATACCTGCTTACCCGGTACCTATGGACAGAAAAACGTAGGTAATACCCCATAGGCCTATTCTTTTTGATTCAAATTTTAATTTTTAATAATATTTGTTAGGTAAACACGTAGATGCAACAACCCATTTTTTAATTTTTTATTAAGAGTTACCTTGAACATATTATTATTCTGATAGGCAATACATTAGAGATGTATACGTATTCGTCTTAGTATGAAAATGGATAAAAAAAATATGTTTCACTTGGTAAACAGATGAGCGAAGGTCGATCCCTATTCGTTTCTTAGATAATATTCAAAGCTTATCTAAATGTCTATACTAATATTATAAAGAGGAAAGATTTGATTGTTGTTTGTTTGTTTGTTTGCTTTGAATAGGCTCCGAAACTACTGGACTGCATTCTTCCCGAGTGACATAGGCTATATTTTATCCCGATACTCCCACGGGAACGGGTACCACGCGGGTGAAACCGCGAGGATCCGCTAGTAATGGATAAACTCAAAAACTATTGGGTCGATTTCAAAAAATTATTCGCCAGTAGACGCTACATTATTCCTAATTAACATAATAAAAGCTAAATATAAGTATTTTATCCAGCTTTTCCCGCATAAACAGGAATCACGCGGGTAAAACCCCAGGAAGCCATTAGTAAAACATATTTAAAATACATTAGGTATGAAACCTTTGACGACAGGCTGACTATAGCATCCCAGCTATAACTCAAAACCAATAACTTGGTAAAAGCCACTGCCGAGATTATTTCCTGTCTGTACTATTTTTAGCCGACGAGAGACATCAGAAAATGTTTTCATTTTAACATCCCCCAGTGTTTCGGGTATGGCCCAGTGATTGATGCAGACATTATTCATTTGACCGGACAAAGTGATAACTACACGAGTTCGATTCGCGCACGAATAGGATTCATTTCCGTGCAGAAACATTTCCACGGCCTGCCACATCGTTAAAATGGTGTTTGATGTTTCTGGCTTTTGTTTTATTTATGTGCTGCCCAGTTCTACCTTTGTCAAAAAAAAAACAATAAAAAGATTTTGGCCTCCCATTATAATCATTAAATTGTTGTTTATTGTATGTATGCCTGTTTATTCAAACAAAACATAGCCTGTAATAGTACATTACAGCCGAGGACAGGTAAGTAAGAAATTACATTGTCGAGGATGGTTTGAAGCACGAGCCGCAGGCGAGGGCTTTAGTCATTCGAGGCAAGGTAATTTGCTTACCGTACAAGGCTTGTATAGTGCTTTTCTCAAGAAATGCGAGGAAATAAAAAAAACTGTTTAACTAAATAATATTTATTAAAATTTATATCACACATGTTCGGGCAATTTTTAAATGTAAATGTTATTGTTTTCCCGGGCACACTTATGTATAAATCGCCCATAATAATATTATTTTAATGATGTAGGTATCATTAAAATACGCCAACAACACAGATTCTGAAAACGTATGCGCCTTTTTTCACTTTTCCAAATCAGATCGTAGGTTTTCATATATCTTTCTTTTGATTTTGCTGGCAGTAAGTTTTCTGTTATTCATTTTGCTTCTGCTCTCAAATTTGGTAGAGTAGGTACATACAATGTCTGTATATGTTTCATTGGCAGAACTCATTTTGATAATTTATTACACAATATAAATAAACTGTATTGATATCAAATCAACCGCTGAAAATCATTCCCGCCGTTTTTTTAATATTGGTTTGTGAGGCCAAGTGGAACGGTCAAACAGCCTATTGATACTTAATACTTGCTACTAAAATGCGCACCTTCAATACCCGCTTCTGGGTTGTAGATGGCGCTGTACATATTTCCCATACAAAATTACTCGTAAAGGATATTTTGTCTATGATAAATCTCATTTTGTTTTTTCGATTGATGTTCGTGCTAAGGGTACATAGCGCTTGTGGTACAATACGAAGTAATATACTCTGTGCGCACCGTATTAAAAAAAAGTTAACCTAATTATGATATAATAATTACTTATATAATAATAATAATAATGTGGCTGTATGGTGCAAATGTCCCTTTGCTTTTTCTGTTTTTATACACAGGAATAACGAAAGAAAAAATAAAGAAAAAATTTGGTAATAATATCTTTGAGTAGTACCTTGGTAGTACCTTTTCCAAGGTAAACATTCTAAATTTGAAATTCACTGCAGTAATGAATTTCAGTACTTACTTACTGCACTGATTTTAGTGCAGTAAGTAAGTACTGATTTTACACATAAGTGTGAAAAATTTATTTTCACACTTATGCTCTGAAATGTTAATATTATATTTGAGAATAGAAAGCAGTACGTGGCACTTTTCCGAGGTAAACATTCTAAATTTGAAAATCACTGATTTTAGTGCAGTAAGTAAGTACTGAAATTCATTACTGCAGTGATTTTCTATGGTACTACCAACTTTTTTTCTTTATTTTTTCTTTAGTTATTCCTGTGTATAAAAACAGAAAAAGCAAAGGGACATTTGCACCATACAGCCACATTATTATTATATCATAATTAGGTTAACTTTTTTTTAAATACGGCGCGCACAGAGTATATTACTTCGTATTGTACCACAAGCGCTATGTACCCTTAGCACCATGAAGCTCGACTTAATACTGAGGTAACTCGAGAGTGCAGTACGAACAATTTTTTGTGACCACAAATTACACAGTGGCTGTCTTCCGTCTCACCTACACTTTAAAAAAATACGTATGGTCATATGAGACAATTGACAGCCACTACATACTAAATGTCAAATTTGCTGGTGTTCACTTTTTTATTCAGGGTGAGAACTCCAGTTACCTCAGTATTAAGTCGAGCTTCATGCTTAGCACGAACATCAATCGAAAAAACAAAATGAGATTTATCATAGACAAAATATCCTTTACGAGTAATTTTGTATGGGAAATATATACAGCGCCATCTACCGCCCAGAAGCGGGAATTGAAGTTGCGCATTTTAGTAGCAAGTAGTAGGTATCACTAGGCTGTATGACCGTTCGACATGGCCTCACAAACCAATATTAAAAAAAACGCGGGAATGATTTTCAGCGGTTGATTAGATATCAATACAGTTTAAATTGTGTAATAAATTATCAAAATGAGTTCTGCCAATGAAACATATACAGACATTGCATGTACCTACTCCACCAAATTTAAGAGCAGAACCAAAATTAATAACAGAAAACTTACTGCCAGCAAAATCAAAAGAAAGATATATATGAAAACCTACGATATTTGGAAAAGTGAAAAAAAGGCGCATACGTTTTCGGAATCTATGTTGTTGGCGTATTTTAATGATACATCATTAAAATAATATTATTATGGGCGTTTTATACATAAGTGTGCCCGGGAAAACAATAACATTTACATTTAATAATTGCCCGAACATGTGTGATATAAATTTTAATAAATATTATTTAGTACAGTTTTTTTATTTCCTCGCATTTTTTGAGAAAAGCACTATACAAGCCTTGTACGGTAAGCAAATTACCTTGCCTCGAATGATTAAAGCCCTCGCCTGCGGCTCGTGCTTCAAACCATCCTCGACAATGTAATTTCTTACTTACCTGTCCTCGGCCGTAATGTACTATAACTAGTTACCTATACTATGGTGAAATGTAAAAGAGTCTTACTAAGATAATTTGTAAACTATTCTTTACTCACTTTGCCTACGCTTCTCTCTTGCGTGCGGCACAGATGTGACATGGTATTTTATTGCCGATAAATATGCCAATATAACAGTTTTCGCAATTGCCATCAGTCCCTTTTTGCACTTTTATCAGATACGACACGATTTGCAACGTAGCATAATTTATTACAATCCTAAGGTAATAAAACGATATGAGTGTTGTTGAACCTACCAAAAAAAAATTCTGGGTTTGAAATATGAATGTTAAAGTTTGAGAAAAAAAGGAACAAAAATATTAAATTATATATAATTATAATTTATAGTCTCAACACAAGGCAAAGCCTGTCCTGGGTGCCTACCATCAACTCTTATTGCGGTTTTGTTTAGGACCTAAACTGATCTGCTTCGCTTATTCGTACCACGACAGCTTAATATCAATGACAGCGATTCAGTGATCATTCAATGACATTTCACAGCCGCTAAGCTGTCATGTACTCTTATTTGATTTATAACTCGGCCAAGCTAACATGACACCTGCAGGTTTAACCCGTCCCTCTCACTCTCCGGGCATGACAGAATCGAGTGAAAGAGACGGGTAGAAGAAATAAGGATATTTGGTCATTCACATTTAGCAATTCATTTGCGATCCAGTTTTTAGAAGTAAGTAAGCGATTTACAATAGAATGACACGGCAAAACACAAACAGAGTTGACATTAAAATAAAACGCATTGCAATAAAACCCGCTTTGTATTTTTCGTCTTTCTGGAAATACACTCGTTTGCAGAAAAAAATTACAGATCTTATGCTCTACACGACTATGCTATTATGTTTTTTTTTTCATATTTTTTAAAGTTTGTTTGAACGGGGCCGCCGTTCTCGAGATATCGGACATTTTCTCTGAAAACACACGATTTTTCGATTTCCACAAAAGTTTTTGACTTTTCCAAAATAATTTGCACATCTTCTTAAAGCCCTTCAAATTCCGCGTCTTTTGAGCACTCACTCAAACGTCCTCGTGGCCCTAAACCTCAGGGTATCACGGGCGAATCGCACTTTCAGCGAAAATGGGGGCCTACTGAAGCGAACGAAAAAACATTTTCAATGTTAAAACTGGAAATAGCTTTATTTTCATACAAATAAGTATGCTCACTGCACCGTCGCTATTGCTGATCATCGACCCGCTATTTCTATACACGATCACAACTGGTATTACCGAAACATTCTTCTTGCGAATAAAAGCCTTATTCTGAATTAGCACTTCCCCATTTCCCTACAGTTGTTCACGTTCCATACATTGTTCTGTGAAACATAACTAATGTTTAACATTTTTGAGAGTTTGTGAATGTGAACAGTTTTTCAAAGTTGTTTCAAATGATTTTAATCAGCAACATATTTGATACAGAAATCATTAAAGAAATATAGATACTGACCGTTTTGTTTAAATGACCATGAACTAAACGTTTTTGTATTACTTACCTCTATAACAAAGCGCAGGACCGATCGTTGTGGAGATCCTTGGGGGAGGCCTATGCCCAGCAGTGGGCGTCGTTCGGCTGACATGATGATGATGATGATGATAACAAAGCCTGTGTCCGTTTTTTCTACAAAGGGGTTTATTTTTGGTTTATTTTTTACTTGTATTATGTAGGACCGATCGTTGTGGAGATCCTTGGGGGAGGCCTATGCCCAGCAGTAGGCGTCGTTCGGCTGACATGATGATGATGATGTATGACATAATGAAACGAAAAGTGCAAAGTGTGGAGCTGCAATGTTACAAAGCATTTGCGTCCCTTATGATCGGAATTGTTAAAGCTTTAAATTAAGGTTATGTGAAGGATGTTGCAACCCTAACCGGCCAATGATAAGATTTTTTTGCTGCCTCATTATTTTCGTCGCTTGGTGACCGCCTCATACCAGATGTTCTGCGAAACTCGTCCAATTAGACGAAGTGACCAAGTGCGCGGAAGAATGAATAGTTTCATAGAACGTCTGGTATAATGCGGCTAGAGGCCTTGGACTTTGGTACAAAATTAGAACCTTCTATGAGCATTCATTCGCTCGGATCACAAAGGACGAAGAAGCTTTGATTCTCGACTGAGTGGTTGGGTACACGTTTGTTTTTATAGTATCAAGTTTAGGTAACTAACTCAAGCTTATTAAGTGTTATCAAGTTATATTAGTAGTTATATCTACATCCTACTAATATTATAAATGTGAAAGTTTAGATGCTTGGATGTTTGTTACTCAGTCACGCCAAACCGGCTGAACGGATTTGGCTGAAATTTGCTTTTTAGCCTGGAGAGGAACATAGGCTACTTTTTATCTCGGAAAAATATCAAATTCCCGCGGGATAACGTCATGTAGTCCACGCGGGCGAAAAGCTAGTTTAGTAATCTTTTCTTAAGGAATCTAGCGACCTGTACCGTCTTCGCCCGGGTGCATGGTGCAATGTAAATACTAATGTCAGTGATCAATCATCAATGCACACAGAACATGAAAAAAATCTTTCCGTGTTCTGTGTCAATGCACTACTTGAGTCACAGCCCGACCGACCGCATCACAGCAGGGGTGCGGCGCGCGGCGGATTGGCGGCTAGGCAGGATTTTTGATACCTTACTTGATAGTTCCCGTTGTATCTTTATAAATTGTAGCATTTGTGTTATTCTGATGTATAAGCTATACTATTGGAAAAATGTGATTGTAAAAAACCACGAGCCCTGTAAGTAGCTTTCAGGCGGGATTCGAACCCGCGCCTCCGGGGATCCGGCCCGATGCTCTGACCAACTAAGCTACCGAAAGGCTTACACGACTCGTCCAATATTGCTATCACTTGTTACTCTGTAGGCCAACGTTGCTTCATCAATGTGAGGAAACCCTCGCATCCGAAAGAAACATTTTTACAAATGATTAACTTTCGATTAAGATGAAACAGCCCTTAAATTGAGATTTTCAATTATTTTTATGCATTCACAATGCAATTCTGTAAGGAAAAATGTATAGGAAAATGTGATAGTAAAAACCACGACCCCTATAAGTAGCTTTCAGGCGGGATTCGAACCCGCTTAGTTGGTCAGAGCATCGGGCTGGATCCCCGGAGGCGCGGGTTCGAATCTCGCCTGAAAGCTAATTATAGGGCTAGTGGTTTTTTACTATCACATTTTTCCTATACTTACAGAATTGCATTGTGAATGCATAAAAATAATTTAAAATCTCAAGCCATATTATTGTAAAATTTCATCTAAATTCGTTCAGTAGTTTTTGCGTGAAAGAGTAAAAAAAACACACATGCATCCTCACAAACTTTCACATAAGTAGGATATACGTTACCAGATTGTCTAAATACCATACCCGTGACCATATAGCTAACCTTTTTTTAGTGGTAGGTATCAAATAGGTCAATCAATTTAAACTTAGCCGCTTAATATTAACGCTCTATTGGAATAAAATTAAGTACAATCTATGATAAGTACTTGCGGGAAGAACCTTGGTTATCTTTCACCCAGTAATATATTTTATATCTTTTTATATTAATTAATAACGCTAATGAGATTCTCCTACACCTAAAACAAAGTTAAGATCAAAATTATTTCAAAGAGGAAATACGGATTTACTCCCTGAGAAAATCGGAAGCTTTTCGCCGAAGAAAGTATATTTGGCGTTTAAATCACTTAATTTCATCAATTAATCGAATAAAACGACCCTTCTAGTTTGATATTTTTTGGAACATTACCAGTTTAACAACTTTTGACTTTAACAACAAAATTTTGTCACAGGGACCGCATCAGGGATCGAGATCAGGGTTATTTAAGCGACCATCAATCAAGGTAAGCTGAATTTTAAAATTTTTAATATTATGTTTTGTGCATTCTCACCTTATTACAAGCTTTTATTTAACTTGCAGTGTATGTATGTATGTATGCATGTATGTCCGTTCGGGTCAAATCTTGCAACCTAAATTTGACCCACTTGCCAGTGTCCGATTGAGCAGAAATTTTTCATACAGGTTTGGTATGGATGACAATACAATATTAAAGTAAGGTCAGTAAAAAAGCTTGTCATAAAAATGAAATTTTTACAAAAAACTTATTTTTTAGATACTAGCTGACCCGGCAAACGTTGTTTTGCCATATAAACTACTAGCGCTCCGCCCGCGACTTCGTCTGCGTGGAATTGAGATGTTCACAAAAGTTTCATACAAACTTTGCATTTCTAAATCCTCTCTTATTGCTCCGCAACATTCCCCAAGGAACATACATGCCTTTCAACTGAGAATTTTCAAAATCGTCCAGTCATAGCGACTCCGCGCAGTTTTACCTACATGATACCCGTCCCCGTAGGAATATCTGAATATTATAATGTAGCCTATGTAACTGAGAAATAATGTATCTTTTCACTTCTCGTGCTCTAAAAGTACGCCATTATAGCCCTACGAAGCGGGACTAAATAACCATATTAGTCCCTAGGGAGTAAAAAGTAATTACTTTTTTAATTTCCTTCATGTGACATTAGATAAACTCATACAGCCAGTGAATATACTATTATTATTGTGAAGTGTTGACCATCTTCATTGCGAAAATGTTAAGATGTTTTTTTGTTTCATGCTTTTTCCGTAACGAAGGTGGCGCCATGTGTTTTAAATTGTTAATTTGTGACGGGTTTAGAAGAAAAAACTGACCGCGAGTTTTTGGCGCCATTTTGGCGGGTTAGGTTAAGCTGATATTTTTATTAATCGCAATTTGTTTCATAGTGGACTTTGTGACTCAAGATAGGTGTGGTTTTGTGCCCAAAGTGTCTACGCGCTATCTCGGTAAAGTGATGCCGAGTCTTTAGTGGTGACTACCTCAGCAAGACTTATCGAGAAGGCTGGCTAGACACACTTGACGCCAAATACTACAAGGAGCATTGGAATGTAACACACCTACATTCTTGTGAAAACATAAGAAATTATAATAATTTAATAATACTCAAAAATTGGCAGTATGGCTAAATGTCTTGGCCTGTCCTACAAAAGGACGAATATTTTTACTACAACCAAGTACGTCAACTACTACTGACCGCGAAAATTTCAGAATGTTTTTGTACTAAATTGACTATTTTTCTCGCACTCGAAGTGAAAAGTACAGTTTGCACCTCGAGACTAAACGCCAACTTAATATACCCTCGGTTTCATTGACTCCCTCGCACGCTCGGGAGCCAAACCACCTCTGGTATATTATGGCTTCGTTTAGTCCCTCGTTATAAAATATACTATTATAATAATAGGTGAAATATCATTCAAGATAGACAGATAAAAATAAATAATCGCGAAGAAGTTTTTATACAATGCCTGCCACAATTTGTCACTTATTAAAAGTAGGTATACGTCAGTGGTTAAATACTCTTTGGAAGCGGCCATGGAAAAAATGACAGCTTTGTATAATATGACAGTTAAACGATTTTTTTATAAAATTCCAGAATATTTTTTTTGTGTAAAAATTGCATTTTCATGACAAGCTTATTTGCTGACTGTACTGTATATTGTATTGTCATCTAAATCAAATTTGTATATACAAAATTTCAGCTCCATCGGGCACTGGGAAGTATATAGGTCAAATTAAGCTTGCATAATTTGTCCCTCACTAACTAACATGACAAGTTAATAAAAAGCTTGTAAAAAGTAGCCAATGTCACTCTCCAAACTATCCCCATACCAAAAATCACGTCGATTCGTTGCTCCGTTTTGAAGAGTTATGCTCCATAGCCCCCGGGGGCAGTTTAAATGGACAAACAAAAAAACAAATAAACAAACACAATTGCACATTTATAATATAAGTATGGATATTTTATTAAACTCCTCCACGTAACATTGATTATTATCATTAACAACAGGATTGCAGTACTTTTCAGCCAAATGTTTTAAATGTTCCAAAAACGATTTTTATCAATTTTACGTTTGAAAGTTACGATTTTATTTTTTTATTAGCTGTAAAACTTTTTCTTTTTTCTGTTGCTAAATAAAGAAACATAATATTTCTTGGATAAAAGGATCCCCAGCCAACACGAACAGAAAAAACCCTGCCTTTATGTGTTTATTTAGTATTCTCAGTGTTATCTGTGCATGATGTTGTTGTATGTACCTACATTATGCAGAGATAACTTTGAGAGCCTTGTTTGCTAAGATAATTTTAAACACCTTGGCTGCTCATATAAATATGAAACAATGAGTAGTAAGATATTTTGAACACCTTGTGTGTTTACAACAATATGATGATTCGAACTGCGTATATCAAATTGCTTTTATGTTTTTCAGATCATTTTGACTACTCAAAACGCTCATGTCAATTTGACGCTGACTGTAGGTACTAGTAGATCCTCGCGGTTTTACCCGCGTGGTACCCGTTCCCGTGGGAATATCGGGATAAAATATAGCCTTTGTCACTCAGGAAGAATGAAGCTTTCTAATAGTGAAATAATTTTCTGAATCAGTCTAGAAGTTTCGGAGCCTATTCAATGATGATTCAATGGAAACAAACAAACAAACAACCAAATCTTTCCTCTTTCTAATATAACAACCGCCTCTGTGGTCTAGTGTTTCACACCACCGATTTCAGACCAAGAGATCCCGGGTTCGATTCCCAATGGGGGTACATATTGTATTCGGTTTGGATGGTGGTAGGACTTGTTCTTAGTCCTCCTGGCTAGGTACCACCATCTTATCTAAGTCTGACGCTATATCAATAATGTTTTCATCATTATTGTGTTCCGGCAGTTAGAAATAAGATATATAGCCAGTTCCTCAGTGATTGAGAATTCCGGTAGTAGTGAGCTTCCAGCTTCGGCCTTATCACCACTTAACATCAGGTGTGATGAAGGCTAAGTGCTACACCGTTGTCGATAAAAAAATAACAGTATTAATCGTTATGTATAAGTTAAATTTTAACTTCCTAGAAGTTAAAATTGTTCATATATTCTTTATAGTCAGTTCAAAGTCAAAGGATCTTTTCTGTTTGTCCATTATCCCTAAGAAGGGTAAGATGGGCGGGGTGCGTGGCGAAACAACAAACAACTGTGCTAAAAATAAGTTACAAAAACCAACTTCCTATATTCAGTGAACGCATCTACCTATATTACATTTAATGACATAAAATAGGATGCAAGAGTTTTTTATCCTTAATTTTATTTTATGTTAAGTGATGATAAGGCAGAAGGAGGAAGCGCACTACTCCCGGAATCCTCAATTACTGAGGAACTGTATATCTTATCTCTAAGAAGACTTAGATAAGATGGTGGTAGCAAGCCATGCGGACTTTGAACAAGCCCTACCACCACTTTTTAACATAGTAGTTGCAACGTAGTAACGTTCATGATTTAAAATCAACACTCGAGATGTGAAAAGTTTTGTACGTCATGGTAAAAGTCGCGGGAAGCCGCTGGATGCGGGCAGCGCAGGACTTATCGTTGTAAAGATCTTTGGGGAAGGCCTATGTTCAGCAGTGGGCGTCGTTCGGCTGACATGATGATGAAAGTCATAAAGTAATCCAATAGAAATATTTATAAAAAGAAGCCATAGTTATTAAATAAAGCGTTTTGTTCTATATCTCCTTCCAGTGGGGGTACATATTGTATTCGGTTTGGTTGGTGGTAGGACTTGTTCTTAGTCCGCTTGGCTAGCTACCACCATCTTATTTAAGTCTGACGCCATAACAATGATGTTTTCAGCATTATTGTGTTCCGGCAGTTAGAGATAAGATAGCCAGTTCCTAAGTGATTGAGGATTCCGGGAGTAGTGCGCTTCCATCTTCAGCCTTATCTATCACCACTTAACATCAGGTGTGATGAAGGCTAAGTGCTACCCGGTTGTGGATAAAAAAAAAAAAAAAAAACTATATGAATAAAAATGTATTTTGCTAAGCGCAAAACTCGAGAACGGCTGGGCCAATTCGGCTTTTATTTTTTTTACAATATGTTCTAATAAAGAATAGGATAAACTTTAGGTTCCCGCGGGATAACTTCGTGTAGTCCACGCGGGTGAAGCCGCGGGCGCAAGGCTAGTTCATAATATAAGTACCAAACATGTTATGGTAATTGTGCGTTAGATCTTTTACAAGAGAAAAAACCTTGTAATTCATCTCGGGAAGCACTCTCCTCAGGGTATGCGAGCTATTTAATACACTCATGATCGTAACGAGCGAGGGTTGAGCAAATGAGTTTTCACGGAGTTTTTCTATTTCACGTGTTTGTTCTTTAGGCCGTAAGGTCGAATTTTGATCAGAAATAACTACACCCGCTCCGTTGCCTAATGTAGGTACTTCCTTCTATTATAAGTTAAGAGCAATTTATCCTACCAAAGTATTTTTTTTCATTTCAGAACCATTTCATATATTAGAGGCAGCTATATGAACAGAGGGAATTGACCGTTACTCGATTTACTATTCCTTTATTTTTTCTGCTTGAATACATCTAGGTCTAAATCAAAATAAAAGTGACTAGCTTTTGTTTATTTATATTTTGATAATTAGCAGTATTCAAAAACTAACTGCCGCACTCAGAGACGCCAATTAACTTTAATTGATCATTAAATCTTTTTCTGTCTCTTTTTTATGTCCAGTATTGAATAGAGTAGGAATGATAGTGCGGCAGTTAGGTTAAGTATTTACTTGAATAATAAAAATGTGTTGGCCTACTGTACCTTTAAAATACTACTTAAACTAATTTACAGAATGGGCCATTATTAGATATAATAACTCTTTTAGAAAAGTCTTAAAATGTCCTAAAAAGTAAAAGAACTTACTAAAAACTTTTTTATGCAGGTATGAAATTGTGAAAATGCACTTGACTTACACAATTTTTCAGTAAATGCTTATATAATTTATGCCAAAGTAATATTTGACAATGCCCAGTTTAATCTTTCCCTCCAGCAAAGATAATCTAATTAAGATTTTATCCAAGCACGTACGAATATAATTATGCTGACGTGGCTTAACAACCGGATTTGCAATGGAATGGAAATGTAAGATACAAAATCTTTTATAGAAAAAGATTTTATAGAATAAATGTAAACAAAATAATACCAGCAGTTGAGTTACTCGTAGAAATTATAAGAGGGTTAAATGTAGAACGATGTACAACTATAAAGTGAGTAGCCTGATTCTGGCACTGTTCGTCTTCATCAAACCTGATGTTAGTTACTACTCTCGGATCCTCAACCACTAACTAACTAACTGTAGTATGTTTCAGTCAAGAATAATAGTACTATATATCTCATAATATTTGTGCAACTAATTAATTGATCCAATTTGAAACATTTTGTTAAGACAGATTACTGTGATTTCTTATTAAAGAACAAAATATTTTTTTCTTATAAGTACCGCAGTCTATAAGTCTATAAAAAAAATATAAATATTGAAAAGGGTTTCCATTGATTTTCCATATTAGAAAACGCAAATAATACAATAGCTGTGAAATCCGGAATGCTTTTTGCGTAGCGAACTTTTATTTTATTCTTTTCGACACCTCATCCTTGCATTGTCTCTCCCATTTCGTTTTTCTTTTGCTTCCTGTATTTTCGTGTGATTAAATTTCTTGAGGTCCCAAAGCAGTCTTAGATTTCCCATCGGACTAACTGAATGGAGCTACTTACGAGTAGCCTTATTGCCAGCCCATTTCCAAACATCTTATAGGTTCTTTGAAACGTGGCTCTATCTAATTAGTTAACGAAAGAGTTTACGTTTAAATGTTCCAACTTAGGCTTAGGATTCTGTTAGGACTAAGTGAAGTTAAATCCCTAATTATAACATCATTTGAATTTGGTAAAGAATTGTCTGAATTAGCTAATTACCCTAACTTGCGGCATAGCTTGGTTTAAATGAAGTTTGTTTCTGTAAGAAGATAAAATACATTTTAATATTTCAATTTTTAGAGTATGAATACGGAATCATATTGAAATAAGGGTTTTGTGATGAAAGGGTCAACATCGCAAGGGATGTCTTTAAAACCGCTTTACAGGTGAGTTACGATGTCGAGCCTAATTTTAACGATGTATCAACCTCCATAAAACCGAGACCCTTATTCCGAGCCGGTGCGCTCATTGGCATTTTCCACTTAAATGAATGATGAGGCATGCAAAACCTTATATTAAACCTCCCTGAGATTAGGTAAAAACCTTAAGTTAACAAGGTTTACATTCTTCAGATTAAAAAATAATTGCGATTATGTTAATATACATTTGTAAACGTAACAGTTACATAAGAATTTCAGTTGCTCATAAATATTGATTGAGTCCTTATAAGGACACAATATAGCACCGCTTCATGTCAGGATTCCCTCGGGCATATCTGGGACAAGATTGGCTAATCTGTCACAATGTTGTATCCCAAATACTTCCCTGAAAAGAAGTGAAACAATTTCAATATTACGGGTATCGGAAACAATGTTAGATAACTTTATCGACTCATAAAAATGAGATACCGCTGGTGAATTTGCCGTTTTAATTGAAAATTCTACTAGATTTATCAAAGGGCTTTCTGTCCAGCACAATATTTTAGTATTCAAAAGCAATTAAAAAGTATATTCGTTTAATGTTAGTGCACAGTTTTGTTTTAGTATTCATATTATGGATATTATTTATCGTTATAAACTTTCAATTTTACCGCGGTTTGTTTTGTTTTGAAACTCGTGTCGAGACTAATCTAAAAGCAAACGAATGCAAGTTAGATTTTTTTTCTGAAGAACCAAGAAAGAAATGTCAGTATTTCAAATGGCGAGCCTCCAAAACAAACACAATAATCTGTTGTCTCCTTTTAAATCCTAGGGTTATTCGACGCTACTATGTTAATCTGACGTGGAATCGTACCGCAGGGATACCTGCATAACTGACATGCGGGAACTTGATTACGAAATTACAATGGCCGCCGTTCGAGAACTTCCTCCTATCGATCGAAATTTAAAGTCCCAAAGTTATTAATCTTGTTTTAGCAAAACGTCCTTTAATCAGAGAATATATATTCCTCACCATTTTAGGAATTAGAGCATATTAATGTCTGTTTGTTGAAAGTTTACATGTAACTAGATAGCTTTATACAATACAATTAATCAAATAACTGATTCACAAGGGTTTCTATTGTTAATCTACTTATTCAATGGTTTCATATACCTACTTACTTACCCATTTTTTCGTAATATGTAAGTTATTTCATGTAGTTCTTGTTGTATAAGAACATTACTGTAGAAGTTAGACCGATAAATTATTCATGTGTCCGAATAGCTTCGGGTACCAAATGGTTTTTCTTATCGACGAATTCCACAATTGTCGCCGAAACTTCACTCAATTGTCGTCACTATTGTATAGTATCGGGCGACGCAATTGGATTGGAATCAGACGAATTTTGAGAAGTTTATTTAGCAAAGCAATGAAACTTTTTTGTGAAAGCGAGAATATATTTTCCGTTAGGTAAATGACCTCTACTTCTCAAATTCAAAAATGTTTTAAATTGTCAGACATAATGCTTATTAATTATTTAACTATTATGACCACGAGCAAAGTTGCACGACTTCCTAGAAAAACATTTGTTTTAATTAAAACTGTGTTTATTACCAGTTAAACTGCGCTTAATAACGGTTCGGTTAGCATTTAAGTACCCACACAATGATAGTAATACCTCATTGTTCAACGTGATCTTACTATTCTACTTCCTACTTATATAATATCATAAATGTGAAAGTTTAGATGTTTGGATGTTTGTTACTGAATAACGCCAAAACGGCTGAACGGATTTGGCTGAAATTGAGGACACAGATATTTTGTAGCCTAGAGAGGAACAAAGGCTACTTTTTATCCCGGAAAAATATCACATTCCCGCAGGATAATGTCGTGTAGTCTAAGCGGGCGAAGCCGCAGGCAGAAAGCTAGTAATCAACATAAATTTCTTTTGCTAGTTTCGTGAGCGCCTCTCGATGCGCGTCATGTATTGGCGAGTCGGCTCGAGCAGCGTGGTACCGGCACTCGGACGGGTGGCGTGGGGCGCCGCCGCCAGGCCCGCGCCGCTCGCCCTGGGACTCGCTGCCCAGCCTGCGCCACGAGGGCAGCCTCAACGACTCCGGCTACAGGAGCAACAGGGCTGACAGCTTCGAACAACGGTAAGAAACGTAGTGCATCGGTGGGTCCGTCCAGCAGCGTGGTATCAACACTCGGATGGCAGGTGTGAGGCCCTTCCGCCGGACCGGCTTCATTTGCCCTAGGACTAACTGTCTAGTCTAAACAACGAAAGGGCAGCCTTAACGACTATGGCTACAGGAGCAACAGGGCTGTCAGCTTGGGTAGGTCAGTCTGAGCGGGAGGTGAGTCCCCTTTCCCCGACGTCCGTGATGGAATAAGGTAACGAGAACGAAGAGGAAAAAGGAAGCAGAGGCGGTTTCGGCGAGGGGGGCCGTGTAGCTGACCCAAAGCCGGCCCAGAGGAGAAGGGTGGTAGGGTGTTTCCACCCAAGACCTCGGCAGTGGCTATAGACATCCTGCCAGAGGCTGAGAAGAGCGCGGTAACATACCCGGAGGTAATTAGACGGGCGAGGATGATCTCCCTTGAGGAGTTTATAGCACGGGCGACCGGGGTCTGGGTAAGAATGACCAGGACCGGCAGCCGGATCAGAGATCTCCGATCTAAGTGGCCGATTTGCTGGGCGAGAAATTGAAGGTGGCACTCGCTGATGTGGCTAAGGTGTGACAACCATGCAAGAAGGCGGACCTCCCGCTCACTGGCCTAGATGAGGCCGTAGGCAGAGTGGACGTGGTGGACGCGGTGGCCAGGCTAGTGCGACCCTGAGGAGATTCCGGCCCAGCAGGTAAAGTGGGGACCCGGAGGTTTGGGGAGCTTTCTGCTGAGGTGTTCCGCGGTGGTGGCAGATAAGGTGATGTTACAGAGACTGACGGTCGGCTGGAGCACTATTTGGGGTGAGGGCTTTGTCCCCCCTGCCTCTGCCGTGCTTTCGATGTTTTGAGATGGGGCACATGAGACCGATATGTGCCCCTCTAAAGTAGATAGGAGCACCATGTGCTATAAATTTGGGAAGCCGGGTCAGGTAGCACCGTCCTGCGGGGAGGAGCTCATGTGCTCCAGCTGCACCGCCAGTGGGTGGATAGATGGGCACATAATAGGCACCATGAGGTGTGCACCTTCAAGCACGAGCGGCAAGTTGGATGGCAGCGGGATAGATACCAGAGCGGCAAAGGCGAGGGTCACGCAGATAGTGAGGGGCTTAGTGGGTATTCCCCCTCCTGCCCCATCGAGTCCTTGCGACTGGATGAGAGGTCAGGAAGCGGCTGGGCGAGTCTCACAAAACCACCCTCCGCAAACCTATGCGGGCGGGGTATGCGTAAACGCATTCCCCTCACTTAAACACACAAAAAAAACAACAGGTTGCACTCCGGGAATGCCGGCAGAAGTGAAAAGGGCTCCCTAGACTTTTACACAAAAAAAAAGGAATTTGACAACATAATTAAAAAATACGGACTGGATTTGAACCGAGGTCTTCTGGCTTCAATGCCGCTTGTTTTAACCTGAGCTATCACAACTTTGGAAACGATGGCAAAATTTGCTTCGTATTCTAACCGCGCCACGAGGCAGCTTCAACAACTCCGGCTGCAGGAGCAACAGGGCTATCAGCTACGAACAACGGTAAGAAACGTCGTGCATCGTGGCATGGTACCGACGCTCAGATGGCGGGCGTGAGGCACCTCCACCGGGCCTGCGCCACTCCCCCTGGGCCTCGCTGCTCAGTCTGAGGCACGAATGCAGCCTCAAAGACTCCGACTACAGGAGTAACAGGTCTGACAGCTTTGAACAACGGTATATAAGTAGGTACTATAGACTGAATTTAATATTCAAATGAATGTAGACTGTTTCAAATACGGTTTAGCATACCGACACCTATCGTTGGGCTCCAGAAATGTATGGCATTAACTGCAGGAAATAAACAGATAAAGTATAACAATAAAATGGTACTCAAACAATAAGCCTATATGTAATATTCTTATACTCTACCTACTTAAAGGAGCTATTCCGTAACTGGTTGATAGCAGCTATGAACGACTGTGGTTTTTACTGCCTGTTCAACCTTTTATGGGATACTTAAATTTAAGATCGAGGCTGGCAAAGAGTTCACCAGCCAAATTGATCTACAGAAAGTGCGTATTATTTTAAGACAATCTAAGATTGGCATACATACGATATATTTCTTTAACTTTACAATTTGAGCATCCGCGTTGTGAATACTATATTATTATTATCTATAGCTTTTATTAGCAATTTATTAACACACCGTTAATTTGCAACATACCGTAATAAGATACATACAACGCTTTAGTGCTACTCCTTAAAGTTCTATTTGTCGATAATAAGATAAACACGAAATATCCTAGCCGTTACGTCACGGGCAAGTAGTGATCGAGCACTGTTTGCCAGACCCCAAACTTTATTTACTTATAACACAACAGAATTTATTTTCAATTTCTAAGGATTACATCCATACATTCCTAAAGATAAATACGACATTTTACCCCTGCTGCCAGTCAGCCTAGCTTTTAACCTATTTCTAAAATTAGATAATTGTTTCATTAACTCTGATTGGTCAATAAAAACAATATGTATAACAAAAGCTTTTGTTATAGAAAAACAAAACAGCTACAAAACGTTACATTGTCTTAGTATTTTATTGACATGATCTTATTTGTCAGAAAAGAAGAGGCAAATTCTCGGGAAAGATAATATAATCGTATCGAGGAATCATCCGAATCTCATATTACCGTCAACTCGGTTGACTTATTCAAAACTTATCAGACTGACATTTAGAGTGTAGAGAAGGATCTACTTAAAGGTCAAAGCTCCTCGTCAAATCCCTTCTATTCTAACAATTTAGTGAAATGTGAATACGTCAATAGAACCATTTTTGTGTGAAATAAAATCAATTCTATCTTAATGTTACTGAATATTCATTTAAAGTTTCAAATGTTGTAAATTCGACGTTACAAAAACAGCAACCGCGTTTCGAGCTTGATTTCTAAGCTCGCAAATTTTCCCAAGGCTTTCTAGTTTAATTATCTGACTAACATATTATCATAAGTGAGTATAATAATGTCATAATTTTAAATAATTTTATGTTTCATTGTTTTTCAATCGAAAGCTTTTCTTTGAAATGATCATTTTTCGAAGAGGCCCTACTAAGAGTAGGTACTTATACTAACCATGCGGTTTGTTCTACTTCTGTTCACATTTCCAACTTATTATATAACTAGCGGATCCTCGCGATTTTACCCGCGTAGTACCCGTTCCCGTGGGAATATCGGGATAAAATATAGACTATGTCACTCGGGAGAATGTAGCTTTCTAACGGTGAAATATTTTTTAAATCGTTCCAGTAGTTTCGAAGCCTATTCGATGCAAACAAACAAACAATAAAATTTTTCCTCTTTATAATATTAGTATGGATGTAACTATTATATGGCAGAACAGAACAAGCCACATTTCACTTTAGCTTCGCTCCCAATAAGGCGTAAAATCAACCGTACTTAGCTCTCTGCCACTGACATGAAATTTTGCTTCCATTCTACTGATGAGTAGTCTGAAAGACGTGTATTTCAGACCCTGATCTTTTAAAAACTATTCATTAATGTAGTTCTTTCTTGTTTTATATTATTCACCTGTATTATATCATATGAGCAGGAGCAAAATTCTTATTAATTAACCGTTTAATTCGTAGTGTTGTACCTCAACAATTATAATCTACATTACATTTATAAGCACAACTTATGATGTTGAAAATAGGTATGTTGTTAATGAACTGCAAAGTATACAGCAACGTACTAGATGCTTTGTTTGTTGTTTTCTAAGGCCGCGTTTCCACCTGCAAGTAAACTTGCGGAAGTCATGCGTGAGTTCTTGCAAAATCGTTGACATATCATACTGACAAGCTGTCGCGAGTGTAATTGCTACGTAGTTTACACTAGCAAGTTGCTGTCGGACAGACCTGTCGGACATTTATCGCAGAAGTTTACTTGCAGGTGGAAATGCGGCGTAACGACACTGCCCGTTAGCAAGCGAAATTGTTTGGATAGTATATTACTAAGTTTTTTTAGTTTCCTGGATGTTTTGTAGCTCATCTTGCATGATAATCGGTTAAGCTTGAGAAAATGTTTAACAATGTTTGTTTTTCTGTAAAAACAAACATTCACTTCTTACTTTGAGTTTTGGCTGTTGTTTCGGTACGGCCTGGGAGCAGGCCCAAAGATATTTACCTATGGTAGTTTTATGTTTGATATGGCCATTGGCCACCTCATCACAAACCGAGATTTTTCACGTTTTCTTAAATAAAATACCTACACTTGATTCAGTCTTTGCTGGATTAGGTTGGAGTGCGTTGTCCTCCATAGTCTTCAGACAGCTTCAGTCTAGCGTCTTCGATAGTCTCTGCTAGAGTGGCATATGCTAGGTCAACGGCATACATAAATTTGACAGTGCCGGAAAGGGAAGTGTTTTTTGTATTGTCGTTGAAAGAGTATTTTAAAATTTTGTTAAGTTATGAAATTAACGAAACAGTTTATCTTCCTGATTTTCTTTCTAGGAAAGACCTAGTGTTGATTGTGAACTACAGACATTATTCAACCTACATTTTAGAGAGATGGGCAATGTCGTATATGAACGACATATATTTTCTCGAAATTGGCACATAATAAATACTTAAATATACTTTTTTTTATTTTTCTGGAACCCATAAATAAAGCGCATAAATAGAAAAAGTAATGAATTTTGAGATTTTTTGTTCTGTGAACTAAAGGGTTAAATTCATTTGACATTATAACTATAATATTTTTGCAATCAACATCAATAATGTGGAACATTGAGCACAGTCATCATTAAGGCGCTACTCGGAAAAAGTATGGATTTTTTGATTTAAAACTATAGGACGGTTACAGTTGTTACAAATCTGATAATAAGATATATATTTCTTTATACCTTTATCTAGAATCGTATAGTTTCAGAAACACGATTTTATGATTTTGGCTCGACACTTTTTATTTTCGAAAATACCTCTAAAAAATAAGAAATATCAAGATTATTCTTAAATGGGGATACATATACTATTGAAAATTGGTTTAATTAGTGGACACCAATAATATTTAGGATCGTAAAGAAGCATTTTTTAAAACTCGCTATAGTTTTTGAATACGAAGTGATTTTGTGTTTTTTTTGCGTAATCGGCAAAATCGGTCTCGCTCCCGCGCGCGTCGTTTTCTCATCGCTATCTTGCTTTAGCATAATTTTTCCGAGTATCGCCTTAAAATTTAAAAACAAAGTAACTTAGTCAAGAAGAAATAATTTTTAGTTAATATTCTTCTAGTTTAAAGTAAATGGAATACAAACAAAAATCGTTAGAGTAATTTCATAAATAATCAGTCTCCAAGTTCACCTTTATAATCTTGACAAATCTGTGCTTCTCACTGGATGCGGATTGTTTTGCACTTAAAATCTTATTTGTCGTTATAATTTACTGGGATAAATACTATACAGTCCCTGAAGACGGTGGATCAAGCTCTTTTGGAGAAGGAGGTGGCATATCACGCGTCAAAACACGAGGTAAAGCCGAACACAGTAATCACGGCGGATTTTCGCTGTAAACCCGCGTCATTCAATTTTATTAAGTACTAGCTTTCCCTAGCGACTTCGTCCGCGTGGTACTTTTTACCCGTTGATTAGGGTAAAAAGTAGCCAGTTTACTATTTCAGTCATACTATAACAAATTGGGATAACATACAAGCGTTCACATTAATTTACTGACGTGACGACTGACAGACACTATGAAAACAATTAAATGACTGACGTGACGTCTATTAGACAGTATGGAATTATAATTATATTACTGACGTGACGTCTATTAGACATAATGGAATTATAATTATACTAGCGGATCTTCCCGGTTTACCCGCGTAGTACCCGTTCCCGTAGGAATATCGGGATAAAATATAGCCTATAGCCTTCCTCGATAAATGGACTATCCAACACAAAAAGAACTTTTCAATTCGATCCAGTAGTTTCTGAGTTTCAGTTTCATAATATTAGTATAGATTACTGACGACACGTCTGCCAGATACATCCCATATTACTGACCTTGTCTCACAGAAATTTCACAGTGATATCTCTTCACGTGCAGTCGTTGCGGCTGCCGTTGCCGCCGCACTGGCTGGTGGCAGGCGCTAACGCAGGAAGTCACTGAGCGGTATAGTGCCCGTAGTGTAAGTTTCTATGTCAAAAAACGCAAACTATTTCGATTCCGTATTTCAATCAATTTGTATGAAAACTGTATCAGCGCCTCTAGCGGCGAGTAGCGCGCTTATACAGTTTTCATACAAATTATTTTCGTAATCTATTTTATCATCCGATAAGTTGACGGAGTCACAAAAAAAACACTAAATTTAAAACGATCGCTTCGCTGCGCATCGCGATCGCCTTAAATTTCTAACCTATCACGTGTTCTACAGGACTTCCGAGGATTCCGACAATCCGCCGGATGGTTAAGTATGGCAGCATGTACCATGCTGCTATACTTAATCATCCGCCTGCGACATATATACCGCAAAATGACGGAGTGGCAACAGCAAATGTATTTTGTGGTGTCTGTTATACGTAATGTCAGTTGCAGAGGGTCCAGATATTGCTTTCTTGAGACTGATGCCGTAAACTAACAAAGAATAAAGAACACTTTATGAAAATATTTAAAAAAAATAACTATTTTTTTTATGAATAAGATTGCTATAATATTGTTTTACCTAGTAACTTATTGAGATCGCAACTAACCAAGTCACACTTCAAGTTTCACATAAAACAGTCATCAATAAGAAAATCTGTTTTGTATAGCCCGACACGTACGGGGTCGTATTTTTTGTGAACTATTGTGCTAAGGTTGAGACAAACGGATCATGGAGTGAGTCCATACAAAAAGTAAGCTTATTCGGGATCCGAGAGGGACGTGATAGGAAGCTCTGAAATACGCAACACATTTCACTCATAAGCAATGCGCGTACGAAAACGTAATCCCTAGAGCTAAATTCTATACCATACTCTTAATACTGAGAAGTTTAGATCTTTAATGCTTGTTTTTGGTCGTAATTCATAATACAGTTTGAAGATAGCTTTTCTTACAAAATTAATTTGATATTTTATTTTATTTTTATTTTATATTTCATGGGAAACAAACAACATATACAAAAATAAATATAACTTAAGAAATTTAGAACAAATTACGCCTTAATCAGTTTTCGCAGATAGAAACATCATTAGTTACAAATAGAACATTAATACAGTAAGAGTTAAAATCATAGAATACATGCCTATTAATTTTCTAATTACAGTTCTTTTTCTCTTTCCTTTAACTAAAGCTATTAAAAAAAAGAATGGAAAGGAAAAACACTAAGCCATATCAACCCCTGGATATAATATAATAATATATCACATATAATTAAATAATATATAAATCTAATGTATACCTATATAGAGTACTTAATTCTAATTAAAGTAAATATTTTGGTCACTTACACTATCTTTTCATAGAAAGTGTAAGTTGCTTGTATGTGTAAGCGAGAAGCTAACCATATAAAAAGTGGAATCTTTACATTGCAGTTGAAATAAAGATATATGTGAGGTGCAAACACCGCTTGCATTATTCAGCGGGCAACGTATAAATTGAGTGCGCCATCAATTGCGCTTGTACTTTGCATGCGATAACAGCCAATGCTACATGCAGGTGATATGATCTAAATAATATGAGAAAAGGCTTGAGACTTACTACGTTTTCTAGCTTTTCAGCTAAAGATTATGATGTGAAAATATAATAGTTTATAACGCCTTATTTCGTTCTAGTCTGGTAAAAGAATAAAATAAATAAAGATGAAACACGAACTAACCATGAGTCATCATGGAAGCGCTTATAACAAAAATATAATCATTTTCGAAAAAAATTGTCAACATTTTTAATAATGATTTTTCTCGCATATAAAATTCTAATTCGCTAATCTTCTTTTTTTAGGTATTGTGATAACAATTCTGATCAAAGTCTGAAAATCAATACCATGAATACCTACTTAAAATACGTCTCTGAATAGCTTCGAGCATTTCGATGTACTTGATCAATTTTAAAGACAATTTATTAAAAAAATAAATGTCTTCCCTGTTTCTAAAATGTGATCATTACATGAATATTTAAGCATGACTTTTAACAAGTCCCTCAATATTTGTTTTAGGGGTGTATTTGATCGGCAAGACAGCGTGCGTTCGGAGTATACAAGCGATCGAGAGTCGTCGCGCTATGGGATCGTCCAGCAGGCGTCGATCGATAGCACGGACTCCAGGATCTGCTACCTGACTTCTAGCGAGGTAAGTTCATATAAAAACTTTTTATTTTTATTTTTTATAGTAGGAATATAAGTCATGTTCAAGCCTTTCTCCTGCAGAGGTAGGAAATTATCACTTCTTTGTCCGCTAGCTACGATCCACACCATATGTATTTTAATTCCTCTACTCTGATTACATTATTTTTCATTATGTGCTCCCCGATTTTGGGTACTTGTGACCTGGTCTTTCTGTAAAATCATTCAAACACATATTTCAGTTCCCTTATTCTTTGGAGATAACCATGGCCAGATAACTGGTTATATGTGAAGGAATTTTTTCTTCTGAGATAACTAGCTATCTCCGAATAATATTTTTTTCTTAGCAGATAACTATGAAAAATAGTTATCTGCAAAGAAAATTTATTCTTCGAAGATAACTAGTTATCTTAGAGGATTTACATTTCAGATAACTGTTATAAAACCAGTTATCTGTAAGAAATTATTTTCCTTAGAGATAGCTATTTATCTCAGAAGTTTTTAAATATTTTTTTATTGCACACACAAAAAATGCTGGGTTTAATGCCTTCAGGCATGTTCTACTAGTCAATCGGAAAGAATGAAACGGAGAGGTCATGATGGCAATAAAAATAGAAAACTAAAGAAATGAAATGATATTGAATAATATAAGGTAATTCAATAAATTGCTCAGCGTTAATTACGTAAATACTGGCTGACCCGACAAACGTTGTTTTGCCATATAAATTATTTCTAAAGATACTAATATCGCTTTTGAAATATGGGGGGAAATATATTTGAAATATGAAAAATTACTTAGGGGGATTATATTGCCGCCATGACCTCCCCTTTCTGCATTAAGTCCGCCTTTTGCTGTATGTGTAATAAACATGCATCTGAGATAACTAGCTATCTCTAAGGAAAAGGTTTTCGTTACAGATAACTGGTTTTACTTGATAAAATAAAGCGTTACCTGGTGGAAGTCCTTAACCATTGTGAAAAAAAGAAAAATATGTAGCTTACTTCCGCAAAAAACACAACATGCAAGATCCACCGCCATACCAGTGCACAATACCTGCATTTAGCAAGTCAGCCAGACCTTGCACCTTCACCAATTAGACTACTTTACACGTGTTTTGCCCTAACTTGGAGCATCATCAGGAGTTACATCTAACGAAAACTAGCACCAAACATTATTTTATTACAGTTTAATTTTTTTTAAGAAATTTAAATCCTCTGAGATAACTAGTTATCTCCTAAGAATTTTTTTTCTTTACAGATAACTACTTTTTTAATAGTTATTTACGAAGAAAAAAAAATTCTTTAGAGATAATTAATTATCTCAGAAGATAAACAATCTTCACATATAATTAATTATCTGGGTATGGTTATATCCAAGGAATAAGTGTTTCAGTTTCCCCTAAGCGGTTTGTATTGGCTTTTCCATACCAAAACTTAGCAGGCGATGATGAATTGATGAAAGATAATGGCAAAAAAAAGATGCTCTCACAAAAAAATTAAAATTGATTAATCTTGTAAAATATTAAATTGAGCTAAAGCATAATCCAAGCTTCGTCAAAATGTAGTAGATATTATATTATAAAACAGAAATAGTGATTTCGGATAAGGATAATGGTGCAGAGCAAACTTGTCCTTAGTGAGTCTTTCAGGCAGCAGACACCTGCTCCCTCCCGTTCGGTTGTTTGGTCCCTCCAAAACTTGCTTTATTACTGACATAAAACAGTTATTTTGTTCTACAATGAAGTTCGCGTTATTGACAATAACAACGCCAAAACAGACGCAAATGGTAGATGTTTTTACACAGCTAACGTTTTCAACAAGCAATTCCTATAAAAAAAGTTATTTAGTCCTATCAAGAAATTCCAGATTTCCGAAGAACTGAAACGATTTTCCTTAAGCGTTTCAAAACTGTTTTTATAGGTGTAAAGTTGAAGTTATCTTGTCAAACAGATTACTTGTTTTTCTGGGAAACCCTACAAAGTGGAGCGACAAATCCTTTGTGGAATAATAGCCACTCAAGTGACTTTGAGCGTGTAAGAATTTGAAACCCTACTTGGCTCTTGTACTGAGAGCCACCGTAATTTCTAATATTATTAACATCATCATCCCAATTTTATGACTTAAAAGTAGGTATTAGAATTATTTAAGGCAATCCATAAAATTAGCATACCTATAGTAATAACAACAATGTGATACATAGTTCCGTATGAATAAAAATAAGTAAGAGAGAAATAACGAAATAAGTTGGCAAAATCTCTTTTGTTTCCTTCACAATATTTGTCACGGTTCGATATATTTGACATAGTGAGCTGTAGTTCAGAAAATACTTTAGTAATATTTTATAAGTTTCCTTTATGGGAGTTCATTTACTATTCATTGGATTGAATTCAGCCACTGAAGTTAACTATTTATGAATAACATCGTCATTGTTATTTCGCATATTTACATGCAATGCGAATATTTTTCATTGTTTTTAATATTTTTTATTGTTTTTAAATTATGAACTCGTTCCTTTCGAATTTGTATACCGTTCGCTTAGCTACATTAAAATTTTGGAATAAAGCTGCAATTTATTATTGTAACAATGAAGAAGTAAGTTCAAACGTCTTGTTTATGAACACCAAATTCAAGGTACTTAAATAATTTTGTAAGAATTGTATGCGGAAGCCGTTATTAAGTAAAGAAGCTAAGCACCGAAATTAGTTTTGGATGTTCACTAAGCAAATGAATTTTGGCCCACTAAAGACATAATATTCCCCTAAGGAGGAATTTTGCTCTGTTTTCGCAGTATTATGAGAACCCCTGGCGTTTTGATATTTAATTCTTAAGCTTTAGGATCAAAAATATTTCTCTACATAATAACTGTTACCTAATATTTAGAAGTTTTCTATATAAATCGGTTTATAATATTTTATAATCTTTTACTCAATGAAATATCCTTATTTAGATTTTTATGGGATTTGTTTATAAAATGAACTAGTCAAACATAAAATAATGAAGTAAGTATTAAAAAAAATCGACCTCACTGGAGTTTCAGAGCATTTGTCTGGGACAGTGAAAAGTCCTGGGATTGACTCCTCCCATCAGAGCTAGTTGTAAGACGGGTCGCTTTTTTCTAATAATCTAATAAGTAGGTACTACCTATATAAAAGTAAAAGTAATTTAATCAAACATGAATTTAATTTATTAAAGTCATCCTTTACGTTCTTACATGATGTGTGTGTGTAATCGACACAACACTTCCTAGGAACAAACATGACACATATTATAATGTGAATTCAAGATTCTATTCCGTTGGGAATCTAATTAGATTTCAAGTAAGCTGCTTTCAATACTATTAACGTGTCAAATCCACCCTTTTGGCGCTACTACAAGTAAATTGCATTCCAGTCTGTCTGCGATTACATCACTTAAACGTCGGGCTATTCGATAGGATAGAACATAGAACCATGAAGTGAGACGTACCTGTTCATTCTAATTTATTCATGCTGATACTAACAATACTCAAACTAACTGACCTTACATGCGGTCTAGTGATTCTGCCTCCGGTATCAGACTCTAATGGCCTGTGTTCGATTCACAGGGGAAGATTCATGACTTTATTGCTTAATAATGATTACGTATCAATTTATGGAGTTTTTGTATTTCGTTTAGCGATAAATTTAGAAAACTAACTAAGTTATTAAAGAATTTCTACTATGATAAATTTGCCATAAATTCTTGTTAGTGTAAAGTGGACGAAAGCGCTTTAATAGTTTTTAAAATTTCGCTAAAGCTCTGAATGACATTTTAATTACGTCATGCACTATGTGACAGAGATATCAATAAAAAATCGGCCAAGTGCGAGTCAGACTCGCTCATGAAGGGTTGCGTACCCACTTAACGTACATAGTTTTCCTTTTAACTTCGTCATATGAACTACTATCATGAAGTTTTTCACGTATCTAGTCACGTATTCTAATCTAACCATTTAGATGGCGGGGGTGGGGGCGGGGGTGCACTTGACTCTAACAAAATTTTGCATTTTAAAGCTTAATAATTCACAAACGGATGCCTCAATCAAAAAACTGTCTTAACGAACCAACAATATTTTCGAAATTGCTATCCAACGACATCCCACACTATGGGGTAGACAAGAAAAAAAATTACATACCTACCCACTTCACGTGTAGGGGAGAAATCCTAAAAAAATTTTACTTAGGTACGACTTTCTTGGCGTGAAAAATATGTATATTCATGCCAAATTACAGCTATCTAGTACTAAGAGTCTATGAGCTAGACTGGGGACAGACAGACGGACAGACGGACATGGCGAAACAATAAGGGTTCCTTGTTGACTAGGGAACCCTAAAAATGTTACTTTGTACTTTCAAAGGAAATCAGACCCTATCGATCTACAGTATACAATAAATTTTAAGACTAAACGTGATAAAGCAATTTCTTGGTCGAGTTTATTTATAATGACGCAGGCAACTGCTCTAATGGTTACGAATCACTTCCCGTGATATCAAGTTCCTAACTAAAACTTAAAAGTGCCCTGCCTACGCGGTATGCACTAAAACGCCCGGCAATATACGATATGTTCCTTCTTGTGATTAGAAAATAACAAAACCTTTAACGATGCTTTCTTTTGAAACAATAAAACTGGACCCAAATTCTTCTTGGGTAGTAAATACCTGCATTAGTTACAAGTCATTATGTGATTCCATTGCACTGCAGCACATAAATCATAATAATGATATTTAGTTAGATACATAGTTATTAGCAAAACACAAGCACAAAATTTCATGATATTGATGGTTTAGTTTGGTTCGAAACTTCTCACTCACAGAATAGCTGTTATTTATGCCTTGTACCTTATTAACTTATTTGTTGATCGTTAGTCTTCGTCAGCAATTAGAAAAACACCTGCAAAAGTTAATTTAATTGTTATATGGGACATAATTAATTCAGCCAGTAAATCCGAGCGAAGGGGAAATATGGTGGAGAGCTGCATAGGTAGGTAGTGGTAGTTATCGGAATGCTCACCTTTGTCCGGAGTCCGGAGCGAGGTCCGGGTCGGCCGGGCTCGGCCGCGGTCGTCGGAGTCTGCGCACGGCGCCGTGCGTCGCTGCGCCGCTACCTCCTCCAATAGTATCCTGGACGTAGCATCAACAATATTATTTTGAGGTTAACTTCTCCCATTTTCAATACCATGAATCCGAACCGATCGTGGTTTCCAAAAGTTTAGACACGTCCAAACATAGACGTGTCGAATGTCGCGAAAGAGAACGTTAAACCGAAAACTGAGACGTTTTGTTTGTGTAAATACAAAGCTTTTACTGTCAAGTGCACGGACAAAGAAGATTCGCATCGTCCTCGCTACGTTTATCTCCTCGCCGTAATATTATCTCCATGGTTGTTACAGTAAAGACTGCTCCGCTTGTACTGTTGTGAATTAACGCACTTTAAAACATATCTGTGTTGAAGTGAAGTCAATTTGTAAGGCCTACAAGTGAATTGTTGACATACATGGTTGAACCTCGTTACCCGAACACTAACAAAAATAGCAAAGTTTATCTATTTAGAGTTCCTGCTTGTAAATCGCTTGATCCACCTGTGATATTTCTCTTTATTAGTTAATGTTGACATTTTGTGAAACTTCTTAAGCTGCCAATATTTGTTAGTAGAATTTATTGCAATTTAGATTGCTAAATGTTAAAATAATCGTAAGTCTATATTATTTATTCTTTTACGCGTTAAAAATTGAGGATAGTCATAATATTGAAAAAGTTGATGTTGTTGTTGGACTAAGTAGAGTTATATTTATAAGCTAAACATATTGCAATAAGGTAGTTAATCAAGTGGAAGGATTTGAAGACGAAAATGTTGATATAAAGGCTGCATGGGGGCCATCAAATCAAGGCATGCAGGATTTCTAAAGGTATTTTAATGTAGTTATAGAGTTACTATTTATTTTACACACTATTTCTGTAATTTAGCTTTGAAACTCAATTTTAAGAGTGGTTGTACAAATGATTGAACTTCACTGCTCGATATAACCCTCACAATTAGGCCAAGGTCTTCCATATCCCGAAGCACGCTTCAGTGTAAACAAAACGGTTTACCGAATAACGATGGAGTACTGTTTGATCCTAACGAGTTTTGCCAGCTTTTGAATTACTAAATAAAACAAAAGCAAAACACTTTTCCTGCTTTATTTAGGGATGATTTTATTGGTACCAATCTACTAAGATAATAATAATGTGACAGAAGTTGAGGGACGTAATATTGCAAATATCGTATTACGGATCAGAATATTTCTTTTCTCTTGTTTATAATAAAATGAGGTGTCTACCAAGTCAGTTGCGTTGCGTATAACTTTGTGTTTATTATTAGTTCAGAAGACAGAAGTGAAACCTCGTTTGTTACTTTTTTGTTTTTTGTCTGTTTGATATATTTGTTTTATTTTGTTCTTATTCAGGTTATCCACAGAACACGGAAAGATTTTTTTTCTCTTTCCATGTTCTGTGCAGGTTATCGTTGGTATTGAGAACTTGATTATACTTAATAGCATCGATGAGTGATTAGATTATATTTTGATCCATTTATTTACTGGTTGGTTTAATTTTGACTAGGCACCTACTTAAAAATACTAACTACTACTGTGATTGTAGAAATTGATGTTCTAAAAAGTTTAAAGTGTAACGAGGTTTGATATGAGACATAAACATAACTAGACTGTAGACTGCTCTGCAGATAAGTCTGCGCGCGATCAAAATCGAAAACTAATCTTAAGTGTCAATCTTAAGAACAAAAAAAAATACTGCAACAAGCGCCTAAAACCCTCCAGTCGCGTTTGCAGTTATCTGGCGAGCAATCTTTGGTGATTTTAATGTTTTTTTACAGCAGTTAGTTTCAATACAAATGAATAATGTTACAGAGTTGTAATCCAAGGTAAAGGGTTTAATTTTCTGTTAAAAAGTGACCTTTAAAACTTTTGTACAAACTTACTTTTAGAGTTCAAGGAGTTAGTGACGAATGTCCATTAATTTTGGCGAAGATATGCAAATTACTTACTTATAGGTTTTATGTTTACTAATTGTATATAAATGGGGCTTACTTTCATAATTATCTATATTTCATAGCATTTTACAGACTACTTACATAGGCATTAAATGACACTTAATGCTGAATCAACACCATAATATTAAATGGGACACTGTTAGAACTTAATTTTCGCGCAATTTTTCCAATATAAATAGAAATTCAGATATACATAACATAATATGTGTGCAATAATAACTCCGAGATCTATTGCATTTATGTGCTTTAGAATCTAGTTCATCAATATTTATTTGTCTCGTCGTACAAACGCGATGCGAGCGGCGAGAGTCCTAGTATATAGGTAGGTACTACTTACCTAACACGACTTCTCGTTTAGACTGTTTACTATTAAAGCTAAGCTTGATCACAGTCGGTAACTGGGTCACCTGGATTGGATAGTTTTTATATTAATTAGCAATCTATCTTCATTATTTCCGAGAACAAAGACAACTTTCTTCCTTCAATGGATGAGCTTTTAAAAGTTTGTAATACTTATTCGTTTTTTACCACTGACAGGCAAAACGAAACTTTGTTTCAGGTCGATTGGCATTCAATGAGTAAAGTTATCAGCTTTTAAAGTTTATAAGCTTCTGTTATTGAAAAGTAAAAAAGGTAGTTTTATGATACAAACGGTTAACGTGACGATCTACGAGACGCGAAGACGTTTTAAGTGGAAATAAAAATTCAAAAGGGTATAGGATACAAGTTATTTTTGTGTTTTGGCAAGTTCCTACAATACCACTTACGATAGTTATCTATCTATTAATTTATCTAGGCAAATATAGCTAACGGGACCCCTATTTCTTTGATACAAGTAAGGTTGGGGGGTTAATTGCCCAAAGAGCAATGCGCCTGTAATAAATAACCATTAGGCCTAAGCTTCTTTGTATCGTAACAAATACGACAACCGCTTGAAATATATATGAGGTACTTCATGAGTAATTATACTGACAAAAGTGTAATTATATATAAGTAGTGGCCGCCCGCGACTTCGTCCGCGAGTTATTTAATTATATCGCTTCTAAAAGTAGGTAGATATCCGTTCTCCAAGGTCTCACCATCATCATCAACCCATGATAATGTCCCAGTTGCTGGGGTACAGGCCTTCCTTATATCTGAAAGGAAGGATAAGGAGAACGGGCCATGACCCACTACGCGGGTCCACTGCAGTTGGGGGGTATTAACCAATGCAATTGCAGCCGGGACCATCGGCTCATCGTGTCTTCCGAAGCGCGAAGGTTTCCATCCCGTGACCGACCATTGCGAAAGTTACTTAACCTCAGCGATCGCAGGTCAAGAGCGTTATATACCCACTGCTCTCTGTATCAAATTTCATCAAAGGCGGATGGTTTAGGCCATCAAGGTAACAGACAGGGATACTTTCGCATGTATATATTAGGATTATTCTCTTGCCCTTGAACAACCAATACGCAAAAAAATCATCTCGATTCTTTGCTAAGTCAGAAATATTTATAGTTTTTTTCCATGGGAACCATATATTTTGCCGAGATAGAATGAAACGATGACATTTTCGAGGCCCTAAACTTTAGGGCCATATTTCTGACTTAGCAAAGAATCGAGATGATTTTTTCTAAACTATTACCATACATAAAATCATGTCAATATCTCGCATAGTGAACAACAACTATATCCCACGAAAACCATATTTTTTTTCCTGGATAATTAGCTTGTTCGTTATTCTAGTCTAAGACCAATATTAATTGTACTAAATACCAATTTTCATGAGGTAGTTTCATAACTTTCCTTTCCTAGCGGACGTCTCCTAGTTATAATCTACCTTTCTGCCAAATTTCATCTTCTTTGGTTAAGTAGTTTCGAGATTTCGTGATGAGTGAGTGTGTGACCTTTCACTTATTATTACTAGTTTTAGATGACGTTTGCCTGACTATTTTGCAAATAAGAGAGAAATATAAATAAATATATTTTTTTGCAACAGGGTCTGAATTCGAAGTGGGGCTACTAGGGCATATGGGGTATCATATGAACGAGCGCTGCTTGCAAATTCTCAAACATTTTTTTCTTTTTTTTAGGCCGCATAGTTTTCGACTTTTGATGAAAAATCTTATATCCGAAGATAGCGTAGAGAAAAATCTGAAATTATTTTATGTAATAGAAATTTATGTAAAGATAACAGGAAAATAAAACGATGTCTCTAAATAGTAAACTTTTTCAGAAACATCAACAAAAATTACATTAGTTCCACTATCGGTCAAGAGATGACGCTGACCTAAAACTGCAATATTCTACACCGCAAATTCTCTGACGCATATTATATTCGCCCCCGATGATAACATTTGCACGTTTTGATTTATTTATATTTATGATGGTACGGATCCCCTGAGTGCGCGAGTCCGACTTGCTCTTGACCGGTTTTTTATATATTATACTAGCGCTCCGCTAGCGACTTCGTCACGATACCCCCTTAGAGGGGGAATTACCGAAAATTACTCTCAGTGCTCCCCTACACTATCCAAGGAACATACGTTGTTTTTCAGTTATCCATATAATAATTTATAATAATGCTTATTAAGACTTTATACTTTCTATGTATGTCTTACTTAGACATTGTGAGACAGGCCCTTAATACCTTCATAAGGAATAAATAGATAGATAGATAAACACTTTATTGTTCACACAAAGATATTTAATAATATATAATATAATATAATATTTATATAATATTTATTTGTCTATTAAACACAATTTGTTTCAATAGGCTTGCATTCTTAGTTTCCGAGATTTATAGGTTTCTAATGACCCGGATTCATTGCTCTCGAGTGTATTACATTTGAACCCCAGTTATTGAAACACAATAGTTTATCTCAAAAATTCAACGGGTATGCTTCCGGGTAAGTTTATTTTTAACCGACTTCTAAATCAAAAAGGAGGAGGTTCTCTATTCGTCTGTATGTATGTTTTTTTTTTGTGTATGTCCACCGATTACTCGAAGACGGCTGAACCGATTGAAATGGTTCAAACGTCCTTACATCAGGTTGGTTTCCAAGTTGGTCCCATTTTTTGAAATTTTGAAATCGGTTCAGTAGTTTTCAGGAAATCTTGAAAAGACTGTCGTTTTGGTTACCACTTTATGTGAATTTAATACTTATCTTTAGGCATAACTCCTTTGTTTATAAACCGATTTAGATGATTCTTGTTTTGTTAAAAAGGGGATACCTCAAGGTATTTTAACTGACTTCGAAAAAGGAGGTTTTGAGTTTGATCACATACCTAATTACCAGAAAACACGCAAATTGCCTGCACGATGCACTAAAAAGAGTGAAATAAAAATTATTTTTATAAAAAAATAAAACCGCCTTCTAAAAAACCACATCAAAAAAGTAAGAAATAATTCCTCACCAAATAAATAACGTAAGTACTTTGAAGTCGGGCGGGTTTTAACAAAAGCAACAAAAAATTGTACATGTTTCACGCCCGACTTCAATCAAAGTACTTACGTTATTTATTTGGTGAGGAATTATTTCTTACTTTTTTGCTGTGGTTTTTTAGAAGGCGGTTTTATTTTTTTATAAAAATATTTTTTTCTCACAAGTATTAAAATTCAATAAGGTCAAAATTCAAACCTATTGACATTGACAGTATAGTTAGACTTTCCCATAGTTTTGTCGCTTTCTAACAAATTATTAGCAAAATAGACCATGACCCAATTTGTTCGACCGTACCATACGACGTAAACATCGATTTACGTCGTTTGATACATTACGGCATATTGATAAGATATTATACAATAAAATAAGTAAGTATCAATAAATTAAGATTGCGCGGTACAACATATTTTACAAGCTTTTTTTTAACTTGCCATGTTAGTTAGTTAGTTAGTGGGGGACAAAATCTTGCAAGCTTAATTTGACATACTTCCCAGTGTCAGATGCAGCTGAAATTTTGTATACAGATTTGGTTCAGATGACAATACAATATTAAAGTACAGTCAGCAAAAAAGCTTGTCATAAAAATAACATTTTTACTAAAAACTTATTTATTTTTATTAATAAAAGAAGTGATCTAAATTTAATCCTTGGTAAGTTCCTCACAAATCAAAAAACATAAAAATAAGTATAAGTATAAGTAAAAACGTAAAAATATAAGTAAACAATGGAAGGTATAGCTAATAAATATTACACTGATTAATCATTTTAAGGAAAATCGTTCAATCTTACTTATACTTGTGAATTCAATTTCCTGAAACGGATCAGACACTTTGTTACTTCGTTATAAGCTAAAAATGGCTGGCAATTATTTCAACGAGAAAACTGATTACGTTTACCATTAGGTCTAGTTGAGGACGGGGAAAATTTGCTTAAGCAAATAGAATTTATTCAAAGGAGAAAGAAGTATTTAAGGCGGTGTTGCTTTTATTTGTTCTGCTGAATCTTGTAATGTAAATATCGTGTCTTGTTTGTTTCAATCCCTATTTCCCAGTAATGTCATGCCAAAGGTCCGGTGTTTATTCTTGGACGGCCACGGCCAAAGACTGGCTGCACGGCCACTCTAAACTGTGTCAGGGTCGTCCTCTATTGATCCCATTTCTTCCGCTGCGACTGTCCATCCCGTGTATTCCGCACTGTTTACAATTAGATAATTGTTTCGTGAGCCTAAATCAACAGTCCTTTTCAATCAAACGACTAAAACACAAATTGAACACTGCCAGTTCTTTGATGTATGTGTTGTAGGCATTTTAATTTGATATTGGTGAGTTGATTAAACATGCCATTAAACGTGTTAGTTTATTTAAAGCTATTTTACACGATTTTAACCGAAAATATTTTTAGATAAAGCTAGATCTACATTGATCCAGTAGCTCGATCCAGCGCCGCAATCCAGTGACACTGGATCGAGCTACTGGATCAATGTAAATCTGGCTTAAGGCGCCGATTCCCGAAAATAGGGTATTTTAAATTATGGATTACTCGCAAACCACAAGTACTCAAAATTTGGAAAAAATATATGTTATTTTACAGCTATTTATCTAGAGCTTCTGGCCGTTTTTTTTCGATTGGTGATATTTAACTGTGTCAAATAAAATCCCAAACATCCGTCTAATCGTAATCCAAATATCCGGCCGTCAAAAGTTTAAATTTATTTTTATTTAATTTTTAATTGAATTTTAAGTGATTTTCGATTCGCGGGGCGCTCGCGAGTTCACTGTTCACTGCCGGCTGCCGATGTGTCCGCGTGAAGTGTATCGCGCGCGGCCGAGCAAGCGTTAGCGTGCCTATTTCGGTCGGGAATCCTCGCCTTAAATGTAATTTTAAGCTTTTAATTAAGGACGGCTATGCAAAGAAATATAATTGTTTTATTATTAACGGACGTCGTCGCCGTCGTGAGTTCTGTTTTCATTTTATTTTACTTTAATATAATCTCATTAGATTTGTTGGCTTTGGTACTCATAACAAACGACTAAATAAAAATTGTTTATAATCAAGAGAGCCCACACTTTCAACCATTTTTGTATATCCTACATTTATTAATTTTCCACTAATCTGTCTTTACAAGTAGGTATTTTAGTCGAGACCGGGATCACTAACTAATCGACTTAACTTTAAAATATATTTAATATTTCACCATATTTTATTTACATAACTAGTAGTAGAAATTGGTCAAAATGTAATTACATGCCACTTAGCCTTCAAAACCAAAACAATATGATAACCAAAGTTTATCAGCAAAATCAAAAGACGTGCTTAATCTTATGGCTAGTCCTCACTGGGTAACGAATTAGCGTTATCAAGTAAACCTTCAGTTTGTTTAAACCACAGAATATATCAAGAGGTTTGAACTGTAACATTTACGGTAAGCAAAGCGCTTGGCTGCTTTAATGTTCCTGTATACGTGATATAGCTAACAAAGCATGTGAATAATAAGAACAGAAAACAGAGGGGCCAACAATTTAACAAAAAAAACACAGTTTTAATTTATATTTGGAGATAGGTACATTACTTTCAAACCTCTACAGCCAAAATAGAGGTTTAAAAGTAATGTACCTATCTGCAAATATAATTTAAAATCTGTTACTCATATCACAAGATGTGATATCTATCATAAGTAGTAACGACAGCATCGATGCACAGCGATGCAAAAACAACAGTAAATGACATATTAACGCAATTATGAAGCACTTAAAAGTATAATTCGTTATCAGTTTTCTTTCAGTTTCTCATCTTTAACGAATATTTTTTATGAATTACAACTTAATTTTAACTGGCAAATAAAGCAGTAAATTAATCTGGACTATACACAGTCGCTGTCGTAAAGTTAAGCTAACCCTCCTTTGACGAGCGCTAGATATAATTCACGCAGAGTCAGCGTAGACATTTGCTAGAAATCCCTTTGCCGCAGCTGCTAAGCGATGATAAAAACCTTCTCACTCACCTCTTGCTATAAAACTTGAGGTTTAACAGTTTGTTCAAGAGCTACTTAAGGTAATTAATTTATTGACAGCTACAATTAAACTTTTATCAAATGCCAGCGGCAGTGCGTGAATTGGAATTTTGTTATTCTGCACCAGTCAGGATATATCGTATTTCCCAGAGAATTTTATTGCAAAAATATATTTAATGTTGGCCCGGATAGTGAGGCTACACAAATACTTTAAAAGCTTTCAGTAGTTATGTTTTTACGAACACGTAGCAATCGTGCTCAAAAAATGTTTCATGTAAAGATCTGGCTTCGTTATTATTTTATTTTAACGTAAGGGTTTCATTTATATTTATTAATTTATTTATTTTTAGATTACATGCGTCTCTAACAATCACACGATACGCCTAATGGTAAGAGGTCTTAAAAACGATCCTGTAGTGCCCACCTTACATTTTTAACCCAATTTATCGAGAATGAATAGCGAATAGTTTTAATATCATACCAAATTCATCTTCTGGAAATTTTCAAATCAAACTTGGTAACTACAAAAGTAGTTCTAAGTAAGTAGGTCCTTGAATAAGACGCCCTTTGAAATATTCTAATTTCTATGAAGTGATAATTAATATTACACCATAAAAGTATTATTGTGTATACTTATACTTAGTTTTTTTTACTTAAGATACTTGTGTACAGACTACGAATTTTTGGAATAGGTACAGTTTTTATTTCGTATTTAGTTTCTTCCAGTACGTTTTGAATGATTTCAGTTTGTCTATGTACAGTCACGAGCAATTAAATGTAAACTACATAAGGAAGCTATGTCATATTTCAATAGTAGTAGTAGTAGTAGAATAGTCATTCAATGACTTTTGTGGCAGTTTTGTTCCGGAACGCTTCAATGTGACAAAGTCCTTTGTTGTTTACATATTATTGCTCGTGGCTGTACTGGACACATTGCATTGACATATCGCACTAAATAGATTCAAACCCAGATTTTGCTGCGGTTATCTACAACATAAGGGTTTGGATACAGTAGCGATACTAACACGTATTTAACACACTTTAACCGCCTTTTAACCGGTCTAGTGTTTCATACCACCGATTTCAGACCAAGAGGTCCCGGGTTCGATTCCCAGTGGGGGTACATATTGTATTCGGTTTGGTTGGTGGCAGGACTTGTTCTTAATCCGCCTGGCTAGCTACCACCGTATTATCTAAGTCTGACGCCATAACAATGATGTTTTCAGCATTATTGTGTTCCGGCAGTTAGAGATAAGATCGCCAGTTCCTCAGTGATTGAGGATTCCGGGAGTATTGCGCTTCCACATTCAGCCTTATCACCACTTAACATCAGGTGTGATGAAGGCTAAGTGCTATCCCGTTGTGAATAAAAAAAACACTTTAAAATATTTAATTATTAAGGGCAGGATCTTCCAAAAACTCTGTCTTTGTCTTTTTCTTTATGTGCGAAGAGTAATAAAAATAACCTCACTTTTTCATTTTTTCAATGTTTTTGTTGTAATTTTGAGCATAAATTCACTTTTTGAAAAAGTAGCCTGAGAATAATCTACAATATGTCATTACCTATTTTTCTTTAAGTATATTATTCGTGAATTAGAGATTTATAATCTAAGTAGGTATAAAACCAAAAAAATATAAAAAATTATGTTTTTTTTTGTTTTTGAATTTTTTTTAAGTCAAGATAAGAAACGAGTATCGTGTTTCTAGCCACAAAATAATCAAAATCCTTTATGAAACTTCAACATATATTTTTATCTGCTCAAAATAAAAGAATATTTGATTGTTTGCTTTTGAATCAAAAATTGGTTGTTTACGATAATTTGGAAGATCGTGCCCTTAACATTTCTTTCGGTTAAAGGCCTTGTATACTTGGTCACGCAGGGGGACGTTTTCTTGTGGATATCATATAAAAAATAAGCAGTCTTATAAAACAAACAAGACAAAAATAAAACATTTTTCATCAGTAGCTAAATAAATGGCGAGGAAAACGGCTCAACATGATGTATTTCCGCCGGAAACGTGTTATACTGTGAAGACAGGTTATATATTGTAGGTAATGTGTACGCTATTTGCAATGAAAGCTTTTTGGAGAGAGCTTTAATAGTGCTATTTCTCACTTTGCTAGGAGTCTTTGGCTTGTTGAGAAAAATAAGTAACATCCAATTTAGAGTAGGTACAGAAAAGCAAATTATGGACTTTTCTCTCAGAGAATATTCCTCGCTAATTCCTAGCTTATTTCTAGGTATTTTTATAAAAACTACAATACAACTAGTATTGTAGTTCGCATGGAATGTCCCAGGATCAAACCATAATTTAGCTAGCAGCATTTTTTCCCTTTCCCATTTTTTATGGATTCTTGTGTTACCCTGTTAAAGTGTTTCCTTTACTAACCAAATTGGCAGAGCTCATTTGTTAATAATAGGTGTTTACCTATGAAATTGCCGTTTTCTATGGAGAAATTGTAGGAAGTTGTAATTATCATACAAATATATTTGGGGATTTCTTGGACATGTGAACTCGGAATTCAGCAAAATATGATCAGACAACATTAATCTAACTATTGCTTATAATCTCATTTAAAAAACTACCTTAGAAAAAAGAAACAGTTCTAAGCAGTCAAATTGACGACAACCAAAGAGGGGTACTTTGAAGCATTTATAAAAATTTTAGACGCGTGTTTAATTTTTCTTTTTTTAGATGTTTTACATTATGACATCCTCTATTTTCGAAACTAATTATTAATTTTGATATATTAATAATAATTAAAAAATAAGAGTTCAATGAACATGTATGAAAAAACGGCAATTTCATAGACCTATTATTTGCCTACTTTACTTTGTACTGTCTTAAAACCTTCCATTTGTTGTATTTGTATCACAACTTTGTTTATTATTTCAGACATATTTACAATCATTCATAACCTTGCTATAATTTTACATTGCTTGTTGCAGGTGAGTGTTCTCAAAAAAACCAATCAACCACAACGTAAAGGTAAGTCATACTATGTTCCAAGACGGAGTCTTCAAGAAAGCGAAGAAACAATGGTAAGTTGTACACCTTTCTCATAGTACCGGGGTTTTATTGATTAAAACTCAATTCTATAACGTATCCTCAATATGAGAGAGGCCGTCTTCACTCAAGATACTGAGATACTTCTTCAAACCGATAACAAATAACAACAGTGACCTAGTCACTTAAAGAAGACCTATCTGTTACTGGTCCGCTGCGGCTAGTTTATTGTAGGCTATTCTTCTCATAAAATAAAATATTAGTACAATTGTGACCCAGTGCCAGAAGGTGGATTTCAATTTGTTATAACTTCGCGTAGTTGCTTGTCGGACCGATTTCTGTGATTTATTCTTCTACTTATCATAAGTAAAGAATCGAATCATAAGTGGACTCTATGTCATAAAGTACTTCGAATCTTCGATACAAAATCTTTTCTGTTATACTTACAGTTTGTTTATCAGATAAAGTAGCAATTTATTTGGCACACAAACGAGATTTATATCAATGTCTCTCTCCTATATTCGTAATTCATTCACAATGCTATATTTGGATCTATTTCTGCTGAGCATAAGAGAATCTATTTATAAATAACTTATTAATTTGTTTGATTCAGACGTCAACATGATATGATTTAACTTTCTTAGTTTTATATTAGTGTGTACGGAACACATAACATCACACAAACAGAACTAAAAACCGCAGGTTTGTACTCGTATGTTGATGACACAAATGCATATTGACAATAGAAGTTGTCTTATTTTGGTTGTATTGTTATGCAATGTGGAGACGATAATGTGACTATAAATGAAAACATTGGTGCCACTGGTTCATATAAGTAATTTTAAACTATAAAAACAAATCTTAGAATAGAAATTAAAAATATATTATTTCCAAACAAACTAAATTGGACCGACGCAGATACAAAATACTAGACCATTTGTAACACTATACAATATCAAGGAGACTCGAGACGACGGCGATGACATGAACTTTTAATGCCATTAAAGCAAAAACTTGAAGGTACATACCTACACGCTACATCTAAATTGTGTAAAAAAGGTAACATATGAAGAATTAATTACTGTGACCAAACTAATGGATATTTTTAATTGCAGACTGGGACCGTATCCATTAAAAGGGCATTTAATTTACTGTCACCTTGCCGTCTCCACATTGTAGGTATATTTAGTTAGAACTAGCTTTCCGCCCGCGGCTTCGCCCGCGTGGACTACACGACGTTATCCCGCGGGAATGTGATATTTTTCCGGGATAAAATGTAGCCTATGTTCCTCTCCAGGCTACAAAGTATATGTGTCCCAAATTTCAGCCAAATCCGTTTTGGCTATTTAACAAACATACAAACATCCAAACATCTAAAGATCCAAACATCTAAACTTTCACATTGATAATATTAGTAGGAAGTAGGATAAAAGTCGTGTAATAGCAGATCTTTCTTCAATAACAACAAGTACAAAAAGTAACAAAAATAAAAAAGAATATAGTTATACATAACTTAGGGTGGATTCGACCAAGTAAAATTAATTTTATTCTTAGATTAAATGGCCAAATATATGAGAGTGAAACGAAACTACGTTTTACCACGCGCTATTCTCAGAGTAGCATGCCTACTCGAGTCGTCCACCGTTGAGGAAGGATTTACAGAGATATTCTTAATGGCGTCCTCCTACCATATGTTATCTGTCATTGTCATTTAAAATTATTTTTGCTTTGCTTGAACTACCTAGTTGGAGAACATAACCATCTATATATATAAAATTCAAAGTCCTGACTGACTGACTGACTGACTGACTGACTGACTGAGATATCAACGCACAGCCCAAACCGCTGAACCTAGAGACTTCAAATTTTGCATATAGATACGTTATACAGTGTAGGCATCCACTAAGAAAAGATTTTTGGAAATTCCACCCCTAAGGGGGTGAAATAGGGGATAAATGTTTGTATGAAAGTCCGTCAGTTTTGAAGTTAGGATCTTCAAATTTTGTATTTAGGCTGGCAATTGAAAATTAATATTTACCTGTGTCAGCGTTTTTGACAATTCCACCCCCGAAGGGGTGAAAAGGGGGATGAAATGTTGTATCTGGAAAGTCCTTTATTTAATTTATTATTTAGGCTTATGGTTGGAAAGTAAAACAAATAAGCAACCACATATTTCGTATTTTTTCGAAAATCAACCCCTTAGAGGTTAAATGGGATAAATAAACCTAAAAATCGATATGGATGTCGTTATTGAGGTTTTGTGGGATGACGATTGCAAAAATAGCATTTATTTTGATGTTTAACACCCTGAACATGATTCAACCTCTAAAAGGTTGAAATAGGGGTGAAATTTTGAATGAAAAATCAAGGGTAAAATAGACATTTCAACTTGAAACTTTGTAGGCTTACTCTTTAAACAAATAGGCAACCCATTTCGTAATTTTCCCATAATCAAACCCAGGGGGTAAAATAGGGGATGAATATGTGTATGAAAGTCCGTCAGTTTTGAAGTTAGGATCTTCTCATTTTGTATTTAGGCTGGCAATTGAAAATTAATATTTTCCTGTGTCAGCGTTTTAGACAATTCCACCCCCGAAGGGGTGAAAAAGGGGATGAAATGTTGTATCTAGAAAGTCCTACATTAAATTTATTATTTAGGCTTGTGGTCGGAAAGTAAAACAAATAAGCAAACACATATTTCGTATTTTTTCGAAAATCAACCCCTTAGAGGTTAAATGGGATAAATAAACCTAAAAATCGATATGGATGTCGTTATTGAGGTTTTGTGGGATGACGATTGCAAAAATGGCATTTATTTTGATGTTTAACACCCTGAACATGATTCAACCTCTAAAAGGTTGAAATAGGGGTGAAATTTTGAATGAAAAATCAGGGGGTAAAATAGACATTTTAACTTGAAACTTTGTAGGCTTACTTCTTAAAACAAATAGGCAACCCATTTCGTAGTTTTTGGAAAATCAAACCCAGGGGGTAAATATAGGGTAGGTATAGAAACCTAAATCATCTTAAGTACCCTAAAAGTTCTTGGTACCTAACAAGTTCTTGGTACCTAAGCTACTCAGTACTAACTTTTTGATTGTGAAACAGACATTTACTATTTACTAGCTTCCGCCCGCGACTTCGTCCGCGTGGACATTCGAGAAAATACTTAGGGGACCAATAACCAGGATAAAAAGTATGGTATGTTTTAATTTCATAAAAATCCGATCGGCCGTCTTTACGTGATTAGGCGGGTCCTCCCTCACCAAGCGAGCAGCCTCGTGCGAGGCCCACCGCACGTGGCAAGCGTTCTGCCTCGCGCGAGGCTGCTCGCTTGGTGAGGGAGGACCCGCCTAATCACGTAAAAACGGCTGATCGGATTTTTATGAAATTAAAACATACAATACTTTTTATCCTGGTTATTGGTCCCCTAAGTATTTTCTCGAATGTCCACGCGGACGAAGTCGCGGGCGGAAGCTAGTTATTTATAAAGCAGTATGTCGAGCATGCTTGGTGGCTCGCACAACGAAACTTTTGCCCTGAACTATGCCACTATTATATATTCTGTGACTATGCCTGAACTACCTAGGATCTGGAGTTCAAATCCAACCAGAAACTTTTTATTTTATCATTAGTTTTATATACTCTAGACTTTATATTGATATTTGAATATGACAACTTCTGTTACAGTGCCTTATAGTTATCTGACCCGGTGGTCTAGAACCAAAAATTTTTCTTGCAGATGACAGTCATTTCGGCAATTTCGTATCCCCAGCCACCGGGTTAGATATATATGTTAGGCTGCCATTACATAGTCAATCTCGATCGCGATCCGCGATCAAAATCAATGATCGACTATTATATATTCTGTGATCGCGATTGACTGTATAATGGCAGCTTTACAAAGTAAATCGCGATCAATGATCACGATCAGTGATCGCTATCTCGATTGGCTGTGTAATGGCTGCCTTTGTTACTGCACATGATCACGATCAGTGATCGCGATCTGGATTGACTGTGTAATGGCTGTCTTTGTTACTGCACACTAGACTAGACGACAAAAACAGAGTTGACATGACTTGGCCTTTTATATATCTACTAGCTTTCCGCCCGCGGCTTCGCCCGCGTGTACTACACGACATTATCCTTAGGGAATTTGATATTTTCCGGGATACACTACGTCACTTTCCAGCTCCCAATCTACCCCCGTACCAAAAATCACATTGATCCGTTGCTCCGTTTTGACGTGAAAGACGGACAAACAAATAGTACCTACGTACTGGTTTTCCCGTGGGAATATGATACTTTTCTGTAGTAAAAAGTAAAAGTAGCCTATTATAATCCCTCCCAGGGTCTCAAATTATTAAACCAATTTCTGGCCACAAATTAGCCCGCGCTTAAAATGATTTTCGTATGGGAATGAGATTTTTCCCGCGGTAAAAAGTGTTATGTCTTTTCCAGGGCCTTAAACTGTCTCTATTCTAAATATAATCCTTTCCATTATCTTAAACTATCACCTTAAATACCAATTCCATTCCACAGCTTTGCCCGTGCTAAAACTTATTTTACCATGGGAATGATCCTTATTCCTGCAGTAAGAAGTCCTTGCTAAGGTCACGAAATATCTCCATTCCAAATTTCATCTGAACCGGTTCAGCCGTTTTGACGTAAAACAGAACATACAGACAGACAGACAGACAAATAAACAAACAAACATAAATTTACGAATTTATAATAATATTAGGGATAGTAGAAAATATGAACATGATTGGCCAGCCGCGACTACGTCTTCGTCCGTGAGTAATTTAATTGGGTAACTACATCACAAAATTTCATGTCAAAAAGTAGGTAGATAGGCGTTCTCTAAGGTCTCATCAGTACCATCATCAATCAATTTTAATGTCCCCGCTGCTGGGGTTCATATTGATGGATAAGGAGAATGAACCTTCCACACGGGCCCATTGCAGTTATGGGGTATTAACCAATCCAAATGCAGCCAGAACCATCGGCTTATCGTGTCTACCGAAGCACCATATATTTTTGAACAGCCATCCCGTGAAAGACCACTGCGAAAGTCACATAACCTCAGCGATCGCAGGCCGAGCACGCTACCTATACTTATTTTATACCAAACATGAAAGTCAGATCAGTGGTTTAGGCATAGGAAGTTACGATACCTAGACGAACAGTAGCTATACTTTCATATGAATAATATTCGGACATTCTCCTACTCTTGAACTACCAAAATGCAAAAAATAAAGTCAATACCTACTATGCGATTAATATAAGAATAGGATAGGGACGCCGCCATGTTGTGACGTCAAGCTGTCAAAGTGCTGTCAAACCAACTTCACTTCACTTCAGTATGGTGTGCAAAAAAAGAAATTTATCGTGGCTGATCATGTCATAGCTTACGATAAATAATGATGTTCGTGCAAACCAAAACATATGAATAATTTGCAGATAATATAATTATACAAATCATTAACTTGATTTTTTCGGAAAGTATAGGACTCATGAAAGTATGCTTTTACGAAAATGATCAGGTAATTTGAATCTCAATCAAATTAAAATATTGTGATATTTAACTGAAACCATTTTTTCATACATTGTTCTGATGCTTCAATAACACAGAATAAATTGAATTTTGATTCTATTTACTGGTTTAAGAATTTAAATAAAACAGGATTTCAAGTTACGAAAATAATTTAATAATCAACTTTACAACAAAATTGGTAAATTGGGGGTCTCGTGAAAAATTGTATTGGTCTATCATGGTAAAAGGATTGGCCAGCTAGAGTCTGCACGTTGCTAGCTGTTACCAGGGTGCGCCGGGTATCGGTATCACGGGGAACGATTCAATCTAGCCACTCGGGGAGGCGCACAGTACTGTAGAAATATGTTCTAGTATTTTATCAAAGCTTTGAACAAATAGTCAAATACCACATGTGTCCAAACATTTGTTCAAATGTTTGTGCTATGTCTGGCGCCGGCGGCATAACGAACGGCATGAGCAGTAAAGTTGTGTACGAAGAAAAAGGGCAGTAGGTGGATTTAAAAAAAAAAACTTCGTTTTGAAAGTGGCAATACCCAAACCACCATCTGCCAAAATAAAAAAATAAACTATTTTCAAATTGTTTTGCACTTTCTTGCGAACTGTACCTTTTCAGAGTGAAGTTTGTCAACAACCCGTCCTATTCTTATAATAATCGCATAGTACTACAGCTCATTCGTGCAAAGCGAAGCTTTTTTCTCTCCTTAATTTATAGTGGCAATACGCTAGTTGATACATACAGTGCCACAAGCTTTTCTGTTCCGGTGACAGCCGTGACAGAAGAGCCACTTGCAATACGAAATTAGCTGTCAAAATGGACTGTCTTATGAAAACTGTTTTAGTTCCAAAGATAATCACCGGAACAGAAAAGATTGGCGCACTATAACTACTCTTTGGTGGCAATGAGGTACGTCGCTTGTTGTAATACGGATTGAGTTTTCAAACATGTGTCAAAACAAAATGAAATTAAAAATCATAAGCACTAAGGAGTATTGATATCAACTTCGATGCAAATTACCCCCAAAATAACTTTCTATCCTTTTTTAACCCTGTTAGGCGATGAGTTTCAATGAAATATGAAACACATCTTCGATTAATTCTGTTAAAGAACGTTTATGCAAAATTTGAAGAAGATTGGACAAAGGAATCACGTTGTCCCATACAAACTTTACCCCCGTTTTTCACCCCCTTAGGGGTAGAATTTCTAAAAATCCTTTCTTATCGGATGCCTACATCATACAAGGAACACACCCTCCAAGTTTCAGGTCTCTACGTTCAGCGGCTTAGGCTGTGCGTTTATCCGTCAGTGATTCAGGACAAAGGATTTTATATATATAGAAGATATAAGATATATATAAAATTCAAAGTCCTGACTGACTGACTGAGATATCAACGCACAGCCCAAACCGCTGAACCTAGAGAGTTCAAATTTTGCACATAGATACGTTATACAGTGTAGGCATCCACTAAGAAAGGATTTTTGGAAATTCCACCCTTAAGGAGGTGAAATAGAGGATGAATGTTTGTATGAAAGTCCGTCAGTTTTGAAGTAAGGATCTTCAAATATTGTATTTAGGCTGGCAATTGAAAATTAATATTTACTTGTGTCAGCGTTTTTGACAATTCCACCCCCAAAGGGGTAAAGGGGGTAAAGGGGGATGAAATGTTGTATCTGGAAAGTCCTTCATTAAATTTTATATTTAGGCTTATGGTCGGAAAGTAAAACAAATAAGCAAACACATATTTCGTATTTTTTCGAAAATCAACCCCTTAGAGGTTAAAGGGATAAATAAGCCTAAAAATCGATATGGATATCGTTATTGAGGTTTTATGGGATGACGATTGCAAAAATGGCATTTATTTTGATGTTTAACACGCTGAACATGATTCAACTCCTAAGATTGCAATAGGGGTGAAATTTTGAATGAAAAATCAGGGGTAAAATTGACATTTCAACTTGAAACTTTGTAGGCTTACTTCTTAAAACAAATAGGCAACCCATTTCGTAGGTTTCCGAAAATCAAACCCAGGGGGTAAACATGGTATTGAAACCTAAATCATCTTAAGTACCCTAAAAGTTCTTGGTACCTAAGCTACTCAGAATTAACTTTTTGATTGTGAAACAGACACTTATTATTACGTAAAAACGACTGATCGGATTTTTATGAAAATAAAAAAACATAGAATACTTGCTTTTTATCCTGGTTATTGGGCCCCTAAGTATTTTCTCGAATGTCCACGCGGACGAAGTCGCGGGCGGAAGCTAGTATATATATATAGTTCTTTTGATGAACAATGAACATTGGCCGGTTAATACGTTCATTCATATTTCACTCACTCGCGGGTTTCGTAATGAGCTTGTTTATTTACTCAGATCCAATATTTACAAAAATGTACATTGTGATGAAATAATAATAAGGCTACAGATTTTGTGCGTACTGCCATTACATTGTCGGCTCGTGATGTAGCAACGAGTGGCAGGGAGCGCTGCCAGCAGGTGATTGGTTCCAGCCGTCGAAGCTGCCTATGTCGCATCGCAACCTCTGAGTGAACACCATATCACCTGTGTTGTTGGACTGAAAGGCGCACCACTACGTGGATGCAATAAAGCTATCTCGCTCGAGGCAACAGTAATGGATTTCAGCGCTTGTGTTAAAGCTATACAGGCTACTCTAGTTGATCCATGTAGTGACGTCGGCGGGCGGGCGCGGGGCGAACCCTCACGCCTGCGCCCCTTTCTCATCGCCATATTATTCTCTCGTACACTCGGTTCGTTTGCTCGGTCAATTATCTTCAACGTATTGAAGCCACGATATAATGCGGTTAATATAATTCCCGTAACATTCGTAATAAAGTCATTGCTTTTCCATTTAAGATGGCCCTTAAGCAGTGATCACTGCATAAGGTCACTTTCACCCGATCGCGTGAAGTCAGTAATTCCAAATTAATCACATTTGCTAGTAAAAGCACACTCTCACCTTTGATCAGAATTTTGTGCGAGAAAATTTGGGAAGGCAGGAATGTAATTAAATTGATGACGATGTTCAGTCAGAGAAGCGATAATAATTTATGATTCATTAACTTCATCTTCTCGGTACTTTTAGCTACTTCGTCAACATGATAATAATAAGTCATTACGAGCACGTAACTTCGTTATTACAATGTTGTATGAAGCGTGAATAACGTCGTGACTACCGTTTTATATAATCGATTTGTCATTATAAAAGGATATTTAAAGGTCCTTAAAACTTTATACTTATCCATGATGTATGATAACTCCTCAACGAGTTAATAAAACAAAATGAGAAGCAAAGTGCCCATTTTACGTTATCTTTACAAATGAATAGGCATTAGATATTTAATTCCTCTGCCAGCCCTACATTGTTGATCCCATTTTGCTGTTGCCAAAATTCATTTATAGAGCAATTATTTTGAATTTTACAAACTAAAAATAAAATCAAAGAAATACATTTACTTACCATAAATTTTTAAACAAAATATATTAAAATTTCAAGACTAGGCTTTGGTCTACTTATCTACTAAAGCTTCTTAAAACATAAGTCTCTCTGATTGATCTACAAGAATAAGCTTTTGTTTCAAGAGTAAACTGAAGGCCTCGAATTCTTCGTTTTTAACAGTTTAGTAGACACTTAACTAGAAACTCTTCACTTAAATAACGTAGTCCTAGAAGCCTTGGCATATAAAAAATACATAAAGGATGTAGAATGTATGTTCATGTTTATTTCCAACTTGAAGTTTTTTTTTTATCCACTACTGGGTAGCACTTAGCCTTCATCACACCTGATGATAAGTGGTGATAAGGCTGAAGGTGGAAGCGCACTACTCCCGGAATCCTCAATCACTGAGGAACTGGCTATCTTATCTTTAACTGCCGGAACACAATAATGCTGAAAACAACATTGTTATGGCGTCAGACTTAGATAAGAGGGTGGTAGCTAGCCAGGCGGACTAAGAAAAAGTCCTATCACCAACCAAACCGAATACAATATGTACCCCCACTGGGAATAGAACCCGGGACATCTGGGTCTGAAATCCGTGGTATGAACCAGTAGACCACAGAGGCGGTTAAAAGGTAATCCTAGTTGCCCAGACTAAAGTGAAGTAAAGTGCGAAGTACCTATCGTCGGCTGTCCTTATTGGAACTTAGTTTACTTTACTTTGATTGTAACTTCAAATAAACCTGGACGTGACAAAGGAGATTAAAAGCATGAATTAATTCTTAATCACATACCGTAAGCTTGAAAGTGTACAAAGCACCAATTTGAGCACAGCATTGAAGTGAAATAATACGCGCTTTACATTTGTATGGAGCAGAACAACTTAAAAACTAGAACAAGATTTTCCTTTCGATGCTCAATTGGCGTAACCGATCTTTGATTTGAGAGCTTTCATTTATAGTGCTGGGTTTGATTATTATGAGAAATTACCTAAATTAACTCAGGGATAACCCTACTTCATTAATTTGAAAGGAAATCTGATACCGTTCGAACTATCTAACTTCAATATCAAGTTTATAAATACCATGTCACTTGCGATGTATCAAAAAAAATGTGTGGATCAATTTTATTTACTACTTGCATATATTATCCTTGATCCTTCCTTATTGATTTCATATTCGTATTGAATTAATAAAAACTATTCACATTAGTTGAATCAGATTTCGAATCACAGGAATCGTCACTGTATTTTGCGATGTAGTGGTAACAGTCAATAATTTAAATCCGTGCTTCCCAACATTGCGTTATCCTCTCGATTCGAGTGAGCAAAATACAGAAATTATTGAGTGGCTGACGTCCGGATTAAACTAAAATGGGTTGAAGGTTTCGGAGAACTAACTAGTTCATAATTGCTGTATAGGTTTGATAAATTAGTAGATACTAATCTTAATTAATATAATAAGAGGTAAAGTGTGTTTGATTGAAGTAATCTCTAGGACTAGCATCTAGGAACCGATTTCAAAAAGGCTTTATCCAATGGAAAGCTACATTATTCCTTATTAACAAATGCTATATACTTTATGCTGATCAAGTCTTAAATAACATAAAAACTATTCTAACTTTCTAATAATCGTTTGGGAAGCGTAATAATTTTAATACTGTGAACGTTGGACATTTAACAGTTTTCAGCGTTGGTTATCTATGTATACCAACCCATTATCAAAGTGCGAAATTAAATATTCATAATGTAGTAAAATAGGTGTAGGTACATATACGTTAACTTAATTAATGTACCTACTTGAATTAATCCAAATGTGATCCCAAGTCCAATAAGTTAACATACAACATTGAAGATAAGGCTGGTTCAAAACTTGTTAAAGAGCAATTGAATCTTGCTGAAATATGCGTTGTGGATTTGTAAAGAGTGGATTTAGGTTGCTTGTCCGATAGAGCCAGGCCCATTCCCTTGCGTGATGACGTCACAAGATTCAGAAAACTGCGAAAAGCCAAGGATGAAACATGATATTATGTCACCCTTATGTGATTCATCTTTTCAAATATATTATTTATTTTATCAAGGAAACGCAATATATTTTCACTTTAAATAGTAATATAATAATAGACAGAGTAGAAGATAGAAAAACATGTAAGTATTATTTTTATTGGAAAAAAATATTTCAATGGGAGCTAGATTCATAGTTAGAGCTCTAGACTTGATAACATAATCATTGACATTAACAGCCAAAAATTTGATGATTGCGGTACCTCCTCAGTTATCATATCATGCATGCTCACATAGTGCTAACCCTGCCTCTATATCGCACCCAAGTATTTCACCCCTAGAGCCTTGTTCTTATTGGGGCGTTGCGTTTAACGAGCGTCAGCATCATACAAAACGCTTAGCTTATCGCTTAGCTCGATATTTGACTTCCATCAATAAACAGATTTGTATCAAAATTAAGATTCTCCTCTAGGCCCGTACTCCACACAAAAATTAGCAATTAATTGTATAAAATGGCTTTGTTTATAAAACGCAAAATTCAATGAATGTATAAATGCAAGCTCGGTCAAAAACCAAAGCTTGATAATACATGCCATTCATTCTTAAAATACGGGGTATAAAACGAACCGTTGAACGAACTAACTTTTGCACTTTTTAACAGAAAAGTATAATAATCCTGTATTTTAACTAGGGTTGAACATTCAAATACAAAATAATAATAGAGTGGATTGTAGGTAAAAACGAGAGGCGTCCCGCCCGACTGCGAGGATAAAGGGATCATATCGTGCTTTCAAGTTTATCCGTCAATCAGGAATTTTATATTTTCAAGTTTGGTAAAAGTTCATAAAAACAATTTATCTGGGGTCTATACCCTGTCCACAAAAGGAAACAACATTGTTTCAAACATATTTATCTACTCTAAAGTACTTATGTATAGATTTGTGGTATAGATTAAGATAAGTAAGATACAAAACAAGGTAGGATTTCAATCAATTTGTTTAATTGAATTTAATTATGTACAGCAAATTTAAATATCCAATATTGTCATCATCATATTCAAATTAGACACATAAAATACACAATCGTCAGGGGGAAAGCACTCCATAATGATGACAATCTAATTCTAAATTTGCACAACAAAGACATTTTACAATTGTGATTGACTCGTTTCTCATGAATTTTCTATTCATTCATCATTAGACTCATTCTTTTAGACAAAAGACTATTTCTAAGATTTGCAACAGCTAAGATTAAACTGTCATATATTTTTATCTTTACTTCTGAAATAGGCCTTAATTAAATATTAGACAACATATTTTTGGATTTATTGTTAGAGAATAATTAATCGTTTTATGAAAAACTAGCTTTCCGCCCGCGGCTTCATTCGCGTGGACTTCACGATGTTATCCCGCGGGAGTGTGATATTTTTCCGGGATAAAAAGTAGCCTATGTTCCTCTCCAGGCTTCAAAGTACCTGTGTCCCAAATTTCAGCCAAATACGTTCAGCCGTTTTAGCGTGATTGAGTAACAAACATCCAAACATCCAAACATCTAAACTTTCACATTTATAATATTAGTAGGATTCTGATGAAAAAGTAAATTTTTCTCTATTTAAGTTAAACTTAAGGTATTCAATTTGGTTTTAATTGTTTATTTACAGTTCTGCAAAATTATGAATAAGGCATAATGGTAATGATTAATAAAAGTTTATTACACGTAAATAAATCTTTACTATGGCTTTCCCCTTTTACTCGAAATAAAGTGTGTACCAACAACTTCACTATGCTCTAGATAACTTCCATGGCGACTTAAACATCATAAATCAATTGGAAACTTTAAAGAAAACAAATAAGTACTGTTGGGTCGCACATTCGATCTGGGATTCGGGTCATTTATGTACCCTCGACATTATGTAAGACCCGTCTCAGACACATTATCCGCTCCATTGCACATTCCACTATCTATTATCAAAAATAAAAATATGTTTCTTGCCCCGAGCTACTAACATATTTATGTTTTTCTGCGATAATGCGATTAAAAATGATGAACGATTATGACTGCCGCCGATGTTATACGCGTATTTATCAAAACATGTAATATTGATATCTAGGCAGAAAGCATGATATCGATCAGTAATAATTTAATGTCATGGCCTGGATATGTAGTTAGCCGCACAAGGTGCATTCAAAAGTAGAAGGCGCACTTTTAATTCAAGTTTTATGCAGATGCAAGAGCCAAGTATTTCCCGCGTCGCAGAGATCTGCAGCAGACCATGAGGGTCGCACGATAACATCATACTGTGCCGTACACTAATTACATTAAAACAGCTACAAACTCTGCAAAACTGTAGATAAAACGTTTACTTAAAGCTTTTATTTATTCAGAACAAACAGCTTCAAGATTAACTTGGAATTATATAACTTTGTAATTGGAGGTGTTTGGGAAGAAATTTGCAACTTGCGAGTATATCTTAAAATAAATGATATAATACCAGAATAATCAAGAGTCTTTGATATTTTTTCCCAAACTAGAAATCAAGTGAACAAATCGAATGTCAATACATAGCTTGACATAGCTCTGTACATAAAATTACATGACGAAAAGTTCTTAATTAATACCTGCCAGTATGTTCAGGAATGGCGGTATCGGTACCTATTTATCTACCAAAAAATATATCGAGTGGTCCGTTCCTTAATTTTTCAACAATAAATTAAGCGCTGGCTTGATATATTAGTAGGTGGGTGAAGCGGGGCACACGGGCGCCGCCCGCCCGCAGGCGCGCGTGCTCCGAGCACGCCCGAGGACTCACGATCGTTTCACTCCGAATCGTAACGAAGTTCGACGATCGCGACCACCCTCCGACGACGCGTGCTGGCAGTCGCAGCGAGGCCGCCGGGGCGTTGGAGCGGTTCTCTGTGCGCATAGTGCTCGGTTATGTAACTCAGATAAGCTTATTTATTTATTAACATAAACAAATTACTCGCCGGCTCCAACCCGCGTGCTATCAACAGCACTCGAAGGCGGTGTCCGAATCAATTGAACAGTCATCGTTTTATGTGTAGAAGTGATGTGTACGCCTATCCTCGCGGCAATACGACGTCGGAACAGGTTTAACATTTTGTTTGAGAAAATCGTTTGTAATATCACTGTGAACCTGTGTATATGTAAAACATCTTGAAGTTAAAATAATGTATAATAACCAGCTATCAATAAACATTACTTCAGTTATGTGAGAGTTATTACTGTTTACGCTTAAACTTTTAACGGTTAGGTTGACAACCTTAGTGACAATTATTGTTTTAATCACATAAGTTTTAATACTGTAGCTTGATAGTTTGATACTACGTACACATTATTGATGTAGGTACTAATTAAAAGAACAAATAGATTGAAACCGATAGTAATTTGGCGCAATGCAGGACGCTGGATGGAAACGTCCACGCAATTGCGGTGACTCATTCCAAATCCATAATTGCTTAGTCGACACAGTATGGGATGCATTTGTATGTAGAATTGTGTATCTACTAGTAACTACTAAGTACACATAAATTCTAGATACTAGTAATATATATTAAAGTACAGTGAATTTATTCAAGTTGGAAAACTTTTTATAATGTACTTACACTTGTTTTTGAGGCAACATTTTAAATAGAATATATAGAAAGATAGAATAAGAAACACATTTATGCACAAAGAATATTAATTAGTTGTTTTTATCACATCTGGTGACAAAGGACTCTTGATTTCTTTTCAAAAATTAAGAAAGAAGTAGGATAAAAAATGTTTCTGCCAATTAAAGTGTGTCTTACCATTCTAAATATTAAAGTTTGGAAACATTTAAATTGTTAACGGCCTAACAATTAACCCAATAACGATAAAAATAGCAATCTGGAGAGATTTAACGAGGGCAATTTATCAGATCCAGTGGGAAATTAAAATCCATTAAATTGTCGGCCTGTGCTTTGCTTCTGGATTGCGTCTAAATTGTTCATCTTAGGACAAATAGGGAAGTGTCGCAGGTCGCGCTTCGGCGTACTAATGAATAACGATTGATTCTGAGAATTACACAAACATCGAACAAAATTAAGCGAGTCCACTTAACCTGAAATGAGTCGGCTCACGACCTCAAAAAGGTGGAGAAAATAAGGATTATATGAGAGTTACACAGTTTTTAGCATATTGATAAGTAGCACAGTTTAACTATACAAGTTTCTTGCGCCCATACTTCTTGTCAGTAAAAAAGTCTTGAATGGGTGGTAGGAAAATATTGACGATTCATAAGTACATGCTTATTATGTCTATGTGAATAAATAAATATTTGATTTGATTTGATTTGATTTGATCTGAGTTGTTCAATATGACAATTATCATATTGGTTTTCTAATTTTAGTTAGGTCAAGTTAGGTATAAACACAATCATGGGCATAGCGACGTGCATTAAATGATAAAATGTTATGTCACTTTGGAGCAACACTTTACGCCCTACTTCACGTAACAACTTCGCGCTAGCTATTAGCGTAATTAAAACGCCTTTATAACACAAAAAGATACATTCCGTCTTACATGTCCAACTTAATAGTCCTACTTTGATGAGACAATGCTCCAGGATACTAAACTGAGAGACTCTAATATGATTTGTAACATAACTATTTACGTGTCCTTCTCCAAATACTATTATGTCGTCCCTTTTATTTGTAAGTTATCGGCGAGTGCCTTTTCTTTTAGTCATTTCTTTAATGGCAATCCAATTTTGCCCTCTTTGTTAGACCTTAATATTAATATCATTCGAACTTTCTTCTTAGTAAGTATTGCAAGGTAGTACCATTAGAAAACTATCTCTCTCTGAAAATCTCAGGCAACTGGAAAAGGGGAAAAGATTGGAAGTTTAATTGCTAATTTTATTTTAAACGGATTACGTATACTTTTTAAATTGGATTGGTTGGAGACGAAGCAGACAATTATTTCTTAAACATAAATGTCAATAGATTCCGTTTGTGAAACACAGTTAACAATTATTTTTTCCACCCAGCGACATCTTGTTATCATATCCCAAGGGAATAAGCCACTTCAAATGCAGATCGGTCCTATTTTTTATCAGATTTATTCACTGAAAATTTTGTTTTTCTCCTTGGCTCTAGTAGTTGTTAATTTATTAAATTTACACCTATACACATAGGGGAAATTTAGAGGGGGGAGGGAAAAAGGAATAGCTAACTTTCAGTTGTAAAAATAAAAAATCTATTATGCTTAAAGCTTTTAATTCAATGAGTTTCAAATGGTTATAAAACAATAAAAATAAACATCTAATATAAATATTTAATATTAAATTTGCCACGTCAGACCTTGATATTTTTCATTTTGCCCTCGAGTTGCAGGCAAAATAGAAAGCTTATATGGGCAGAATGGAAGATACCAAATAAGTTTAGGTTTTGCACCTAACACATACACAGAAATAGGTTCTAGTTCCAGTCTTCCTCGGTTCACTAAACAGACAAAACATATCTCCTTTAGTAGAATGTTAAGTTTTCATTCCTATTATTTGTATCATCGGTTTTCTTAGCGATTTTTTATTTTCTCTTCCCTTTTTCTTTTCCCTGGTGTCTACAATTTACTAAGTTTTTGTTTATTGTTAGAACTTGCATTTTCTTTTCCTTCCTTACCTTCCTTACCTACCCTAATACCTTCTTTCCATTTTGCCCTCAACTTAGAATTTCTAACTTGCCCGTACGCTAGTTGTAGAAATAACACCGAATATCGAATACTTAAGAATAATTTTGTTTTGTTCAAGTTGTTATTTTATATTCTCGACTCATAGTAGAAAAATTCCGATGTAACTAAAAAGTCACATTTTATCTCTAACCTTCTTCAAACAATTTACGTAACAATTTTTTAAAAACAATTTTATTTGTAATAATTTACGGAAATATAAACAAACAACGCGCACTCTTCCATGGCTGCCGCGAACCGGATTGAACTTCGGCAATGTAGCGGCCGTAGCCGAATGTCTCGTATGTGATAAGCGCCCGCCCGAAGCAGATCACGTGATTTGTTTTTATAGGTAGTTTCCATTTTGCCCGCTCCTTCCATCTTGCCCTCCTTTCCCCTAAATCTGTTGTGTTATGTTGAACAATAGGAATTAAAATTTCAGTGTAAAATTAAATTAAATAAAAATATACTTACTGCAACCGTTTCTCTAGAAAAAATATCGTTATTACCTTGTTTTTGTAAAAACATTTGAGTGAGAAGAACAGTTTTGATTGAGAGGTTTCATATTCAAATTCAATTTAACACACTATCCTGTTGAAAAGCTCTGATTCAAAACGCAATATTTTGAATAGTGGATATGTATAACTAACTACATTATTACAAAGTTCTTAGGCTAAATGATTTTAATCAGTACTTGTAAATCACCATAATTACTGATTTATTATACTAAAATAGTAATCATTCCGAGCTAAACGAGACAGGATAATACTATGTTTAACCAACCATGTCGTGTAATGCTTGGGAAAGGAAAAATAAACGAAACCAACTATGAAAATAATTTAACGCTGTTTATAAATCACAAAAATGTCTACGGCATAAAAATGTCTTGTCATATCCGGCGACTTACAGAAATTATCATAGAAAAATAAGATATTTAATGAAATCTATTAAAACGGAAAAGTTCACGTCTATAGATATATTTTAATGACCTATTTTTAGGTGTGTTACTTAATATAACGCTTTTGGTAAAGGTATTTGGTAATAAATGATTTATTTTTCACGTTTCCAACTTATTTACTACAAGGCGTTTTGCTGAATGACTGAATTTTGCGATTGACAGGCTATCAAAAGAAATATTTCATTTTAATTGGTCCACGAAACATGAAAAGCTTCATTAAGGTTACTTTTGTGATTTTCTTCTCCACTCAATGTCATTCGTCAAACGCAAACCCATTTTTTATAATTTTGTACTAAATTACATAAATACGTAGTTTTGATCAAATTCCCTTCGAAAGATAGATACAATGGAAATAGCTGCTTCGTACTGCCGTAGATTTGTTTTATTGATAGCTGGTATTATTGTTGTAACTTATGACTTCTCTTAATGCAATTAAAAACATATTCCAGGCTTGCCATTTATGATGACGAATACATAATAAGATATGTAATTGAAGAGTAACCACTTCAAGTGTTCATTAAAGATATTGAGTTTTGCAATAAATTCATAAGTAATATAGGTACACCAGTGATATTTAAGTGCTATCAAAATGACTGAAGTAAAATAAACTTCTGAAAAACCATACAAATGTGATAAAAGTAGAAAAGTTTAAAAGTATCTATAAGGTAGTTGGACAAGGAGTATCGGTCGGCGACTCGTGATGAGGTGACGCACGCGCGCCGGCCGCTGACGCCGCTCCTCGCCAATGATGGTGGAGACGCACCGCCCGCCGCCGCCCCGCTGCGCGCGCGCGCCCGAGCCCCGCGCCAAGCCCGCCTCCGTCTCCGCACCCCCCTCGCTCGCCGGCAGCGGCACTGTTATGCAATTGCGCCGACGTCGCCACAAGACTGTGCACTTCGGAGAGAACCTATTGATGCAGGTTTGCGCCGACAGGGCACACTTGGCAGCTCTCGGCGCACGGATACCCGATGTCTCCTTCTGTCACAAAGCTCACACTGGGCTCAGCAAGGGAGATGCACGATTCTGTTGCGTGGCACATCACTGCTGTCTCGCCGCCGGTGCTCTCGTCGCCTTGACTTCAAACGGGAAACCCAAACCGCGCAGACAGCGTAGTGGTGATTCACATTCGAGTGGCGGTGAGACCGCGGATAAAGGTGAGGGCGGTGGCAGTTCGGGAGCCAAGGAGACGAAACGAAAACCTAAACATCATCATCATCATCACCACCACCATCACAAAGTTCACAACTGTCCATATCATGACGTAGCCCCTCCGCCTGAAGATGAACCTGCTGACAACAAAGCTATTGTACCTAAAAAAACCGTATCGCCTTACCTCTACATACCTAGCAAGTTAGAACCAAATGTACAGCAACTGTTCAGTTTTATAGAAAGCGTATTGAGTGCCTGGGCTGCCGAAGAGGGCCTAACGAGTACAGGGGAATATTCAGAACCTGATGAACGCATCGTGCGTCGGCGGAAGCTTAACAAATATAAGAAACGTACAGACGTACTGAACATCAGAAGGATAGTATATGAAGTATCTATTTTACATGGCACCAAATTACTAGGTAATGTGAGGTTTCGACACTACCACTGGAAAGGAACAGCACAAACTTGCAATGAAGCTTTTCTTAGGAAGGTAAGCTGATTTTAAATGGTTTTTATAAAGTACTTAAAGAAGCCTTACTCGTGACCGCACTTTACTTTTTGAACTGCACTTTAGCTTAGCACCATACATTTCCCCAGGCAATAAAATCCTATAGGTATACCGAGTACATTTCGAAACTCGTTTTCTACTGAAGGTTATCTAGTTCAGCGACGATTGCGACCAACCTTCGACCGACCCATAATCACATAAAAACTTCCTTGATAACTTTATATCGGCTATCAGCAATTTCCTTTCTTACATTAAATCTTCGGTTCAATTCGCTTGACAAAAATAGTAATGCCTCGACTAGAAAAAATCTTGTATAATTTTATGAGAATTGGTGAGATCCTTAAAAATATTTTATTGTCGCTGAAACATTTGCCAAACGTATTCCTTTATGGAGAGAATGTTATGTAAGACAGACAGACAGCTTTGCTCACAAAATGGTTTTAGTCTGAGAGCTTTATTGTGCCTAGTACAAATGATGGTGGGAGCTACCGCTGGGTGAAGGGCTTCCGTTCTCTCTTCAAAGACTTCCTTTAGCAAAATCATGGTGAAGTAGAAATACCGAATATAATCACATTATGTATGGATATTTACAGCACCAATTCATGCGTTAGTTGCTGCTTGCTTTAAATATTAAAAAATTCATACAAACTCAAAAGTTGTGTAATCCTAATAATTTAGATATTTAGACTATTACCCGACTACGGCAATGCAAAAAAGGAGTTTATCTGTTCCCGCGTGACTTCAAAACTGCTGATCATATATTTACAATTGAGGTCCGCTGGTTATAGGGTTATAGGAAATTGAATATGGCGCTCTCTAGACGACATAAAGCTGAAAACTGAAAAACTTTTTTTAAAAATATCGTGTTTGTTATCAAATGAAAGCTCTTGGTGAGCACGTTTCAAACATATATTTTATTAGTTGTTGCATAAATCGAATTTAGTCTTTATCATGAAATTATGACCCCAAAATAAAATACGTAGTAAAGTTTTTAACGTTTTATTTTTTGTGTACAGGATATCTAAAAAATTAAGTTCAAAAACTAAAATCCGACTAGTGAAAAATCAGGCTCTAAAAAGTATAAAACAAGAAAATATTCTCCAGTGAAATTGCCGTGGTCGTACAGTACTATAACAATACAATATTTTAAAAAAGAAAAAAAGAAAAGTGGTATACGACCACAGCAATTTCAGATGAGAATATTTTCTTGTTTCATACCTTTTAAAGCGTGATTTTTCAGTAGTCGGGTTTTAGTTTTTGAACTTAATTTTTTAGATATCCTGTACACAAAAAATAAAACGTTAAAAACTTTACTACCAGTTGATTGATCTAACAACATCAATAAATGGTAAATGATTGAGAGATTGTAAAAATAATAGTTTGTATTTTTTACTAAAAACGTGGCAGCACAGCAAATATTAAATTAGAGTCGATATATACATACAATATACTTGAATTTTTCGTTAAATCGCTGGTAAAATTAGGACTTGATTAATGAATCTTAATCCGAATCACAATGGCAACGTTTGCTATTGTGTCATTAACAATAAGTAAGCATGAGGTAAAAAGCCCGTAGAAGGTAGATAACATTTTGACCTTATTCTAGCTTCCTCCTTTGGAAACTGCAATTTCCTTTTTTGCTAATGAGAGCTTTTATTTTCCCGCTGTAAGAGTGTATAAATATTTGGCCTACTTTCTTCGACTTCTACCTGGGTAGCGAGTTAATCACCAAATGTTTAATAACTCCTGTCATTCTTCAACTTTATTGTCATCCTTTGAATTTTTTTTCCGCTTCCAATTTCCATAATACGCACGTGTAGAGTTAACCGACAACGCATTTTTTTTCAATCTCCTGAATTGTAATCTTTTAAGAAGTAAAAAGCTCCTTACTGACTGCGGTATTTTATGATATACACATTTTTCTGTAACGAGAATGAAGTTGTATGTACTTTAGCAAACAAAGTTAGGAATTCATTTCTCGCTTAGTACTTTCTTTTTATTCCGAGAGTTTCATATTTTTCGCATCGTGCGTTCATACATTATTCTATGTGTTTCTCTTGATCTCAAGATCGTTACATTAAAATCACCGGTAATCATAAATTGTTCAAACAGTTTTAGTCATGAAAACAAATACTTGCTAAACTAAAGTTTGCCATTGGAGACTGGATGATTTGCAGAAGTTAAATGTATAATGACAAGCAGTTTAAATATACTATGTTCTAACAGTAGGTATATTAGACGCTCTGCGGCTAAACGATCCCAAGTAAAAGTTAGTTTTGGAACTACGTTTTCCACCAAACTAAGCGAGACCGGAAATATTATACCTGAAACAGTATATTCCTGAGCGAGCTTTGAAGTGTCAAAGTGATTAATAATTGCAATGCCGCTTATAACATGGAACAACGTTTCTGAGCTCAAAAGTTTTCATACGTTGATGTAATACTGTTGGCGTTGTGTATTTGCATAATGATCTTTCACTCGAGTAGTATTAGGTATAGGTACCTACTCAAATATTTGTTTTAGTTTAGAATCAGTGCTGCAAAAAAATTTAATAAATCATAATTTAACACGATATTCACAATGCACATAATGGTTACATTTCAAATCACTGTCATGTGATAAGTTAAAAGGCGAAAACAAGCAAAAAACTTAAATCAAGCCTTTTCAGGAAGAGCATCCTAACCGCCATTTTGCATATTTTACAGTATAAGCATATTTGGGAAAAACTTTCACGTTAAAGAAACACACTTTTAGATTTCTAATAATATAGTATGGATAAATAAACTCGTATAGGACATATTACGTAGTTTATAAAATCTCCTATAACTACGAGTAACTACTTAATCCACTGCATTTCAAAATTCAGCCTGCCTAAGCTAATGCAATATAAAAGTTAAAAGTTAATTTTCAATACCTACCTTGATTTAAATATTAGACCTGTTAAAAATATTCAACGACTAGCTGCTTAACGCAGCTTTGCCTGCGTGGTACCCATTCCCCTAGAATTATTATTTATTATAGCCTATAACACTCAGGATAATACAGCTTTCTATTGGTGCAAGATTTTTTTTTAAACCAATCCAGTAGTTTTAGATTTTTTCCATAACAAACAAACAAAAAATCAAATCTTTCCTTTTTATAATATTAGTACATATTCTTTTCTTATATCTTTATGTTTGATAAGTAACATGTAAAAGTTATATTTTAAATTACGTAAATGAAAACGCGTACGGAATATTCTTCCTCGATTTTAACTGTTTTTTTCTCAGTACAATGTCTTAAGCCGGCGACTTACGAAACGACGTCGTAGCTCATACAACATTCACAAGTGCTTGAAAAATGGCGTAGCTTAAAAAGTATTTTTCACTTCTCATGCTCGTAAAGTTCGTGTTTATGTTGGGTATAGGCTGCATAAAATCGCTTTTTATGCTCTAGTGCATAAAGTAAAATCTTCGTCTAAGTCTCAGACTCTAAGACAAAGGTCGTCAGGTAAACAGTCACACATGCAATTAAACTTCGTTAAATAAACATGTTATTTCCATTGATACTTTTTAAGTCAATGGTTATTTCACTCGGTTTCTTCAATTTTGCACATAATCCATGTTAAATTACTAAATTAAATAAAACGAGGCAAAAATAATGAGTTTTCTAAGAAATAAGTATTTCAAGAGCATTATAGACTACGATCTATGCTAAAGTCACTGTGCTGCCACTGCCACGTATAAAAAAAAGAAAAAGAAAGTCTTCCCGCCAATATGGCGAAGTCTTTATTTTTTCTTTTTTGCAATATTGTTATTTATTTTCCTCACACTCGAAGTGAAAAGCAGAGTGTATAACTCGTACAAAAAACCCATTTTACCCTCGAATTGACTATCCACCCTTGCCTACGGCTCGGGTGGATATATACGTCTCGGGTAAAATGGTACGTTTTATGCACTTGTTGTACAATCTACTATTCTTCCGTACTAAGGTACCTATATATAGTTCATTTCATGTTACGGTTACAGCCACGAAGTAAAAACTTTTTCTCCGGTAAAAACTTTAAATAGAGCTCGACTAAGTTAACGGTGGACTGATTTTACTGTAATCCACATAAGGGATGTTTTGCCCGTGTCTGTGCTTGTGTGGACTACAGAACTAAACATATGAAAGTACCTACATAGCGGACGTCACGGAAGTTAGTACGCACTCGACCCTCAAAATAAGATGGTTCAGTAACTTTGTCAAATATTCCTTTGATATAATTTTTCGTTCAAACCTCTGATTTTAGTTAGTCGGTGTACCTTTTACACGAAAGTATTTAAGCCAATTAACTATTAAAAACTAAATTAAATAGCCTTTGGTTTCACAAAGTGTTGTGGAAGTTTTTGGACGTCTCCAGCAGTAAATACTTATCTAGTTTTAGAGCGTCTAGTTTTGAATCGTTTCTGAGTTATCATACCACGAGTACGAGTACAGGAGAGAAAAACGTTTTTATTCGTACTTATTAAAGGTAAGTCATTTAATATTTGAGGTAAATGTGGAATAGATCCCTCAGTTGTCAGTAAAATAATTGTCACTTAAAATATTTGTTCTTATTAAAAACACGGCTAAAGAATTTAATATTTAATTAAAATTATACTCGCATATGTAAATGTAAAATGTAGGTGAATTCTTTTTTTCTCGTGTAAGAGCGGAAGCGACGGCGCACGGGCCTCAAGGGCCATCAAGCCGAGGGCGCACCGCCGCATGCGCTCAAAGCAACTCTTTCCTGGCATTGTGTTGTGATCAAAAGCGCAAGAGACACCACCATATATACAACTTTTGTCATGTAATGAAATTTCACGCGCCACATTTTTGTTCGCGGAAAACAATAGGATAAACATCCCTGTTTTAAGAAGAAGTCTGGCTTCGTTATTTATTTATATGTCAAATCCAAATTCATTTGCGACGTTAATAATAAATCTGCCTGAGAGCAAGAAGAGACGAATCAAGAAGAACCAACAACTTTTTGCAATATTATTTGCGAGAAGCGCACATATTTTAATAATTTCACATAGCTACAGAATCATCTTTATTGGTTACAAAATATCGAAGGATAAAGTTACTTATAGCTTTTTCCCATTCCCATTAATTGCTAATAATGAATTTGGCAAAACCAAATGAATTTTCCTCGTAGTAGTAGAGACAGGAAAATGCCAGCACCATTTCTACCTTTTACAACTTCCAACTCAATTTGAAGAAAATCTTTATCAACGTAAACTTTAAAAGCACTGTTACTGAATAATACCTTTTGTAGATTTCATATTTTGCAATAAATCCAAAATTTTTAATAGCTTTTATTTAAAACATTTTGAGGAAATAAATTGCCATGAAAGTAATAAAACTCGCAAAAAGCACTTGTTCCTGTTTCTGTGCTTGGCGCACTCACGCAGTAGGCAGGTGAGGTGTCGTAACCGTTTCCGGGGGGAGGTGGGTTACTAAGTATGAATGTGCATAACTAAATGTAACTTATGTTGTTGCACGACGCTTGGTTGCCAGCGTCCTTTCGCCCTCGACTTACAGGAACATTTTTCAATGTAATGCGAGATTCACTCATATTTGAATATGAGCGTCGGAAGTTAAAATGATGGAGAGTATTTGACGTCTGTGCGGTGCTTCTTTTCTCATTTTGTTTGTGAGATGAATCAATGAAATGATATTTCAAAAAGCCCCACAAACCGACATTTTCGTATAAGTATTTTTTTAAACAAATTAAATACCTATACGTGTAGTTTCCAAAACCATTTCTACAACTTATTAACGAATGACTATTTCGGTGCCTCGAACTGTCTTGCCAGTTTAAATGAAAAAGTAAAATCCACTAAACGGTAAACAAATTTATTTACGCTTCAGATAACGTGTTTCACTGAGCTTAGCGTCTTTCCACAAACCTTAATTCAAACGAAGACGACATAAAATAAGGCAGCTTCCACTGAACGCAAAAACCTACTTTCAGACGAGACGAAAGAGAGCGCCTTTGAATTTATTTGTACTCGTGCCAATTTTACAACCATGCTTATTTCTCACTCCAAATTAATGATAAAGTTTGCCTGGCGTGCTGGTGGCAGATGGAGAATTCTAATTTTCGATAAACTTGTATACGCAGCGGTTGATTTGTGACGAAACTTCGTTGAATTTTCATATATCAACATATTTTATAATTCCAAGTTCAGTGATCACCAATGATCTATAAATTAGGGTTTGTTATTTTTGTAGTTTGATGGCTTCGTTTCGTTCTCCGTCATAAAATGTAATAACAAACTTTACACAAATTGAATTCCTCAATGTTTCATCAACTTTATTGTCCTTAGAATAAGATTTTAATTGTGTTTGTCGGTTGTCAGATATCGGATGATGATCGCATGTCGCTGACGACGGCGGTGTCGGACGAGGAAGACCCCGGGGAGAGCGCCATGAACTCGCCTTACAAGGGCAAGCAGACGGGCGCCGCTGCCGCGTCGTTCAACTGCACTGGAGCCGTCAGAAAAGCTGGGTAAGCAGATTTTTTTTGTAAAATTATTCCTAATACAGTAAGTAAAGAGCCATTCATTAATTACCTACGTAACCGACGATTTAGGGGGACCCCTTCTCCCCCTTGTCTTATTTATTCTTAAGGAGTGGGAGGGAGTCTTTATAGTTCTTACGTAAGATCACAAAAATGCGCAAAGTGAAAATTTTACTTAGAAACCAAAGATTATTTGACTACCAAAAAAATAACTGGTCCCATCGTAAGTAAAAATAAAAATTTCAAGTGGTTCTAAAACACGCAAAAATAACCTGACGTAATTAACGGATGGCCCCTATCTCGAAAATGAATTTAACATAGTACCTATAAACACAACATATAGAATAATTTGTATACCACGTTTATCAAAAACGATAAATAATTTTGAAGTGACTGGTTATGCTTCTCAAAAAATCTACGCGTAAATTTTATTTTGCACTTCGTCGATACATAGACTAAGCGAATATGTACAAGTCTTTACCAAATCCGTATAGATTTTGAGTAATAGTTTCAAATTACTCTTATTGACTGTACTTGATTGATATATTGTATACGTAAGCAAAGAATATATACACTTGGTATAAGCCCAATAATTTCGTTTACTGTCTATGTTTAATTTACAGTAATCATTTGTATGCAATAAGTATAACAGACATCAAACACCTCACTATTTCAAACTTGAACAATCTCAACAAGCGACACAAGTCTGCAAACTAACGTACGATATGTGCATAACAATTCAAAATCTACCTGAATCTTCAAAAGCACAAGAAGCTTTAAACGAGTTGACAGAAGTGCTAAATCAACTCGGTTTGCCAAATCATTATTCCGGAACACTTCCTCAATGATTGCTCGAGTTTGTTTAACGTAGTGAAAATGAAAAAGCTTCTTTCTTCTGCAATAATCTTGTGCAATGCTTCAACAGCCTCAACAAGTACTTGCTACAGTTCTTTGACCCGGGGCGAATACTAATGCAATGACGAAGTGGTGTTTAGCGAAGCGAAAAATCTCTGAGACGAACTAAAAGTAACGCAACTGGGAAAATTTTAGTACCTACAAGTGACAAATTTATGGGTTATGGGTTTAAAGTAATATGGTAAAGTGCGTGCATTGGTACATTTTTAAACCTGACTTAGTAAAAAAACACTTTTAAGAATATCTCGAGATGTTTCTGGCGTTTTATGTTTCATCTTGCCGTTCGTAAAATTATAATAATCATTATAATTTTATTATCGCTCGAAATAATTAAGGCCTATGAAAATGAATTACTTTTTTGCTTCCTTCAAATAAAAGAGTTAGCAAAAAGAAACAAATACTTTGCTCTTAAGTTTCAATCAAAAAGTTAGATAAAATGCTTATCTCTCTGAAGATTTAAAATAAATCTAAGAAAAACAAGGACGGAAAGAAATAAAGGCGATGTCGAATACTTACAAAGAGTTTCTGTTAGAAAAAGCTTACGGCGTCCTTTATGTTCCTTGAGGCTACAATTTCTCTTCCATGAATCCCAAATGACCTGAGGGAAATCTTAGCCATGACCCATTCAATGACGACGTAAAAGTCATGGTATGAGAAGGGGTGACGTTACCGCGAAAGTATCTCTTTAAACTCAGACGTTGCGGCTGTTAATTATCTCAAAAGCTCGTGAGTGAAAATACTGGAGATGTTCGTTTAAATACTTTTCAATGAAGATTCATCTTACATTAAATTAATATTCTATAACACTGATTATTATAAACGACTCAGCGCTCTGGTAAACTGTAAGTTCAGCGCTTACCTAACTCTTAATAAATCAGGCTTAACTCACCCGACTTTTATTCAGTAGTGATTAATTCATGCATTCAGGAGCAATTTATGTATGGGACATTAATTCTTTTGCGATGATTAATCGCTACGATCCTTGCTTTTCCTACAATGAAAGCCTCAATTTTGGTAGTGATTTGGGAAAGTAAATCAAGAGTTCTCTCTGGATTGTATAAACTTATTTTTATTTGTGGTGAAAATTTCGTTATCACTTTAATCATATCGGCCCTGTTTAACCAAAATTACATAATTGTAAATTGTAATTGTATCTACAGGCTACAAGTCTACAAGTTTCTGTTTAACCAACATTTACAAGTTTACTATGGTGGAAAATTTGTAAACGGTAGTTACAATTCTACATATTTCTGTCCAACCAACATTTTCGCTTTACAGACGACAACTTACAAATTTGTAAGGAAAACTGTTTCGTTGAACGCAGAATTGTACTTACAAGTTTACAAATATGTAAATTGTAGTACGGCGGACTCACCCTGTGTCAGAACTTTACAAAATGTTTTCATCAGCCTATTCAATTCAATTGAATTTATTTTTGCAAGTCACAGGTTAAAAAGTTGTTACAAATAATAAAAGAACATGTGACGCCCTGCTAGGGCACAGCAAACATTAGGGCCAGTTATTGCCATTTTACTTATAAATTAAAATTCTTAAGACTAGCATTACAAACTTAAAAAATAAATAATTCCCATTTTAACATTATTATTAATTCAATATTTACAGCAAAGATTAGGGCCAGTTAATGATGATGATGAATAAGTAAAGAAATTTAATTGCTATTTACATAAAAATGCTTCTAGCCACTAGTAGTGAAAGAAGTACTAGTATTATCCTTCTCCATGACTTTCTGTTAAAAGAACAGTAAAGTACTCTTTAAACAAAATTTTAAATAAATACTCATATTGAAAAAAAAACTTAGGAGCCCGTGACGCACTGATAAACGCATTCGGTCTACCTACAATCTTAGAAAGTTAAGCAACTTTCGCAATGGTTGTCGACGGGATGGGTAACAAAAAAAATTGCATCTCGAGCATCTCCGTACTTCGGAAGGTACTTTAAGCGGTTAGTCCCGGCTGCGTTTGCAGTAGTTAATACCCACCAATCCGCATTGACCCTGCTTGGTGGCTCATGGCCCAGTCTCTATATCCATTCAAAGGAAGGTCTTTGCCTCATAAGTCATTACTTAATAGACTTATAATGGCTGATGATTATTAAAATTCTGTATCTCCCTTCTTTAAAAATTTACAACTTTTAACTTGTAATTTAGAATTAGGTAAAAATAATGTTGATACAATTTTATACAGGCGTTTTTTACAATTGTAAACGTTTGGTTAAACAGCATTAGACTTTACCAATATGTAAAATTTTTTGTTGTAAAATTCTTACATATTTGTAAGTTTGGTTAAACAGCACTTGTATTACAAGTCTACCAATTTAACACTTTTTTAAATAATTGTAGACATGTAAGTTTCGTTAAACAGGGCCCGAATTTATCAAATATATTAGGTTTAAATATTATTACTCTGTTTAATCTTTCAGTGGCGAATTATTAGAGTATCAGTTAGTGTTATTATATTAATTAGTAAGTACTAAGAGAAAAAAAAACAAAGACTGACTTAGTAAAATGGTCGTGTATATTGTGAAGCATTAATTCTGTACCCATAATAATAAAATAGCACAAATTTTTCAGTCCTTTTAAAAATAAAAAGCAGTGATAAGGGAAACTTGTTCTTAACAGTGTTCCTAATTAAGTAGTTAATTTGTAAAATGAACACCTAAGCTTCAAAAATGAAGGCATGAAATAAGTAAAAGGAAAAATTTGAGAGATATTTTGTTACTACACTTTTCTTTGACCTTTTTAAGGCTGGCATTTAGCTTTGAAGGATCATAAATCAAACACATGATAGAATTTTCAACTCGCTGCTGCAAATATATTGAAGTATATACCTATACAAAAAGTGATTAGTTCTAATTTAAATAATTTTGAGATTTGTCACAGGCTTTAATAAATACTGCACATAAATCAAGTACTTTAATTTATGAAATACATTAAATTAGTGGACTAAAGATTTAGCGGCTGCTGAGGTCACTTTACATTACACTTTAATAATAATCTTGTGCTTTAATTCAGATTATTCATCAAGAGAGCTATACAAAGTTTTAAGACCATCAGACAAATGAACAAATGGATGCGCAGTAGACATTGTAGACTTGGCTTTGATTCCGCCTACTTATTGAAAGACAAAGACAGGTACAACAATCAATTAGACCTTTATCCGTTAAAATGCAGTGTTGTTACTTGTAGTCGTAAACGTTACTTAATTCATTTCGATTAGGTACACTTTGAGAGGCTCTAAGTTGAAGCGTGACAATGTCTTGCAGGACCTCGGTTTTCTACATGACGATAAGCTGATATTTGATGATCATATAAATCATATTATTTCTAAGGCTTCCAGGGCTCTTGGATTTGTGATTTGTAATTCCAGAGATTTCCAACATGCAAAATATTAAAGATTTTATATTGTACATTTGTTCGGAGTCATCTGGAGAGCGCACCGCAGATCTGGAACCCTCGGTTTCTTACCTATTTAACGTGCATCGAGAATGTACAAATAAAAATGATTAAACATCTCTGTTTTCGTACCAACGAACACTATGCTGCCATTTTACTTATCTTTTTGCAAAAAACACCATTTGTTGCCACTGGACAGAAGACGCCGCAAAAGTTCTGATTTGGTGTACAGTCGGCCAAATATGTGGTCTACCACCGTAAGCGTGAAGTTCGTTTGTTCGTCAACTAACAACAAGGTTGATTTTCCTTTGCTTGAATTTTATGACTCTTAGCGAATTCGTTTTTCGAATTTCGAATCGTCGAATATTGTGATTCTCATCAACAACATACAAATTTCTTGATTCTAATATTGCGGTATAAGGGTGGTTGCAAGCTGGCGTTTTGCAAGCTGGCGTTTTTTTCTGCGCGTATACGGTCGTTTCGGCATACGCGAGCCACAATACGGACTTCAAAAAACTGAACGCGCGTAAACGGGCATATTTCGGCGTGTTCGCTCGAACCTTGCGCTTGATTAGCGTATGGTTCGCGCTTATACGAGCATACAAGCACGTCAACGCTCGTACGAGTCGCGCGTGTGGCAAAAGGCGCGCCTATACTATACGCGCCTACATTGCGCTTCCAAAAACGAGCTTATACGCGCGTATAAAACGCTAATCTGAAACCGCCCTAATGTTCCTTGGGAAAGTTGTTCAGTTTTCGATAATGAATTACCAATTTCAGTATTTCGGGGTATTTTTGTAAGGATAGTAATTAACCGATCGACTAAAAAACATTTTAGGGTACCAAAATTACTAGGTGAGCGACTTAGTCGCCAATCTAACCTAACCTAAACCTATTTTTCCGCTGCTCACTTAGTATTTTTAGTCGCTCAACCTAGTAATTTTTAGTCGCGTGGTTTAACACCTTGCATAAATGGATGTCCAATGCTAAACGTAGGCCTCCCCCAATGATATCCACTTTGCTCGATTAGAAAAGGACGGGACAAGGGTTGTAAAAAGAAGCGGTAGTGAAAATGCTTATTATTTGGTTGTTAAAAATATTATTTTTCACATGGAATAAGTCACTTAAAAAAAATTTAATGTTTAAATCTTGTGTAGCCGCCATCTGCCTCTATGACTTCTCGGAGTCGGTCCCTCATTGAGCCCACCAGCCTCGAGCAGATGTCAGACTCACGGGTTTCCTCCCATACCTCATTGCAGTGTATATACAAAGGTACTTTGTGGCAGTGCCCTTGCAGTGCTTCTGCTGTTCTTTATTCGCGGTTCCATCATCTCTGAACCATAAGACACATTTAATTCTCTAGAAACCTCACTAATATTGAATCCATCATTGTGAAGTGCGATTATTTGAGCTCTCTCGGCTATGGATAAATTTCGAGGCATTCTAGTAAAATAATGAATAAATTTTACTTTAGTTTATGGAGTTTAGGAAAATACCTGTGACATTAATTTGTCAGTGATATATGTTCTTTTCCAGTGAAAGAGTTTTCTACTTTAAAAAACCTCCTTAGTTCTGCAGTTTATGAAAAACTGTGAGGGTTGTTTTTTGTTGCAAATTATGATCTAATGCATAGGTCACAAAGGCGAAAATAACATTGTCTGTTTGCTCTATGATTTCCTGTCAGTTTTCTCAGTTAACCATACTCGCCTTTAGCGATATTTTGTTGACACGGGAACTATTGTTAAAACTGGTAGACCACTTTCTTGGCCGGCTGTACCTATTAAAAATTGCAGCTCGTGTCGTTGATAGCCCGGAACTACTCTTCAAGATATCTCTTAGTTAGAGCTCCAATGAAACCCTTTAGATTTAACGCTCTTTTAAGTGTTCCACCTGCATCTTCTAACTTTCGTCTGAATTTGTACCTCTTGTGTGCAAGTAACACATTTATAGTCTGGTCATCAAGTTAAAAAACGTGATAAATAGAGATAAAGCTCCTAAAATATGAGCGAAAGCTCATTGGATTCGGAACTATGTCTAAAAACTGTATTCGAAAAAAATTTCACACGCAAAAAATTGCAAAAGTTATAAAAAATTTAGTTGAAGAAAAATACCATTTTACCACTATTAATAATTGAGAAATTTGCAAAAAAAAGTCCTTGAAGAGGAGGATATTTCCGATGCAAATGTCTAGACTCCCGGAGTTCTATCTTTATTATTTATAATTTTAATTTATCACTGAAAATAGGGCTACGTGCGGCCGTTACGGCATACGCATGTCATCCCAAAAGTACCTACGCCATAGAAAATATTTTTCTTGTACTAAATATTAATTATTAGGCCTATGCCCAGCAGTGAGCGTCGTTCGGCTGACATGATGATGATGATGATGAAATATTAATTTAAAAAACTTAAATAATTATGGTCTATTGTGTTATTATACTGTTGATCGAAGGGTGTATTCTATACATTTGAATGAATGAATTCCAGTAAGAAACAAGTTTTAAAGTTCATTTTCCAACAAGTAGGGCTATTTGTTAATAAACAAAAATTTAGCGGAACACCGTTTTCATTGAAGACTATATTATTTCTCTATAAATTTTTCACTTCTTGGAGCCTTCTTATATATACAGGGCGTCCCAAAATTAACTCACATGGAGGGAAAGTACCTTAAATACTGAAGATATAACATTTTACTGAAAGGAGACTTCATTTTTATTTTAAAAAGAAAACGAACTGCATTCAAAGAATTTTAAGTAATCAACTGTCTGAACTGGGAATCGAACCCGCCGAATGTAAAAAAAAATATTTCTCTAATTTAATTGTACCGATCGAAAGGCTCGATCATACCTTATAATTTTTTCTTAATAACATAGCATCTTAAATAAAAGGAAGACTACGAAATTTAACATTTAATGTTGAATAACAAGTTTGTGCAGCGTTATGGATAGCCTTTCCTGTGACTGTCGTGCTCAAAACTTTAACATTTCAATGTATTACTAATGAGTGAAAATTGGAGCAATTATCATAAAGTGTTTGATAAAGTTATAATGTGTTAAGTAACACCAGCTCGATTGGTTTAAAAATGTTTGAATAGTTACTTTGGTGCGGTCTATTCCAACATATGGCATTGTCGTGGGATGCCCCCAGGGCTTCCAATGACTATGTCACATGGTGGCATAGACCACACCAAATACTGTAGATAGAAAGTTTTATTGAAATAGGACTTTATTTTTATTTAAATAACAATAGAACTGCATTCAATTTTTTTTAATAATAGCATGTCTAAACCGAGAATCGAACCCGCACGAAATTATTCAAACTTTTTAAAACCAATCGAGGTGGTGTTACTTATCACATTATCAAACACTTATGATAGGGAATTAGGTATAATTGCTCCAATCTTCACTCATTAGTAATACCTACATTGAAATGTTAAAGTCTGTATTGAGCACGACAGTCACAGAAAAGGCTATTCATAACGCTGCACAAACTTGTTATTCAACATTAAATGTTAAATTTCGTAGTCTTCCTTTTATTTAAGATGCTATGCTATTTAAAAGAAATGCTTAGGTATAATCGAGTCTTTCGATCGGTACAATTAAATTAGAGAAATATTTTTTTTACATTCAGCGGGTTCGATTCCCAGTTCAGACAAGTGATTATTCAAAATTCGGTGAATGCAGTTCGTTTTCTTTTTAAAATAAAAATGAAGTCTCCTTTCAGTAAAATTTTATATCTTCAGTATTTAAGGTACTTTCCCTCCATGTGAGTTAATTTTGGGACGCCCTGTATACTTCGGATGACGTTGTTTAAGTTTTAAACATTCGATTATTTTGTATATTATATTTTTTTAATAAAAAAAACTCAAATTATTGTCAAATTTGTTTTTTTACCATGCCACATTAAGGTTGTTTTTACATTTACAAAAATTTTTAGGAATTTAATTTTTTGAAACTAAAAAAGTTATTATTAACAAAATATACGACTTTTTTCAAAAGGCTATTACTAAGTACTCTAAGAAGTAAGTTTTTTGACAATTAATCAATTGAATTGTATTGTGGCAGGGTAAGAATTCGAGGGCGCTGTTTACTTTTTTGAGCCTATTTTAAGTTTTAGTCTTCGATCAACAATAACACCTAGTTTGTTTTAGTATCTACATCTTATGTTAAAAAAATTGTAATAACCGGCATTCTGTAACGTGTTTCTATTTAAAATTTAGTGAAGACCTGTAATTGGCTTTCTGTTCTTATGTGTCTAACCTAATCCTGTAATTTTGCTGTTGGTCTTCCGAAAAATAAATAAGACGAGACAAAATGTTACAACGATAAAACTTATTCCTATTCCTATGTGGACCTTCATGTTATTTATTTTGCTGTCCCAGATACATTTCAGATAAATAAGGTCGCTATCTTGTAACATCATAGTATTATTGTGGTATTATTATCATACTAGTGAACCCGGTAAACTTCGTGCCTACATCTATATTTATAATAAAGATTTTCATTTACCAAAGAAGTTTTAAACACAAACACTGTCTGCCACAAAGTCACTTAATATAAGTAATCCAAAGCGCCTATAACGTCAGTGATTACCTACATTCTCTTGAGAAGCGGCCATAGAATTATTGTTAGTATTGTTAGCAAGCCTATGCCACTCTACAGACCCCAAACTATCCCCATGCCAAAAATCACGTCGATCTGTTGCTCCATTTTGACATTAAAGACGGACAAACAAACGAACAAATAAATAAACAAACACACTTTCACATTTATAATATTAAAAAGTATTAAGTTCATACTATTAATATATTAGTATATATTAGCATTTAGCATATTAGTATTAGTATGGATTATTCTGTGATGGCTTCAGTATTTATTTGAACCAGAAAAGATATATAAATATTGCTTTAGCTTGACAAAATGTTAATATTGAATTAATGCAAGGAAATATTAATTGGACTAACAAAGAACATTGGTTGTTTTTGTTTCGGCCTACATTCAACATCTTAGAAATCAGCGTTCGACCTTTTGCCCGAATTGTATAATTTTGCTCACGTAACACAATATTTAAGATTGAAAGTATGGGAACTAGATTATTCGTGTGTTATATTCTATACTAATATTATAAAGAGGAAATTTGATTGTTTGTTTGTTTGTTTGCATTGTTTGTTTGCAATATCAAATAGGCTCAAAAACTACTAGACTTATTTAGAAAATTCTTTGAACATTAGAAAGCTACATTCTCCCGAGTGACATAGGCTATATTTTATTCCGATATTCCCACGGGACAGGAACGGGTACTACGCGGGTAAAACCGCGAGGATCCGCTAGTTCACACATAAAATTATCTGTTTCGCAATTGATTCGGTTCACATTTATTCTTTTTTTTCCTTGTAGCGCGATAGCAAGAAACAAATGGCGTACCGCAGTCACCCTAACCCAAAATAAATATCTTTCGAGGACCGAGCTCGCGAAACCTATTGTTTAGCAAAAAGTTACGCAACGAGTTACATCGATACTACCTAGAAATTACGGGTCTAATTTAAGGAAAGTTTAATTAATTGGGGCCTTTAATTTTAACGGTAAAGTAGAATGAATGAATGTTATTAGTAAGACGAAAAACAGGCAAATGTTACAAAACAGGATAAGATGCTGGTATGGCTTTGAGCACGATGATGAGTAGTGTTATTTTATTTTTACAAGCTTTTATTTAGTTTCCCCGTCCAGAAGTTTGTAATCAAATCTTGCAAGTTAAATTTGACCAACTTCCCGGTGTCCGATTGAGCTGAAACTTTGCATACAGCTTTGGTTTGAATGAAAATACAATATTAAAGTAAGTCAACAAAAAAGCTTGACATAAAAATGAAATATTTACAAAAAGCTTGCTACATTACCATACTTAAAAATACCACGTATAAAGTACATTAAATTTCTATAATAACTAAGTATTGTAGGAGTTAATATGTTTTATTTATTAAGTTTTGAAGCAATCACCGTTTTCCCTGCCAATCATAAGTGCGAAGCCTACTCTCAGTAAAATAAAGAATCGGTTTAAAAATACCACGTATAAAGTACATTAAATTTCTATAAGGTAGCCTCCGGCTGAAAAACAGCGTCATGGCAATGTCGTGCTGTCGCCATGCCGTGACATTATGCTGAGCCGGGGACTTTTTCACCACTGCAGTGCTGCTTAGAAGCTGTTTTATTAATTTATGTTCTTTGTTTTGTCTTTTTTTTTATTGTTAAGATACGTTTTTATGCATGCATTGCTGTGTGTGAAATAAATTATTTCTATTCTATTCTATTCTATAATAACTAAGTATTGTAGGAGTTAAGTTTTATTTATTAAGTTTTGAAGCAATCACCGTTTTCCCTGCCAATCATAACTGCGAAGCCTACTCTCAGTAAAATAAAGAATCGGGAAATATAAAATATACAGGGCGTCCCAAAACTATGCCACATGGAGGGAAAGTGATAAGATATAAAATTTTACTGAAACGAGACTTTATTTTTATTTTAAAAAGAAAACAAACTGTATTCAAAGAATTTTAAATTATCGCCTGTCTGAACTGGGAATCGAACCCACTGAATGTGAAAAAAAATATTCCTTTATTTTTTTATGTACCGATCGAAAGGCTCAATTATACATAAGCATTTCTTGTAAGTAACATAGCATCTTAAATAAAAGGAAGACTACGAAATTTAACATTTAATATTGAATAACAAGTTTGTGCAGCGTTATGATTAGCCTTTTCTATGACTGTCGTGCTCAAAATAACTAACTTTAGCATTTCAATGTATGAATAAATAAATGAATGTATTACTGATGAGTGAAGATTGAAGCGATTCTACCTAATTGTCCTATCATAAGTGTATGATAAATGTGATAAGTAACACCACCTCGATTGGTTTAAAAAGTTTGGTGGGGGTTCGATTCTCGGTTGGACATGCTATTATTTAAAAATCTTTAAATGCAGTTCGTAATATGCAATAAAATTTTCTATCTACAGTAATTGCCACCATGTGGCATAGTCATTGGACGCCCTGAGAGCAGCGCCCTGAATTATTCAAACCTTTTTAAACCAATCGAGGTGGTGTTACTTATCTTAACACATTATAACTTTATCAAACACTTAGATAGGGAAAATAGGTATAATTGCTCCAATCTTCACTCATTAGTAATACATTAAAATGTTAATCAAAGTCAGTAGTTTTGAGCACGACAGTCATAGAAAAGGCTTTCCATAACGCTACACAAACTTGATATTTAACATTAAATGTTAAATTTCGTAGTCTTCCTTTTATTTAAGATGCTATGTTACTTACAAGAAATGCTTAGGTATAATCGAGCCTTTCTATCGGTACAATAAAAATAAAGAAATATCCGTTTTCACAATTAGTGGGTTCGATTCCCAGTTCAGACAGGCGATCATTTAAAATTCTTTGAATGCAGCTCGTTTTCTTTTTAAAATAAAAATGAAGTCTCCTTTCAGTAAAATATTATATCTTCAGTATTTAAGGTACTTTCCCTCCATGTGGCATAGTTTTGGGACGCCCTGTATATAGTATACCATAGTTGATAAAATTTACCTACCAAAATGGTGATTAAAAGAAGAACATGTTATTTTCTTTGGTCTGTGATATTCTCTGGGACTATAAAACATTTTTTTAAATATCTATGATTTGTGACCTTCAATCACTGACCTCTATTTATTTAAAACTAGCTTTCCGCCCGCGGCTTCGCCCGCGTGAACTACATGACGTTATCCCGCTGGAATGTGACATTTTTCCGGGATAAAAAGTAGCCTATGTTCCTCTCCAGGCTACAAAGTATCTGTGTTCCAAATTTCAGCCAAATCCGTTCAGCCGTTTTGGCGTGATTGAGTAACAAACATCCAAACATCCAAACATCCAAACATCCAAACTTTCACATTTATAATATTAGTAGGATGTTTAAAATAGAGATCAGTCATGGCCCGCTATTATTTCTCGGCTGCTTGCGCCCCGTGCAACGAGTGAAATAGAAGATGGCTTTGGATCAGTGCCTTCAATTATGACCATAGATAAGACCATGGCCCGCTATTATTTCTCGGCTGCTTGCGCTCCTACTGCAACGAGTGAGATAGAAGATGGCTTTGATAAGACACTATATATTATGACATACACTTCAATAATGACACGTTGTCAATAAATGCAGAGCTTGCAATAAAATGTTTAAAAAAATTACATAAAAGGTAATTCAATTCTGACAAGAAATTTATTGAAACCAACAAATTGGATCGCGTACATAATGAATTCTACTTTAATATGTCTAAAAGTGAATCGTCAATTTCGACAGTCTTCTGTGTAAGAACCGATTTTAAAATCTCCAAGGAAAAGGCACAAAAACGGCCTTACACCCCTGTGAACGTTATTATTTGGGCAATGGAAATCCTTGGGAGGAGATCTCAAGGAGTTCCAATCAAAAAAATTCGATCCCTGGTAAAGAAACATTTTGTGCTGCCCTACAAAGAAAAAGTTGTCGACAAGAAAATTGACTTGACCGTCATGTATGCAGTCTACTTTGGAATTCTTGAAAAAGTAAATAACTTATTCTACTTGAAAAAAACTGTTATGTTGCTGCCTGAAGAAAAATCGGAAATACAGACGTTTTTTTCGTATATAACGTGTGAAGTAAACATATAATGTTATTGAATTTTTTAAATAAAAATAGTATTTAACAAAAACAAATGTATATTATTATGTAACTTTAACATTTCAGAGATTACCGAAAATATTGTACTTCAAGCACCGTATATGTTGCTAATCTAATTTATTATAATATTGAAGTATGTGTTCGTAAAATATAAGAAATATAATATGCAATATAAATAACTTATTGAAAATGAAGTATTAGAAAAATCGACCCGTCTCACAACTAGATTTTTTCTAATGACTTAATTTTCAATAAGTAATAAAAATTTGATTGTGAGTTGTGAATGCAAAAAGTAAACATAATTCACAATAAATAAATCTTACACAACTGTTTCAATTCAATGACTTTTCTCTTTCTCACACAGGTTTTTGAGTGTGAAGAAATGGTTGCTTCGTAAGAAACATCAAATTGAACTGGCAAGGAAGCGAGGTTGGAAAGGTTACTGGGTATGCCTCAAAGGCACTACTCTACTCTTCTACCCCTGTGATTCTCGTGAAGGCCGCTCAGTGGAGGCAGCACCTAAGCACCTTATCATAGTAGATGGTGCTATCATGCAACCCATACCAGAACACCCGAAACGAGACTACATTTTCTGCTTGAGCACAGCATTTGGAGACGCTTATCTGTTTCAAGCGCCTTGTCAGGTAACATAAAAATCCTTATAATAAACTTGAAAAATATTTGAAAATCTTTAACTTCTAAATAATGCTGAACATGCCGTAATTTCTATACGCAAGCAACTCACGTAATTGAAAAAAGTTTAACATCATACTCAATTTTCGTAGGTGGAACTAGAAAATTGGGTGAATAGCATACACAGTGCATGTGCTGCGGCATTTGCTCGGCACCGCGGCAAAACTGGAACACTTCATTTACTACAGGAAGAAATATATCGCCTCGAGAAAGCTATCGAATCCGTAAGTAGAAACAAACTAATAATCCAAAATGTATGTCCCGTTACTCAAATTAGAAACTTGTAAATGTGCATATTTGATTCCAGCTAATATAGTAGGAAATGAAAACGTGGTGAAACGCGAATACAAAGAGAGATATGCAGCTTGACCCTAACTTTAGTGCAACGGGCATTGGTCTGAAGTAACAGAAGCATTGTTTAACTGACACGAATCTTTGCAAACCAATTTCTTGCCCAAGCTCGACTTTATTGCAGTGTTATAAGGATTAATCTCAAACATGCCATGAGAAACAGTTAAGCTCTCCTCATTGCTCGTAATAAACTTTAAGTTGCAAACTCTAACAATTCTCTATTTATGCAAATCATTTTATTGTTTGTACAATGTTTGTGATGAATACGTTTATGCGAAAAATCCGTTCAAGCTTCGCATCAGGAATATGTGTCGCAACCGCGTTCATTTTAATAAAATTTGCAAGTATAGCGGGAAAGTAAGGTTCCGTTGCTTCAAAAATAGGATGAGAAAAAAATTTGCATAATACTGTGTAGAACGTCACTCTCCCTTATGCAACTCTCGAGATTAGAACATGCGCTCTTGTTTCATAATTAGACATCGATTAAACGTCTCGGTTTAGTTATGAAACCTTTATGAACAGCAATTTCAGTATCGTAAAGAATGCCAATGATAATAGAATGTAATGTGAATGCTATACTCGTATAAATAGTATGAGAAATAGAGAATAATTGGCAAGTCGCAGTTTCGTATGTCATGGTTCCAAGTAATTTAGTTGGAACGTGTCACAACCTCTGATTGTGACATATTCGTTGAAGCAAGTGCGCTCCAGGCAGGCGGCCGTGCGGCTCGCCTCCTGAAATCGCGCCAATTTCGGACCCGAACACGACGACCGCAGGACGCATCAAAGCCTTTGTGGCCGCCTCACTGACTACTACATATTTACCACAGACGAATATATGCTTTGATAATCTTGTTTACTATCCCCGTTATACATGACTAGAAGAAGCAATGTAATCGAAGGAATTTGGCTCATAAAATATAAAGCTGCAGATTGGTGTTAAAAAGCTTTAATGGTAAACTACGCGGCCACCTCACCTGCATTAGTTTAGTTTTGAGCAATAATTTTGTCACTGGTGCTTGTTATCACAGGCAGGTAGGTGAGCGTAGATATTAATATTCATAGCACACGTGAACCGCGGACCGAGTTCAAACAAGTACGTGCGTAGCGCAGCCTGTTCACGTTTTGCGGCAAGCTTAAACCGTTGATGAAATTTAGATACGTAATTGATTTTAATCTTTCCAAATACAAAACAATTAAGCGATTCTGATCACGCTTTGGGTGTATTTACTCAACGGACGTTATGATTATATTTGTTGTATTCCATGTTACTGTTCAAATAAATGACATCCGTAACATGAACTTTCCATTTTATAATAGGATCACAAACTGAAGCACATGGCAGATCTCCAACAATCAGTGGTGTCAGACCCCGAGACTCGCGCCCAGCTGGCTGTGCAGATGTTACAATGGGAAGAGAACCTGGAGCGACTGCACTGCGAACAGTTCCGCTTGCGATGTTATATGGCTAGTCTGCAAAGCGGAGAACTTCCCAATCCTAAAGTAAGTAGTTTTATAGCGGCTATATATATTGATATTATTATAGAGAATTGACAAACAGTGTGCTATTAATTAAAGCAGCAGCCATAGGTCACATTCATCACCCCCAGGGATCGAGAAATTAATGACATCCAACATTCCACTATAATCTATTACATCAGGATGATTTTGTCAGGGTTTGTATAAAGGAAATTTGTGGCGGTGCTCTCAAATTGACAGTTCCGCTAACCGGGAGCGCGAGGTTAGAATCTGTTACTCCGCGCGACCCATGTCAGGGCGTGTCATAAATGCCTTCCCAACACACCAATAATAAAATTGTCTACAATTTTGCTCATAAATAGGTTTGATGAACGGATATACCAATATCCTTACTCCTTTCATGTTATTTTTAGATCAAAGGTGTATGTAGATTTCGTCCTCTAAAGGAATAATGAATTTAGAGGTAAATAATATGCTGTGTTTTTAAAGAAATTAACATAAACACATAATGAAGTCAAATAATCCATGATAAATAAATAAACTTGGATAAAAGTTACTTTTGGAGATTCAATCCAACCATATTTGCATAATTATTATCAAGCAGTTATTTAGGCAAATGTAGCCTTGTAAGTCCGACCATTAAGTGTATTTTCTTTTGCCCCAGTCGTTGCTGACTCACGTGTCACGGGGCACGAAGAGTACTCTAAACAAGCTCGGAGTGTTCACGGTGTCATCGTTCCATGCGTTCATATGTGCGCGATCACCATCGCTCCTGAACAACCTACTGGCAGGACGGGGTGCCACCAAACGCCGGGCGCCGAACCTATCACGATCAAACTCTGGCTCCAGCCGGCGATCTATGCAGGTAAAGTATAATACCGAAACCGGCAAGCGTGTATGATGAATGGGTTGAGAGTAGGGGAAGACAGTGTTCTTATCAGTGGCGGTACCTCCATACAAGCCCAAAAGCCGGGCTTGCCCTAACAAAATCTTATTTACACTACTAATGAATCTCAATTAATGACAACAACAAAATAATATTCACGAACGTAAATTTTCAATCAAATATTAAATTTTTCAAACAACTTTTCGATAGACAACTGCATAATATAGCGTATTAATCGAAAAACACAATTCATCTCTATTGCACTCGTTGGCTTGCAACCGGGATTTGCGAATTCATATATCCGCACTCTTCTAACATTAACGAAACTGGTACACCACTACACACATACTACTGTACCTATCTATAGATTCTATGAGAAATTTAAAAACTGAGCAAAAGCCGGCATGCAAAGGAAGTTAGCCGCAAGTGGGTGCGATGAACCCGCAGAAACAGCTCACGATCGGGCCAATCCCTGCACAGCAGCACACAATCAGGCCAATGGCTGCATTGCGTAGCGCATACAAACGGGCCAATCACGAGCAATGCGATCACCTGTGTGAATTATGTTAATAATAACAGGTTGTTTTGCAGTTTGAGCCAATGTTTGTTTGATAAAGTTTTCTGTTTTGCATAAATTAGTGTTTTTCGTTGTACAAAAAGATGTCAGAATTCAGAACGACGAGTGATGTTGTTTTTTGTGATTGTGAAAGATTAAAATGTATTAAAAGTTTTGATCGGCGCCAGCGAGGCGAGGGAAAGGTAAATTAATTGAACCGAAAAAAAGCAGCTAGTATTTTCAGACAGACCTACTGTGTATTTTGCAAACTAGTAAGACTCACAAACAAAAGGCAATTCAATAGAAATGTGTACAAAACTCGTTGATAACATCCCGTTCATTTAAGATGGTTACGCTTATGTATAGCGCGGTCGCTTTTACGTGACCTCTACAATTTGGGCGGCTTATTAAAGTATTGTTGTCATCTTGTTTTTGATATATCTTTCATGCAAGGAATTTATAAGTACTAGTTGTATTATAAATTCCTTGCTTTCATGATATCTGGAATTGAAAGCTGAAATTAACAGGAACTAAGGTTCATGAATTACTTAAATTCATTTAATATAATGTCATGTGTCTTAATGTTATGGAAACTGAGTATTCGATCTCTAAAGTACGACCAGTCTAAAATGTATCAAATTTATTTTTATCTTTATATCGTGTAAAGTTACAAGATCTAAAATTCTTGACATAATAAGTGTCTACCACGGGTATTTTTTACAGCTGTTTGTTTGGTTGTAAATGTAATAGTTTATTTGCAAATCCGTTTTTTCTGATTTTCGAAACCATTTAATTACGTTGGTTTACGACAACCAAATCAAAAACTGTTTTTTAATTGAGCCTTTTTTTTAGTTATTTAAATATTTACTTTTTTGCATTTACAATGCAATTTTTATTATTGAACAATGGAAAATGAAGTAAGTATTTTGAAAAAATCGACCCGTCTCACAACCAGCTCCGATGGGACACGAACCCACGACCTTTCGCTTTCCGGGCGACTGCTCTAACCACTGAGCTATGGAGTCGTTATAAAAAATGGACGCCTTTTTTTGGTTTTAGGTCTTCGGGCTTGCCCTGATCTCAGACCCTAGGCACGCCACTGGTTCTTATCAGTGCGCTTACCGTCGTTCTTGAGTAACCTGCTGGCAGGCTTGGGCGCCACCTAGCGCCGGGTGCCGAACCTGTCGCGATCCAACACTGGCTCTAGCAGGGCCTCAATTCTGCAATTTTACCCCAAATTGCTATGTCGCGGACACGCCAATGATTTGCCAACGCCATTGATCTTATAACGGTATTCTACTAATTTTGAGAAAAACGTCGTCAGCATATCGCTGGCATGTCGTCAGCATCGCATCGGCTTGGCATGAGTAGATTGAACTAGTGCATATAAAATTATACTTAACAAATGTACAAACAAGGGTCAATATTGTCTACTTACTACTATATTGAGTGTAATAATATCTACTTGACACCTTTGACAATTTTGACATCCATCCGTCTAGTTTCATATCAACATCAAGAAGCTTAAACCAAACTGGAGATTGCAGCCTGAGTAAGAAATCGGTCAATTGCGAGTCGAACTCGCCCATTTTTTTATTTTAATTTATTTATAAATAAGGGTTGCAGGGTTCCGTGAATGGTACCCATGAAGAGTTCCGTACCGTACCTTCTTAACGTACCGATTACGTCTAGCAAAAATACCACTACCATTTCTCGCTAACAAAAAAATTTTTTTTCGAATAACTTTGTTTAACTTTTGACAGTTGCAATATTGACAGAATGCCACCCGCCTTTACGAGAGTTGATTTCAATTACTATTTCAGTAAATTTATGCACAAGAATAATACATTTATTTTGAATGACCTTTGACCTTGAATGACGTCACGGGTGTCTAGTTGTAAAACAGTACTTTTTTAAAAGTTAGTTAGTTCTTCCTCTTCCGTGCCTTAAGCGGGCTGTACATTCTCGGTGAAACATTGGCCAATGCATTGATTGTACATTGACAATTTTGAAAGAATCTTTTTTAGTCTTGTTCTCTCAAAAGTGTTTATGTACGATGCATTGGCCAATGTTTGGCCGAGAAAGTACAGCCGGCTTAATACCTATATTTGGAATCGGTTCTTCTCGTTATGCAGCGCATGGTCTTGGGTTGTCTGTATGTTAAATTGAAGCCTTATTAGCAGTTGTCAACCACGTGGCCTGCGGTCGTCCTCTGCCTTACTTTATATCGGCCTTACCTAGAGCCCTTCTCACAAAATGTTACTTTCGTCGAGCCTCATTACATGGCCGTTGCATACGTTCCTCCACCATCTTGGTGGAAGAACGTAAAGTATCGATCGAGTATCGATAAAAACTTGCAAGTATCGATACTATACTCATGAGTAGTATCGCAACAAAGGTAATCAATACCGTTATCGTACTCGCATCAAAAGTATCGAGTACTTTTTGAACCCATAGGATTCTAATTCTTTGCTGTATTCGGGGCCCCTTCAGGCTGGGGGAGTACCGCTCACAGAATCGACTATAGATGCGAAGCCGGCTATTAAAGAAAATTATCAACCGTTATTGACGGCTATTTTAGTTATGAACGGTTATTTGTTTTTACGCTAAAAACTACCGCTAGGTGGCGCTAGCGGCTTGATTTGCTAGGTCTAAGTTCCGGATCGACTTTTTAATTTGATTTGATTTATTGTAAATAAAATATTCTTCCGCCTCGCCTCTCTCCTCTCATTTGAGTACGTTATATCGATAATGTCGATCGATAATAATAATTTTCAGAATGACAATATCTCGAAAACGGTGCGTCGTAGCTAAAATCTAACGAAAATCGTATTAAAACTAAAGCGGGTTCACAGAATACATCTACCTACTAAGTTTCAAGTGTGTAGTCTTAATAGTTTTGGAATAAGCGGCTGTGACATACGGACGGACAGACAGACTTGACGAATCTATAAGGGTTCCGTTTTTTGCCATTCGTCTATGGAACCCTAATAACTAGTAAAACTGCAATCTCTTTTTAGATCAAAGTCGGATAATCTAACCGTTATTACGATTTTTCGGTTAATAATAGTAAATAACGGGTTATTTTTACACCTAAACGACTAAAAATGTATCGAGTATGGTGAAAAGTGTCGATTCTTACTCGGTTTCTTAATGAAAAGTAGGAATCGAGTACTAAATTACTCGGTATCGTAACCAAAGTATCGAGCATACTAGGTTTCGATACTTTTTGCGGATCTCGATATCTCCAGTTTGGTTCTAAGCAAGCTTCTTGACCGATCGATCGATAATTCAAACAAAACTTTGTATTACATATTACAAAGGCCTATTTATTTATTACGAAGTTTGATTCAGATGATGTTCTCTATGAGGAGCCCGTGGCGTAGTGACTGAAGATGATGATGATGATGAATGCTTCTTCCCTCTTGTCCGAAATAAACGGAGATTTGATTTCCGCGATATCTTTTATTACCTACGTTTTCACTGAGGCGGAACGTTTTTTTAAACTCCGTGTCCGACAAAACAACTATCTTCATATTAAAATGTGATGCTACATTGTTGTAATCACTTTTATCGGAGAATTTATACGAGAAAACGATGAAAAAACGTATGGCTGCACAATTGCTTCTCAATGGCCAATTTTGACAGATATCGCGATGCCAACGCTATCGGCACAAACGACAATTAGGAGCAGAATACCTATTTATGTTGCCGTGCTGCCGCTATTGTGACGCCATTGGTTAGTAGAATTCCGAAATGTATCAATAGCGGCTGGATAGCCGCTATTCGACTTTTTTGACAGGAGCAGAATACCAAAAGTGTCATTTTAAGCTATCGCCATGCTAACGACGTGCAATTGAACTGCATTGCATTTAGCAGAATTGAGACCCAGGTCAAGTGTTCTTCCGAATCCAGCAAACGTGTATGAGGAATGTGCTTACAGTACGGGCGGCAAGCTTTTGTATGTGCGCTCGACTTACAAACGTCTAGCCGGCATATAAGCTATAACCTCAAAGTTAACAAAAACTCTGTCCAACATTATTTAGAAATTTCTTTTAAATTTGTTGTAAGCACAAAACATTCTAATAATACTAGCATTTAGATTCAAAACGGCACCTCGGTTTGAGTACCTCTCATCTCATCCCCCGCCTGGATTTCAATAAACGAAGTGTTTATTGAGCGCGCGGGGATACACGTCGTTCCCTTAAATTTTCAGCCACGTCAGTCCAATACGATTAAAAAGTACACAATATCTCCAAACTGTATAATTTTACGAGTAAGTATCTAGTAAGTATAATTGTTTAACTCAAAACTGTTGAAATGGATTTCTAGTAACTAACTCTTTCAGTTTTATTATAATATTTTCATCATCATCGACATAAAAATAACGTGTTTTAGTGACGTTATGTGTACAACACATAAATTTTTACCTTCTTAATGAGTCACACCAATGATTTTTGTTATCAGCATATCTAAAAAATATGTAACTCGAGAAAAAAGAATCTGTCTTTATTTTTTTCCTATCTTCAAAAATGACTGAGATATTAAACGTTAAAGTACGGCCTCCGAGGAAAATTTGGGTGAACCAATGGCATTAACGTGTGACGTCACGTCGCACTTCCGTATACCTACATAGAATCCTTTGGCTTTATAGTTGCGCTCTCACGGTTTCGTAATAAATTTATTTATTTTTCTTATAGTCGATCAATGAAATGTTTAAGAAATTTTGTATTGAGCCTATGTGAAAAAACACCTTCAAATAATGTTTTATTTTCGTGAATAATAAATTAAATCAACTTTCGTAATGGCGGGCGGGATTCTGTCAATACATATAGCAACCGTCAAAATAAAATGTACTTACAACCTTATCTGACTTGGTAGTTAAATATGCACCCTAAAAACTGACAGCCATTTCGATAATATTATACTGCTAGTGGCGCCTCCACCACTGGGTCAGATAAGTTTGTGGGATAAATGTCTTTCGGTATCGACAGTAGGTGACAGTTTCAGAGTGCGCCTGCGCGCGGTCGAAATTGAATACTAATCATTTACCATAACCTTAGAACGAAGAAAATGTACTGTAACTAGCGTCAAAAACGCACGAGTTGCGCGAAGATTGCGCACAGATGAACTCTATGTAGGTACAGTTAGACGGAAATCACCCGCAACAGCCGCAAACGGAGATGTCAGTGCGACATGACGTCATCGCAATAGCGCGCAAGGAAAGCAAATTTTCAAAAGCTGGTGAAACTTTACAACGCTGTATCTTTGGAAATCCTGGCCAGATTTCGATGAAACAAAAACTATTAGTACTTGCACGAGTACGCGCATTAAATGCAGTAATTTTTATAGTCATATTTTGATGTGTTGGTGTGACTCATTACGCTCTCATACAGAGCGTTTTATTTCGAGCATCAGGGTTATAATTATAACAAAGGGATGACAGCGATTACTAAAAATTAACCAGCTGCTAATCCCAGCAGAGGGCTTAAAATAACGTTAAATTGGGCAATAAACGTCTATTATAAGAATTCCCCAAAAGACTTTGTGCGAGCTCTGGAAAACCGCTCGTTTATTTTCCAGCACTTACATACCACCTGCCGCGCTGCTACATGTTTTAATGATCACGATCATATATGTCATTATGAAGAACTTACAATGAGTCACACCAACGATTTTTGTTATCAGCATATCTAAAAAATATGTAACTCGAGAAAAAAGAATCTGTTTTTATTTTTTTCCTATCTTCAAAAATGACTGAGATATTAAACGTTAAAGTACGGCCTCCGTGGAAAATTCGGGTGAACCAATGGCATTAACGTGTGACGTCACGTCGCACTTCCGTATACCTACATAGAATCCTCTGACTATATAGTTGCGCTCTCACGGTTTCGTAATAAATTTATTTATTTTCTTATAGTCGATCAATGAAATGGTTAAGAAATTTTGTATTGAGCCCATATGAAAAAACACCTTCAAATAATGTTTTATTTTCGTGCATGTGATAGATTTAGGGCGGATAATATAGAAATAAAACTATTCTGATAAAAGCATTAAACTATTCAAATAACTATAAACAAAACTATAACGCTTCTATTTCAATAAGGTCAGGATTAATAAAAATCTCAAATCTCTAATAAACTATTTTATTCTTTTAAATCGTCCTTTTATTTTTTTACCTACCACCCGTTAAGGACATCTTTTAGCTGACAAGAAAAACGGGCGAAAAAAACTCACCAGCTTTAACAGAAACAACGACATTTACAAATAATCATGTCGTTGTTGAACATACAACACATTTCACAACATTTACAACAACATTACTTTTCATGATAAAAGATTAAACAACATTTACGGATATGATCAAGCATGTTCTATAAACTGTTACTTTATATTACTTCAGTACTCACATAATTTATTCGAAACCGATAAGGAAAACTTTAATTTAATATTATCAGCAAATAAGCATTTACGTTTAACAAGTTACTGAATATCCTTCGAACAAGGGCAAATCTTCAGCAATATTTACTTGACAATACATCAGCATTAAACAGCAAGAAAAACAAGGAATGAGAAATATGAAACAACGGAATAGTTACTTAACTTGTACACCGCTCACGGCTCGAACCAGACTACCCAAATAAAATGGCTGCCTTGCCTTATAAATGTTAGCGTTGTGACTCAACTCCACTAACCCAGGCCCTGTAAGTGGACATAAATTACAGATCCTACTAAGGTCGAATATTAAACTCTGAGCAGCCTCCCCCTTGGGGGAGGGGTTACCGCCCCGCCCATTAGAATTCTAGATATTTTCTAGACTTCTAACGCCATCCGCGGTAACCAATGGCACCAACCCATTACAACGTGCCTCTTCTGTCTTATTTAAATTAAAGAAATCCGCGAATGGACAATAGCCATAATGCTCTCTCTGACTGTCATTCCAACTCCAAGAATATGTCTTTGTGAAGTAGGTGTAATGGATGTGTGTAAGTCATATTGTTTAGTAAACCCCACCCCATGTTTAATAAGAACCGCCAAGCCAACTGGCAAAAGGCGGCGACACACCTTAGAGTCAGCCCTAACATCAGGCAAAGCATTAAAAACCAAATATTAATATTCATGATGAACTCACCGGTTTGTTAGGGAAAAGATGAAGTTACTAGGCCTGGAGTAGCTTGTGTTGTGCACTAAACTCCTAACCCACTCGTAGCACCTTCCAACCAAATATACTTAACACTAACTTTTAATCCTAACTAATTAATATTCGGCACCCTATTAATTTGTGATCTCACGTCTGTGCGCACGCGCGTCCTCGCTTCGAATCTCAAACCCCCGCTTGTTTTCTTTAGCGTCACCGCTATCCCTTCCCAAAATCTTATTTCTTTACTATCTTTGCTTCCCCGAATCACAAGCAATTAAGCCCTTTTGAGTTTGCAGTCGTTTTTAGTACAAGGGTCTTGTTACTAGATAAGAGGCATGGCAAAGACATTAGCGTCTTTATTTATTATGTCATTTCTAGTGAGAGTTTGTCCCATAAGTGCCAACACATTTAGTTTCCTATTCAATAGTCACACTTTTTATAATGAAGACCAATTTAATGGATGAAACGTGTCACTGTTTGATAATTTATGGCCCCCTTAACATATTTGCAAATGTACATCTACTATAAAGAAACTTCTGAAGATAAGAGAAGTAGATGCTTTATTAATATTTACCTCATGGCGTTACATTCCCCCCTCTGAAAATAAGACGAGGGCATGCCTGTAGTAGCATTTTCACGATAGGACGTATGTAAATACATTAACAGCTATATTCTTTTAATAAATTCGCAATTTGAAGCATTTTTTTTTTGTATCAAACCTTACGCAATTAATTTAACCCTTTTAATATTTTCTAAATACCTTGGAAGTTTGGACGTCTTAATCAACTTGAGCCAAATAGAATACCTATATTATCGTTACATGTGGATATTATTTGTCCTATAATTAGATACCAACTAGTCGTGTTATTTCCGGCAACAGGCTTATTTGCCTTACGCCAAATAATAATTAGGTTCATGTCCTAAAACATCGCCATGAATTGTGGTAACTCGTTGTAATACTACAGTATTTAAGTATTTGTTATTTATCAAATTACTCTTTTGCAAATAGCGATTTGCTTTGCACAACATATGTATATGCCTCATTTCTATATGATACCATGTAGGTATATTTAGTCCCTAATGAATATCTCCTTGTCATTATTGCCGTACCACAAAACAAATAACAGCGCAAGCACAGCAGCCGCACTCCGTAAAACCATTCAAACAAATACCAACTCCAACACAATAAAGTAGGTCTCAGCCTGTACGGTGCCAATTACGCACGGTTATATTCACCCAGACGCTGCATTTCTTTCTATTGCATACATCCTAACCCCTTTTTGTCTACGTTTAGGGTTGGGCTTGCGGCACAGATTACTAAACAGTTATTATGTCAAAGTGAAAATATCTTCGCCTTAAATTAGGCTAATATAAATTTAATAATAATATGATCATCATATTAACAATGCGGAAGCGTGCTCGTTGGCTTCTCATTCCTTCACACTGCAATGAGTCGAAATGATTCCCGGAATGGAGATATCCTATGGGCCGGAAAGTGACATAGGCTGCACGTTATCCCTTAATCCTAAGAAACTGAATTGTTCGTCTTTCACCAATTAAAAGAACCAAACCCATACATTGCACAATAATTACGTGGTTTTGACATTTTGAGTAGCTAACTATATCATTTAGTAATCTCACTTAGTAATTTTGATGCGCTCAGCGCCATGCGCACGTTGTGAGCGCTATGGTAGGGCTGTCTAGGTTGAACACCACGCGGTACATCCAACGTTCATATCTGCAATTTCTGTAATTAATTCATAAAAACCAATATTCTCAAATAGAAATAAAGACCATCAGTTTTTAAATATAATTACTTTTTAATTCCCAGATTAAATGCGTAATGCATTGTGCCCTATAACCTATACATTAGGAAGGTGTCATAACTACTTCATCACCCTCATCATCACGTCAGTCAAACGACGGCCACTGCTGGTCATAACTACTTTCTTATCTATACTAATACTACAAAGAGGAAAGACGCGACAGCCCGTCCGTTTGCATCGAATAGGCTCCGGAACCACCGGACCGACCCAAGAACCTCCCCGACCATCAGAAAGCCACACTCCCCCCCCGAGCCACACAGGCCACACTCCATCCCGACACTCCCACGGGAGGATTCGCTAGTGTATAATAATTTAGTGATATCCATTTTTTTTTATGAATCTCCCTCGTACTTCCTGATTGCATTTATAGAAATAATTGATTTTCACCTCATATGATATCGACCTTTACTAAAACTATTTGAGATCTATTTAAAATTCCGTTTCTTATACATAAATAAATCTGTAGTTTAGAAGAATAGTAAGATTGCGGTAAGTGATACACCACCCAGTTAAAACATTATCATTGATAAATAGATAAAAAAATACCTACTATATACGTCTCAGCTGAAAGTTCGGGATGTATATGGATAGATAGGTTTTTGTAACCCGTGTTTTTTTTTGTACTTATAAGATTTAAATCTTGTACATAATTATACATTCTTATAAGATTACTTGGGGTATTATGTTTCTTATAAGATCTTACGAGACGTTCTCGATATTTTATACACTCCTTATTATTACTTCAAGTAAGTAAGTTTAGCGAGTTACTTAAAATGGATTGCAAATCAAAGCCTCTTGTGTTTTTCACAATTCATAGATTGGTTTAGTTAACCATAAGACTTATTCTTTAATTCTTAAAATAGTGTTCAATTATGGTATGATTCATACCCAGATTTAGTTAATTGCTTTTTCTCTACCTACGCATTTAGGAGGATGCATCATGGAATCTAACACATGGAACAACAGTCATGAAAACACTTTTATCATGATAAGCCACAGCCTATCTGTACGTATTGGATTCTAAAAAAATATGTTATGAGTCTTTAACCTTCCTGTTTCAACTGATAATTGTACAACCACTACCAATAGGATCACTCCAAACTAAATTATTAAGTTAAATCATTATTTTGATTTATCCTATTGTAAGAAATAGATTTATACGAAACGAGACATTGTTAAGGATGTGAGAGTTGCTACTATTGTAGTGCAAAGCATGCAACTTATCTGGCCTTTTGGTTCTGTTCTTGATCTACAAGGAACGTTCATACTGCTTTATCAGCGCTGGATAACAACGTTGCGTGTTCAGCTTTAGGCTCGACTGCAGTCAACAGCTACTCTATGGCGCTGCTGGTGGTACGATGATGCTCCAGTGCCACACCGCCGTGCCACACCGCCGTGATATGAAAATTACATACAAACGGATATTTATTTTGAGAACTTACAACTTAATAACACACACTTAAATACTTTAGTATTGAAGTATAATATATTTATTAGTTATCGAGTCTTCATGACATAGTCTTATTCTTATCTAATTTACATAGGCCTAAAACTTTTGTGTGCTTGTAAGAAATCATTTATTCATTTATTTGTGTTAGTTTACGCTGGTAGCCCAATAACGCTAATAACCATAGCTCCTTCTTCGTTCAACCCCACAATTACCTAAATCTTTACAACTAAAAAAGAATATTTTTATATCACTAACCTATTATTAAATATCTTTACGTTTTCCATCTTCAATATTCTCAATCTTTACGTTTATCAATGTTTTGAACCCATTTGTATTTGTATTTGTTTGGACATAACCTGAATTGAAACCATTTTCACACCAACTGTTATTATTTTGTGCAATAGATATTTCTATTTACATTTCTATCACTCCAAGGGTTGCCATAAAGTGTCAACCTAGTTATAGTCTATAATTTCCTGGCATTTTGCTTTATGCAGGTTTGTTATCTCTCCAACCTTATCATTATACTGCTGAAACAGCAATATTACTTATTAGCCGTTCTTCGTAGTTTTTCTCTTGTAGCACCCGCTTCCACGTGAATACTGTTACAACAGTATAGTCTATGTGTTATTCAATGTACATAATATATCTATATTACTGTAAGCTTCATCCGTACAACATTCCTTTGCTTGTAAGAGTAACAAACATACCAACACCCTCTCAACCTCTCACACTTATAATATTAGTAGACTTATGCTAGTTCAAGTCTGTAGTTTTAAGTCCCAACACTGTAGAACTTTTACACCTTACATTAAAATAAATAATTTGTAAAACAGATGAATTGAAAAGATAGCTTAATTTCCACTTAATGCCACACAGTCAAACTTTGTCTGACGAGAATCGAACTCGTAATATTATTTTATGTAGCTATTTGTTGCATCAATCCATGCGTAATTATTATAACTCTAATGTGTTCTATACTGTCTTATATTTATATTTCACTGCTTCATATTGATAGCAGGTACCTTTTGTTGCATATAATTTGTAAAATACATAACAGCCTTTTATTGAATAATACGTACTAAATTTAATACTTAAATTTACAACTTTCATACAAAACCCCAACCATTGCGACCGATGAGCATTATTAATAGCAACCTAAGTGTAGTGCCTCCCTACTTCAAAGACAAGAAACGTTAAAATAAATTATAACGATACTTAACTTATTTGCCGGCATGTGACCGATGCAGAACCGCAGCTGCCATCAGCAAACCCACGACTTATCCTCACACAGCGTGCAGCGTCCCCGAGTCATATGAAAACAGCGTGGTTGAGACATATTATTTTCCTTATTCGAAAAATATTATTACTGAGTGTACTACCTTAATTAAACATTAATAATAATCTATTACCTAACTTATATCCTAACCTAAATAGTGATTTACATTCCTAACTAATACTTTAAGTTTATCTTAGAAACGACAGTTGTTTTATCAAAGCGACGACTGAATATATGATTTATTTGAGACAAAATATTTTTTTCGTATCTACAGGAATCGAACCCGGGACCTTCAGAGATAGTAGCACCTTGAAAACCGGTGCGTATCCCACTCGGCCACGGAGGTCATCAAAGTATTATTTAGAAACTCGAAAAACCCAACCTTTTTTTTTCTTTAAGGCTAAATGATAAATGCATCCCTTTTTTCTATTTGTACCTATTTTTGGAGTAACATCTGGATACCGCACCAGTTTAATGGCCAGCGTGGTGTGGCCCTTTCAATACAAGCTAGGCATTGTTAAAGAATTCCCAAATGAGTGGCAGTAAGAATGCTTTATCTATTTCTATTAAATCCCAACGTTTAATCCACACACCTTCAATCATAACTTGTGTTGCTGGAATAGTACAATTTATGCTAACTTAAAGAAGATAAGTACCTGTCTCATAATGGTAAATCGGAAACCTTTGACCGCATGGTTTTATTTCCAGTAAATGTAGAACTCCTAAACACAACTGACAATGAACATGGTTATTAGATAAGACAGATAATTGATGTATAATAGCTTACTTTAAAATAACACAGTTAGCTATTTGCGAGGCTCGAACCCGCATTTTTATTATTATAATTCTGAAAAGCTTTACTATAAATCTATGTGATCTACACATTTTTTTTTTTAATTATATTTAATATGCCAAGATCTCTCCCCGTAGCTTCTATATCCAATCCTAGTTATCTAGAATATAGATAATTAAAAATCGTTAACTTGTTTAACTGACCGTTGTGGCCAAACAATACTTATCGCAAGCCTAATAGAATGAAATGTTTTCATATTAAGGACAGGAGTAAGATTAAACCATATTTTAGTATGAATACTTAACTTAAGTATATCCGGCAATTTGTTCTGCCGACCTTCCACTGCTGGCCTTCCACCATTGGGATAGCCTTTACTGGGTGCTGGTTTCTAGCTGGAGTGACAACGGGAAATCACACAGCGGAATCGGGGCTTTGTCCCCGCAGCAACTCGGGAGTCCCAGGTTCCGCAATATGGAATTGAAAACATTGAACTTGAGATTTATGAACGGAGAATGTTTTTACGGTGTGTAATCCTATACTGAAGATTAATAATAACATATTAGCTAACTTATATCAAAATTCTTCATAGTACCTTACATTTTAGACTATAGTCTAACTTAATCTTAGAAACACAGCTGCGTATCATCAAAGCTATGTTTTAAAAACCAAGTGTTTTCAACGGTCCTTCTTATCTCGTAAACGTATTTATTGTTAGCCCGAGCTTTTGTGTAAAGTAATCTACATTTTTGTAATACCGATAACAATAGGTCTTTATGTTCTGCGCTCATTTGTAAAAGCAATAAAGTCTTCGTACGTCAATTCAGCTGGTTTACTACACCCCATTGTCTTATTATAATTCCCCACGCAAACCAAAGTCGCAACTTCCATGTGCACGTTGGGTTCATTAGGTATATCTATTATTTCGATAGTTTAACATTCCTCGCAATCCTTCAGTATCATTACAAGAACCGATATAGCCTTCGTTATTACTTCTAAGAGTTTAATCTTTAAGTTTATGTCAGGACAACATCTAATCACGCCTTTAACCCTCTCTAACCAATTTAAAACCAAGTTACCCAGCCACGTGAAACTGGCGCAAAGCTTTTTTTTTTTTTTATGGACAACCATATATAATACAATAATACAATATACGTTGCACGTGTCTTAAACGTTTGACCGCTCATCATTCCTTTTTTTTTGTTACCTACTTTCTAAATTACAAAGAGCAACCTTTTTTTATACCGTATCTTAGGCTAAACGAAACAATGTTAACAATGACTGTTGTTCCAAGCAAATTCCATTTTATTTCATTCGGAATGTTTGAATGTTTAGTTATTCAATACCCTATTTTATTTATTTAGCAGTGATCGCCTTTAATGCCCTTACGTTATGCCATTTTTATACTAAATTCCCGTTGTGCAAATAGTTTTAACACATATATTGACGGGATTCTGGCCACGGTGCACCAAAATGTGACTCAACTCCACTAACCCAGGCCCTGTAAGTGGACATAAATTACAGATCCTACTAAGGTCGAATATTAAACTCTGAGCAGCCTCCCCCTTGGGGGAGGGGTTACCGCCCCGCCCATTAGAATTCTAGATATTTTCTAGACTTCTAACGCCATCCGCGGTAACCAATGGCACCAACCCATTACAACGTGCCTCTTCTGTCTTATTTAAATTAAAGAAATCCGCGAATGGACAATAGCCATAATGCTCTCTCTGACTGTCATTCCAACTCCAAGAATATGTCTTTGTGAAGTAGGTGTAATGGATGTGTGTAAGTCATATTGTTTAGTAAACCCCACCCCATGTTTAATAAGAACCGCCAAGCCAACTGGCAAAAGGCGGCGACACACCTTAGAGTCAGCCCTAACATCAGGCAAAGCATTAAAAACCAAATATTAATATTCATGATGAACTCACCGGTTTGTTAGGGAAAAGATGAAGTTACTAGGCCTGGAGTAGCTTGTGTTGTGCACTAAACTCCTAACCCACTCGTAGCACCTTCCAACCAAATATACTTAACACTAACTTTTAATCCTAACTAATTAATATTCGGCACCCTATTAATTTGTGATCTCACGTCTGTGCGCACGCGCGTCCTCGCTTCGAATCTCAAACCCCCGCTTGTTTTCTTTAGCGTCACCGCTATCCCTTCCCAAAATCTTATTTCTTTACTATCTTTGCTTCCCCGAATCACAAGCAATTAAGCCCTTTTGAGTTTGCAGTCGTTTTTAGTACAAGGGTCTTGTTACTAGATAAGAGGCATGGCAAAGACATTAGCGTCTTTATTTATTATGTCATTTCTAGTGAGAGTTTGTCCCATAAGTGCCAACACATTTAGTTTCCTATTCAATAGTCACACTTTTTATAATGAAGACCAATTTAATGGATGAAACGTGTCACTGTTTGATAATTTATGGCCCCCTTAACATATTTGCAAATGTACATCTACTATAAAGAAACTTCTGAAGATAAGAGAAGTAGATGCTTTATTAATATTTACCTCATGGCGTTACAGCGTCTACCGCCAATTCTTGTTTTAGAAAAATACAGAAAACACCATAATATAAACATAACAATTATGAAAAAGTATTCTAAAATCAAAGAATGATTTTACATAACATTATTTATAAATACAATAATTACAATAATTATCTATTTGTTTTCTGTTCAACCGGAAGTAACGTGTACTTACTAACGTAAAAGTACACTTAGATACTTTATATTACTTAACATTTCAGTAATAAATTAATTGATATGAATATTAAAAGTAATAACATGATTTTATACACATTATTCAGTACTTATAGGCAAATTAAAGTACAATTGCTTGATCATGCTTTGTTGACGGTTGGCCCCGCCACGAATCAAAATACTTTTTATTAGAAACAGGATACATGTAGTAAAATGTTATCTCCATAATAAATATAATGAATTTAGATGTAAAAATAACTATATGAGATTAATAACAAAACTCCATATCATATCGCTTTGTTGTCGGATGGCACCGACAGAAATCAAACTACTATTTAATGAAAACACGATAAATAAGGTACGATGTTATCCACAAAATTACTTTAATGGATTTAGGTGTAATAAATACTAAATTGAATCAATGTCAAAACTTGATATTCTAACACGGCCATACTGACAAGTACTTCGTTCTCGAAGTACTAGATAAGCATAGGTACTTAATTAATCTCATGTGTCACATCTAACGTAGATTTTTCGATCTTACTGTGAGCCTCGCCATGTCAGCTACTTTACCCTCTATCGGCACAGACCAAGAAGACACCAAACTCACAGCAGTAGTAGATATAGTCAGTCAGTCAGTATGAATAGTATGCCTCGACATGTACGGCTCCATCACCGCTGCCCGTGAAGACCAAACCGACACCAAACACACTATCGACCAGCTTGTTTATCTACTGTGAACCTCGACATGTCAACGGCATCACCCCCTGTCGGTGAAGACCAAGAAGACACCAAGCCCACAGCAGCAGGGGGGTTTGTCAGTCAGTAGTTAGTCACAGTAATGCTGCGCCGATCCCAGACAAAATGGGATAAGGACACGATATTCAGTCATTTTTAGTTGTAAATAATATTCTATCACGGTTATCCGTGACACAATCGACATTGAACTATAAATTTCATTAACAGATCTGCAATAATTGTACAATTCTTTTCATGATTTATACTAAATCATTAAAACAATATCCAATATTTATTTTCGCTACTATTACACTCTCAAGATAAACACTACATCTTAGAATGAAACGGTCATTTAATTAGAATTTTTCTTTTATTACACCTATACAAACGTTTACTGCAAACTAATCTGCACCGGCATGGATTACGTTCCCGTCGGAACATAGACAAAAACCATCAATCAAAATGAAATTAATATTTCATCCAAATCTGTTTATACAAAATTAACTTTCACTTTTATCATATTGCCTGGACTATTATTTATATGACGTAATAATAATAATAGGCTACAGTATAATTTGGCTGTTATAAAACAAGATTCAAATTATAATTTTCACATTTGGTATTCTTAAAGTTATATTTTCTTAAACTTAATCATTAAATATCTACATTTCAACAACAGTGAAAACACCCCATTCGGCATCTTGAAATATTTGCTATCGTAATGAACATTTCGAATCAAATATATACACCAAAGATATCTTAAGGCCTATCTATGAAATAATCAAGTAATCTTTTGTAGGACAGTGTTTACCAATTTTCTTTTTAAACCGCTCGGCCAATCTGATAATATTTAATACATGTATTGTATCCATCTATTTACTGTCGAAACATTATCTCCTTAGCTTAACCATGATTCCTACAAGGTGTGCCGAAAATACTAACTTGTCGACCGACATTGACACCGAGTATTATAGTTTTGCCGCTATAAACTAATTGTTAAGTGGATCATGATAATAACTGGTTCAACCTTACAATTACCAAATCTCACGAGAACCAAAATTAGCGCCCCAGTAAGTAACACTTAAACTTTTATAAATTTCCCAAGAAAATTAAAAGATCGAAATTTACATTGGCCCTAGCCACTTACAATGATCGTCAAAAGGACAGGACTTAATTTAACAGATCCTATGAAACTTATGGTAACGTATAATTTCTATGGAAAGCTATCGAGGAATATCGAGAACTACCGAAAACCATCGAAAACTACAGAAAACCATCAAAAACTACCGAAAACCATCGAGAACTACCGAAAACCACCGAGAACTACCGAAAACCATCGAGAACTATCGAAAACTATCGAGAACTGTGGAGAACTATCGGGAACTATCGAGAACTATAGAAAACAATCGAGAACTGTCGAGACCTGTCGAGAACTGTCAGGAACTGTCGAGAACTGTCGAGAACTGTCGAGAACTGTCGAGAACTGTCGAGAACTGTCGAGAACTGTCGAGAACTGTCGAGAACTGTCGAGAACTGTCGAGAACTGTCGAGAACTGTCGAGCACTATCGAGAACTGTCGAGAACTATCGAGAACTGTCGAGAACTATCGAGAACTGTCGTTAACTATCGAGAACTGTAGAAGACTATCGAGAACTGTCGAGGACTATCGAGAGCTATCAAAAGCTATCGAAAAGTATCAAAAACTATCTGACATTATCGAAAACTATCGACAACTATCGAGAACTATCGGGAACTGTGGAGAACTATCGGGAACTATCGATAACTATAGAAAACTATCGAGAACTATCGAGAACTGTCGAAAACTATCGAGAACTGTCGTTAACTATCGAGAACTGTAGAGGACTATCGAGAACTGTCGAGGACTATCGAGAGCTATCAAAAGCTATAGAAAAGTATCAAAAACTATCTGACATTATCGAAAACTATCGACAACTATCGAGAACTATCGAGAACTGTGAAGAACTATCGAGAATTATCGAGAACTGTAGAGGACTATCGAGAACTGTCGAAAACTGTCGAAAACTGTGGAAAACTGTCGAAAACTATCGAAAAACTATCGAAAACCATCGAAAGCCATCGGAAACCATCGAAAACTACCGGAAACCATCGGAAACCACCGAAAACCATCGGAAACCATCGGAAACCATCGGAAATCATCTGAAACCATCGGAAATCATCTGAAACCGTCGGAAACTATCGGAAACCATCGAAAACCATCCGTAACCATCGGAAACCATTGGATACCATCGGAAACCATCGGAAACCATCGGAAACCATCGGAAACCATCGGAAACCATCGGAAACCATCGAAAACCATCGGAAACCATCGGAAACCATCGAAAACCATCGAAAACCATCGAAAACCGTTGAAAACCATCAATAACCATCGACAACCATCGAAAACCATCGGAAACCATCGGAAACCATCGAAAACCATCGGAAACCATCGGAAACCATCGAAAACCATCGGAAACCATCGAACACCATCGAAAACCATCGAAAACCGTCGAAAACCATCGAAAACCATCGACAACCATCGAAAACCATCGACAACCATCGAAAACCATCGAAAACCATCGAAAGCCATCGAAAGCCATCGAAAACTATCGCAAACTATGGAAAACTGAAAACCCATGGAAATCCTATGGATAACAGAAAACCCGTGGAAAACATATGGAAAACTCATATAAACGTTTGGAAAACCCATGAAAAACGTTCGGAAAACCAATGAAAAAGGTATGGGAAATCCCATGGAAAACGCATGGAAAACCCATGGATAACCTATGGAAAGCTATTTGAAAACGTATAAGAAAGCCCATTGAAAACGTATGAAAAGCCCATGGAAAACGTATGGAACAACCCATGGAAAACCTATGATAAACGTTTGGAAAACGTATGGAAAACTCAAAGAAAACCCATGGAGAACGTATGGAAAACGTATGGGAAACTTATGGAAAACCTATAGAAAATCCATGAAAAATCGTATGGAAAATGTACTTATGGACAGATATCAGTTCCTAGTCTACTAGGTAGTACATTTTTTTGATTAAAACCAACAAACCGAAACCTTGTTTTTTTTTTTCATCAGGAAAAACAAAATCAACATTGATAACAAACTGTAATAACATACCGTTAGACAAAAGACAGAAGTTGTTTTCAAATTTGTTATACCGTTCTTACGTGGCCGTTTTATCATAAGAAAGCTATTTACATCTATAATATTATAGTGGAGCAAATCGTTCCAAATGATTAAAGTTAAATAAAAAAAAAGGATAAAAATAAATCTAATCTCACTGTCCTCCGTCTATCAAGGAACAAGTCTAAAGATGGTTGTGGTGGCAACTAGGTAATACGAAAGAACCATAGCAATCTATTTAAACTTAAATGGGTAAGCTTTTTAACAAAAGGTATACTTTGTCGTACAGTGTTAAAACCTATTAACACTGTTATAATTATAACTTATATAATTAAAGATCACTTTCTAGAAGCCACTTCAAAATCAAAGTTTTGTAAGATAGTATACCAATTGGGAATTCGTAGTAGGTATTAAAAAAAACTTAATAACTTTAGTACCTACCTAGATTTGATAAAATTTCTTGCAATAGGTTATTAATTGAAAATCTAAGTAATGCTATGCTGAAAAAGAAATTAGAGCCTTATAAAATAAATATGGCAACAATACTTTTCAATTGCCCATATTTTGTTGTATAACATAAAGCAAAGATTTGAATACTAAAATGCAAAAGGTCATTGTTATTAGCTAAATCTAGTTAATCTTACATTATTTTGATTCAATAATGATTAAATTACTACGCGGTTCAAAATACCAAGTTGCACCACCAGAAACCCTTTATTTTACAAACCACTAAAGGAGGTATATATAATCACGGTTTGAATTAGCAAAATAGGACGACAAGAAAATGATAATTTTATGTACCTACCCGACTCCATTCCACTATATTTTACGACTTAATTGTTAGAATAACACTGACTTTCACGAACTTAAACCTTTCTTAACCTAAGGTTAAGTAAAATTATATCACTATTTTTTCACTTTGCTCCAAAGACCGCCTCTTATTTATTTTTAGTTGCAAATGACTAATGTTAATCAAGGAACACTGGAAAGCCACCGCACTATTACCTATTGTATAATTATACTACCCGGCAAGATTTTCAGAAATGAACCCTAGTGTTGCATAATAGGTTTATCAGTTTCTAGCATTTTAAAATAAATATCTGTAGCGAGTCATATTATCACAACAATGATTACTGTAAGTTTACACAAAAAAAAATCTTTGGTATGATCATCTAGTAGGTAATTTTCAATGTTATTGAATAAACAACATAAGCTAATAGCTAAGTAATCTATTCGAAGGTACGAAAAAATAAAACCAAAATAAAATACAGAAGCCCCGAAAGGCTATACCAGATTTAGCGACCGTGGAGATGCGGTTTCATCTCCATTGGCGAGGTATCTGTACATCACCAGGAATCAGCTCCATTGCCAGGTTGGATAGAAGAACGGCAGCGCCACCTTGCCACGATGGATGACCATAGTTTGAAACGGCGGCGTCGCTGGATGTAGCAGATAAGCCGAAACCGCAGCAACATGAAAAATAAAACATATATGTACTAATAATGGGAGCAAGACCATCCCACTTCTGATGATAGATTTAGGGCGGATAATATAGAAATAAAACTATTCTGATAAAAGCATTAAACTGTTCAATTAACTATAAAGCTTCTATTTCAATAAGGTCAGGCAGGATTAATAAAAATCTCAAGTCTAAATATAACTATTCTGATAAAAGCATTAAACTATTCAAATAACTATAAACAAAACTATAACGCTTCTATTTCAATAAGGTCAGGATTAATAAAAATCTCAAATCTCTAATAAACTATTTTATTCTTTTAAATCGTCCTTTTATTTTTTTACCTACCACCCGTTAAGGACATCTTTTAGCTGACAAGAAAAACGGGCGAAAAAAACTCACCAGCTTTAACAGAAACAACGACATTTACAAATAATCATGTCGTTGTTGAACATACAACACATTTCACAACATTTACAACAACATTACTTTTCATGATAAAAGATTAAACAACATTTACGGATATGATCAAGCATGTTCTATAAACTGTTACTTTATATTACTTCAGTACTCACATAATTTATTCGAAACCGATAAGGAAAACTTTAATTTAATATTATCAGCAAATAAGCATTTACGTTTAACAAGTTACTGAATATCCTTCGAACAAGGGCAAATCTTCAGCAATATTTACTTGACAATACATCAGCATTAAACAGCAAGAAAAACAAGGAATGAGAAATATGAAACAACGGAATAGTTACTTAACTTGTACACCGCTCACGGCTCGAACCAGACTACCCAAATAAAATGGCTGCCTTGCCTTATAAATGTTAGCGTCTACCGCCAATTCTTGTTTTAGAAAAATACAGAAAACACCATAATATAAACATAACAATTATGAAAAAGTATTCTAAAATCAAAGAATGATTTTACATAACATTATTTATAAATACAATAATTACAATAATTATCTATTTGTTTTCTGTTCAACCGGAAGTAACGTGTACTTACTAACGTAAAAGTACACTTAGATACTTTATATTACTTAACATTTCAGTAATAAATTAATTGATATGAATATTAAAAGTAATAACATGATTTTATACACATTATTCAGTACTTATAGGCAAATTAAAGTACAATTGCTTGATCATGCTTTGTTGACGGTTGGCCCCGCCACGAATCAAAATACTTTTTATTAGAAACAGGATACATGTAGTAAAATGTTATCTCCATAATAAATATAATGAATTTAGATGTAAAAATAACTATATGAGATTAATAACAAAACTCCATATCATATCGCTTTGTTGTCGGATGGCACCGACAGAAATCAAACTACTATTTAATGAAAACACGATAAATAAGGTACGATGTTATCCACAAAATTACTTTAATGGATTTAGGTGTAATAAATACTAAATTGAATCAATGTCAAAACTTGATATTCTAACACATGCATACCTAATAAATTAAATCAACTTTCGTAATGGCGGGCGGTATTCTGTCAAAATGTACTTACAACCTTAACTGACTTGGTGGTTAAATATGCACCCTAAAAACTGACAGCCATTTCGATAATTTTGTACTGCTAGTGGCGCCTCCACCACTGGGTCAGATAAGTTAGTGGGATAAATGTCTTTCGGTATTGACAGTAGGTGACAGTTTTAGAGTGCGCCGGTGCGCGGTCGAAATCGAATACTAATCATTTACCATAACCTTAGAACGAAGAAAATGTACTGTAACTAGCGTCAAAAACGTACGAGTTGCGCGCAGATTGCGCACAGATGGACTCTATGTAGGTACAGTAAGACGGAAATCACCTGTAACAGCCGCAGTCGGAGATGTCAGTGCGACATGACGTCATCGCAATAGCGCGCAAGGAAAGCAAATTTACAAAAGCTGGTGAAACTTTACAACGCTGTAACTTTGGAAATCCTGGCCAGATTGCGATGAAACAAAAACTATTAGTACTTGCACGAGTACGCGCATTAAATGCAGTAATTTTTATAGTCATATTTTGATGTGTTGGTGTGACTCATTCATAGATATCAATTTTCTGGGGAAACTTTTGTAACTGCGCATTTTCAAAAAAAAAACTTCAAAAGAAATTTTGTATACTGAACTTAAATAAAACATAATAATGTTTTGCTGCAGTTTTCTCTTGAATGCAGTAAGTGCTGAACTTGCAATAAATAACTTCATGATATAACAATCCTAGTGTGTCACTGTCAGTCGAAGAATAAATTTGAAAAATAACATATCTATGATGACTTGATGAAATTATTCAACGTTATCAGACTCGTATAACTATAATAGGACATGTTCCTAGCAGGTAACTTTGAGCAACGACTCGAACGTCAGACTAATGTCGGATCCCCATCAATGTACGTCGAGCACTCCCGGTACTTGCTTGCTAAACTTATTACAGTTTCTCATTGATTCAAGCAATTAACAGACGATTGCTTTTGTACATATTGTTCTACTTGCGCTAGCAATCATGTTTGAAACTTCACTGTTATGTAGTGTAAGAATAAACTTTACGCGCTATAAGTTACTAGGTGCTTTGGACTATAAATTTTAGTTGTAGGAATGTTAACTATTAAACCCTGGAAGTTTCTAAAAGATAATGCAAACAGTTACAAATTTTATTTGAAATAAAGAATCTAAACAAGAGCGAGTCGGACTCGCGCACCGAGGGTTTCGTACCATCATAAATTTAAATAAATATAACGTGAAAATGTTTTCATCGGCGAGGCTATAATTCGTCAGAGCATTTGCGGTGTAGAATATTGCAGTTTTAGGTCAACGCCAGATCTTGACCGATAGTGGAACTAATACCTATATTTTTTGTTAATGATTTCTGAAAAAGTTTACTATTTAGATACTTACATCGTTTTATTTTTCCTGTAATCCTTACATAAACTTCTATCACATAAAATAATTACAGATTTTTCTCTATGCAAACTTCGGAGATAAGGGGGAACGGTATTTTTTTTTTACATTTTTCATCAAGAGTCGAAAACTATGTGGCTTAGAAAAAAAAGAAAAAATGCTTGAGAATGTGCAAGCAGCGCTCTTTCATATGATACCACATATGCCCTTGTAGCCCCACTTCGAATTTATCAGACCCCCTTTCAGTCTCTGTTGCAAAAAAATTTGCTCTCTTATTTGCAAAATAGGCAAACGTCATCTAAAACTATTCCAAATTTCAAGTTGATAGCATTAGTAAAAGATGTCTATTTGTGACAGACCGACTGAGTCTCACCATAAGGGTTCATTTTTACCATTTTGGTACGGAAACCCTAAAAAGGTGCCAATTATGTTGATAAAATTTCGTTTATAAATGAAAAACTAAAGCTCTTTAATGAGGGTTTTAATTGAAAAAGTAAGTTCGCTGAAAATATACCGAATATATTAATCGCTTAAATTCCGACCTGCCGAATCTGCGAATAAAAAGACTATTATTCTATTACTTGATGTATTTTTTTTTCTAATCTCAAATAGAAACTGCTGTAACTATACATTATTATAGTAGAACATCATGTCAGTGCCAACTATTCAAAGTCTTTTGTTCACGGATTCTGCCTAGAAGTCTATTAATAATAAAAAGATTAATGAGTTTCCGAGTTCGAGTTTTCATTACCTCAAATGCTCGTTTGGATCGTGTTCGATTATATTGATCGTTAGTTTCAAAATTTGTTTTGGAGGCGTTCATTAGCACTTATCTAAATGAATCTGTCGGAGTTTTGATGTAAGATAAGCGATCTCCTTGCATGAAACCTAAATTGGTGTAAACAATTCGTGATTGAGTACTCGTGTCACGTCCAGTCGCCGCCCATCCAATCTGATTTGGGTTGCGCGCGAGGTCACGGTCTGCAAGTAAGCTGACATAACACAATACTGCAGCATCAAACAACATTGATTTTTTTAAATCAGCTCTAAAACGGAAAAGCTTTTTGTATCACACAAAGCTTTCATAATACTCGGTGGTTAGTTTCCAGTGGTTTTCGTGTAATGATAAGTATGCACATTAAAATGAATCCGCTTTTAAAGTTTCTACATTCTCTAGCATGAATATTAAATTAAGACTCTATTTTACCTTAAAACTCAAGACCAACGACTCGTCATTCTCGCCATCTGGCGACAAGACGCTTGGCAAGACAATCAGGCGACACCAAATTCCCTCATTTAGTTTAAGAGCCACTAGGGAGACCACTTACGATGTTGTGTGAATAAGTAATTGGTTCGTTATAACGAACCCCGATCTTTGAATTTTTAAAATAAAGTTAGGTATTTTTTTGATGCTTCAGTATTCGTTACTCCTTGCAACAAAACAGTTGTAAAGAGATTTTTCAGTAGGTAAATACATTCATATTTATTCATTCACTAGCTTTCCGCCCGCGGCTTCGCCCGCGTGGACTACACGACGTTATCCCGCGGGAGTGTGATATTTTTCCGGGATAAAAGGTAGCCTATGTTCCTCTCCAGGCTTCAAAGTATCTGTGTCCCAAATTTCAGCCAAATCCGTTCAGCCGTTTTAGCGTGATTGAGTAACAAACATCCAAACATCCAAACTTCCAAACATCCAAACATCTAAACTTTCACATTTATATTATTAGTAGGAAGTAGGATTTCTAGTCACAGTACATAGAAAAGTTGCTAACAAAAGTTTTGAGATCAGTGTGTCTCACACCCTGTAAGGGCACTGCAACTTAAAATCTAAAGGGTATCTATGTCGCAGGCGGATGGTTAAGTATGGCAGCATGTACCCCTCGGAAGTCCTGTAGAACACGTGATAGGTTAGAAATTTAAGGCGATCGCGAAGCGCAGCGAACCGATCGTCTTAAATTTCGTGGTTATTTTTTTTGTGACTCCGTTAACCTAATGGGAAGATAAAATTGCTTACGGAAAAAATGATCGGCCTAGGCGTTTAATTGAATGGCGGATTTAACCAGTTGGCTGCGACGTCTATATATTATTAGTAGGTATATTATCTACATACCTATTGACTAAAAACATTTCTCACGTTCTTAGAGACACGACCATGCGGCTCGGGCTTCAAACCATCCTCTACTATGTAATGTCTTACTTACCGTCCTCGGCTGTAATGTACTATTAATTGCCATTAAATCTGGACCTTTTTTGTATAAACTTAGGGTATTATATCATGCTCTCTGTAAACATTACTGCGGTGGTGTCGTGTGAGGCGGGTCGTTGCGTTCCCTAAATAGGGTTGAGCGAAGCGATGGCTGGTTCATGCGTCATGTTCGTGAACGGGTGCCACCAGTGGGATGGGTCTGCTCCTGGCTTCTTGTCATGCTGATTTTTGATGTTCTATTGATGTATCGCACTGCTTATTATTGACTACTTATTATGTTCTTAAACTATTCAAAGTTTTATTACCTTTTTATTATTTTATTCGCTACGTTTTTGGTTGGTGTGTATTTTAAAGAAACTAACTTTTAGATGTCTAGTTCCTAAGTAATTGAAAATTGTTTACCGCTATGATTACCGGGTTTTTTATTTTGTTTTTAAATCTAAGATAAATTTGTGATGGAAAGTGACCTTACATTTTATATTATTTTCAACCGACTTTAAAAAGGAGGAGGTTCAAAGTCAAAGTCAAGTCAATAAATTTTTATTCATATAGATTAAATAAAATTAATGCTTATGAATCGTCCAACATTTTTTTACCTACCACCTGTTATGGACATCTTTTAACTGACAAGAAAAACAGGCGAAAAAAACTCATCAGCTTTAACAGAAGCAACGCATTTACAAAATAATTATGTCGTTGCTAGACAAAATGGTACAATAATAAAATTTATACAAAAAGCTAATGCTGAAGGAAAGTTTTCACATACTTAAGTATAGGAATATTTTCCTTTTATACATTGTTAGTGTTACTTACTATAACTCTCAAGTCGACTGTATATTTTTATGTATGTTTTACCATAACTTCGCCAGTTGTTAACCAATTTTAATAATTTTGAACACAAAACACATTTCATTGTTTATCCAATAACAGGGCCCAAAACGATTCATCGTTTACCTGTTATGACAAGAGGGTAAAAATGAGATTTGAATTTTGAACAGCTTCATAACAGGGTCTAAAACGATGAGATTTGAATTTAGAACTTATGACAAGAGGGTAAAAATGAGATTTGAATTTTGAACAGCTTCATAACAGGGTCCAAAACGATGAGATTTGAATGTAGAACTTATGACAATAGGGTAAAAATGAGATTTGAATTTTGAACAGCTTCATAACAGGGTCAGAAACGATGAGATTTGAACTTAGAACTTATGACAAGAGGGTAAAAATGAGATTTGAATTTAGAACATAAGTAAAGAAGCATTGTTTGGAGTGTAGAAAAGGGTGTGCAGTACTTAAAAAAAATCAACTGATTTTGTATGGGGCTGGGACTTTTCTCGGGACCGGGAAATTTTCAAAAAAGGAATTTTATAAAATTGAGAATATCTCGTAAACGGTGAGTCGTAGGTAGCTAAAATCTAACAAAATTTTCAACTCCCCTACGGTACCCCCGGAGATACTTATAAGGAATCCGACGGACATTTTTTTTTTTCATTTTTTTTTATTGAATAATGGAAAATAAAGTACTTATTTAGAAAAAATCGACCCGTCTCACTACCAGCTCCGATGGGATGGGTTTTTTTTTATTTCAAAACTTCAAATTTTTTTTCTTGCCCGACTAGCGCTGTAATGTATCCGAACGCCAAAGAAAGGTAGGTAGTAATTTGAGTTGTCTTTATTGCTTTTCTTATAGAGGGGGATGAAAAGCAGAGTGTATTACTCGGCCGCAAAATTATTTTTACCTCGGGCGGCGTATATTGAATCCCTCGCTGCGTTCAGGATTCTACTTTAGAATCCCTCGCTGCGCTCGAAATTCTACTCTAGAATCCTTCACTGCGCTCTGGATTCAAAATAGCGCCCTCGCCGTAAATATATTATTTTGCTCCCTTGCAATACAATCTACTATTTCGACTCTGTATGAAATATGCCCTTGGCGAGTTTCTTGCCGGTTCTCCTCGTTACGAGGCTTCCCGCCGTAGGATTTGCGAACCGATAGCGTAGCTTCATTGACGTTCACAAGTGATGTATCAGCCTAAAATGAATAAATGATTTTGATTTTGATTAAATGGACTATCCTATTAATCCTATTAATATTATAAATGCGAAAGTTTAGATGTTTGTATGTTTGTTACTCAATCACGCCAAAACAGCTGAACGGATTTAGCTGAAATTTAGGACACAGATACTTTGTAGCCTGGAGAGGAACATAGGCTACTTTTTATCCCGGAAAAACATCATATTCCCGCGGGATAACGTCGTAAAGTCTACGCGGGCGAAGCCGCGGGTAGAAAGCTAGTTAGAAATCAAATGAAGCCTCAACGTACCTTGTGGAATTGAGTATATTTTATTTGTATTTTATTCAGACAACACGTTGTATCGTTCTTAATTTAAAATTAAATTGCTCCATTTCTACATATTGGCAGCCTCCTGAGAGATAAGATTTAAACCATTTGTGAGCAATTTTTTATTTACTTTTGTGGCTATACCTCAGCCAGTGTCATAAAGATTTCAAGAGTACCTTCGTCAAATTTTACGCGATCATAGGCTTTGCTCAAGTCGAGCAATATTTCTACGGCATATTGTTTATTATTAAGTATTTTTATTATTTTATTCGTGTTTTTGATACATTGACTAACTATTGCCATTCAGGCAAGTTAAATCAGATTTCTGTTCCATTCAAATTAGATAAATATTATAAGTTATTCGCCTTTGAAATTCATAGACCTAATATTAAAATACTCTGTCTCATCTATTTTATAAACATGATACATAAGTAAGTAAGTAAGTAATTAAAAACAAATAATTAAATATTTGCACTTACTGAGATTATTTTTAATACACCATAGCGAGAATAAACGATCTTGTAGGTAGGTACATATGCGTATATTTTCAATGCCCTAAATTTCAAATATAAATTAAGTATTTCGAATCATCTAGAGATTATATTGACGAAGTGAGACGATTCCAACCCTTAATATTGAAGGCACATGTTGATATTCTCTTGGGAAACCAACTGTGAAATCCGGGTATCGGAATTCCAGTCCCGAGATTGTAAGGATTTTGAGAGTAATTCCGCTCTGATTGCATTTTTTCGGGATTAGGGAGGAAAATAAAAATATGTTCACATTAATCAATTCAATACAGCTTTGGGGGAAACGCACTTTAAATACTTATATGAAGTGTTTTTCTATTCAAAACCTTCTTTTGTAAGTCAAAATACTTGCAACCAGAAATATTTTTTTAAGAAGTTTTAGCTCTATTTTTATAGTTGATCCTTATGTTATATAATACTAAGCTAAAACAGAATATCAACTGTATTGAAACGGCGAGAATGCTATGCTCTCTAATTTCAAAGGAAAGTACTACAGTCAGGGAAAATCTATTTTAATGCCGTCGAATACCACTGATTGCCAGTCATCGTGAAAATCACCAAAGCTTGTTAGAAGTAAACGTTGCTCTTTTCACAAATAAGCTTTTCCCTTCAATAATTTGACAATCAACGAAGAATGCTAAAGTATAATGAATGATTTTTTCCTTTAATTTTGATTCTTCCGCTCGTTTAATATGGCATCCGATAAGATTTATTTACGACTGCGATCGATTTATCTGTCTGTCACTCGTATTTTGTGACATGTATTGGTTTACAAACAACAATACGATTTTCCGGCATTATTTGTTCTACTTTTTCGTCATTATTTTTACACCAAAAGTATAAAATTATTGTAAGAGTCCCCGATATTCGATAGTAATTAACTCCATCCTTGCCAGATGCATTTTCGATAACACTTACTAAAAATATTTGCTGTTTGAACGAGAGATACGAATAAATTGTTAGTATGTGAATTCAACCGTAAGGCAGGCGAGCAAAATAGTCCGATTATGTTAAATTATGTATCAAAACAAAAGTAGGCACAGTTTCTTCGGGTAGCCCCCAGCCGTATAAGTAGAGAACAATTCACATAGAAATACGAAACTTGGGAGGGCTGAGTTCGTATTCAATTTGATTAACTCAATTACCTTAAGAGTCCGCTGCATCTGAATAAACAAACTCTTGGCGGCTAGAGGGAGTCCCCCAGTGCCGGCGGTGAAGTAAACCCAAATAAGATATGAACGAGAATCATAGTTTTAATTAATAAACTTTTAACTTCATTACTCTGGGTCTCTACTCAATTTATTAAAGTTTGATTGTTTTACGTGTATCTTTCCTCAAACTTTTCAATTTCTTAGAAGTGTTTGACAAGTAAGTACAAGTAGAAAAAAAAGACTTTTCAGTTTTTATTATGTATTATCACATGAAATATATATATTGAAAATTTATAGATAATATTAAATACGAAGTTATATTGCTACATTATCTTCACTTACTCCGTACTAAAAGCAATATCGCCGCTGAAGAGGCGTCTGAACGCTTAGCTGATACGTAAAATAGGATTCATCATTTTCATACGTTCCCCATTCACTCGTTTTATTTTAATATCGTCATATTTCCTTGTTTACTCCCCTCGCTGAACCTTCAGGCAATTTTTCTGTGGTACCAACAAACCAACTAAGAAAGTTGGTTGGTATCATAGTATGATGAGACAGTATTTAACTTATAACTTAAAAAAAATGCACTTTTATGTAAATTACAACCATCCAATTATCCTGATTTATAATAATTTATTTTGATAGGAAGTCAGCGATGGATAATGTTGATTTATTAAGAAAATGTCAATAATATAATGTATGTGAGTTTGCATTAGAAATATTAAAAAGTCGTCGTTTAAGCCATGCTGGAATTCTCTACAGAATAATCTATCAATGCTATTTTGTTTACCTTAAAAACTTTGTCCCTCGGAAAAACGTTCTTTCGAAGTAGTTCATATTTTATACACTCGAAAGAGGATAATATCATAATATTTGTGGGTATCGTACGTATTAACGTAGCCAACCGTTAATTATTAATTATGCCGCCGGCTACAATATATAGTGTAATAATCTATCCGGAGCATCGGAGCAGATTAACATCTCTACGTGATAGATATTATAAACTTACCGTAAAGGATTTATCCATGTTATGGTCTCGGTGTTATTTTCCAAATTAAGAACTGTTTGTGACATGTTTGGCCATTTTTGTGACTTCCGAATGTTTTGTCGTAGATGTCTCGCGAGGACGGTGAAGCAGCGGTGCGGGTGTCGCTGCCTGAAGGCACGACCGCAACGGTGGGCGTGCGTGAAGGCATGTCCGTTGAAGAGTTCCTGGCGGCAGCGTGCGCTCGCCGCTCGCTCAACGCGCTCGAGCATTTTGTGAGGGTCAAGAAGCGCAGAGACATGGAGGATCACAATTATTTCGTACCACACCGTAGCGACCTCATCGAAACTTACGTAAGTAACCATTTTATGTCAAACTTTTATATATTGTATTAAACGACATGGACATGGTGGAATATTATTATGAGCGATAAATTCAGAAAATTGTACTATTTGTAAAAAAAATTTTTTCTTAATACTTCTAAAGCCGTTTCAATGCACCTGAAAAAACTTGAAACTATAAATTGTGTGATAAATTCGTATTTCAAATGCTAACTTCTTCATATCATTAAGTCACTAAAGTAAAGCACTATTACGTCTTCGAATGTACAGACGTTTTATCTCACGAGCGCGGGCGAGCCATACTTGTAGTTGTAATGCGTATAGACACGCGCTCCTGTGTGCGTCAGTGCGTCAGCCGGCGACTCGGCCAAAAACAAGGGGCGCAAGCTTCATACATTTAATTCATATGGGAACTACTAAGCCAAAAAACTCAAAAATAGTTTTTTAATTATTTTTTTATTTATTTAAGGAAAAAGATATTAATTATAACCAGGCCCTAGGCACAAAGTAACTACGCGGGCGGTCGCCCTCCCTAGGTGTCACTTTTATAACTATATAATGTGTTTATGTGCGTGTTTATACTCCAAAAGCTGCTTGCACCAGACAACAGATAACGCTATGCACTTCCAATAAAGGGGCCCAACATTGGTCTCTGTTCCCTATATATAAAAAGTTGCTCTATGGTGTGCATGTACATTGACACATACAAGCGCGATTCACTCACACAAGCGTGGCTCACCCGCGCTCGTGAGATAAAACATCTATATCTGTGGAAATATGTCTGCTAAGAATTTCTTTGACATCGCAAGGGAATTTGAAAGTGCAAGATCATCCATCACACCTACTAGCTGCTTTTTCGGTAAAAGTCATGTCTCATCGAAAGTATTATAAGTTATAATTTGTTCAGGCTCATTTAGAAGGCACTTCGCCAATTTTTATTTCCATATTTTTTTGGTACTTGCCAAAAAGTCTTGAGAGGAATTTAATTTAATTAAATATATTGCTGAGAGCACTTTCTAAAACATGTTAAGTGGAAATAAGGAATCGAGTAGAGTGATCGTTACAATATTGTCATCTGTCTGAGAACAGGCTGAGTAATTAAGTTAACGACTTTACCCTGTAGACGGCAAGATCCCGAAGGAGAGATTTCTTAAAAAAACCCCACTAAATTTGCATTTTATCAAGCAAACTGGAGACAAAGACTCACGTTCCTCGGTGGTGCGTGTAAAATTAGAATATCAAGTGAAACACGGACGAGTCCTAACGTGGGACATTTTTTTAATTAAACCTCCTAAAGAACATTCACGGAAGGAAGTCAATGTAAAAATATAAATGTTTTGTGACCGAGATTCGCGTGAGTAGGGTCTGACAGGGCCCACCTCTATAGCGTCGCAAATTGTATACGCCATACTGTAGAGGGGTTATCAAAAAGTTATGTCGCAGTAGCTTTGGTAACAACGAGTTTCGAATGTAAATAAACCCCGAGAAGTTATTTTACTTTATTAAATAAGTAAATAAGAGTTAAAATTTGGAGGGCTGCTCGTTCGTTCGTTTAGTGACTTCGCAGTTTTATTGAGTTTTCTTATTTCTCATGGTCCGTTTATTTCAGCGCACTGTTTGAGTGCGGTGATTTCTCTTTAATTGAGGTCTGACAGAAGATTAGCCGTGATTTGGCTTATCGTTCTTTATTCACACAAAGAATAAGATTACAATACTAATTTATCGCCTGATAAAATCTAGGAGATTTATTTAATTAATTTGATTTGTCATTTTAATTAAATTGCCTGCAAATATTTCATTTGGGGTACTACCTGTTAAGATTTATTAATGCTTGGGTTGGCAAGACAACTGCTACTCTGCTACCTTGAACTTTTCGTCATCGTTCTCATCGTTGATATAATTATTATTCTACGTATCTTTATGGCAGATTCAGAATGCTGTTATGATAATACGTAATGTCACGGTAGTTAAAGTGTAGTGTAAGTTGTATACTCATAACTATGACTAAATGCAAAGGATGAAAGATGATGACATAACGTTTGCTATTGTGTATGTAGGTAATAGAACCAACTACGAGTATGATATCCGCAGTAATCCCGCAAGAACCCAGACTATAATCCCCATCATCAATTTTAGTGACCCCTCGCAACATGTGGATAAGCTGTCACTGAACTCCGTATATAGGTACAAGAAGTGTCGGAGTGACCATCTCCATATATTTAATATCACTCTCCGCACCCCTGTCACAGAGTCGCACTTGTAATGTATTATCGGACGATTCAAGGAAATACAAGTCGTTTCTTAAGAATATTACAGTGGAAATAATATTCGAAAGGTCGGAATGGCATACTCGTACATCTCTACATACCTTTCCCGCAGAGATTTATAGTTCAAATCCTTTTTAGGTTTGTTCAAGTAACATTCTCAGATGTTCAAAATAGGTACTTACTTATCTTTTAGATTACCAAAATCATCTGAAATATTAAAACACTTTCAGATTAAAAACACTCACCAAATTAAATTTAAATATTATACGCATTTATGATGTTGACTATATTAACATACCAAATTAGTCAATCAAACTTGCAATTAAAATTTGAAGTGGAAAGTCAAGTGATAATAAAAAATTGAAGCTTCCCTTATTATTATCTGAAATAGGCTTCATTTAGGACTAACACTCGCAAATCACGCTTTATTAAATCCGTCAAGAAACGTGCTCTTGGGAATATTCAATTTTAATCTTGAGTGAAAACAATCTAATTGGAATAACGTAAATACTTAACATTTGATTACAACGATTAACAATCCTACATTTACCAGCTACGGCGCCTGCTGCAATTAAGACGCACAATTAACAAAATGGCAAAATCGTCAAGCTCTCAACAGTCATCGTGGTTCCGCAAAAATTAAGTGCATTCATTCCAAGTACAACTTTATCAAAGGAGTTAATTAATGAAATTTCTCGGGAACAAAAATTTCCCCGCCTTCTTGAGCCGCGCGCCAACCATTTCATTTCAGTTGTTGTACAAAACAGCACCTCGTTAAATTCAAATCGTTATCGTCCAGTCAACAGAAATTTGCTTAATGAAGATAGTATTCAAATGTTGATGAAAGTTTTAAGGGTGGTGGTGAAGGAAAATGTTTCTGTTTCGTTTAGTTGCACACGCATGAGGTGGTGGAAGTGTGCGCCAAGATTTTATATCAAGTGGAACTTCAGAGAAATACCCTTGAGCAAATGTGGGGCTTCAGTGTGGAGGCCGAACTTATAGAAAACGCTGAACGGCAGGACGAGCTGTGCTGCTACGTTAGCCGAGTAGAGGACAAGAGTGTCGCTATGCAAAATGGTGAGTGTAAGTCTTTAATGGTATCATTTTATTGCATGAATCACAACCTACAAGCCATTTCAATACCTTTTTTTTATATAGTGAGGGGAATGCGTTAACGCATACCTATCGTCCGCGTTAGTGTGCGGACGGTGGTTACTACGGGACTCGCCTAGCCGCTTCCTGGTCCCTTATCCAGTCGCAAGGACTCGATGGGGGCCAGGAGGGGGAATACCCACTAATTTACGGGCATAGTCGAGTGCTATAATATTATCTCGTTAACGTAGGTATCGAAAGTATTAACGTGAGACAATAATGTTTAAATAACAGTAAAACTTATAACTACTAACTAATTCGTTTAAATTATAATTTGCATTATATCCACATTTAAGATGCTAATATGAGCGCGCGTTAGTGTTACTGACAGCGCAACGGTAACTTAGTTCATGCTTGCTTTACAAACAAACTGGTTACTGGAAACGATTACTGCTCAAATAGCCAACAAATGGCCTATAACGTGGTTGAAATGGGCTAGAGAACATCAGTATTACTTACTTTAAAAATCCTATTTAATAAATTACTGCTCTAAAAACAATTAAAAATCTAGTGGTAATAAAAATAAGATCAGACAAACAATCTTATGGTCTCCATCTAAATAAGTATCAGTTAACGTTTCTTTGTAAAGATGAGCTCAATTTATGTCGACAATAGTGGCTCCCTGTAGTTTTACCCGCGTGGTACCCGTTCCCGTAGGAAAAAGGAATAAAATAAAGTCTATATTACTCAGGAAGAATGTAGCTTTTTAATGGTGAAACAATTTTTAAATTGAGGCCAGTAGTTTTTGAGTTTATTTATTACAAACATACAAATTAGCAATCAAACAAAAAAATCATATCTTTCCACTTTATAATATTAGTGTAGATATTAATAGACAACTCCTACTACATTTCATTATCTAATTTTCATGTTAAGCTTTGTATTAAGAAAACTAAGATTTACATTACGATATGATCATTTTCCTTTTTTTCTTAATTCACACTAGCACTTAGCCTTCATCACACTTAATGTTAAGTAATGATAAGGCTGAAGATGGAAGCGCACTACTCCCGGAATCATCAATTACTGAGGAACTGGCTATCTTATCTCCAACTGCCGGAACACAATAATGCTGAATACATCGTTGTTGTTGGGCCTATGCCCAGCAGTGGGCGTCGTACGGCTGACATGATGACATCGTTGTTATGGCGACTTACATAGATAAGATGGTGGCAGCTAGCCAGGCGGACTTTGAACAAGACCTACCACCAACCAACCGATTTTAATATGTACCCCCACAGGGAATCGAACCCGGGACCTCGATCTGATCGGGTCGGGTCTGATACCGGTGGTGTGTACCACTAGACCACAGAGGCGGTTCTCTTCTAGATATTTTATTTTCGATTGCAAAACATCTGATAGGAAGACCGAAGTCCATTGTATCACTACACAATAGCTATAGAACAAAAGTTTGCAGGGAAGAATTACTTCATTTAATCTCGCTGCGTTACCACTGTAATCAATACGGTATCGGTTTGCGTACCTGTTCCGTTTTGATGTTTTTTAATCTCCTTTGTTTCCTTTCGTTTCCTGCTTAGGTGAGGGAAAAAATAATCATTCCAGTAACAATTTGTTTTCTGCGGCAGGCATAATCAAAGGCGACGAGATAATGGTGATCAACGGAGCGATCGTATCTGACCTAGATATGATGTACCTGGAGAGCGTGCTACAAGAAGAGCTCTCTCTCGTCATGATGATGAGGTGAGTGCTGATCTTTTATTTGAAAATAATCGTAGTACAAACCTTGAATAAAGTTTAAAGCTACCACCAATATAACAAGCATTTATGTAGGATTTTTCCTCGTATCTTTTTTTTCGACAGTATTTGCTATAGCTAACTTTAAGTGTTACTTAGTTAGTTTTCGAAATAGAAATATAATAAAGAAATACTGTTTGTTATTTTGCAATTGTCAATATTTTTTACGTTATTGTCACTTAACTGACATGTTTTTATTCGCCATGAATCGATAGCGATTTGAATCGGAAACGGTTTATATTATTTAAATGAAATTCGGTCGATCGTCAACCGAGTTAGCTGCGGTGTCCATTAATCAGCGGGCCCGGGCGGCGCATTCGTTACCATCGAATTAGAATAAATCGAGAGAAAATCTCTAGTAATAAAAATGTCGACTGTCGACGGAAACCAGAAGCCTGGCACCTAATAAAGCGGAAGTTCAGCGTTCAGACTTGGTGGAGGCCTCTTCGACATTTCCCGTGCTCATACACCTGACCTTTCGACCGGGATAAGTTTACCCAAGCGCTCCCTGCGACCTACATACCCCCTAGCCGATGCGACGCTCAGCGTTGCCAACCGCAAAACAATATACAGTCAACACTAAGCCTACCTCCACTGCTTAGCTCGGGATTATACCAATTTCGACTCAACTGGACTACGAAATGAGGTAAAAACTTGGACGTGGGGAAAAAAAAATCATTGAAATTAATATAAAGCTATTTTTAGGTACATTTATTGATGCTGGTATGAAAAAGTACCTAATTGTACTCGTGCTTGTCGATTCCTAGTAAAACTCATTCAACGATACAAACGATAATTATTTATTCAGAGAAATCAGTTTTCCGAAGCAACTTCGTTAAATTTCCAATAACTTGTTTGTATTGCCTTATTCAATGTCCTCATGATACAATAATAAAAAAAAATATTATGGAAAGAATTTGATGGCAATTTACTTTTTAACTTGCAGCGCAAAATTATTAAAATTCAATTTACCAATTATTGTATCTAAAACGTATTATGCTGTGTTTTATATCGAATGGCAGCGTGATTAGCTGGGACAGGTGAGATAGTTTAGTCCGCCGCCGGGTTGGCACGGCCACCCGCGTCCATTGTGTGTGTCCGCAACAGAGCCTCTTAACGTACCGCGCCGCGTGAATTAATGTCGTCCAACAAAAGTCATCTTAAACAAGTAGGTACCAAAGCGATATTATTATTGTTGTGAGTTGTTTCATCTTTCCGTCTATACGATATAACCGTTCCGGTGTAAAGCCAAGCGCCTTTATTGTCTCAAGTTAAGTTTTCGAGAATAATTACGGCGATGCTAATATCTCAGTTTCACCCTCACCGCTACACAAAAGGCGGGGAGATACTCTGTATTCATAACGTTGTTAGCGACCTCGGGCACCTCATTGATATCGTTGATGCTGCAATTGCCGATGCTGTTCAGCATTCGCTTACCTTATTCAACGTCACGCTCCTGACAGAAAGCCAAACAAAACGTAAGCTCGTTGCTCACATACACTGGAGTTTCTTTGTGTAAAATCTACCCACACGTGAATATCGGTCCATTCTTTACCCAAAAAAAGCGCTAGAGATTTTTCACACCACCCGTATTTTTTACCTGCGTGAGGCAATCTATACAACGTGTGGTAGCGGTTTTATTTGTCAATTACATTTTGATGTATTAACAACATCCATATTTTGTTCATTATAAACCAGAACAAAACTTCGAACGGAGCTTTCGAATAAAACGAAACTCCGTTTAGTTTTGATTAAAATGCGGATGCCTGATGTTTGGGATCCTGAGGGCGTTTGTGCACTACCACTGAATTTTACCGATCCGGAAAAAAACGGATGCTTGTATTTTAATAATTAATCATTTATAATAGTAATTAATTAAATACAAGCATCCGTTTTTTTCCGGATCGGTAAAATTCAGTGGTAGTGCACAAACGCCCTTAGGGAAATAAATTCCGACCCATACATTTGCACGTAAAAAATTGCAAAGGAAGTCAAACTTCATGGAACAAGTAGATAGGTTTATAAGTAGTGACAGTATGACAATAACAGTGTTCACTCATCATCGCTAACTTTTCATTAATTCAATCAGATAGTCCATACAAAACTGTCAATTAAACTGAAAAGTATCTCCTATTTGGACGTTGTGAAACTAAGTGCAGTATATAATTAAGCTGATTTCGCTTCACTTTGATTTATATGTACCTACGACTAAAACTTCATCTTAAGTAGGAATAGAAAATAGTAGTTTATGTGACTGTGGCATAATGAGGGGTATTAATACCGAGTAATGTGCAGTCCCATACACTACTTTATTTACACTCGTTACATTTATTATATATTTTAAAAATACAGCAAAACAACATTAATTATAAAATGTGAATTGGTGCCAAACCCCACTTATAGGAGTTTATACGGCGATATCTTCTAAATTCAAAATTCTAATTTTAAAAAGTTTTTTATTGAGATTTTAAATTTCCTATAAGTGTTTTATTGTTACTTATTTTAATTTTAGAGAGAGGATTAGTTAGAGCAGTCGCCCGGAAAGCGAAAGGTCGTGGGTTCGAGTCCCATCGGAGCTAGTTGTGAGACGGGTCGATTTTTTCTAAATACTTCATTTTCCATTTTTCTGTTTTATTGTTGCTGGTCATAAAAGGACATAAAGGGTTGGAAGTCAGGGCCGGTAAATCCTACGGTTGCCATGGAGACTGTAAAATTAAGAAACATAAGTTTGTGTACTATAATGAGTGACAGCTGTATCCGGTTGTATCATAAAGGCAATTATGATGCAGTTTTATTTTTCAAAGTTGACTATGGCATAAAGTGTATCATTATACGTTCAGGCATGAGAATATTATAACATGAGTGTAGATAAACTAAATTACAATGTCATTATAACTTTTGCGAGGCACAATAATCACTGCCATTTTAATAGCGCTCTTAATTGTTCTCTATATAAAGCTCGCGTTTCGGAATGACTATACAGCACATTAAAATTACGATGGGGCTTGCTGCCTTTTGACGGTCAAGAGTAATTTTAGGCAACAGGATTTACAACAACTTTGAACTCGGATATCTCATTTCAACTGTAAACTGCAAATTCTATGCATAAAAGTTGAGTGCCTTCACAAAACATACCTAGCTAATACTTTCATTGGCCGACAACAATAAGAAACTTTTTTTAAATTAGAATTTTGAATTCAGAAGGTATAGAACGTATAGACTCCTATGAATGGGGTTTTGCACCGATTCACATTTTATAATTAATATTGTTTTGCTTTATTTTTGAAATATATAATAAACTAGTTGACCCGGCAAACGTTGTTTTTTTAAACGTTGTTGACTCCGTTTTGACGTGAAAGACGGACAAACAAACAAAGAAACAAACAAACAAACACACTTTCACATTTATAATATTATTTTGCTTTATTTTTGAAATCTATATATATAAAATTCAAAGTCCTGACTGACTGACTGACTGAGATATCAACGTACAGCCCAAACCGCTGAATCTAGAGACTTCAAATTTTGCACATAGATACGTTATACAGTGTAGGCATCCACTAAGAAAGGATTTTTGGAAATTCGACCGCTAAGGGGGTGAAATAAGGGATAAATGTTTGTATGAAAGTCAGTCAGTTTTGAAGTTAGGATCTACAAATTTTGTACTTAGGCTGGCAATTAAAAATTAATATTTACCTGTGTCAGCGTTTTTGACAATTCCACCCCCAAAGGGGTGAAAAGGGGATGAAATGTTGTATCTGGAAAGTCCTTCATTTAATTTATTATTTAGGCTTATGGTCGGAAAGTAAAACAAATAAGGAAACACATATATTTGTATTTTTTCGAAAATCAACCCCTTAGAGGTTAAATGGAATAAATAAACCTAAAAATTGATATGGTTATGGTTATTGAGGTTTTATGGGATGACGATTGCAAAAACGGCATTTATTTTGATGTTTAACACGCTGAACATGATTCAACCCCTAAAAGGTTGAAATAGGGGTGAAATTTTGAATGTCAAATCAGAGGTAAAATAGATATTTCAACTTGAAACTTTGTAGGCTTACTTCTTAAAACAAATAGGCAACCCATTTCGTAATTTTTCCAAAATCAAACCCAGAGGGTGAAATAGGGGATGAATATGTTGTACTTATCTGGAAAGTCCTTCATTAAATTTACTGTTTAGGCTTATGGTCGGAAAGTAAAACAAATAAGGAAACATATATTTGTATTTTTTCGAAAATCAACCCCTTAGAGGTTAAATGGAATAAATAAACCTAAAAATTGATATGGTTATGGTTATTGAGGTTTTATGGGATGACGATTGCAAAAATGGCATTTATTTTGATGTTTAACACGCTTAACATGATTCAACCCCTAAAAGGTTGAAATAGGTGTGAAATTTTGAATGAAAAATCGGGGAGTAAAATAGACATTTCAACTTGAAACTTTGTAGGCTTACTTCTTAAAACAAATAGGCAACCCATTTCGTAGTTTTCCGAAAATCAAACCCAGGGGGTAAATAGGGTATAGAAACCTAAATCATCTTAAGTACCCTAAAAGTTCTTGGTACCTAAGCTACTCAGAACTAAGTTTTTGATTGTGAAACAGACACTTATTATTTACTAGCGTGCTAGACCCGCCGCACGTGGCAAACGTTCTGCCTCGCGCGAGGCTGCTCGCTTGGTTGAGGAAGGACCCGCCTAATCACGTAAAAACGGCTGATCGGATTTTTATGAAATTAAAACAAAGAATACTTTTTATCCTGGTAATTGGTCCCCTAAGTATTTTTTCGAATGTCCACGCGGACGAAGTCGCGGGCGGAAGCTAGTATATAATAAATGTAATGAGTGTAGATAAAGAAGTGTATGAGACTGCATTTAACTCGGTATTAAAACACTCGAAGCATACTTTTCGAACGTAGCGTAACGAAGCGTACTCCTACTCTTGTTTTAATACCCCTCATTATGCAACAGTCACATAATAGTATGTGACTGTTGCATAATACCGAGTTATGTGCAGTCGCATACACTACTTTATCTACACTCATTACATCTATCTAGGTATATATATAAAATTCAAAGTCCTGACTGACTGACTGACTGACTGACTGACTGACTGAGATATCAACGCACAGCCCAAACCGCTGAACCTAGAGACTTCTAATTTTGCACATAGATACGTTATACAGTGTAGGCATCCACTAAGAAAGGATTTTATGAAATTCCACCCCAAAGGGGGTAAAATAGAGGATGAATGTTTGTATGAAAGTCCGTCAGTTTTAAAGTTAGAATCTTCAAACATTGTATTTAGGCTGGCAATTGAAAATTAATATTTACCTGTGTCAGCGTTTTTGACAATTCCACCCCCGAAGGGGTGAAAAGGGGGATGAAATGTTGTATCTGCAAAGTCCTTCATTAAATTTATTATTTTGGCTTATGGTCGGAAAGTAAAACAAATAAGCAAATACATATTTCGTATTTTTTCGAAAATCAACCCCTTAGAGGTTAAATGGGATAAATAAACCTAAAAATCGATATGGATGTCGTTATAGGGGCTTTATGGGATGACGATTGCAAAAATGGCATTTATTTTGATGTTTAACACGCTGAACATGATTCAACCCCTAAAAGGTTGAAATAGGGATGAAATTTTGAATGAAAAATCAGGGTGTGAAATAGACATTTCAACTTGAAACTTTGTAGGCTTACTTCTTAAAACAAATAGGCAACCCATTTCTTTCAACTTTTTGATTGTGAAACAGACACTTATTATTTTCTAGCTTCCGCTCGCGACTTCGTCCGCGTGGACATTCGAGAAAATACAGTGCGGCCCGCCGCACGTGGCAAACGTTCTGCCTCGCGCAAGGCTGCTCGCTTGGTGAGGGAGGACCCGCCTAATCACGTAAAAACGGCTGATCGGATTTTTATGAAATTAAAACATAGAATACTTTTATCCTGGTTATTGGTCTTCTAAGAATTTTCTCGAATGTCCACGCGGACGAAGTCGCGGGCAGAAGCTAGTATATATATAAAATTCAAAGTCCTGATTGACTGACTGACTGACTGAGATATCAACGCAGAGCCCTAACCGCTGAACCTAGAGACTTAAAATTTTGCACATACATACCTTATACAGTGTAGGCATCCACTAAGAAAGGATGTTTGGAAATTCCACCCCTAAGGTGGTTAAATAGTGGATGAATGTTTGTATGAAAGTCCATCAGTTTTGAAGTTAGGATCTTCAAATTTTGTATTAAGGCTGACAATTTAAAAATAATATTTACGTGTGTCAGCGTTTTTGACAGTTCCACCCCCGAAGGGGTGAAAAAGGATATGAAATGTTGTATCTGGAAAGTCCATCATTAAATTTATTTTTAGGTCTATGGGTGGAAAATAAAACAAAATAAGCAAACACATATTTTGAATTTTTTCGAAAATTAACCCCTTAGAAGTTAAATGGGATAAATAAACCTAAAAATCGATATGGATGTCGTTATTGAGGTTTTATTGTATGACGATTGCAAAAATGGCATTTATTTTGATGTTTAACACGCTGAACATGATTCAACCCCTAAAAAGTTGAAATAGGGGTGAAATTTTGAATGAAAATTCAGGAGGTAAATTGGCATTTCAACTTGAAACTTTGTAGGCTTACTTCTAAAAACAAAAAGGCAAATCATTTCGTAATTTTCCGAAAATCAAACCCAGGGAGTAAATAGGATACCTAAATAAACCTAAATCATCTTAAGTACCTAAAAGTTAAATAAATAAATAAATATTTTCTTACAATCACACCAATTATCTAAGCCCGTACTTAATTTCTTAAGAAACTGTGTCTACGTGAACTTGGTAACGGATAAATATATACTTCAATACTTTTTGTTTGTAAATACATAGAAAACACCCAGACCAAGACAAATAGACATGTTCATGCACACAAATATTTGTCTTGTTCGAGAATCGAACCCGAGACCTCTGGCGCAGAAGGCAGGTAGATTACCCCTGCGCCAAATCGAATCGATCAAAGTTCTTGGTACCTAACAAGTTCTTGGTACCTAAGCTACTCAGAACTAACTTTTTGATTGTGAAGCAGACACTTATTATTTACAAGCTTTCGCCCGCGACTTCGTCCGCGTGGACATTTGAGAAAATCCTTAGGGGACCAATAACCAGAATAAAAAGTGTTCAATGTTTTAATTTCATCAAAATCCGATCAGCCGTTTTTACGTGATTATTCGGGTCCTCACCAAGCGCGCTGCCTTGCGCGAGGCATAACGTATGCTACGTGTGGCGGGCCTCGCACTAGGCTGCTTCCTTGGTGAGGACCCGCCTAACCACGTAAAAACGGCTGATCGGATTTTGATGAAATTAAAACATAGAATACTTTTTACCCTGGTTATTGGTACCCTAAGGATTTTTTCAAATGTCCACGCGGACGAAGTCGCGGGTGGAAGCTAGTTTATTTTATATTTCAAAAATAAAGCAAAACAATATTAATTTTAATCTAGGTCTATCTATACCTTCTCAATTCAAAGTTCTAATTTAAAAAAGTGTCTTATTGTTGCCGGCTAAAGAAGGCTTGAAAGAGTTGGATGTCAGGGCCGGTAAACCCTACGGTTGCCATGGAGACTGTAAAATTAAGAAACATAAGTGTACTTTAATGAGTCACATCTGTATCCGGTTGTATCATAATGACCATTATGAAACAGTTTTATTTTTTACAGTTGACTATGGCATAAAGTATATCATTATACGTTCGGGTATGAGTTAATAATTCGAATATTATAACATGAGTGTAGATTAACTACTATTATCTACACGCATGTTATAATATTCGAATTATGAACTCATACCTAATGACACACTTTATACCACAGGCAGCTTCAGAGAAAATGAAAAAATCAACCTGTTTCATAATAACTATTACGACACCACTGTCAGTCACTCTTTATTGCACACTTCTTTTTATTTATTTTACAATCGCCCATTCCAAACGTAGCATTTACCGGCCTGGGGTTCAGCCGAGAAACATCAAAATGAGTTTTATGCGTCGAACCAGAAATGATCGTTTACATACATTGATTTATATGTAAGTGATATTTATGTATTATTTTGGAAAAAATATATTATGAATATGAGTGTAGATAAAGAAGTATATGAGACTGCACATAACTCGGTATTAAAACACTCGTGGGATGCTAATAAAAAACTGGCCAAGGTTCGTTTTTTAAAGACCTACTTGTGTTTTAATACCCCTCATCATGCCACTATTACAAAATGTGTTTCTGTTAAACCATAGGTGTACTTATTTTTGAAATGATATTGTTCGGCTAATACAGAGTCTGTTCTCATTTAAAATGTAATAAAACTACTTATAACAATATAATTTTCTTCTAAATTGTATTTATTACTGTGTACCTTTAAAACATAAACGATTGGATACATTTCTAAAATACATTATTTCCTTTACTACCTTTTTGTTACTAACAACTGAAGAAATCCTTTTTAAGATATATTTTACGAGTAGGTATATTGATACGATTTCATTGTAACAAAGTAATTAACGCTAAAACCGGTATCGAATAATTAGAATTAATGACGGGTTGCCTCATAAGCTATACCCGATATCGAATATATTTGTGTAAATTTCAGTAGCGTGATCATCGCAGGCAGGTAATTAATATATACTCAAATGACGTACGCAGTTTGCTATTGAATAAATTACACCTTTACTCTTGAAATCATTGATCGTCATATTCGTAGATACAAAATTTTAACTGATAATTTTATGAATAAACTTAAAACTATTTATATCGCGACTTTGATTTATCATTTAACATAAAGAACTCTAAAAAATTATTTAAATAAAAATTTGAACCGCCTTCAAAAAAAGACCAAAAAAGTAAGAAATAATCCCTCTAATACTGTATTCACACAGGTATATTAAGACGCTACTCGGAAAAATATGGGCTTTTTTATTTAAAACTATAGGACGGTTACAGTTGTTACAAATCTGGTAATAAGATATATATTTCTTCATACCTTTATCTAGAATCGTATAGTTTCAAAAACACGATTTTATGATTTTGCCTCGACACTTTTTCTTTTCGAAAAGGCTTCTAAATAATACGAAAGGTGAAGATTATTCTTAAATGGGGTTACTTACACTATTGGAAATTGGTTTAATTAGTGAACACTAATAATATTGAGGATCGTATAGAAGCATTTTTTTTTAAATCGCTGTAGTTTTTTAATACGAAGTGATTTTGTGTTTTTTTTTTGCCTAATCTGCAAAATCCGTCTCGCTCCCGCTCGCGTCGTTTTCTCATTGCTATCTCGCTTCAGCACATTTTTTCCGAGTATCGCCTTAACTTTATGATACACACCAAATAACGTAAGTACTTTGAAGTCGGGCGTAAAACATGTACATTTTTTTGTTGTTTTTGTTAAAACCCGCCCGACCTCAAAGTGCTTACGTTATTTGGTGTGAATACAGTATTAGAGGGATTATTTTTCACTCATTTTGGTGTAATTTTTTTGAAGGCGGTTTTATTTTTTTATAAAAATACTTTTTATTTCACTCTTTTTAGTGCATCATGCAGACAAACTTACATACATATACGGGTCAAACTGAGAACCTCCTTTTTTGAAGTTGGTTAAAATACCTTAAGGTATCCCCTTTACAACAAAACAAGAATCATCTAAATCGGTTTATAAACAAAAACAGCAAAGGAGTTATGCCTAAAGATACGTATTAAATTCATATAAAGTGGTAACGAAAACAACAGTATTTTTAAGATTTCCTAAAAAAACTACTGCACCGATTTCTAAATTTCAAAAAATGGGACCAAATTGGAAAAAACCTGATGTTACAACGTTTGAATCATTTCAATCGCTTCAGCCGTCTTCGAGTAATCGGTGTACATACATATAAAAAAACGCGACGAATAGATAACCTCCTCCTTTTAAATTTTTGAAGTCGGTTAAAAAATGCAGAGCACCATCTCGATTTTAATGACAAATTTTTAGGATTGAATTTAGTTTTTAAATTATTATTTTTATTTATTACGTGAAATCTCGATTAAGGCAATGATTCTTATTTCGATTCTCGGATCTTTTTTCAGAATTGATGACTATAACTCTTGCCCAAGAGTTGATCTTTAAAACTGTTTAAGTTTTGTCGTAAATTGAGCCTTTAGTCTTAAATTCGAGTCTCAGGTTTTTCCTTCGAGTAGTATTATAGTATTTTGAGACTAATTGTATTTTTTATTAAATCGTCAATATGACTAAGTATCTTGGCTCGTGATTCACAAACCTTCGAAAACGCACCCGACCGCAGAATGTTTGCACTGTATCTATCACTCACTATAGAATAGACAAAGACAAAGAACAGAGTTTGAACCCGATTCTGTTTCTGACGGTTTATAAATCAGGGGCAGAAAAGAATACGAGTTTGTAAAAAAAAACCAAAACACAGCAAAATACTTGTGTTTTAAAATAAAATGAATTATTATTGAAAGGCTTAACAACACAAGCGTGTGGCAAGATCCGATTAAGTTAGTACAGCCACCGGGTAAAAAAAATACTACTACGGTTACAGCCATGAGAAGTTTTCTAAAACTGTTGCTACTGTGACCGTCGCCAGTCGCCACCCAGTCAAACGTAGCGAATAGAGCCACCCCTCCCCAATTAGGGGTAGGACTAAACTCAGCAATTGAGTAGTAAGTGAAGAATCTCTTTTGTACAATTTAAATAAAAATAAATTGGTATAATCTGAATGTACAATCTATTCCCTCACTTCAACATATTTGCCCCAGTGAACATTAGTGCATAAACATTAAACACACTATGCCAAAAATACGCGACCGTAGTTCGGTGTGATTACTATTGCCGAAATTAAAATCGTAGTGGAACGTAAAATCAGCTGCGCAACTTCGGTCGCGTATTTTCGGCATAGTGTGTTTCAACACTTAGTTACATTATTTTTTCAGTTTCTTATTGAAAAAATGTGACCAGCATCGCTTGTTAGCTATAGTCTGTCATCTGTACTTCAATACTAGAAATTAAAACACGCTGCAGCAGGCGCTGGATCGTATTTCTAGAAATGGGAAAATAGTTGAGAAGTAGAACGAAAATGCTACCTATAGGTATCTACATACAACGTTTAATTCCGCGGACATCATTTTATGGGTCGGTCAAGTAACCGAATTTTGTATGGCAAATCTTGTTTGCTGTAAAAATAAAGTAGGTATTTATAAAGTTTTTTTTTCAGGTCCTCACGCACTGAACCACCGGAGTTGACGGGAATGATGCGCGCTGCAACCGATGACATCATAGACTCTTTAGTATGCCCGCCGCCTCCCAGTGACCCACCAGTCATATCTGACGACATGATTTCTGGACTCATCGTGCCAGCACCTGCTTGGAGTAAGTTTATATGTATTTTTTTAAACAAAATGCCATGATAAGTTTGCGTTTCAGATTGTTACAATCTTTTAGCACTTTTTTTATATAAAGTTTTCTACGACACATTTTACTTTAATACTTGCATTGGGTGGAAAGCGAATAAAATAAGTTTATGAAGAATAATGTAGATAAGTTTATTCCCATTTTGAGGATTCCGTAGCCGATGGCGAAATCCGGAACCCTTGTAGATTCGTCATTTCTGTATGTCTTTATTCCGAAAGTAATAAAGACTAGACAAAATCAATTTGGAAGAAAGATGTATTCTGTGAACCGCTTTTACAATATAGCGGAGCGCCGTAAGGCGTAAAAATTTTAAAATCTTGAAATCCAGGACCAGTCAATGAATCTTCATAAAACTCTTGGACTTATAAAAGATCTGTGTTGGCAAAGTTAAAAAAACTCCCCATCTAATGGGATAGAAAAGTGGGGGGGGTATTAAAGATGAATAGATCGGGATGAAATTTGATACAAAGATGGATCTTATTCTGGAATTGCGCTTAAGACATTATAATGACAGGATAATTATCCTGAAAAATGTACGGGTCCCGTCGGTTGATTTCATTTATGGTGATATTTTAAGGGCTGGACAATATCATAACTCTCCTTACGATTGATCTTCATGATTTTGAATATGAGTTCTTGCATTTTGGTAGTTCAAGGGTAGGAGAATGCCCTGCGGTCGCTGAGGTTATCTGACTTTTGCAATGATCGCTCACGGGATAGCTGTCCAAAAATCTATTATCTCGGGCTTAAATGTGCCTAAATACCTCCGTGCTAGCTAAAGCTTAGTCTGAAAACTGCTCATTGATAAGTAATGATGTAAATGTTCAATAATTAACTTTTGTCGCACTAACTGCACAAAAATAAATATAAGTATCTACATAAACAGCAAATAAATAATAATTAGAAATTATATCTTTTCAAAATGCTCAAAAATAGCTACGACTTTAGCCTAGTTAGTTGCCACGTGTACTGTTTGGGACCTCATCAATAGCTGCTGTTGTCCCTTCTATAATTTCCCCCCACCCCTCACCTTTATTATACCTGCAGTTCCTTGAGGCCTAAGGACAAGTTTGTAATAGATCTCCTTTTCACTAATAGTTCACTACTATTCAATATAACTTAAAACTAATAAAAATAAAAGAGAACTAAAATATTAATAATAATTATTTATTTAAATTAAAACATTTAAGATCGCATAATCTTTTTTTTAAATATACCATATAATTGAGATTTTATATTATTTTTATGCACTCACAATGCAATTTTGTAAGTATAGGAAAAATGTGTGATAGTAAAAAACCACGAGCCATATAAGTAGCTTTCAGGAGGGATTCGAACCCGCGCCTCCGGGAATCCGGCCCGATGCTACCTATACCTATTAAAAAAAGTAAAAGAAGTAAAAAGTAGCAGTCGAAAGTATGTCAAACTATTTATCATTCAACAATATTACATGAAAGATTACTTTGTGAAATTTAACTTCTTATAGTAGACATAGTTGCAGATATCTTGAACTCCGTATTTTTTGTGTAAGAAGTAAATTGTGTAAAAGAACAGTTTGTATTGCATGTTGTACTGAATGAATTACTTTCTACTAAATGAATTAGGTGTAAAGCTGTACTCTACACGACATATTTTTAAACATTATTTTGCTTTCGTTAGAGCCAATACATAGATTTGTTCGCACACGTGTCACTTGCAGCAGTCATTTCAATACGGCGCTCAACTCGTTATAAAAATATTGAAGCATTTCCTGCTCTAGCAGATCCACGTTTCACCGAGTGATTTTGTTTGATATAAACTCTCTTCAGTAACAGGTACGTTTGAAGAAATTATTTTTAAAAACTGCTAGACAATAATACTATCAGGACTACGAAGTGTTTTTTTTTAAACAGAGGGGCCATTAGGACAGCGGCGTTACGTTTGCTGTGCCAAAAAGATACAACGGACAACATAGTTATTTTTTAATGCTACGCTGAAGCGAAAAATTCATTTCGTGTTTTCTATTTAACTACGGCCATGGCCCAGTGCCCTGATTGCCGCAGAGATGACTTTACGGAACGTTTTCAACTTGCTCTCCGTGAGGCTGTATCGCCTCATATTTACGTCAATACCAATAAAGGTAGTGCTACGTCACGCTGGTTACGAAACATTGACGCGTTTGCGGCTTAGTACACGGCTAGAAGTTATGTAAAAGTACATAATATTATCACTTTACCCTTTCAGCCCATAAGTATTAAGCCTGCCTTATTACTAAAATATTTCGGTGAAATATCATTTTTCTTTCTTAAAAAACTCTACTTTTATTTATTGTCAGTATCTTAACAAGTGACTCTTCAACTTTTGTGAATATATTACTTGGCATCGTTTCCGATCCATTTACAATTTACATTCAATCGAATTGTGGCTGATAGCCAGTAATATTTTGTGCATATTGCATTACAATGCATTACAAAACTTCAAATTTGGCTCTGCGGACTATCGATATTAATATGTTCACATCGCCCGTATAGAGCAAGTCTTTTGTCATGCGTTCGTCGTTATCACACGCCGCAGTTTACGATCAGCGCCTTACTTGCCTACAACTGAGACGCCATCTCGGTTACAATAAAGATATATCTAATCCTCCATAATACGCCCAGCTTTTGTTCACTTACATTGAACAATTTCGCTTGAGAGCTGCCTGAAATGTGTGAAGCAGAAACGTTCGCGTCTTATTAACCCTGTGACTTGGCGAAATGTTTATTGACATGCTGATACTATTGAGTGTCATGCAATCCCACCCCCTTTCCACTTCGTTCCTTTGGAATTACATAGCAACAAAACTTCTCGCTCACCGAACACACCAAATTAGAGGAAAAAAGAAAAATATTTCTAACACAAAGTTTATCCTATTTTTATACGTCATACAATCTCACCCGATTTAACTCAGAAATAAACAGTTAACTCAGCTAAATTTGTTGGTCCGCTTGCAAATTTTATTCAAACAAAGTCATGCTACATTTTTCCTCAAGAAATAATAAATAAAATTCTGACTAATTTCTTTACAATTCGTTTTTCCTCTTTTTCTTCATTAATTCGGACCGGTACCGCGGTATGTTAGTCATTATTTATAATCAGCAGGCTGGAAATCGCCACGGACTTATGAAGTTCACAATGATTTATTTCAGCTTTCGGATTCGTGCAACACAAGAGGCAATTATGACGACATATTGAGTCGGCGGCGTGTAGTCGTTGTTTGTTTTACGAGTATCGGTGGCCTGACGAGCGGGCGGGCGGCGGGCGCGGCCGAACAATGCCGCCCCTCTCGCCCGCAAACACTTTATTTATTATGACATTTTCACCTAACGAGACGCCTGTTTTTTCACCTAATGGCGCGTATTCAATATGTGACCCGAAAACGCTTTCATTTTGCTCATTTCACACCTTTACTTGTGAAAATTTCAATATTTTCATTTCGTACCCTTTTTTATTACACGAAGGTACGGATGCTTTTGTAATTTGTCTTCATTAAATATTATGATTTATGAACTTTGTTCTCGAAAATTTTGAAAAACGGCATGATGACGGTGATTGTTTTTGGAAAGGTTTTCAAAACATATTGCAGGTTAATTCACTATTCCGAGAGTTCTTTTTACTACTTTTTCTCTTAAAAGAACTATCTGGTGGGCAGTGTTACAAAGAAAATAAAACTATCCGCAAATTGTAGTTTGGCGTGTCAGTGCCGAGTGTACCTTGTAATTATTTCCATTATTGCGGCGGGCTGATCCTAAAAATACTGGTTGTGTACACGGAGGTCGTGACCTGGCCCGCGGCCGTTTGCGCCCGATTTGGACTAGGTAACTGTATCTAAATCTCATTATGTAACTGCTGCCTATGAAATATGATTATGAAAATTGAATCACTTCCCTATTTACGGCTCAGTGATTATTCCGCGAAGGAAAATGTTTCTTTACCCAACTCGGTAATTACTTGGGTACTTACTACGTATTATATTGTACATACAAATAATACGAGAAATCAAAAATTTGTTTTCTGTGAATAAATCTTTGTTTATTTTTTATTATGTTTTGTTTATACTAATTATAGAAAATATCCGTGATATTTTAAATAACATTATAAAAATTTCTTAAGACACATACAGTGGCTGAAAAGGGTCCCACCTCGTAACTTTTTTTTTTATTGTTGATAGGCAAGCGCTTATACCCGCTATCTCGCCTGATGGTAAGCGATGATGCGATCTAGGATGAATCGCACTTGCCTAGAAGATACCTATTCACTCGGGAAGTATTGTAGTAGCATTGGAAAAACATAATTGACAAAACGTAGTAATACGACTCTAACTTGTATTTACCAACGTAGATGACAAAAAGTTTAAAAAATTTGAATTATAGTCAAAGTATTTTAAACCGTACTTTCTCAGTGACTACATTAGAGAAGAAGTGTGGATTCATTTGTTTTCATCAAACACAAAGAGGTTTGTTTCATTATGATGATAAAAAGTCCATAGTCGGTATGCAGAAGGCCGTGACCCGTCTCCCGGCTCTTTCCCTCGATGTTTACTAACCGCAGCCAAAAACTCATTGCTGCTCTTTGCCGAGCGAAACCTCCTATACTTTTGTAATGTAAGCTAGCCGAGCCGGCCTAATTATGAAACTGTTTGGGTGTTATTGTTCAAAAGCTGACTTTCTAAGCACACACATGTACACGGCCGCTTTTAACAATGAAAATTTTGGGTTAAAACTTTTATTTACTGTCGGTCCGGAAAAAATAAAATGCAAAGCTCCCTAGAACTTCACAATGATTTGGAAAAAAATGACGACTATTAATATAAGTTAATAGAAATTTCTCATTACTGTGCAATCGGACCTTAAACACAAGCAATCGCAGCCACAAAATGGTTAACCAGTTCTATCTCGTGAGCAGGGTGGCTCCTTGCGTGCGATTACGTTGCTGTGCTACAATATCACGATGTCATTTCCATTCTTTTCAATATTTCCTCTGTTCTGTGTGTATGGTGTCGCTACCAGTCGTTGTTTCCAATTTCCATAACACTAGTGCTCAAGCTACTAAAGTTCGGTATTGGAACTTGGAAAAATGTACGTGATTGTGTCCAATATAAAAAAAATATACACAATACAAGAAAAGTAACCGAGTAGTATAGTTAACGTCTCCTGCACAAGTAGGTATATCTCGCTATTCTATTATAGTGGGCATCCAAAACTCATTGTGTGGCCCATTGTTAGGCGACCATAAAGAATTCCACTGTGGACCTTGTTACGTCCAATGATATTGGAAATCGACTTTTAACGCTGTAATATCGGAAACCATTGGATATGGAACTGGTTATAGGTAGACGGAAAACGCCAAGAAGTTATTATATAGATTCTCATACCTACTGAAATGATTCCTTTTGTCTTCAATATGGTAATATGTTTAGTTGTGACCCTACTCTCTAATATATGAAATTAGACTTCTGAAGTCCAAAATAAAATTAACGGTATTGTTTGTAAATAAGCGGAGACTACAAGACTGATTTAATTGTTGCTACGTGATCAACAATAAAGTGTAATGCAAGCTAGCAATTTTTAATAATTGACATTAACGATATAACTATTAAATTGAAATTAAAATGTATCTACTCTATGTTCATTTTGACGACCTCCGTGGCCGAGTGGTGTATGTATACCGCTTTCAAGGTGCCGCTATCTCTAGAGGTCCCGGGTTCGATCCCCGTCGGGTAAATATTGAAAACGTCTACATTTCCTCGTGGTCTGGGTGTATGTGGTAACACCCGTCGTTGTTTCCAATTTCCATAATACTAGTGCTTCTTACGCTACTGTACTTTGGTATTGGAACAATGTATGTGGTGGTGTCCAATTTTTATATTTGTCGGAGCGTAAACGCAGTGCTGCCCTCATAGGCGGCGGGATCGATTACTTTAATTTAAATTATAACGACATCTATCGAGTTATTTTGGAACTGTCGACTTAAGATATTAGCGCCATCTATTTTGTTGCTTTGTAACTATTAGTTGAGTCAGTTAAACGTTGCGAAAGCACTTAGGTGAGTTGGATACAGAGAGATGGCAGGACTTGGACCAAGTCAGTTGAATTGGTCGATGGTCAGCACATTTTGGTGCAGGCGCATGATAAAACAGTCTAAACAGGGACCTACAAGGGGTTGGACGTTGAGGCGGAAGTGGGGCCCGCAAGGGCCACTTTTCTGTATCGAATTTGCTGCGTTTAAAGATTCATCCGTGTATATCACTTGAATCGTTGTTTTATTTGTGCCATATCGATTGTGATTGAAGAATAAGACGTTTGTTATTGAAGAAGAGACTATTATTTTGAGGATCCCTCGTCGCAACCATCCTGACAACGAGACCAGACCAGGAAACCCGACCCAGCGACGTCATATTTATGTTTTCTATTGTTTTTTGTTTCGATATAGTAAAGTATTTTTACACGACTCCCCAAGGAGTGTAATGTGTTTTTATTTATTATTTAAATTTTTTTACGACTACGAGTTAAGGTCACTAGCGAATACTTTTACCATGTCCATTTACTATTATACGTTCTTCAAGTCCAGTAATCGTTACCAGTTTGGCTAAGAATAAAAGTTTTATCTCGTCTAAAACATGCCGGCACTTTACATAGGCAACGATTCCGTGAAGCGCCCATAAAATATAACATCGCTTCCCTCGATATGTGCAGTCAATTCAATTTCTTGTGTAACGTGAAAGGATGTCTCGGCCGGCGACACATCTAATCTCTGCGTTTGCAATTGCAATCTGCGGCGATGGCTGGTTTATCGTGTTACCGCCAATTTGTCGGATGATTTAACGCTACAAATCTTTCGGGTGGCCCGCCTATTGCTGCTTATGCGATAAATAATCTTATACCTTTAACAAAGAAATAGCAGACACGGGCTACTTCATTTTCCTAGTCCTAGGTGACGTGTTATCATGTTAAGTTACCTTTTAGCAAGCAAATTAGGAAAACTATTGTGCTTTTTAAAATTATTTAATAGTATGGGTTTTCAAACAAAATATTAAAATAAAAATATTCTGCTGGCATATAACTTTCGGAGTGTGTTTTTTCTTTTGTGTAATGTGAAATAATTTCTCGGCCAGCGATACATCTATAGCAATTGCAATCTGCGGGCGATGGCTGGTTTATCGTGTTACCGCCAATATGTCGGCTGGTTTAACGCTACCATTTTTTAGGCGGACCCACCTATTGCTACCTATTACTTAAATAAAAGTCTTATTTTTTACTATAACTAAAAGCTGACTATATATCCTCTAGGTAGACTAAAGGTCGTATCGTTATGTTAAATGGCATTATAATTTACCTTCAGAACGGCGGTTAAATATTTTTAATATTTTGCATGCATATACTTTGCGCATTGCGTTTTTCTCTAAAGCTTTTACCTATTGAGAATAAGAATATTTTTCATAAGCTTTGAACACAAGGTGTATTTTTATGGATACTCTTCATACAGTTTTAAAGACTTTGAGAAGGTTTTATCTTCTCTTTTCTTCTAAAGATGCTAGAAGTCGAGTTTTACTTTATTTGAAAATTTATACATTCAAGCGAATCAGAGTTTAAGGCGGTAGGTACCCTGACTGAAAGTGGCGCTCTCAGAGGTTTTTATTTAATAAGTTGCTAATAGAAAGGGATTTTTATAAAACTTTACGGGGAATTTTTAGGGCCCATAGTCTAATATTTTTAGAAGGTATCGCTACATTCCCTCGTAGTCATTCGTAGAAGTAGATAGCAAATGTGTCAAAAACGGCAACTTTTAGCAGTACATATTAGAATGAGTCACACCAACACATCAAAATATGACTATAAAAATTACTGCATTTAATGCGCGTACTCGTGCAAGTAATAACAGTTTTTGTCTCATCGAAATCTGTCCAAGATTTTCAAAGTTACAGCGTTGTAAAGTTTCACCAGCTTTTGAAAATTTGCTTTCCTTGCGCGCTATTGCGATGATGTCATGTCGCACTGACATCTCCGTTTGCGGCTGTTGCGGGTGATTTCCGTCTAACTGTACCTACATAGAGTTCGTCTGTGCGCAATCTACGCGCAACTCGTGCGTTTTTGACGCTAGTTACAGTACATTTTCTTCGTTCTAAGGTTATGGTAAATTATTAGTATTCAATTTCGACCGCGCGCAGGCGCACTCTAAAACTGTCACCTACTGTCGATACCAAAAGACATTTATCCCACAAACTTATCTGACCCAGTGGTGGAGGCGCCACTAGCAGTATAAAATTATCGAAATGGCTGTCAGTTTTTAGGGTGCATATTTAACTACCAATTCATTTAAGGTTGTAAGTACATTTTGTTTTGACAGTTGCTATGTGTATTGACAGAATCCCGCCCGCCATTACGGAAGTTGATTTAATTTATTATTCACGAAAATAAAACATTATTTGAAGGTGTTTTTTCACATGGGCTCAATACAAAATTTCTTAAACATTTCATTGATCGACTATAAGAAAAATAAATAAATTTATTACGAAACGGTGAGAGCGCAACTATATAGCCAAAGGATTCTATGTAGGTATACGGAATTGCGACGTGACGTCACACGTTAATTCCATTGGTTCACCCAAATTTTCCTCGGAGGCCGTACTTTAACGTTTAATATCTCAGTCATTTTTGAAGATAGGAAAAAAATAAAAACAGATTCTTTTTTCTCGAGTTACATATTTTTTAGATATGCTGATAACAAAAATCAATGGTGTGACTCATTACAATATTAAATAAAATTCGACGCGGCGCCACTTTTGGTCAGGGTACCGCCTTAACTACGAATCGATTCCCTGTATTATTTTTGCCTTTAACTAAATATACTTAGGTACCTAGTTGAAACAAATACTCAGCTAATAATAACAAAATAAAACACAAGCAGTTCGTACAAAACGTGGAAAACAATTGACAATCGTGCCAGGCGCCGATCCAACGCGTTCAAATATCGAATGGTTCGGAAACCAATCACATTTTTATTTGGGGGATACCTTTCATTGCTAGCGCTCCTTGAATGTTTTCTAGTCTTTTGTTACACAATATTGATTATCTCGTATTTTTTACAGGTAAAGAACTATATAGCCCAGATACAGACGGACACGGCAACGGCATCACGTCAGGACCACCGAAGGTCAGCTCTCGCACCAACTCCTTTGAGATCGAAAACTTACTCAAGGTATTACTGACATCATTTATGTAATAATTGTAGTGTATTCATATGTGATTTCATTAAAAGGCTGTAATTACGCTTAGTGTTTCAAACTAGGAAGGCAGAAACTAAAATAATTAAATATAAAAACGCAAAATTTTGGTATTTCCCCCATTACATGAAACATCTTTATTATATTATGTACGTATATATTGAGAGTTTATGAAACAAAATCAGCTTTATTCATAACTTCATTTACAAAAACCAATCGGATACTGATTGAAAAACAAGACAAAACATGTCTTTTCATACAAATTATGTCAATTTGTATGAAAACTATATAAGCGCGCTACTCGCCGCTCGAGGCGCTAATACAGTTTTCATACAAATTGACATAAATACGGAATCGAAATAGTTTGCGTTTTTTGACATAAAAACTTATACTAGGGGTACTGAAATAGATATTTCGACATTTTATCGAAATTCGGATCAGCAGGGTCAGCAGCAGGGTCAGCAGTATCACAAATTGAGATTTTCACAAACTATCGGAACTACACTTTTCGAATCCGTGAGGAATGTTTTCGAAGCTATCATAAATCGCTATTCATGAAACGTCGGATTCTTAAACTTTGACATTACCACTCGGATCAATGACATTAGCAATCGAAAACGTTCCCGATAGCCATTGGGTATCGGGAGACTTTTCGAAACAATTTAAATTATTTCTTTTTACTAGATTAAAGTGTATAAAACACTTTAATTAACAATTAAGGCGATTTTTTTAATAATTGAGGAAGACATATCTTTACAAAAAGAAGTCATAGATTCAAGATTCAAGATTCAAATTTGTTTATTCAATTTAGATTGTTACTTACAATACTTGTGAACGTCATAGAAGCTACGCCATCGGTTCGCAAACCCTACAGCGGGAGACCTTGGAGAAGAACCGGCATAACTTTGGTATGTTAATTAAGAGGTTATCTTTTGAGATTTTTTTTATTTCAGTATAAATAAAAGTGACCAAAGTATGATGATGACAATGGAAATTTTATGACGCATTTTTCATAATAAAATATATATCATCATCATATGTATCATATGTATATTCAAAAACCTAATAAGCTCTCCTAATTGTTAAAAAATGACGTGTCACTTAATATTAAAGTGACAAGTTGCCAACAAACATTTTCTTTTTTGTACTACTTATGAAAAACTGTTCAAGGCATTATGGTCGCAAACCGTAGCCTAAAAATATCGTTTTTGTCTTTGGTTGACGTCACGTTGACGTTTCGACATTTATTAAATTTAGAAATCAATAGTGTAATGATGTTTTACCGTTAAATATAAATATATGTTTTGTGATAATAAGCATGGTTATGTGAGTTAAGAGCAATATTTGTGCCAATTTTGTTTTTTACTATAACAAAATTGGTTTTCTACCATATTTTAGCACTCTTTGTAATTAATGCTCCTTTCAATACGAAGGATGTTCCTAACTAGTCTGTGATATCAGATCATTCGGATGTGCTTCCGTTAAGGTTTGTGAATAGCGATTTGGCATACTGACGGAAAGTCTAAAGTGCCCCGGTAACGATCAATTTTCATTCGTCAATTGTTACGTGATTGACCGTTTCAATTGAAGGTGCGAATGATGGAGCTTCATTCGATGCGTCAATTGCTCGCGCCATGTTTCTCATCGAAAAACCTGTCAATCGCACAACGAGACGATCAATTGGTAGCGTCATTCGCGATTGTCAATGGGCTTTCCATCATTCGCATCAATCACGTAGTTTCGAATGACAATCGCTTCAATTGCCTCTGCAGACGATCATTTGGTCCTTCAATGACGTAAACATTGTCAATTGCGAATGATCGTTACCGGGGCACTTAAGTGACATTCGACTTCGGAACCTATCGGACACGGAAACTTTCGGACGATTTGTGGATAACCGTGCTCATTCGGTTTTTCGGACTCTCCACTTGTCCATGTGGATAATTTCATTCCACTATCATGTTTCAATTCGAGTAATTACAAGCGGAGGTTAAATAATAATTATGGCGTTCATTTTCCGATATCTTCGGCATCATCGGCTGTGCAACTCGGATGGAAACAAACAATAATTGAGAACTGGTATGCAGCGTCCGGTCAATAACTCCCCTGAATGGGGTTCGCATTACTCGCCCCGTCATACATCGCGCTGTTCAAACTTTTTGTGATTGCCTACTGGATTCTGCCTATACTGAACTTCTAAAAACAAAACGGTATTTGTTCAGAATTTGGTCTTATTAAATTACAGCAGCGCTGTGCTTGTGGTTAAATAAGTTTCATTAAAGGTATTGAGACATGAACAATGCAACGTTGAGGTCTGAAGCTGTGTGCGTGGTAAAAAATGTGGAGCCGTGACCAGGATCTACGTTTCGAAACTTTCTTCATTAAATACTTTTTTTAGGCTAATGGTTTTAAGAATTAGGTAGGTAAATTATTGTATGCTTTTTTATTTGTTATATAAAACAGTCAATTTACTGTTGTTTATTTATTCGAGTTTTAAGTGGGTCTTGTCATTCTTTTGGTACCAAAATTATTAATCAAATTTTTTATTCCCCCTCAGCGCTTTGTGAATTTATGAAGAAACCCTTTCAAAAATAAAACCCATTCAGTTTATCTGTGTATTGAAATTTTATTTTTATAAGCCTCTCCAATTATTTGTTCAAACGGAATATGTGTTGCTGATGCGTTAAAAGAAAAAGGTCGCCATATACTCACATGGCAACTTTATAGTACCTGACGGCGCAATAATACAAATTAAATTGCTACCTTCACACGCACGACCGCGACTTAATTCCGAATTCAATTATCCATTTGCCAGAGACCATTCCACGTTTTATTTCGTTACGATACCCGCATGGTAATGACTCTCTTGAAAATAATAATCGTCTCTGCCGAATCAAATGGAGTAGGCACGATTTAATGCCGTTCCCCTATTATATACCTGTCCTGCGGATCGTATCCGATCTCCTTTGTACTCATAAAGACGAAACGTTTATCAAAACCCCTTTTGTCTACAGAAATCTCACTTTGTGTCTAACTTGGTACAAATATTTTTAATTGCTTCAAACTCCCAACGGTTTCCGTAATTAGAGAATTATGACTAAATTCTCAGGACGAAGTACAGAAATTTATATTCCTGAAACAATTGTTAATCGAAACCTGTTCATTTTTATTCAAATTAATTGCGCCGTTGAATTTCCGTCTGAATGCTCAATTTAAACAAATTATTGCCATTTATTTCATTGAGAACCTCAATTTGAGTTTGCGTCTGTTTGAAATACAAGCGAATTACTCCCTTAATGATCACCTGAACTAAATACCTTATATTCAAAGATTTTTCCAAGTTTTAAGTTTGAGCGATTGCAAGATGAATACAACCTTATATCTACGTAATTATTCTAAGCTTATACCTTACCTTATTCCTGGTTACATTTGTAACACGTAGAAGTAATTACTCTTAGCCGGAGCTCTATCTTTTTAAAAGTAATCGTGTCCTAAATCAAATTAATCTCAAAATTTGCCTTGTCTACGTTTAAAATATTCTTTAGGATTGTGACGTTGTCTAATCGTTTGACCGATTTGACAATCATTAATTGTACAATCGGTTTGATGACCTCCGTGGCCGAGTGCAAGTGCGCACCAGTTCAAAGATGCCGCTATCTCTAGAGGTCCCGGGTTCGATCTCCGGTCGGGTAAATGTTGAAAACGAACTTTTAAATATTTCCGCGGTTCTGGGTATATGTGGTAATTAATACCCTTCGTTATTTCCAATTTCCATAATACTAGTGCTTAATTAAATTAAGCTACTATACCTTGGTATTGAAACAATGTATGTGATGGTGTCCAATATTTAAAAAACCTTATTATTTTTAACTAATGTAATTTTAAATGCAACTTACTGTCGTTAGTCATTTTACGTACCTATTTGTAAGCTCAAACTAATTCAAGCCGTTTACTAACATGACTAAGGAGACTGGGCACCTCTGGACCAAAGGTTGAAAAATAAAAGTGTGCGGCCACTTAAGAATCTAATTCTAAATGAAAGTTATGAATATGTGCTTCATTTTTTCTTATGAGCATAACTCTCAGATTTGGATAGTTAAGAATATAATGTTAATGTTTTATGAAAAATAATTTTATTTTGATATAAATAATTTTATATAAGATTGATAAGGTGAATGTTTACAAACGCTTAAAAACAGGAAAACAGTGATCTAATACAAAGAACAAAAAAATGGCAGAAGCCTGTATTATGTGAACTAGGATAAGTGAACTTATAAGAAATCTTAAGGGTGCGGTCACATCTGTCTAACGCTACGTGTCAACACGCCGTATCTATATGGACGTGTTATAAGATAAGTGTGCCTTTAGTGCATACATTTACTATGAAAACCGAACACGTGACGTCAGACGAGTATGACCGCACCTTAAGAGTTACTTGAGTCCACATATAAACACAAAAAAATGGTTAAAACAATGTATTTCTATCATTTTTAACGTTTTTTTAGTGAAACTTAGAATATTTAAAAAAGTCGTAACTCTGAAACTATCCATGACAGCGAAATAAAGTTTAAAAAAAATGTAAGCACTTATCACTACCATTAAATAGAGGCTACTTGTAGAAGTGGCCGCCAGTTTTTGTTTCTTGGACCAAGCTCCATAGTTTTTTGCCCAGTCTCCTTTCATTGTCTTTATCGTTGTGACTCACAACGAGTGAGTTAAGTTTATTGGCATAAGTCTAGCCGAATTTATATGTATAATTTAAATACAAAAAATCCTATTGATATATTTACCGACGTTCAGCAACTAGATAATCAGTTAGGTACATATTTCAGTTTTTTAATACATTTTCCCTTCCTCCCTCCCTCTCAACTCAGAGTGCTGAACAAGTGACGGGTTGGTGCCGTTCTCCAGCCGACACTCGACGCGGAAGCCCCACCGGCAGCGTGGTGAGCGGCGCTGCTGGCACCCCTTCCAGGCACATGTCTGACGTCGACAAACTCAAGAAAGTACTGCTCGAGCTCGTTGATACTGAACGTGCTTATGTTAAGGTAAGAGTTACGTAACGACCATAGTACCCTGTGGCTACGACTATACAATCACGAGCAATAATATGTATGCACCATAAAGTCAAGTCAAAAACTTTTTATTCATATTGATTACCAAAAAATAATGTTTATGAATTTCATCCTAAATTGTTTTCTACCACTCGTAAAGGACATCTTCTAACTAACAATAATAATGGCCGAAGAAACTCATCAGATCATATCACTTTGTCGCATTGAAGTTATTCAATGTTGTAATGTGACATACCTCGTCCGGTATTTACATTATTATGGCTCGTGTCAGTACTCGTTTAGTTTCACGTTAGGTAACGAAATGTTTCTTCAAAACAGGTAATATTTTGTTGTTTATAAACTTGTATTAGTTACCTTTACCCGCATGCTCACTTTCCACATTAATAAATAACCAGTGACGTGGTTTCGCTGACTAAAGTAGAAATATCTGACCCACAGGGAATCTTAAAGAATTGGTTGGTATAAAAGTTTAATTGAAGGGTTAAATGGGAAATAACAAAAATAGAAATAGGCTCAAACCATTGCTATTTAATAACAACTATTACACGTATACGGTGCATACGGAGTTAATCAAAAGTACTAGAATATTAAACTGTACGGTAAAACGGATGCTGAATATTTACGCGTTCGTTTATATAAGTTTAACTAATTCAATAAAGGACTTCGTAATAGGGTAAGACGTGCTAACACTTTATGATGAGCAGTGCGGCACATTTCACCCGGCAGTTTTGTTGAATAACAAAACTGACACGAAGCAATTACTGCGGCCGTTTCTGCAAAATTTATCTACATTATATTCCCCTCTATGCCGATAAATGAAGACTCAATTATGTATAGCACTTCTTGCTGACGAAAAGCAATTCTATTACTTTCCCTGTGTTTCTACCGCGAACATGTTATCCACTTCATCTTGCATAACGAGGAAATAGGAAGTACTAGTGAACACTAGCAACTTCGGAACAAGTCGCAAATAGTTTTAAACTAGATAAAGTCATAGTCGGTAAACTAAGCATCTCATCAGCGCGGTCTCACACGAAAACACTGGGGTGAATAAATTGATGGACTTCGTACTTCAAATAAATATTCATTGAGCTGAAAAGTTCTGATGGATTTATAAAACGTATTTAAAACTTCGTGAAACCCAAGTAATACCGACCGCACCTGCACAGCTACCTTTAGGATTAGAATATTCATAAAATTTATTAATTCTCGAAACGGTTTTATCATACCTCAGAGAAACAGTCCTTTGATCGAGACCTCTTTTGCAGCACCTGAACAACTTGTTAGACAACTACTTGGAGCCGTTGAAAAGGGAAACTTTTTTATCAAACGCCGAGATCAATGCCCTCTTTGGAAATATACAGGAGATAGTTACATTCCAAAGACAGTTCTTACAAAACTTAGAAGAAGCTCTTGAGGCTGAGCCAAATTTCCACCACTTCGAGTCCTCTAGTCAGTTCAAGGTAAATCATTGAGCCTGCTGCTAACCATCTCAAAGATTTCAACTAACTACATAATTTCACACACAATTAAATTTTCAGGATGTTTTGTTCGCCGTCGGCAACGCTTTCCTTTATTACGTCAACCATTTCAAATTATACAGCTCATTCTGCGCGAGCCATAGCAAGGCTCAGAAAGTATTACATCCAAGTAAGAGACTTTTTAATTTCGCTCTTCATCTAGTGTATGAATAGAACCTATTACGTGCCTTTAATTTTCAACAGATGAAGGTAATCAAGCCCTGCAAGAGTTCTTAGCCGCGCGGAATCCGAAGCAACAACATTCGTCAACTTTGGAGTCGTACTTAATAAAACCAATCCAACGGATATTAAAGTATCCGCTGCTACTCCAACAACTAAGAAATTTGACTGAAACTAATTCTGAAGAACAAAACCATTTAATCGGTAACTCACATAATCCCTTGGATCCATAATTAATTTATGGTATTGAATAAATTGCTTTAATATTGTGAAACTTTAACGATGCTATTTTGTTACAGACGCGCTCAAAGGAATGGAGAAAGTTGCTGAACATATAAATGAAATGCAACGAATACATGAAGAATATGGTGCTATATTTGATCATTTGTTTAGACAACATCAAAAGTCTTGCAAACAACCGATAGATCTAAGTCCTGGTAATAATATTGAAATAACAAAATTTATCATTGTAGCACAAAACTCATCAAACTATTAATCATTTAATATTTATTTTCAGGTGATTTATTATATTATGGCGGAGTAGAATGGTTAAATATTTCAGATTTTCTAGGAAAAATAAAGAAAGGATTAGAGTTGCATGCAATGTGCTTTGTATTTAAATCAGCCGTTGTCTTCCTCTGCAAAGAAAGACTGAGACAGAAGAAAAAGTTAATGGTAAGCATAGTAATTGGTACTAAAACACTAAACGATTGTATTTAAACACGGGTTCAGGTGTACTTAGATTGTAATACTTAAACACGTCGAGTTAATCATGAAGTCATGATGATATTGATACTTGTGGCAGTTCAAATGAACATTTCGATTAAAAGTCAATAAAACTTTAAAATATCTTCACTCGATTTAACCATTTATAGAATGATCAAGTATTTAGTTTTACATTTTTACGTATTGGTGATGGCTTTTGAGTATATTAGAAAGTAATGATACATCTTTTTGCTATCAACTTAAGCACTTTTTAAATTCTAAAAGCTATCCTTTCGTCAGGGCGTATCATCAAAGAATAACTCCAACGAGGTAGAAATCATCCGGTATCAAGTACTAATTCCTGTGACTGAAGTGCAAGTCCGCGCGTCTTCTGCTAAGGACATGGACAGCCATTTCCTGTGGGAACTAATACATTTGCGAAGCCAACTCCAACGCCGCTCCGAAAAAGTTTACGTGTTGTCAAATAGGTAAGAATCACATTAGAAAGCCAAATAAGTAAGATGATTAGTTTGTATTGACTTTACAACATAAGAAAAACTACCTACTCTCTAACACATTTTAATTTGTTTGTAAGGTTAACACCAGGTTAAAACTTCTTAAATCTTCACAGATGTGTAATATATAAAGTAAAATGCTAAATCTGTATGGGTAGTCCTTAAATTACACGAAATTAATTTAAGTATTCAACACATTCACAACATTAATATATTTTTAAATACGTGCACTTAATACACAGAAAGCGTATTTGCCCTAGCAATCAATAGGGTTTAGAAATAGAATTTATATGCCACGGAAATCGATTTGATTCGCATTTTGATTGTAAATTATTAATCACCTAGCACAGCTTAAGCCGGTACCTGGAAATTGTGTCGTAGATTGCTACGATTGCTACGAACCGTAGCATAAATCGTAGTCTTTTATACTACGGCTTTACATAATCTGCATTTGCAGACTGCTATTTGAACCTTATTATTGAAACAAAGCAATCATTAGCAACCACTTTTTACCCGACTGCAACAGAAGTAGGGTTATGTTTTACGAGAGTATATTGTATGTAGATTTTTATGTTCCCTGCTACAGCCTAAACGGTTTGAAATATTCTAACGTATGAGGTGTCGTCTTCGATCAATTGTTGATCGAAGGGTGTCGTTGGTTAATCTTGCTTGACTCTGACACCCTGTAGGGGTAACCCTAAGGAGAGATTGAGAAGAGGCTCTCTCTTTCTGTTCGGCCCCCTCTCGAGCTATAGCTTGTTGGGGGGCGGGGCATGGGTTAGGACCACTCAGCCCTGATGCGAAGCCTATTAGGCTTGGCGGGAGGGCTAAGAAAAAATGAACCACTAAAAAGGGAAAAAACAAGCTCTTTAACTTCTCTTTGCAGTCAGGGAGCCTTTTAAATTGTAAAGTGTATTACCGAACGGTCCCCTGACTGAAATATAAATTAAAGTGCTTGTTTTTCCCTTTTTAATGGTAATCTTTTTGCAGTCCGGTTTTTTTATGTATAATTAAAATTATTTATATAGTTAACTGTGCGTCTATAGTGATGAGTTATAACTTCAATTACTTCAATATTAATGGTCTTCCCAACTTGTCGTCAGTTTGTCATTCATGATTATTTTTCCCTTTAGTACGGCAGACTTCCGCAACGCCTTCTTGAAGACAATCCGCCAAATAATCCGCGAGTCGGTCCGAAACATGTCACTGCCTACCACCCGACCCACGCCCCCTCCCCCGCGTGCACCACACACGCTCGAACGGGACCGCGACCGACCCAAGCATCAAGTACGCCATTTTTAATAATGTGTCTAACAAGATCTGTAAAATAATCCGCGAGTCAGTGCGCAACATATCGCTGCTCACCACCCGGCCCACGCGCCACGCATACGCTGGAACGAGACCACGACCGACCCATTCATCAGGTACGCTATTATTTGTTATGTGGCTAACAAGATCCGTGAAATAATCCGCGAGTCAGTGCGCAACATATCGCTGCTCACCACCCGGCCCGCGCGCCACGCACACGCTGGAACGAGACCGCGACCGACCCATGCATCAGGTACGCTATTTTTAAAAATGTGTCTAACAAGATCCGTCAAATTATCCGCGAGTCAGTGCGCAACATGTCACTGCTCACCACCCGGCCCGCGCGCAACGCATACGCTGGGACGAGACCTTGACCGACCCATTCATCAGGTACGCCATTTTTAATAATGTGTCTGATAAGATCCGTGAAATAATCCGCGAGTCAGTGCGCAACATATCGCTGCTCACCACCCGGCCCGCGCGCCACGCATATGCTGGAACGGGACCACGACCGACCCATGCATCAGGTACGCCATTTTTAATAATATGTCTAACAAGATCCGTCAAATAACCCGCAAGTCATTGCGCAACATGTCACTGCTCACCACCTGGCTCGCGCGCCACGCAAACGCTGGGACGAGACCGAGACCGACCCATGCATCAGGTACGCCATCTTTAGAGCTCGCGTCGCGGCAAAACACCGTTGCGGTGAAACACAGACATTTTATGTTGTGTTTGGTATGGTAGCAAGTAGGTGCGCGCACCGTAATAATTTGTCTAACAAGATCCCTCAAATAATCTGCGAGGCAATGCGCTGCCCACCACCCAGCCCGCGCGCCACGCACACGCTGAAACAAGAATGCGACCGACCCAAGCATCGTATGCCATCTGTCAAATAGTCTGCGGGCAAGTACCCAATACGTCGCTCGCTGTCCATGCCCATAATTATCCCTCGCGACTTCATTCGCTGCCGTAAAACAATTCCATGAAACTGGATAGGAACCAAGCAGAGCTGTGTTTTTAGTCATTTGACAGTAGAGCTGATTCCCCATGTTGTGTCAAATTAATGCAAACACAGCACAACGACTCACCAGTCACACCAATCCTTAAAAAGGGGGTAAGTTCCCGACGTCTCTATGTTCACCCAAACAAGGCCTGATCCAATCATCAGTTAGTTCTGCAAGCGAACATTTGTTGTTGTACTCGTACATTTTGATACGAGCCCAGTTTTGTAGTTCCTATTTTAACTGTTTTTTGGGTTGCCTTTTAACATTTTCCCTTTTCTAGGTAACTGTGATGCAAGGATCTCAAACACTAGGAAAGACTAAAAAACCAAAGACTTCTGGCCAGAGGTTATCAGCAGGCAACATCGAGGTAAGATTACCAAACTTAATGGTGTTTTGTAAAATTGTTAAAGGTAGCATCATATTTCACCTCATAAACTTGCCTTTAAAATTGCATGTCTTTTGTCTTTCCAGGTTGGAGATCTGTCACGAGAAAACTCACAGGATGCTGATGAGCCACCTCAACCCATACCTTACGATGAACCTGCCTTCAGGCATAGAAGTAAAACACTAGGTGACAGCTCTGGTAAGAAAACTTAAAACACTTGCTTTTTAAAACTTTCTTTCTGGAATAACAATCTAAAACACTAATGGATTTGTTAATATAAATATAGAATTTAGATAACTCATAATTAACGCATAATCATCTCACAACCTGATCCAGACAACAACCTCTTAGTTTCTGCACTCATTGAAAGTGTTTTGTACGTGATGGTTAAGCATGTTATCTATAGCATATCGAATGGGACACACATTTACCCGCGAAACTGCCCCAAGGAAAAAATAACTCTACAATAACAAAAACTTCGAAATGAGTCTTTTTGGATTTTCCCTATTATTTTCAGTACTTTTTCAATCGCACCTGGAATTAGTTAGTTACATTAGTTAATGGAATCGGAAAATAATGATTGAACATTTCCAGTTTAACTGTGACCTATCATAGAGTACTGTAATGTGTGTGACATTCGATACGGCTCTCCCTAACCCATTACTAACTACGTGCGTGGTGCGCGGCGCAGAGAGCGGCGTGAAGCGCGCGCCGCCGCCGCCGCCGCCCGACATGGACAAGTCGGAGCCCTCCAAATCCGAGGGCGAGGACGACCCGCCGCCGCCGCCGGCCAAGCGAGGGTTAGGCCGCACTCCCAACCACCTCACGCTAAGGTACAACATATGTATGGGTTGCCACCTAACACACCTACACCGTGATTCATACCACCAAACTCCTCACATTTTTTAATTAATGATGCCGTAGGTTTGCTTGTTTTACTCATACATATGTGACTATCTAAGTCAATTACTCGATTTGACTTAGCGCAGACGACCATCAACAGTAAATAAAGTTATATACCTATTACAGAAGTGAAGTAGAATACCGAAACACTTCCAGTTATTACTTATTCATACAGTTAAAGGTAGTCGAATACTTTATTTCTTCCTTTAGTAGTTATGAAATTCAAAATAGTGACTGCCTGTAGGCCAAAATAATTCCATATGTTAAATCATACTTAAAATTAATATTATAAAACAGTGGTAAATCGTCAGTTGGCCAGAAGTATAATTTGAGTAACTACAATCATTATTGATCAAGACATAGAAAATTGTGACTAAAAGATATCGGCCAGTCGTCTGCGTTAAGCTTCAACCTTAAACTCATGAATTCAATTTATTTATCAGCACGACGTCGACGCTAAGCGCCGGTAGCACGGGCAGCCAAGCAAGACTCATCCAGTCCTCACACCAACCGACACAGTACCAGCCGACAATGGTCAAGGAACTAGGTAAGCAGGAGTCCCAGTCTTTAAAATCATCTCCAGAAAAGAAACCCTCGACCACACCCGAGAAAAAAATCAAGGTTATACGTTCCTGTAGTGGTAGCAGCATCAATAGAGATAGATCCCCTAATAGATCTATCGATTACCCCAGTCCAGATTGTGATCGTGTGAGCAAAGTTATCGTTTGCAAATCCCCGAATAAGTCTAGCTTAAAGCAAATGAAAACAATTTATCGTTCGCCGAGAGGTAGCATCGATCAATCTAAATCACCGCGAGGGTCCATTGATAAGTCTCGATCGCCTCAACAAAGTTTCGATGGGTCGCGATCGCCACGAGGAAGCATTATGAAATCTCGTGAAAGTAGTGTAGACAGAGCCAAATCTCCGAGACCGGCTCCTAAGAAAGGAATAATGCGAACACCGCAAGCTAGCTTCGATAGGTCGCCTTGCAAATCACCGAACGTGAGCCGTCGTTCATCCAAATCTGGTGGCGAAAAACTCGCAAGACTCGGCACGAACTCTCTTGATAGAATGACTCACTACTCTCAACTGGCCAAAGCTGAAGACAAGGCTATTAAAATGGGCATTGTTGTTTCAAAGTCGACAGAATCGATTGCCAAAGCTATTGAGCACCCAACTTGTGTTCAATGCTACCTTTCTGGGAAACGCCAGAGTAAGAGTTCCTAGCATAAGGGGAAGGGCAAGTCGCCCAAATCTAGACGAAGGTCTCTAGCTTCGCAAGCGTTGAGGAATACATCATCGGACCGAAGCAGCATTGAGACTTTGGAGGACGTCGCCACCCACGATCGCGGTCACTGTCAAGCTCGACAAACCGAGAAAAGCGAATTCGATCAAATTCACGTTTAAATGAAATTGGTTAAATTTTGAGTTCTATTATTAACGTTAATTCAACTCCAATAAGTAGTTAATAACGATAACACCATGAATTACGTGTCTTTTAATTTATTTGTTTGAAAGAAAATATTGGAAGTGTATGTAAAGTGTGAGGAACATCATGATATTAATGTAGACACTAATATTTTTATGCGGATGAAATCAGCAACTTGTACAGAGTTAGCAATATCCAGAATAACGATATCTACGACTTATTTTGAAGCTCAACTTATTTGTCTTTGACTTCTTAATATCAATTTAACGCTAACTCTGCACTGTGCAGATTTCATCTGTAACGTCTATTAACTGTCCTACGCTCAAGGAATTGATTAGTGATGGAGACATCATCTCCAAATAAAATTATTTATATAAATACTTAAATTATGTTTTAATATTTTAAAGCCTATTTAAGAACTTAAATCTTTTTTATTTACTATGCAAAACAAAACTTAAATTAATTTAGTTAGATATTAGTGAAGAATTCAAGTACCTACGTATGATTTCAAAATGTGATGTTTAATCTGACACGATCGTTCAAATGATGTATACGTAAAACATTTTGAAAATTTTAACACATTTTTAAATCACGGTGTCATGAATCCAGCAATCTTTAGGTACGTAACTGTGCGTAGAATTATAATTATCACCACAGGAACTTAAAATGTAATAACATTATAAACGAAGTAAAAACAACCATATTGTGTATTAAATAAATAATATATTATAGATAATCCAAGTGCTAAGTGTTACATAATAATGGCTGTGGAATTGTACTGATGTTAATCCTTAATCACTTTCGTATTAGTATCTCTCTTATTTATTTCATTGTCGACTGTTATTATTAAACATCCCTTTAGATTAATGTAATTTATTATATTACGTATGTAGATGGCCATGGATTTGTAACATTAAGTCTTCCATTTCATAATACCTATATTTATTAATTATACTATAGGTATATTTATTTTGCATATATTCTGTCTGCTCAATTTAGGGTTAGGTTGTATCTGTTTATTTATTGCAATTATTTTGAACCTGGAATAAAAGTAAGCTGGTATCTGCACTTATGTAGTACCTTTATTGTAGTAAATATTTATTGCTTAGCATTGGGATTACATATAAATTAGGCTTTTAATTGCAAAGTTATTTATTCTATTGTCGAATACCGATAAAGTAATCTTCAATGTTAGCTGTCATAAAAGGGATGTAAATGTTTATTGAATAAAATCAATCTTTTTCGAATTAAATAATGCGGCACTACGTACGCTGCAATATGATCAGAAATGGTAGAATAAATATATCATTATTAAAATATTGAATCGATCAATGCATGAAGCTATAACAATAAAACATAGTGTTAACATAATATATACTTACTAAATGGTTTAAATAGGTTTTTAACATGATACTTACATACAATTATATTAATAGAGTATGGTAATAACCACATATATGTAGAGTAGATTAGACTGATCTACTCAATCACGTAGTGCTTCAATTAGGTATGCACAAATTACCTGTGAACTTAGTCAATGCACTCAATCTGCCTCCGATCATGAAGGACGGACAATACTGACACCGACAATTCTGGAATACTCCGAAAAGTTTAACGAAACAAATGATGCTTGGTATATTGTATCGTTTAAGTTTAATCTATCAAAGTGTTTGGTAGAGTTTGAATAAATTGGTGTGGAGTTTAACAGAAACTAAAAAATCCACAGTCATTATGAAGCTTGTCTTTGTTATCACCACATGCTTTGCTGCAACTTAAAAAATAATATATCTACATTGTATCACGCTGCAATCTTCAATCAAACTAGTTAATGAAGTGTGTTGTGACTTTGGCGTAGCCAATTTTAAAATACAATATTTCTATGACGATGAAATTGATTTGTTAACATTTTTGGAGTACACCTAGATGCGGTAGTCTACGCACTTAGGAACTAGTCTGTAGCGTAAGTTGCAAGTACAGAGAGTGGGTACCAAGTCCACTGCACTCTTGCAAGAGCGCTCCACTTGAATGTTCGATGACGCCGTTGACCGGGAGCCGCCAGCGCCGGCCGCCGCCCCCGCCCCCCTCGCTCGCCTGCTCGGGCGCCGGACCTACGTAAGGGTTGCCAATATTATCACTGATTTTATCATCTCCTCTCTCCTTTGTCGGTGTTTACCCTACTTTATTCTGACTATCCCTCTACATCTGTATCATCCCTATTATTGAGAAATTTAATTCGAGTAACTAGAAACTCAATAGTCTATTCTATAGACAGTTGGCAACCCTACCATCAACGCTCATCAAACATTCAACTCTTTGCTCGCGCGCTCGCGATATCCTGGCGATCGGTATACTGCTAGCAGCCACCTTCTAAATTGCACCGCGCGACTTTGTGGGTACTAAAGAGTTCGGTGTTTGGTGTGTTGTAGGATCGCCGGTGTGGAAACCGCGCGAGATGGTGAGCGAGGGGGGCGCCCCGGGGCCCGCGCCGCCCGCCCCCACGACGCTGCCCCGCAGCCAGCGCCCCGCCCCGCGCGCGCACCTCTCCGCCAGCCGCAAGTCGCTCGCGCCCGACCACCGCCACTAGCGCACCACACGGACTGACACTAAAATATGCCTAAATTTCAATTAAAGGTTTGGCGTCATATCGATTCATTTTGTTCCCACTTTTATTTCATCATCGAACCGTTGGTATCGACGTTTCTTTGCTCTCACTCCACTACTCAGTGAGGCAGGTCGACCTTCGCTGGTTTTTTGTTATACAAGTATCAGTTAGACCAAAATGAAACGCTATGACAGCATGCCGCAACACTGGTTCTCTACCGGTAAGGTCCCCGCACGAATAAACTATCAAGCTCAAACATCCTCTGTAACTTAAATCCGAACGAGTGTAGTTTTATTTACGTGTGTCTTCGACGCTAACGATATGTTATTGTAACTTATCATATTAGAATAATAGCATTTCCTTCAATTCCTACGATAGCACCAAAATAAAGTAAGTAAAAAGAAACTTAGCTATGACCGATAATAATAATTGTAACGGTCACTATCAGCAAATCTTATCAGCAAAGCTGGCTCCCTAGACAAAATTATGTTACTGTAAAAGCGATAACTAACTTCCCGTATGACGTAAGTTTTGCATTACCATAAACATAAGCAAACGAACGGAAATGTCGAATCCATAAAAACGCTTTCAGTAAACATGACTTTGTCTAGAAGGGCTGTATATGGTCAAGTTCACGGAATCGTAAAGTCGGTGAGGTTTGTATACATGAGTGAATGTTGTCATGCCTGTACATGTATTCCTTTCGATGGGTTCCGATAAAATTCATGTGCCACGACCCGAACTGCACTTCGTTCTTCCAAATCTCTGTAACCTATCACAGCCGAAAAGTGTTGTATTAATATAAATTTTAGGTGTTACTAATTTATTTACTCCCACTGGACCAGTGATCGCAATCTTGTGTACTAGGTCCATTGTAATGACATACATGACAATATCAATAGCGAATGAAAAGTTTACTATAGTAATTTCAGTTGTAGTTGATAATTTCGGTGAATAAAGGCATTTCTTCCACAACTGGCCTTCTATCACTGTCGTGCATTCAGTTATTCATTGTCTATACTAAAGACGTAAATAGATTAGTAGGAAATTAAAACTCGGTGGACATGCATTAAATAATAATGTATGTAAACTACATTGTAAGTCATAATAAGATTTCCCAACACAATTATTTATAGAATAAATTAGTAATGATCTATTGCGGCTTTAGTATACGATAAATAAACTTCATTCCTTTTGAATATATGAGTCATTGAGTAAATCTGTATCTTATTTTCCTACTGATAGGTACCATAAAATGTCACTGATTATAATAGTTACACACCTCTATAGAATGTGAAATGAAATCACCGAAAGCACTAAACAATTGGAATTGTTTTGACAGCTTTCGTTTAGTGAATGTTTTTGAATTTGTTATTGGGCGCTCGATCCAACTCTTTCTATGTGCCAAATTAGGTACCCTCTAGACCTGTGCTTGTTATCTCATTGACATATACGGAATAAATATATCGTGAGAGTATTTAGCTGTAATATACTTAAGTTTCATTTCGTCATGTTGGCAATGCAATACTCACTACCCTATAGTTCAAATGCACTTACCCTATGGACAAGTACTAGGTAGTTTTGATAATAATTTCTCTTCGTGATCAAATTCGAAAGTTCTATCATAGGCTAGGCGAATGATATAACATGTATCGTACTCGTTTATTTTATGAGTTTATAAAATTGTAATGTCAAATTATGATCAGTTTTGTTTGTGATAGATTTATTGTGTGTCTAAGAACATGGTGTAGTTGTGATCGCAGCGGATCATTGTTAAGATATTGATGTTGATGCCTAGCTTGGCTAGGTATGATTTAGACCGAATGTCACAAATGACAACTGTTTAATGTTTAAGTTTAATTAATTCAATCTTTTGAATATCCTTATCTGTATAAGTAAACATTTCTAATGTCATCGCACCTAAAACCCGATACAAAAATGCAATGAAAGACTTGTAACATATCAACGACAATGTAAGCGCTCACGCACTATTGCTCCATGTTCTTAGCACAATATTCTTCAAACATTGAATATTCTATTATAATTAAATGAAAATTATCTAGATTATGAAATAACTTATTAATTATTATGACCACACATGCATATTTTAAATTTTATCTATTGTTTCATAATGATTTTGTGATTTATTGAAATAAAACCTGTTTATTAATATACATATGTTAAAATATTCGAATTTAATAATTACGAACTTATACAATCAATTTATAGATATTATTATACTAAGAAAATATAATTAATAAAATGAATAAACAAATATGAGTGAAAAGTGAAGTGAAGGATGAGCTCATTAATTGCGATTGTATTTCATACTTCAATGACATTTGAAAAGTAATGTAGGAAATGAATGAATATTTAGAAAGACTTATTGAAGTAAAATACGAAGGTAACTAATGTTGTATTAAGTATTGAACTTTTATAATTTCATGGTTGTATATTTTGCAATTTTTGTTTATTTAAGTGATGAGTTTATTGTATTTCAATGTATATAGTGAAATATTAACATACTGTATGATCCGATTCGTGAGACAGATATTGACAAATTTCTTCACGCACTGCGCATTGACGAATAAATCTTAAGCTGGTGTTAACACAACTACTTATGTGTGCCATAATGGTTACGTCGTTGCTTTAAGCGTGGGTGATACTACCTACTTGTTATTGAAGGTTGTAATAAAAAGGATCATATTATAATTATCTTTCAGAATATAAAGCATAATTGAACTGTTAAACAATATCGAAACGCCTAAATTAAAAAGTGCCTTCACAGTATTTTGGGCTTATCGTGTGCCGACATAAATCTGCCAACTTCGGATCAATGCGAAATGTGTGTGCTCAAGTTTGTCAATAATCTTAAACGATTCTAGTGTCCTTTAGTGGCTTCCAACACAGTTAGTACCTATGATTTATAATTAAATGTACGTTTCCTTGTTTTCCTATATTTCGTTACATTTTGTGACACATATGGAAATTACTTTTTATTGCTTATGAATAAACATAAAAAATACTGGCTGGTTGGTTTTATTATGTCCTTCATTGTATAATTTTAAAGAATATCTAAATAAGTCACCTTTACTTTAACAGTACTGGAACTAAACGAATACTAGCATTATACGAATACTTAGTAGATTGTTTGGAACTTGTGGAAGCACATACAAAAACTTCTTTAATGTCGTGAAAATTTTGAATAATCTTATAAACGCGATGGAGGGTACCTAACCGAATTTCACTTATAAAAAGGTACTTCATTAGTTTTATTTAGCAAAAAGGCTATGTAAAATGCAAAATATCATATATCATTTAACTTAACTAAATGAAAAAAAACTACCCTCATGCATGGCCATTACCTAAGATAAAACTCATCTTCGACCAACTTTTGGGTTGGATCCTTTTTGCGTAACTTCGTACAATCATTTCTAATAATAGCTAAAAATAATCTTAAAAACCATCATTTCAACTCGGAGAATAACTTTATTCATGTAACAGACGACACGCCTACAATACTATCCTACAAGAATTTTCTTCTAGTATTTATGAAAGTTCGATGTTTTAGATTGTAGTTTTATAATATGTGATGGAATCAATAAACAGACATGATAAGTATAATGTGTTTATTAAATCGTACATCGACGTCCATAAATCAAACATTTCAGTGTTTTCGGATTCGAAACCTTAAAATTTGCTAATAAAACAGTTGATCTAGATTGATATGAGTGAAACATTCAAAATATAATTAAGTATTTACAAGATTATAATACGTATTATAACTAGATAGGTACATAAAATTTTCATCTCCATAATTTTTTTTTGTTCAGTACATCACTGTCTCAACAAATTTACATAATACTTACGCATCTAAAATTTTGTTGGCCTAATCCTTAAAACTGATGGAAATTATAAAGATTGTCATCATTTTAATATACCTTACCTTTAGAAAAACATGGAATGAAATTGAAGTACTTACATGAAATTGAACAAAACAAAGTATTGGACGATTTCATACTCAGCTATATTAAGAATATTCTAGCAGCTAGCGCTCAGAATATTTAATATTAAAGTTTATGGTAGCCATGGTAATAAAAGAAGAGGAATTTATAATAGAAATACACGGCTATACTGCCAGCCGCCGACAAGTCAAAATGTAACAGCTCTCTTCTCTGCTAGTATCACGTGCAAATATTATTTCTAAGCAAATAAATAACATGAATGGTTAACAATTAAGTTCTCTTAATTAAGGGTATATAGGGTTTACCCTAAGCTGGAGCTGTCAAGACAAGTAACTCTCATTATTATTTAGAATATCGAGCTTGCCTCAATGCTATGACACGAATTTTCGACCACTTTCCTTTTCGGGGGCCGTCTTGTGACTACTTCCAGATTGTGTTACATACATGCCTACGATACTTACAATGGCCCTAAGCAAACGCAACTTTTGATAAGCATCGCTATGGCATTTCTTTGTTACTCTTACACTAAATTCTCACATTCGATTCTCGTATTAAAATGGCTGCTATAAACTTTATGAAGATTACGCTTTATGAGCAAGTTTTTAAGGTTTGATGAAAATGTAAGATAGTTTACCGGGAAGCTCTATTTGTGGAACACCTAGACGATAATAATAATAATTAATATTATATACGGTTTTTACATCTCTCTACAGTAAAATTATGACACTAATACTTTAAGAAATAACAATAGGACTATCTAGGGAGATGTGTATCGTATGATATATACATAATAATGTGGCACAAAATGCTTTTTACTCTATAACCGAACTTCATTAATGTTTCTTCAGCCAAATATATTTGGTGATTACTCTTTCATGAAATTTAACTTAGCTTTCGTGATATTAACCTTCCGAATTCTGCAGGCTCTCAAACAAATCAATGAGAAACCAGACATTTTAGAATACTTGCATAGAGTCCGCGCCACATAACTTGAGTGGTGGTGCCTGGTGAGTCCAGGTGAGCCGGAAAAATAAGCCTTATTCACATGTCAAAATTTTAGTTCCAGATTTTCACACGCGTTAAGTTATATGGCGCGTACTCTAGTTAGAGTTCATAGATGAGATTTATGAAATCACAAACTCTACGTTTCGAAAGGTTATTGATATTAATTATAACTGATGATATTTTATAGTAACTATAAAAAATCTTCCTAAAATAAAAACAATATTCGTGCTATACTTACATTTGGGGAGCATACTACAATTATACGGAAGAATTATTAACATTATTAATTTTGACTAGACGTTACAATTTCCAATATTCGAAAAACAAATATTACAACATAAACTTATGTAGGTAAGTAGGTACTAATTTAATTACATAACCAATAAACACTCGAAATTAAATCAACTACTCAAAAATTACATTTTCATATTTTTATCACTCGCGTAAAACGTTAGTGCACACCAAAGTCGATTTAAATATAACTATAAATATGTATATAGTTTTATATATTTGTATGTTATTAATCATAAAGTTAATTATTTAATAACTTTCATTAAGACCATTACAATCTACTAATTATTGAAATACTCGGTTCAAAAGAAGTTTCATTACGCTATCATATTATGGTGTTTCGTCAAATTATGCTAGAGTAAAATTCATCCATCCTAATTTCATATCATATTAAATACGTAAGGCACTCCATTAATTTTGCTGTTTTTTGTCGAAAGAGATTGAAAATACTGACACACACAGGATTCTTCTATAAAAATGAAGACCAATGGAAGTTACTGGTAAATTCACGCACCGCACATTTATAAGACAAGGTGAACTAGGTATAAATATAAGCTCAAATAAATTAAGTTATATTATACTTAGACATAATTATAATGTTAGTGTTATTTAACTATTTTTACTGTTCATTCGACACTTTTTGGAAGATTTCTGACAATATTGACTTTAGTTTAACAGAACAATTAAAACAAAATCCATGCAAGACAGTTGGTGAAATAATAATGAGATATTTTTATTATCTTTCTATAATTATTCACCAGGTACATATTTTACGTTTTATCAAAAAAAATATGCACATGGGAAAATAAAAATGTAAGAGAAACTACTATTATAAACAATTATCACAGAACAATAAAAACAAATATTTGGTGTTTAGGTGTCATTATCAACATGCTTTAGAACATTTGTACATGTAACAAACAACGTAACATTTCCTAATAGTTAACATATCATCACCAATTTTTCAACTAAATTATAGCTGTTGTAGTATCGACTAACATATTACAGGCAATGGGATTTTGTATTATGGTTTCAGTTGTGATTCCATAAAAAAAATCACAACAAACACTTTACATCGACATTTGTTGGACCCCTAAATATTTAATTAAAAAGCCATTCATAAGTTATCTCTTTAAAATTTTTATCAAATTTAGCTACCTAAAATACCTACGTACATGACTTGTTTCATTACTTCTTGATTAATTTCGAATGTTTTAAATCCGCGCGGCGTTTAACAAGCCCCATTACAACAATGAAAAGTTTATGGGAAAAAGATTTCCACATCTTGAAGGTTAACTCAACAATTAAGGTTTCCATTTGACTACAAGTTGAGAACTTGTTTTATAAAGAAGGTAAGGTGAATGTCATTTTATGAAAATGCTTTGACAACATCGAGGATATGCCAATATTGTTTGTCTATTTATTATGGTATATAAATACTATTAACAATTCAATTTGGCCGAGGTAGGTACTTTTACAGTTCATTAATGTATGATTGAGGTCGTTTGTAGCACGTTATCGATTGCTGCACCAAGGCCAGGTGTCGTGTATATTTGTCTAAACGTTGGTCCCTATAATTGCTATTGTAACGTGTGCTCCTAGGGGGCAGGGCGACGCCGCGCGACTTACGGCCGGGTTCTCCGAATAAAGGCACATTGAGTCATGATTTATATTGTTATCCTATGAAATGCAGTACCTAACATTCCGGTAACATCCCTTACTCGCGATCCTTTCTTTTTTATGACCACTCTAAAACTAGTTAAAGGGATTAACTAATTAATTTTCTATGTTTATAATGTATATATAAATTAAATGCCACACCACTATTCATCCGATCGATCGAAACTTTTTCGCACACAATAGCAAATTTTTGGTATCACATCCTAAAGTTTCTATAACATCGAATTCTTCGTAGCTACGCTTTTGGCAACATGGTGGTGGAACTAAAAATTGTCTAATTAGCTATGGCGATGGCGCCTGGAATTAATGCTAGGACGAAGACGTCTCAATAGTTGTCTTCGCATTTGATCTCGCGCGAAGCGGGCTGCGACGACCACTGCGGCTCGGGTGGGCTCTCCCACTCCGGAAAAGACTCGTAGGGGAAGTTATCACTCGCTCCGTCTAGAGCTACTTCGGTACGACTGAACGCTTCAGCAAACTTTCCGATTTCAGTGGAGCCGAACGCTTGTTGGAAGGCGGGCAGAGGGACAACGGGCGGCCGCTTCTCTTGAGGAGGAGAGCGACGAGGCTCGGAATAAAAACGACTGCGTGCTATCGCAGGTTCCGTGGACGCCGAATTTACTGCAGGAAATTCAGGAGTAGCCCGTTGTCTGCCACTGTTTTCACCATTATAAGGGGAGTCTTCATAAGATCTATAAGGCGTGGTTCTACCGTCTTGCAAGCAAGCTGGATTCGGCGTGTGGATACCCTGCAAATCATGCATTTTTTAATCAAACTATTGATAATAATTTTCTACGACAAAAGGCACTTAAAGTTCATTTATTGAGTTAGTGGTGTATAGTAAATAATAACACCTTCAGTTGTCGACAGTCGGCGGGGTAGCGCGCGTGGTCGCGTGAGCAGGCGCTCCGCGTAGCCCAGCTGCCTGCCGCGTGGCTGGTGCCGCTCCAGCCGCCGCCGCCAAGGATACCCATCTACACAAATTTTAAATATTATAATCGTAGGACTTTACCACAATAACGTAATCAAATTATTTATAAAAAACGTAAGTCTTGAACTATAATTCTATTTCACTTTAATTTCTTAAATTATAACATATTACCTGATATTGTGACCACATCGGTGGTTCGCAGTAAGTTGGCCGGCCGGTTAACCCGCATTCTAACGGAGGCTGGAAGTAAAGAAAGAAAATAATTACAAACCAAAATTGTAATAACTTAAAATCATTTTGAAAAATCCCGTAAGTAACAGTGAGTACTTAGTGATCAAGACACTCTTTACTATATTTTTATTCTGACCATATCAAAAGTTTACAGAAGAATGAGAACTTTTTGATCAAACTGTTTAGTTGTCTGAGTTTGTTCAACAAGTGTACTTCAAATGTACTCAAGTCATAAGTACTTGTCTTTATTGCTAGTTTATTGCAACTTTTATAATCAACGTTAGTACCATACGGAATTCGTTTATAGGTACTATAATTTTGTGAGTTACATACAAAATGTCATAGATTAAGCTAGTGAGGTGTGTGTGACGCGCTGTATGTGGCGGCTATCGATTAAGCCGAGAGACGACTAGCGCCTATTCCGAGTTCGATATCATCCCAAGCGCTGTAATGAATACGACGGATAGGTTGGCATCAGAGGACTTTGGTGTATACTAAACGTTCGCAGATAGCCTTACAAACACAACACACAACAATATTACCTACTTAGGTTATACTTTAATGTTAATATTCACTTACATAATTATAATTTTGAATGTTACCCACCATTTGATAATTTCTCATGTTAGCGTAACATTTCTACAAAGGACACTATTTTAATTATAATTTTTTAAGTATTTCGAATCTTGTATGGTAACTGACTATACAATTGTAACTTAAAATTTATCCATATTGTTGAGTTTGCAATAAGTTATAATGATTCGTGGAAATTTTGTAATTTACTAGACCTAAGCGAATTGTAAACTTTTTCGTGGTTCTATAATAAATAAAAAAACCATAGATTAAGCTGTGTGTAGCGGCTATTGATTAAACCGCGAGAAGACTAGCGCCTATTCCGCGTTCGATATCAGCCTGAGCGCTGTGATCACGACGTAAACGCTTTATTAGGAAACTATTTAGTAAAAACTATATTTTGCAGAGAGCCTTCAGACAAAATGTCGTAAATTAAGCTAGGGTGGTGTGACGAGCTGCGTGAAGCAGCTATCGATTAAGCCACGAGACGACTAGCGCCTATTCCGAGTTCGATATCATCCAGAGCCCTGTAATGAACATGACGTTTAATAGGCATTTATAAAAGTGCCAGTTTGCTAACTTGCTTGAGAAACTGGCTTGAGAAACTTATGCATTTCCGGGTGGAAGGAAACTAGACAAACTTATACAGTAAGTATAAAACTGGAGGTTGATTGAAGCTAGATTCTTTCTCAATTATACATATGCTAGCTTTTTTATCAAATTTATTACAGCCGATTTATTAAACTGTACTTTTCCTTCCAAATAGCAATCATTATTAACTTACACAAAAATAACTTAAAAATGAAATTAAAAACGAAAAATAAGTTTTTAGATCAGCATTTCCCTAATTTAAAATTTCTACCATCGACCGCAATATAACTTTCACCACTAATTTTTAGTCCTTAATTTTGTTAGTCGTTTACACATACAAAAATTTGTAAAAAAAACTGATAGTCAATTTGAATGATAAGGTGAGGTCGATCGCGCGTACTGCGTCCCGGCGAGTATCGATTCAGGCATGAGACGGGTGGCGGGCGTCCGTGATCGTCAACTCTACGACTTCCTCATACAACAATATATACACGCTCATACTTCACCATCGATATGAAAAAAATAAGTACGTAAGTATACGTCTAACGAACAATTGAGCATCGACACTTTTCAAGTCAACTAGACAACAATTTGCAGTTGTATAGTTTTTAAACTAACACTTTACTTGACGAAAATCTTCGTTTTGGTTTCGTTAACAAGTAACTCAATTTGTAATTTGGTTCCTTAGAATCTTATAGGATTTCCTTGAAATCAAAAATGAACTCGTAAAGATAAAAATAATACCCAAATACTTTAATAAATATTGACTGAAAAGTATTTGAAAACTTCGCAACGCTAGCCATCAATTTAACTTGCGCATTGCGCGCTTGTAGCCGACAAAGGAAGTTTTATATTAGCAGTAAATGGATAGTGGATCAAAAAATCAGAAACGCTATCATAGTATGTGACCAATAAATATTTTTATCTCTTATCTCTAATTATACAAACCTTGCATTATGACAAAGGCAAGATGGTAAAGAAGTAGTTTGTGTTTTATATTTAAAAATTAAATTTGTCAGCAATTATTAATACTTAGAATAAATATATTTACTTTTATATTTTATAAATTCTTCAACCGCAACTTGGAGCTTCCAAAGTTTTAACATTGAACAGTTTTGAAGTACTCCATACTTTAGAGTTCAACGAGATCGTCTGACCAAATATAATATTTTATTTAAATTATTTATTTAAATTATATATTATATTAAATAAAACCTTAATATGATACGTATACATTTGTATTAAAATGCAGTTTATGATTTTAGCAAATGGAACTTTAACTAAATTAAATGTTATTTATTTCAAATCACGTTCAGAAAATTAGCTGAAATCCTAACATGTCATTTTAGATGTTACATTGTAATTGAATGTAACTTTGTTACAGTTGCCTTTTGCCTGGGTCACAGTAATTGAATATTTAAAATACACATATTATATGAATGGAGGAGGGTGTACCTAAATTAACTCTGTATGAAACAAATCAGGGAGAAAAAAAAACAGCGATTTGCACTCCGGGAGTGCCGGCAGAAGTGAAAACTTGAGTATTAACGTCGTGCGTTTTTGATACTCTTAAATTTTTTAACTCGTTGATTTTTGGAAAAAAAACCTTTGAGATGAAATAGATGCGTTGATAAAGGGCTCCCTAGACTTTTCCACAAAAAAAAGGAATTTGGAAATAAAAAAAAATAATACGGACTGGATTTGAACCGAGGGTCTTCTGTTCTGCCGCCGCGCGCCGCCTGTTTTCTAACCGAGGTGCCAGAGCCATCACAACATTGGGAAAGTTGGCGTTTGCCTTCGTATTTTAATGACATTGTAACAGTTTTTCGATCAAACGTCTTACGGTCACGTGATCGTTTGACGGTCACGTGATCCTGACGCGAGTTTACAAGTTTTTACCCATCACAAAAAGTGCACAACGCCGCTTAAGAAGTTTTCACTTCAAAAATAACTTCACCAAATTTTTGCCGGTTCAAGGTCTCCCGTGGTAGGGTTTGCGAACCAATGGCGTAGCTTCTTTGACGTTCACAAGTGCTGTATCAGCCTAGACTGAATAAAAGCCCGTTTTGACGGAGTGGCACTTCTGATCCAGGGCTCGTGCATCCCACCCGAGATTAACATTTATGTTCGTTTCGTGCCTGGGTGTGTTATTATTTTGATAATTTACATTGGTAGTAGGGTATTATTAGTTCTGATGTCCGTAACACAGAAATTTATAATTCCGGCTCGACCAAAATGTATGGGGCAGCCGATATTTTTCTCGATTTCGTGGCTGGCTCTAAGCAAGAATTGGTCATTTCTATACCCTGAAATATTTGTACTAATTAAAATTTAAGTATGTCTATAGATTTACCGTAGTTACTTTTTTTAAGAAGGGTCACATTGTAATTGAATGTAGGTAGAAACACCAAAGAATACGCGCTACCATTTCCAGAGGGCCGAGGATTATTTTGCACTTGGATGACATTGCAAGGAGCGCTAGTTGACTGATTGAATTGCTTGAGAAGGGTGAGTTCAAATAGCAATTGCTTTCAACTCCTTGGTAGCGCGCACTCTTTGGTGTTATATGTGAGACAATTTCCTTGTGACAAATTTGCCCATACAGGAATGTAAATTTTTAATATCTAGATTTAACATTTTTCTATGGGTTGAATCTAGTTTTAGTTTAATTGAGATTTAGCAAATTTGCTGTAAGTGGACCTAAGTGTTGGCGGGTGCAAGAGATCACTGAGGCGCGCGCTGCCGATCAATGCTGTCACTTCTCCTGCACTACGGCATTTCGCACTATCATACCGACATATTATGTTTACACTGGCTACGAAGCTTTAACCGAATTGGTTTTACTCGCGTGGTTCCCTTCACAACTAGTGTAATCCGAATTAAAATTAGCTTTTGTGATAAGTATTTCAATTTTTTGGCATAATTAAGTTACAAATATTCATCAAAACATACAAAAGTAATAAGATGCGTGAATAAAAACTTCAAAATATTGCTATCCGCTTAAGTCGCGTCGTCGTCGTTAGAATAGAAGATTCAGTCGTAACGTTTTATACTTCAGTTAAACTTCCAATCCATAAAACGTTGTGAGTATTAAATGTTATTTTAAATATGTATTCGTCATTTAGCATGATGTTACATTATCACAAAACAGCAGAGTAAATAATAGGAATAGTTTGCCTAATTCAAAAACATCGACTTTGATTTTCAGCAGAAAATTAATTTTCTATTCTATAATTTCATAATGCGAGTTCGAAATACTGCGATGAAGTAGGTACAATCATTATTTACTTTCGCATATTATCGCAATAGATTGCACTTGCATATCATGTGTTTATGTAAAAATAATTATATAAACACATGATATGCTAATGCAATCTCTTTGTATTGAGTATTGATATTTTATTGCATACGCAATGTGTAATGTAAAACCAAGCATAATGTAAGACGTTAACGTCATTTTCTAAAACCTCAGCCTTAAAATATGAGATACTTTAAGTTAAATTGAGATATAGAGATTTATAAGTATCTTTGATTTTGTAAATATTTGATGTATTGAAAATTGCATTGTGAGTGCAAAAAAATTAAAATTATTTGATGCATTGTTACAAAATCGTGAAACTAAGTTGTTCAGTATTGTAGGTAGATTTACAGAAACATAATTTGGTCTTTGCTTTTGGCGACTATTACTTCGGTTTAAAAAGAAATTAAAAGGAACCTTGGTTTTCAAAATTAAAGTTACTACGGATTTATACAGAAAATATAATATTTTTTAATATAAATAAGTAAGTTATATTAATCAGTAAGTCCTCTGAAATACCGAGTGACGTATTTCATAGTTGCTGACGCACTTTCACTCATCCTTCAAAGGCTTTCCTATGAGCTCTTTACGTTATATTAAAATAACTATGTAAATGAGATACTTTTCTGCTCTTTTGTTATTACATGATCAAAATATAGATTCCTTAGAGCCTAGTGCTTTTTTCGGTATATTTTACCCTGTAAAAACTTCATCATGAATGCAATTTTGAATATTCTAAAATACCAAAAATGCAATATGCATTCAACTATTCTCAAAAGAGCCAGTTGGATATATTCAACTTTTTTTCTTGCATAATAGCTGTTAGAACAAATAAATTTGCGAATGCCATGCAATATTTTCGTCAGTCGAGCCATGTAAGTGGCTATCAGTTCGGTGTGACGTCGCAGCTCGTCACGGTGTAACCAGACGCGGCGATACGTCGCCGGCGATGGCGTGGCGTGGCGGGGTGCGCAAATCGATGCCCGTCAGAGCCTGCACGATGCACATCCTTCATCCGTGCGCTACGATTCAAGGACTTGTACCTACTGTTACGGTGTAATTTAAGGCGGTGTCGCACTCATTTCCACACTAATATTATAAACAGGTAAAGTTTTGGATGTTTGAGGTGAACTCTGGAAAAACTGAAACTATTTTAAAAATTATCTCATACGTAGAAAGCTACATTGTTTCTGAGTGAAATAATATATACTATATTTTATCCCTTTATTCCTACGGGAACGGGTAACACCCGGGTAAAGCTGGGGTGAGAAGCTAGTAGTATATTAACTTTATGGCTAGACTAGATAACAGAACAGCTGAGTTATGGATATAATAACTGTCAAACCCTAAAATTTTATTTTATTTTAAATTTATTGTATTATTAAAGTTAAAAATAAAGTAATAAAAAGATGAACACGATAAAAAGGACATCGAACCACATTGTGGACTCATTAATTATAAAATGCTGCGATTTTTTGTTATTAAAAAAATATTTTTTTGTAGTTGAGGTTCTGATTTATTTAATTTTGTTTTGTGCAAGAGTACTGAGATTGTGTTCTCTTTCGAAACGAAGGGTATCACAAGCTTTAGCTTGAGATGTTTATAGTGCGACAAACTTTTCTGTTCCGGTGATAATCTTTGGAACTAGAACAGTTTTCATGCGACAGTCCATTTTGACAACTAATTTCGTATTGCAAGTGGCTCCTTTGTCACGGCTGTCACCAGAACAGACAGGAGTGTGGGACTATACAATTTAACATGCTAAAAACTAAAACCATCAAAAGACCCCAACGAAAGTTGGAGTTATCAACAATTCAAGAAAAATTTCCAAAAAAAAATTATTCCTAGAAAAAACAAAGTGATAATGTTGACATCGCAGACTTGGTCAATGAAAGTATCATTCCAAACAGCTATCAAGAAAGCGACGTGACTGGATAAAGTTTAACATCGGAACATATCTGTTTCCAAAGTTCGTTTCGATGCTAACTTCGTTACTTCAATTCGTCGTAGCGGCAAACGGGTTTGCTACGTGACTACGAGCTACGCAGCTACGGACGCCACCGCTACGAGATCATTAAAACTTAAAAGTTTATAAAGTTGAAAATAACAAAGGTGATATTATTAATATATTGGGTCGGTACGTTAACCCGCGCATTAATGGTTGTGTTGGAATGTGAAACGTGGAAAACGAATCGCTTTATGTTTACGTTACGTGTTGAAGTAAAATAATGCTTGTTTTCATATTTACACAATGAATATTATTGCATTTGTTTTGCATATTTTTAGGTAACGTTTGCTAAGCGGTAACATGGCTTTTTCTTTTTCGCATATTATACCTTATGTATCGTCTCTAGAACAGATTTTTTGTGTCTAAAATTATAAGGTTAACTAATCAGTTTTTCTGGATAACTAGGTATCTGGTACATACCTACATTTTCTTCACAAATCATGAACTGAAATCTACTTATTTTCATAATCAAAATCAATGGGAGGGCCTATACAATTTCGCTAATGTAAACTGAACTCTATCCCTTAAATTTAAAACCTACACCTACAAAAGAGCCCTTTATTTACGTCGTAACATTGAAACCGCTCGCCTCTAGCGGCGAGATTCGCGAGGCTTTACTATCGAGCGGCGCGCCGCGTGACTTATCGATCAGCTCGCCCGCGACACTCGGAAAAATCAACCGCTGACAGCTTTCATAGGGCACCTCCACCTCTCGGGATGCCGATGTACATGTTGAAGCAGTACCACAGGTACGGCATTGCTGATAGTCGCGAAAACGGAACGGAATAATTTTGTTTTATTGTCGATTTAGTGATGCTGGGCACATGATTTATATAAATTCTCGTCTTTGACTTGTTTCATTTGTTTTGTCTTGTAGTATAGCACTGTATTTTGTGTGCCTGAGACAAAGAAATAAAGTTAATCAAACTTTCTTTAGTTTAACATGTGAAAAAAGTACCACTCACCTCGAGCGGTGAGATTTGCGAGGCTTTACTATCGAACGGCGCGCCGCGTATCGATCACTGCGCCGCGCCGTGATAGTCAGAAAACTCAACCGCTGACAGCTTTCATAGGGCACCACCACCCAATGGGATGGAATAATTTAGTACAACGCATTGATTTTAAAATCTTTCTTTAGTTTAATATTGTTTAATTTAAAAATTAATTATTTTTTTATTTTAGTAAAATTATGCAGTAAATAAAGCTATTGAGAGTAGCCATTAGTTGAGTCGATCTGACAGTAACCTGATCTTTATTTTTTAAAGCTATGATAAAGCTACAAAAAGACATATTTGCTTAAAATTGCTAGCAAAGATTTTTATTTTAAATAAGAACGTTAACTATCTTATATTTTTTTACAATTAACATAACTAAAATAAGTCTAACTTACTTATCAAACTAATTTCAGGCATCTGTTGCCATACTAGACTTCTAAGTTTAAATTTTCATTAAATTCTCAAATAACAAATATGATATATTTTTTTAAGTAAAGTTACATTTTATCTTAAGTTAGTGTGTGTGTGTGTGTGTAAATCTTTTATTAAGTTAAGTTTTCTGTTTCATCCATTCAGTTCCATTTGAGTTACTTAAGTCGAGTTAAGAGTTACTTTTTACATTCTATTAAGTGGGTAAATATTATTTTATTAATTAATTGTATAATATAAAATTGGACCCAGGAATTTAAAAATAATTGATTAAAATTGTGAGTACCTAGTCTTACAAATTGCATAGTTTTTTCTCGTTACAGTTTTATTAGGATCATAAGTTAAAGCAGCGTGTTGTTTGGTTATTACGCTTAGAATAAATAACTGACGTACGGTGAGGACATTGGAGTAACTAGTTCCTATGTAGGGAAAAGGAATAGCTTGAATGTGCAAACCTTAATACAGCCCTCTGAGCTTTTTATACATTTAGAAGAATGTACTTCGAAGCACCACCCCAACTCAACATATAGGTATATGGTATATACATATAAAACAATAAATTATTTTCAAAGACTTTACAGTAGTAATGACATCTCTACCACCAAATTATCGACCATCCCTTTATTTTTCAGCATGCGTGCGCAAACTGCTATCGAACAGAGCTGAGGTACTGTATAGATCTGTTGACTGTGCCCCCGCCCCGCGGCCCGCCAGCCCGCCCTCATTAGCGCCTTTGTGCCGCTCACTTGTCTTGTAATATGACGCCGTAATGATACCACTTGCGACTCAATTATTTGTCAACCTACCCTGTAGTTAAGTGTGCCTTCCGATCGATTAACATTTAAAAAAATTTGGGGATTAAGAAGATATTGCTGTTTTTTATTTTAAATTACTCTTCTTTGATGTCGTTTCAAAGTTTAATTTTATAATTTTACAAAACTGACGTTTTATTTAGTTTTAATACCTACATCTTCTACCTTTCTTAGTCTTATCATGAAAACATAATAAAATGAAAAGTCTTTTAAACGCGAACCTATCTAACTATAAAACTCCTGCGTTACGGACTGACTGACATACAGCGCACAGCCGAAACTACTGGGCGCAAGAAACTGAAATTTGGCATGTATGTTACTTAGGGAGCACTGGATTTTTTGAAATTTTAATTTTTTATTTTGTAAAAATGGGGTCCACGCAGACGACTTCTAGCGGACGGAGCGCTAGAGCGTAGATTTATAAAAGAATTATTCAAAACAGTGCACTCGTAAGACAATTTACGTATGTAAAACTCTACTAAATCAATATTCATGATCAAATACTAAAAGTTAATGAAAACTTAAGCATGATAATCAATGAAAAATCTCGGATATATAAAATAAAGACGCGAAAATCTACCTCGCTACGCTTCGCTATTTACTAACATGCTAATCAAGTACCGATATTATTCTATAAATACTTATCTCACGCACGCTTATGATAAAAAGTCATTGACTTTTGAACGACGACGAAGCTCAATTAAACTTTCCAACATTTTCAACATGAATACTGAATGAAATCATTCCAATCGCTCAAACGTAAGGAATGTTTTGCATCGTAATCCAACTTCTGGACCGCCGCCGATACAGTTTGAGCTTTATCATAGGTGCGTATGATTGATATTACAATACAAGAAAAGGAATCGTTTCGTGGCGGGTAGCGACTGTCCTTTGACACTGACCTACATAATTTAAACTTGCCTTTTCGCTTCGTGTTTATCGTATATCGTATCATGTCCTTATATATGGTATATTATACCATTATATTATGCTGTTTGATATTCTAATATCATTTGTGTTATTATTTATTGTTATCATCTAATTGTTGTCTATTATAAATTCAATTGTTATTATACGTTTTGATAAAAGTTTCGAACAAATGTACTGTGTATGTATTTTTTTATTCACAACGGGGTAGACTTTATCACACCTGATGTTAAATGTAGAAAGACTGAAGGTGGATGCGCACGTCTCCCGGAATCCTTAATCACTGAGGAACTGGCCTTCATATCTCTAACTACTGGAACACAGCAATGCTGAAATCATCGTTGTTATGGCGTCAGACTTAGATAAGATGATGGTAGCTAGCCCGGCGAATTTAGAACAAGTCCTACCACTAACCAAACCGAATACAATAGGTACCCCCACTGGGAATTGAACCCAGGACCTCCAGGTCTGATACTGGTGATGTATACCACTAGACCACAGAGGCTATTAAGTACGATTAACATATTTACGACATTTTATCATTCAGTTTTAATGTGTTACTTATTTCGTATGACCGATAGTGGATTAAAATGATGTTAGTTAAAATTTTGCTACCACTGTGTTTTGCAGTAAGTAATTTATTTTGCTAAGGTGTAAGTTGCAAATTATTGTTACTAAGGTGTAGTAAATTTTATTAACATTTATTTCTACAAAAATTTCGTAAATTTCTCGAACGATAATAAAGTCAAAAGATCAGACTGCTTACTTACTGTGGGAGTGTGCGGGTGTTGTGCGGGCAGGAGCGGCCTTTCTCGCCGAGAAAGAGCCCGTCGCATGCGCACCTCCTTCGACGCATATGCATAGTCTATGGAAACAAAGGTTTTGTATTATTGAAAAACTTTTTGGAACCAACAAGTTTTTATAATTAGTAATAACTTTTTAGTAGAAACAACGCAGAAACTTGAAGATCACCTTTTGTTATTACCTTTAACGCGTGTTGTTTATAAGAAGTCGGTATAAAGCAGATTGACCTCAGTCTGTTTTCTCTGTATTGCAAAGGCTACGTTCCTACCAAGGGCATAACGAAGGACGCGACACGATGGAAGGTGAGAGAGTGAAACGTTAAAGATTTTTTATACAATAAATATATCACACATATGCTGTGCAAACTTATTTTAAGTCGTTTAATATGAAATATAAGGTAATTAATTATTTTTATAAGTCAATTATTTTTATAAGTCATAATACAGAAACCATTATCAAAAAATACCAGTTACACTTACAAATAATGCCAATATACCATACTACAAGTGGTTTGAATAGCTGAAATAGATCATTTACACAGTATTTATTATGTAATAAATATCTAGGTAATTTGTATAATATTCCAACACTATTCAATGGGTCTGGCTCTATATGGTTATGATAATAATGCAATTTACAAAATAATTAACGAGCGTATCACTAACCGAAGTTTATATGTTTAAATCGTGTGTTGTCAGAAACATATCTGGCATATAAACGAAGGTCTGGCCGTCCGTCGTGGGCTGTTGCTCTATTAACAATGTGCGTAAGAACAATAATCTGTCGGTCAACTAATGGCATTAATTGTTTTCTGGGAATGGCAGATTTATTTTAAAATCAGACATTTGTAGGAAACTCATGACATAAAGATTTTTTATGTGAGCACGATTTTCATTATGTAGAGACGCTGCTCTATAGTTCATAGTTTTCTCTTAAAGTTGGTGTAATTTTATTTAATGTTTGTAATTTGCAAGAAAATTTAACATAAAATTGACTCACCATTTCGATATGGTGAACACACAACATGAAAATCTTTAAACTGTTCATCTTAATTCTTCGCTGAACTTTACACCGCCTTATTCCATTTGATTTTAGATTTACTGATGTAAACTAATTTATACTGAACTCAAATAGATAGATGAGGAAAGCTCAGATTTACAAGCAAGAAAAATGAAAATACATTTTACAATCCCTTGGCTCGGCTCCTTAATGATATTCTTGTTATGAAATTAAAATACAAATTGTTATCTGCCACGTGAAATTGTGCGAAAAAATCCATCTACATATTCATTAATCGTTGACCTGGCTATGACGACGCCAGCCGACCTATCTACTTACTATACATTACATACTGTTGTATTTATTAACTCGATAGTAAACAGGGAATTATGTCTTATGCATTACTCGGATATCGTTATATATACAGGGTGTTTTTCTATAAGTGCAATACCTCTTAGGTGGTGATTGTGCTCATGAATTTGAACAACTTTTACTATGGAGCCAACTCTGCAACTCAACAAAAAAAATCTGCTGTTTCATACAATTTGTTAATACCTACCTGACCATAATGTATGGAACAGCTGATTTTTTTTGTGAAGTTGCAGAGTTGGCCTCTTAGTAAAAGTTGTTCATATTCAAGAGTACAATCACCACCTAAGAGGTATTGCACTTATAGAAAAACACCCTGTATATAAATGTGTTTTGTATGTATGTACTCTTGTGTTGTTGACTAAATAATATAACCAAAAGCGATCAATCCAATGCCAGTAACGTGGTAGATCTTTAAATAAAAAGTTGTAGGCAGAAATTTGCGAAAATGTCTGCCTACATACTATTTGTTTTAACATTTATATTATGGTTTTTGTTCATTCTTATTAATTTATAATAATGAGTGTATCATGGTAACAGTTATCACACGCCAAGGTGCGTGCGAATTAATCATACGTGTTCATGCATGACCCGCTTACTATATCGACTGAACTAGCCGCTAATATCATTAGTGGACTGTGGATGCGATCGCCAACTCGGAGCGTACTTCGCGCATACAATGGGAAGTTCGCAGAGGATCGCAACGCGGCCGTTAGTACCCCGGTCAATATGTAGAGTGGCGAGAGAGGGCGATCAATCGTGTCGCGGAGTGGGGGAAGGAACCACCTGTGGAGTGACCCCTCCGGCCCCTTCACCCCCTTGCCATCGACACGTGACGTCGGCGCCGAGAAATCCGCCCAAACGTAAACATTAATTCTTACTTCATTCTTCATTGTTCAGATTGTCGCTCGCGCCACGCGCGCATTCCTATCTCCGGCGTTATTGGTAAACAAATTTCTGACTCGCAGCGCTCTACGTCAGTAGGTACTAAACAAGTAGTGCGCTGCAATTACTAGTAATTTAACTATGCCCGAGGAATTAGGACTTTAACATATTGAGAATTAACGCTACCAATGACGTATACAATCTGAAAGTAACAGCTGTATTTTGTTACTCAAGGCTGAACCAATGTTTAGACTTATCGGCATTTTACACATGTACAGGAAATTACATTATCAACATAATAAAATTTCAAATATAAAAAGGTGAATATAAAATGTTTGCCTTTTTACAATAGGCATTTTAAGAATAAATCAAGTTGAATATTTCAGGAAGAGGAAAACTTACAGGAAAATTTAAGACCTTTCCGAATACTGCAAACATTTAAATTGATTTTAATCTAAAAACGTTTTTATTATTAGTAAATAGTGGATTTTAAAAATTAGTAAAATGCAAGACAAAATGCAATCCAGATTTGATATCTAAGATATCAACTTGTCATTGTGCAACTTGTGCTAAGCATAAGTTGCACAATGACAAGGATCTATTTGTTATTGATATTGATACCATACCCACCCATAGGCATAACATGTTCAGAGTGCGGGTGGTGCGCAGGGTAGTCGTAGCGGTAGTATCTTGCGTAGGGGTCATGCGTGTGCGCGTAGTAGGCGTGCGCGTACGGCGCATACGGCAGGGGCGCGCAGTAGCCCTCCCAGGGCGCGCCCCCGGGGTACTGCGCGGGCCCCGCGCGGTACTCGCCGTACTTGCAGCAGTCCATGCCGCGGCCCTACGCCGCGCCCGCGCACCCGCATGCTCGCCACGCCGCGCCCGCGCACATCACAGCTGCCTCGCACCCAAAACCACCGCTACCCCGAACTCATCACGAACCCAACACCAAACATCCTTCAAACTAACTTTAATCGAGCCCTCAATAAATTAGAAAAAGTCAATTCAATATCCGCAGCAAGTTTGGAGGAGTTCGACGTTCCGAACTCAAGACGAGATCGAGCGCAGTTTCGCGGCGGGAATCGGGCACGAGTGCGACGTTAGTTAGCGAAAAGAGGTCGTTCGAGTTTGCCGGCAACGGCGAGATCCGACGGTGGAGGGGCGCGGGCCGCGAGGGAGGGGCGACGCCCGCTCGCCGGCGGCTCAGCGCAGCGCGGCGCTCGACGGACGCCGACTGAAGGCGCCTCAGAATCGATATGCCGCCGCCGCCGCCCGCCGCCCGCCGCCGCCCGCCGCACCGCTACCTGCCTGCGCCCGTATTGCGCGCGAACTTTGTCTTCCCCGACGGAATTTTATATTTAGAACCATGGTGAAACGATTGATCGATACTTTGCACTATTAATTAGTACACACTTTCACTAGATATTTTAGGAGGACATAAATAGCGGAGCGAAGCTAGTGTTTACATTGAAGATCGAGCGCGCGCTCCTCTCATTCAGTAGGAAGGAAGTCTGACGATCGTTAGTCTAAAAAGTATAAATTTGAGTATAATTTGCAACTGTTTTAAGTTTTAAAAGTTAAAGAGGGTTGTTTTTTATTAATTTCCAGATAATTGATTTGGTTTTTTTTATCTTATAGTGGTATTAGGTAGGTTTTGATAGTTGCGAAGTTTTATCGAATTGCGCGTAGACGGCATCGGCAGTGACCCACATCGGCGGCGGCGGCCGCCCTGGCGCGGCCCTGCGTCCTTCGCGTCAGGCTTTCCCGCAAAGTTTTGAAGAATTTACATACGTGCTTGAACAAAATGCATTCACCTTATCATGAGCATTCACGTTCCTTAAGTATCTGCAGACTATATTAGAACTTTATGTCTAACGTGTTTATCTGCCTAAAAATATAAAAGGCGTAGTTAGGAAGGTTTGATTTGAACAATTAAAATAGGTGCTAGAACAAACTGCAATAACCTTGTCATGCATCTTTAAAGTATCTTTAGATTATAAGAAAACTTTTTGTATGTGATAATGATAACTCTATGATTTAATGTCGGTAGAGGTGATTTGAATAAATCATCAAACTCTGTTAAAATGAGGAGAAGTAAGAAATATAAGTACTTAATCATAAAGTTGATTAAGAAAATATAAACATCAACATTCAAGCGATAACGAAATCTTTTGTACTGCGTCTGCGCAATGAAGATATTTAAAAAGTAATGATGAAAATCAACAGTAAAATAAACGTACTTAGTTACACAGGAAGGATCCAATCCAGATAAAGCAATAACTGAGCAATATTTTTTTAATTTTGTAATTAATTTCTTCAATCATGTAAAGATGTTAGCTAGGTGTCTGTATGTAAATTAATTACCATAATTACACTTATTTTAATATATGATTCTATTAAATAATAAAAAAGCAATATTCTGCGAAAAATCCAGCACTTGCAAATTTAAATCGCTAATATCTAAGTATGAAATGAAAATCGTATCTCTGTCCCACTGTGGCGCGTCTCTACTCTTTACCTACGCGTAGATCTTTCAAAAGAGTGCGAGTCAGATAAGTCTGCGCGCGGTTGAAATCGAAAAGCTAATAAGTAATATCTTACTAAAATATACTGAAACTAGAGCCAAAAATGCCCCAGTCGCGCGCAGAGTAATCTGACAAGCACTCTACACCACAGATTTTAATGCGATTCACATCAACAGAGAGAGATAACATAGAAGCAGGGTTATTTAACATTAAGCAGGTTATATCCTATTATTTATTATTATAAATGTGAAAGTTTAGATGTTTGGATGTTTTTTACTTAATAACGCCAAAACGGCTGAACGGATTTGTCTGAAATTTGAGACACAGATACTTTGTAGCCTGGAGAGGAACATACGCTACTTTTTATCTTGGAAAAATATCAACTTCCCGCGGGATAACGTCCACGCGGGTGAAGCCGCGGGAGTGAAGCTAAATCGCACCCGTGCGAAGGCGGGAAGGGTTGTCAATTATCGCACGAAACACATTTCATTCAGATCTGATCTGAGGCAACAGCAGCGTTCAACTTTTGACTAATAAAATTGAACTAATTCAAAGGAAATGTATGTTGTGTGTATGTTACACACTGTCACAGATTACTAAATAGTTACTGTCTCTTATAACTAAACCCACATACTTACTTCTAAATAACAAACTTATATGTTAATTTACTTTAACTTTTGTGCATTCACAATGCAATTTCTATTATTGAAAATGAAGTATATATAAAAAAATATGTTCTTTGACGGGTCGTTTTTTTCTAATAGGTACTTCATTTTCAATAGACTTATATGTTGTAATGAACATGCTTAAATTAAATTATATACTAAGCAATTTATAAAAAAAAATTGAGAATTGTGTGAATGTGAAATTGTTTTTTTTAGGAGTAGGTACCCCTAAAACTATATATTAGATTTTTCCTAGTTTTAACCTTTGGAATTTTATCATTGCTCTATGTTAACTATTTCGTGTTTTGAGAGCTTATGACCACAATAGTATTTATATTTATATAGGAACTTACTTACCTCCGCACGAAGAGTTACATACAATGTATGGGTGTATGTAACATTGAATGGAAAAACACTATTTAAGTTTCACTTCCCATAAATTAGCTAAAGATTAACTATGATGTCTAATTAATATTTATGACTTTTTAGCTCCTAAAATATTTGAAAATAGTGTGAAGCTCTCATCGTTATAACAATTAAGAATTACGTTAATATTAATTTGGGAAGCTTGCTATCGTTGGTGAAAACATTAATCATAAACTTTGTTTTTTTACAAGCTTTTATTTAACTTGCAGTGTATGTATGCATGTCCGTTCGCCAAATCTTGCGAGCTAAATTTGACCCACTTTCCAATGTCCGATTGAGCTGAAAATTGGAATTCACCTTTAGTTCCGATGACAATGCAATTAAATATTTAAACAGTACAGTTACCAATTCAGAATTCTTGCAAATTTTCAAGTACAAGTACTATATTCTTGTTTTGTTGTGATGGTTACTTGACACGTGCTTGACCAAAGCCATCTTCTATCTCACTCGTTGCACTTGTAACAAGCCATGCTCCTTGGAAAAGCGGCAACGTTGCAGTCGATTACGTCAACGTGTTCTGTTCCGGTGGCCAAAACTGGAACTAACGTGTTTTGTTCATAATGTCATTTTACTGTCAAGTTGCACTGTCCAACCAGCGCTGCTGTCACCGGAACAGAAAAGATTGTTGATCTATACACTTTACTCTTTGTTCTATATAAATAAACAATCGTGTAGTGTTGCCAGGTTAGGCGATAACTCTCAAATTATGTGGAAGTAAAAATCAACGAACACTCGAAAAACAGTATAGAGGTAAATGCTTGGAACACAATTTTTGACTTTGTAACTTTGTTTGGGCTAATAAGGAGGTAAACATAGCAAAAGTCCCCGCCCGTAGCCCTTAATCCGGGGGGGGGAGGGGGGGCGGTTTGAAGGTCTCATTTTTTTTTCAACCCGATTTTAGGACAAACTAGTTTTTCCTAGGCCAAACTAGTTCATCGCGTTGACATTTCAGAGAGCGACTTTGCCTCGGAAGACCTGTAGATGTAGAACATGACACAAAAAAAAATAACCATTTTAACCAATCACGTGTTCTACAGGACTTCCTAGGCAAACTCGCTCTCTGAAATGTCAACGCGATGAACTAGTTTGGCCTAGGAAAAACTAGTTTGTCCTGAAATCGGGTTTGGCCGGTAAAATATATACAGTATTATACAAAACTTTTAGCCCAAACAAAGTTCCAAAGTCAAAAATTGTGTTCCAAACATTTCCCTCTATATCTCTTCGTTGACTAGGCTAAACTTGATATAATATAATAAAAAAAAATAACTTTCGCCGTAATTCAATTCACATCTTAGATTTCTGTGCGAACTGTTCATTTAAATAAAACACTTTCTCGGATTTTGCACGCATTTATTTAACAACTTGGTTAAATTTGCTTGTTACAAAATAAAAAGAAAAATCTATTATTTTTGCACATTTTGGATAATTTTTTTATCTGGATATGGCAAGTCGGAATACTCTTTGGTCATGTCAAGAAACGTTGCTGTTTGATTTTCTTGATTGCTGTTTGGGTGTTTTAATACAATATCTATTGTATAATTAGTGCATATAAATACGTGATCATTGTTGGAAATTACTTATGAAACCTTGGATCTCGAAAGATTTGGATTCCCGAAGGAGGAACACTGCGTCAGCGATGGATTCGTGCGATACCTCGAGCCGACTGGGAGCTTACAACATCAGTAGGAGTGTTTAATAAACATTTTCGTGACTGTGATATAGTTAAAATAAAACAACCCTTAGTTATGTACGCGTATTATTTGATTTTAAGGCGCTATAATCAGGAATTCATCTCATCTCATGCATACAAGAAATTAGGATTAGTGGTGCGACATTGACATTTATGACGTTGCCAATCCGAGCAGCATGGCCTGTAGGAGCGCAAGCAGCCGAGAAATGATAGCGGGGCATGGCTTGACACATTGTCAATGTATACCATAAAGTTATAATCAGCGAGCATTCAGTGAGCGCAATCTTCAGAGCGCGTGTCAGATAACTCTGCGACTGGGGCGTTTATGGCGCTAGTTACAGTACATTATTTTGTTCTAAGCTTATGGAAAATATTAGTATTCGATTTTGACCCCGCGCAGACTTATCTAGCGCACACTCTAAATTCAACTAGTAATCGAACACACGTCCCAACCCGACAGCCGATTTGAATTAGTAATTTGATAAAGAACATGAGTCCATGTCACATAATTGCTCAGGAGAGTCAGGAGACAAAAAAACTGTCTGTTAAAAAAACATACCAAGCAGTAAAAATGTTTGATGCAGTTTTGAAAAGTATGCAATAATATACTATTTACATAAATTTGAGATTATCAATAGTAGATTTTATAACGAGGGACTAAACAAAGCCATTATATACCAGAGGTGGTTTGGAATAGAATAGAATAGAATATTTATTAATTGCATTTCATGTGGTACATTTGAGATCTTAAACTAAGTTTTGGCGTCCGAGCGTGTGCGAGGGAGTCAATGAAACCGAGGGTATATTAAGTTGGCGTTTAGTCTCGAGGTGCAAACTGAACTTTTCACTTCGAGTGCGAGAAAACTAGTCAATTTAGTACAAAAACATTTAACAAATTCTGAAATTTTCGCGGTCAGTAGTAGTAGTAGTAGTAAAAATATTCGCCCTTTTGTAGGACAGGCCCATACTGCCAATTCTTGAGTATTATTAATTTATTATAGTTTCTTAAGTTTTCATAGGAATGTAGGCGTGTTACATTCCAATGCTCCTTGGAGTATTTGGCGTCAAGTGTGTCAAGCCAGCCTTTTCGATAATTCTTGCTGAGGTAGTCACCACTATAATAAAACACTCGGCATCACTTTACCGAGATAGCGCCTGTTTTAATCATTCCACATATCTTCCAGTTGCGTAGACACTTGGGGCACAAAACCACACCTATCTTTAGTCACAAAGTCCACTATAAAACAAATTGCGGTAAATTAAAATATCCACTCAACCTAACCCGCCAAAATGGCGCCAAAAAGTCTCAGTCAGTTTTTTCCGCTAAACCAGTCACAAAACTTTTGCGCAAAGCACCTTCCTTGCGGAAAAACCATGAAACAAAAAACGTCTTAACATTTTCGCAATGAAAATGGTCCACATTTCACAATTTATAGTATATTTACTGGCTGTTTGAGTTTATCTAATGTCACATGAAGGAAATTAAAAAAGTAGTTACATTTTACTCCCTAGGGACTAAAGTGGTTATTTAGTCCCGCTTCGTAGGGCTATATTTGCGTACTTTTAGAGCATGAGAAGTGAAAATTATTATTATTTCTATTAAGACATTAATTTAAAGCCCCTGGACTTAGGCTTCTTCTCAATTACTTACTTAAAAAAATAATACATTTAATTAAAAATGAAGTTTCCCTGTCAGTTACAGGCCACTCGAAATGGTTTTGAAGAATTTTTCGTCATTCTTTTGTGACAGGTACTGTTCAATTTTTTTCAAATCCAAGACCTTTTTTTGTTAATAGGTCTTTTTCTTTACAAGCCCGTTGCATTGGCAAATCCAGGTGATTTCTTTAAGTACCTATTTGATAAGAAAAAGTGATGTGATACAAGGCCTTGTCCAGTGATGTGATACAAAGCCTTGGCCAAGGCCAGATTTGGTGTAGCTTTTTTGATTTGATTTGATTTTGATTTGGTACGAACGTGTGTAGCACGGATTATATTTGCTTTACAGCAAAGTTCATCCGCACCAAATCGGCGGTTAGGTGTGGTCTGGACGTGTGTAGCGGCTACAAGAACTATAGTGCAACAAGCTTTTCTGTTCCGGTGATAATCTTTGGAACTAAAACAGTTTTCATACGACATCGACAGTCCATTTTGACAGCTAACTATAAAAAGAAGCAAAAAACGCGAAGTTGCTATATTCAGACCATGAAGTTCGACTTAATACCAGTATTAAGTCGAGCTTCATGATTCAGACCCTACAGTGCCACAAGCTTTTCTGTTCTGGTGACAGTCGTGACAGAGGAGCCACTTGCAATGCGAAATTAGCTGTCAAAATTGACTGTCGTATGAAAACTGTTTTAGTTCCTAAGATAGTCACCGAAACAGAAAAGATTGGCACACTATACTCGATGTCACTTTGAACATAAATAGTTCACTAAAGTCAACGACAGATGGCTCCAAGTTAGGTAATACAACCATAGTCTACCTACAGAAAAGAAAAATCCTTTTTTTCTTTATGTATTATGTTTATCAACTTTGATAGTAACTTAAATGTGTCTTGTTCTTTAATATTTATTTTTGAAATACTTACTAAACTGAAAATCAGCGTTTGCTTGCGTTGTAAGACAAGTAATATGACGCTGAACTGGGACCATTGAGTACTGCTGCGGCACGGCACACACACATTTTTATTTGGAACTTTTTGTCTTATTGGGTCTAATTTTGTTTTTTCTATTCTTGTTCGTAATACAGTGCTACCTTCTCTTATACCTATGTGAATATGCCTTGTATTTAATGAATATGTGTGTGTCAGTAGTAAGAATCTACAATCTCTATTTGGTGGTAAAATATATTTGTGCTTGCAGACTTGATGCAGTTGAAGAGCTAAACTGTAATAAATTAACTAGCAATCGACTATGCAATAATGATGCATTAAATGAAATGAAGCGACTTAGAAACACGTCCAATAATAACTAAAAATACAAAAATAAATTATATTTAAAAAAACCTTTTATTTAAAATCAAGCTTTTATTCGAATGTCCTAAAAAGAATAAAATAAACTTTGTATCAAGTCAAATCCCACAAATTTATTACATTAAACAAATTATATGTTTTAAAAGCTTGTCGCGAGATTTTATTGTTACTGGGCTTGCACTAAACACTGCTTTAACTTATATTTGACATATGAAATTAAAGCGACAAGCTTTTAAAACATATAATTTGTTTAATGTAATAAATTTGTGGGATTTGACTTGATACAAAGTTTATTTTATTCTTTTTAGGACATTCGAATAAAAGCTTGATTTTAAATAAAAGGTTTTTTTAAATATAATTTATTTAATTCTTATCATTCCTTCCTTCAACAGAAAAATAGGAGTGCTTATAGAGTCGCTTTTCAGGGACGCAAGGAGCATCGAGATGAAACTTGAAAGCAATTTATAATTACAAGGTATAAAATAAGCTATTTAATACACTTTGTACCTTTATATATTATATACCTATTATATAACACATAAGTATTTTAAAGGAAAAGTATGATAGTAAAAAAATCCCGCCTGAAAGCTACTTTAAGGGCTCGTGGGTTTTTACTATCACATTTTTCCTTTACTTACAGAAGTGCATTGTGAAAGCATAAAAATAATTTAAAATCTCAACATAAGTATTTTAATATCCTAATAGTGTTTGTGGCCATTATCTATTTGGCCAGAAGCAGGTATTCTCAGCAAAGTTAATAGTCATCATCATCTGACATTTTATGTCCGCTTCGTTCTAGGACACAGAGGGCGTTTGTGCACTACCACTGAATTTTACCGATCCGGAAAAAAATGGATGCTTGTATTTAATTAATAACTATTATAAATGATTAATTATTAAAATACAAGCATCCGTTTTTTTCCGGATCGGTAAAATTCAGTGTAGTGCACAAACGCCCAGACACTGTATTTACCTACAGTAGACTCTTCGTATTCCTTTTCGTGTGGCTGGCGTCTCGCCATTAGGGAATGCAATCCCGATCCCGCGGGATCCCGAGGCATTTTACGGGATCAATCCCGAACCGAAAAATCGGACGGGATTGTCGGGATTTAAACTAAAATGATGAATGATTTACTTTTTTTATGTTTCTAGTTAAAGTTCTCGCATTAATACATTCAAATATTGAATAAAAATGATTTTGGATAATAGTTACTTTATTTTATTAACCTTACATAGGTAGTAATAACATTATTACTTTCTAACTAAATAGAGTTAGTTGAATTACTCTGCTACATTAACTGACTGATTGATGCTTGGAAAAATGCCTACAATTTTTTAATTAAAAGTGTTTATTATAAAAAAACTCTTTATAAAAATTGTTTAAGTAAATAAAAACGCAATGCGTTGTTGTTAATTACCTACTGTTCAGCTCTATACACAAAAATAAAACTAGTACACTAGTACAAGTATTCGGGATCCCGATCCCTAGGGATCCCGCGGGATTAGAAATTCGAATCCCGAGGCGCGCAGACCACTCATGGTTATGTATTTCACTGCGGGCAGTACAATACATAAGCTCTGCACGTGAACATCAAGATGCCAGCCACACGAAAAGAAGCCCTTAGGTATACGAAACTCTTAGAGCCTTTGGCGATCAGGTTGGAAGTCATGTCCTTTCAGTATGTCCGAAATTTATAGTTATAATATTTTATTTTCTTGCTACCAGTATCAGTATTTATGTATTACTTTGTACTTACTCCTAGTCCTTTTCCTTTATGCATCCATTCTCCTATTATCATATTTATTTATTCTCTTTCACCCAAGATTGCCTGAAAGAGATTGCTATTAGCAATATTGTGTGTTTACTTTTGTTTTTAACTTCTCTGAATTTGTCTTTGAGATTTGTCTCTGAAAGTCTTTGTGATTTTGATATCAAATGAGACGTAGATTGAGATGCCGTTGTCTGCTTAGTGCGTTAGTTTCAAAAGGTACTAAGAGCAATGACTAAATAAAGTAATGAGTTTGTCAACTGAAGAAGGTTTTCGGAATGTGATCGTACATTCCTTCCTTACGGGTGGCCGCCTATGCGGGCCCTATGCGAATAGTTGAGTTTGACGATTGCAAATGGAATCGCGCCACGAAGAGGTAGTTCAGATAAGTTTTTAGTCACCAATCCCTTGACGGATCATGGTGAAAGTAAGCTGCCGCAATCGCACTTCGACGTGCGAAACCAAGCGAGCTCCGCGTTTTAGTATAATATATCACATTACCTTAGGTACTGTACTGTAGGTAGGTACTAAAATAAAATATACGAGTAGTACCTACAATACCTTCTCTTGGTCCGGAAGACTTGTTCGTTTTATTAAGATTGAAGGAAGATTTAACAAGAATTTTACAGAATTTTAAGGAATTGGAGTTTTCTTCCTGCTTTACTATTTTTATTCTCTACATAATAACATTACATTAGATTAGAAGCACTGTTGTATTCATGTTTATTTTCATCATAAAGCAGAGTAGAGCATATTTATGTAAGTCAAGCTTCGATCAACAATAGTGTTATTGTTGATCGAAGAAGTCAAGTGATTTCGTGTAAATTTTTTTGACTCTAAAAGCAGAATGTACATAATTACACTATCGATACATAAAAGTCCCACAAAAGTGAACTCAGAGCATGTTGTTGGTAATGAACAATTCCTATAGTCACAACTTCACAAGCAATAATATGCTTCAATGTGGGAAAGTTTTATTTCTATGAACTTTGTCACATTAAAGCAATCGGAAACAACAAAAATAAAGAAACAAACCAAATTATCAGCGCACAGAAGTCATTCAATATTGTATTACTCCTATGCTGTTTTAGTACATATTATTGCTCGTGACTGTACATACCTATAAGGTAACATTCTACTTATGTGATTTCGGTCAACAAGTAAATTCAAAATCTATTGACGTTTAACATCATACTACCAAATAAGCAAACAATTTAAAACATTATTCAGTGAAAAACAGGACAATACGATTGCGCTGCGTTTACCGTTAGCTGTGTTTAAATAAATGTTCTTCGAATAATTTTGAGATTCGATAGACTTATAGCTAGCTCTCAAATAAACTTGTTTTAAAATAGAGGTCAACGAATTAAGAACACAATCACTACATAGTATAAAACAAAGTCGCTTTCTCTGTCCCTATGTCCCTTTGTATGCTTAAATCTTTGAAACTACGCAACGGATTTTGATGCGTTTTTTTTTAATAGATAGAGTGATTCAAGAGGAAGGTTTATATGTACTTTTTATCCCGATATTCCCACGGGAACGGGAACCACGCGGGTGAAACCGCGGGCGGCCGCTAGTAAATAATAAAAGGCAAAAATATTTTTTGATACAATTTTAAGGTAAAAATATTTTCCGTAAGGTGTACGGTTAATCTATCTATATATCTATAAACTATTGTTATAAAGAGAAAAAAAATATATTTTGTTCGTTTGTTTGTATGTTTGTAATGGATAAACTCAATCTCAACTATTGGACAGATTTAAAAATACTTTGTCCTGATATTCCAAAGGGAACGAGTACCACGTGGGTAATTCCACGCGGAGCTCCTCGTAACTTCCCTGGCTTCACTGAATTCTCCTGTTTGCCTTAATCAAGTACCTAATAATCATTAAGGTAGGGTAGGTATGCGCAATATCACGTTATCGCTTCACTAATTAGGTAACCTAAGGTACAACATAACATAACAGCAAGGCCATTTTAATCCCAATAACTGTCCTCACATTAAAGGCAAATTACACTACCTTAGAAAATCCTGTAAATGTGCCGACTAAGTACTTGGTAGTCATCAATCAAACAAAATATCCTTATTGAAACAAAGTCACGAAATAAGTTCAACAAAAGGTGTTTTCCCTGGTACCTAGGTACTTCTTTCAAAACGTTTTAGCTGACATAACAAGAGATACCTAACTGCAACCAACTCTATAAATTACGATTTTATATTATTGTATATGCTTTAAAGCGACACTAGGCGTCAGTAGTAAGTACCTACTTTTAGTTCATAGAGATGTTTTTAATTTTTACCGTACAATCTTATACTAAATTTAAGACCTTATTGTAAAAGAAAATAAATCTATTTTATTTTATTTATTATTTTTAATCTATACCTAAGTACCTACTTGATGCTCGTATAAATAAACAGAGCATACTGTACTGTATATAAATTTATAAGTACAGTAAGCGCACTGCGCATGTGTCATGTCATGTAGAATGTAGCCCATTCTTGCAAAGAAAGATATAAATTTTGTTTTATCAAAATTTAATATAAATAATACTGTAAGGATTACTTTTTACTCAACTCCGAGCGCGAAAATTATTATTGTATTTCTCTCTAGATTTGACAATCAGTGATGTAGGTACCAATGGAATCAAGCATAGCATATTCTCATACTAGCACATAAATATATTATAGTTAAAAAAACATTATTTTCAATCGTATTCCTATTTTACGAGAGAAATCATACTAGAAAACAACGACTCGTCGCACACGTGGCTCAGACGGGGCTCCGAGCGGACGCTCCTACGGAGCCACTGGTGCACTAAAATCAAAATTTTAATTAACATAATATCAAAGCTGATTAGATTACCTTTCAAAACTATCACACTAAAAATTAAATAAGCTTTAAATATATTCATATTGTTCATGACATATTTTCTTATAATCTCAAACTTGTTCGCGTTCTTTCGTTCATTATACAGGCGTACCGGTTTTGGCCACTGTACCGGTTTTGGCCACTTTTTGCTCTAAAAGTTTTCTAAACAACTTTTAGCCATTTTTGATAAAGGCAATTAAAATAAGGTATTTTAAGGTAATAATAACAGCCGTTAGAATTCCTTATGTCATAAGATTTTTTTTCAATAAATTCCATTTTCTGTTTGAAAAAATGTTTTGTATGAAAATTTTAAGAAATTTGTTTTGGATCAAATACTTTATAAACCTTTGTTTTTTACAATTAAATTGTTGTTTTGCAATTGACTGGTTTCTAGCGCATCAGAATATATTGATTTTACCTGGGTTTGGTTTTGATTTTTCGCAATACTTACAAAAGTTTAACTATCAGTAAGTGGCCAAAACCGGTACATTTGGCACCTCTCACACATTGTGTGTAATATAAAAAAAAACTATTTTACTTTTATAAATTTGAAAAATTTACCTTTAAAGGTAGATAAATTATCTATAATTTAAGATATAATTTGTGTCTTAAATACCTAAGACCATTTAGTACTTAGTGCTTAAAAGTCAAAAAATCCTTAAAGTGGTCACAAAGGGTACCTCTGCCCTACTTACTTTATCAAATGCCTTATTATGATGTTATTATGTAATTTTTTAATAGTATAAGTATAATTATGTGATAGTGAATAAGCGCAAAACCTCTTAGGTGGTGATTGTGCTCATGAATATGAACAACTTTTACTATAGGGCAAACTCTGCAACTCAACAAAAAAATCAGCTGTTCCATACATTCGTCGAGTAGGTATTGTCAATTTTTAAAAGTTTTTGCGCTTACTTGGCTTACCTATTTATTAGCACGTTGTATAGGTAATTAGCGAATGATAACCACCCATGATTTGTATAGAATGATCTGGGACTCTGCGTGATTCTATATTATTACTAGCTGACCCGGCGAACGTTGTTTTGCCACATAAATTAATTAATTATAAATAATAAGAAGACTACATACTATTTCAAATGTGTGTGTTTATACCACAAACTGCACGAACCAATGTAAATCCGTGGTTTACCTATACACCAAAAGGTGCCAGCAACAGACAACAAGCGCTAGGTTTACACTTCCAATAATGATTGGTCTCCATTTAAGTTATTTTGTGAAGTAGACTGCGTGTCAGTTAAACTCAGCGCGCACGCGCGACCGGGGCATTTTTGGCGCTAGTCACAGTACATTTTTTTTGTTATGAGCTTAAGGAAAAGATTAGTATTCGATTTTGACCTCGCGCAGACGTCAGTGATTACATACATACCCTTTGGAAGCGGCCATGGAAGAAATGAGTGCCACAAACTTTTCTGTTCCGGTGGCCAAAATGTGAAACTAGCGTGTTTTTTTAATGTCATTTTGCTCTCAAGTTGATGTCCAACCATAGCGCTGCTGGCGACTGAAGGTCTTCGAAGTCAGGGCCGGTTAAATTGTTACAAAAAAAAAGAAAACCGTTCATAGCGCTGCTGTCACCGGAACAGAAATGATCATGCAAAATTACCATTTTTACTTAATTTTCCGGAATAAAAATAGCCTAAGTATGTTACCTACTCTCCAGCTCCCAAACTGGTGTGAGCCAGTTTTAAATAAAAAGTAATTTATAAAATAAAACCGACTCCAAGAAGTACCTGTCAATTGAAAAGTCAAGCTTTTTATTAACTTGCCATGTTAGGTAGTTAGTTAGTTAGTTTATTAGTTAGTGGGGACAAATCTTGCAAGCCTAATTTGACCCACTTCCCAGTGTCCGATGGAGCTGAAATTTTGTATACAGGTTTGGTTTAGATGACAATACAATATAAAAGTACAGTCAGCAAAAAACCTTGCCATTAAAATTAAGTTTTTAGTAAAAACTCATTAACTTACTTACTTTTTAACTTACTTAAAGTATAGTACGATTTCATTCAGGCTTAGGTGTTATAGTTAGGTATTTTTATTCTTTTCCGATTTCGGTTCCCAATAAGTTGATCTTCCACCATTCAACCGCCTCTGTGGTCGGTCCTGGGTTCGATTCCCAGTGTGGGTACATATTGTATTCGGTTTGGTTGATTGTAGGACTTGTTCTTAGTCCGCCTGGTTAGCTACCACGATCTTATCCAAGTCTGACGCCATAACAATGATGTTTTCAGCATTATTGTATTCCGGCAGTTAGAGATACGGTTCCTCAGTGATTGAGGCTTCCGGGAGTAGTGCGCTTCCACCTTCAGCTTTATCACTACTTAATATCAGGTGTGATGAAGTCTAAGTCATATGCTAAGTGATACCCCGTACTGAATTAACAAAAAAACTGGTTAAGAGCGAGTCGGACTCGCGCACCGAGGGTTTCGTACCATCATAAATATAAATATTTGGATATGTTACTTTACGTAAATAAAACGTTTAAAATATTTTCGTCAGCGAGGCTATATTGCTTTAAAATAAACGCTATAAAATAAATAAATTGGATATAAAATAAACGTTTTATCTATCTATTAGTCAGAGAATTTGCGATGTAGAAAATTTCAGTGTTAGTTCAGCGCCGTCTCTTGACCGATAGTGGAACTAATATCATTTTTGTTAATGATTTCTGAAAATGTACTTTATAGAGTCATCGTTTTATTTTCCCTGTAATCTTAACATAAACTTCTATCACTATTCACTTGAAATAATTTCTGAATTTTCTCTGTGCAAACTTCGGAAATAATGGAGGGTTGGGGGGGGGGGGGTATTTTTTTATATTTTTCATCAAAAGTTGAAAACTATGTTGTTTAAAAAGAAAATAAAAAATGTTTGAGAATGTGCAAGAAGCGCTCTTTCATATGATATCCGATGTGTCGTAGTATTAGATACGTAGTATTTTTTCGTCCTCTGTGGTAGTAGCCCCACTTAGAATTTTTAAGACCCCTATTCCAAACTTCAAGTTGATAGCAGACAGACTTTAGTCTAACCATAAGTATATTATCTATTCTGTGCCATAAGGGTTTCTTTTTACCATTTTGGTACGGAAACCCTAAAGAGATACTTCAACCAAAGTTTTAGTCAATTTCAAATAAATTTTAAGTAAATCGTCCATTGGTAAATCGTGTATGAGGATGTTAAAGAAATATATTTAAGTTTAATACGTATACTAGCCCCCTGATTCACGAACCGGCGGAAACGGAATCGGATTCGAATTCTGTGCTTTGTCTTTGTCTATTCTATAGTGAGTGACAGAGACAGAGCATACATTCCGCTGCGGGAGCTTTCGGACGGTTTGTGAATCAGGGGGTAGGTCTGAGTTGGAAAGAAAATAAACAACCATTTGAACCATTGGTAGTTCGATACCCGTGTGTGTCTCTCCGTTTTGCGCGCGCATCCACTTTTCGCGCGAAAAGGTAAATAGTTTTGGAGTCGTAGCACCTTTGTATCGTAGTCGAATTATAGGTATTTTTTGGGTTTAAATCTTTTAATTTCGGTGGTGCTTTGGAATGGCAGATAGCACCAACAAATAATTCAGGCTTCATTCAAGGCTGCGATAATTATCACATTAACTGCGATAATAATATTTTTTACTTCATGTTTTGTAAGAACAACAAAATATTTTTGTCGCTAGCAATGGCTTTATCTATGTCTTAATTATTTAAAAAGGTTTGAACAACAGATGTTTAAAGGTAATAAGTATTCCGAATTACATAGCGGTGTTAGTTGTGTTTTTAACTGAGACAAAGTTGAGAACAATAAGTTGTGGCTGTTTAAATTTCAGTACACAAAAAGAGGTAATCGATAAAATTTATATTGAATTAACTGTTAGAACAATATTTGAAAATTATCAAAAATATTTGAAACAAACCAAATATCTAGGTACTAAAATCTACTCGTGTAAAACGCAGAGTACCTATAGCCTACCTATATCTCACAGCATGTGTGAGGGTGTGTTGTAAGTAGTTGCATTGTACCTACTAGACGTACGGCGCGTAGGTAGGTCGTGGGTAGGTGTAAGGGCGTTCGAGGAAGCCCCTTAATACGGAGACAGCTCCGCTGGGACGCTATTGATCGTCATCCGCCGTCAGTGGCCAGGCGCCCCTATTGATTCGCCGCAATCTGCATGATAACCCGCGCCTGGCTTCTCTACAACACACATAAGAGTACACTTACCAAGTACTTAGGTACTTTATTCACCCACCACTACGTATCTAATCAAGTCCCCCAACCACGATGGACTATTAGCGGGCTCGTTTTGATCTGATTGAGTTCGTGCGACGCGAAACCTTATTGATTTGGAACTCTTTATCAACACATTTTGGAACGTTTTTCACGTTCCTGAAGGACGTCTGTGATAAAACCGCGTTTGTTACTTAAGTCTTCGTTTCGAAAATTCAATGTGGACTTAAAAAATAAATTTTATCACGCTTTTAGCAATATTTGATTTTAAATATGATTAGTTGTGAAATTATCTACTTACTTGTTCAAAAAATATATCAAAAACACATTGAATTAATAATGAGCTCCAAAAGCATATACCTAAAGCTGCCAAAGTTGATTACAACTTTTAACGTAAGTAATTGATTACAACTTTAAAATAAAAATTATATTTAAAAAAAACTATTATTTAAAATCAAGCTTTTATTCGAATGTCCTAAAAAGAACAAAATAAACTTTGTATCAAGTCAAATCCCACAAATTTATTACATTAAACAAATTATATGTTTTAAAAGCTTGTCGCTTTAATTTCATATGTCAAATATAAGTTAAAGCAGTGTTTAGTGCAAGCCCAGTAACAATAAAATCTCGCGACAAGCTTTTAAAACATATAATTTGTTTAATGTAATAAATTTGTGGGATTTGACTTGATACAAAGTTTATTTTGTTCTTTTTAGGACATTCGAATAAAAGCTTGATTTTAAATAATAGGTTTTTTTAAATATAATTTATTTTTGTATTTTTAGTTATTATTGGACGTGTTTCTAAGTCGCTTCATTTCATTTAACGCAATAATGATATTGCATAGTCGATTGCTAGTTAATTTATTACAGTTTAGCTCTTCAACTGCATCAAGTCTGCAAGCACAAATATATTTTACCACCAAATAGAGATTGTAGATCTTACTACTGACACACACATATTCATTAAATACAAGGCATATTCACATAGGTATAAGAGAAGGTAGCACTGTATTACGAACAAGAATAGAAAAAACAAAATTAGACCCAATAAGACAAAAAGTTCCAAATAAAAATGTGTGTGTGCCGTGCCGCAGCAGTACTCAATGGTCGCAGTTCAGCGTCATATTACTTGTCTTACAACGCAAGCAAACGCTGGTTTTCAGTTTAGTAGGTAAGTACCTATTTCAAAAATAAATATTAAAGAACAAGACACATTTAAGTTTCTATCAAAGTTGATAAACATAATACATAAAGAAAAAAAGGATTTTTCTTTTCTGTAGGTAGACTATGGTTGTATTACCTAACTTGGAGCCATCTGTCGTTGACTTTAGTGAACTATTTATGTTCAAAGTGACATCTAGTATAGTGTGCCAATCTTTTCTGTTTCGGTGACTATCTTAGGAACTAAAACAGTTTTCATACGGCAGTCAATTTTGACAGCTAATTTCGCATTGCAAGTGGCTCCTCTGTCACGACTGTCACCGGAACAGAAAAGCTTGTGGCACTGTAGGGTCTGAATCATGAAGCTCGACTTAATACTGGTATTAAGTCGAACTTCATGGTCTGAATATAGCAACTTCGCGTTTTTTGCTTCTTTTTATAGTTCGTTCGTTATAGTCCCACACTCCTGTCTGTTCCGGTAACAGCCGTGACAGAGGAGCCACTTGCAATACGAAATTAGCTGTCAAAATGGACTGTCGATGTCGTATGAAAACTGTTTTAGTTCCAAAGATTATCACCGGAACAGAAAAGCTTGTTGCACTATAGTTCTTGTAGCCGCTACACACGTCCAGACCAGACCTAACCGCCGATTTGGTGCGGATGAACTTTGCTGTAAAGCAAATATAATCCGTGCTACACACGTTCGTACCAAATCAAAATCAAATCAAATCAAAAAAGCTACACCAAATCTGGCCTTGGCCAAGGCTTTGGTATCACATCACTGGACAAGGCCTTGTATCACATCACTTTTTCTTATCAAATAGGTACTTACAGAAATCACCTGGATTTGCCAATGCAACGGGCTTGTAAAGAAAAAGACCTTTTAACAAAAAAAGGTCTTGGATTTGAAAAAAATTTAACGGTACCTGTCACAAAAGAATGACGAAAAATTCTTCAAAACCATTTCGAGTGGCCTGTAACTGACAGGGAAACTTCATTTTTAATTAAATGTATTTTTTTTAAGTAAGTAATTGAAAAGAAGCCTAAGTCCAGGGGCTTTAAATTAATGTCTTAATAGAAATAATAATAATTTTCACTTCTCATGCTCTAAAAGTACGCAAATATAGCCCTACGAAGCGGGACTAAATAACCACTTTAGTCCCTAGGGAGTAAAATGTAACTACTTTTTTAATTTCCTTCATGTGACATTAGATTAACTCAAACAGCCAGTGAATATACTATTAATTGTGAAATGTGGACCATTTTCATTGCGAAAATGTTAAGACGTTTTTTGTTTCATGGTTTTTCCGCAAGGAAGGTGCTTTGTGCAAAAGTTTTGTGACTGGTTTAGCGGAAAAAACTGACTGAGACTTTTTGGCGCCATTTTGGCGGGTTAGGTTGAGTGGATATTTTAATTTACCGCAATTTGTTTTATAGTGGACTTTGTGACTAAAGATAGGTGTGGTTTTGTGCCCCAAGTGTCTAAGCAACTGGAAGATATGTGGAATGATTAAAACAGGCGCTATCTCGGTAAAGTGATGCCGAGTGTTTTATTATAGTGGTGACTACCTCAGCAAGAATTATCGAAAAGGCTGGCTTGACACACTTGACGCCAAATACTCCAAGGAGCATGGGAATGTAACACACCTACATTCCTATGAAAACTTAAGAAACTATAATAAATTAATAATACTCAAGAATTGGCAGTATGGGCCTGTCCTACAAAAAGGCGAATATTTTTACTACTACTACTACTACTGACCGCGAAAATTTCAGAATTTGTTAAATGTTTTTGTACTAAATTGACTAGTTTTCTCGCACTCGAAGTGAAAAGTTCAGTTTGCACCTCGAGACTAAACGCCAACTTAATATACCCTCGGTTTCATTGACTCCCTCGCACGCTCGGACGCCAAAACTTAGTTTAAGATCTCAAATGTACCACATGAAATGCAATTAATAAATATTCTATTCTATTCTATTCCAAACCACCTCTGGTATATAATGGCTTTGTTTAGTCCCTCGTTATAAAATCTACTATTGATAATCTCAAATTTATGTAAATAGTATATTATTGCATACTTTTCAAAACTGCATCAAACATTTTTACTGCTTGGTATGTTTTTTAACAGACAGTTTTTTTGTCTCCTGACTCTCCTGAGCAATTATGTGACATGGACTCATGTTCTTTATCAAATTACCAATTCAAATCGGCTGTCGGGTTGGGACGTGTGTTCGATTACTAGTTGAATTTAGAGTGTGCGCTAGATAAGTCTGCGCGGGGTCAAAATCGAATACTAATATTTTCCATAAGCTTAGAACAAAATAATGTACTGTAACTAGCGCCATAAACGCCCCAGTCGCAGAGGTATCTGACACGCGCTCTGAAGATTGCGCTCACTGAATGCTCGCTGATTATAACTTTATGGTTTACATTGACAATGTGTCAAGCCATGGCCCGCTATCATTTCTCGGCTGCTTGCGCTCCTACAGGCCATGCTGCTCGGATTGGCAACGTCATAAATGTCAATGTCGCACCACTAATCCTAATTTCTTGTATGCATGAGATGAGATGAATTCCTGATTATAGCGCCTTAAAATCAAATAATACGCGTACATAACTAAGGGTTGTTTTATTTTAACTATATCACAGTCACGAAAATGTTTATTAAACACTCCTACTGATGTTGTAAGCTCCCAGTCGGCTCGAGGTATCGCACGAATCCATCGCTGACGCAGTGTTCCTCCTTCGGGAATCCAAACCTTTCGAGATCCAAGGTTTCATAAGTAATTTCCAACAATGATCACGTATTTATATGCACTAATTATACAATAGATATTGTATTAAAACACCCAAACAGCAATCAAGAAAATCAAACAGCAACTTTTCTTGACATGACCAAAGAGTATTCCGACTTGCCATATCCAGATAAAAAAAATATCCAAAATGTGCAAATATAATAGATTTTTCTTTTTATTTTGTAACAAGCAAATTTAACCAAGTTGTTAAATAAATGCGTGCAAAATCCGAGAAAGTGTTTTATTTAAATGAACAGTTCGCGCAGAAATCTAAGATGTGAATTGAATTACGGCGAAAGTTATTTTTTTTTATTATATTATATCAAGTTTAGCCTAGTCAACGAAGAGATATAGAGGGAAATGTTTGGAACACAATTTTTGACTTTGGAACTTTGTTTGGGCTAAAAGTTTTGTACAATACTGTATATATTTTACCGGCCAAACCTGATTTCAGGACAAACTAGTTTTTTCTAGGCCAAAGTAGTTCATCGCGTTGACATTTCAGAGAGCGAGTTTGCCTCGGAAGTCCTGTAGAACACGTGATTAGTTAAAATGGTGGTTATTTTTTTTTGTGTCATGTTCTACATCTACAGGTCTTCCGAGGCAAAGTCGCTCTCTGAAATGTCAACGCGATGAACTAGTTTGGCCTAGGAAAAACTAGTTTGTCCTAAAATCGGGTTGAAAAAAAAATGAGACCTTCAAACCGCCCCCCCCCCCCCCTCCCCCCGGATTAAGGGCTACGGGCGGGGACTTTTGCTATGTTTATCTCCTTATTAGCCCAAACAAAGTTACAAAGTCAAAAATTGTGTTCCAAGCATTTACCTCTATACTGTTTTTCGAGTGTTCGTTGATTTTTACTTCCACATAATTTGAGAGTTATCGCCTAACCTGGCAACACTACAAGATTGTTTATTTATACAGGGTCATTTTTTTATCAGTGCACAAATTTTTAGGATCGACTCAGAATCGATAAGTGAACAACTTTCTCCTAGAAACGTGGGTTGAAATACGACAAAAATTTTTGGACTTCCCATACTAATTCGATCACGTGATCAGTCCGATTTGTATGAAAGGTCAAAAAATTTTTATCATATTTCGACCTATGTTTCTAGGAGAAAGTTGTTCACTTACCGATTCTGAGTGGATCCTAAAAATTTGTGCACTGATAAAAAAATTATCCTGTATAGAACAAAGAGTAAAGTGTATAGATCAACAATCTTTTCTGTTCCGGTGACAGCAGCGCTGGTTGGACAGTGCAACTCATGAAGTTCGACTTAATACTGAGTTACCTCAGAGTATTAAGTCAAACTTCATGGTGCAACTAGGTGCAACTTGACAGTAAAATGACATTATGAACAAAACACGTTAGTTCCAGTTTTGGCCACCGGAACAGAACACGTTGACGTAATCGACTGCAACGTTGCCGCTTTTCCAAGGAGCATGGCTTGTTACAAGTGCAACGAGTGAGATAGAAGATGGCTTTGGTCAAGCACGTGTCAAGTAACCATCACAACAAAACAAGAATTGAACTTGAAAATTTGCAAGAATTCTGAATTGGTAACTGTACTGTTTAAATATTTAATTGCATTGTCATCGGAACTAAAGGTGAATTCCAAATTTCAGCTCAATCGGACATTGGAAAATGGGTCAAATTTAGCTCGCAAGATTTGACGAACGGACATACATGCATACATACACTGCAAGTTAAATAAAAGCTTGTAAAATAGGTACCTATAGGTAAGTACCTACAGAGCGTGGTATGATTCATCACATAAATGGATGACTGATATTGATTAATCGATTAATAGAACATGTAGAGGGAGTAAATAAGATGTAGGTATGAGACCTATACTTAAAGATAATTCTTTATTATAAATTCAGCCATTACTCTTACAATCAGCAGCTATTCATTGATGGATAAAGTAGAATAGGTAAGCAGGTAGGTTCTTAGTTACAATTTACAATACTTATAGGTACCTAAGTATTTTTTTATATTATATTTTTCAGTTGTCCAATTTTTTTTTTTTACCATTCGCTTCGATCATAAAAACCATTCGTTATGGTCATCCTAGTTACACAAAACTATACCTAGTTATAATACTTATAGGTACCTCTATATCAATTAAAAATCGGCCAAGTGCGAGTCGAACTCGCCCATGAACCTAGCCAAAATACCAATACCATTTTTGGCCAGCACAAAATAACTTTGTTTTTCATAGTGTTTGTATGAATGACAAAGTAACATTTGCGGTTTTTTGAAAATATGTTATGTCACAAAAACTGCTGAATTTAACTCGTTCGAACCAATTTTCGTTATTTAGTTTTTGTTGAGGTCTACAGCTATATTTGTTTCAGTTCCATGTAAGTATTGGGAGCGCCCTCTTTAGACACTGATACAGAATACCTACCTACTTACAAAGTTTGGAACAAATTGGCTGTGACATACGGACGGACGGACGAATTGTGTAAGTATAAAATAATATAATTTTTAAACAAAAAAAACCCAGTCGCCGCTGGTGGTGGCGACCGGGAATGACCGCAACGGACGGTCCGGACGGGCAGACAGACAGATATATGACGAAACTATAAGGGTTCCGTTTTTTGCCATTCGGCTTCGGAACGCTAAAAAAACACCGACGAAAATATATCGATCGATTGCTGCTGTGGTCTCAGGAGAAAAGTGAGACGTTCGTTGTTTTCCACGATTTTAGTTTTTTTCTCAGCGCGTATTTAATTCGAAATAATATACGTCGGAATCTCACCAACTTTATCATTTCAATAGCGTTGGCGAAGTGAAATGAAAACCTTGTACCTAAACTTTTAAAAACAAATTATGCTGAAAAACATCACCTGAAAATTTTAGTAAGGACCTATATGAGGTCTGCCGTTTCTTTAAAATGCAATAGATAGCTTTTTGTACGAGTTTGAATGAAAAACGAGATTGAATTGTTATTTATACCATAGGTAGGTATGCCTACCTGTAGGTATATTCTGATGTTATACAAGGTTCTTTCCAAAACTGCAAAAAAGTGTTTTAGATAAAAAAAAAGGAGGATTTACGAGGTTTTCACTCTCCGCAGTTGTGTAGTGTAGTTTGTTCCCCACATATCTATTAATCATAATACGGCCTTCGCGAAGGCTGTTTGTGGTTCACGGAGAGCCGCTCAACTAAGTACTTAACTACCTACGTTAAATGAGAAACTAGGTAAGCATAGTATTTTCGCTGTAAAATACATGTTCGATGCGAGCATTCGCATGATCAGTAGGAACTATGCGCTGGCCCGCGGTCACCGTGATTTCTAAGGATTTCAATCAAATTCGTGGTCAGTCGCCACGGATCGTAGCAAGGGAAAAAGTTGTGTGTCTATCTCTAACGAGATTAAAATGTGATTGTATGATGTCTTGATCGACACACAATCTGCATACAATATAATATATTAGAGGTGCAGACCTCCAATATTTTGTTTGTAAGATTTATCACAATAGATTCAACCTTACAGCGGTCGCGCGCGGTATGTGAGTCCGCAGAGAGAGAACTTACTAAAACTATTAACAAAAGTATGTTGCGCTTCCGTGATATCCTCGAGGGGGTGAGGTATTACACCTTTATCAGTAGGCCTATGAAATTCATTGCATGCGCGGGCGTTTTTTTATTTCTGCTTGCAGTCTCAGATTCCGCGCGCGACCGATATATTTATTGTAGTACCTAAACCAAAAATTGTTATAAGGTTTATTTACTTACTTATTTGTTTTGTTAGAATTTAGGTACCTAATAACAAAAATTTGATAAAAAAAACTGAAAAATAAGTGTGAGACTATTAATGAAAAGATTATTGTAGTACCTAACCCTAGAAATAATTAAGTAGCTACTTACATTTTTTTATTTTGTTTTGTTAGAATTTAGGTTTAGGTAATAGCTAAAATTTCATGAAAAAACATCTAAAAAATAAGTGTGGTTTTAGAGTTACCTACTATTGTATAACTTGTTGTTGATGATGAATAGGTAGGTAGGGCAGGCGTACCGGTTTTGGCCACTGTACCGGTTTTGGCCACTTTTTGCTCTAAAAGTTTTCTAAACAACTTTTAGCCATTTTTGATAAAGGCAATTAAAATAAGGTATATTAAGGTAATAATAACAACCGTTAGAATTCCTTATGTTATAAGATATTTTTTTTCAATAAATTCCATTTTCTGTTTGAACAAATGTTTTGTATCAAAATTTTAAGAAATTTGTTTTGGATGAAATACTTTATAAACTTTTGTTTTTTTACAATTAAATTGTTGTTTTGCAATTGACTGGTTTCTAGCGCATTAGAATATATTGATTTTACCTGGGTTTGGTTTTGATTTTGCGCAATACTTACAAAAGTTTAACTATCAGTAAGTGGCCAAAACCGGTACATTCGGCACCTCTCACACATTGTGTGTAAGTAATGTAAAAAAAAATATATTTTACTTTTATAAATTTGAAAAATGTACTTTTAAAGGTAGATAAATTATCTTTAAGATATAATTTGTGTCTTAAATACCTAAGACCATTTAGTACTTAGTGCTTAAAAGTCAAAAAAGCCTTAAAGTGGCCACAAAGGGTACCTCTGCCCTACTTACCTACTGATTCATTTCGATTATGATTATAGACTGTCTATTAGTTAGTAGGAAAAATTAAGAAAATTTCATTTTGTTTTGTTTTTTGTTGATTTATAAAGTTGATTTGTCTAAAGAGAAAAAAAATAAGTTTTATGGACTGTTGTTCTATTTAGTACAAATAAACAAAATTATATACCTTACTTACTTACCTATAAATAACTTATTATTATTATTTACACAGATAATACTTCTTTAAATTATAGACTGTATAGATAAATTACCCAATATTTTATTTCCCCGATATTTTTCTTCCCGTTCGCGTCCATTCCCATTCGCGTTTTCCCCATTTGGTTTATTTTCCATACGATGCTGCGACCAATAGATAATTTTCTCACGAGATTTAATTTCTACTCGTTCTTTTCGCTACACGCATCTTTCCCGGTGCATTTTTTTACCAATCCGGATCATTCACATAGGTACATATTATGTTTTACCTGTATTATAAAATTATACTAAATATTTAGTCTATTTTTGTCATACGTTTTAATTTCCACTCATTACTTTCGCTAGCCGCACCTGAGGGCCTACCCTGAAACGCAAAACCCGAAAATTCGGTATACCCGTCCCTCTCACTCTCTAGTCGGGACAGAATCGAGTGAAAGGGGCGGGGCTAACCGAAGTTTCGGATTAGCGTTTCAGAGTACATTCACTGTGCCGAATCTATGCAGAAGCGGGCGGAAATGCGAGTATAAGATATAATGCGATAATAATAAAGCAATTGAGTTGGTTGAACCTCTTTGGATAACAATATCTATGAAATTATTATTAGTATTTATGCATCGGCACAGATGCGACTAGCGAAAATAATGGTGAAAATTAAAACGTATGACAAAAATAAACTATTGAGAATTTATAATAAGTAAGCCTACAGGTAAAACACATGTATGTGAATGATCCGGATTGGTAAAAAAATGCATCGGAAAAGATGCGTGTAGCGAAAACAATGCATAGAAATGAAATTGTGTAAGAAAATAAACTACTGGTTATAAACATGTATGGAAAATAAAGCAAATGGGGAAAAACGCGAATGGGAAGAAAAATATCGGGCAAATAAAATATTGGGTAATTCATCTATACAGTGCTACACAATAACTTGAAATATTCATTAGTAGTCTTGGAAGGTTAAGTAGCTACAACTTCTATCTTTTTGAGTCAGTTTGTCCGAGAAGCAGAGAAAAATGTATTAAAACATCATAATAAGAAGCATAAAATTTTATTCATAACATATTTTAAAATGTAAATCTTGTAAAACTCTGCATTAACAGATTAACAATTTACAGTAACGTAAATAATATAATATTGGTAATAAAAATAACTATTCATATGATTTATTAAATCTATAAATTATATCTAAGTATTTAACACTCAAGAATAATTTTCTCTTCATATTATATTCTATAATAAAATGTCCACTAAAACACCATGAGAATCGGCGAATATATTTATTCTCTATTCATTTTGTATTTGAGATAAATTCTTTCAATCGTTTTTTCCCTTCATATATTTAGTAACATTAAAAATAAAATAGAATCTACTTAGAATACTTTTAAGATAAAAATTATGTTGGTAACATACCTAGATAATAACATTTTACTAATTCAATAACGAATTTGGCACTATCGACCAAACAATATATCTTTTTGTTTTACTAGTATAAGAACAATTAAAATATGATAATAAATTTTAATTAAATTATAGCTGAAATAACAGAATTCGCTGCCGCAATAAAATTATTATTATTGTAATAAAATTTGCGATAAAAATAATAACATTAGAAAAAGTTCAAATAACACTAAGTACCGAAACATGATTCACACAATACTATTGAGAATATATTAATAATACTTCAATGTTCTTTTTATTTTACAATAACACAGTAAATTATTATTATAGAAAGGAGCTTAAATTATAGTATTAAAAATTTAATAATTTGTTAGACTACAAATTCATAAATTGAGGCAAGCTGTCATACACAAAAAATAAAGGGCAGATGAGAGATAATTAATTTAATTAATTAAAGTAACTAATATTTAATTGACTTATGTCAACAAACAGGAAAGAACCGCAGGTATTGTGTGTGACAGAATATTTTAGTACTGTCAGTCATTTCATTTTTATTTTAATTAGCACCAAATCAGATAGCTTTCAATATCGTTGTTTGCACCATAAAGTTAATATACCTATCGGAATAGAGAAACAAAGGGCTGAGCGAGCGGGATGTCACTAGCAACAACACTGTGAGATAAAAGGAGATGCGTGATGCAACGTAACAGAACAGTTTTTGGCTACTGTTTGACAGTTCGTCAGCACTTATCAGCACGCTGAGAATTTAGGTATTTTATTTTTTTCGGATTTTACGTGCAATCTTAGATATTTTTAGCCAATATTGATATGGAAACATGGTGACTTGCTCAGTTATTGATTGTTGTACAACACAATGAAATAATCTCAAAATGTTCAGTTCACAGGTAAATTATTCCAAACCGACACCTCCCTTCCTAAGGTTTATTTTTGCCAATGCGCTTCGAATTTAAAGCAAGAAGTGTGATAATGCTCTTCAACAAACATTTATTTATGTAACAAGCAAATATTGATTACACATAATGCAGTATTTACGAATATTTTGTGTAAAGAAATAATTTTCGTTTTACACTAGGGCTGCATCAAGTTATCGATATTTCGTGTCCACTGTCTATCACGCGGTAAAAAATGAATATGTATTAGGTACTGTAATTAAAGTACCTGTAAGACGTTTAGATATGAATTACCTGGGAATGTAATTCCATTTAAGATACTTAACTGATCCATAGGTATCAGTTTTTGACTGTTAGAATAGGTACCTACATATACTATCATTAGTAATATAATTATCTTTCAGATTACATACTAACTTGGATACCAGAAAGTAACTGGACTAAATTGATTACCTATTATGCAGTAAGCATTTTGATGAAAAATATTTCCAAACGCGAGAGGTGAAACGTACTATCACTGTGGAAGCACCAACAAATTGTTCAAAGGATTGTGCGAAGCATGGCCGGGTCGCTAGTGTATAATAAATGATTTAAAATCTCTGGGAGTTTTTCTTAAATATGCATACTTCACCGCAGAATCGAAATTTTAGCCATGCAAAATCCCTCCCAAGATGGGAATTTTAGTTATATTAATAATATTACTATATATTAATATATTATTATTAGACGACCTCCGTGACCGAGTGGTGTACGCACCGGTTTCAAGGTGTCGCTATCTCTAGAGGTACCGGGTTCGATCCCTGGGGGGTACCGCGTAACTTCATGGATATGAACTTAATACGTTTTTTGAAATTTTATAAAGAAAATAGCTACTATCAGTTCCTTGTTTTGTGACGTCGCTCGGGTATAACGATAGCTAGCTAGCAACGTTCAACAGAACAAAGCCGCAAAAATCTATCAAAATAAGAAATTCAAATGACAGTTGAAACCCATGTCGATATCCATATTTTTTAGTCGGTAGCCCCCCAGGGGGGCTACCGCATAACTTTATGGATATCAACTTCATACGTTGAACTTTAAGTCAATTTTATAAAAAAATTAGCTACCTACTATAAGTTATTTGTTTTGTGACTTCGGGTATAATGATAGCTAGCTAGCAACGTTCAACAGAACAAAGTAGCAAAATCTATCAAAATAACTCTACCCATACCCATATTTTTTAGCCGGTAGCCCCCCAGGTCGGGTAAATGTTGAAAACTAATTTTTCTATATTTCCTCGGGTCTGGGTGTATGTGGTAATTACCCGTCGTTGTTTCTAATTTCCATAATAATAGTGCTTAAGCTACTATACTTTGGTATTGGAACAATGTTGTGTTCCTCTATTCCGATAGGTATATTAACTTTATGGTTTGCACCACTAACAGTGTGTCAGTGTGACATTGATTTTATTGTAATAACTAGTTTTTCCGCAAGCAAGTCATGTAACATGCTTTAATATCAACAAAGGACAATAAATATAAACTTAAGGACACGTCTTCATATAGCAACATTAATCTAAAACAATATCACAACGCAATTGCATGCATATTGGGTTGACAAATATTTGCCACAAATGTTACGTCATTAATATAAATAGGTACTTTTCATTTTATCCTTCGCTTATCATAAAAACTTTTACTTAAATAAGGCATGATTCCATCAAAAGGCACATCTTATAATTTTTCACCTCAGTTGCCACATGGCAATAACAAGTTAAGGCACATCATATTAACAAAAATAATCATTTTAGTTTCTTTGACCATGGCTGGTCCACATATGCTCTTTAAAAGTCTCTCGCATCGTGAATGATCTGGGGCATAAGTAGCAGCATAATCTGTTGGTTAAATCTGAATGCATTAGTCTTACATGATACTTGAGGGCAGATTGGTTGGAGTACTTCATTCCACAGTGAGGGCAGTCTCCACAGATTGCTGCGTGATTTGACTGCTGGTGGGAAGCACCTTGGGACGTTGAAGCACCTGCACCTAAAACAGGCACGGTGGACATGCCAGCTAACAACAACAATGCTTGAGATTGTTCTTGTGAATAGTTCTCAGCATCAATTCCATCCTGTTGTTCGGATAAGAGAACTTCTGGTTCATATTCAGTTTCAGACTTAGGTGACAGTTTTTCTGGTTTCACAAGGAGCTCTTCTGACACGAGAGTTTTTAAAGGACTTTTAGATACAGCATTGGTATAATTAATTGACTCTGTAGTCATTTCTTTTGGGCGTGTTGTGTGAAGATCTGCATTGAGCACTTTTTTAACAGTATTGGTAGTGGAATCACTTTTGGAAGGGTTTATACCTGAAAATATGAAACAGCAGTTTTATAGGATGTCCAATAGTGTGATACACTTTAATCAACAATACCACCCTCACAAACTAAAACACAACGTAAATATGGCACCACATTACATTTTGACGTGATAACGTCTTATAAATCGATGAACGCCGGCTGCGCGCATGAAAAAACATGACGCAATATCACGTTCCGCATGAGCTCAAAATAGAACTATGTTGTATTTCCCATAAACTTAAGAGTCCTGAAATTTGGTACAGGGGTTGGGCTTAATGACCACATAAAGAGAAAACTATCAAAACCAAGATAATGGAAGATCCCGAGTACCTGATCTGATGACCCTAAGAAGAAACCTTGACAGACCAGCCAAACTAATAAGGTTATTGGCATGTTGTTGTAGTTAGATGCGTCCGAGTAGAAGAAAGACAGCGGCATATTGTTATCACGTAAAATTATCGTCCCGTAAACAGACTTTTTTTAAACAGTAAAAAAAATACGATATTAGAGCGCACCTTAGAAGTGCTCTCTAACTCAACCGGTTATCTAGTGGTATTGTTGATCAAATACAGATGTTTTATCTCACAAGTGCGGGAGAGCCACGCTTGTGTGGGTGAACCGCGCTCATGTGTGTCAATGTACATACATGCACCTTTTAAATATAGGAAATAGTGACCAATCTTGGACCCCTTTATTGGAAGTGCATAACTAGTGCTGTCTGTGTTCTGGTGCAAGCAGCTTTTGGCGTAAAAACACAAACATAAACACGATAGTGTTAAAAAAGGACCTGATTATAACAACTTTCGAATTTTTTGACTTAGTAGTTCCCATTGGAATGTATGCAGATTGCACACCCTGGTTTTGGCCGAGTCACCGGCTGACACACACAGGAGCACATGTCTATACGCATGGCAACTACAAGTATGACTCGCCCGCGCTCATGAGATAAAACTTCTGTACAAACATATCATGTAATTTTGTCAAATTATCTTACCAGATAATAAAGATCTAGCTAACATGCTGTTTTCGTAATCTGGAAGACTGTCATCGTTTTCAGAATTGTTATTTTGAACAGGTTCAGGGGAATTATCATCATCAAGACGTTCAGATTTTATTGTTACTGGAATGTTCTCTACATGTAAATTTAACTGAAATAAAATTGGTAAAAATTAGTTTTAGATTAGTAGATTAAACATATAAATTTTTTGTGTTAATATTTTTTCATTAAGATAATATTTCATAAAATTTTAGAACCTGAGAAGTTTGGGAAGGCTTTCCATTAGTTGTTATAGATATTTGATCATTTTTTCCTTCCAGCTTTTTGTCGCCATTACTTTCATTCACAGCATTATTAGATTTTGTCAACTGGGTCACATCTTTTCTGTTGTATATATCACAATTATCAAGCACCCGGCTCCTCTTGTTATCACTGACAGTTATATCATTAGGTTTGTCAGATGTACTGCTTCTTCTTTTTTTCAAAGCTGGCACCTTGGCTTCCTTGTTAGCACCAAATGTGGATTTTGAAGATATTGTTAGTTGTGTATAAAGTTTGTTGGAAGTGTTTGGAGATGTAAAATTGTCTTTCTGAAAGTTTAAAATTAAACATTTCAATCAACACCATTCTTAATGGAAAATAAAATAATAATATATTTAGTAATCTTTATGAGACTCAAACAATTACTTGATTAACAAACTTACTTAGTGAAGTAATAATATTGTTAAGTAGGACTTATTAGAAACAAATAGCCTTGACCATTTAAACAGAAAAAATACTATAAGAAACCACTTTCAATAACTTGACTTTATTATTGTGTTTCTTTCAATATTCAATTTCATTTCATTCTTCAAATAAACCACATCAAAAACTTTTAAAGTAATCTTTGCAATGCACATCAAGCCATATTCTGTCCAAAGCAAACATCTTTTTTTTATAAATTCTTAAAAGGTTCAATGAAAAAGGAAACTGCCTAAGCTTTTTATACCATGTAGCCAATACATGTTTATAATATTTTATTATTAATAAAAATAGAAAAGCAAAAACAATATAAAAGTTAATTTTTTTCTCTTACTTATGTGGATGGATAGATGGATTAAAAAAATGTTAATGTTGTGTAAATAAAGGCTCAAACAAACTGAGCTTATGTGATGCCACGTATGTGATGTTTCATCTGTCAGGAGACATCGGTTTTCATAGTAAATGTATGCACTAGAAGCACACTTATCTTATAACATGTCACCTTGTTGATCGAAGCATGTCACACACATAAGTGTGCTTCTAAGGCATACATTTACTATGAAAACCGATAAGTTCAGTTTTTTTAAGCCTTAATTGTGGCAAAACATACCTACTTTGCTACTCATATATTATTATGTCCTTAATGTTTACAAGTTTGAATTGAAATTCACATTTTATTAAAGATTATACTCCTTACCTGTTGTGTAACACCTGTTAGCCCTTTGACTTGCAACAAAGCAGCTGTATGTAAAAATGAAGACAGCTTACTTTCCTCAATAAATACTTCCCCTTGATACATATAAGATAAAAGACTGACTATGTCATCTGCTGACACATCTTTCAAAATAATAACAGGATGCTGGCAAGGGTTCTCCTAAAATAAACAAAAACATATCAAACCATACACATGATTCTCAAAATCAAAAAGGAAAACTACTTATGCTAAAGTTAATTTGTGATTTAGTTGCAATGTTTACAAAACAAATCATCAATACCAATGTTATTATGGCACTTTATCAAGACAGAACACTTGCAAACGCTAGCACAAATGCGAAGGTTATAATGTCCCCAGTCATTCACCTTGAACACATTCCTGAAGTACGGACTGCACGCGGACAGTATGACTTTATGGGCCTTGATGTTTCTGCCTTCACAAGTGAGAGTGACGTCCACCAAATCTTCGGAACATTTGAGAGAGTCTAGTGCACTGACGATATTAGTTTGGAAGTTGTTCCAACGTAAACAAAACTGATCTGCCATTACTAGTTATTCGGCTTGAAATCCTGCAAATAAAATAGGGTTTTTGTTGAGTCCAAATTATGACAGACGACAATTCAGTGAAAAAAGCGTAGAAAGTCGGATATCATATTTATTCCCACTAACCTGTTCACTTTTACACATCACAATGATATAATTCATTAGAGTTTTTGTCAACTACTGTAAGTTTATTTTATAACACTCATAAACCCAATATTAAAATGCATACAAAATGCAATCAATGCGAATGCATGACCTCCATTGACACTTTCTTTCACTCACTTACTTTTGTTCACAGATTATTATTCTGCTTTAGTCTATGCTACAGGGGGGCTACCGGCTAAGAAATATGGATATGGGTATGGGCTTCAACTGTCATTTGAATTCCTTATCTTGATAGATTTTTTTTGCTGCTTTGTTTTGTTGAACGTTGCTAGCTAAAGTCGGATTTATTAGACGAAGTAATCTGACAGTTGCTAATGTCACTTAGTGAAATAATGCTGCCATGTTCAATTTAATAGTGATGTGTTCTATTCGTTCGTTCACATGAATGAATGATGATAAATGAATACTTTAATATAATTTGTCGATATCTTCTGTGTTATATATTTATAATCATACTAGCTGTGCCCGCGACTTCGTTCGCGTGGAATAGTGACTTTCGGCAGCATTTTTCATTTTTTTAGCTAATAAGGTTTTTCGTTTTTTTGTGTATTTATTTTATATATATTAGTTTAGCGCTATGATACATATTAACACATTAAAAGTCGTGTCTGCGATGCGGATCGGTGCAGACGCGTGCTAAAATTTTCTGTGAATATTGTGAAACGCGGCCAAGTGCCGCGTTACGCATAGAGCCATGAGCGATAAACTTGTGGCTAACGAACTCCTGGCGTTCCTACAACAAAAGCTGGACGTCATGGATGAGGTGAGCGCGCTCCAAATCTGTAAGTCTAACTTCAGTGAGGATGATGTGGCCACAGCGAAGAAGCTGCTTTACGAGTCTCTCGGCAAGATTGACCAGATGGTGTCCCGAAGGCGTGATGGGACGCAGAAGAGCCTGCAGGAAATCATCACCCTGTTCAAGGAAACCGATCCAGATGACGTGCCCACTTTCGTGGCGAGGGATCTCAACAAGCTGCCTCCCGTCACCTTTGATCACGTCGATGTAACCAGCCTTTTGAAGGATATTGTTTCCTTGAAGAAGAGTCTGGCTGATATAATGATCAAATTTCAAACATCCGAAAATACTGTAAGCGAATTGCGTAAAGAAGTTTACGATTTACGTGAATCGATTGCAGTAAGTAGGTCACCGATCGCAGGCTCTAATGTAAACATGCGACGCGGGGCATGCCTAGATACGTCGACGACGTCGAGTTGCAAGTCAGCAGTCTCGTCGCCGACACCGCCACGACCCGACAGAACCCGAGCGCCGCCGCCGCTGGCCGCGAGCGCCGACCCCGTGAGCAGCTCGCCTCCAGCCCGCGCCCCGCCGCCGCCGCCTCCTACCGCAGCGGCGCCGCTTGCGCCCGCGCACAGTCAACTTGACTATGCTGCTGTTGCTGCCGCCAAAACAACTTCGCGGTCGCAGAAGCCAGACCTGCCAGACCGAAGAGCACCTGCGCCGATTGTTACCTCACCGGGCCAAGATGACCAAGGTTTTATGGAGGTTCGGAACAAAAGGCGACATCGTCAGCGCATGACGACGAAGAACCACTATGGTACCGCACCGACAGGACCCAACTTCCTGCTGCGAGCTGCCATACCGACTACGGCGGTATACCTGTCCCGTCTGCACCACACCGTCACCGTGGAGAACGTGTCAGAGTACATCAAGAAGAAGGCCAACTTCTGCTTGAGAGTCCAACCTTTGGAATCGCGCCACAATACAAACTTCAAGTCGTTTGTGGTGCGCGTCCCGACAGCAAGGTTGGATACTTTCATGAAGGAGGATTTCTGGCCGCAGGGCGTGGTGTACCGGCGCTTCCGTGGGACGTTGCCTACTGCCACGGCCACCGATACGACGCCGAAAGTCAATTAAAGTTTTATAATAAAATTGTCTTATATAAATATATGTATGTTAGCCTGTAAGGTATTTATTGTATGGGCCATAAGTCGCCTGAAATAAATGATTTATTATTATTATTATTATTAAAAAAATATTTTACATAGCCTTCCGCCCGCGGTTTCGCCCGCCTGTACTACACGACATTATCTCGAGGGAAAATTATATTTTCCCGGGATATCAATTAGTCTTTGTCACTCTCTAGCTCCTAAAATATCCACATACTAAAAAAACACGCCGATCCGTTGCTCCGTTTTGACGTGAAAGACGGATTTACAAACAGTACAAACAGTATGTCAAAAGAAAGAACTTATCACGCTGAACAACTTCTCTTAAGATGCTATCTCATATAGTTTAACCTGGCTGCTAGGGTTCCACATCAGCTGGCCTAGCATGAACGGCTTTTATCATGCGATATGATATAGCACGTCATGCTGTCTTGCTTACCTACCCCACTATGGTGGAAGCAAGACAGCAAGACGTACTATATCATATCGCGTGATATAATGATGGTAATGCTAGCCAGGCAGGTGTACTAAGACTTTCAAACTTTGTACGTCAATAGAAAATGCTTATCACATTTAACAATTTTCCATAAGACGGTATTTTTATATCTCTCATAGTTTGGCTGGACTGATATGGTTCCACATCGGCCATTTCGATCTTCTAAATAAATTATAGCCTACCTATAAGTTGGCGACAACTAATAGCTATATAACAAAAAAAGTTTCATTAAAATCCGTTCAGTAGTTTTTGCCTGAAACGTGGACAACAGACAAACAGACAAAAAATTCAAAAACTATATTTTTGGTATCTGCTCCGTTTATTGGTATTACCCTTGCTGGTATTTTTTTCTATTTCTTTTCAATGTATACAGCCCCTGTACCGGCAAAAAAATATGGATATGGACATGGGCTTCATTTGACATTTGATGCCCATATTTTGTGCTTTTAAGGGCATAATATGGGCTTCAAATGTCAAATGAAGCCCATGTCCATACCCACATTTTTTAGCCGGTAGCCCCTTTATAATAAGTATGAATTATTTTATTTAATTACTTAATATACACGGTAATTTTTTTATCACCCCGGATAAAATTAAAAGGATTATTCTGCTTATGAAAACAAACAATTTTTATTATGGGACCAACACTAAAATCGCAAAAAAACAGCTATTCCATACAAAAGTGCAAAAATATTTAATCAAAATGTATGGAACAGCTGATATTTTTTCGCGATTTCAGTGTTGGTCCAATAATAAAAGTTGATTGTTTTCAGCAGTAAAATAATCCCTAAAAATATCCGGGGTGATAAAAAAATACCGTGTATATTACATAAACAGTACCTACATATTAACACATTAAAAATTTATATCACATAGCCTTCCGCCCGCGGTTTTGCCGCGTGTACTACACGACGTTTTTCCGAGGGAATGTGATATTTTTCCGGGATAAAATTAGCCTATGGGACTCTCTAGCTCCTAAACTATCCACATACTAAAAAAACAGGTCGATCCGTTTTGACGTGAAAGACGGACATACAAACAAACACACTTTCACATTTATAATATTAGTATATATTGTATGTCAAAAGAAAATACTAATCACGCTGACCAACTTCTCTTAAGATGCTGTATTTGTATCTCTTATAGTTAAGCTGGGCTGCAAGGGTTCCAAAACAGGAGTACCAGACCTTCGATATTTTTCCGTCAATAGAAAATGTCCATGACGTTAAACAACTTTTCATAAGACGCTATGTTTGTATCTCATATAGTTTAATCTGGCTGCTAGAGTTCCACATCAGGTGTACCAGACCTTCAAACTTTGTACGTCAATAGAAAGTGCTCATCACGTTTAACAATTTTCCTTAAAACGGTATTTTTATATCTCTCATAGTTTGGCTGGACTGCTATGGTTCCACATCAGAAATTGCGATCTTCAAAATAAATTATAGCTATATGTTGGCAAGGACCAATAGCTGTATAACAAAAAAACTTTCATCAAAATCCGTTCCGTAAACTTTTTTGCCGACGTCATCATACGAAAAAATTCATCCCCTGTTTTCACCCTCTTTAGGGTAGTTTTTTTTACAAACTTTGAATGTCGTATTTATTTATCTAATCAAAAGCCTATAAAATAATTTTGAAAGCTTTAAAAATGACGTAATTTCCATACAAACTTCCATCCCCTATTTCAACCCCTTACAGCCCTTTGTTTACATAAAAAAGTAGCCTATGTCCTTTCTCAGGCTCTAGACTATCTCTGTACCAATTTTTATTCAAATCGGTTCCGTAGTTTAGGCGTGATTGTGTAACACACAGACAGACAGATTCGCATTTTCGCATTTATAATATACTAGCTTTCCGCCCGCGGCTTCGCCCGTGTGGACTACACGACGTTATCCCGCGGGAATGTGATGTTTTCTGGGATAAAAAGTAGCCTATGTTCCTCTCCAGGCTACAAAGTATCTGTGTCCCAAATTTCAGCCAAATCCGTTCAGCCGTTTTGGCATGATTGAGTAACAAACATCCAAACATCCAAACATCTAAACTTTCACATTTATAATATTAGTAGGAAGTAAGGATAAGTAAGGATTATTTTCTATCTATTTTTAAAAAAATCACTGGCACGGCCCGGTGGCCGTGTATAGTTGGTAAAAACAACCGTTTAAAAATATACGGCGGCCAACTGCTTTGTTTGTAGGTCAATTTTGATGAAACTCTGTTTTTACCACTATTTTGACAAGAAAACTGCAACGAAATGTTAACAATATTAAAAAATCCAAGATGGCGGCCAACTTTTTTGTTTGTGGGTCGATTTTGATGAAACTTGGTTTTTGGCACTATTTAGACTAGAAAACTGCAACGCAATGTTAAAAATATTATCAAATCCAAGATGGCGGCCAACTTTTTTGTTTAAGGGTCAATTTTGATGAAACTCTGTTTTTGGTATTATTTGACAAGAAAACAGTAACGCAATTTATTTTAATTTTGAGTTTTTTGCATTCACAGTGCAATTTTTATTATTGAAAAATGGAAAATGAAGTATTTAAAAAAAATCGACCCAGAATTTCAGTAACGCAATGTTAAAAATGAGATATGGTCAAGATGGTTGCAAACTTAATTTTTTTAGGGTTCCGTACCCATAGGGTTAAAACGGGACCCCATTACTAAAACTCCGCTGTCCGTCTGTCTGTCTGTCACCAGGCTGTATCTCATGAACCGTGATATATACAGTTCTAATTTTCACGGATGATGTATTTCTGTTGCCGCTATAACAACAAATATTAAAAACAAAATAAAATAAATATTTAAGGGGGGCTTTGTTTTGCCGTTTTGCCAAGTTGAGCGAAATCGACGCCTGTATAGGTATTTACGTAAGTATGGAAAGTTTGTCACAAATTTAAAATGTGAAGGTGGATTTTTTACTACCCCGAAGATATTGTGAAATTTTAGGTCAACAGGTAAAGTTAAATTATTATAACTAAAAAGCAAAAAAAAACGAAAAAAAAATACACTAGTCTCATCTGAGCTAGATGTGCGACGGGTCGATTTTTTCTCAATACTTAATTTTTCATTTTTAAATAATAAAAATTGCATTGTGAATGCAAAAAAGTTAATAAAAAAACACTCAAAAGTAAAATGTAATTTCATTCAGTTCGGAAATAAGCCACTTCATATTTCTAAGCCTTCGAAGCTTCTTCGTCTATATCAAAATCATCCTTTCACACATCATAACTATCATTTATTATAATTTTTTGTGTACTTATCACTGTCTCAAGCTTCCAAATAATAGCGTGTTAAGGTAATGGAACCAGTCATGGACGGTGCACCAGTCATGGACATGTTACATTTAAATCGGCCAAATCTACACAACACGGCTATTTTTTATTTAATGGCAACAATTTCTGATTATGGTTATCCGATCCGGTGCCCCATTAATTATTTTTTGACAGCTGTCGGCCATAATCAATACACTGAGTGCAAATACGTGGTTCCGTCAGACGATTCCAGAAAATATCCGCTATTATACTAAGCATCGTAGCGCGAGTAAGTTTAACAATTAATTCATGTAAAATCCGCTGTAGTTATTATGTTGCATGACTATTTATTTTGTGATTTAACAGTATAATTTTAAGGTTAACCTATACCTTGACATATTACAAAAGGGATAAATTAATTCACATTTATAGCGATGTTCATCACTGGATACATAAATCTGTTACTAACCCAGTCATGAACATTTTGGGAAATTTTGAATTTATTATTGATAAATGTTTTAGTAATGTTTGAGAATGTTCATAAAAAAGTCTAACGATTGATTTTTTACGCAACACGATAATGAATAATTAACATAAAAAATGGCATGTTGATAACTGGGTGTTCATAACTGGTGCTGTGTTGGTAATTGGATGTCTATTCAGTAAAATTGACATAAATACGGAATCGAAATAGTTTGCGTTTTTTGACATTAAAACTTACACTACGGGCACTGATACTCAGAAAATCGAAACGGTACCTATTCGCTAAATGTCATACAACTATACGCTCCGACCTCGACACATTGTAACATATAATTTTTTTTAATATGTTATATTCACAATAAACTATGATAGTACCAACCTTCATTTCTGTTTTTTATCCTATATATTGTACCTTTACACAACACAGTTTTTATACATGCCTTATTGCAAAGTACATACATTCTCATTAACTCAATTCCAAGCAATAATTGCTAATTTTTACATCTTAGGTACACTTAAATTTGTCAACAAACATCTATCACGTCTGACGTTTGACATTTAATTTTATCAGAGTAAACATCATAATTTTTGAACCATTGGCTCAATCTTGTGAGGAATAGCAGAACTATTTCCACGAGCAATTATCCAGAGATATACGTCTTCTCATTCTTGCATGGATGTCCAGCTATTTCCATCTCTTTTTCTTATAAAGACACCTTGCGTTGAGAGTCCACACTTCATCAAACTTTAGCGCCATCTGGTGTCAAATAGTGGCAAAGTATGTCGCACATATATTGTCATCTCTCTCACACCTAAATGCATAACCATCCTGTCATCTCGTTCATGCAACAGCACCAGAACTGACATCTGGCGTAGAGTAGCTTTCGTGTTTTCATAATTGAACTTCTAGATATTAAGCCTAGATTATCTATGGTACCTAAAAACTTTTATCAATAACTTTATGAATATCTAATCTACAGTGGCAGTAATTAGTTATTTATAGTCTACAAATCTTCCCTTATTTGATTTTATATAATTCTTCATTTATCTTTAGCTAATTTTCATAACCATAGACTATATTCGGATCATTCTAGAAATGTACAAGTGAGCATTGTCTATGCTACTGACTTTCGAAAATTCGAGATTGATGGTAAAGCAAAATAAGTTAAAAACAAGATTCTAGAAAAATCGTGGCAGAACATATAAATAGGGCCCATCTCGCCCCAGTGTTTTTTTTTCTCTCTGAACCTCTACTTAACTTACTGTGAAAAAGACTGTGAAGCAAAATCATTGTGACACGTAGTTTATCCCTAATAAACCTCGCTAATTGCGTCCTAAGCTGCATCATTGTGTGAACACTGCAATTTTCTTGATTGGTCCTCGATCTTCAGCGTCCGGGTAAGTCGATCTGCTAAACGGCAAACAAATTACCAACATCTCTTTATGTCACTGCTTTGGCATAACGCTGTGTTTTCTTCTTCCTCGACAGTTCTTATTCTTGACTGGACTACCTGTCCGGAGCGAGCACCTGCGAAGCTGATACCATACCGGCGAGCCCTCGTTCGCTGACCTTGGGCCTTGAGTCACCGGCGTTCGCAAGCCCTCCTCGGAATATAAATCTCAGGTGTAATCGTTCTTATATCTTTATCTCTTACTACATTTCTTTCCACCCTTTTCGCTTATGAATTATCCATGAGCGTGGCGCCCATTAATCATCTCTAATCTTCTCTTCTCTCATAAGTTTAACTTAACTACATACATATAAGTATTACCTACCTTCCTTTCAATTTTGTAACCCTCCCAACTTGATTTAAACTGCACTTGTGAATTTGTTAAATGTTTAATATTGAATAACAACCCATATTTTAATTTGTGTTTGTATTTGTATATCCAGTCTGACACGTTGTAAACCTACTTTAAGGATAGCGATAGCCTAGGACTTTTATTCATATAAATTTCTTTTGAAACCTTATTTGTTTAGCTTCAACTTCATTACCTGTCTATGTAATCTTCAACTCAGTGAGAATACTGTAATTTATGTCCCTCCGACAGTGCAACAAGAGAGCTGCAAAGTAAATTGTTATCCCCACGCCCTGTATTTCTTATAAGAACCTGATTTTACATGTGATATAAATAAAACTTCATATTTCATTATATTTTTAATTTCTTTTATTTCACATTAAAACCTATAGTTAAAAATACTAGTTACATTTTAGCGCCCAACGTAGTTTGCACTCAATTCTTTGTTGACACTTTCTCACTGGGTTCCTACCTATTTTATACTTATTTGCTGAGTACAATTTGAGAGAGAGATATCTCTCTCAAATTGTACTTATATCAATTTCAGTAATGGAGCATGCTGCGTTCTCCGGTCTCCTCAAGGACGAGGTCAGCTACGAGCTCAACCTGCGGGGAGTGGAACACGAGCGTGGTGCCACAGCGGAGACGTTGGCTGCCCTGCTGGAGAAGGCTGAACCGGCCGCTGCAGAGGTCGAGGACAAATTTATTGGTTCCCTTAATACGGGAACGGAAATAGAGGTATTGTAGTATACGGCAATGAAACAACGCGGTCAGGAGTTGACTGATTTATTGTATCTCTAAGTGCACGGAAGTTGGCCGAACTAAGCGCTCTTATTCCCAAGTATTCCACCACTACTCATTTCCATAAATGCTGGGCAAGGTTGACTCACCTTATAGACCGACCAGACAGACTGACCGGGCAGACCAGGGAGTAAAGGCGTATCAAATCTTCGTCACTGGAGGGGTTATACAGACTCCGCTTTTGGATGTCTAATAATCCACCGCGCAGTAGAGGTCCCTCCTCGTCAAAACAACACCTATATCCGACTGCTTCCCGTGATGAAGAAAACCGCATCACAGACGTTCGGAAGAACGGTGTCGATGGGGATGTACACTCTGAGGGAGCATCTATCCCTGTCCCTCCTCCTCATCCCTCTCACTCCTCTCCTTTTCTCAGAAATTCTCCTATATTGAAGTGGGGTGTAACTTTTGACGGACACACCTGTGTCTTAGAATTTATTACTAAAATTAAAGAATTAGCTGCCTCCTGCTCTGCCCAAGACCATGAACTGCTCTCAAACTTCTCACATCTGCTTACTGGTGATGCATTGGTGTGGTTCCGCGGTTACAGGGACAATATAACTTCTATGTCTCAACTTTTTGATTATCTAAAAGAGGAATTTATACCTGTTGATTATGACAGACGACTTCTACTGCAAATAAAAGGCAGATTGCAAGATAAATCTGAAGACATAAAAATTTATATCAATCTCATGCTTTATGAGATGTCTAAACTATCTAAACCACTCTCTGAAACTGAGAAGTTGGAAATAATATTATCAAATATGAACACTTTTTATATTGCAAAATTAGCTCTCCATGATTTCTCTTCGACTGCGGAACTCAAATCAGTGTGCTCCAGGCTAGACATAGCAAAGTACAGATGTGAGAATAGAGGTGCCTTAAATTCTGGCGATACTGCTATTGTTCCGGGTTTCACAGTGAAATCTAATCTTACTAAATCAGTAAATCAACAATTTATTAAACAAAAACCATTTTCGGGAAATGTTGCTACCATCTCCCATAATGCTAATAATTCCGCTATGCTACAAAAAGATAGTGTCACTTGTTTAAAGTGTAGTGGCAAACATCACTATTCAAAGTGTAATGTATACAACACACCTATATGTTTTAAATGTAAAAAAACCTAATGTGCTTACTCGCGACTGTACATGTTCAAAAGACTGAATGAGCGGTCAGTAGCATGTTCTCTCTCTCTTAAAACTAAACCTTCTGAACTAACTAAACATACTACTGACCAGGAATGGCAGGAATATCAAATTTTCTTAAAAAACTTTTTCTCCTCTCAGAAGATAGCTCCACTTTTTGAGTCAAACTTGCCTGACAACCGTGCGTTTATCAAAGTCAACATTTTGGGAACAGAGTGCTTGGCCTTGGCCGATTCTGGTGCATCAACTTCTATACTCAGCAATGATGCGCTAGGGACGCTTAGGGAATTAGGTCTACAGACTCATCTTCAGCCATCTTCTAAAACTCTTAAAGTTGGCAATAACGCTAAACTTAATATTTTGGGATCCATTACGATACCTATTACTTACAAGTCGAATCTAAGACTAATTACTCTCAATGTGTGCACAGATATCAACAGTCCTCTTATTTTAGGTGTAAATTTTCTTAGGGCATTTAACCTATGTCAGGATATTCTGGAATATACGACCGACTCTCAGTGTACTTCTGCTTTCAACTCTTTAATTGACACAAACACACACTTACATGCTTATGAGGATCTGTCGGTTGTACAAAAATCTCAGATTGATAACATTATCACTGATTTTAAAAATATTTCTGCTGATTCTAACAACTTAGGTCTCACTGATCTTGAAGAACATGTCATTGACACTGGTGATCATCCCCCAGTGAAACAAAAATACTACCCTATACCAGTTCACTATAAACAGCGGGTCGAGGCTGAAATTAATGATATATTAAGAATGGGTATTATTGAAAAAAGTAATTCACCTTGGGATTCCCCTCTCTTAGTAGTTCCCAAACCTAACGGAGACTTAAGGATCTGCCTAGACAGTAGAAAACTGAATAGTGTCACCAAAATAGATTCATATCCTATGCCACGTATCCAAGACATACTTGATTCTCTTAATAATGCTAAATTTCTAAGCTCTATTGACCTGAAAAGCTCATTTTTTCAAATTAATTTACACCCAGACTCGCGGGAGAAGACTAGTTTCTCCATTCCTGGGGTTGGGGCTTTCCAATTTTGCCGCATGCCTTTCGGACTTGTCAATGCATCTGCTAGAATGATGAGACTTATGGATAAAGTCTTTGGACCAGAGTTTGCTGGCCATCTTTTTACTTACGTTGATGACGTAATACTGGTCAGTAATTCATATGACGAACACGTCGATTTATTGAAGCGTGTCTATCAACGTTTAAAAGAAGTAGGTCTCACCATCAATTTTGATAAGTCAGTTTTCTGCAGATCTTCTCTTAAGTTTCTAGGGTTCATCGTCGACCGACACGGACGACGCACTGACAGTGACAAGGTTAAGGCCATTTTGGAATACCCTGTCCCTACTAACCAAAAAGAAGTCAGACGTTTTCTAGGCATGGCGTCATGGTATAGGCGTTTTATCCAAAACTTTTCTTTAGTAACTGCTCCTATAAACAACCTAATTAAAAAACAGCCCAAGGGCAAAGCTTTTAGTTTTCCGCAGGAAGCTCTCCTTGCCTTCAACGAGATTAAGCAACGTTTGGTATCTGCACCCATTCTCTCTATACCTAAATTTGATAAGCCTTTTATCATCTCTAGAAAAATTTAGGGGTTATATTGAAGGCTCTCCCTTCCCCACTACGGTTTATACAGATCATAGTAGTCTGAAATGGCTTGTCAGTCTTAAATCTCCTACAGGAAGATTGGCGAGATGGGCAGTCCGGCTTTCTCAATTTAATCTTAAAATTGAGTATCGTAGGGGCTCTGATAATGCCTTGGCCGACGCTCTTTCTCGTTCATTTCCCGTAAATGTCACTTCTGATGACGATCCATCTCAAAACTCCCCTTCTTCTTCTTCTACTACCAAAGACTCTTGGTACCTCAAGAAAGTACAAGACGTCAAATCTTCTCCCCACAAGTTCTCTGATTGGAAACTAATTTCTGATCGTCTCTATAAAAGGATGAAAAATTCCAACCCTCTCTCTGCTGACTGTGAGTGGAAACTCGTGGTTCCTTTCGAATCGCGGCATGACGTCATAGCTAAATGTCATGACCACCCGAGTGCAGCCCATTTAGGCATCTTTAAGACTTTGAAACGTCTCATTCAATCTTATTATTGGCCATCTCTACACAGAGATGTCAAGAAATACATCAAAAATTGTCAAGTTTGCTTGGCGTATAAGAGCACGAATGAAGGTCCCCCAGGCATCATGAAAAATCCCAAACAGGTCCAACGTCCCTTCCAAATGATATCTACAGACATAATGGGTCCCTTACCTCGATCTTATCAGGGCTACAAATTCATTCTAGTAGTTACTGACGTTTTCACTAAGTATACATGCATATTTCCTATGAGGAACTCACTTGCCAAGACAGTAGTTTCCATTATTGAAAACAATATATTTATGAAATATGGGATTCCTCAAACAATTGTCATGGACAACGGTCCCCAGTATATCTCTAATGCCATGAAGGATTTAGTTGCGAAGTATAAAGTTCCTAATTCTTTTTATAACTGTAGGTTCCTGCCACAAAACAACCCTTCTGAAAGGACTTATCGTGTCATTGTCACTGCCATATCTTCCTATGTAGGTACAGACCACAGAAAATGGGCAGAAGAATTACCAAAAATTGAGTTTGCAATCAACACAGCCGTTAGTGAATCCACTGGTTTTAGCCCGTATTTTCTAAATCATGGCCGCGAAGCTGTACTCTCTGGTGACTGGTACCCTAACTCTCCACTTAAAGAAGAAGATATTTTGTTTACCGACAGGACTTCATACTCATCTACTCTACCTCATCTTAAAGACATTTTTATTAAAGTAAACTTGAACATGTCCAAAGCCTACTCCAAATATAAAATTCATAACAACAAAAATAGGCGTGATATTGAATATCAGGAGGGCCAGACTGTATGGAAGAAAGAATATCCACTTTCTGATGCTAGTAAATTTTTCACTGCAAAACTTGCTCCTAAATTCACTAAATGTATTGTGAAAAAGAAGATCTCTCCTCTTACATACATTCTGAAGGACTTTCACACATCCAAGGATTTAGGCACTTGGCACATTAAGGACATTTTAAAATCTGTACCTATATAACTACACCTATATTTTGCTTATTTCATTTTATTTATGTATGTGATTATCTATAAGTATTTTTCTCTTTTCTCTCTCTTGCTCTGCATCTAGGTACTATCTCCTACTTACCTTATCCGTATGGTTGCCGGAGAAAGAATAGTACCATCGCTCTCCCCTTGCGCGTCGTAAGAGCCGACCAAAAGTCCCAGTTTCCCATCCCACATTTTTCCTCATCTTCATACCCATTCCCAAACCCTATTATATATTCTTTTATGTACTCTATTTTTTGTATGGTTTTTATTATATATATATATTAATTTTATAGTATCGTCGGCGGGCTGTGAAAAGCTCGTGAGTCACAAATTTAGTGAAAAACACTTTTAGTTGATTTTCGTGAGAAAACCTCGTAATACATGTCTACACGGAACGAAACTCAGATTCAATAATTGTAGCGCCATCTATTGAAGTAAATGAGAACCTCGTGAAAAAGTCGCGTTGACCAGTGTGGTTTGAAAAGCTCGGCTACGCGGTTCATCCCGTGGTTTTATTCATAACCTCTTATAAAAAATATATTTAGTATGGAATAAATGCAGAGCTTGTAAGAATGTATACGTGTTTATCATACGTAGTATACGACAGTACTAAGATATTTTGTTGTCTATGAAAACCTCTCAAGTAACATTAGACACTTTTCTGTAAATTATTTGCGAATATTTGTCTTCAGAATCATTGAATAATGTTTTAAACATGAAAAATCCACTAAATGTTTTACTTGGCTTCATTCAAAAAATTTCACTGTACGGTTTTTTTCATCTCCTGTAAAATTTGGAGTAATGCACATGCGAGGTTTTCACAGCCCGCCGACGGTATCTAGTTTATTCTATGGGACGGCTGGTAATCCCATAAATGAAAAATCAAAAGCCTTACTACTCAGAGCGGATTGTAACTCTGCATAAATATGCCTTAACGACAACAGATTATTCTTATCACACTAGTATATTATACTCATCTATATATCAGAGCGGCTGCGACTCTTAAAATAGGCCATCGGCATTCCATTTATTTATGTATATCCATATTTATCCAGTATACGCACACCTTAAATTTTCGGCAAGGGCGCATGGTACATACGCCAGAAGTAAGACCCACCGTCGATATCAATTATCTGTATCGTTTATGTATTCCGTTTATTTATATAACTTATTTGTTTACAGCTGGCATGTAGTATATGTTTATAGATTTTTTTTTTGGTTTTGTTTTTGTTTGCTTTTGCCCTTTCCTTTCCTTACTTGATTCCCAACCTACGACTTTCTTTACTTTCCCACTCTACTATACCGTGCTATCCATTCCTTCTTTCTCTTTAAAACTTTTTCTTTTTCTACACAACTTTCCTTTCTCTACAATTTTTTTCTCCTCTTGCTCTATTCTTGTTTTATCCATTCCCTTCATGCTTCCTCACGCTTTCGCTTTCTTTTCTTTACTGTGTGGGGATAGTGACCTGTCCTTCACTCACCTCATCCCAGTTCCTTTCTTTATTTTTTTTTTCTTTTTTTTTTAACTAATGAGTAGAGGTCGGATAATCGGATGCATATTTACCTAAAGTTAATATTTGGCTAGGAAATTATGAAAGCGGCTTCTTAAAACAGGTTTTTTTTTAATATAAATCCCGGGATTCCAGAAAATGCGCGAATGCAAAATTAGCCAGTAACATGGTGTGGAAAAGATGTCTTTAGCATCAGGTATTTATTTAAAAAAAATGATACAAAAGTGCATTCCATAACAGCTAACACCTCAAGTTTAGGTAAATATGCATCCGATTATCCGATCACTGCTAATGAGGTATTGTAACATATAATTTTTTTTAATATGTTACATTCACAATAAACTATGATAGTACCAACCTTCATTTCTGTTTTTTATCCTATATTTTGTACCTTTACACAACACAGTTTTTATACATCCCTTATTGCAAAGTACATACATTCTCATTAACTCAATTCCAAGCAATAATTGCTAATTTTTACATCTTAGGTACACTTAAATTTGTCAACAAACATCTATCACGTCTGACGTTTGACATTTAATTTTATCAGAGTAAACATCATAATTTTTGAACCATTGGCTCAATCTTGTGAGGAATAGCAGAACTATTTCCACGAGCAATTATCCAGAGATATACGTCTTCTCATTCTTGCATGGATGTCCAGCTATTTCCATCTCTTTTTCTTATAAAGACACCTTGCGTTGAGAGTCCACACTTCATCAAACTTTAGCGCCATCTGGTGTCAAATAGTGGCAAAGTATGTCGCACATATATTGTCATCTCTCTCACACCTAAATGCATAACCATCCTGTCATCTCGTTCATGCAACAGCACCAGAACTGACATCTGGCGTAGAGTAGCTTTCGTGTTTTCATAGTTGAACTTCTAGATATTAAGCCTAGATTATCTATGGTACCTAAAAACTTTTATCAATAACTTTATGAATATCTAATCTACAGTGGCAGTAATTAGTTATTTATAGTCTACAAATCTTCCCTTATTTGATTTTATATAATTCTTCATTTATCTTTAGCTAATTTTCATAACCATAGACTATATTCGGATCATTCTAGAAATGTACAAGTGAGCATTGTCTATGCTACTGACTTTGGAAAATTCGAGATTGATGGTAAAGCAAAATAAGTTAAAAACAAGATTCTAGAAAAATCGTGGCAGAACATATAAATAGGGCCCATCTCGCCCCAGTGTTTTTTTTTCTCTCTGAACCTCTACTTAACTGACTGTGAAAAAGACTGTGAAGCAAAATCATTGTGACACGTAGTTTATCCCTAATAAACCTCGCTAATTGCGTCCTAAGCTGCATCATTGTGTGAACACTGCAATTTTCTTGATTGGTCCTCGATCTTCAGCGTCCGGGTAAGTCGATCTGCTAAACGGCAAACAAATTACCAACATCTCTTTATGTCACTGCTTTGGCATAACGCTGTGTTTTCTTCTTCCTCGACAGTTCTTATTCTTGACTGGACTACCTGTCCGGAGCGAGCACCTGCGAAGCTGATACCATACCGGCGAGCCCTCGTTCGCTGACCTTGGGCCTTGAGTCTTATTTGCTGTATCTCTCTCTCAAATTGTACTTATATCAATTTCAGTAATGGAGCATGCTGCGTTCTCCGGTCTCCTCAAGGACGAGGTCAGCTACGAGCTCAACCTGCGGGGAGTGGAACACGAGCGTGGTACCACAGCGGAGACGTTGGCTGCCCTGCTGGAGAAGGCTGAACCTATTTTTAATTTCTTTTATTTCACATCAAAACCTATAGTTAAAAATACTAGTTACAACATGACGATGGCGAAATGGAGGCTTTGTATGAGGAGGTTAAGAAACCCATGCATAGCTATAAAACCCACTACACGGTTGTGATGGGAGATTCCAATGCTAAGGTGGGGCAACGTTGCGGTGATGAGTCGCGAGTGGGGCAATTTGGATTTGGGCAACGGAACGATAGAGGCCAGATACTGGCAGACTTCATGGAGAAGGAGAACCTCTTTATGATGAACTCCTTCTTCAGGAAGCCCGTAAGCCGCAAATGGACCTGGATCAGTCCGGACGGTAAAGTAAAAAACGAATAGATTTTATTATGTCGACCAAGAAGCATATCTTCAATTATGTCAGTGTGATCAACGCTGTTAAGACAGAAAGCGATCACCGCATGGTCAGAGGCATATTGAATATCAACATTGAGCTTGAAAGATCGCGGCTGATAAAATCCACGCTCCGACCAATTCCGGCTCAAATTCAACCAGGCGGCGGGCGATGACGGAATCACAACAGAGCTTTTGAGAGCGGGCGGAAAGCCAATACTTAAAGTCCTCCCGACGCTTTTCAATTCAGTCATCCTCGAGGATAAAACGCCAAGGGCCAGAAGCGTTTTTAAGAAGGGTGATATGACTCTCTTGAAGAACTACAGACCTATCTCGCTTACTGAGCCATATCTATAAAGTTTTTTCGAGAGTCATTACGAATCGTCTCGTTCGGAGGTTTGACGACTTCCAACCTCCCGAACAAGCCGGGTTCCGGAAAGGCTATAGCACCAAATACCACATTCATATGCTGATGCAACTTATACAGAAGACCGAAGAGTATAACTTACCACTTTGATAGGCGTTCGTGGACTATGAGAAAGCCTTTGATTCGATTGATACCTGGGCGGTGTTGCAGTCTCTCCAGAGGTGCCAAGTAGACTACAGGTACATCGATGTGCTCAGGTACTTATACCAAAACGCCACCATGTCAGTCCGATTTCAGAATCAGAGCTCTGATCCTCTCCAACTACAGTGAGGTTTGAGACAGTGAGAAGTCATTTCTCCGAAACTGATCACAGCAGCTTTGGAGAATATTTTTAAGCTTCTGGATTGGAAATGATGCGGCATCAACATCAATGGCGAGCACCTAAGACACCTACGCTTTGCCGATGATGTAGTTCTTATGACTGACACCTTGGAAGACCTGAACACAATGCTCGAAGATCTCAGTAACGCTTCTCAAAGAGGGTCTTAAAATGAACATGGATAAGACGAAAATCATGTCCAATGCCCATGTTGCACCCGCTCAAGTTAATGGTGGGAACATTTATACTCGAAGATGTTGACTACTTTGTTTACCTAGGGCAAACTAACTGGAGTTAAGTCCAACTTCTAGAAAAGATCTTCTAAAAAGATCTCTCGACGAACCCAGCTCGGATGGGCAGTGTTCGGGTTTTGAGCTAGGTACCTATATTTTTGCTTTTATTTAGCTGAGGGTTGTTTTTTGTAGATTGAGAGAGATCTTGTAAGATTCGGACCTAACAGCCAATAGTTAAGTAAGCATTGTGACAATTCCGATAGAAATATCTACGAGTTGACTAGAGACTTATGTTTTGGTAGATTGTAAAAATTTTATATCATCAACTCCCGTAATTATTTTACCTATGTAAAGTCAATAAAACGATTTATTTTTAATACTTATTAGAATCATTAAAATGTTACTGGCTATTCAAAATTAAAATTCTGAAATACGTAGGTATATCTTTTGGACATAGGGGATATTTCGAACTACATTGGGGTAATTCCGAAGTAATTGAAAAATCTATCTTTTTGCACTTTGACCGAAGGTTTTCTTTTTCAGTCGTTAATACCCATCACACAAAATACCACCATTTTGTTAAAAGTATCGTTAATATTTTTCTTGTAACACTTTTATTTCGGATTTACCCTAACAAAAGTTTGTGGTTCTCAACATGGCAGTTAAATTTAAAGGTTTCGTGTGCATGACAGCTAAGCGAAACAAAGCGAACTAATGGAGATGGCGACTGGTTTAATGTGGCCATTTAGACAATATCGCTAGCATTTGGTAGATTTTTTGAATTATCGGAATATCCCCACTTTCGGAATTATCCCAATGCACCTATAAATAAGGGTTATGTAAGACTGTCAGCTGTGATAAGCTAACAGTTTGTAAACTAACTAGATTTACTTACCTATTGACATATTTTTGTAGATTGACTAAAGTAATCTAGAACAGATTACTAATAATAAAATTGTTTAAGTGAATAAAAGTTTAATTCAAATTATCATTTGTTTAATAAAACGGAGGTCGTCCGTTGAACGTTAACGAGATAACACTGTATTAATTTGCTCCGCATAAAAACTGTCATAATCGGCTGCTAAAGTTGTTTTTTAGTATTGTGTTTATAGTATTTTGAAAGCTGTTAAACTCAAGTTTCTAGTGGTGTACTTAAAATTGCATTCCGTCAAGTGGTTTCAGAGATATAAGCAAAAACATTTTAAAAATATTTGCTTAACCGTTTATCCCTGACCTACGACAACTCGCCGCTCGCCCGCTGCTGCTGTGACTCACCGCGCGCGCGGCGCTCGCTGTGCAGGCAGAACGCGCGTGTTCGAAGTACTGTGGACTGCACCGCAACGATGTCACCGAGAAAAGCGTCATGTGCTGGATGTAACGCGGTAGTAAGTGAGGACGGCGCTTATATGAGATGCAAGAAATGTAAGCAGATTTATGATATTTTTTGCGCTAATGTCAATGCAGATATATATGATAAGTTTACAGATGAATTAAAAAAGTCATGGATATGTGTAGAATGTCGCAGCAAAATACCCAAAGGTGATAATTCGCAAACCCCTGTGCGCCAACACCTTATCCAAGATCTAAGTATGACTAGCGATTGCCCAGATGTTTCTATGCATAGTCCTGATGGTGTAACATTACGTACTGGGGCGCGAATGGCTCAGGCTTGCAGCCAAAACATTACACAAAAAAATGCTCTAGATGATATGAAGATTTCTGTTATACATGAGTTGAAAAAAATGCAGGTTGATTTTGAAACGCAGCTTATCAATAAAATTAACAAACTGATAACCGAGCAGCTTCTTACATTTAAAACAGCTGTTTTTGAAAAAATAAGCACTATTACAAAATTATTGGAAGAACAACTAAAACATAGTGCTAACAAAGACACTGCCAATGAACAAATACAAACTAACGGAAACTTAAGCAGCACAGCTCCTGGAAAAAAGGCTTCGGGACGTAAACCTCAACAGAAATTGAAACCTCTTGTAAGCAAAGGGAAATCCGACTGTTTATCTGAGGCTCCTGTCTCATATGCCAAAAAAACTGAACAGGGAAAATTGTCTACACCAAAACCTGCCGCGGACCTAAGTAACTTAGGTAACGAAGGCTCAGATGAAGATGGCTGGGAGGAAGTAAGGCGCAAACGATCACGTGCCTCAGTTCCCGGTGTACTTAGGGGTACCGCGGCTCCTGGATCTACCCGTTTGCAGGCCTCGGAACGATGGAGTTATTTGCATCTCTATTACGTCCAGGAAGGAACCAATATTGAGCAGGTGCGTGACCACCTTAAGTCCATATGTAGCAGCGACGTGTGTACTGTGGAGGAGCTGAAGTCTCGCGGACGTTATGCATCCTTCAAACTCGGAGTTCCATCGAAAAATGTTGAAAGTGCTATGTCACCAGAAAACTGGGCAGAGGACATATGTGTGAAGCCATGGCGGCAGAACTTTCGAGCTAAAGCCAAAAGCACATCGTCCCCGGTTTCATGAAATAAATGTATTATATCAGAACGTTCGCGGCTTGCGTTCTAAAACTCATACATTTATTAATAACGTAATACAAAGTGGACACGATATAATAGCAATAACCGAGACATTTCTAAATAGTTCCGTTGCGAATGGAGAACTCTTTCCTCCCGGATATCATGTTGTGCGAAAGGATAGAGCAGGTGACGTTGGGTGGGGAGGAGTATTGCTCGCTGTTCGAGATTGTTATGATGTCCGTGTTGTAAAAGATGTCGATAATATGACTATTGACAAAGAATTAATTTTTGCTATTGTGACTTGTAAACGTGTAAAAATTCTATGTTGTGTCGTTTATTTACCTCCTAATTATAATGACGATCAGTATCTTAATGTTTTGACGTGTATAGAAAATGTAATCTGTTCTCACCCTGACATGAATGTATTAATATTAGGGGACTTTAATTTGAATTCATGTAGTGAAAATGTAAAAACGAATATGAATTTCTTCTGTGACTTCTGTTCTCTTCGCCAACATAATAATGTTCAGAATGACCATGGTGGCATGCTAGATTTAGTGCTAAGTAATTTGAAATTTGAGCAGGTAATAGTGGCTGACAATATGGATCCCCTGGTGTGTATTGATTCATACCACCCTGTGCTTGGTGTGATGATCAAGCTTCCGTACTCTGAGAAAATCGCGAATCCTTCATTATCGCAGGAACCGTCTCCTCGCCCAGGAGCTAATCCCGACTGGAATTGGCGTAAGGCAGATCTCCAGGGATTGTACGCGGCCCTAGTAGATATGGACTGGTCTGATGTTCTGGCAGAGACTGACGTCGATTGTGCTGTTCAGTTATTTTATAACCAACTCAATAACTGTTTTAGACTTTTTGTACCCGTCAAAAAACCTACTGGGCATAGTCATAAGTATGTCTACCCTAAATGGTATAACGCGGAAATAATTAAAAATATTAAGATCAAATACTTTCATCACAAGAGGTTTAAAGAGGAAGGTAAAGAATTTAATAAGGAAATGTTTATTTATTATAGAGAACGGGTAAAAAAATTGATTGACAACGAATATCGGCAACATGTTAAATTGGTACAAAGGAATATCATTGATGATCCGGCTGAGTTTTGGAAATATATCAAAGATAAAAAAAACGACAGAAAGCGTGTAGACAGCTACTCATTCATGGGTACTGAGGTAGAAGGCCAGGCCGCAGCCGACGCCTTTGCCAGTTATTTTTCATCTGTTTTTCATAACAACATTCCTTTGTTGGACCCTGTTCAGGCAGCCCTGGCTGCGCATTTTTGTCATGACGCAACCTCCGTTTCTCTTGTGGCAGTTGAGGAGACCGATTTAAAGAAAGCTGTAAGACGCCTCAAGCCACGTTCTTCTGGTGGTCCCGATGGCATTCCAGTGTTTCTGGCTAAGGATTGCATATCGGCTTTAGTAGCGCCCCTCTTATACCTCTTTAATTTGTCTCTTGCTCAATCAAAATATCCGCAATGCTGGAAAGTATCTAGGGTCACTCCCGTCCCGAAAGAAGACGGAGGAACGGACGTTTCTTCTTTTAGACCGATTGCGGTTCTGTCAGTTTTTGCTAAGATCTTCGAAGCAATCCTGAATGAGTATATAAATAATCAGATTGATCACTCATTGCACGATAGCCAACATGGCTTCCGCCGTGCCCGTTCTACAACTACAAATTTAGTGTCGCAGGTAGACTACGTACTCAACCAAATGGACAATGGTAAGCAGGTGGATGCTACCTACTTTGATTTTAAAAAGGCTTTTGATCTGGTTGACAACGATAAACTATTACAGAAATTGGCAATAATTGGTTTCACGCCAAAGCTCCTAAGTTTTTTTTCATCTTACCTTAGTAATCGTTGTCAATATGTTCGTTTGGATGGGTATGATTCTAATGACTACTTCACACGGTCAGGGGTAAGTCAGGGAAGTACGTTGGGACCGACACTTTTTGTAATTTTTATTAATGACCTGCCAGGAACGGTACGCGACTCTAAATGTATTTTATTCGCTGATGACCTAAAATTGAGTCTAGGCATCAAAACTGTAGCGGATGCTGAGTCCTTACAGAGGGATATTGATGCTGTTTCGCAATGGAGCCGTGACAATAATCTTCCATTTAATGCTGAGAAGTGTAAAGTAATAACGTTCTCGCGCAAATTACAACCGCTCAGCTATAGTTACAATTTATCTGACGCTCCCATGGATAGAGTACATGACATTAAAGACTTAGGTTTAATATTAGATTCTAAATTAGATTTTCACAAGCATATAATAAATATTTGCAAGAAGGCACACAGGATGTTAGGTTTTGTCATAAGAACAGCATCACAATTTGACAATGCGGCAGTAGCAAAAGTACTTTATGCTGCATATGTTCGCAGCAAACTTGAATACGGTGCAGTTGTATGGAATCCTTATGAGGAAAAATATGTACTAATGGTAGAAAAAGTACAACGGAAATTTGCTAGATGGCTTTATAAAAATGTTTACGGGTACTATCCATATTTATATCCATCTCTATTTGTATCTGGTATGACGGAAATGGAAACTTTGAAGCTTAGGAGAGCCATGCTTTTGATAGTACATTATCTTTTAATATTGCACCAGGGGATCGACAGTCCACAGACACTGGAAAGATTTCGTATCTTGGTTCCGACCAACATATCATGGGACGCAGAGGGGCTGGTAGCACCGCGCCGTCGGCAGCGCCTTCTGGCGCTGCCTGCGGCTCGGACCCAGTATGGTAGGCTTGCGCCAACTAACCGTGCACTGCGTACTATCGGGGACATACTTGCTCAGCACTACGAAATTGATTTGTTTGCCGATGGCTTAGGACTACTTTGTAATCAATTTAGAAAATGTTTAAATGACATTAAATACTGACATTAATATTTTTATTCTCTGACATTTGTAATTTGACTCAAAATTTCTGTGTTGACATAATATGTGTATTGTGTAGTCTTGATAATTTTTAAATAATCAAAATCGACACGATTTTATTTCTGACATCATTGTTTTTATTGTGTACGTAGTCTTGACATTATTTATTTGTTATTCAATGTGTTCCACTTAGACCATACTCTTATTATTTAGACTCTAGATGTGACATGATTGTAAATGTATTGTTTGTTTATTACTTAGTTGTGATTATATAATATTACTGCATGCTTATCATTATTGACTAATCTTCTAAGCGCTTTGGATTCAGAAATCTGTTAGCTTTTAAGATCATGTATGAATAAATAATAAATAATAATAAATAATAAATAAATAAAGTTAAACTAACTGTACCTAAAAAAATGGAAAATGAAGTATTTAGAAAAAATTGACCCGTCTCACAACTAGCTAACTAACTGTACCTATTGAAGTATTTGCGATTGAATATATTTCATTGAATATTGCCAACCATAAAGTGATGTCCATGGTTGAATGTTCATGTCTAGGGGCGTCCATGACTGGGTGTTATACACTGGGTCATGCCTGTCCATCACTGGTGTTACGATAGGGTTCCGATTTTTCTGAAATATATTTTTAGTTCACTAGCTTATTAATAATTTTACTATAGAAACTGATTCTCCGTTAGTTGTTTAATATCTTTAACCCTGATTGCATTCACAAACAGTTTTATTATTTACAATATAACATTAGAATGCAAAATTTAATCTTATACTGTCCATGACTGGTTCCATTACCTTACATTATAATAACAGCAAAATGAGAGAAAAATAAAATTTGCAACCATCTTGACTATTTGTCATATCTAAACATTGCGTTGCTGTTTTCTTGTCAAAATAGTACCAAAAACCGAGTTTCATCGAAATCGGCACCAACAAGAAAGTTGGCCGCCATCTTGGTTTTTTTTTAATGTTTAACATTGCGTTGCCGTTTTCTTTCCAAAATAGTACCGAAATCAGACTTTCATCAAAATCGACCCACAAACAAAAAGTGCCTACATGGCACAACTAGGATTCGAACCCGGGAATCGATATCGGTAGCCCGGTATGGCTGTATCGGCCATTAAGGAGTGGTTAGACCACTCCTTAAGCTGCCGAAAGAACTATACGTAAAATTTATATAAATAAATTATAATATTTTTGTTTCGCGTCACTATTTATGTTTCGTCAAAACCTGACAACCCAGTAAACGTCAGATAACTTCGTCTAATTAAAAATCCGACTTTAGTTATCGTTATACCCGACGTCACAAAACAAGGAACTGATAGCGGCAAACGTATGATCAGTATAACAGATCAGTATAAAGCGAGCTGTACATTCTCGACAAAAATCCGGCAACATTGGCCGCACGAGAGTGTACAAGGTTGTATTGGTCTATGTTGTTATAATATGTTGGTGCTCTCGTGCATATTCGCCTCCCTGTCGGTAAGCTGTCGGTACATCAAAGGACTCTCGACTAATTTTGTGTTTGGACGAAACAACCTCTGTTTACTATTGTTAAGATTATGGGTCAGGTATCACAATAAATAACTCAATAATTAATATTCAATTTCATTTATTCAAGTTATTATTAAGCCTTTGTGATTGTCAAGGATGCTACGCTATTGGTTCAGAAAACCCTACGGCGGGAGACCTTGTAACGAGAAGAACCAGGGGGGCTACCGGCTAAGAAATATGGGTATGGGTATGGGCTTCAACTGTCATTTGAATTCCTTATCTTGATAGATTTTTGCTGCTTTGTTCTGTTGTACGTTGCTAGCTAGTTATCGTTATACCCGACGTCACATACGATATGAACTGTCAAACAAGGAACTGATAGCGGCTATTTTCTTTATAAAATTGACTTAAAGTTCCCAAAAACGTATGAAGTTCATACCCATAAAGTTACGCGGTAGCCCCCCAGGGGGACAACTGCAGATGTCAGCTGAACACACGGCACTAAGGCAGTTGCCGACAACTGCGAGGCGGAGCGAGGTGACGAGCCCGGAGGTGGTAGACGTGCTGCTCGGCTTCTCGTCAACATCTATTTGTTCATTATACCTATCCCATTTCCATTTAATTTGGTTTGTATTGGTGATGAGATGACATTTTCAACTGTCATACAGGATCATTTTTAAATAGACTATAAAATATGTATCTTCTTTGTTGTTGTTCTATGTATATTGTTGCAGGTTATTAGATAAGTATTAAATATTATTATGGTATTACAATGACCTCTGAATTAAATATTTCTTAATAAAATCAATAAAATGATGGAAAATAATGACTTGTCACGTTGACGACTTTTTATTATTATTATTTATTATTTATTGCTTTATTGTACAGATTACAAAGTAAGGTACAAAAGGCGGGCTTAACGCTAAAAGCATTCTCTACCAGCCAACCTTCGGGAAAACAGAGAAAGCTCAAAAGCGGTACAAATAAAAATAATTTATACATACATAGAACATACCAAAGTATAGACATAAATATATAATATACCTACATACATACATACATATAATAAAGTAACTTAAACAGTGAAGATGATCAAAACTACATTCCACATCATGACTGAGATCTTTCAAGAAGGAACGCATGAACATTTCTTTTAAATGCGAGCTTGGATGGAGATCTTCTTATGGAATCTGGGAGACTGTTCCAGAGACGGATAGCATGCAGTGTGAAAGAGTCGGCCATATAGCCAGAATGGAAGAGGGGAGTTGAGAGTGCTAAAGAATCGGAAGAGCGAAGGTGACGATCGTTAGACTTACAGAGATATTTAAACTTGCATTTTAAGTATTCAGGTGAGAGGTGATTATTTAAAAGAGTGTAAAGAGTACTCAGCAGCCTCAACTGTCTACGCTGATGAATGGGGAGCCATTTAAGTTGCGACCGGTAAGAGGAAATGTGATCAAACTCACGAAGGCAGAAGATAAAACGAATGGCATAGTTTAGAAGCCGGTCCAGCTTGTTGAGAAGATCCTCATTCAAGTTAGAGTAACAAACATCAGCATAATCAAGGAGAGGGAAAATAAGGGAGGTAACAAGAGTGACCTTTATTTTAATAAGGAGAATTTTTTTATTTATATTTTATTTTAAATTTCTATAAAAATTTATATTAAATATTATCTTATAGATCCATTAAATTATTTTTAACAATAATGGCAACAAATAAAAGCTTATAGTAATAAAAATGTCCGGTCAGTATAATTTCAAAATACGGGCTTCACGGATGTTGCTTACATAATCTCGTCTGTCAAGGTGTTTCGGCAGAAAGAGCCTTGGCAGACTTATATATTCCTGAAATGAGGGTTCATACCTACCGACTGGAATTGGTTTCATGATGGTATCAGATAGGTATTTTAAGGGGTCCCGATGGTCACCTTTGAGAGCGTCTGCCAAGCACTTCCGGCAAAAAAAAACACTGACAGATTTCACTTTTCTGTATCTACCAGTAAATTTCTAACTGATGCCGTAACTATTATATCGGTATCAGATGGGTAAAAAACGCCCCCTTTTTCGCACCGAAAATGACGGTTTTTTCTTTACTTTCGGCAAGTTCCGCCGTGGCAGGCTATCACATTCGGAATTAGCATCACTTTTATGGGAAACCATTGTGTATTTCATCGCGGTATCAAGTCGGTACGAAATTTTGCGGTCGGCTCTCCACCTATTAGGCATATAATTTCCGGTTGTTCTCGTCTCGCAAACGGCGAGTATTTGCATAGACATAACCAAGTGGCCAGGATAATACACCAACAACTTGCTCTGAAACATAGTCTTGTGGCATCCGAGGTGCCGTACTACAGGTATGCACCAGAACAGGTCCTTGAAAATAGCCATGTCACATTGTATTGGGATCGATCTATCATTACAGACAGGACTATTGTCGCTAATAGGCCTGATATTGTATTGATAGATCGACACGAACGCCGTCACTGTTCCCCATGACGACAACCTTGTGAAAGCAGAAAAAGATAAAGAAAACAAATATCTTGATTTAGCTCACGAGATTGTTGACATGTGGGACATTGATTCAGCAATGGGCGATTTTCTGAAAGCTCAGTCACTAGATGGCGCTGTCCCACCTATGCAGTTAGAAGGAACGGAACGTTATAAATTTTACTTTGACGCGACTTTTTTACGTAAAACGGAACGTCAGACAGATGTTATTTATTTGCCTAAATATTTAAATTTACCTATTTCGTTTCTGTTCCTCACAGTAGTACTTATTTAATATATTATTAGTTTCCTTTGGGGTTTTTAAAAAGTAATTAATTTAAATATGTTTCATACCAAAATATACCATAGACATGTACATACTTATTCAACGCCATCTAGTGAAGCAATTGGAAGCTTTTTTTTTTTAAATGGCCTCTCAGAAAATCGCTCATTGTTGTTCCGATAGTCATATCCAGTATATAAGTGTATCATCTATGGTCATATCTGCCCATGGTCTGATAGCCAAGAGCCTCGATAAACACCTTAAGAGGCTTGCGTTAGGTGGATGGATCGGGAGTCAGATGCAGAAGGCAGTACTTCTGGACACGGCACGTATAGTGAGAAGGTTCCTGTCTCTGGATCCTTAACCATCGGTAGCCGGGACCCTGATCTTGCTAGCGTTGGGGAACTGCATTTTTGTATTTTTAAATGTTATATTTTTTAGTGTTATTCATTGTAAAAATTTAATGTTTTTAATTTTAATTTAATTTAAAAACATTTTGACACCAAGTGTTTCTTCACACATAACACCCATATTTTTTGAAATAAACTTGTTACGGGAGCAGTATTTCTGTTTTTTATTTTGTATTAGCTACCCCTTTATAACATGAATTAAGTAATATAACGCCAATTAATGCTGTAGTTGTGTGTGTCAGTAAACGGTACGGATACGTAGGTACCTTGTAGTACCTCGATGGAAAAAAGAGTACCACACACAGTATTTCAACAGTTATAACACAGTTTTGGTGACCGGGCTGCAACGCATAGGACCCAACCCGGCCACGCTTCTATCGAAATAAATAGTAAGTTTATGATGCAATTTTGATACGGGTGATGTTACCTATTCTGTACCAACGAAAATGTGTCCGTTTTCAGATCAGAGAGAAAAATCAGAAATCATTTCCAAGCCTAAAGTCTAGCCAACATGTAAATGCGTCGAAATCGCTCGCCGTGAGCCCCTTTGAATCATCGTGTTCGAAAAACCGACACCGGCTCGAGACATGGCGAGCTCAGCCGAGCCACCACAAACAGCCGCATACACGCTGGCCGCTCGTGATGGCTCGCCTAGTCTCGGAGGTCTCGCCCAACATGTAAACGCGCCATAAAATATGATTTGATTTCTGGACGATCATGATTTTAAAATTGACAGATGTCAAATGTCAATGTCAAAAAGTGCTAGATTATTCATTTTTGTTTTTGAAATTGGTTGGTTTGGAAACCGCACGTTTTTTGATCAATCAAACAAAACTTTGTGATTTCTCTGTGAATACAGCTTGACTGCCGGTTTAAACTATAATGGCTAACGATCCCGAAAAGTTTGATTCTATGTTGCTAGCAATGGCACAGCAACATGAGGGTGGAGTTAAAGATGTAAGTTTACATTTCAAAGCAATGCTTAATTTCATTTTTCTTTGTTGCTAACAAAGCCTCAAACAAAATGATCTTGTTTTACTATATAAAATACTAGCGGATCCTCGCGGTTTCACCCGCGTGGTACCCGTTCCCGTGGAATTATCGGGATAAAATATAGCCAATGTCACTCGGGAAGCATGTAGCTTAGGGTGGTATTCCATTTATCAAAGATCTTTGTCCAATATTCCTTTTGATCAAAAGAATACCACTCTTATTACCGTAGTAGTAAGGGTGAATCAAGGGTGAATCTAATTTCTTGGATCCAAGAAATTTGATAAAATATTTGATAAAAGGAATACCATCCTTAGTACTATAGTAATAAGGGTGGTATTCCTTTGATCAAACGCAATATTGGACAAAGATCTTTGATAAATGGAATACATTTCATTACTAATGGTGAAAAAATTTTCTAAATCGGTCCAGTACTTTGGGAGGCTATTCGATGCAAACAAAGAAAGAAACAAACAAACAAACAGTCAAATCTTTCCTCTTTATAATATTAGTATAGATGTTAGAGTTTGAGTAGATTAGCTGCGTTCCTTACGATTTTTTCTTGTAACATCACTACATACAAATTATCACTCGATCTTATTTTTCAGTTGCTGAAAACAATAGTAAGTTTCCTTGCAAGAAAGACTGACTTCTTTATTGGTGGTAAGGAAGGGGAATGGGAGAAAGTAAGTACTATCTTAATCATGAATATTTTAACTAAATTAAATTACACTTATTGATTAATTACTGAATAGGTAGGTTGTTCATCAAATAGTATGTTTTTGGGTTCATCAAAGTAATCAATACTTTTATAAATCAAACTACAGTGTTTCTTCTTTAATCCAACTGGTTAAGACTTACATAAATCCTAAGATTATCCAAATATGTATTTATGGATATAAATTCTTAGTTCCTTACACTTTTCTTCTTCCAGGTAGTTCAAGACACCTTCTATGAATATGCAAAAAAAGCCAGAGATGAAGCGAATAAAATCAAGAAAGAGAAGGAAGAAGCAGATAAACGACTTAAAGAAATCCAACAGAGAAAAGAACAAGAGAGGCTTGCACAAGACTTTGAACCAGCTTCAGTTATGGAAATCACTGACCAAGAGGCAGAAACCATACAGGAAGAAATTAATAAGGATAATAAAAAAAGTAATTCCTATTGTTATTTTCATACATACATACAGTATCTCAAAGATACCTCTTGCCAGTCAGCTCCATAGTACCAAAAGCGCTTTCAGTAGCTTAATTGGTTAGCGCATTGGACCAAACTTCTAGGGTTTCGGGTTTGAATACCATAACTGTCTCTTCTCATAATGCATAATTCTGATTCAATAATGTTGCAAAAGATAATTTTTAACTATTATGAAATGTAATTACAGAAGTAGAAGATGGCAGTGGTGACAGTTCTGAAAAAGAGCCAAAATCAGCTGAGGCTGTTGACGATGATGATGATCCTAAAGAGAAGGGTAAACTTAAACCAAACTCTGGCAATGGCTGTGACCTTGAACACTACAGGTGGACCCAGACCCTAGAAGAAGTAGAGGTAAGTGCAGCGAAAGTTTGTTTCTATCTGCTTTCTTTCTCTCTGAGTTTTATGTGGGGTCCAGGCAGTATCCTTCTTTTAGTCCACTCTGTTGTCACTCCTTTCTCATTCATCTCGTCCAGTTCTTTCTCATATTCGGAAGATTAAGAATTAGATAACCTGACACCTAAGCAATTAATGAGATCACTTGTCACTAAGGCCGAACATACTTTACACAGCAATAAACAGTTTTTGGTGCAAAGACCGACAACATGCAAGATGAATAACACAAAAAGGTTTTATGAGTTTTCACTAATGCTGGGGCTTCACCTGCGTGACGCCTAACGGCGTTAACACTTTGACAGCGGATCACGACATGTGGCCGTGATGCTCTTTATTCTCAGTTGCGCCGATCACGACAAGAAGCCGTGATCCGATTTCATAGATTTTACATTAAAAACACGAAGCTGTGTCGTGATCGGCGTTTGTTGCGATGTGTAGCTGCGTTCTGTAGCTACACACACATAGGTGAATCATTTACGTAGCATGCAGCAGGGGCAAGGGAAAGGGAAATCGCTCGCGCAGTGCGCGGTGAGATTTGTTTGAGTGTCCTCGGTTATATTAGAGTTTTTTTTCCCCAAAAAGGGGTAGGTATTTTGTTTTTTTTTTAAAGGTTAGAACACAAAAATATTTTTTGTTTCATTTTTTACAATTAAAATACATTAGTTACATATATAACATATATAGTTATATATAAAAAAAAATAGGTGCCGTGTAGTGCCGGCACATAAATAGCACTACCCCCTCTCTTCCCGTGGGTGTCGTAAGAGGCGACAAAGGGAAAACTGCCACCAGGCGATGGGCAGCAGCGTCTCCAGGTTACAACAGGCCATACTGCGATCGCCAACCCGCCTGCCAAGCATGGCGATTATGGCAAACCCCCCCGAAAAATGGATACACACCCAAAAAATCGGCCCCCAGTCCCCGGCGGCCCCGCTATTCCTAGCTACGGTAGCGGCTATGGTAACGGCGGGGCATGGGGTGCTAAGAATCCCCGGGTAGGCTCCGGCTACCAACACCGACGACTCGACCTGGCAACCTACAACACGCGCACATTGAGGCTCGACGAGAAGCTCGTTGAGTTGGAAGAGGCAATAAGTAAGTTACATTGGGATATCATTGGGTTATCTGAAGTCCGAAGAGAGGGGGATGACTCGATTACCCTGCAATCCGGTAACTTACTTTACCACCGGGAGGGCGACCAACAGTCCATTGGTGGTGTCGGGTTCATCGTCCATAAATCCCTTGTCAACAACGTGATCACCATCGGAAGTGTCTCGAGCAGGGTAGCGTACCTATAATAGTAACTATAATAGTTCTTATTCTATAGAATTTAATTTACAATAATGACGAAAAAGGCCGGCGCACCAGTGGATGCGCGTAATATTTTATTCGGCGGTCAAAGTGTTAAACGCAGACTAGATAATTTTGTTGGTCATAGACAATGAGGGATTTTCTGACAGATGATTAAAAAAGAAAAAAGTTAGTTCCAAAAAACACAACAGATGGCGTTCATCAGACATGGGTTTGCTTTTTTTTTATTTGCTGGCAAGGAGTCTACGTTAAGACGGTCAATGTTAAAAAAAAACAATTGCAGAAGGAAAAAAAATACATTTACAGGACTGAAAAGGCTTATATACAGGATACTTTTGTAATTTTTTAGAGAAATATGCTGTGTTATTTGTTTGTGCTGTCGCCAACCGCCACGAGCTCGTTACATCAATATCGCTGCGCTGTCACCTGCCTCTCATAATGGTCAGATGACATAGGTACATGTTAGATCGGCGCCATCTATCGAGTTAATAAATCACTTTTTTATATTTTTATTTGCTGTCAGAAAATCTCTCATTAGTGGGACCATCCCAAAATTACTCAATCACCCAAAAATGTACCTTACCGAAAGTGGCGGCCCTCCAAGCTTCCCGTAAAGAGACTTTGTAAATAAGTTCAACCCAACATTAAATAAAAATTATCACCAACCAAGGATGCTACATTCCTCAATGCGTCTTACACCTTCAAGAATTGAAAGAGTGAATCTGGACCCAGAGCGCCAGGATGATGATGATGCTGATGATTGGCAAATGATTGGCAAACTATGCCCCTTACACGCCAACACAGAGCTATTAACCATTCCCAAGTCAACTGTCAAACTCATAAAATCCGCGAATTAAGGAGCCACTGGTATTAAATAACTTGAGTCCTCAACCCCCAGCATGGCAACATATGCCATCTAGATCCGTCAAACATAGGAGAACAAGCGACTGTCCTCCCCATGTCCTCTCACCCAACATCTAACAGGTACAATTCACTGCCAATAGAGTCCGTTTAGTCGACAAATGTCAGATTCTGGTAATTTCAGACGAGTATTAAACGCCAGATTCTATGAATGCCATATTCTATTAACGGCGGATTCTATAAATGACAGATTCTATTCATTAAAAAATCAAATCAATCAAAAAGTGTATATTCAATTTTAGACCATTTCAAAGGTTTACGGCTAGTAATTTTGTGGATGCACCCTTGTTTTTGCATACAGCAACATCTATTAATAACTGTTGCATATTTATTTTATTAATAAATGATTTAACCGTTAATAAATGATTTTTCTATCATCACTTTGCTAACATGCTGTACCTAACTTACTTAATAAACCCCAAGCTTCCATTTCTAAGAACGTGCATAAAATTATATGTAGTTAAACCTTCAAAATGGTCTTAAATTGCACACTTAAACCAATTAATGATTTTGCAACTGATATGCAATCTGACATTAATAGAATTTGGCATTTATAGAATTTGGCATTATCAAAATCTGGCGTTTCTAGAATCTGTCATTTGTAGAATCTGCCGTTAGTAGAAAATGGCATTCATAGAATCTGGCATTTTATACTCGTCTGACATTTCCAGTATCTGACATTTGTGTCCGTTTCACCGATGCTCAGACGGAGTCAGTTGTTAAAAAGTACAAGCCCCCACCAATAGTTTTGTATGGGATATATCGCTGTGCGGTGTGCTGTAGTGCAGCTTCCTTATAACTACACGATATGGCTTCTGGGTTTTCTCAGTGAAGTTGAGTGTGTGTGACCTTTATTCCTAATTAATGTGATTACGCGCACGTATCTGTGCATTCCTCAAGGAGTCAATGCAAGTTTTTGTTTACAAATCTTCTTGAATAGTTTCGGATCACAGATTGTATTAATTAGTTTGGTGCGGGAAAAAATAAACGCTCGGGAATTGATGCTACATTTATATTATTCTGTGGCTACAAGCAGGGACCGGAACCGCTTACCCTAACCCGGGTTTTTATAGGGTATTTTAAAGACTTGTTTCTACAAACCCTTTCAAATTGATAAGCATATCATCGACTTACCGTATTGACAGGGTAACCAAATGAATCAAGTTAATTCGGGTAAGCGCTTACCATAAACGAAAAACCCTTTTAAGTCTTACCCTGCGACAGGGTTTTGAAGCGTCAAAGCAATTTAAACTTCTGCGCGCACTACATTAGACTTATTATTGTATAACAATTTCAAGTATGATCGCGGCATCGACAAAATCTTCGCTACGTCAGATAATAACGAATCATGCGTCGTTCACGCTAAAGGTCATTTTCGCGTGATCCGTCGGTCGCCGCCGCTCGCTATTGTTTATCCGAGTGGCCGCGGTGCCGGCATTTAAAAACGGAAGGAAGGAACTTGTTTAATATGACCGCTACATTACTTACACGTGTTTGTTTGTTTTTGTTACTGACGATCGTTTTTAATTATTTGTAAGCAGTGAATTTTTTATATATAAGTATATATAACTCTTCTGTGCGTGTGTATGTAACTGAAGTCCTCTTAAACAGTTTCGATTTCAATGAATTTTTTTGTGTCTTCAGGCTTTAGGCTTCAGGATTTAGATTTACAATTGGACCCGGTAGGTGGCGTGCTGTCGATAAGGCGGTACAAATTTCGCCGATCGAGCAGCTAGTAGCTTTTTTTTATTTTATTTTTATTTATTACAGATCCATGAACAAGTTTACAATTTGCTTAGGTCTAGTAAAATACAAAATTTTAACAAATTATAATAAGTTATTGTAAACTCAACAATATGGCTCCATTTTAAGTTAATAATGTATAGTTACAATACAAGACTCGAAGTAGGTACCTATAAAAACTTATTGTACAATAACTCTAGCGTGAGAAATAGTAAGCTTTATAAAATAGCTTTATAAAAAAAGTAATATTTGATATAATGCTACTTTGTAGAAACGTTTTTCATATAAATTTAACTGGCTATGGCTTCTGATGAGGCCTGCAACGTTATTAGTCATTTGAAACAAAAATTATCAAAATGAAATAAAAAATCACTTAATTTTTTGGATTGGCCTATTTTTGTTAATCTACGTAGGTACTAATAGTATTTAGCCTTCTTTAACATGTGATGCAATCTCGACGCAAACTAATATTTTTTCATACAAAAAAACTAGTTTTTTTTTCAATAACTGCGCATTTGTCAGTTTTTTCATATAAAAATTGTTAGGAAATTCATTATCTGTCATGAAAAAAAAACAGTTCGATACAGCGATTTTGGTGGACTTTGGTGGCCATGCACGGTGTTTCCAAAACCCTTAAAATCGGACATCCCCCTTTTTTTCAATAATTGGAAAGAGTTAAGCTTTACAAATGCAAGAGTAGAACTCCCGTGTTTCAATTCCACTTGGTTACCGAGTAATAAATTTTTAAAAATGGGCATTTTTTAACACCGATAAATCGAAACTTATTTGTTATTAAAAAGGTACGCGCTAGAAATTTGATTATTTGAAAAGTTCGTTTTCAATATTTTGCCGACCGAGGATCGAACCTCTAGAGATAGCGGCACCTTGAAAACCGTTGCGTACACCACTCGGCCACGGAAGTCGTCAAATGTCGTCAAAGTAAAAAAAAAAAACCAAGATGGCGGCCAACTTTTTTGTTTGTGGGCAGATTTTGATGAAACTCGATTTTTAGTACTATTTTTACAAGAAAACTGTAACACAATGTTAAAAAAAAATATAAACCAAGATGGCGGTCAACTTTTTTGTTTGTGGGCTGATTTCGATGAAACTCGGTTTTTGGTACTATTTCGTCAAGAAAAGAGTAACGCAATGTTAAAAAAATAAAAAATCCAAGATGGCGGCCAACTTTTTTGTTTATGGGCCGATTTTGATGAAACTTGATTTCTAGTACTATTTTGACAAGAAAACAACAAAGCACTGTTAAAAATATAAAAAAATCCAAGATGGCGGCCAACTTTTTTGTTTGTGGGCTGATTTTGATGAAACTTGGTTTTTGGTACTATTTCGTCTAGAAAAGAGTAACGCAATGTTAAAAAAAATTAAAATCCAAGATGGCGGCCACCTTTTTTTCTTGTCGGCCAAGTTTGATGAAACTCGATTTCTAGTACTCTTTTGACGAGAAAACAACAACGCACTGTTAAAAGCCAACTTTTTTGTTTGTGGGCTGGGCTGATTTCGATGAAACTCAGTTTTTGGTACTATTTCGTCAAGAAAAGAGTAACGCAATGTAAAAAAAAAATCAAAATCCAAGATGGCGGCCACCTTTTTTTCTTGTCGGCCGATTTTGATGAAACTCGATTTCTAGTACTCTTTTGACAAGAAAACAACAACGCACTGTTAAAAATATAAAAAATCCAAGTTGGCGGCCAACTTTTTTGTTTGTGGGCTGGGCTGATTTCGATGAAACTCGGTTTTGGTACTATTTCGTCAAGAAAAGAGTAACGCAATGTTAAAAAAAATAAAAATTCAAGATGGCAGCAAATTTTTTTGTTTGTGGGCCAATTTTGATGAAACTCGAAGTCTAGTACTATTTTGACAAGAAAACAGCAACGCAATGTTAAAAATATTAAAATATCCAAGATGGCGGCCAACTTTTTTGTTTGTAGGCTGATTTCGATGAAATTCGGTTTTTGGTACTATTTCGTCAATAAATTATTTTTTAACATTACGTTGCTGTTTTCTTGTCAAAATAGTACCAAAAACCAAGTTTCATAAAAATCGACCCACAAACAAAAAAGTTGGCCGCCATCTTGGACTTTTTTTATTTTTAAAAGTGCGTTGCTGTTTTCTTGTCAAAATAGTACTAGACTTCGAGTTTCATCAAAATCGGCCTACAAACAAAAAAGTTGGCCGCCATCTTGGATTATTTTTATTTTAAAAAGTGCGTTGTTGTTTTCTTGTCAAAATAGTACTAGAAATCGAGTTTCATCAAAATCGGCCCACAAACAAAAAAGTTGGCCGCCATCTTGGATTTTTTATATTTTTAACATTGCGTTGCTGTTTTCTTGTCAAAATAGTACTAGACTTCGAGTTTCATTGAAATCGGCCCAAAAACAAAAAAAGTTGGCCGCCATCTTGGATTTTTTAATATTTTTAACATTGCGTTGCTGTTTTCTTGTCAAAATAGTACTAGACTTCGAGTTTCATCAAAATCGGACCACAAACAAAAAAATTTGCTGCCATCTTGATTTTTTTTTTAACATTGCGTTACTCTTTTCTTGACGAAATAGTACCAAAAACCGTGTTTCATCTAAATCAGCCTACAAACAAAAAAGTTGGCCGGCATCTTGGATTTTTTTATTTTTAACAGTGCGTTGTTGTTTTCTTGTCAAAATTGTACTAGAAATCGAGTTTCATCAAAATCGGCCCACAAACAAAAAAGTTGGCCGCCATCTTGGACTTTTTTATTTTTAAAAGTGCGTTGTTGTTTTCTTTTCAAAATAGTACTAGAAATTGAGTTTCATCAAAATCGGCCCACAAACAAAAAAGTTGGCCGCCATCTTGGATTTTTTTATATTTTTAACATTGCGTTGCTGTTTTCTTGTCAAAATAGTACTAGAAATCGAGTTTCATTGAAATCGGCCAACAAACAAAAAATTTGGCCGCCATCTTGGTTTTTATCATTTTTGACTTTGCGTTGCTATTTTCCTGTCAAAATAGTACCAAAATCCGAGTTTCATCAAAATCGGCTCACAAACAAAAAAGTTGGCCGCCATCTTGGTTTTTTTTATTTTTAACAGTGCGTTGTTGTTTTCTTGTCAAAATTGTACTAGAAATCGAGTTTCATCAAAATCGGCCCACAAACAAAGAAGTTGGCCGCCATCTTGGATTTTTTTATTTTTTTAACATTGCGTTACTCTTTTCTTGACGAAATAGTACCAAAAACCGAGTTGCATCGAAATCAGCCCACAAACAAAAAGTTGGCCGCCATCTTGGATTTTTTTATTTTTAAAAGTGCGTTGTTGTTTTCTTGTCAAAATAATACTCAAAACCGTGTTTCATCAAAATCGGCCCCCAAAATAAAAAATCATTAAAGCTACCTTCACGTGGTGATGGCGAAGTAAGCTAAAACTTGAAGTTTTTGTCTGTGTGTCTGTCAGTTGTCCGAGCCTCTGAAATATAGCGGTTGCCGATTGGCAGTGGAAAATAGAGACCTTATTTCTATAGAAATAAGGCAGCATTTAGTTGGCATGTCGGGTGCCTCGATGCCCCCGCCGATGCTTCACAGGTACTGCAATGAGTGAAAGTTAACATTATGATATGACGTAATACGTGCTTAAGTGTGTTCGGGAGCTGTTTTGGCGTGTCTTCGGTTCGATTCAAATACTAATTTTTATTTTGATATAACTTTTGAATTATTGCAAAAAAAATAAAAATTACAAATATAGTGCAATCTTATGAATCAGTCACTATTAAAACCAGAGGATGCCGGTTAATTAGAATGTTTAGATTACTAGATTGTATAGAATAAAATCATAAATTAAATGGAGCATTTCTTAAGTATGCCTTTAAAGCAAAGCTCCATTTCAATCTATTTGTTTTCATGTTCTACTTTTTTTAATAGCACAATTAAGTAATACTTAATGGAGCTCATTTTCTGGTAGAGAAATGTGCTAGCAAAGACCCATCCTTGTGAAAGCGTATTGCTTGAATTTCTATCATTGTTGTTTCAAGACGACTTTGCTATTTTAAACTTCTAGGAATTAGTTACAACTAAAGACAAATACGGTAAACCACCTTTTTTTTCGTGTGTCAGGCTGGCGCCTCACTGTTCATTGCAGTCCCTATCCGTAAATTGCTGATGCATTGTACTTGTACCCACAGATATAAAAGTTACTAAATAACGCAAATGCATGTAAGTATTTCGCGTGTCCGGACACCGACCAAGTGTCAAAGTTGGTCGCCGCTAACATACAGTCCGCGCGCTTCTGTTGTTGCAGCCGGACCGGACGGTCGCAAAAGCTAAAAATTTGCCTCGTTGAGTAATTAACTGCAATAGCGCAAAATGGTCTCAATTTGGATTTCCCGTCGCTATTCCGCTGTGATGTGACGTCACAGTAGGTGTTAAAAAGTCGTAACGCTTGGTTTCAATACAAATCGTGATACTTGCATTGTCTATGTAAATCTATACCTCTGGTAGGTACTACCCTAGTTTAATACATAACCAAGTAGTAAAAGAGTGCGCGTGAATGGCAAAGCACCAGCCACCCATAAAGTAGTAAGAAAGAAGGGGCTCACCAAATTTGTCCCTGACTGTTCATACTGGTTTGAATGTAGGATATAAAATTAAACTGAGAAGCTCCATGATAAATGAAAAGGCAGTTGTGCCACCGCAGGCGAGGAAGCGACTAACTATCAGCTATTCTCTCGCTCAAGAAACGTACAATAGATATACATTCCGTGTAAACAAAAGAGAGGCATATATTAATAGTTGATCGCTGACTGTTCACACTGCCAGCGAGGACTCGCTCCACTAGTTTTGTTTCTGAGCGACAAGAGCTATCAGAGATAAATACTCGCTCAGCGATACTCTCTCAGCTCGCTTCTCGTTCATCGCCGGCGGTGGGACAACTGCCTTATGTCGGTTCGGTGGATAACCCACTCAGTCGACAATTAAGACTAGAAGCAATAATTGATTATCTTGGCTAGTATCAGTTCAGAGTGAGAAAATTATTTTAAGACAGTGATCTCAGCGACCTAATTTATTGTTAATAGCTGACCACCATAGCAGGCGTCCGTCACTCGCTCAAGTACGCGAGATAAGTGCCTACCGCTTCGCGTATATCTCGGGATACAATTTACAGCGGGTCGCCCGCCGTACGCCCGCCCGAGCGCGATAGAATATTTGCGATAGAAAGAGATGCAACGTCTAGCCGCTCGTAATTCGAGTCATACAAGCTGAATTTTACTTTGTCGTGTTGAAGTTAGAGTTGCTATTTGTTTGAATGGTTTCGCGGAGTGCAGCTTCTGTACTTATACTATTACTAGCTTTTGCCCGCGACTTCGTTCGCGTGATTAAGATAGTTGTGCGTTTATTTTGAAAGACACGGATTAAGTAACAATACCTATAAGTATCAAAGGTATTTAGTTATCAGTAGACCTTATTTTTTTGTTCCATGCTCACTTATCTTCTGACATAGTGGGTCAGAGTCTTTGTTCGCTTGGTTTTTACTATCAATTAACATGCACTAGTCTATGAATGAAAGCTATCTAGCTTCCAAAAATGGTGTCTCTACCTTCAACCTAAATGGAAATAGTCCTTTACAAACGGAAACACCTTGTAGCATCCTGTATAATGGGAATTTTTAAAACCCTTTCGTAGTGCTCACCTACATCATAAAAGGTATCTATTCTCCAAAAATGGTGTATCTACCTTCAGCCCTATACAAATTCCCATACAAACTGAAACACCCTGTAGCACCCTGTATAATGGGAATTTTCCAAAATGCTTTCTTAGTGCTCACCTACACCATGGAAGGTATCTACCCTCTAAAAATGGTGTCTCTAACTTCAGCCGTTAGGGCTCTATGCCTATACCAACAATGAATGAATCAGTCAATCAATTTAGAGTTTTATATGTACATTTAGAGATTTATTCTGTGACCATAGGGGAGCCTATAGTAGTCCAGTGAACAGAAGGTTTTTAGCTTACAAGTGGTCCGGTAGTTTTGAATTTTTAATATGTTGTCTAGGATGGTTAGTGAGTATTTAAAATGCAAAATGCATAATTCCTCGACCTCCGCCCCCGCCGCCATATTGAAAAAATCGGCAATTTCTTCAGGTTTTTGCTTAAATCTTCGTCTTCACAATGTTGTAGAGAATAAAATTTCCTATAATTAAAACTTTAAATTTTGGTACTAGGACAGATAGTTACGGAGATATGCACTTTAAATAAATGGTTTTCCAGCAATTTGTCAAACTTTTAAAGAACAAGGTGCAAAATGGGCCCAGAGTCGTAGCACTTCGAAAACTTAATTTAATATACTTATCATCATCATCATCATTTCAGCCGTACGAAATTTCAAAAAATTCACTTATACTAGTGAATAATTACAACATTTTATTATCTGGCGACGAAGTTCAGTTGTGAAAAATTAAAAAGTTACAGTAGTTCAAAAAGTCTTGAAATAAGGTAAAAATTTTCGCTTATATCTTCGTTTAGGTGCATTTTAGCCAGAAAACATTTGTCACAATGTTGTAGAGAATTAAATTTCCTATTATTAATGTTTTAAATTTTGTTTCTAGGACAGATATTTTCGAAGATATGCACTTTTTAAAACTGCGCGGGCACCATAAATTTTCCGGAAAATTAGATTTTTTCATTATTTAAAGTGCATATCTTCGAAACTATCTGTCATAGAAACAAAATTGAAAACATCAATAATAGAAAATTTAATTCTCTACAGCATTGTGAAAAAAGATTTCTGGCTAAAATGCACCTAAACGAAGATATAAGTGAACATTTTTAGCTTATTTCAAGACTTGTGAACTACTGTAACTTTTTTATTTTTTACAATTCAACTTCGTCGCCATATAATAAAATATTGTAATTATTCATTAGTACTTATATATTAAATAGGGTTTCAAAGTGCTACGACTCTGGGCCCATTTTGCACCCTGTTCTTCAGAAGTTTGACAAATTTCTGGAAAATTAATAAATAATTTAAAAAAAGCGAATATCTGCGTAACTATTTGTCCTAGAAACAAATTTAAACCGTTAATTATAGAAAATTTAATTCTTTCCAACATTGTCAACAATCGTTTCTGGCTCAAATGCACATAAACGAAGATATAAGCGTAAATCTTCTTGGCACGAACGAAGTTAACTTCGGACCTTACCTTCGGCGACAGCATTGAGTGCAAATCTCAAACTGCGGCCAAAAAACTGGGAATCCTGAATAAGGTTAAGCGATACTTCACGCCAGGACAGCTTTTGACTCTTTACAAAGCGCAAGTCCGGTCATGCATGGAGTATTGCTCTCACCTCTGGGATGGTTCGGCTAAGTACCAGTTAGCTGCACTCGACTCAGTGGAACGTAGCGCCAGAAAACTAATTGGAGACGATGAGCTGGTAAAAACCAAGCTCCATAATCTTACCCATCGACATAAAGTGGCTTGCTGTCGGTATTTTACAGGCTGTACTTCGGAGAGTGCGCTTCTGAGCTGCATGAGCTCATTCCGCCATCCCCGTTCTACCACCGAGAATCTAGGCGCACAGCAGGCTATCATTTACTTGGTTAACATCCCGCGGATGCGTACCAAGCGCTTTTCTTCTTCCTTTGTGATGCGCACCGCCAAGGAATGGAATACCCTGCCTGCGTCTGTTTTCCTGAATAACTACAACCCTGTTATTTTTAAAGCTTAGAGTGAATAGGCTGCTTCTGGGTAAGCTCGCCCCATCTTAGGCTTCTTCTCAACCCTAAGGTTCAGTATGAAGCCAAGAGCAAGCCCATACTATATAAAAAAATAAATAAAAAAAAATCTGAAAAAACTGCAGATTTTTTCAATATGGCGGCGGGGGCGGAGGGCGAGGAATTTTGCATTTAGCATTTTTAATACTCACTAACCATCCTAGACAACATATCAAAAATTTAGAACTACCGGACCACTTGTAAGATAACCCCCCTCAATTAGTCTCTATTTACTGGGTTATAGTAAATACCTATAACCCAGTAAATAGAGACTAATTGAGAGTGTAGAGTTGTTTGTTACACAAAATGGAAAAGAAAAAAGAAGTTGTCAATAAAATTGCAAGTATTGATAAAAGGTATTTTTTTATTAGTTTGATATCAATTTTATCACAGTTCAACCGTAACGTACTCACATGTAAATACAAAGTTACAGACCTAAAACAGTAACTTCCAACTGGATTCGATTAAATTATCTAACAACTAATACGTCTTATTTAACGAATACAATGCCCAAAAGATGCAAATTTTCGTACATAAACGAAAATGTGCATCTTTTCTCATCACTGCAGCTGATGATATTTACATTAAAATCTTAAAAGTAATATCAAAAACACAGTGTCATAAATATTTCACATTCTTCCAGAAATAACTATGTCATAAAAACATAGGAAAGAGTGTTTACATTTATTTTAATTACTAACAAAGACAGTCCCACGTAAGATAGAATTAAATAAATCAATTACATAACAAGCTTTTTTAAATTAGGTTTTGTCTCTAACTAACTTATTTATTTACTTATGTTTAAATTGGATTACTGGGTTTTTTATTGCACTAATTTGTTTTTATAACTAGCATACGGTTTCATCATCCATCATATTTATATTTTAGTAGCTATCACACACTCCACATGCTTGATATTTTGTTTAGACAGTTTCATTACAGCTATTCGTATTTTTTCTTTAACAGTTTTTCAGGAATTTGGTTCAGCATGAGCCCTATATAAACATTTTGCATTACTGTTTGGATTAAAACCATTTGAAACCTTGGGAACAAAAGTTTAACATAATATAGTATGTAAAATGTTTGAGAACCAGAAACTATTTCATTATTTCAAAAACCTTTTAAGTGGTAATAACTAAAGTGTACCTAGCTAAATAAAGAAAAATTACATTGATAATTGTTTACACTATCTCAATGCTCACCATTGTTCAAATTTAGTCTCACGCACTGGGAATACCTACTTCAAGGTTTCTCTTAGTAGATAGGTACCCATTGAAAAGCACATTTATCCTTTCAACTAATCGTAACCTTTATCCGCTTAATTAATATTTTGCTAAAAATGTGAAATTACACTGAATTTAAATAAAAATACGCATCCGGTAACGATTTTGCTAGTTATGACGCATTCACAAACTCAGCCAAGATCTAAAAACTATATCATAATAAATATATTGGTATACGGTTTAACTAATACTTTTTCGCAAGATCAGCATCAATCTTCTTGATGTTAAGAATACTTGTACATTCCTGTCTCCTTACGCATTCGCACTGTAAAAAGAAAAAGATTAAGCATAAGTATTAATTCACATTAGGCAAAAAGTTCCTATATTTTGAATTTCCAATTGTATAATTTTGATAAATAAATTTAGGTAAGTAGATAAATGAGTAAATTGAGTGCCGATAGAGGCGCGAATAGTATTTCTGTTATTGTATACCTTTCAACTTATGTCGTTATAGTTATTTTATTCCGGTCATATTAGACCAAAAAATAAGAGTGAAGGTACATTAATTCGCAAAAAGCTGAAATTTGGTGAAATTGTTCAAAACATGATTATAAATGAAATTTAAAAAGCCCTCATCGATCCATCCAAGTCAAAGGTAAAAAAATGGGTATTTCGCGATTTTCAGCAAAACGATAAGTTTTATCGTAAAAGTAGCTAAGACAAAAATTGTAGACCCTGTAATTATCTACAAAAAATGCACCAATACTTTTTCCATAAGACCCACCGTTTCTGAAATATAACGACTCAAAAAGTTGGAAAAGTTGTAATCAATCATGTACAATTGTACATCATAGGCACCTTTCCACACCACCTATGAGGTAGCGCATTTTTTTAACATGGTTTCCGCGGTAGGCCTATTCCACGGGTATATTGTGATTCTAAACGATTGCATTATAGCAGACTAGCTGTCCGCCCGCGACCGACTACACGACGTTATCAGCGGGAATGTGATATTTTTCCGATTGAAATGAAGAAGCCTATGTTCCTCTCCAGACTACAAAGTATCAGTGTCCCAAAATTTCCGCCAAATCCGTACAGCCGTTTTGTCGTGATTGAGTAACACACATCCAAACATCTAAACTTTCACATTTACGTTATCCCGCGGGTATGTGATATTTTTCCGGGACAAAAAATAGCCTATGTTCCTCTCCAGGCTACAAAGTTTCAGTGCCCCAAATGTCAGCCAAATCCTTTCAGCCGTTCTGGCGTGATTGAGTACAAACGTCCAAACATCTAAAGAAGCTTTGAATATGATGACGATTACACTTTTCCAAATTTTTGGATCGATATATCTCAAAAACAGTGTCTCTTCGGACAAAAAAGTACCGAGCCATTTTTTATAGATAATTACATGATTTATAATTTTGTCTTTGTTAATTTTACGATAAAACTTACCGTTTCGCTGAAAAAAACGCGAATTAACTTCGAATATTTTTTTTCCAGGTACCGGATCGATGAGGACTTTTAAAATTTTATTTATAATTATGTTTTGGAACAATCACCAACTTTCAGCTATCTTCGGATGTCTAAATTGACCGGACTATTTCATTATTAGCAGTTTATAAGATTTTAAATTATTTTTATGCATTCACAATGCAATTTTTATAAGTATAGGAAAAATGTCACTTGTTACGCTGGCCTACAGCGTAACAAGTGATAGCAAAATTCGACGAGTCGTGTAAGCCTTTCGGTAGCTTAGTTGGTCAGAGCATCGGGCCGGATTCCCGGAGGCGCGGGTTCGAATCCCGCCTGAAAGCTACTTATAGGGCTCGTGGTTTTTTTTTACTATCACATTTTTCCTATACTTATTAGCAGTTTATTTATTCTTGAACATATTTTATCTTTTATTTGACAACTTACTTTCGACAAAACATATTGCCGCTAAAATGCAGGCGGAGAATAATATGGTCATCGATATGACGAGTACGGTGACCTGATGGGAATGGTTGCAACAACATGACTTTGGCTCTTTGCTGGTGCGGTGTTTCGTAAATCCGTTTACGACTGTGAAGTGGGTCGAGCTGGCTACCGATGTGGCATCAGGCCCCGTCGCCGACCCTCTCTTGACACCGTTCCAACAGGTATCAGCCGCGTCTCGGGTCTCCTCCGGTATGGCCACGACGGCTTCGGAGAAACCAGCCTTTCGCCCACAACTTCCCATCTTCGAATGGTACCCGTAATCCTCCTGCGCTTGGTCGCTCCCATGCATCCGTGCCAAGTGCGCAGCATTCAGCAAGAAAGATCCAGAGCAGACGCTCTGCAAAAAAAAATATATTTTGTGTGTAAACAAAAGCTACGGCATACACATACACGTATTTGATGTTAGTTTTTATTATTTAATCGAAGCACTAAAATTTATATGTTTTTTCTCATAACGCTCACGCGTGCCCCCCGTTCTTGGACTGGTTACGTCATATTTGTTGATGTTTAACGATGTTGGGTCATAAGCTTGGAAAGGTCATGCGTCTGCGTAATTTTTGTAAGAAAGAATAGAGTCGTGGATAATGCAATATAATATTTTTAAGAAAGACGGTATATCCTACATCGATCGGTCGTGTCGTGACGCACCAAATGGACCAGTGAATGCGTGTGGTTAATTATTATCTGCGAAGTTGACTAATCTATCATATAATTTAAAAATGTTGTACCAGACCTGGCATGTGGATCTTGGTATCGGACACGCAGTATTAATAGGTTTCTTGACCACTCGCATTGTCAGAAAATCACCTCATTCTAGTGCAAAAAGTTTGACAAAAACGATTATTCTTAAGGTCGATGGTGTTTGCCCAAAGTCGTCCAAGGTATGACAAATCTTTGGGGCGGAGATGTTACGTTTTTGCTACAATAATGTACAAGATAATTTGTTTTAGTTACTTTAGATGTATGTCAAGATAGATTATCTTATGATTTTATGTAGGTGGTGCGATCTTTAGAAAAAACTTGACAGCATCGCAGCTTAATTAATAGCACTAGCGTACATACAAAACACTGATAAAAAAACCTTAAAATGTAAGCAATTTACATAATGTCGTCGCAAGAGGTGCATTAAAAAAAGCATTACTTTGAATAAATATCGCCTTAGTCGTATGGTAAATCATCATTAGGATGCCTTTGCGTGGTTAATGGTTTGCTTTGACCTCGATTACGTTTGGTGGAAAGTGAAGATGAGATCTTAAAGTAGGATTGCAAAAATTGTGACTACCTTTTCACTCAAATTTATCAAGTTACAAATCATATATTAAAAAAGTCTTCCGTTAATAACTGATTGACACACAAGAAGCTGAGATTTGGCATGTATGTTTCTAGAGAAGTGTAAGAAAGGATTTTAGGAAATTCGGAGTCAGAGTTTGTACCTATGCAACTTTTTATTACTTCCATGGATTCACTAGAAACTTTGTACATAATGTAGGTTTCTCAAGTGATGTATTTAGAAATTATGTTTTCCCGATAATTGATACCTATCTGTTATCAATTTTGATGAATTTTGGTATAGAGGCATAAATAAGTTTTACCTTGGAGAAGGACATAGGCTATTTTTTCGCTGAAATTTGAAGCGAATCCTTTTAAGCGTCATAACCGAATCCTACACCGACGACGAAGTCGCGTAACACTAGTAAATAATAATAAATATTGGAAACTATAACATACATTGCTCATTGGAGCCAAGCTAAGTAGCTTAACCCCTGTCATCCTGTGTTATAGCAATTGGAAAAAAAAAATGAAAAGTTCGTTTTCAACATTTACCCGACCGGGAATCGGGGGCCTCAGAGATAGCAGCACCTTGAAAACCGGTGCGTACACAGCTAAGATAAGATAAGATAAGATAAAAATATTCTTTATTCACTTAGACATAATACATATGTACTTATGAATCGTCAATATTTTCCTACCACCCATTCAAGACATTTTTAACTGACAAGAAGAATGGGCGCAAGAAACTTGCCAGCTTTTCTTAGTTAGGTAACGACATTTACAAAAAAAAAAACATATCGTTACTAATACAACAATTGCTTAGTATAAAAATACATCATATTAAACAGTGATTATGTTATGTGTTACATCATGACTATGCATTGCGGTCATTCAAATAATCGTCTACTTTATAGTATCCTTTGCTCATCAGCGACTCTTTAATGTAACATTTAAATTTATGCAATGGTAGTTCAATTATATGCTGTGGAACTTTATTAAAAAAGGCTATGCTTTTCCCCAGAAATGAGGCTCTGGATTTTTCTAGCCTAAACTTGGGAACGACAAGTTTTTCTTTATTTCATGTGGTAAAGCGATGAATATCGCTCTTCTTTACAAATGTATTATAATACTTTTTCACATAAATTATATTTTCATAGATGTAATGTCCTGCAACAGTTAAAATGTTTATTTCTTTAAATAGATCTCTTAAAGAATCTCTCGATCGGAGGTTGTAAATGGCGCGAATAGCCCTTTTTTGGAGCACGAATATACTTTGGATGTTAGCGGCTGAGCCCCACAACATAAGGCCGTAGGACATAACACTATGAAAATAACTAAAATAGACAATTCTAGCCGTTTCAATATCGGTTAAGAGCCTTATTTTCTTAACTGCGAATGCGGCCGAACTGAGTCTACTCGCCAAGGCTTCGATATGAGGATCCCATTGTAGTCGCGAGTCTAATATAATACCTAAAAACTTGGTATTGTTAATGAATTCGACCATATCGCCGTCTAGTCTTATATGAAAATCAACTTGTCTTACATTAGGTAACGAAAATTTTAAACACTTAGTTTTCTTTGAGTTTAATGATAAATTATTACTATTAAACCAATGGACACTTTTGAAAGAGCACTATTTACTTCGTCAGAACAGTCATCACCTCTATCTACTTTAAAGACTAGAGATGTATCATCGGCAAATAGCACTGTCTCACATAAATTCTTCGCGTAGTAAGGAAGGTCATTTATGTATATTAAAAACAACAGCGGGCCCAATATTGATCCTTGGGGTACGCCCATAGTAATGGGAGCTCCGGTAGACTCAGTTTTATTAATAACTACCTTCTGAGTTCTTTCATACAGATATGAATGCATAAGGCTTACTGACATTTCAGAAACACCATAATGTTTTAACTTCCTTAATAGTGTTTGGTGATCAACACAATCGAATGCCTTGGAAAGGTCACAAAAAATAGCGATTACATCCTGCTTGTCCTCCCAGGCATCAAGTTCATGTTTTAGAAATGCAACCCCAGCATCAGTTGTACTTTTACCTTTTGAAAAACCAAACTGTTTCTCATGCAGTATACTATTTAATTTAAAATATTCTAAAAGTTGAGCAAAAATTAATTTCTCAAATATTTTACTTATTGCTGGTAGTATGGATATAGGTCTAAAATTTGCTGGGTCACTTTTGTCACCAGCTTTAAACAGAGGAATTATTTTACTATTTTTCATTAAATTAGGAAAGACCCCTTACTTATACATTGGTTAAAAATTATTGCTAATGATGGAGCTATCACATCAATTATTGATTTGATGATACTTGTAGATATGCCCCAGAGATCTTCTGTTTTCTTAATATTTATTGCTTTGAATGCTTTAATAATATCTTCAGTAGTGACATAGCTAAAACTAAATGTTTCCTGGCACTTGTTCACACTAGATTCCATAAGAGAGACAGCGGTGTTGGGGCAAGAGTTAAGTCTGCTAGTAGTTTCTAACGGAATTCGAGCAAAGAAACCTTCAAAAGCACTAGCCACCTCAATATCCGATTCAAAAGTCTGATCACTAATTTTTAAGTTAAATAAATTAATTTTGCTTTTTGTTTTGCCAGTTTCTTGGTTTATAATACTCCAGGTAGCTTTTATTTTATTTTCAGATGATTTAATTTTATTTGAAATATACCTAGATTTTGCCAAAGCACATACTTTCCTAAATGTTTTTGAATATTTCTTGACATATTCAATAAAGCTAGGATCACAGGAAGTCGTTTTTTGTGCATAGAGTTCAAATAACTTTCTTCTACTATTATAAATACCAGGTGTGGCCCAGTCACTGAACTTCTTACGATCATTACACTTTATAACTTTTTGTTTAAAATTGTTACTAAATTCTTTTTTAACAATATCAAAAAATGATTGATAAGAGTTATTAGCGTCAGCAGAAGCTGGCAAACATTGAATTTTATCTTGTACATTATTTCTAAATTTAGTAATACCACGTTTCGGTATAGGCCTGCAAATTACTTCGCGTTTAGGAGTAACATTATAGTGCTCAAAAGAAGCTAGTTGTCCACTGTGGTCGGATTTAATAATATTAATTACCGATTTCTCAATTAAGTTACAGTTGGAAAAGATGTTATCTAAGCATGTAGCCGATATTGGCGTAATTCGCGTCGGTTCATTAAAAGTGTGAAGCAAATTAAATGATTTAAAAAGATTAAGGAATTTACTGGAGAGTTGTGCTAATTTAATATCTAAGATGTCTATATTAAAATCTCCACAAACTACAATTTTTTTATTCTTACGACAGCATATTTTCAAAACATCCTCCATAGTGGACTCAAAGACTGTGTAATTTGCTCCAGGGGGGCTATATACACAGATTATAATCATTTGTTCAAGTTCCACGCATGATATCTCACAAATTCGTTCAACAGAGAGGGATACTATATCCTTTCGCTCTTTATATTGTGTGTTATTAGATAAAATTATTAAAGAACCCCCCCTTACTGCAGTTTTTCTATTGAATGAACTTACAACACTATAATTATCCAAATTTAACAATAATTCATATTCTTTTAACCAATGTTCAGTAACACATAACACATCAATATTTTCACAATTTAAAAATAAACTTATTTCTAGGTCTTTGCCAGCAGAAAAGCCTTGGATATTCTGGTGTACTATTTTTACCACACTTTTATTAGCTTCACTTGTAACTAAGTCACAATGTAAGAAAATCTTGGAAATCAATTTTAACCTACTTCTAATTGTCGTATTGATTTGAAACTTTGCAAGTCTATATAAATCCAATGACAATACAATAATTTGCTACCATCGAGCTGATCTGATGATGGAGACAAGAGGTGGGCAATAGAACTCTTCAATGGCTGCTAGGAAACCCCTCGAGTTAAGCTAATTTCTTTTGTTCTGATAAGACCTGTTCGTTACACTTGATGGTGAGGGTCTGATGATGGAGCAGGGAGGAAGCCAGTGGCACTTCTTAATGACCACTAGGAAACCGCTCGAGTTTGGCCTCCGTTGTTTCGTTCTGATGAGACTTTTTAGTCGCACTTGGTGGTTAGGGTCTGATGATGAAGCAGGGAGGAAGTCAGTGGCACTTCTTAATTACCAATAGGAAACACCTCGAGTTCTGGCTCATTTGTTTCGTTCTGATGAGACCTATTCGCTACACTTGGTGGTAAGGGTCTGATGATGGAGCAGGAAGGAAGCCAGTGACACTCCTTAATGACCAATAGGAAACCACTCGAGTTTGGGCTCATTTGTTTCGTGTTGATAAGACCTATTCGTTACACTTGGTGGTGAGGGTCTGATGATGGAGCTAGGAGAAAGCCAGTGAAACTCCTTAATGGCCTCAAGAAAACCCCTCGAGTTTGGGCTCATTTGTTTCGTTCTGATGAGACCTATTCGCTTCACTTGGTGGTGAGAGTCTGATGATGGAGCAGGGAGGAAGCCAGTGGCACTTCTTAATGACCACTAGGAAACCTCTCGAGTTTGGGCTCATTTGTTTCGTTCAGACGAGACCTATTCGCTACACTTGGTGGCGAGGGTCTGATGATGTGAAGATAGAGCTGGGAGGAAGCCAGTGGCACCCTTAATGACCACTACGAAACCTTTTGAGTTTGGGCTTATTTGTTTCGTTCTGATGAGACCTATTTGCTACACTTGGTGGCAGGGACTGATGATGGAACAGGGAGAAAGCCAGTGGCACTCCTTAATGGCAAATAGGAAACCCTTTGAGTTCTGCCTCATTTGTTTCGTTCTGATGTGACCTATCCGCTACACTTGGTGGTAAGGGTCTGATGATGGAGCAGGGAGGAAGCCAGTGGCACTCCTTAGTGACCACTAAGAAACCCCTCGAGGTGGGCTCATTTGTTTCATTCTGATGAGACCTACTCGCTACACTTGGTGGTGAGAGTCTGATGATGGAGCAGGGAGGAAGTCAGTGGCACTCCTTTGTGACGACCGATTTGGCGCAGGGGTGGGCTACCTGCCTTCTGCGCCAGAGGTCTCGGGTTCGATTCCCGAACAAGACAAATATTTGTGTGCATGAACATGTCTATTTGTCTTGGTCTGGGTGTTTTCTATGTATATTAAGTATGTATTTACAAACAAAAAGTATTTAAGTATATATTTATCCGTTATCAAGTTTTCCATGATACAGTTTCTTAATGAAATTAACATGGGCTTAGATAATTGGTGTGAATGTAAGAAGTTGTTTGTAAGAAGTTGTTTAATGACCACTAGGAAATCCCTTGAGTTTGGGCTCATTTGTTTCGTTCTGATGAGACCTATTTGCTACACTTGGTGGTAAGGGCCTGATGATGGAGCAGGGAGGAAGTCAGTGGCACGCTTTAATGACCACTACGAAACCCCTCGAGTTTGGGCTCATTTGTTTCGTTCTGATGAGACCTATTCGCTACACTTGGTGGTGAGGGTCTGATGACGGAGTAAGGAGAAAGTAAGGGTTCGGCTCGCGCATCTGGTAACTAATAGACTCCACTTGAATTTGTAAAACTAAATACATACAATCACGCCTTTGAGTTATAATGTTTACGGGGTGAGCAGACACATGAATGGACTGTGAAATCGATTATCAACCACCCATAGCTTGCCATTTATTAAACTAAAAATTAAAAAATAAATATGTAGTTTAAAAAACTAAAAAAACACACTTTTATAGGAACAGACTAAAAAGTACAAAATAACCGTCTATTCAGTAACTGAAATTAAAAAGCGTGGTGCGCCCTTTGCAAAGCATGCATTCAAGTACTTAATATTTGACAACGCGCACCACGCTTTTTAATTTCAGTTACTGAATAGACGGTTATTTTGTTCTTTTTAGTCTGTTCCTATAAAAGTGTGTTTTTTTAGTTTTTTAAACTACATATTTTTAAACATTTAGGCCTTCCTCTTGTCAATACTGGGCTAGAGTATGCCTCCGTTGTCTCTAATGGTAATTTAAATTAACCATGTCAGTATTTGGATTCAAAAGAATCGAATTATTTGGAACAGATTCCAAAGTTGAATTAGAAATGTCACATTTTAGCTGCTCAAAAGAAGCAGAAGTTAGAGTAGCCAGATTGTTGGCTAGTTGATTAAAATAAAAAGATAGCGATAATGCTATTTGTCGCTTATGATAATTATGCAGATAGTATTTATCTTTCGTCAAGTTAAGATTATATAACAGGGTATTTATGTAAATTATTTGTATCTGACTATTATGAGATGCTATTGTGCTTAATGTTAAATTAAGATTATATCTTAATTTATTCTCTAATTGTGAAAACCCTTGACTATAGGGAAATGTAAACATAACAACTTTTCTAACATTTAGAGAGCATAATGAGTTACAGTATGATATTAAATGGTTTTTGTTTATACTATCTCTATTCCCGATTAAAACAATCAAGTTTGTGTTTTCACTATAAGATTTTTTTACAATTACTTTCATAATCTCATTTATGCTTGATCCAGGCATACAATAATTAGTAACACTTTCCTTAGAATGTTTCTGGATTAATTGGCCCAAGCCCTTCCCAATCTCATCGCAGAACATAATTGTTTTAGCGTTACTTATTCTTGTAGGTCGGTTATTTTCATTATTCAGTAATATACTATTGGGATTGTTTGAGGTGTCAGAGTTTGTTGGTATATAAACCTCCTGAGCAGCCCGACCTAATGTATCAGTTTTACATAAATTGTTGCTCACTTTGGTACAATTGCAGCTGCGTTTTTTACCTAGCGATTCAAACCGGTCTGAATTAAAATTACAAAGATCAATCATATCATACGCAGCCATTTTTTGATTATTTAGTTGCTTGTGAGAAAACTCACACAACTCGTACGAAGGTCGTCAAACTTACCTAAATAAATCATTTCTTGAACTACAAAGGTCACTTAAATTTAGTTGATAGTCGTCGTCGATGATAGTAACATAAAAAAATCTTCATTCAAGTAGAATATGAAATTACAGATATTGGCAATTTTATAATGGAAGGTAACATAGAGCATATCTTACGTGGGTACTGTGATTACTAGAGGAGCCTTGGCTGGACGCTGATCCGCCTCGGGAGCGCGCGTCGCTTGTGCTGCTGCTCGTTGTGCTTCCTGACAACGACGGCCGCGGTATGTGCCACTCTTGCGATGAGATCTGAAATCAGATTGAGAACCAGTCACGGAATGTTTAAATTCATGCAATAAAAAGCCTAACCTAGAGACCTGGTCCTTTGGTTAGATACAAGTGTTAGGGTGTGGCTCGGGGTGGTGACCGCGGCAGGAATTTTGTATGCGTGTTTATGGAGCACCACACACCGAAAGCGGCGCGCGAGCGCTGTGCGGCTGCCAGCCATTGTCATAGTCAAAAGACTTAGGTCCCTTGCTTAGGCCTTTAATTTTATTTGTGTTGAATCGCGGAGCTGAGAGAGAGCTTTTCATACATTTGAAACATTGCTCAGCCTCGCGCAGCTCTGCAAAACCTGTAAGAGTGTAAACAAAAGCATACATAGGTATAAATTCCGATGCATAAGTATTGTATTATTTCCTAAGTGACTTTGCACAAGATAAGTTTTAAATTGGCTATGATTGCATTATTAAGGTGATTTACTGTATTCACTCCTTCTTCGTTTAATTAATCTACATAATGTTAAGTACCTATGCGACTTTGCTCAAAGGACACTGAGTTTGTGCCATTGATTTTCTTTCAACTATTAAACGTTATATTCTAGAGTAAAAAATGTCGATTATATGATATGTTTCATCCAAATTGAATTAAACATCTATCACTAAATGAAAGTAACAAAACGTAGAGTTATCTTATTAGACCAGCACGGGTAGCATGATGAACTCGAGAAAAGTTTTGTCTATATCGAAACGTCAAAAATGACATTTCATCGTAGACAAACCTTTGTTCTTCGAGGTAGACAAAACTCTTCTCGGGTTTGTCATGCTACGCGTACTGGTTGAATGATTCGCAGATTTTCAAATCTTAAAGATAGCCATTTACTCTTTACTTAGCTAACTTGACGTGTTTGTTTAAATGTCACTAAAACTTTTGAAAGGCACTATTTATGTTCTGAGCTAAGAATGTCTGAAGAGACCTACTTATTGCGTTTGTCGTTGTGCAATGCCATACGACTGTGTGGGTGTTACCGAATACGCGCGGAAATCGCAAACTCTTCCTTGTCGCGCTTCTGATGATACCATTTCGATATCATGTCCGTTTTCATACGATAGAGCTTACGCAATTGATGTAGGATATTCTTAGTCGAAATATATTGGATTTCACAAAGTTTTTTAATAACAAACCTTTGGGAAGCCTATTAGGTAGTCTTCATATTCGCCATATATGTAAGGGGAGGTCTCAATTTTCTTCCTTACTGGAGTCTCTTAAATTGCGAGTAATACACAAAATATTCAACCATAAAATATACCACGTACGAAGTCACGTACAGGCCGTCTACGTTCTGCATTTGTATCGAATTTCTTTTAGATAATAGCACCGAAGGTTGAAAAACTCAACAAACAAAGGATCATCAATTTTGTAGTTTTTAAAATCAAATGTTTGGTCAGTATCACCTCCTCTATTTATGAATAATAAAATATACTTTTATGTGATAAGATTCTTTTGACGAAATCGAGAACTATGTCATTGTCACGGCCTTTTTTCATTATTGCAGAATTATTCGAAAGCGTGGGCACAAACTTACCAGGGTTTCATATGATTACCTACGTAGTAAGTGTGGTGTGACTCAGGAATTCCCTTTTGTGTTTTATTCGCGGCGGTATTGCGTTATATTTGACGCTCAAATATTGCTTTACACCACGTCTTTGTACCTACCACATAGTTGAGTTATGATTTATTACTCCAGTATTGGATGTCGACAAATATTAGCTTTAGCAGCTCAATTTACGATTTGGCGATTTTGAAATGGAGAATGTGCGGCATTTAAGTACATTAATTATGATTTATCTTATCAATAATTGATCTTTGTGTTCAAATATGGAGCCAATGGTCTTAATACTTGATATTTACGAGTCATTAAACGGGTCTGGAGTCTGTTTCATCAATTACAATATTAGGTCAAGTTTTGCGCGGAGTCCGATTGATTTTGTCAGATACGGTTCTCAAGGTCCGTGTTCTCTTTATTTGCAGTCTCGTTCTGGCCTCTGTTGCAATAAATCTCCGCTGTGCTCGCTTCATGGTCCTCTTTGTTACTTTGATAGAATGATGAATAGGCATTTTCGGCAGCAGTATCATAATACTTTTCTTTTATAGTAAATGTAAGGTCGTTTTATTTAAATTTTAATCTGCGAGCGAAATATATAGGTATATAACATTTGTTAAACCGAAACATTTTTCAAGCTAGCAAACAGTAGGTACCTATTATAGTAAAGAAATTTTCATTTACTATTTAAAAACTAATTGATTTATAGTCAGTGGAAAAAACTGAAACATGGGGGTAGCACAGGGTTCTCAGGGTTGCAAACTTGGGTGTTATTCTCAAGGGAGCTAACAATAGGTATATAAAAAAAAACGTTGTTACATGCGCGTTTGCGATGTTTGTCCTTTTTGGGTTGATATTGACTGGCCTAAATATACACATTAAAAATAAGGTTAGGATACATCATTATTTAATCCTCGTATATTAAGCTTCATTTCAATGGATGATGAAATATGTAGTTTTGCCCAAATCGCTGTGGGTACACGCTAAGCATGCGCAAATTGCAAAATTATTTCATAAAGTGTTCCGAACCGGTTTCGCTGGCTGCTATTACTAACCGAGATAACTGACATGCAAAATGCACAACACTTTCGCTCTGTGGGAACTTTATGTGTTGTATGAGACATGGAATAATATACGATAAAAAAGTTCTGTAACTTTCGATTCTATTAAAGTATCTATTTATTTAATCGATACTAGATACTTACCTACTTCATTGTTACTTTAGTTATGAACCTTAAAGAAAACAATTAGCGCTTTCGTCAATTAATTTGTAATGTGCCTTTACTTGGTTCGATGTGTCTGTCTTATAATATGAATTGGGCCCATGTATGCCTGCCTACATTAGTTAGTTTTTCAGTAGGTACTTAGAAGGAGCCTGAAGGAGGAGAAGACAATAAAAAACTTACACACGTATAGTTAGATTAGTCGATGCTAATACGCTTTGTGTAAGATTATCGAAAAAGATCTTCAGAAACACCAGAAATGAAATCTTGAAACAAGAAACGTCATGGAAATTCGGTTGAATGGGTCCAATTTCCCTATTCCGTGATGGAGAAACAATTGCTTACGGCGTTGCATAGAATTAGCCAATCCTTTAGTGGTTCCGCTTAGATATTATTGTAGATTTGCAGATTTACCTACTTTATCAGACTGAAAATAGGTGCATAATTTCCCGAGATGTACTTACTAGGTTTTTACTTTTTATTATAAGTGTAACGTTCAGGCTAAATCTGAACATAAATAGGTCTTTTTCCTTTGAATCCTTTACCTTAAATCCAAGGATTTCGACGGTAGTACGAGTTTGAAGTCATTCGATGTCGAGGTTGGCTAACAACGGTGATGACGAAATATTATCACAGTTAGCTTAAGTAAATCTAGATCACGAAAGATATTTTTCTAGATTGAAAAACTGGATAATAACGACCGGAAGGTAAGTAATTGCAAAATATCTCCACAGTTAAGTGAAGTTGTTCTTTTTATATATGAACGTTTCTTAAATATTATAAATGTCGTAAGTTTTATAAATACGTCAAGTTCGTTTAGTTCAACGTGAAATTACTAGATACTCTATATTTGGGATTGCTCAATATTTATTGTGCCTAGCTATAAAGTACCTATTTAATAACATTACGAGTCTTTGCGCAAGCACTGATATCTCTTTTTTAATAGATCAATATTGTTTATTGACACTTCAATATAAATTGAACCGGGTCAACGAATATTATTAAAGTTTTAACAAGGTCCTGAAAAAGAAAGAAGTCTACATGCCACTTTTGGTGTGGTTACCTAGCGGCAGAGTGGCTTTTGGCCCAGTAAGCCTAGCATGATCGCCCAAAACGTGATATATACCGCATGATAAAGCGTTTTATTGATACTCAAACGTCAAAACACATTGTCTTTTGACAGTTAAACGCGTTAAAGCGCTATATAATATCGAGTTTTGTTGGTCATGCTAGGGGGGCTGGTATGAAAGATTCTTCGGGAACCTATACGAGATAAAACGCAGCGAAATAATTTAATTTTACTCAAATAAAAACAAAACCTTGGATTAAATATATGTAATATATATATAATCACTACATAGTATAAAACAAAGTCGCTTTCTCTGTCCCTATGTCCCTTTGTATGCTTAAATCTTTGAAACTACGCAACGGATTTTGATGCGTTTTTTTTTAATAGATAGAGTGATTCAAGAGGAAGGTTTATATGTACTTTTTATCCCGATATTCCCACGGGAACGGGAACCACGCGGGTGAAACCGCGGGCGGCCGCTAGTATATAATATAATGTATTCAATTTACGTCCTTCACGTGTTTTAAGTGTATTGCGCCGGTTACATTACTTATGCGCTGTATCGCACGGTGCGGCACGTGCGATCGTAACGGATGTATGGACATGATCACTGTTTAATTGCTATCGACACGTGGACCCACACGTTAGATCCTCCAACGTGACAGATTGTACCTTTACAGTATTTTTCCGAGTAGGTGGTAATTTGATTGCCAATCGTCCCAAGTGTTATGCCCCAAACTTATCTGACGATGACAGCGGTGGCCAAGGAGCCACTCGCAATACAAAATTAGCTGCCAAAATGGTCTGTCAAATACTGGCTCCATAGTAAAAGTATTGATGGACACATCACCTGAAATGTTTGTACCAAATAAAAAATTGCGCGTTGTCAATATTAAGTTCTTGAAATTTATGCTTTGCAAAGGGCGCACCACGCTTTTTAATTTCAGTTACTGAATAGACGGTTATTTTGTACTTTTTAGTCTGTTACTATTAAAAGTGTGTTTGTTTAGTTTTTTAAACCATATATTTATGTAGGCTGACAACTCCAATTACCTTTGCCTTTGTATGAGAGCGAGATGGCATGAATGTGTGAAAGAGAGGAGGATGGGTGAGGGAATCACTTTGCTCGGAAATGGCCGCTAGGACGTTGATTTTTGCATTTGCTGTACCGTGTGCCTATTTAAGAAAATAAAATAAGTTCAAGTTGTTACGTGACTGTCTCTTTATTCCCCTGCCTGCATCCCACAATTTTGGGGGCTCGTCCGGGATATTAATAAAAAGTATTTGTGGGCCAGGCATAAAGGGAAACGAGAGTCGCAAAATTTGGTGCACGTGGTCGGTGTACGGCGGGCGGCGCGGCGCAAAGAAAATCTACGACGGTCGACGTGTTGCACTATATTTTACAAGACGCCTACGACGAATAAGACGATATTGCAACATGCCGAAAGATAGAGAAGATCGACGCGGTAGCCGGCAAGCCGACTATTTCGAAGATTGCCACATGAAGCAGCATGGCGGTGCAAACATGTTACAAATGACGGCGGAGCTGGTGCCGACCTTCAGCGGCCGCGACAGCACTTATCCGGTAACGAGGTGGGTAGATGACGTCGAAAGTAACGGCGTGATATTTAATTGGACGCCGCTGCAGCAGTTACTTGTCGCAAGAAGATCGCTCACGGGCACAGCGCAACTTTGGCTACGGGCGGAGCGACCATTTAAAAGCTGGGACGAGTTAAAAGCAGCTTTATTGAAAGAATTTCCCGATTCCGTGGATGTGAAGACGATTCATGAAATGATGAGTGCTCGAAAGAAACGTGCAAGCGAAACGTGCCTTGATTACATGCTCATCATGAAAGAGCTCGGAAAGCGAGGCAAGATGGCCGACTATGTCGCGATAAAATATATCGTAGATGGAATCATGGACGTCGAAACAAATAAAATGATGCTGTACGGCGTAACGTCTTATGGCGAGCTGAAAGAAAAACTTAAGATCTACGAAACCATTTCAAGCAAGATGCATAATAATTCGAGGCAGCGTCATACAGGAGCGTCGGCGAGCACAAGCAAGCATAATACGAACACGAGTACGAGTGGTGGTTCGACTGGATGGCGGGTTCGTTGCTACGGGTGCGGCGAGCTAGGGCATACGTCAGCTGATTGTCCTCATAAGAACAAAGGGCTAAAATGCTTCAGGTGCAATGAGTTCGGCCATGTTGGATCGCGGTGCACAGTGAAAGATGACAGCGCCACCGAACGGAAGTCGTCGAGTCAGCAATACCATCGGGTATCGTCGGGCGATGTCGGTAAAGCAGGAGGAAGCCATCATCGCTACGCAAAGAGCGCGATGTTCGCGACAGATGTCACTCACGAAGACAGCAGCGCCTCCAACGGCGAGTCGACGAACCAACTTAAAATGGCGGAGCACGGCAGCCAATCGACGAGCAAGATGGAGATGACGTATGGGGCGAGTGCTGACACTATGGGCCACTCAACGACGAATGACGAACGAGAACGAGTGAAGATGGCGGCGTTTGTTTACGATCATGTCGAGCAGCTGTCAACGTCGATGTCAAACGAAAAGAAGCCGGTTGTCATCGCGAATGTAAACAATGTTCGAGTGAAAGCACTTGTGGACAGCGGCAGTGATGTGAATCTTTTATCTGCGGAAGTGTTTGAAACAATAGGCATGCCACAATGCGAAAAGGACGAACTATCTCTCTGTGGCATTGGACTATCAACGGTGCGTTCGATGGGGAAATGTCGATTGCGTTTGTGTATTGATGAACATTGCTACGAAGATGTAACATTTCATATTTTAGAGAAAAAATGTATACCGTTTAGAATGATACTTGGACAAGAATTTCTTAATGATGTTACAGTTGTATTGAAAGGTGGTTGTGTGAGGTTTTATAGTAAAGATTGGGAGCGTTTAGGATGCTATGCGAGTGAGGTATGTTCATTGGGTTCTGTTGTAGGTCCTATGTTGAATCCAGCCCTGAAGAACGAAGTGATCCAGTGTGTCCAGAACTACAAACCCAAGCAAGTCAAGGAAGCACCATTGCAACTACGCATTGTGCTCAGTGATGAGGCACCAGTGGCAATGCGACCGCGGCGCTTATCACTCAAGGAGCAAGAGGTAGTGGATGGACAGGTATCCGAGTGGTTGAAGAAAGGCATCATTCGCGTAAGTTATTCTGAATATAGTAGTCCTCTGGTGCTAGTAAAGAAAAAAGATGGTTCAACTAGAGTCTGTGTTGATTATAGAATGTTGAATAGAAAAATAATTAAAGACGAGTTTCCATTACCAGTGATTGAAGACTTAATCGATAAATTAAAAGATGCTAAAGTATATAGTGTGCTAGACTTAAAAAATGGCTTTTTCCACTTGAAGATTAGTGAAGAATCAGTAAAGTATACTTCGTTTGTAACCCACAATGGTCAGTTCGAATTCTTAAGAGCTCCTTTTGGTCTGTCTGTTTGTCCAAAGTATTTTATGAGATTTATATCAATTATTTTTAGAGACTTACTTGTTAAAGGTGAAATTATAATTTTCATCGACGATTTGTTGATTCCGGCTGAAAATGAAATTCAAGCTGTGCAAAGACTAAAGAATGTACTTATGGTTTCAGAGCAATATGGCTTAGAAATTAACTGGAAGAAAGCTAAGTTGATTTCCAGGGAAATTGAGTATCTGGGACATTTAATAAGAAATGGTGAAATAAGACCCACCGCGGAGAAGACCGATGCAGTGATGAGGTATCCGAAGCCAACATCAGTCAGGCAAGTTCGCAGTTTTCTCGGACTAACTTCATACTTTAGGAAGTACATCAAAGATTATGCCATTATAGCAAAGCCACTCTCTGATTTGCTCAGAAAGGATGTTGTTTTTGTTTTTGGAGAAAAAGAATGTATTGCATTTGACAATTTAAAGAGGAAGTTGAGTAACTCTTCGGTTTTGAAGATTTACGACTCTAACTTACCTACAGAATTGCATACCGATGCAGCCTCTGTTGCATATTCCGCTATTTTGTTGCAGCTACACCCAGACGGTTGGCATCCTGTGTATTACATGAGCAAGAAAACCAGTGATGCAGAATCAAAGTACAGCAGTTACGAGTTGGAAGCGTTAGCAATCATCGAGGGTGTGAAAAAATTTCGAGTGTATCTTTATGGTATCCATTTTAGAATAGTCACTGATTGTCAAGCGTTTGAAATGACACTGAAGAAAAAAGAGTTGTGTCCAAAAGTTGCTCGTTGGGTACTGTATCTAGATCAGTTTGATTATGAAGTGGAGCATAGAGCAGGAGCCAAGATGCAGCATGCAGATGCGTTAAGCCGCAATCCCTGCATGACCATTGTTTCCAATAGTTTACAAGATCAAATAAGATCGGCCCAACAGAAAGATGATGGATTGAGAGCTATATGTGAGGTACTACAGAATAGTTCCTACTCAGACTATTGGCTTGATAATGGACTGCTGTATAAAGAAGAGCAGAAACTTCTGGTCATACCCAAGTGTCTGGAAAAAGAGATCATAAAGCAAGTACACAGTAAAGGGCACTTTTCAATGAAAAAGATGAAAGAAATTATTAGTAAAGATTATTACATACCTGACTTAGAGAAAAAACTTCAAGACTTTGTGGTCACGTGTATTCCATGTTTATTGGCAACGAGAAAGAGTGGTAAACAAGAAGGGTATCTAAGTCCGATAGAAAAGGAAGGTACACCGTTGCATACCATTCACATAGATCATTTGGGACCGCTGACAGATACTAAAAAGCAATATAATCACATATTGACAGTAGTTGATGCGTTTACCAAGTTTACATGGATCTTTCCTACAAAGAGCACTACAAGTAAAGAAACTATAGAAAAATTGAAGATACACCAACAAAACTTTGGTAATCCAGTAAGAATCATAAGCGACCGAGGGACCGCATTTACTAGTGGTGAATTTCAAGAGTATTGTCGAGGAGAGAACATACAACATATCACCATCACCACGGGAGTACCGAGGGGAAATGGTCAAGTGGAAAGACTGCATAGGACTATTTTGGCAATACTAACGAAGCTATGTATTGAAAGCCCATCATTATGGTATCGACATGTGAGCAGTGTACAGAGAGCGCTGAATAGTACCTATCAAAGAAGTATAAATACTACCCCATTCCACCTTATGATTGGAACGGCGATGAGAACTAAAGAAGATTTACAAATTTTGGAATTATTGAAACAGGAAGAAATAAATCAATTTGAAGAAAATAGAGAAGAAATTAGAATAAATGCAAAACAACAAATACTTAAAGTACAGGAAGAAAATAAGAAAACTTTTGATAAGAATAGAAAACCCAGTACCAAGTACGAGGAGGGAGATTTAGTAGCTATCAAGAGGACACAGTTTGGTCCAGGGCTCAAGCTTAAACCGAAGTATCTAGGGCCTTACAGGGTCGTGAAGGTCAAGCGCAAGGATCGTTACGATGTGGAAAAGCTAGACAGTGGCACCGAAGGGCCTAATAAAACTTCAAGCTCAGCAGACCTGATGAAACCATGGCCTCAGCAGGGCGAAGACTAACATGCTCAGGCAAGTAGGCTAGTTGTTTTGAGGGATGAATGGAAGGGATGAACGAATGAAATGAAAACAACTGTAACCTTTATATCTGTTTATTTTGTTTATTTTTGCATAACCTGTTACTTACTGTGTTTGTTATGATATGATATAAAGTAATGTTTCATTGTAATACTGTTTTGTGTTACCAAAATGTTTAAGATGTTTACTTAATTACTTACCTAGATTTGTAAGTTGTAATTGGCTATAAAGTGTAATATTTTTCTAAATTATAAATGTTAATTTGTTGGTTAAGGGTCAGCCTTACTTTTTTATAATTGTAAGATTTTTATGTTTTGTTATGGCTATGTCCGAGGGCAGACATAAAACAGGATGGCCGAATGTAGGCTGACAACTCCAATTACCTTTGCCTTTGTATGAGAGCGAGATGGCATGAATGTGTGAAAGAGAGGAGGATGGGTGAGGGAATCACTTTGCTCGGAAATGGCCGCTAGGACGTTGATTTTTGCATTTGCTGTACCGTGTGCCTATTTAAGAAAATAAAATAAGTTCAAGTTGTTACGTGACTGTCTCTTTATTCCCCTGCCTGCATCCCACATTTATTTCTTTCTTTTTAGTTTTATAAATGGCAAACCAAATTAACATTAATTGATGCCACTGGCTTCCTTAATAAGATGTAATAAATTACATAATTAGGTACATATAATAAAGTATAAGACTAATTTATTCCTCCCTGTTCCAACATAAGACCCTCACCACCAAGTGAAATGAAATGAAATGAAAAAAAAAATTATTGGTTAATTTAGCAGCAATATACAAATCTGAGGCAACAACTGATACAAATTTTAAATAAAATAACCAATTTGGTCATCACTCAGTAACACTGTGACCCAGAAAGGTAGACCCAGTGTAGCGAATAGGTCTCATCTGAATGAAACAAATGAGCTCAAACTCGAGGGGTTTCCTAGTGGTAATTAAGGAGTGCTACTGGCTTCCTCCATGCTCCATCATCAGACCCTCACCACCAAGTGTAGCGAATAGGTCTCATCTGAATGAAACAAATGAGCCCAAACTCGAGGGGTTTCCTAGTGGTCATTAAAAAGTGTCACTGGCTTCCTCCCTGCTCCATCATCAGACCCTCACCACCAAGTGTAGCGAATAGGTCTCATCAGAACGAAACAAATGAGTCAAAACTCGAGGGGTTTTCTTGTTTTCATTAAGGAGTTTCACTGGCTTCCTCCCAGCTCCACCATCAGACCTTCATCACCAAGTGTAACGAATAGATCTTATTAAAACGAAACAAATGAGCTCGAACTCGAGGGGTTTCCTAGTGGTCATTAAGGAGTGCCACTGGCTTTCTCCCTGCTCTATCATCAGACCCTCACAACCAAATGTAGCGAATAGGTCTAATCAGAAAGAAACAAATGAGCCAGAACTCGAGGTGTTTCCTATTGGTGATAAAGGAGTGCCACTGGCTTTCTCCCTGCTCCATCATCAGACCCTTACCACCAAGTGTACGGAATAGGTCTTATCAGAACAAAACAAATGAGCCTAAACTCGAGGGGTTTCCTAGCAGCCATTGAAGAGTTCTATTGCCCACCTCTTGACTCCATCATCAGATCAGCTCGATAGTAGCAAATTATTGTATTGTCATCAGATTCATATAGACTTGCAAAGTTTCAGATCAATACGACAATTCGAAGTAGGTTAAAATTGAATTCCAAGATTTTCTTACATTGTGACTTAGTTACAAGTGAAGCTAATAAAAGTGTGGTAATAACATAGTCGTGTTATTTATAAACTTTGATTTAATGACTGTATATTAATTTCTATGCTGTAAAACCCCATTTTATACGATTACTTTCTATAATATCAAACAGTGCGTAGTCATTGGGTATTTTTAATCTTTTTATTTATTTATAGGTAGCTGTATTTAGCATTGAGAACCTTTTCTTTACCTATTCAGTGCAACTTTTTTTTCTTTTAATATTTAAAGAGTGTTTTTTCCACATTTAAATGCCATGCAATGAAATGAAAAAAATAACTGTAAAGTAATTTGGCAACGACCGATATACTTATTACGTCGACGAATTTTATTCGGCTAACCGTGTAAGTGTCCATAGTTCGTAATAGTAATTTTAATTTCGGTTATAATTGAAAATATTTAAAACGAAGTATAGAAACAGTCGTCCCGTCTCTCAATACTCCATTTTCAATATTTTCAATAATACAATATAGGTACAACTTATTACAATTCCGTCCATTTTATGAGAAGTGAATAATGAATGGCATAACATATTGAAAGTACAAAGTTAAGTGAACATCACGCGCTCAAGACACGTTTGAATGTTCCGTGTGATGTGACTGTTTGCACACATTAAACAACTTCAAGTTTATTTATTATTTTAATTAAACTCTAACTAAACCTATGTAACACCCGTCCGAGCGTCGTTTTAATGTAAATAAAGCAGAACTATCATTTTAATCATCCTCAGTAGAAGTACGTAAATTTTACATACATTTTTTTAATAATCTCTAAAACTAAAACTGCTGTGCATTCTGAATAGTGAAGAAAAAAAAACATTCATATTCATATAATTTTGAAACGCATTATCACCGTTGAAGAAGTCGCGCACAAGTGTGAATTATGTTATTGCGAAAGTGATAAAGGCACATGGGAGATATAATATGTGCACCTGTATGTTCCGGGCTTGATACAATAATCTCAACGAACACATGGTAATAAACGCGTGATTTAATTGTACATCCTTAGACATTTTATAGTTCAAGATAACACCTACTACTACAAGTACATACCTCTCAGTAGTTATATGACTCATAAACTAATTATGTTTTATATAAGTAGATAAAATAATTGAAAAATGGAAAATGAAGTATTAAGAAAGTATTTTAAATAACTAGATAAAATAATTTATTTATACTTATATATTACTAGCTGCGCCCCGGGGCTTCGCTCCCGTGGAATTTCGGGATAAAAAAAGATGACCTATTCTTAGACCTACCGAATATACTTACATATAAAATTTTATCAAAATCGGTCAAGCCGTTCCAGAGGAGTATGGCTACTAACACTGTGACAAGAAAATTTTATATAATAGATAAGGGAAGATTTTATTTTTTGTTTGTTTGTATGGTTGTGATAGATAAACATAAAAACTATTTGACCGATTTTAAAAATTCTTTTATTAGAAAGCTACATTCTTCCTGAGTGGCATAGGCTATATTTTATCCCGATATTCCCACGGGAACGGGTACCAATAGTCTTTTATGGATCTAAAGACTGTTAAGTTTCTTTATACAAAAAAAATGATGGGCATGGTGTACCTACCAAAAAACTGATATTTTCTTATAAGCAAACGAAATTAAACTGTTCTGTTAGGTAACTCTGTTGTGCTGCTGAGTGCTGAACATACCTAGATGTTAAAAGCGTAGGTTTAGTATAGAAATAATGTTGTATTCTACCTATTCTTTTTTTAATTTGTTAATGATATAGTTATAATTAATCATGCATTCGTTGCACGTTATGAGATAAATTGATGTCTTATCATTTTTCAATGTCATGGTAATTATGCTGTAACTTATTTGAATAAAATACAATATGCAAGAAAACAAAAACGCGTTATCTGTCATAAATAAATTAAATCATTCAATTCAAAGGACGAAAGTCCGGGATTTTTTTTAATTAATCTTGGAACTTACTGATCTGATTGAAGTCGGTGCCAAGCCATGTAATATTATGTATTTGATAGGTTACAATTCAGACCACTCCGCGCATGAGTAGGTTTTGTGTGTTATTCTTTCACTTAGTATTTATTCTTGTTACTTTGGGCTTGTCACCGACTTCAATCAGATCAGTAAGTTCCAAGATTAATTAAAAAAAATCCCGGACTTTCGTCCTTTGAATTGAATGATTTAATTTATTTTTCATTTTTACGTGTTTTTGGGAAGCGAAATTTGTTTACAGTTTTTTTGAAGGCGGTTTATTTTTTTATAAAAATTTTTATTTTTCCATTTTTAGTATAAGAACGCTACCAAAAGAAACCGCAAAATGAGCAAGCGTAGCGCAATGAGCAGCTACTAAAACCCATATCTCGGACAAGAATCACCACAGAACACGGAAACATTTTCTCCCTACTAGGTATGTTCTGTGAGAATCACCATCTCTAACTCTGTTATAACCAAGGAATTTATAACGTAGTACTTATAAATTCCTTGGTTATAACTGTTATGCACACAGAACACAAAATTACTTTTTCTTTTAATGTCAGAGCATTTGGTGCATAACAAACAACAGATTGTTTGTTATGCACCATCCACCATCAGCTAACCTAAAAAACTTGAAAGAATACAACTTAAGGTCTCGGTGGTACGTAACCAAACATGCTTTAACTCCTAAGGAGTTTTACCTTCCATCATCAGCTCACCTAAATAACCTGAAAGATTACAACTATATTTTTTTACGTATCAACAATAATTCAAGAATTATCCTCCAACTCCTAACCATTGAGGAGTTGTATCTTCCATCACCAGCTCATGATGATGAGCTGATGGCTATCAGATGCATATGCTTGAAAATTTTTAGAAAATACACAAAACACCTAATCTATCTTCGGGTTTACCTCGTTCCCCTGGATTCTACCATCAGATCCTGACTTGGTTATAATGAGACCAAAACAGGAGTATACTCTTTTAAATAAAAAAAATATTGAGATCGGTAAATAGTATAGATAGTAATTTTTCATTGAATCCTACGACCAGCCCTTGCAAACGTTACTTAACCGCAACGATCGCAAAACGCGGTGATAACCCACATCACCAATCGAGGTCCTGGAAGTGAAACCCATTATACTATGACATAATTAGTATATAATTAGTTTCCGCGTGTGACTTTATTGACGCTATTTTGAAGAACAAACTATTCAGCCCGAACAAAAACCTAACGTTTACTTACATGGATGACATTATACTTTCTGCTAATAATTCATGACTCCCATGACATCAGGCCCCATATCTCCGAAGATTGTTATCGGATCTAAATGAAACTTATATGGGACCAAATCGAAAGTATACCCAATCGAACAAAAAAACAACTATTAAAATCGGATCACTAACGCCAGAGTAATCGGTATACATACATCAAACAAAAAAAAAAATAAAAAAAATACGGGTTGAATTGAGTACCTCCCTCCTTTTTTGGAAGTCGGTAAAAATGTAAACAAAACATAGTGTAGGTGTGTACTAAAAATTACATCTGGGTTTTTGTCTCTTTATAAGTCTTTTATAAATTGGATGAACTTGAAATATTGTGTCCATCAAGTCTTGATCGTATCTCATAGAAACTTTTAAAAGTGTGTGTAAAATCAAAGCGGGAATATATAAAAAAACCTTTATTCTCTAACAGTACCTGATGCAAGAATGTGGTCTTAAACGGGATCATAATGAGGCAATCCAGATGTCGTTGGCCATCGCTCATCTCAGTATAATTTGACAAACTGCTACGTTGTTTATAAACAGTGCGTTTTATTCCAACAATATTCAATGATACGAGCAAGGTGTTGAAGTTAATGATTTTATCGATCAAGCAGTCCTTGACCTTAAAACTTTAATAAGATATGTGAATAGTGTTGTTGTTTATGTATTTTATAATCAAATTCTAATTAAACTTATTTTTATACACAAATACAACAAATGAATGCCATCTAAATCTGTAGCCTTGGTTGTGAACGCCACAACAACATTGTGTTACAAAGGCCAATATCTTATATTGTCATTAGCTTTTATTCCATTTTAACCCCCAATGAAAAAGATGGATGCTATAGGTTAGTTTATTTATAAGTTGCCTTTTGAAAGTATTTTATCATGCGGTGAAGTAAATTGGTCGAACGGCATGTGCTAATACTAACAAACAAATTTTGGAAAACGCCGCCAACTTTGTGTGCAAAACGAGCGGTGTCTTGTGTAGTACGTTGCGACAACTGGGACGTGGTGTCATTATTCTTGGAGATAAATGAACTGTGACCAACCGACTGATCCAGTTAGCGGTATAGGTAAACAGGTGCATAGTTGTGAAACATGTTCGGTTTAACGAGACGAGACGCTGTGATGCAACACCGGTAATCTTCTCCAATCAGTCGATGCATATGATTTCTATGACCATAACCATTTTTGTAATCGCGGATCTCATTAGCGGTACGTTGTATGCACTTCTAATCACACCGCACCGTAGTTGCACAGTTTGCTTAACCATAACCAAAATTATGTAACAATTTATGATGCCTCCAATTTATTGTGTCGTGTCTAATTAAAAGTTCGTTTGAGCAAGATAATCCGATTTCCCTTTCATCAGTGAACCACCACGACCCATTGTTAATGGCTCATTTAAAGATGTAACGCTTCAAATCTTCAGCCTCGCAGCCGCCTTCGCAAAACTTTCATAACCTCAAACAATGGCTGCTACATTAGCTATGATAATCAGTCAACGACCAACCAAACTGCTCTCCTTTGGAGGAGAAAGCGAACCTTTATCTGCATGGTTCTTCTCGGAACACTTTCGGATGTGCAAATGTCACAATGGGTAACGGGACTCGGACTTCGATACTTTTAATTTCACGCCCCTCGTTATTCAAATGTTCGATGACTGTCATTATCTTGTTTATGTGCCTTGCATTTTAATGATTGCCAAAACATAATGATCGTGTATCAATGTCAGATCTATTTTCTAAATGTTTTATCATTGGAAAAACAAACATCGATTCACTTAGTCTTGTTTTCAAGATTCCTTAAGTTGGATGCATCATGCAACCTACTACAATCAAATTTTATTGCATATTGAGCAAAGTTAAAAGTCATTGTTGTTTTCAAACTACTTAGCATTATTTATTCTTAAATTGCTAGAGAGAAGTACGCTACCAGTTATTCATCGTAGTTTATACGCGGTCGGATGAGGACGCGACGCGACGTAACTCATTGTTCACTCTGGTCACAAACTGCTTATGGACGTCCTTGAACTCAATTGGTTGTATTTATGAAGCTAACGGGAATCGTGTCAATGCAAATAGCTATGGAAGCTGCTCGACTACTGAATGACAATGAGCCGCCGCCGCCGTGTGATCGCACTTCATTGAAACGCTTAATAAAAAGTTATAATAGGTCTTTACATATGAAATTGCCGTTTTTTTCTTTTGTACATATAACTTAACAACTTTTATAATATTAGAAATATATAATTTCTTTAATATTGCGTTACATTAAGACCGTATCGAGCAACTTTTGATAATTTAATAACCACGATATTTGATTATTTACATAGAAAAAACTTATTCCGAAAGTTACGACTATTTTTGTTTCCAGAATTTCGTACTTTATTAGTTGTAACTTAGTGAAAAAAAATTTTTTTCTCTTAACGAATGTGTCATTTAGTAGTTAAAATGTCCATAAATACGTGTGTAAAATTTTGTAAATTTACATAATATTAGTCGTTAAATAATAACAAAAACGTTAGTATGGAAAAAAAATAATTACAGAAATCTCCATACAAAACGGCAATTTCATAGGTAAAGACCTATTATTAATTAATGTAATGAATTACAGTCAAGGAAGCGTTTAACTGTCTCATATCGTCTATCGTCACATAGAAGTTAAGTTTGAAAATCCTTAAGTTTCAATATTATTTTTAAATACCGTGTAATAATATAAAAATACCGTGGCATAACTCTTGTAATAAATTAATTAACTTATGACGCTCTCCGTTCAAAATTAATTGAAGAAACTTTCCGGATTCTACTTAATAACTATTTAATTAATAGTTGCTATGTCTTCCCATACTATTCGATCATCATGTAGGTATATTAAGAACGATTAGCTTCTAATAACACCCATACTCACAGTGGGATGCTTTAGTAGAAAAAGTTGGCCATGAATTAGGTTACTTAGCCGGATTCTTCATTTGTTCACGATTAGATGACATCATAATACTGACGTCTGTAATTTTCTGTTATAATATTACTACGTGGATTATCAGCTGCTGTTAAATAATGTATTCTTATTTTAGGAACAAAAGAGACGTTCTCTTGCATAAAGAATGATGACTAAAATAGAATTTTCTTAATGTTGATTGTTTTATATAAAAATGGTTATCTATTTAAGTTTCATTACATGCCATACAATGGGCGTTTTTCTGACTAATACAGAGTTAACATATATATTTAGATCGAGTCGTGAATTGTTGATTTTCACTACCGGAATTGGGACAATAGGACCAGTCACCTTGAAGTTACTATGTTCTTTGTAAAAGAACAGTGCAGACCACTTCCCACTGTCATATTAACAAGTTACGTATCAGTTCATCTTCAGGCATGGGCGTTAATTGACCGATATGACTGACATCGCTTAAATGTTTACAACTTGTAGGTATTTGCTTAAACTAAGTGAACCATGACTGCGTTCGAAGTGAGATTATTCAGTAATGTCGTGAGAAATTCAGATTAAGAGGTCACTGTCAGATGTCTGTTTTTTAAACGATTACATCGTGCTTATTTAAAAGATACAAGCCGTAAAAACCCCAATTTCGGAAGAGGGCTGACGACAACGGTGAGTCTAACGTTACATGCTGTATCGTTATAATGAGAAAATGTTCGTCCTTGTCCGGACCGGTTGCTTTACGACTTTCGCGATATGCCGACACCGTTCCGAACATCTGATTCAGTAAACAAAAAACTTTTAGCTTGCAATAGACGTCAGCATTTCAAGTTCAGGCTAGGGAAAATGTTTTAAATATGTCACGCATCTCTAAGTAAACTGTACGACCTTTACCCGCTGCGAGAACATCGTTCAGCGGCGCGAAAAATTTTGTTTACCAATTATTTCGTAATCCGAAACTTGTTCGATTGCGATGGAGTCACGGAATTCTTAACCTGCGCCGTCCGCCCCGGAGAGAACAATTTAAAACCACGTGACAGCTTCAATTTCTAAAACTACAAAAACAATATGTTCCTATTTTTTGTCATGAACTTTGTGTTTACATTGTTGATGTCACATAAGCATAGGTAATTTGTGTAAGCTTTAATTCAATAGGGTTTTTACGGCTCGTATGTGTCGTTTATTTTCGTTACGTCACTTTAACTTTTGTTCGTTAGTTCCGTTTGCACATGGGAAATCCTCTACTTAAGCCTCCAGGATCTTAAAGGCACGATTAATACTTACCAAAGTATTTGTATCCGTTCAAGTATTTTGACACGTGCCAGAATTGGAAGGACACTGAGCTATTAATGATCCTTCTAGACATAGAATTAACATAATGTTTTACCAATGATAATTTGATAAATAACACTCTGGTAATGTTAACAATAAGTACTTTATTTCTACTTGACTTAAATTAGGTGCATATAACTATTATAATAGATCTTTCTCGTTATTCTAAAGACATATCCCCCTCCGACACTGTCTACAGGACGACTGACTCCCCGCTGTAGTCTTGTTAGACCACAACTTCACATTGCTTACGCAGTTAAAGATATCAAATCATGACATTCGGCCATCCGTCGTGGTGCAACCTCCTGGGTGCACAATAATATTCATATTCATTTATTCATTGCAAGTCACAGTACATACAAAGTTGTTATCAGAATATTTAGATCAGTAATGGCACCCCGTGGGAACTGCAACTCAAAATCTAGAGCTTAATATCATTAAACAATTTCTTCTAATGTTATGCCTTATTTACTTAAAACTTTTTCAATTCACGTTCAAATGCATTTACATTTTCCATACATTTAATACAGTTTGGGATGCTGGTAAACACTTTTTATATAAGTAAAGTCAATAACAATAATAAGTAAGGTCAATCTGTCTACTCAACTTACACTATAGCTGTCATTCAGCTAACAATTAGGTATATAAATATGATTCAATTACACTTAATTTAAACAAAAACGTAAAATGTTTTCATAAAACAATGATATATTAAATCAAAATTAATACACAAAAACGATAAGAACGAAACAACAAATTAGTTAAACAATATTTTTTTTAACTTTAAATAAAATCATGAAAACTAAATAAGTATTATAATTAAAAATAGTAATAAAATCATGACATTCGGAAGCGGTCAAGGTTAGATGTTGAAGTCTGTTATTGCAGCAACGCTGACAAAGGCAAATTATCTTCTTCATCACTACTGGAGCTGTCACTCGACTTATCCGTGTTATTATCGAGGACCTAGGGTCTTATTTGGTCTGCTCCAACAACAGTTTCAATCGACTTCCTTTTTTCTATTAAATCCGAATACATTACACATTTTGTATCTATCGTTTGCAAAGGATATAATTTCTATTTACAGAACTACCTTTATTATGAGCACATTGAATATAATATGACATAACGTATTCTTAATATTTTTATTCTATTTAAGGAACCAGTACTGGGCCCGAATTTCCTCGATGTCGAGGAACTAATGAAGCTAGTTTACAAGCGGCTGAATCAAGACCTACCCTAGAACACTTTTGGCATTTAGTAAGAGGGATTGGGTACTTATGATAAGAATGTCCCCTTCAACGGCAATTAAAGCAAATAACCGAGTTATTGTTTAGAGTCGACACAGATATAGGACGATTAACCGGAGTATTTCATTACGGTTTTTGGCAAAAGCTGGATCAGTGGGTTGCTGTGAAATTAAGCAACTGAGTAAGTCTTCTGGCTCCTTACAGTTCATCGCTTGGGCGCTGTTTCTAACGGATTTGTCAACAATGCCATGTATAATACAATCTACTGCCATCTGGCCCTTAATTTCACATCGATTCAATAAAGACAAGTTATCATAGAAATATAGTCCCGGACATTCTCATTGTAATGCGTAGTACGTGCGAGTATCTCTTCCAGAAATGTCCCGTAATCTTGCTCGTTGGGAAAAGCTTTTAGTAACTTAGCCTGCCATTCGTCCCAAGTAAAATTTGACAGAGGGTAGGGCTTCAAACCACTTCTTAGCCAGACCCAGCAGATTTTGAAGAGCAAAATGCGCGGTTTGCTTTTGGTTCCAATCGAAAATGCAAGCACATTCATTTACTTTCCTTATCCAACTACTTATATTCTGATATTTAGTTGAGGGATCAAACTCAGGTACTACGTTGTTGACCTGATTGTTGTTCAGCTGCTGCTTACTCGATTCAGTCTCTTGCACCGACGACAAAAGTTTCAATACCTCATCAACAGTAAAGAAAGGCTGGTGCTCTGGTTGCGATACAGGTGACTCAGACTGTAGGCTCTCACTAGGTTCAGGTTCCAACACTTGTAAGGTTGGTGGCTTCACTTCATATGAAGGTTCATCTTCTATTCCCCATTCAGACGCATGTAAATCTCTCACGACTTTGCGGACACGCCTCCCCACAGACGTCAGTGATTGCTTCCTTCGTCGCTTGTCTTCTTCATGCCTCAACCGTTCACGACCTGCGTGAACGGTTGGTACCTCGGGTTTCATTTTCTCGGAAAAGATCAGAAAAAGTAAAAATTAGTAAGTATTAAATAATTGAAGATATTAATAATTATAGGATAAGGATAAAAGTATAACTGTACACCGGATAGATAAATACTAAATATATATTGATTCACAAGTACAAGCACTCATACTTTTATGCATCAGTTTGTACCCATTCAAACCATTATTATAGTCTCATTCATATAGTAAAGTTACGTTAACACATCAAATCAATTAGGTTGTATTTAGAAAAAAGAGACAGCTTAAGAAGTTATATAGCTCGACAGATTACTTAAACTATTCATATGTAAAAAAAATATACTTAGATATGAAATGAATAACTCTCAATAAAATATGAAAAAGAAATTAGTTTTCTATTTAATTAATTTAAATTGTTGACACGTGAACGACATACTAAAGTATTGATTAATTAAACCAAATCTCGTATCGTGAATAAGAGGATCACATATAAAGCAGCTGTAAATAACAAAATATACTGATTACCTAGATAAGTTTTAGAACTAACTAAAATACAGGGCGCACATTAGCCTGTCTTGGGAAACAAAACAATCTAAGGGCACCCGTAGCCCTTGTTTTTGATGTAAAATGTAGACGATTCATAAGTACACATTTATTATGTCTAAGTAAATATTTCATATTTTATTTTTTTATTTTTATTTCATTTATGAAATATGATTTCTCAGGGCAGACATAATCCTTGTATGTAATAGTACATTCATATCTCCATAAGCTGCGGGCGCACATAACCCATATCACCTGAGACTACATCTGAGATGGAACATACTTAGCTCCATAAACTAAGGGCACACATAACCCATATCACATCTAAAATGGAACATACTTAGCTCCATAAACTAAGGGCACACATAACCCATATCACATCTAAAATGGAACATACTTAGCTCCATTAACTAAGGGCACACATAACCCATATCTCATCTAAATGGAACATACTTAGCTCCATAAACTAAGGGCACACATAACCCACATCTTGCAATGGAACGTACATAGCTCCACAACACAAGCTAAAGCAAGGGCACACATAACCCTTCGTTTAGCAGTAAAACCAGAGATTCCTAAATAGTTACTACGTAAGTAAAACATATTATCAAACCGCAACGAGAATACGATTTAGATGTACCGTCTGCATAATACTTATAATTAATCCAAAATACATCTATTATATCTTCATACTTTAATTGCAGGCATTTATATGTTTAGATAATCTAATTTTCTAATAAAATATGCCTTGCCATAAACAGACACCACATGTTTTGATCTATTCTTAGTAAATGTTTTGTCATTTTCTTTAATACCTTCGCTGCGTTAAGATTTTCTTAGAATTTTCAGATAGTGCGTTGGAGATCTATTATAACTCGTATTTAGGCTTAATTTTTGTGCGCATGAGACCTTATCGATCCCATAAAAATATGTATTTTTAAATCCTGTATATCATACTGAAAAACAAGAGTCTCGGTCTGTAAACATCCTGAGGTGTAATTAACTAGCTACTTTATCTTAATATAGGTTCGCACAAAGTTCTGACAATTATTTAAAGAGTAAATACAAAAATATTTTAGGCTATCGACTCTATCTCACAACGCAAGAAATTATGCCATAAATTATATAACAACTAGTGATGGGAATAGAGTAAAGCGGCAGTCATCGACTACTATATTTTATTTAAAATATAGTAGTCGATGACTATAATATACAACGTGTATATAAAGACAGGAATATAATAGATGAACACAATATCTTCAATAAGTTAACTACCTCTGTTTGTAATTACAATTAAGTCTTAGAGTTAGTGTTAATTTTAACTGATCTTGATTAACACTATTTTGATGAACAGGTACATATAGTTTTTCCAGTACTTTGACTGTCAAAAATAATTCTTCATTAAATGAGTTATTATTTACTTATTATCAAAAACTTCTAAATCAGATAATCACGGTTACTAGTGGAGGACATATTATTTTCTGCGATTATAACTCTGTCCAACGGTACACAACTCTGTGGCTCAAGTTTTTTATCACCCTTTTGTAATTTAACTTAGTTGCCTCATCAGAATCACTCGTGGAATCATTTATTTGTAGGTCTAACTGTCTTTTACGCCTTTTTGTACGATTCATTGTTATTAGGTATTATTTACGTGCTCAATACGTAAAAGGAAAATCTCAGGCTACGCGAAGCGCGAGTTTTCACGTTAAAACTTGTCGATATCATTTGTGCTTGTCGCGCAACACTAAACCAAGGCGAGCGGGCGCACGCGCCGCTCGCACACCGCTCCTTGCGTCTACGAGGCCTACAAATTAGGAGATGCATAATATCTCCTGTCGCACAGATTAAATCAAATTTCAATTAGGTGCGTTAGGGACCTAATCGATCTCCAATAAGCTAACAGAATCAGCTAACATTCTAATGAGAGCTAAAATATATATTTGTCTTTTTCCTACGCATAGAAATAAATGTGATAGCTTCCCGCACAGAGCGAGAGAACAAGATTTTGAACCCCGCACAGGCTGAAAGTCACGTAGGAGATGTTTTATACACCCTAACGCAAGGAACGTGTTAAATAAAAGTATAAAAATATAATAATTATTTGACAAATCTATTTCATTAGCTTTTAACTACATTTAAAATAACTTTTAAATTTTATTTTGGTGTAACAAGTCGCAACTGGACAGCTCTCAAGGCGAGACGTGGTATGTTACATGTTTTTTTCTTGTATTTCTAAAATTTATTCAAATCATATAATTTAATGTTTATTTTCTAATGTTTTGAATTTCCTCGTACTGAACTTAGTATTTTTATTGATCTGCACACTCTACCACTGAGAATGTTATTTCATAAACGAAGATGTTTGCACAAAGGGAGTCCTATTCCGCCGGTTTCGAGGTCGGTTACCGGACACTGCGTTGCTTATCAAGTCACAGTCTCGGTCGCCACGCCATACGTGTAAACAAATAGTAAAATTTTGTACGAAAATGTCACAGATTACTAAATAGGTACCACGTACCTAATTAATATCCTTATTCTAATCGTGGTATTACAAATTTATAACTTCTAATTAATACCTATACCTACGTAGTTCTGATTTTACCTTCTTTAGTAAATAGTGTAACAACAAACTACTTTCTATTTTCCTTGTGCTTTTTTTTGAGAAGAAAAACAAATAATAAATATATTTGTAATTCAATGTTGCAATAGTTATAAACATATTCAGAAACATTTTAATTATTTTAAATAAATAAATAAATAACTTTATAAATAACTTTTTACAATCACACCAATTATCAAGCCCATGTTAATTTCAATGAGAAAATGTGTCATGGAAAACTTGATAACGGATGAATATATAGGTAAGTACTTAAATACTTTTTGTTTGTAAATACATACATAATACACATAGAAAACACCCAGACCAAGACAAATAGACATGTTCATGCACACAAATATTTATCTTGTTCGGGAATCGAACCCGTGACCTCTGGCGCAGAAGGCAGGTATCCTACCACTGCGCCAAATCGGTCGTCAAATTATTTAAACAATACTGTAAAGCAATCCTTCAAAATAACTTTTTAGTTAGCTAGTCATAAATTATTAAAATTGCTAGCTTTTTTTTTGTTGTTTAAGAAAATAAAGTTTATTTACAGTTCAATGTTGCATTGCAATAAGTAATTATAAATAAGCAACATTTTAATTAAGTATTTTAACAAAACTGTAAAGAATCATTTAAAATTACTTCTATTTGCTAGTCATAAATGATATAAAATTTCTTATTTACCTTTAATATCCTGGGGCTGGAATTCATTACCACTGCTGACCTTTGATAAATAACACTCTGGTAATGTTAACAATAAGTACTTTATTTCTACTTGACTTAAATTAGGTGCATATAACTATTATAATAGATCTTTCTCGTTATTCTAAAGACATATCCCCCTCCGACACTGTCTACAGGACGACTGACTCCCCGCTGTAGTCTTGTTAGACCACAACTTCACATTGCTTACGCAGTTAAAGATATCAAATCATGACAATAATTATTGTTATAATAAATAGTTCTCTGTCATAATCTTAGAACCGATGATTACTTTTATAACACGTGTTTTGATTAATTGCATTTTAACAAACAGATTTGTGCTCATTGATGGTCGTATACAGGAGATCAGAATTTGCGAAACATTTGAATAGCTAAGGCAGATTATTTACTCATGTGGCTAAGGCGTAATATTATGAAAGGGCAAAAACAAGTGCACCATTGTGGCGCCTAGTGACCTACTCGTGCAATAATTGCTTGTGACATGTCTCCCAATGACGATTTCAGCAACGTATCGCACGCAGCATGCGACGTAATAAATAAGAGACCAATACGAGTTTGTATAACAATTATTATAATATTATGTTTAGGACTCCCACTAATTAATTCATTTTTAGCGATCTATTACCTAATCATTGCAATAAGTGACATTATGGGGACTGCCTTGAAAATAAAGTTAAACTGACTAACCAATAATATTTAACAATAACACACAATATGAAAAAAGGAATGCTAATTTATACCATAAGTAATAGAGAAGCTTTATATGTACACCCTATCCGGTCCTATCAATTATTATTATTTTAAATGATTTTATTATTACTTACATGTATTTTTATACTGAACCTTGATTCAGGGACTCTACTTCCAGTTGACTAGCTTCTATAATTTATATGTGTTATGTAAAGTGCGGCCGTGAACTGATATATCATATTGTATCCACTACATTATTCATTATGTCCTCAGCTCATATTTACATTTCTAACGACTTTAAGTATTTTTAACTAAAATTGTCTTCTTTATTTGTTTTCTGTTTTAAAACCTGTTTTATTACTACTTGTATTATGGCCCATGTAATGTGTTACGATTAGTGTTGCGTGAGAGAACAATAATAAATGATTTCATAATGGTTAGATAACAATACATACATAATAACGATAAACTCATCCCGTAAGATTGTAGGCGTGTATAAGTAATCTCCTCACGTTCCCTCGTTTTGACCTTTCACCATTTGAGTTATTTGGGTTTCCCTATCACCTCAAACAAATCTCAGATGTAACCTTTTTCATACATTTTTTAACAGTTACCTTAAAGACAAGAATTTGTCATACGGTATATAATATTGTGTATTGTGTAGCTGTATTTTATTATTAAACACATTTTATACCTAATCTTAATTCGAAGTTTAAACATCTTAGTACAGAAACCATTTTATACAAAAAAAGGTTGTATTTAATTGATCACCAAACACACAAAAATATTTTATTTTATTTATTTATGACATAAGTACCTAATAACTATTGTGCACAGCATTGAACTTAAGTTTTAGTTAGTTACATAAACACAAGAAACAAATTTTAAAAATGAAAAAAGAAGTATTTTAGACAAAAACCGACACTAAGAAAAATTAAAATTTAAATAACAAACAAAGGAGACTGGGCACCTCTGGACCAAAGGTTAAAAAAATAAAAGTGTGCGGCCACTTAAGAATCTAATTCTAAATGAAAGTTATGAATATGTGCTTAATTTTTTCTTATGGGCATAACTCTCAGATGTGGATAGTTAATAAGATAATGTTCATTGTTTTTATTAAAAATATTTTAATTTGTTCATGATATAAAATCCTGAGGGAGATTGAGAGTTTCTATGGACAGTTGTACTCCACGCAAACAACTGTTGAAAGTTAGGCTACAGAACCTAGAGCCAAGCTTACCCGACACTATACCGAAGATAACTCGGACGTCAGCCTGTACGAGATTAGAATGGCTCTCAAGCAGCTCAAAACAACAAGGCGGCGGGTGATGACGGAATCACAACAGTACTTCTGAGAGCGGGCGGTAAGCCGATACTTAAGGTCCTCCAGAAGCTCTTCAACTCTGTCATCCTCGAGGGCAAAACGCCAAAGGCATGGGGCAGAAGCGATGTGATGCTGTTCTTCAAGAAGGGTGATAAGACTCTCTTGAAGAACTACCGCCCCATCTCGCTTCTGAGCCATATCTACAAGCTGTTTTCGAGAGTCATTACGAATCGTCTCGCTCGCAGGTTTGACGACTTCCAACCTCCCGAACAAGCCGGGTTCCGAAAAGGCTATAGTACCATAGACCACATTCATATGCTGCTACAAGTTATACAGAAGACCGAAGAATATGTCTTGCCACTTTGTTTGGCATTCGTGGACTATGAGAAAGCCTTTGATTCGAACGAGACCTGGGTCGTGCTGCAGTCTCTCCAGAAGTGCCAAATAGACTACAGGTACATCGAGGTGCTGAGGTACTTATACCAAAACCCCACCATGTCGGTCAGATTACAGAACCAGAGCTCTAATTCTATCCAACTACAGCGAGGTGTGAAACAGGGAGACGTCATTTCTCCGAAACTTTTCACAGCTGCGTTGGAGGATATTTTTAAACTACTGGACTGGAAAGGATGCGGCATCAACATCAATGGCGAGTACCTAACACACCTGCGGTTTTCCGATAATTTAGTTCTCATGGCTGAGATCTTGGAAGACCTGAACACAATGCTCGAAGATCTCAGCAATGCTTTCCAGTGGGTGGAAGAGTGGGTCTGAAGATGAACATGGATAAGACGAAAATCATGTCTAATGCCCATGTTGCATCCGCTCCAGTTAATTTTGAGAACATTACACTCGAAGTTGTTGACCACTATGTCGATCTGGGACAGACAATCCAATTAGGTAAGTCCAACTTTGAGAAATAGATCTCTCGTCGAATCCAGCTCGGATGGGCAGCGTTTGGGAAGCTCCGCCATATATTCGCGTCCAAAATACCTCAATGTCTCAAGTCTAAGGTCTTTGACCAGTGTGTGTTGCCAGTTATGACTTTGGAAGTGAGACGTGGTCTTTTACTATGGGTCTCATAAGAAGGCTCAAGGTTACCCAGCGAGCAATGGAGAGAACGATGCTTGGTATTTCCCTGCTCGATCGAATCAGAAATGATGAGATCCGCAGGAGAACTAAAACGACCGACATCGCTCGAAGGATTGCTCAGTTGTAGTGGCAGTGGGCGGGACACTGTTGGGGTGGAAAGGTTCTCGAATAGCGACCGTGAACTGGACGACGTTCCGTGGGCAGGCCCCCTACAAGGTGGACCGACGATCTCGTCAAGGTCGCGGGAAGCCGCTGGATGCGGGTAGCGCAGGGCCGTTCGTCGTTGTGGAAATCCTTGGGGATCGTTGTGGAAATCCTCCGCCCACTGCTGGGCATCGTACGGCTAAAATGATGATGATGATGATAAAATTGATAAGGTGAATGTGTACAAACGCTTAAAAACAGGAAAACCGTGATCTAATACAAAGAACAAAAAAATGGCAGAATCCTGTATTATATGAACTTGGATGAGTGAACTTATAAGAAATCTTAAGGGTGCGGTCACATCTGTCTAATGCCACGTGATAACACGCCGTATCTATATGGACGTGTTATAAAATAAGTGTGCTTCTGGTGCATACATTTACTATGAAAACCGAACACGTGACGTCACGTCAGACGAATGTGATCGCACCTTAAGAGTTACATAAGTCCACATAAAAACAAAAAAAATAATGTTAAAACAATGTATATCTATCATTTTTAACGTATTTTTAGTGAAACTTAAAATATTTAAAAAAGTCGTAACTCTTAAACTATCCATGGCAGCGAAGTAAGGTTTTTAAAAAATGTAAGCAGATATCACTACCATTAAATAGAGGCTACTTCTAGAAGTGGCCGCCAGTTTTTTTTCTTGGTCCAAGCTCCATAGTTTTTTGCCCACTCTCCTTTTATTTAAAAATAAGTTACAACAAATTACAAATAGGAAGAACAAATTTCTAAACTAGAAAAGAAGAACTAACTTTTTATTTTATTAGTTATATCTAAATTAGCACATAAAAATACTGAAATGGACACTAAACTACATTTTGTGTGCATTTCAGTGTTTTAGATTTTTTCATCAATTTACTATTGCTAAAAAAAGACAGTAAATGAATGTCGTCAGTCAGAAAAAGGGGTGTGGCTCGTTGATGTCTTTTGTATGGCGGCAGTATACAAACGTCTCCATATATCAATCACCAATGGAAACAATAATCGTCGTCGCTTGTTAAATCAAAATGGTGTTCTATAAACTGGTTTCCAATGCATCTATGATTATGATACCCTTTCGCCGTTTTCGTTTGAATGAGTTTAACGGTCGGCCGGCTGGATGCGCGCTAAGTCCGGGTGTTAAATGTGAAGGCCGACCGCCGAGGGCACTCGCTCGGTCCCTGTGCCATTTAGCTCCGTACCTAATAGCTTACTGGCCGAAGCTGCACTTGCTCTCGTTTTGCTTTTATTTTCCCATCTACCTTAGCTACACAGGTTTGTCAACGCTGTTCCCTCCAACTTCAAGACCAATACAGCGGCATTTCACTAGTAAGTATTTTATTACTTAAACAAAGTAGAAAGAAATCCTTTCTTTACAATACTAATAATTTACGATTTTATTAAGATTTATTTAGTTATATTATTATATTTTTTATTCGAATGTGGCAACCCTGAAAACCGGACTCAATGAACTATACGAGAACGATCCATTTAGTTCTTTTTCGATCCACATGTCTTGAGTGCTCATGTTTTTATCACATTTTGCTAACATCCCTTCCGTGTACACATAACCTTCTAACTTCTTAAGATGACAGCTTTGTCAATTCTCATATAACGCGGTAGTTGCAAATGTAAACACACTTACACGAAATGATTAAAAGGAATATTAGGTAAATATTTGTTTGTACTTTAATTTTAACGTTATAAACATTAACATTTAAAACAGAGTTTATAGCTAATTGACTGAGTATATAAGGTAACGGACAAGGTCTTTCTAGTACACTTGCATTCTTGAATTTGTTTGAAGCATTTGGCAAATTGATATTTTATGTAACTAATAGGCCAACAGTTGATGTGACCATTTATCTGCGATTGTCTCTGTCTCTTTGTTGAGGCTAGTTTATCATTCTACTATCAATTAAAATAATGTTCAAGCGAAGCAGAATAAAGGTCAGTAAGAATAAAGGCCAGTGAAACGTGCATCGGTTGCGGTGGGCACTCAATCATTCTGAGACTACTAATCAGAAATTGCATCTATATCTTTCATAGTTGGAATAATTAGAGTTACCTTTGTTTATTTAAATGTGCATTTAATTCATCAAACGGTTGACTTTGAATTGATATTATAATAGTTAATAAAAAGTAATTTTTTAAAGTCATTGCAATAGTTAATATTTCATTCATGCTTTGTATTCATATAAAACTATGACATAGGTATGGATGCAAGACGTTGTCCTTTACTATGGGTCTCATAAGAATACTCAAGGTCACCCAGCGAGCAATGGAGAGAGCGATTCTCGGTATTTCCTTACGCGATCGAATCAGAAATGATGAGATCCGCAGGAGAACTAAAACAACCGACATCGCTCGAAGGATTGCATCGTTGAAGTGGCAGTGGGCGGGACACATAGCGCGGAAAACCGATGGCCGTTGGGGCAGATGGTTCTCGAATAGCAACCACGTACCGGTCGACGTTCCGTGGGCAGGCCCCCTACAAGGTGGACCGATGATCTGGTAAAGGTCGCGGGAAGCCGCTGTATGCGGGAAGCGCAGGACCGATCGTTGTGGAGATCCTTGGGGGAGGCCCATGTCCAGCAGTGGGCGTCGTTCGGCTGACATGATGATGATGATGACATATAAGTATTGTAATGAAAACTGAATAGACTGTTGTATCTTAAAGAACAAAAAACTAAAAAAAAAATATTTTTATTATAATTAAACTAATGATATCTAAAACTTCATAAGTTCAAAATGTTGATGAGTTCAGTTAATAGGCAATGAACTTTGTAAATAATTCAAGAAAAATATTATATAACCGTAGTTGAACAAAAAAACTAGTAAATCGAATGATCATTAAAATATTGATGTTTTTAATTTACTAACAAGTTCTTTTTGCAATATTTCATCTAAATGGGTTTTACCGAATTAAAAAAACGATCAATATTCTTCTGCACCAAAAACTGCATGCTCAGATTTAAAAAAGCCAACTTTTCCATAGAAAAGTACAACATCGACTCGACTCGACACCGAATAATTATGTTTTCATTGTTTAATTATGTTTATTTAATTTATTGTGTTTGTTAAAGAGATTAGATCCATATGATTAAGAATGGATAGCCATTGATGCCAGAAAGTTACGTTGTGTTGTTTCTTTTCTTAATTTTAGCGCGTTCGATTCCTGAGTGAGGGAAGCATTTTATAAAAAAATAGCTCGCTGCCCGCGGCTTCGCTCGCGTGGACTACACGACGTTATCCCACGAGAATGTGATATTTTTCCGGGATAAAAAGTAGCAGTAAACAGTATGTTCCTCTCCAGGCTACAAAGTACCTGTGTCCCAAGTTTCAGCCAAATCCGTTCAGCCGTTTTGGCGTGATTGAATAACAAACCATTTCTTGCCCGTGGTACAGTTTGATATCTAGATACGCGGAAGCGTATCAAAGCCAAGTTCAAAAGCAAACAGAACTGGCGAGCAGCACCGTGTGTATCTTAACACGAACCATTTGGAGCCACTTTTGACCCCCTCATAACTCAAAAACTATTTCACAGAAACATGTCAAATTTGGCTTATGTATTGAGACTAGCGAGATAAATATGTGCTCCAAATTTTATATACATACCTCAAACGGTTATTTAGATATTTACGTCCAAAAATCGTTATTTTTATCACTGACTCACCTATAATCAAAACTATAACCCACTTCCAGATGACCTAGAAAGCTGAAATTTGGCATGCAGACAGGTAATCTGGTGAATACAAAGGAAAAAATCCGAAACTAGTATTTTTTTTAAATAAAACGTTGACAAACTTATATTTGCGTTCCCTGTGCACTTATCCTGTATAAGATCTTGTATAAGATGAAGTACAAATATAAGTTTGTAATAGTTTTTATTCTGTTATATACCAATAATTCGTCATACCCCTTGAAGTTCGGCTAGCGCTGACGGCGTAGTGGCCATTCAATATTGAGGACTCGAGGGAACCAAGTTCGAACCCCAGATTACCCAAACACTTTTTTGTCTTCGCGGTAAATTAATTACAAACTTGCACCATTTCTAGCACGATATCCATATTATTATTTATTAATTATTAATATAAATTATAAAGTTATTGAAATTTTTACTATTTGCATTCACAATCCAATTTTTATAATTGAAAAATGGAAAATGAAGTATTTAGACAAAATCGACCATCATCTCACAACCAGCTCCGATGGGACTCGAACCCACGACCTTTCGCTTAAATTAATTATTAATATTAATATAAAATAAAAAGTTATTTAAATTTTTACTTTTTTGCATTCACAATCCAATTTTTATTATTGAAAAACGGAAAATAAAGTATTTAGAAAAAATCGACCATCATCTCACAACCATCTCCGATGGGACTCGAACCCACGACCTTTCGCTTTCCGGGCGACTGCTCTAACCACTGAGCTACGGAGTCGTAATGATAAATGTGAAAGTGTGTTTGTTTGTTCGTTTTTCCTTCTTTCCCGTCAAAACGGAGCATAGTACTTATAACCCGACCACCAGGGGGCGCAATCTTCAGACATTCAAATGGGAACTAGAAGCCAAAAAATGCGAAAGTTGCTATGTTCTCCCTGTAGGTGCACACTTTGCACATAAATAGTTCACTAAAGTAAAGTTCAAAAAACGATAGATGGCTCCAAGTTAATACACCCACCCACAGTTTAGAAAAGAAGAGAAAAATCCTTTATTTCTATACTATATTGTTGAAAGTTGATGGAAGAGTATAAAATTTAATGAGAGTAAAGTGTACTTATGGAAAAATAATGTTAAATAATCTAAATTATACTTTTGTTTGTTAAATTTGTTATTTGCTATGTTCTGTTTCGTAAAGATCCGTAATTCCGTTAGCAATTTCATAGTTTCGTTGCTCGGAGTACCGCTTTTTGAGAAAAAGACTCGTTGGTGTTGAGTGTGTATATAGAATTCTTTGGTGATGTGCTGTGTTTGAAAAAAGGCTTCTTTGAACATTGTTAATGCCTTTAGTGATTCATATTTGTTGTTTAATTGTTAATAAAGGGTGCAGTGTTAACCTATGTTTCATTTACACTAAGTTTCCTTATAAATAAATAATATGTATACTATGCCTATGTGTGTGTCTGTGTTTATATGCCTTTGTAATTTGCATAATATGTGTGTGTTTATACACCAAATGGAGTGTGAGACTATAACTTCGATACAAAACTGCAAAACTGTCATCTCTTCCATGGCCGCTTCCAAAGAGTATGTAATCACTGACGTCTGCGCGCGGTCAAAATCGAATACTAATCTTTTCCATAAGATTAGCATAAATAATGTACTGTAACTAGCGCCAAAAATGCACCAGTCGCGCATGCGCGCAGAGTTATCTGACGCGCACTCTACAGAGTAATTTATATATGTAGGAAGTAGAGACCAATCTTGGCCCTTTTATTGGTAGTGTATACCTAACTAGCGCTATCTATCGTCTGGTGTAGGCAAATTTGGTGTCTAAACACACACATAAGACATAGTCTTCTTACGAGTATTTTATGGTTAATTGAACTTACCTTAAGTGAACTTCAACCAAAATTATACTAGTTGCTGCATCCGTAGAGATTTAATAACTATGTAGTCCGTTTTTGACGTACTGCATCATCACACGAATTTTTAGATTCATTTTATAGATTAAAAAAGTTTTTAAATGACCCGCGTTAAGCGGCGTCCGCAGTTTCCGCCAGAGGGCGTTCATTCGTTTCAGAGTTATAATATCACATTTTTATCTTTCTGCAGTTCTTTCTATTGGGTATTTGGGAGGGAAGGGTTCTTAAATCTCTACGGATGCAGCAACTAGTATAATTTTGGTTGAAGTTCACTTAAGGTAAGTTCAATTAACCATAAATTATACTACGTTGCTGCATCCTATGAGATTTAATAACTATGTAGATGTTTAGCGACATAATTGCAGAAAGATTAAAATTACAGAAAGATCAATAAAATGCACTAATTTTAATAATCATCCATATTTATTGTAATTCAACAATAACATCTATTTACATATCCTGATATGTATTTTTACTTTTATAATTTATTAAAGCTGGCAATCACTATAAATCTAAGCAATTAACATTTAAGTAATTGAGGTTCAATTAGTTATTTGCAGTAAACACTGCGTCGGCGAAGGCTCTGTCCTGTTCCGGGTCTGATAATGGCAAATTATAAAATTTTGCAAAGCACAAGGACTGACTGCTCCAGCCAGCTGCGCGCTTTATGACATCCACAGACAGGCCAGCCTGGCGCGCTGCTGAAGCGGCCGCGTGCCGTGTGCTATGAGCTAAGTATACATTGACATCAATGCCACTGGCTTGAAGAGTTAGCTTAATCCAGCGGCTTATTGATTGGGATGAAGCGTTCTTTACAGGTTTTTTGATAGTCAAAATAAGTCTTTCTGTGCCAGATTTATCCCTAAACTGATTGGTTTTTTCCATGTAAACAGAAAGAGTTTTCGCAGGACAGATCTCCGGTTTTTCGCCAAAAAATGGAATTATCAATTTAGGATTTATTTTATTAGGACCTGACGTTTTAATAACCTCATCTATAATTATGTGTGCGCTAGTTTCATTGAAAGTAATATTATTTAACTTAATCAACGATAATGTCTGTACGCGTTGTCCAGATGACAACGCAAGCAGAGTTACAAGTTTCTTTGTGATTAAATCTATTGTTAACATCTCATTTGGAAATTGATTTGAGAGGTAACATAAAACAATATTCGGATCCCATGAATTTTGGTATTTGGGAATGTTGGGCCTTATTCTTAAAACTCCTTTAAGAAATCGAGAGACATAGTCATTAACACATTTCTCTTTCCCTAATATTAAAGATAACGCAGATCTAAATGAATTTAAAGTACCATACTTAGCACCATTTTTAAAATTAAAAGTTAAAAATTTTAATACATCTTGTATCGCAGCATTAAATGTACTTACATTGTTCTCATTGCAAAAGGAATACCAACATTTGTAAGCAGTATTATATTGTTGTATGGTATTTTCTGATAATGACTGCAGCATTATATCCGCAGTGTCGCTATCTAGGGTTTTTCTCGCGAATGCCTTCCTGATAACTTCGCGCACACCAGGGTAAGGCTGGGCCATAGGGGGTGTGTTGTTCTGTAAGGAGAGAGTAACATACTTTTATGTGGACCTAAATAAATTAATTCCGAAATGGAAAGTGAAATAAAAAGTGGAAACCAAGGCTGGCTTGGCCAGTAAGGCACCACTAAGATACCAGTGGCTTGGTCGTTAATAATTTTACGGATGCATTTTAAGATAACAGAGAAAGGAGGGAAGGCATAAAAAAAGAATTGATTCCAATTTAAAGTGAATGCGTCAATATCAAAGGCCTCAGGGTCTCTTTTCCAAGAGACAAATTGTAAACATTTTTTGTTGATTCGAGAGGCGAATAAGTCAATATCTGGTTCACCCAATTCTTTAATAATATTTTTAAAGTAAGAAATATTTAATTCCCACTCCGTATCAATATTCGATACTTGTGATGCTTTATCTGCCTCGTCATTGTCAGTTGACTTTATGTATGATGCGAAAATGAAGAGTCTCCTTTGCTCACACCACTGCCATATTTCTCTAGCCATATTGTTTAAGTGTGGGAACTGAATCCCACCCATTCTATTAATATATGAAATGGCAGTGGTGTTATCTATTCTCAATAGGATCTCTGAATCAGTAATATTTTTACAGAAGCATTTAATTCCTAAAAAAGCGGCTAATAACTCCAAGTAATTAATGTGATATTCTCTTTCTGTCTGTGACCAAAATCCATTAACACTTTCACCATTACAAAATATTCCCCAGCCTGAAAGTGAGGCATCAGAGAATATCTCCAAGCAAAATTTATAATCACGGATAGGGTTGTCTGTATATTGAATACTCTTTTCCCACCATAAAAAATCCTCCTGAAGAGAGGGATTGATTTTCATTTTAACTTCATAACTTTGATTGTGTAAAAGAGCAAGATACTTTTCTCTCTCGAACATCTTGGTATACAGCCACCCATATGCCACAGCAGGACAAGCTGCCGTTAATGTACCTAAGAACTGGGCAAACTCCCTAATCTTAACGGAGTCATTTTTTGACATATTAAGAACTAATTCATAGATCTTGCGTCTCTTTTCGCAAGGTAATTCCAATGTCATATTTTTCGAATTTATAAGTAATCCTAGAAACTTACAGATGTTGTCTGGTGTCGTAACACTTTTCTCGTAATTAATTACAAACCCTAGCCTTTTCAAGGTACTGATAAGTGCTGATATAGTATTTGAACACGACGAGTACTCATTAGCTACGCACCAGGCATCATCTAAATAAGCCACTAACTGGTGACCGTCACCACGCAAGTAAGAGAGTACAGGTTTCAAGAGTTTGGTAAAAACAAATGGGGCTGAACAAAGACCGAAAGGGAGACACGTAAATTCATACAGATTTCCATTAAAACGAAACCTTAAATATTTTCTATACTCATGTTGAATATTTATAACAAAGTAAGCTTCCTTGAGATCAACTGTTGCCATATAGGAATTTTTAGATACCAATTTTGACGCTGTACGGATATCCTCCATTTTAAAATGTTGTTTATAAATGAATTTATTAAGTTCTTTTAAGTTGAGAATAAATCTATTTGTGCCATTGCTTTTTGGAATAAGGAAAATGGAAGATATGAATTGATCACTTTGTTCAGTACATGGTACAATAGATCCCAACAGCTTAAGGTTCTCTATGGCTTTAGTCATTTCAATATTTGAATAAGGTGGATTAACAGGTTCTGACATTTGAACAGGAATTTGAATAATTTTCAATTTGTAACCTGTTACTATTTCTAAGATCTGGGGGTCATTCGTAATTTCCAACCAGTTATTTATAAAATACTGTATGCGACCAGCATGCGGTACCTCTAACGGCGATAACGCCGATCTTGTGGGCGAGCCGCTGACTGAAGCGGTCGGCGTGGAGCATGCGGCGGCGTTTGCGGCGGCGGTCTGCGTGACTGCGGCGGCGGCGGCGGCGCAGGCTGCGCCTGGTAGTAGCGAGCGTGTGGTGGGGGTGCTCGCGCTGCTCCCAGCCCGCTTGCCTGGCGGGGAGGCGCCCTGAAGTTTCCCTGCATGGTTGAAGCGTTAGGTCTCCTTGATATAGGCGGCTGTGTGGCTAAGACTTGTTTCTTGATCTGAAGGCTGGATCTCTCAATAGATTTAGTGCTTTTGATGTTTTCACCCAAGTTGTCTCCAAATAAAAATTTATCACGTTTAACTCCTTGAATAATGTTAATGAAGCTTTTGTCTAATATTGGGATAATTAGTCTCCTTCTGTTCATTGTCTCTTCAAAGTGAAGGTCAAGAAGAATCTGGTTGATTTCCGACAGCTTCTTTATCATATCTATTTTTCCCACATCTTTATTTAATAATTCACTGGTTAACTGGGCTATGCCCGAGATACTACTACCAAGTTGGTTTTGCATCTTTTCTAATCTTTTATCTCTGTTTTTTACAGCTTCATTAAGAACCGATACAATTTCTGGATTTAACTTCGGAGCTTTAGCGAGGGTAAAGTTTTCTGGAATTAGCATCTGAGTGAGCAAAGCCTCCTTTTGTTCTTTAACCAGTCCCTCCACTAGGATTTTACCCCAACGTTCAGAGATTGGAGTAGGGATTTGTGATCCTAATTTCTCCTCTGGGTTCTTTGCTTCGCCAAGAACCGCTAATATTTCTGGAGGAATCGTATTTTCTTCGTTTTCCTTTGACGTTGTACTAGGGCCCGCTGTTCCCTCGAGCGGGGCCTGCTGCTTCTCGGCTGCGTCGCTTGTACTAGGGCCCGCTGTCCCCTCGAGCGGGGCCTGCAGCTCCTCGGCTACATAGCTTGTACTAGGGCCCGTTGTTTCCTCGAGCGGAGCCTGCAGCTCCTCCGCTGCGTCGCTCAAGACACCATCGTGGTCCTTATAATATTCATATAAATCCTCTCCTGGATCTATAAATAATAATAAGCTGAATTAGCTCAACATTTACTTTTAAGGATGATATCACGTATCACCACTTTAAAAAAGTAGTTATTTTATTTCCGGGTGACATCTCGTGCCACCACTGAGGAAATAATTTTACAATAGATAATTCTGAAGTCACCACTAAGTTGTGATAAAGGTGAAAAATTATAATTCCATACCACGTTTTTAGCCAGTCTAAGGTGATAACAATATTGTATTCATGTATTGTAAATTCAATTTGCGGGCTGCATCTCGTGCCGCCACACGTGGGAAAAAAAGAATGGCGATATTTTAAGGTTATCATTTACTACATTAATCACTCGTATTTTTTAGGTACGACTACTTTTTATTGGCGGCGATTAAATTGGATTAACCAGGTAAGAAAAAACGTTGCCTAAACTCACCTTCATAAGCATATTCCTCTGAAATTGGCGGCGGCGTCGGGTTTGGTGACAAATTTTTTCTGCTTAACTCTTTTTCCAACCGTCGTATTTTGTCACGAATTTCACTCTCCGATTTGTCACGTTTACGTTTTTTACCCATATTGTATTAACACTCCTAATATTTTCGCTTTAAACACGATAATTACCGTAATTTTTACGGAGCACGCGTGAATGATGCAGACACGAAAAAACGAATGAACGCCCTCTGGCGGAAACTGCGGACGCCGCTTAACGCGGGTCATTTAAAAACTTTTTTAATCTATAAAATGAATCTAAAAATTCGTGTGATGATGCAGTACGTCAAAAACGGACTACATAGTTATTAAATCTCATAGGATGCAGCAACGTAGTATAATATTTATTCTACTTTAGTCCACTATAATTTATATGACAAAACAACGTTTGCCGGGTCAGCTTAAGCTAGTTACCAAATAAAGAATCAATAAGCAAGATTAGATGTCAACAAAAACGGCTACATCCATAAATTGTCAAGAGATAGCGCTAAATGATAAATGTAAAAGACAAACTACTGCTATATACACTGATCTCTATTATTTACACACTGGACTGGCTGACATAAAATATTGTCGACTGCGGTAATTATTGTGTCAAAATTAGTTCTCGGGACACTCGTAGTGGCGGCGCTTTAAATTGCCACACAAAATTAGCTGTAATTTGTATGGAGACAGCATGTCCAGTGTATAAATAATAGAGGTCAGTGGCTACGTAGTAATAATTATATAGTATTCTTTGCTACTGCCAAGGATTCTATATAAGTGCATTGTGCGGCAAAAGATAAGAGTTTGTCCGGAAAGCTTTATCGCTTAATGAAACCAGAATCAAAACGCAAATGGAAATGCAATATCTGCTCAGGAACATTAAATACCTACTGCAACTTCGTCAAGAAAAAACACCTTACACTATTACGACTAGGAAAAAGAAACTGTTGGAAATAGGAAAATCTGTTAAAAATTATATTTCTACGTCCACACCAAACACGAGCATAAAATTAGTTTCATTGTCAGTAGCTGATACGCAAGGGCAAAGTAATATAACTGACCAAATAAAATATACTGAAATATTTGGTATTAATTTTATTATGAATAAGTATCTACTAATAATTTCTCTACAAAAAGTAATGATATCTCATCAAAAACATAAAATATGTGAAGTGAGAGCCAACTTCAATATTAGGAAATATACCTTGGTTGCTGACTTCAACGACAAAAGATGTGAGATCTAAATGGGTGCCAAGTTTAACGGTCAGTCCTGAAAATTTAGTACATAAAATGTTTTATAACAACTTAAAATATAATTTCTTCTTATAACTTTGGATAATATATTGAAGCCTAAGGTCTGACTTGGCTAGTTTTCATATACGAATTATATATATATTATAGCCTTCGCAAGCTCTAAAGCCGAAGTTCTTATTGTATTCTTCCGAAAATTCGGCTTGCTGGTAGACTAAAAACTAGAGATGAACATAGGGCTGTTCCATGACTGTTTCAGTAAGTACCTAATAATAATTCGTATACGAGAACTAGCCAAGTCAGACCTTAGGCTTCAATATATTATCCAAAGTTATAAGAAGAAATTATATTTTAAGTTGTTATAAAACATTTTATGTACTAAATTTTCAGGACTGACCGTTAAACTTGGCACCCATTTAGATCTCACATCTTTTGTCGTTGAAGTCAGCAACCAAGGTATATTTCCTAATATTGAAGTTGGCTCTCACTTCACATATTTTATGTTTTTGATGAGATTACGGTTACCGGACCACAAACATCCAAACATCTAAACTTTCACATTTATAATTTTAGAAGAATTTTAGTCAAACTGCATTGAATACAGTTTTGTTTCTTTTCAAAAATAAGGAAATGGTTCCTTTGAGTGAAATTTGCTACGTATCTCTATTATTTCGAGTACTTTCTCTCCAGTTATCATGAAATAATTCCATCTTGTATATTTAGAGATATCAGTAACCCTAGCATGAAAAATCCAGGTTTCATGAAATAATTCCACCCTGTATATGTGGAGAGTACCCCTAGCGTGAAAAACTATCGTTACCGTATTATTTTGTATAAGGGTAAGGCCGCCAAATAATGATAGTTTGCTAGACGACGTGGCGTCCAGCAACTTTTTAGGTAAAAATATTTAAAACTATCAAATTTTATAGCTTTCCTCTTAAAAAAGTATCATTTATATAAGTATCTAAATACGCAGACGACTGTAAAACTACTTCTTTCCATTTAATAAAAATATTTTTTAAACGGGAATACACAATTGCTAGAACAAATAAAAGTGTCCCAAATGATCCCCCATACACAATCGGTATTAATATTAAATTTCTGTTCATTCCACTGGCAATTAAAATATTTTCTTTGAAGAACCACCTATTTTAGACATTGTTTATTTACTTTACTACAGTTTAGAAATTAAAATAATAATCATTTTTATATTAATAATATTGTCCTCGTATTTTATGCTTTTATGTTACCGATTTTAAGTTACCATTATCTTGTATAACACGAAGTAATTGAGCAGTAGAATCCGTTTTTAATAATTGGCAACACCAGTACCTTACTTGTTTATGGTATGACAATTACCTGTCGGCCATTATTGAGGTGCTACTTAAGTTTGTTTGCCCCAGATCGTGCTTACGTTCGCCGCAAAAAAAGTGGTACGTGATTTTAAGGTAATATTTGTATTGTTTTGCTTTAATCGGCAGATTATTCGATAAATATAATCTATAAATTAGAGTTTTAAGTTATAAAAATTGATAAATTATTCATTATAGTGTCATAGATTGAGCTTCTTTTGAAAAAAGGAAGGTTTTATGTTACTTTTAAGTTACTTTTATGTTACTATTGTTGTTTATATTTAAGTTACGTAACATAAAAGTGATATTAAGCCTAATGCACATTTGGGACTGTAAAATAAAGCATTAATTAAATTGCAGTGAATTAACGCACCGCAGATTTATATTATCTTATTATAGTGATTACTGATTTTAAAAGTTGATTTTTTAAAATAATGTACCTATTAAGAATTATTGATAGTGATATTATAGTTTTTCATATGACAGATGCCTCTCACTCCCGCTCAAAAACAAAAAAGTTAGGGAGGAAATACAAAGAGGGAATCCTGAAAAATATACAAAACAGGATAAAGAAGAGAAAAGGCAAAAATGGCGAGATTTAACTCAATAACAGTAAAAATATTTTATTGATTTTTAATTTAATTACAGAAGTATTATAATTTTTAGGACGTTATATTATAACTATATATATATTATTTTGTTTTTCATAGAAAAAATAATGGTTAAAAAATTAAAACGAGTTTTACTAAAGTTAGTATACATAATTATTAATTTATCGAAAAATAAAATGAATATGTCCTATTGTAGACATCCCCTTTGAAACTTTTGTGTTACTTTTAAGTTACCCGGTAACTTAAAAGTTTAAGTTACTTTTATGTTATATGAGGCCAATTTGACGGCCTTACCCATAAAAACCAGAGCAGGACCTCCTTCGGTCGTATTACTCGTAGAAACAAAAATTCTATAGATATTTAAGCCTAGGATTCCCGACCGAAATAGGCACGCTAAGGACGTTTGTGCACTACACTGAATTTTACCGATCCGGAAAAAAACGGATGCTTGTATTTTAATAATTTAATCATTTTTATTAGTAAGAATTTATTTATTTCGTGTAGTTTCAATGTTTCGAATCCTAAACTACACGAAAAAAATAAATTCTATTATTTATAATAATTAATTTTTAAAATACAAGCATCCGTTTTTTTCCGGATCCGTAAAATTCAGTGTAGTGCACAAACGCCCTAACGCTTGTTTGGCCGCGTGCGATACACTTCGCGCGGACCGGACGCAGCGGCAGCCAGCAGTGAACTATGAACTCGCGAGCGCCCCGCGAATTGAAAATCACTTAAAATTTAATTAAAAATGAATTGATAAAAGTTTTAAAGTCATGACGGCCGGAATCCCTCGGCTATTCAAAGACAATTATTTTCGTATATTTTTCATTAACTAAAACTAAGTATACTTACTGCAAGTAATAGGATATTTGGATGACGATTACACGGATGTTTGGGATTTTTAACCGACTTCTAAATCAAAAAGGAGGAGGTTCTCTATTCGTCTGTATGTATGTTTTTTTTGTGTATGTCCACCGATTACTCGAAGACGGCTGAACCGATTGAAATGGTTCAAACGTTATTACATCAGGTTGGTTTCCAAGTTGGTCCCATTTTTTGAAATTTTGAAATCGGTTTAGTTGTTTTCAGGAAATCTTGAAAAAACTGTCGTTTTCGTTACCACTTTATGTGAATTTAATACGTATCTTTAGGCATAACTCCTTTGTTTAGAAACCGATTTAGATGATTCTTGTTTTGTTAAAAAGGGGATACCTCAAAGTATTTTAACCGACTTCGAAAAAGGAGGTTTTCAGTTTGATCACATACCTATTTACCAGAAAACACGTAAATTGCCTGCACGATGCACTAAAAAGAGTGAAATAAAAATTATTTTTATAAAAAAATAAAACCGCCTTCAAAAAAACCACATCAAAAAAGTAAGAAATAATTCCTCACCAAATAAATAACGTAAGTACTTTGAAGTCGGGCGGGTTTTAACAAAAACAACAAAAAATTGTACATGTTTCACGCCCGACTTCAAAGTACTTACGTTATTTATTTGGTAAGGAATTATTTCTTACTTTTTTGATGTTGTTTTTTTGAAGGCGGTTTTATTTTTTATAAAAATAATTTTATTTGATACATTAAAATATCACTAATCGAAAAAAATGGAGCACTAGATAAATAACTATAAAATAACATGTATTTTTTTCCATATTTACAGTACCTACTTGTGGTTTGCGAGTAATCCATAATTTAAAATACCCTATTTTAGGGAATCCTAGCGTTAACAGCAACACTTTCCCGCGCGTTAGTAGCGGTGCTGTCGCGCTTCTATGCAAAGTAACCGCGAGCGAGGGCCCTGTTAGGGCGCTCGTGCACTACACTGAATTTTACCGTCCCGGAAAAAACGGATGATTGTATTTTAATAATAAATCATTTATAATAGTAAGAATTTATTTATTTCGTGTAGTTTAGGGTTTGAAACATTGAAACTACACGAAATAAATAAATTCTTACTATTATAAATCAGAAAAATGGAAAATGAAGTATTTAGAAAAAATCGACCCTTCTCACAACTAGCTCCGATGGGACACGAACCCACGAAGTTGTGAGACGGGTCGATTTTTTCTAAATACTTCATTTTCCATTTTTCTATTATAAAAATTGCATTGTGAATGCAAAAAACTAAAAATTAAAATAACTATTATAAATCATTTATTACTTATTAAATTATTATTTTTTTCCGGGACGGTAAAATTCCGTGTAGTGCACAAGCGTCCTTAGAAGCGATGCTGTCGCGCGTTAGTAGCGATGCTGTCTACGTCGCTGTGGGCTCTTACTATTAGATTACCATAACGCCAGTTTTTCGTGTCAGTGCTACAGTATTGACATTATTGACTATAAAAAAATATTAGATTGCATGTCTGCGGATCGGTAAACTGTTATCAAATCAAAGATCTATTTTGGTTAAATAGAGCCTGACTTCCTGGTGGATTCAAAGCACTCGTAATAAATGTAAGCTCTTCAAAAGAAGTCCGCAAGCTAAACAGTTGGACAAATACTCAGAAGTTGCTTACATTTGGCAACGTGTTAATATATCCGGCAATATTGTTTACGTCATATTTGAATAAAATAAAACAAGACTGCATCTGCATAATATGTTTGTAGTGACGTTATTAAATGTTTTGCGGTTATTGCATATTGTTGATTAAATAAAACCGGTGAGGTTAAAAAGGCTTGTAGGGTTTGAGGTCATCGGTAGCGGTGACAGACTTTGCTTTCAAGGGTCGAATCACGGCCTTATTAGTGTTAATTACCTATTCTTCACCTGAATGACCATCTTTGTTCCCTTGTGTTACAACCTTTAGTTGGCGACTGTAGTATCTACTTAACCCTATTCTAATAATAGTTAAGAATCTCTAAGGAATTTTGTTTATGCGGAATTTGAAAAAACATTTCCACTTACGTTTAACGAACTCAAATATCAGACGTCTGCCTAATTAATTGCAAGTCTTAATAGTTTTATTTTGAATTAATTATATTCATAGATTTACACAGTAGACTTCTCATATTAGGTGAGACCTGTTCTAATTATGCGATCGCCCGCTCGCGGATATATTCAAAATCCTGCGACGCCAAAATACCAATGTTGTGTTTATTCCAAACGACATTCCACCGTGGACGTCATAAATTTATTGTACGACTTCCAGTGCACACCCAAATAAGTTTAGGAATTTTAGAGGATTTGAGAGATGTTCTAGATTTTTAAAAGTGCTAAGAAGACGAATGTAGACTAGGTTGGCTATGGCGGGCCTTGTGCAATGCAAGTTTTGTCTTCACTCTTTCAATGCATTTCGGTTTCTTAGTGTTTATTGACATGGACGTAGAACATTGCCTTTTTACCCGACTGCGACAGAAGAAGGGTTATAAAGAATAGAGCGAATAGAGAATAATATTTATTTGCATAAAAGATGGTACATCTGAGGTCTTATAAATAGGTTAGAACTAACACGTTTTATCGATTTGTGGAAATGCTAATATTTGTCGTCGTGATTTAATTAAAATGATATATTTTTTTGTGTACGAGTATTATATTCATTGATCAATATTATTTATCATTACATTCATTACCTAGTCAAACAGTGGAATGAGTAAAATCGTAAGTATATAAGAAGTCAAAATAGTATAATAAAAAGAGAAAAGAAAATACCAGTCAGATCATTCATTAACGGCTTAAAACAATCTTATCATTTTCGTGGGAACTTAAATACTAATTTATAATTTCACTGTTTATACATTTATAATGAAATCTCTATGCACACAAAATACTAACGCGACAATTGCCGTGAGCTAACACTTAAAGAAGATTCCTTGTGTATCTAACATGGCTCCGTAAGAAGGTGCATGGATCTATAGTAAACATCCTGATGAGTTTACTTATAAAAAAAAACTACAAAATAGACGAGATTTTTGAACTTTTGTTTTTTTACTCTATTTTATTTAGTAGTAGTATGTAGCCTTGCGCTATAACATTAGGTTTAATAAATAACTACTGAGTAGGTACTTACCACTTGTCAATCGACTTTTTCATAGGTACGTAATTGTTTCGTCGTTTCTACGTAATTGATTTGTACAAACTTCAGGAAAAATACCGTAACTCTACTCTTACTAACAAATAAAAACCCGCGAAAGAAAAAGGAATTCAAGAAACAGTCAAAAACACAAGAAAAAACTTTTTGCTATAATATTCTAAAATTTACTGAAGCCAAGTTTAAAAATTATTAAAGCTGATAGACTTCCAAAATACTTACCAAGCAAATAAACTTAACAATATTTGATTGACTGACAGTGTGATGAAAGTGCAAGCATTTGTCGATAAAATCCAATGATAAAGACTAATAAGATTGGTTTAAGACTAAGGATAGTATTTAAAATTGTATTCCATTGGCAAGGTTTCAATTAGAAAGTATATTTGATTATTTAGCAATTGTTTTGTATTCGACTTTAATTACTTTGCTCACATCGCATTATTTTAATTTAAGTATGTTAGTTGTAATTAATTAATGTTACATGCATGCAGTGAGTGTATATGCAAATAAGAACTTATTGTGGAAAGCTCCGCTTACAACACTTATTTTTTATAATTACTACTAAAACTCGAGAGATAAAACTATGCATAGTGTTAATGAGTGTCATGCATCACTCACCGTGCTTTTGGTATCCATTGTTTATGTTGCCTCCTCGGCTTGTTGTGTCTCTAGTTGCTCACTGTTACGTCACAGAACACTGCATTCACTTCGTCCACATGTCTAGGGTGGTAACAGTCGCGTATCGTCAAATGTATCGAGTTTTCCTCTCTCGCCCTCTCCGTGGCCGGCCGTCTCGAGACGCGCCTGATCCAAGCGGCAAAGCGACTAGAGTCGTACTGAGAGTGTTGCAACAATCGCCAAGGTTTATATATGAGGTTGCATGCCGCCGTTCTTTTTCAGAATTTTGCACTTTTTTCATTATAATTTAATTGAACAGGCATATTGTTTTTTCAGTTTCAGTATTGTTTTTTCAGTATTAGTCTTATGGTGATGTTATTTTATTATTGACAGATTAATGAAGCCAAATGCGGTGGCTAGGCGGGCTTATTTTTCAGTTTCCAGAAAGCTTAAAAAGTTGTAAAGGTTTTTCTCTCTCTTGTTGGCTGAATTGTTTGAATTTAAATACATCAATTAGTTATTATATTGTATCATCTGGCTTATAAAGGTTTATGAAATCTATTGCCCCAAAAAATTACTGAAACTAAGAATTTTTCTAGTAAATAATAATTAACTGTGTTCAATATTTCGGCTTAACCTATATGATTCTTCAAAATACTTAGTAATTTTGAATATGTATAAATTATATTCAAGGTGTAATTATTACTCATGTTAACAAATAAAAATCATTTCTTCGTTTTTAAGATGATTTAAAGTTTTCTTCTTTATTTTGAGGACTTGCTCGCCGCCTGGCTAGCTACCACCATCTTGCCTAAGGCTGGCTCCATAACAACGATGTTTTTAGCATTGTTGTTTTCTGGCAGCTAAAGATTAGAATTCCGGGAGGAGTGCGCTTCCACCTTCAGCCTTAACTTCACTTAACATCAGGTGTGATGAAGCAAAATGCAATAGCATTAGCATTTACTTAAAGAACATTTAGGACTATGTTCTTTATCTACAACGGTACACCGTTATTGATTTTGTAATAATCGCAATATCTTTATTATGTGAAATACACTTCGTTTTAAAAGTATATAAGTTAAAAATTAAAAAAAAAACTGTATTATGTATTAGATAGATAGATAAATCGTTTATTGCTGAATTATTTCACATACATACAATTGCCGAGAAAAACATAAAAACAGAAAACAAAAAGAATATAATACAAAAAATTGGAAAGTACATATTTAAGGAAAAAGAAAGAAAAGAAAGAATTGTACGTATGTGCAGCAGCAAAATGGGCCAAGGCTCAATGTAGTTTTTGCCCGGAGGCCAAAACACTGATTTTCAGCCATCACCCTTGAGACGCATGGTAAACAAAATAATAACAGTGGGAGAAAGTGTTTGAGTGTGTGTGTGAACAACATGCAGAATTGCAGAATTAAAATGATGGTAAAAAATAAATGTCAAAGATAGTAATAATCATAAAATTAGAGAATTAGAATTATAAATGTCAAAAATAGTAATAGTAATCCATACATTAGAACTACTTAAATAAAAATCAAAAATAATAATCATTGGGAAATTAGTAATAAATGTAAAAAATAAAAAAATTAATAAGAAAATGTTAATGTTATGTCAAATATGAGTAATAAAAATCAATAGGCATGCATCTGTGAATGATAAAGAAAGGTTAACTATTTATACAAAAATACCAATCACACACAGGTCAGCTTCTACAACGGTCGCGGTAAACTTATTCCTACCAAATTGTCGGATTGCCTTATGACGATATTTCGTCGGAAAGCTGCACTTTGTGATAAAGGAAAGCCGCTTTGCACCGTGATACTAGGAACCAAAATAATCGATTTCACCCGCAGCAGCGAAAGTTTCATCCCTTAGGAACAAAGATGGCGCCACTTCTTTAAAAAAATAATTAAAAAATTCTACAAGCCAAACCACCGCACCAATTTTGATAAAGTAGGTGTCAAATGAAAGATAATTACATAATCTATCAAAGAAAAAATATATTGTAAAATAATACATTTAAAAATGCCCAAATATTAGCTTTGCTTGGAAGAATATTGAGAAATTTGTCGGATTTTACTTAATTTAAAAAAAATTTTGTTCCGTGGGGTATCTTTTTATCCACTAATATTGTTGACAATTTAATAGAGTATTTGATAAGAAAAACTGCTTGTCGATATCTTTAATAATTATGGAGATATAAGATTACTAATGAGGGCAGTAATTTCTCGGGCGCACCGATTTCAATGATCTATGTATGAAAAGACTTTTTTTTGTCTTTGTGCATATTGCATATTTCTTATATGCATTTTAAAATATATTTTAAAAAGTATGTGAAAGTTTATTTTTGTGAAGTTTAAAAAAAATATGTCAGAAGTTTTACTTTAAAAATACCTAATGCAAGTAAAATACATAACAAAATAATTTTATTTAATCATAATCTTCTTTAAAACCGACGATGGTACTGTTTAAACTGAAAAAACAAAAACAAAATCTTATTATTTAGTGCGAAATGCAATAGTTGATTTTAATTTAAATAAGTATCTACTCAATGATAAAGGTAATTGTTAAATTTTATTGGAAATAATTTTGAATTGTGTATCTTTTATACATTACCTTGGATTTTCACAGTCACGATTGCAAAATTTGCACTGTAGAGTACATGATGGTAGGCCAATGCATCGACAGCTACAGCGCATAGTATTGCAGGAAGTTCTGCACCCGCAATGATTGAGACGGTTTGACTCTGACCTGACCAAATCGGCGTAGCAGTGAACCATTTAGGAGTCCATCCCCTTGTGAAATTTTGTGCCATCCCCAAGAAGCTGGACATGGAATTGAGGCTCTTAAATTCAAAGCGTTACCCCATATATCGCCTGCTTGGTAAGCTGCACGCAAAGCATGTTTGTTGAGTGCGGCTAATGTCGGGGGAAGGCTTGTCACTAGACTATTTTTGTGTCAAAAAAAAAGTGTGAGAAAATCCATCCAGGAATTTGAAACCAAGAAATTAATAGCAATGCTTTGGGTCCTAATATGTCTACTGCACTCCGAGGGTGTGACATCACGTCTTACTTTAATTCGAAAGGGAAACAATCTTGTTTCTAGACGTGGATGTCATACTGATCATACCCTGATGTAAGAACAGCTTTTGCTAGCATGTCTTATCCACCAGATACCCTCTCCAAAGAGGCAATGGCTCAATTGGAACGGATTTTATGCTTAAAAGAGGAAAGTATATATGCATATAAATAATAGTTAGATTGTTTCGAAATTTACTTGCAAATTATATGATGCTCAAACAGTGTCAATGCTGTACGCAAAGACATGTTTGCCAGCAAAATAGGCGAGTAACAAGCCTACCCCCAACATTAGCCGCACTCAACAAACATGCCTTGCGTGCAGCTTACCAAGCAGACCGTATATGGGGTAACTCTTTGAATTTAAGAGCCTCAATTCCATGTCCATCTTCTTGGGAATGGCACAAAAATTCACAAGGGGGATGGACTCCTAAATGGTTAAACCTTCTCGACTATTGCGGGTGCAGAACTTCCTGCAATACTATGCGTTGCTGGTAGCTGACGATGCATCGGCCTACCATGTACTCTACAGTGCAAATTTTGTAATAGTGGCTGTGAAAATCCAAGGTTAATGTATAAAAGATACACAATTCAAAATTATTTCCAATAAAATTTAACAATAACCTTTATCATTGAGTAGATACTTATTTAAATTAAAATCAACTATTGCATTTTGCACTAAATAATAAGATGTTTTTTTCAGTTCAAACAGTACCATCGTCGGTTTTAAAGAAGATTATGATTAAACAAAATTATTTTGTTATGTATTTTACTTGCATTAGGTATTTCTAAAGTAAAACTTCTGACATAATTTTTTTAAACCTCACAAAAATAAACTTTCACATACTTTTTAAAATATATTTTTAAATGCATATAAGAAATATGCAATATGCATAAAGACAAAAAAAAGTCGTTTCATACATGGATCATTGAAATCGGTGCGCCCGAGAAATTACTGCCCTCATTAGTAATATTATATCTCCATAATTATTAAATATATCGACAAGCAGTTTTTCTTATCAAATACTCTATTAAATTGTCAACAATATTAGTGGATAAAAAGATACCCCACGGAACAATTATTTTTTTAAATTAAGTAAAATCCGACAAATTTTTCAATATTTTTCCAAGCAAAGCTAATATCTGGACATTTTTAAATGTATTATTTAACAATATATTTTTCTTTGATAGATTATGTAATTATCTTTCATTTGACACCTACTTTAACAAAATTGGTGCGGTGGTTTGGCTTGTAGAATTTTTTAACTATTTTTTTAAAGAAGTAGCGCCATCTCTGTTCCTAAGGGATGAAACTCGCTGCTGCGGGTGAAATCGATTATTTTGGTCCCTAGTATCACTGTGCAAAGCGGCTTTCCTTTATCACAAAGTGCAGCTTTTTTCCATAAGACCTATTGCTTCTGTAATTTTAATAAATGAAGACGTAGTTTTTGCTTGAATGTGTATTTCGAAGCAAGGTTTCTAATGGGTGGTGGCAAATCATTCCAACATTTGGTATCTTGAAATCGAAAGCTACCTCTAAATGCGACCGTGTCACAGTAAATATATATGCTACGTGACCGTGTGATGAGAACTGTTAGTAAGTGGTGCTCTTGCGAATCTAGCTCCATATCTATCACATGCTGTCACATGTATTACTAAGTAAGTAGGTATTATTATTTGTAAGTGTTATTTAATATTGCTTCTTTTAAATATTTACATAGTTAAAATTATTAAGAGTTAAAGAATATTGTAACTTTAAAATAGTTCATGCAAGGATTATTTTTAAAACTAAGAGATATAAAGCTCAATCTGTACGTCTTTAATTTTGAACGGGCTCTCGATTTTGTTACTGGCATTTATGATGTAACATTCATTTTTATTTGGAACCTTAGAAGTGGTCAGTACATTAAGCCCACAGGAAAACAATAAAGACGCAATACATAAGCTTTGTCACGTTGCATACGGCTCCATGACGTGGCTCCCGACTGCGCTTGCGCAACGCCGAGGACAACCCGTCCGCACTTGGAATAACATTACGGGACTCCTTGCCTTGGGGTTTTGTAAGGCGAAATCGTTTTAAACATCGAAGATTATTTGTGTTGATTTGGCAACTCTATATTGAAGGAGTTTGATGTTCAGAAGATTATCGCTAATACTGAAATATTAGAAAGTAGACAACGGCGAGGACAGTCCTGTAATGTTATTCCAAGTGTGGACGGGCCCACACCTGGAATAACATTACAGGACTACTTGCCTTGGGGTTTTGTAAGGCGAAATCATTTAAACTTCAAAAATATTTAAAAAAATAATAATTTGGCAACTCATTATTGTAGGAGTTCTACGTTCAGAAGATTATCGCTTGTGCCGAAATATCAAAAAGTGTACGTAATTTTTACTGCCTCAGTGGTCAAGAGGTAAACCAGCAGCATTAGACCCAGAGGTTCCTGGTTCGATTCCCAGAGAGTCGGTTTGGTTGGTGGTATGACTTGTTCTGAAGTCGCCTGGCTTGCTAGCACCATTTTATCTAAGTTTTGCGCCATGCAACGGGGTTTTCAGCATTGTTGTGTTTCGGCAGTTTCGGATTCCGGAAATAGTGCTTTCACTTTCAGCCTTATCTTAGAAGGCTAAATGCTACTCCATTGTAGATGAAAAACATAGTCCTTGCCTTATATATAAAAAAATAAAGCTATTATATAAATGCTGAAATGCATCCTATAACTTCAAGTTAATAATGTGCGCAAACAAATAATTTTGGTTGTAGGTATTTCATCACCATCGTCATTTTTATGTCCCTGACCTAATTTGTTTATTGGGGTCGGTACGTTTCTCTCTTTCACTCTAGACTATCACTCGCCATTTACCCATTGACTCCTAAAATCATTCATATCAAAGTTAGAATTTCATCATCATCATGTCAGCCAAACGACGCCATCGCTGGGCATAGGCCTCCCCTAAGGATCTCCACAATTTATCATAATCTAATTAAAAGTTTCAGACATAATTAATAAGTCAGAATCTGATCCGAAACTCTACCGGTACTTATTTAAGCACCATTATAACAGAACAACATGTTTTAAAGGGGTATTATCACTAGACAACAATATAAAATCGGTTCAATAAAAACATCGATAGCTTTTATTATTATCTCATTCGCAGCGTTACAGTCGCGCATTGATATCACTATATTTTCATCAGTGCATCTGTGGTGCTAATCAATCTCTTTCAAAATCCATTTAGTCCAGTCAAAATAAATGTTTTTGTATGGAGTAGGTTGCAATTAAAGCACTTCGGGTGATAATTTAGAATAACATAAACGATCACTTGAAAAACCGGAAATCAGAATAATCCCTGATATTAACCTCGTACTTGTTGGTTAATTAATCAATAAAGTAAGAAAAATACAATTTGGGTGTGAACAAAAAATGGAAAACTGGTGATTTTGTTTATGTTAGAGTCTTTTTGAATGCTTTCATTGAGGAATAAAAAATCCCTTGTCAAGGTCGATTTATTTCGAATATTCTTTATCAAATTGTTTCTAACTTTATAACAATAATGGCACTCCGAGTGATATTTTATCGTGATAGAAAAAACGTCGTAATGTGCAGAATGTTGTTCTTACGTCAGGGATTACTTGCATATCATAATCTAAATTGTATCCGTTGATTAAATTATAATATTCACCTCAAGTGCCTTTTTTGTCTAATAATTATATACGGGCAAAATACAACTTTAGGTATTTCTCATTAACGCACACCAGTATACCTACAAAATCACGATGAGTGCTCAAAACAATGGCAATACTATAATTTAAAAATATTTTTTTTAAAGGTGCAATTAATGTGACCTCAAACCTTATTTTGCCTAGACTAATTGTATTTTGACGGCTAGGTATCGATATAGTTGTCTCATATCATATTACGGTGGTCATGCTTTAGGACTGCATTGCAAGGTTGACCATATTGCTCCAAAAAGCAAAAGGTCTCTCATCTGCCAGTACCCATCATTTAATGACTAAGTCGCATCCCATTCATGTCATTAGGTTTTTGTGTAATTATTTTAATGTTATACCACCAACTGCAAATGTAACAAAAATCTTCATTAAGTCAGATGAGAAATGAGATCCTTATTTTGCAGATGTTTCCTTTTAAATGTAATCTTTATTCGCGCATTGACATCACGATTTTTTTTATCAGTGCATCTAGTACTTCAGCTACCCTTGCACAAAAATACGTAACTTGATATGCATATGCATGCATACAGCAGTGTCTTTCAAAATCCATTGTATTTTGATAGCTAAGTATCGATAAATCATTGTAGGTATCATATCATGTTACGGTGGTCATGCTAGGCTAGAGGAATGCATTGCAAGGTGACTTTAGTGCTAAAAAAAACAGAAGTGTGTGCGTACCTTACTATGGCATCTTTCAAGGACCTTAATATGACGTCGGAAATATTTTTGCCATATGCATACAGAAAAATGGAAATCAATTAGCAGGAAAATACCTCGTCGATTATTAAGCGATTTCAAGAGTTTTATTACACTAACTAATGGGTCGTCCATACCAATTGATAACAAAACGAGGTGTTCAATGTTAATGGTAGCTTCGACTACCTTAACGAAATGCTTTATTTATGTAGATATAGATATATGAAAAGAATCAAAGTTTTAGTACTACATTTGACTCTCTCGATACAGTTGTTCAACAATGATTTTAGGTAACCAAACTACAATTACATATAAAAAATTTCCAATAAGAATAGACAACTGCAATTTTCTATAAGTTAGATAAAATTAGGAATTTTCAGTTATCTTTCAATTAAGTATCATCAGATGTTGGCGTTTATTTAATCGCCTATCCAAATACTACCGTATCTCGTACATAATATTTGAGTTGAATCTCGAGTCGAATGATTTAAGCGTGCAAATATTCTCTACGTAACCAACGATTTCGTTTTTGGTCTTGACAATTATTGTGAGTCTATTTGAATATACATGTTATCATTATTTATTCAACACGCTAAGAACGCAGTGAATTAATTTAATTTAATTAAATTGTAGAATAGAACTTTATTTTTGCTTTGTTCGTTTTAAGTATTACACAATTATAAAAGCTAGCTAATTTGAAACATTTTTTACTCTGATCAGATGATGACCAAAAACTTTTTTGCCTTGAGCATTTGCCACCGAAACCATGACATCTTCATAGCTCCTAAATTCATAGAATTTGATGAAATCATTCAGAGTTCATTGGTTCCGTTCTGTCCGTCCTATTTTATTCCAAGTAAATGGTTGAATCGTTCATTCACCTGATATTTTGGTTTTTACATCACAGCTAATTTTACGGATAAACTATTTCACACTTCAAACCGTTGTGAGTGTCATCTTGCTTTTAGACAAACAAGTAGTTTCAAATATGATTTTAATATTTGGTTTTGTGTGTGGCCATGACCCCAAGACCTGTTACCATTTAGACAGTAACAACACGTAGTTATGTATAAAAGTGAGAAGTCATACTGGAGAGTCTGTCTTGCCTGATTCAAATGAAGATTCAGTAAATAAAGAAAGTTCAGCCTGTCTTTATCGAAGAGATAAGACAAAAAGTAAAGAAAGTGACGCTTAAAATGCTTAACTTTTAAAAATTATGCACCAAAAAAGATAACCCTTGAGCTTCCATAGCAGTAGCACAGTATTTGTACTGTGGCAGGAGCAATCTACCGCAAGTGTAAATGTACAATTAAAAACGAATTAATTTGAAATACGTTTCGGCGATAATCGGTTAAACTTACAGCTTGTAAAGTGTACGTGGATAGCACAAATTACATCACATTACATTATAAATCAAAAGAGTCCGATCGATCAATATATTATCCAATCATCTTAACTTGAAATATTGAGGATCAAAATAAAAACATAGATGTATGATAGGTATTGATTTATTTATATCAGTGAAATATTAAGGCGTTTACATCATCGTCTAATAGTTAGATCCTCAATCTAACTTGAATGTTGGCTCACCGGCTGTGAACTGGATTTTAATTACGGATGTAGGTAAGCCGAATTTGGAGAACGGCACTTAAAATTTTAACAAAAACTCGGGATAAAAAATTTGTACATACTTAAGTTCGCAGATATTTATGATATCACTATCCGTATCTATTTCACATAATTGAAAACTATTGACTTTGATATCATTAATTAGAATAATAATGCGACTTGATTTTTTTAGTTTTGTATAAATAATGCATTAATGGTTTCCGCCCACGGCATCATCAGTTTATAATTTTTGTCAACTCGCTGGCGCCACCGGCGGCGGTTTTAGTGCCGGTTTGCACAAGGTCACGGGTTAATAATTTTTAGTAAAACACTTGTGTATTTTATTAGGAATGATGGGATTTTATTGTGCTCCCAATGCATCTGATTATGTTTTTAGTAAAATACTAGAAAATGCGCCTTTTGGGATTTATGCGTCCCCAATACATCTGATTTCGCTATCAATAGAGCGGCATTTGGAATGATCAATAAAATCAAATATTATCTCGCAAACGGGCTATATAATAATCGGACTCATTTGATTACAATTAAAATAATGAGGTAAGGTTATTTTTAGCCGACTTCAAAAAAAAGGAGGAGGTTCTCAGTTCGGTTGTTTTTTTTTTTTTAATGTTTGTTACCTCACAACTTTGTCAATTATAAACCGATTTTAGAAATTCTTTTTTTGTTCAAAAGCATATATTTACAAATTGGTCCCATTGTCATACAGTCAGGATCTGATGATGGGATCCTGGTGAAATCAAGGGAACTCTTCAAATTTTATAGGCACACCTATAGCGATTTTTGTATTTTCTTAAATAACTCGAGCACTTGCTTTCGGTTAGCACCATTTGGTGTAGTGGAACTGATGATGAGGACCACAGATGGTCATCGGAAATATTAATAAAATACTAAATTTTACGGGCGCGATACGATTTCTTTAATATGGTTTATAAGCAATTTTCAAGTATTTGCGTGTGGTAGTCATCATCTTACGATGATGAGCTGGTGATGAAAGGTACAACTCCTCAATGGTTGAGAGTTGGAGAATAATAATTCTTTAAATATTGTTGATGCGTAAATATTTGTAGTTGTTTTTTTTAGGTTATTTAGGTAAGCTGATGATGGAAGGTAAAACTCCTTAACGCTTGGGAGTTAAAGTATGTTTTTAAGTATCACAAGCACGAATAAAACTTTAGGTTGTATTCTTTCAAGTAATTTAGGTTAGCTGATGGTGGAAGGAAACTGCATAACAGTTGAGAGTTGGAGGATGGTGCTTGTCTGAGTATTCTAATTTAGATATGGGCTACAGTCGTTGAACATTGCGCTACGCTTGCTCGTTATGCGGTTTCTTATGGTAGATTTCTTACACTAAAAATGTAAAAATAAACAAATTTAAAAAAAAAAAATTAAACCGCCTTCAAAACAAAACTCCAAACAAAACTACAAACAAAAAACTCATTTTCCAAAAAACACGTAAAAGTGAAAAATTAATTGAATCATTCAATTCAAAGTACGAAAGTGCGGGACTTTTTCTAATTAATCTTGAACTTACTGATCTGATTCAAGTCGGTGTCAAGCCATATCATAATATGTATTTGATGGGTATCACATCGCGCATGAGATATTGTGTATTATTGATTCACTATTATTTTCTTGTTACTTTCGGCTTGACACCGACTTCAATCAGATCAGTAAGTTCAAGATTAATTAGAAAAAGTCCCGCACTTTCGTACTTTGAATTGAATGATTCAATATATTTTTCACTTTTACGTGTTATTTGGAAAATTAGTTTTTTGTTTGTAGTTTTGTTTGCAGTTTTGTTTTGAAGGCGGTTTAATTTTTTTAAAGTTAAATGTCAGTTTGTATATAAAATTTAAGGTGGTTCGATGAGCTCAGTCTAGCGCCACCAATGGAAATAAATCATTTACGATTTATCAAGGGCTTAGAATAAAAGTTTCGGTTATTTTGCGCAAATAAAAGAGTAAAATGCTATTTTTTATTGTTTTTTCAGGGCCTCATATATGAATTAAGTTATGGATCTCGATATTGCTAAATGTGGCCACTTTTGGCACTATTGAGATTCACGACTTATTGCGTAAGTTTGAGTTCTTAAAAGTATATTTATAAAATGCATTTTACTCTTTTATTTGCGCAAAATAACCGAAACTTTTAACTAAGCCTTTAATAAAATGTAATTAATTTATTTCCATTGGTGGCGCTACTCAGCTCATCGAACCACCTTAAGGTTCTATCTTGAATGATTTCAATGAAAGCTTACTCTATGTTGCCTTTACTAATTAAAAAAAAGATTGATGCTACTGCGTTGAAGTCTTTTCTTAGGAGATCAAAGAGTATCGCTTAGCCCTAATTTAATATCGAACTAAGAGCAATAATCTAGGAAATAGCTTCTTGTTTTATTTACTCTTGTTATTTATTGGAAAGTAAATAGAGAATTCAAATATAACATAGTAGCTTTTGCCCGCGACTTCGTTCGCGTGATTAAGATAGTTGTGCGTATATTGAAAGTCACGGATTACCAATTTAAGTATCAAGGTATTTTATCAGTAGAGCTTATTTTTTTGTTCCATGCTCTCTTATCTTCTGACATAGTGGGTCAGAGTCTTTGTTCGCTTGGTTTTTACTATCAATTAACATGCACTATGAATGAAAGCTATCTACCATCCAAAAATGGTGTCTCTACCTTCAACCTAAATGGAAATTTCTTTACAAACTGAAACACCTTGTAGCACCCTGTATAATGGAAATTTTCCAAAACCCTTTCTTAGTGCTTACCTACACCATGAAAGGTATCTACCCTCCAAGAATGGTGTCTCCACATTCAGCCCTATTCAAATCTCCACACTAACTGGAACACCCTGTAGCATCCTGTATAACGGGAATTTTTCAAAACCCTTACTTAGTGCTCATATACATTATAAAAGGAATCTACCCTCCAAAAATGGTATATCTATCTATAGCCCTATACAAATCCCCATACAAACTGGAACACCCTGTAGCACCCTGTGTAACGGGAATTTTTCAAAACCCTTTCTTAGCGCTCACCTACACCATGAAAGGTATCTACCCTCCAAGAATGGTGTCTCTACCTTCAGCCCTATTCAAATCTCCACACTAACTGGAACACCCTGTAGCACCCTGTATAACGGGAAATTTCCAAAACCCTTACTTAGTGCTCATATACATTATAAAAGGAATCTACCCTCCAAAATTTAATAGGTACCTATGTACCTAATGTAATACAAACCCGTGCGCTATAAGTTTGCGAGTGCGTGGAATGTGCGTCCCCAACCGGTATTTCTTGCTTTTATTATTTGTTTCATTTTTTTTTTATTTGTAAAAGTTTCAAATGTTTTTATGCTAACCTTATTTTAACCTATACCTTAAGTTACTTGGGTACACCATCACCGGCAAACTTAGAGCGCACGGGATACCACCTTCGGACAGTAAAGTTATTGCTCGTTCTGCAAAAAATAAATAGTTACTACATGATACCTTGACAAATCACAATGACAGATAAGTCCTTTAATTTGTTATTGTACCTCTGTTTTATTAATCTGTGTTCTTACATTATGACAGTCATGTCATTACTACAGTGCCACAACCTTTTCTGTGCCGGTGACAGCGGCGCTACGTACGTTTTTCTTTTTTTTGTAGTTATTTAACCGGCCCTGTCTTCTATGAACTTCAGCCGCCAGCAGCGCTATGGTTGGACATCAACTTGACAGCAAAATGACATAAAAAAATCACGTTAGTTTCACATTTTGGCCACCGGCACAGCAAAGTTTGTGGCACTGTATATGATCTTGAATTAATTAAACAATGTTGCCAAAGGCGAAACGTGCTACCTGAAAATTAGAGCAAGTATTTTAACACATAAAAATTATTATAGGCTGTCAAATTGTTGGTACTTATTGTATTTGCATGCATACGTAACTTTTTATGTGTGCCTATTTTTTAGGAATGCGTTTTAAATACGATAGGTCAAAGGCCTTCGTAAATAATATCCTTTAGTTGAATTCCTAATTGAATGTATACAAGTAGATACCTTTTTGATAAAGGTATACCTACGATAGGTCAAAGGCCTTCGTAAAAAAATAATCTTTAGTTGAAATCGTAATAGAATGAATACAACTAGATACCTTTTTGCAAAAGGTGTTCTACCTTTAGGTTGTAAAATACGACAGGCATATTAAAAGTTATATTTGCGGGTTTAATAAAGAAAATTGTAGAGGGTTCAAGAGGTTTATTGAGACTGAGTTACAATATTTACAATTTACATTAAACGTAGAACATTAAATCCTACAAGTTCAATTTAATCTTCTAGCCACTAATAGCCATGGACAAATCGCATTCATAAGACATAATAACTATACCTAACCATTCTCGAGACTGATGCGCTTCACTGCTCAGTTATTCGTAATTAATTCAATTTAAATTTATATTAGATCTTGCAGTAATAAATTTTGAAGAGCCGGGATTCCATTAGAAGGGAGCCGCGATCGGTGTCTAATCGTGTGAAGGTATAATAATTGCGCGCTATTGAGCTCAGGTACCACAAGGTTTCTTATAAGAATTTATTCGTTAAAGCAACAAAAGATCTGAGGCTTGCTTAATTTCTCGTTCGCACGCACGTTTCCAGCTTAATTGGGACATAATTATATCATCAAACGTGCCATATTATTACCCAATCAGAGGCGTCCTCCCACGTGTAATTCTTAAGCATTTAGCGTTTTTATATAATGATCTATAGGTATCTGAAGTATGAAATATTAAAGATTGATTAATTTTATACGCTATAGACATTTAGGCCCGAGTTCACCAACAGTCGGTTACGTTAACCGTTGCTTGGTTGGCTGGTTAACCAATCACGTGCATTAACCAACCCACCAACGATTAATGTAATCGACTGTTGGGGAATTTGGGCCTTTAAGAGGATTGTGGAGAGCTGAAATATTAAAGATTGATTAATTTCATACGCTATGGACATTTAGGCCCGAGTTCACCAACAGTCGGTTACGTTAACCGTTGCTTGGTTGGCTGGTTAACCAATCACGTGCGTTAACCAACCCACCAACGATTAATGTAATCGACTGTTGGGGAATTTGGGCCTTTAAGAGGATTGTGGAGAGCAAACGGTCTCCATACAAACGGCGCGGTAACGTTTTCCACCCTCTTAACCTTAAGGCGATACTCGGAAAAAGTATGAACTTTTTGATATAAACTATAGGACGACTAGAGTTGTTACAAATCTGGTAATCTATACTATACATCTATACATACAAATAAATAAAATTGGAGTGTCTGTTTGTAATATTAAAATAACCGCTTTTTACTACATGCATATGATTATATATACGGTACATATTATATGGTATATGTAACATATACCAAAATAACATTTTTTTAAAATTTTGTTATCTGTCTGTCTGTCTGTTTGTTCCGGCTAATCTCTGCAACGGCTGGACCGATTTTGACGGAACTTTCTCTGGCAGGTAGCTGATGTAATAAGGAGTAACTGAGGCTACTTATTATCCCGATATTCCCACGGGAACAAGAACCACGCGGGTGAAACCGCGGGCGGCCGCTAGTATATTGAAAGCTGAAGAGTTTGTTTATTTGAACGCGCTCAGAAACTACTGGACCGAATTAAAAAATTCTTTTTGGGTTGGATAGTCCATATATCGAGGAAGGCTATAGTCTATATTTTATCCCGATATTCCCACGGTAACGGGTACCACGTGGGTAAAACCGCGACAATCCCCTAGTAAGTATATATTTCTTCATACCTTTATCTAAATCCTTTTGACGCATTATGCCAGATTCGCAAAATGCCAGATTAGCAGAATGCCAGTTTCGCAAAATGCCAAATTCGCAGAATGCTTTATTAATTTTTTCATGAAAATGGGTATACCGCTCATAAATAAATATTTAGATTTTATATTATTTTTATGCATTTACAATGCAATTTTTGTAAGTATAGGAAAAATGTGATAGTAAAAAATCACGAGCCCTATAAGTAGCTTTCAGGCGGGATTCGAACCCGCGCCTCCGGGAATCCGGCCCGATGCTCTGACCAACTAAGCTACCGAAAGGCCTACACGACTCGTCGAATTTTGCTATCACTTGTTACGTTGTAGGCCAGCGTTGCTTCATCAATGTGAGGAAACCCTCGCATCCGAAAGAAACATTTTTATAAATGTTTAACAATCGATTAAGATGAAACAGCCATATTGATATTTTATATTATTTTTATGCATTTACAATGCAATTTTTGTAAGTATAGGAAAAATGTGATAGTAAAAAACCACGAGCCCTATAAGTAGCTTTCAGGCGGGATTCGAACCCGCGCCTCCGGGAATCCGGCCCGATGCTCTGACCAACTAAGCTACCGAAAGGCCTACACGACTCGTCGAATTTTGCTATCACTTGTTACGCTGTAGGCCAGCGTTGCTTCATCAATTTGAGGAAACCCTCGCATCCGAAAGAAACATTTTTACAAATGTTTAACAATCGATTAAGATGAAACAGCCATATTGAGATTTTATATTATTTTTATGCATTTACAATGCAATTTTTGTAAGTATAGGTAATATCCAGTACTGGAGTTATACCTAGAACACTTCACACAGCTCTTAAAACCCTTAACATGCACCCACTTGCGTTTCAGCAGTTACAAAAGGCAGTTATACTCAACACTTGTAGGATAGTACGCAAATTTCTTACAGCTGATGGAGAATACAACGAGTAACCTGCACATTTATATTTCTACCACATATTAAAACTATACCACATATTATTTTATCTACCTATGTATTTATTTGTTACTAAACTTTTAAGCATGTCATGCTTGGCCAAAAGCCCGCGTGCATGTCTTGTAGCCTCAGAAATGAGAGAAAAACCAATATAAAATAATAATAACTAATGAAATTAATATAATAAGAAACCATTCTTCAGTGTGTTACTTATGTCTAGCTAGTCGTCAACCCTTGGGCTTTTGTCTCATCAAAAAATATTTACTTATGAGCGAAATACGCATTTTCAAAATTAATCTGGCATTTTGCGAATCTGGCATAATGCGTCAAAAGGATCTAGATCCGTAAAGATTCAGAAACAAAATTTTATGATTTTGCCTCGACACTTTTTTCTTTTCGAAAAGATTAAAGATTATTCTCAAGTGGGGTACATATACTATTGGAAATTGGTTTAATTAGTGGACACCGACAGTATTTAGGATCGTGTAATTCAATTCTATTTAAATTGCTTTACTTTTTTACTACGAAGATTTCGTGGTTTTTTACCTAATCTGCAAAATTAGTCTCGGTCCCGCGCGCGTCGTTTTCTCGCTTCAGTCATATAGCCCCTTAACATACAGCAATGAATTTTCGGTATGTTGTTGAAATGAATAAGAACTAGGACTGTACGTTTTGTTTTTTTTTTATTATTTATCAAAGATCTTAAAATATTTCCACTTTAGTGATTTCATACAAAACAAAAAAGTGATATTTTCAAATCTGCAATGAATATAAAAAAAAACTTAAGTTCAGCCCTAGTTCTTATGCATTTCAACAACATAGGTACCGAAAATTCATTGCTTTATGTTAACATACAGCGATGAATTTTCGGTAACCTATATAGCACCCTCTAAACCTTAAGGGTGGAAAACGTTATTGTTGTATATGATACTAAAATGATAAGACGCTGGATGATCACATAGTAAATGTTTATTTAGCTTCATACAAAATAGTAACAATTAATTGTGTCTCGTAACATCATGGAGCAATGGATGACAGATGACAGAACCAATTCATCGAACTTCCGCTTGTGGCCCTGGCTTAGTGCTCCGTTCGGAAACATGCACAATCAAATGTCTGACAGTCTCTCCCTTGTTCTTCTGACTTCTTTTTCCAGGTTTTAGATCAGAGGTTCAAACGATCCGGCATCTTCCTGGTTCTCTGCGATCGGCGGACTGCGACCGGAGAAGGTAAGTGCATATTTGTATTTGTAGGTTCCGTAGGCACTACAGTTGGGAGTGTAGGCTCTTGTTCCTGCTGCATTTCTTTTTGTTCCCTCGCAGGACTGGCAGGTTTATTTAGAGGGCAAGGTGAAGGTATTGTATGCATTGTGTCCTCGGGAATATGTTGTATACTTCCTCTACTTTCAGCTGTTGCCTGCACAGTCTCATGTGGCTGCATTGGATTGAATTGGTAAGTATCAGGTAGGTATTTACTGTCACTCATACAGTAGTTTTTAATGATTTGATCTACATGTCGGTGGTGTATCTTTCCATCTACCTCTATCTCATAATGTAATTTTCCACATCTGTTAATAACGTCTCCAAATTTCCATTTATTATTATCATACATTCTAATCTGTACTCTGTCTCCTGTTTTAAATTCCTTATTTATTTCCAGATTATCATTCTTGTTTACCTTTTCTGTGTCTTCTCTTTTTACTAAATCAATCCTTGTTCTGTACAACCGTTTAAACATCATCTCTGCAGGGCTCAATCCAGTAGCACTGTTAGGTGTTCTCCGGTAAGTCATAAGAAATTTTTGTAGTTTTTCCTGTAATGTTCCCTTCTCATTTGCCATTGCTTTAAGCTTATTTTTAAACGTTTGCACGTATCGTTCAGCTTGTCCATTTGAGCTTGGATGAAAAGGAGCCGTAAACTTTGCTTGTATTCCGTTTTCTTTTAAGAATTGTAACATCTCTTGTGAGCGAAATTGCCTTCCATTGTCTGATACTTGAGTAATAGGTAAACCGAATGTTGTATATATCTTCTTTAAAATATTCACCGTTGCTGTAGCTGTAATGGACGTAGTTGGCACAACTTCAAGCCATTTGGTGTATGCATCTACGACTATGAGAAAGTAATTATTCAGGAATGGTCCCGCGTAATCTATATGTATTCTGCTCCAAGGCTCTTTTGGGTATTCCCATATGTGAACTGGTACTTTTACTGGATTTTTCTGCATAAGGCAACAATCTTTACATTCCTTTACCATTTGTTCAATATCAGAATCTATATTCTTCCACCAGACGTAACTTCGTGCTAACGCCTTCATTTTAACAATGCCTGTGTGTGCAGTATGTAATTCTTCTAAGATCCTATTTTGTAATGCCTTAGGTATGACAACTCTTATTCCATAAAATATACAGTTGTTTTGCAGGGAAAACTCATATAGTTTCTTGGGATCGCTTCTGCCCGATTGTATTTCCAAGTAAAGCTTTTGTAAGTCTGGGTCTTTCCTTGTTCCTTCTCTTATCTCTTGTAATGTAACAGGCAATTCCGAAATTTGATTTAAATAAAATGTGTCATCGTCCGTCAAGTTGTACTTTTCGGTTCCTGTCGTATCCTTGTTTAATCTTGAAAAGTAATCCGCATTTGCATGTTCTGTGGTTTTTCTAAGTTTTATATTGTAGTCGAAGCCTGCTAAGAAATTTGCGTAGTGTACTAGTCTAATAGCCGTAGTAGCAGGTGTAGCCTTCTCTGGATGTAATATTCTAGCCAAAGGTTGGTTGTCTATGATCAGTGTAATTTTTCTTCCATAACAGTATTGAAAGAATTTCTTCAAACCCCAAATCAAGGCTGCTGCTTCTTTGTCTAGCTGGCTGTACCCCTTCTCAGCTTTGGTCAAGGATTTTGATGCAAACGCTATTGGTCGTTCAGTCTTGTCCGGCATAATGTGTGATAATACTCCTCCAAATCCCGTAGGTGATGCGTCTGTAGCTAAAGTGACAGGTAAGTCGGCATGAAATGGTATTAATACTTTTTCTCCGCAGATCTCCTCTTTTAATTCTTGAAAAGTTTCCTCGCATTGTTTTGACCAATGGAATACTGTGTCTTTCTTTAATAATTGGTAAAGTGGATTCAATTTGGATGCCAGGTTCGGAATGAACTGTTGGTAATAGTTGATCATTCCCAAGAAGGTACGTAGAGATGATACATCTGTCGGCTGTGGACTATTCTTGATATCTTTAATTTTCTCTTGAGTAGGATGTAATCCATTTTCGTTTATGGTATGGCCAAGATATGTAACTGACCTTTCGAAGAATTGACATTTCTTCTTATTTAGATGTAGTCCACATTTAGTTAATTTTTCGAAAACTGCTGTAATTCTTTGTAGGAGTTGTATGTATGTACTTCCTTGTAAGGCTATGTCATCGAAGAAACATGCTGTTCCTTTCATGCCTTGTAATGTCTGGTCCATATACCGTTGCCAAATATTAGGAGCTACCTTGACACCAAACATCAATCTTTTAACTTTGTAGGTACCCTTGCAGGTGCTGATGGTCTGCATCTCTGCTGTCTCTTCACTGGTTGGCATATGTAAGTATGCCGAATTTATGTCCAATGTGCAAAAGTATTTTCCGCCACTTAGCTTAGAAAAAATTTCTTCAATTCTCGGGATAGGGTAATTATCATCTTCTATATTCCTGTTTAATGTTGCTCGGTAATCTGCACATAAACGCACCCTGCCATTTTGTTTTATTACAGGTACGACAGGTGTCCCCCACTGTGAGTATGTAACTTTTTCTAAAATGCCTTCTTTTTCAAGTCTGTCTATTTCATCTTCTACTTGATTTCTCAATGCCAATGGTACTGGACGAGGTTTCAGAAATATGGGTGATGTCCCTTCCTTTAATTTATATGTAGCTTGAAAGTTGTTAATTTCTCCAATCTCTTCTGTAAATAACTCTCTGTATTTTTCTAATAGTCTGTGTAATTTTTCTTTAAACTCTTTTTCTGTAATATCATTTTCTTCTTTATGTACTGAATTTATGTCGAACTGTATGTTTAATTTCCTTATCCATTCTCTTCCTATTACCGGGTCAACATTTCTGTCAATCACGAATACTCGTCCTTGTACTTCCGAGTCTTTGTATTTAATGTTGACATTGCAAGTGCCCAATGGTTGTAGTATCTCTCCAGTGTATGTACGTAGCTTTATTGATGTATTTGTCAGTTTTAGGTTTCCAAATTTATTTTTAAAATATTCTGCAGAGCAGGTTGTGACTGCTGCGCCTGTATCCAGTTCTAAGGTATGGAAATTCCCATTAATTTGCAATGTAATATTGAATTTCTCATTTTGTGTATTATTTCCATAAATAATTTTCTGTATTTCGTATATTTCCTCTCTATTGTCATCTACGGATAGCTCATAAACTAGATCCAACTGTCGCTGATCTTTGAAGCATACAGATTGGATATGTCCTTTTGTATTGCAGTTCTTACAGTACAGTTTATTTTTCAGTTTGCACTGTACCGCTGTATAATTTTCCTTCCCACATCGGAAACATTTTATTTCTCTTTCTTCCTTGTTTTTGTATGTATTCTTTGTATTGTACGTAGGTCCTTTATGTGTATTTGGTTTATTATAATTGTTTTTATTCTTTGAGTGCATTGATATTTTGTTGATGTTTGATTGTACATCTGGTCCCATTTCTTTGGTTTCCGATTTTGCTGTTTCTATTGCCAATGCAATTTTGATTAAATCATCTAATTTCGTAGAAGAAGATTCTTGTAATAGCCTCTCTTTTATTTCAGCATTTCCTAGTCCTCTTATGAACTGGACACGAAGATGTGTCTCAAAAGTACTCTGTTGGCAATTATTACAAATGAAATTACATTTACCACCTATTCCTTTCAAACCGGCTACATAATTAGCTATGCTTTCACCCTCTTCTTGCTGCCTCAGGCAGAATTTGTGCTGCAAAGCAACTTCACCGGGTTCTGGGGCAATGTGGTTTTGTAACAACTTTATAAGTACATCAAATGATTTCTTCTCTGGGGCCTCTGGTGCCGTAATATTCTTTATTACTTGGTAGTACTTGGGACCAATACAGTTGAGGAATATTTGTACTTTTACTGTAGCATTTGTTACTCCTTTTAGGGTTATGTAATTTTGGAGTCTTTGTAAATAAGATGAAAACGATTCATTCTGCTCATCATACGGTTGTAATGTAATACCGCCAACTGTTTTATCATTGCTTTGTAACGCTTGTTGTAATTGAGCTTGTTGTAATTGCATACCTTTCATGGTTTCCATCATTTGTGACAAAACTTCGCCTAACTCCATGTTAGTAGGTATTTATGTAAAGGAAAAAAAAGGAATTTGTGTAGCGGGTTGTCAACACAGGCTTTGGAACCCCTGGATAGACAGGAAAAGGTAAAAGGAGTCACTTGGAAACACGAATTTTCACGATTTTTTTGTATGGGGACCGTTTGCTACACAATCCTCTTAATTGTTTGTGTAGAAATCTATTTAAACAATTTGCTATTAGGAAGCGGATCTACGAACGGCGATATTTGGTTGAAGTAAGACACGACTAATTTTAGTTAGACGTTTGACTTTACTGAATCCAGCAACAACTCGTTTATCTTATTAAATTGAGTCAAGTATCGCATTTTATTGTTGCTACCGAAGCCATATGTTAGTAGTAGTACCTACTTATACTTATTTTTGCAGTAAATATGGATTTCAACATGCCCAATTATTGTTTGCCCTTAAAGCTTGAACTGTTAACATGGTTTTACTAATATTCCGTGAGATTAAATATCTTTTAAATTTTCTGATATTTTGTGTTGTAATTTTTTTATATTAAGTAGTAGATTTTACAACAAAAATACCCACGTTCTTTGAAGGCAACCTCAAACAAAACTTTATTTAAATATTGCTGCTGCTACGCACAACAAATATTATTCTGTGGCACAACGCAATTTGTCTATTTATTATTTTACCTTGATGAGATATTCTATAAATAAGAAAATGTTTACCGTTTTGTTTACATGCTTCCACGAAATTCCTAATCAGAATTTCGACTATGACCCTGATAAATTTTATTACATAATTAAGAATAATATACATTTAATTAGTAAAATGTCTCCTTGGAAGTACATTAATCGCTCTGTTTTATGATTGTGCTGTGCTATAAAATTCAAGAAATTCGCCCGCAGCGTATTATAGAAGTGAAGCGTGATCCCGATCCCGACTGTCGATGCGAAGCCGGTTATTAACGAAAATAACCAAGCGTTATTAACAGCATTTTAGTTATTTACCGTTATTAACTGCATTTTTTGTTTTCTACCCTAAAATTTACCGCTACACCTAGCGGTAGTTCTTAGCGTGTTTTTTATTTTTTATCCACAACAGGGTAGCACTGTGTGGTTGTGAGCTAGCGGCACAGAATATAATAAATAAAATAAAATAATGCTTTATTTTCTCCACAATAATAAAGTTACATTAGATAATAATTCTAGCGGCTTGATTTCCTGGGTGTGAGTTCCGCGCGATGATCCCTACTTGTTGATCGGTGGAGAGGAGAGATGGATCTACTCCCGCCTCGCCTCTTCCTACTATTTCGAGTACGTTACATCGATTATAGAAAGAAAGAAAAGAAACATTTTATTGGACACACACACTTATAAAAGAAACAATAAAACAAATAGTAAATAATTAAGAAAGAAAAAAATAATAATTAGAATTAAACTTAAACTAAAAAATTAGGTGCTAAAGAAGAAAAATAACGCTTAGGTATGTGTGTGGGCCAACAAAAATCCCGTCTCAGCATAATGCTGCCGATAACGATCTACCGACATAATAGTATTCAGAAAAAATATTTTTATAAAATTGACAATATCTTGTAGGATAATATCTCGGTGAATGGTAGCTTAAATGTAACGAAATTGTTCATCCCCTTTAAAACCACAGAGGTACATGAGATCCTAAGGACTTTTGTTGGAGGTACTCTATGGGCTCTAATTTTTTTAGGTAACTTCATAAGTTTAGAATATTGTACAAATATAAAATAACAAGCAGGGGGGCGGGGAGGGCGCATAACTTAACTGAAAAAAACGAGCAAAACGTTTAGTTGCATGATGCCCAATTCGCGAAATGACTACATAGTCGCAAATTGACCAATTCTCGAAATGTCCAATTTTCTAAACGACCAATTTGCCAAATGACTAATTCTAATTGCAACCTATTTTTAGCACAAAGTCGGATTATCTTGCTCCCTCGTAATACAATCTACTATTAAATGTTCCCCAAGACCAAGAACGTCGGAACAAATGGTTCCAAGCAGTGAACCGTCATAACCCCAAAACAAAATCGAATTTTCTTTGTTGTGAAGATCATTTCGATGTAAGTGTTTCATAACCATTGAGTTAATAATGTATGTTCATAACACCATTTTTATTAGGTAAGTAGTTAATTATTATTATTTATCCTACCTAGTGTATAATGAAATAAGTAGAGTTCAGTCAATATTTTTTAACTGGACTCCAAATACACTCTGCTTTTCACTTCGATTGCAAGGAAATAAATCAAGGATTAAGCATATACAAGAAACTTTAATTAATTTTAATTTTAACAATTCGTCAAAATAGCTTAACAAAACACACTCCGCAAACGTGTTTACGTTTTTTTTGGTTCTTCCAAATCTTAAAACTTTCGTAGTTATGTGCCGAGATAGATTTTCTTCAACTTAGACGGCAATATCTGTTCAAATACATTTTTCGCACTTCTTTCCAATAAAGTCTCAGGCGAAATCATTATTTGTTCGTCACTATTACTACTCGAAGACATTGTTTAATAACTTTCATATAACTTATTGAATTTTCTACCGCAACACAACAAATTTAGCTACATAAATAGTTTCTAGTTTTGTTTGACTAACTATTTAACTTCCCTTTAGTCGCATTAAACATCATTTACTGCATTCTATCTATGTGTAATTAACCGAGTCTTTCGGTTAATAATAGTAAATAACGGGGTTTTTACATCTATAATCCCGACAAAGGCCCGCACGCAAAATATGCGTCTTAATGACATGACTGCTGCAGACTTAAAATTTTAAAGACCATTTTGGTTGTTATTATTACCTGGATCTGTCATTTTAATGAGTCACAAATTGTATCGGTCCGGTCCGATTGGTGAGACGTGGTGTACTCGGATCGTCCTTGTCAGGAATGCGAGGTCATCACGCCTTCGTGGTCGCTCGCGCTCTTTCGTGGCGGTCCTCTTGTGAAACAATAATTGTAGTTTAGTCCCATTCATTCCGTATTCCGTGCATGTCATTATGATCTCAGACGGTAGCTGGCACCTTGTGTTGTGATTCACTTGGCCCTCTACCAATAATCTCTGTTAAGGCTATTCTTGTGGTCAATTGATTTCTTACCGAGTTAGTGCTCTTGTTTCAATTTAGGTAAAATAGTTACATACTAATTATTAGAAAATATTTCAAGATTTTAAAAAGAAGCTAATCATCAGTTATTGGTTCTCATGTAAGAGTTGGATTGTAGGTAACTAATTTCGACAGTACCTACTTAACTTGCTAAAAACCAAATGATAAATAAACTCACGAGTTTATTTAATAAATGGCTCTTGTTTCAATTTAGGTAAAATAGTTACATACTAATTATTAGAAAATATTTCAAGATTTTAAAAAGAAGCTAATCATCAGTTATTGGTTCTCATGTAAGAGTTGGATTGTAGGTAACTAATTTCGACAGTACCTACTTAACTTGCTAAAAACCAAATGATAAATAAACTCACGAGTTTATTTAATAAATGGCTGGTTCTGATTGTTTTCTCAAAATAGACATCGCACGGTTCTTAGATACATTTATAAAAATACAAGCGGCCGCCCGCGGTTTCACCCGCGTGGTTCCCGTTCCCGTGGGAATATCGGGATAAAAAGTACATATAAACCTTCCTCTTGAATCACTCTATCTATTTAAAAAAAACGCATCAAAATCCGTTGCGTAGTTTCAAAGATTTAAGCATACAAAGGGACATAGGGACAGAGAAAGCGACTTTGTTTTATACTATGTAGTGATGATACACGGTATTTTTTTATCACCCCCGATATTTTTAGGGATTATTTTACTCATGAAAACAAACAACTTTTATTATAGGACCAACACTGAAATCGCGAAAAAATATCAGCTGTTCCATACATTTTGATTAAATATTTTTGCACTTTTGTATGGAATAGCTGTTTTTTTGCGATTTTAGTGTTGGTCCCATAATAAAAATTGTTTGTTTTCATGAGCAGAATAATCATTTTAATTTTATCCGGGGTGATAAAAAAATTACCGTGTATATTAAGTAAATAAATAAAATAATTCATACTTATTATAAAACTGTATGCGATTCTATTCAGGGGGCTACCGGCTAAAAATTATAGGTATGGACATGGGCTTCATTTGACATCTGAAGCCCATATTATGCCCTTAAAAGCACAAAATATGGGCATCAACTGTCAAATGAAGCATGAAGAATGAATGTCCATATCCATATTTTTTTGCCGGTACAGGGGCTGTATACATTGAAAAGAAAAGAAAAAAATACCACCAAGGGTCTTCTTAAACGGAACAGATACCAAAAATATAGTTTTTGAATTTTTTGTCTGTCTGTCTGTTGTCCACGTTTCAGGCAAAAACTACTGAACGGATTTTAATGAAACTTTTTTTGTTATATAGCTATTAGTTGTCGCCAACTTATAGGTAGGCTATAATTTATTTAGAAGATCGAAATGGCCGATGTGGAACCATAGCAGTCCAGCCAAACTATGAGAGATATAAAAATACCGTCTTATGGAAAATTGTTAAATGTGATGAGCATTTTCTATTGACGTACAAAGTTTGAAGGTCTTGGTACACCTGCCTGGCTAGCATTACCATCATTATATCACGCGATATGATATAGCACGTCTTGCTGTCTTGCTTCCACCTTAGTGGGGTGGGTAAGCAAGACAGCATGACGTGCTATATCATATCGCGTGATAAAAGCTGTTCATGCTAGGCCAGCTGATGTGGAACCCTAGCAGCCAGGTTAAACTATATGAGATAGCATCTTAAGATAAGTTGTTCAGCGTGATAAGTTCTTTCTTTTGACATACTGTTTGTATTGTTTGTATATCCGTATTTCAAGTCAAAACGGAGCAACGAATCGGCGTGTTTTTTTAGTATGTGGATATTTTAGGAGCTAGAGAGTGACAAAGGCTAAATGATATCCCAGGAAAATATAACTTTCCCTCGAGATAACGTCGTGTAGTACAGGCGGGCGAAACCGCGGGCGGAAGGCTATGTGAAATATTTTTTTAATGTGTTAATATGTATCATAGCGCTAAACTAATATATATAAAATAAATACACAAAAAACGAAAAACCTTAGCTAAAAAAATGAAAAATGCTGCCGAAAGTCACAATTTCACGCGAACGAAGTCGCGGGCACAGCTAGTGTCACTTATAAAAAAAGTAATCCCAAGCGGCAAAAATATCAGTGATTACATAATCTTTGACATACCTACTCTTTGGAAGCGGCTAAGTAATGACAGTTGTGTGAAGTATGACAGTTTAACGGTTTTCTATACAAAATTACCATTTTTATTTTATAATTTTCCTGGATAAAAAGTAGCCTATATTACTCTCCAGCTCTCGAATTATCCCCATACTGAAAATCTCGTCGATCCGTTGCTCCGTTTTGACGTGAAAGACGGACAAACAAACAAACAAACAAATAAACAAACAAACAAACACACTTTCTCATTTATAATATTAGTATGGATGATTAAAATAATAATTCACCTTTCAACTGCGAAATAAGCAAATTTGATTTATTATTTATATCCTATCATCAGAAAAGAATCATATTTTATTATAATGAGTGAAAAGACATGCGAAGTTACATCATATATTTTGGTTTTAGTTTCCCTTGCAGGATCAAAGACACGTGTTAATGCTGTGACAATAAATTACTTAGTAACCGCAGGACTTACAAACCTATCTCAAATACTTACCGATAAATAATAAATTCTACTCAGGTTTGGGCACCAAAAGGTATGCATGCAAGAATATTTACAATCGTGACTTCAATTAAATGGTTATATGGTCAAAATCAATTTAACGGTTAGTTATTAAGCCATATACGAATTCGAAGTCCTCGTCAATCAATTCATTTCCCATTCTGGTTTTTCAACAAAACAAATCTGTTTGATAACGCAGCGTGTGAAATCCAAACCAAGGCGACAAATGCCAGTACGTCACACATGATATTTATTTAACAAGATCGTGACGCAATAATGCGTTCCGCTTTGATCTCGTTGAATTGTTCAGTAACCTTTCAAAACTGTATCGTTGCGCGAAAAGTCGCTCAATTCTCGACTATATCCGTCTACGCAATTGATACAATTAACAAAAGGTCGATCATCTTAGCTTAGCCTTTTATTTTTTATTCGACTACATTTTTTTGCGTCATTTGAAAATAGGTTTTATTGTGAAAACTCTGAAAAGTAATATTTTGAATTTAAATATTAGTTAAGTAGGTACCGGAAAGGTTCTCGGTCGGATTTCGTGGACGAGTGATGGACGACGTTCCGTGTGTAGGCCCCCTACAAGGCGGACCGACGCCGACGATCTGGTGAAGGTCGCGGGAAGCCGCTGGATGCGGGACGCCGCCGTTCGGCTGATGATCATAATATTCGTAAATCAATAATAGCGGAAATACACTGTTCACTTTTGCCTTTCAATTTGGATGAAGCAACCAAGTTGAACAATGTAAACGTAAAAGCGAATTATTCAATGTCAATGTGCGCTTGTATTTCTTCGCCTTTCAACCAAAGTGAATCAATTTGGTTGAACCGTGTAATATTTGCATTAGGTACTAAAAATTTTAATACATGCAAACGAAATGGCGAATGTGACCAAGTAAGACGATAATTGGCTTATCAAAATCACGCAATGATTTCGTAATATTGTTTTGTTTAAATAAGAATTAATTGATGTCTATTTCATCACTTCCCCATTCCTACATATAAGCTCCTTGATCATAAATAATAAGACCAACAATAAATATGTTTGAATATACCTACCTGATACTTTACTAACAAACTAGCGGCCGCCCGCGGTTTCACCCGCGTGGTTCCCGTTCCCGTGGGAATATTGGGAAAAAAAGTACCCTATGTGTTATTCCTGACCCAGATCCTTTCAGTAGTTTTTGCGTCAAAAAGTAACAAACATCCATACAATACATCCATACCCATCAACCTTTCGCATTGATAATAAACTACACGACGCTATCCCGAGGGAATGTGATATTTTTCCGGGATAAAAAGTAGCCTAAGTTACTCCTTATTACATTAGCTACCTGCCAGTGAAAGTCCCGTCAAAATCGGTCCAGCCGTTTCAGAGATTAGCCGGAACAAACAGACAGTCAGACAGACAAAAATTGTAAAAATGACATTTTGGTATGTGTACCGTATATATAATCATATGCATGTAGTAAAAAGCTGTTATTTTAATGTTACAAACAGACACTCCAATTTATTTATTTGTATAGATGTATAGATTAATAGATGAATTAGGCACTCCAAACTTTATCTATGTTCGGTAAATTTATTACTTTCACAGATAATCTCACAAGATCACTGTAAATAATAAATAAATAAATAAATAAATAAATAACTTCTTACAATCACACCAATTATCTAAGCCCATGGTAATTTCATTAAGAAACTGTATCATGGAAAACTTTATAACGGATAAATACATACTTAAATACTTTTTGTTTGTAAACACATACTTAATATACATAGTTAACACCCAGACCAAGACAAATAGACATGCTCATGCACACAAATATTTGTCTTGTTCGGGAATCGAACCCGAGACCTCTGTAGTAGAAGACATGTGACAGTAGCAGAAGACATTTAAAATTTGACAGTACATAAACTACAATCGACGATTTCAAAGCAAGGGTCAATTTAAATCTGTCTGTACGGCTAATTCAACTAACCTTTTTGACTTATCTAGTAACCACCTTTACCATTATACTAGGGCTCCATGACCATTATCACGTATGTTCATTTACTATAGATGTCAAACTTAAGGTAAAGGCACACTGAGCTCACGTAAGGCACTTGTCCCCACCGCCGACGATGAACAAGAAGCGAGTAGAGTTAGAAACTAGAAACGAGTTGGCGAGCAGCGGGAAGCGAGTGCGTAGTTCCGATAATTTTGGCGCTGGGCTATAAGCGAATGTGCGAGTGCAAGTGGCGATTAGTCGCGCCACTTGCTCGCTTTCAGATCCGCACTGTAGAGAAATGATCGCTGCTGGTTGGTCTCTCTGCGTGAGTTCTGACCGCCAAGCGAGCATCGCTAAGCTAGTTTTATCTTTGATAGTTCCACGCCCCTGATTCACGAATCGTCGGAAACACTCCCGACAGCGGAATATATGCACTGTCTCTGTCACTCACTATAGAATAGACAAAGACAAAGCACAGAATTCGAATCCGATTCCGTTTCCGACGTTTTGTGAATCAGGGGGCAGGTCTTCGCTCCGACCTCGAAACACGACGATGTCGAAGTGGAGGCTATGTATGAGGAGATCTCTAAAGCCATGCATACACAGAAAAAACGGTTTACTCCGAATAAGTGAAATAATCTTGCATGAAAGCAAGTTGCATTAAACCAAGATTATGGTTGCCTCATATATATTGAAACTAATATTTTCTTACATTAAAAAAATAATAATCTCAAACTGATATTTGAAATAATCTTGAATTAAAACAATTCTCGATTAATTTAAGATAATTCATCTTAAACCAAGAATTGTTAGTATTGTTAATGTAAGTTGATAATTCTCTTGATACAAGCTTAGGATGTATTTTTATTTCAAGAAAATATTGATTTCAATTCAGATAAGAAATCACTTCACTGGTGTTCGGAAAAGATCGACATTTCTGAACGCATCCCTAATGTCACGTCAAATTGATTTAGCTGTCACTTGAAGTTGACAGTGCAACTTGTTTGGAATTCTTGTAAAAAACATGTCGGATTAAATTTTGCTGAATTGTTAAAAAAAAACGCTCGTGTTGAATATGCCTGGCATATCGAGTTTGAATTGAATCCTGAATTATCCTGTCGATCCCGTTTTGTACGACCAAGATTTTGACGCCATCTACCAGAGTGGCCCGGTCGCGGCGTTTTGAAATAAAGAGTGCCACCACACGCGTTGTTGTCGGGATGATAGATTTTAATAAGCAAGCCCCGCGTGTGTTATTGTGTATTGGTGAAGCGCCCAGTGTCTTGGGACCGCTGTGTTGTATGGGTTTTGTGAGTAAGGTGACGAATTGGTAAGGTCTGCAGAAGAAGAAGGAACTACCAGGTGGGGGGCCCCCACCTTCCGCTGCCCAGGAGACTTTCGACACCCCAGACCCGTATGTTAAATCACCTTAATTCACATTAAGTCGCTGTGTATCGCAGTCCAATTGTTCAGTTACATCCCGGCTGAAACCAAGTTTTGTCCGGAGTCTATACTCATGATAACCTTCCACTGCGCCATGTCGATTCCGCGGGTCTAGGCAGGGGTGTACTGAACATTGCTTGAAGGCGTGCCCCCGCGACTATGGGGCGACGTACCCGGTGGGTGCTAGGCACCGATTCTCGCCGCCGCTCGCCGAATACCCGCGTTTGGAGCGGCGCCCGCCCCGTCTTCAAGGGGCCGGGAGATATAACCCGCCTGATACCGGGCGAATTGGACGTAGGCAGTATGTGGGAGACTGGGACCCACTGGATCGCTATGAGCGACCCCCTTACCATGGGGGGACGTCTGGGGACCCCACATACTAGCAATCAACGTGTTTACGGTCGATTGTAGCCACCCCTCCAGAGACCGTTTTGTTGCCCACGGCCTCTGTGCTTGTCAGGGGATTGAATGGCGACCTTGTGGAAGTTCGCGCCTTGTTGGATTCCGGTGCTCAGGGGTGTGTTGTGTCATCTTGGTTAGTTAGGCGGTTGGGCCTCAAGGTGCACCCCCACACGGAAGGCGTGAGAGGTGTTGGCGATGTGAAAGTCCCCGGGTTGTTAGGGCATGTTGACTTCACATTTACATCACGTAATAAGTCCACGCCAGGCATTAAGACCTCGGCGATTGTGTTGGACACAGTTGTTGGCCGTCAACCTTCAGTTGACTTGGGACCGAGTATGTTGTCTTTGGTGTCTGATTCCCCACTCGCCGATCCAAATTTCTTCCGCCCAGGCCCGATTGATGCTCTCCTTGGAGCCGATGTCCTGGGGCGAGTTTTGTTGACGGGGAAGCGAGTTTTGCAGCCAGATGGCTTGGTAGCTCTGCAGACGACACTCGGTACAGTTGTGATGGGCCCTGCTCGCCGCGTTTTGGATTCCCTTGATGAGGATCGCGGTCTTGTTTTTAATGTGTCTCTCTCCGAAGTGGTGCAGAAGTTTTGGGAGGTTGAGGAACCTCCACCAGCCCCGCGGGTCGACCCAGTAGCGGACGAATGCGAGTTGTATTACCAGAATAACACTGGTCGCCTCCGCTCTGGTCGTTTGATCACCCGTCTCCCCTTTCGTGCCGGCCGACCTCCTCTGGGCGAATCCCGACCGCTAGCGGAACGTAGGCTAGTGGCGATGGAGCGTCGCATGAGCAAGGATCCGGTCTTCCGCCAGAAGTATGTTGAATTCATGAGGGAGTATGAGGAGTTAGGGCACATGTCCGTGAGCGATTTGGATTGGCGCTCCGTTGAGCACTTCTTTTTGCCGCACCACGCCGTTTTGAAATCCGGAAAGATTCGGGTGGTCTTTGACGGTTCGGCTCCCACCTCTACTGGAGCGTCCTTGAACCAGTGTCTGCATGTAGGTCCCAAGCTGCACACGGAGATCTCAGACATTTTGACCAACTTCCGGCGGCACCAAATTGTATTTATGACTGACATCCGGATGATGTTCAGACAAACGGTCATCCATCCAGAGGATAGGAGGTACCAATTGATTTTGTGGAGAGAGAGTCCTAGGGACCCCTTGTTGATTTATGAATTGAATACGAATACGTACGGTTTGGCTTCGAGCCCGTTTGTTGCGATTCGTTCTTTGTTGGAGTTGGCCGAGAAGGAGCGCTTGAGATACCCTCGCGCCTCCGCCATTTTGGCCAGTGACGTCTATGTGGATGACATTTGCACGGGCGCCTCATCTGTCTCAGAGGCGATTGTCCTGAGAGACGAACTCACCGCCCTTTTGAAGTCGGGAGGTTACGAGTTGAGGAAATGGATATCCAACTCGCCTGATGTACTGGTAGGTTTGCCCGAAGAGCACCAGCAGGACCCCCACCTATTCGAAAATGTTGATAATCCCCATGTGGTGACCGTCCTTGGCGTACAGTACAAACCGGTCTCTGACACGTTCACTTATTGTGTGGATTTACGACCACCGAAAGTCTGGACCAAGCGTTTAGTATTGTCTACTGTCGCACGTACCTTTGACCCCAATGGGTGGATTTGCCCCGTGCTGTTTATGGCCAAGTGTTTCTTGCAACGGTTATGGGCTTCGGGTGTGTCGTGGGATGAACCCCTCTCGGACGAGTTACTCCGAGATTGGTCGAGTTTCGTTCCATCCCTCCCCGAGATCAATGAAGTGCATTTGCCGAGGCTATTCCTCCCTTCTGAAAATTGTAAAGTTATTCTTCACGGCTTTTCCGATGCCTCCGAACGTGGATTTGCTGCGGCCGTGTACCTCCGCACCGTTACTGTTGACGGAGTTGTTGCTGTGCATCTGGTGATAGCGAAAAGCAAAGTCGCTCCCCTTCGGACTCGTCATACGATCCCGAGGTTGGAATTGTGCGGAGCTGCCCTCCTAATGCGTTTGTTGAACCACGTATGGCTCACATTAGGTCGATCTATTAAGATACAAGAGGTTTATGCTTGGACGGACAGTCAGGTCGTCCTTTGTTGGTTGAAGGCTCCGGCGCACACCTTGGACGTGTTTGTGGCCAATCGAGTGTCGCAGATTTGTAATTCCGACATCGAGGTGATTTGGAGACACGTGCCGGGAACCATAAATCCCGCGGATTGTGCGTCTCGGGGTTGTGTAGCCCCAACCCTAATTAACCACCCCCTCTGGTGGGGCCCACAGTGGTTGATGCGGCCTGAGTCGGAGTGACCGCCCTCTCCAGCGTTGTCGAACGTAGCCGTTCCTGATATGCGGGCATGCGTCCTGGAGACTAACCCCGCCGGGGAAAAGGATTTGTTGTTGGATCGGTACAGCTCCTTACAGAAGCTGCTTGGTGTTACCGCTTGGATCAGACGTTTTGCGTACAATTGCAGAAACCCACGCGCGAGGCGTGATTCGTCGGTTCTCACTCCGGACGAGCGTAGGGACGCGCTCTTGTTTTGGGTCCGGAGAGTACAAGCGGATAGTTTTGAGTCCGAGATTGAAATTTTGCGTTTAGGCCGTCGCAAGTTGAAGGGCGCGGTATCGCGATTAAATCCCTTCCTGGACGAGAGTGGGCTTTTGCGAGTCGGCGGAAGACTTCGAAATGCGAACCTGCCGTATGGAGCTCGTCACCCCCTTTTGTTACCTAAAGCCGGACATTTGACTCAACTGATAATAACAGATCGCCATGTGAATGCACAACATGCTGGCTGTAATGCTTTGTTGGCCATTTTACAGCGTGAATTTTGGATTTTGTCTGCTCGTCGAGCCATTCGCACTGTGGTTTTCCGTTGCCTGCCTTGTTATCGATTGAAGGCCGCGACCATGCAGCCCCAGATGGGTGATTTGCCTGCTGATCGCGTCACGGAATGTAGAGCTTTTGCCGGAGTCGCCACCGACTTCGCCGGTCCCTTTACTGTAAAGGCTTCGAGACTGCGTAATGCTAAAACCTATAAGGCGTACTTGTGCGTGTTTGTGTGTTTGTCCACCAAGGCTGTCCATTTGGAAATTGTCTCGGAATTGTCTACCGAAGCCTTTGTCGCCGCCTTGAGCAGATTTGTTTCCCGTAGAGGACTGCCGACATTGATACGTTCCGATTGTGGTACTAATTATAAGGGAACGTGTAATTATCTTAAGGAAGTAGTTAAGTTTTTTGTTGATAATAAAATAGACATTGGAACCACCCTCTCCCGGCGTGGGATAATCTGGAAGTTTAGCCCTCCAGCTTGTCCGACCTGGGGAGGAATTTTTGAAGCTTGTGTAAAGGCTGCCAAGACACACTTGCGTCGCGTGATTGGAGAAACTATTCTCACGTTTGAGGAACTTGATACGGTATTTTGTAAAATTGAGGCCGTCCTCAACTCGCGACCCTTGTGCCCGTTGTCTTCGGACCCGAATGACCTGGAAGCGTTGACCCCAGGTCATTTCTTGATCGGACAGCCCCTTTTGGCTTTGCCTGAATATCCGATTCAGGATGTAGGATCCCATCGTTTGTCGCGATACCAACTTTTGAAACAGATGTCCCAAAACTTCTGGGCACGTTGGTCGATGGAGTATTTGCATATCCTACAACAGCGCGTGAAGTGGACAGATAAAACCACCCCACCCCAGACTGGCGACCTCGTGTTGATTAAGGATGCTAACCTGCCGCCCCTATGTTGGCGAAGGGGGCGCATTGTTAAACTCTACCCCGGAACTGACGGAGTTCCTCGTTTTGCTGAGGTTTTGGTTCGAGATTCGGTTTTGAAGAGAGCAGTTAGTGGGCTCTCCCGATTACCCGTAGATTGACGTACCGTTCTTAACGGTCCGGGGCGGGGGGATGTTCGGAAAAGATCGACATTTCTGAACGCATCCCTAATGTCACGTCAAATTGATTTAGCTGTCACTTGAAGTTGACAGTGCAACTTGTTTGGAATTCTTGTAAAAAACATGTCGGATTAAATTTTGCTGAATTGTTAAAAAAAAACGCTCGTGTTGAATATGCCTGGCATATCGAGTTTGAATTGAATCCTGAATTATCCTGTCGATCCCGTTTTGTACGACCAAGATTTTGACGCCATCTACCAGAGTGGCCCGGTCGCGGCGTTTTGAAATAAAGAGTGCCACCACACGCGTTGTTGTCGGGATGATAGATTTTAATAAGCAAGCCCCGCGTGTGTTATTGTGTATTGGTGAAGCGCCCAGTGTCTTGGGACCGCTGTGTTGTATGGGTTTTGTGAGTAAGGTGACGAATTGGTAAGGTCTGCAGAAGAAGAAGGAACTACCAGGTGGGGGGCCCCCACCTTCCGCTGCCCAGGAGACTTTCGACACCCCAGACCCGTATGTTAAATCACCTTAATTCACATTAAGTCGCTGTGTATCGCAGTCCAATTGTTCAGTTACATCCCGGCTGAAACCAAGTTTTGTCCGGAGTCTATACTCATGATAACCTTCCACTGCGCCATGTCGATTCCGCGGGTCTAGGCAGGGGTGTACTGAACAACTGGAAAAAAATTATATGCTTAATTTAAACAAACAAACTTTTCTTTAAACAATAATAAATCTAGCTTTAACACTAGTTTTACTTGTTTCAAACGTGTTTATTTTAATATTAGAAAATTATATCTTCAGACCAATAACTACTATTGTCAATTTAAATTTAAGCTACCTTCGATAAAGAATAACCTTTCTTATTCCGAGAAAAATATTTCTTGGTTCAATGGGCCGCAGTCGTGCCACGCTGGAGACGCCCCGTGGTGCTTTTCCAGGTGGGCGCGTGAGTGCCAGGTCGGGTGTGCAATAGTGTGTGTAGCTTTGCGTTTGGATGCTGCTGCGCTGAGATCTTGAGGCGGGGTGGAGGAGCTGGCTTGCTGTGCGACTGCTGGGTGGATATAGTAGGGGATGGCTGCGCTGGTGGAGACGGTGCTGACGCTGGTGAAGACGGTGCTTGGCGCTGGTGATGACGGTGTGCTGGTGATGAAGGTGCTCCATTGTGCTCCGTAGGGGTCACACCACTTTAGCTGCATGATGTGAGATGCAGCTAAGTAAAGGAAGACTGATGTTATGTCATTCTTTTCCGGGCTAGGGTGGTGTTAGCCCGGGGACTACTGTCCTAGTTGATGATGGATGAAAGCTGTATATATAGCAACTTGATGGATTTATTTTGCTTGCGCGATGTAGTAATTTCATGTATATTTGTAGGCGCGCGTAGAAGTTGTTGCGGTAGCGTTAGGTAGCGCCATCTGTGGTTGCGGTCTTGTAGTAGCCGTCTGTGTTGTGTGCGTCGTCGTCCAGATGTCGCTACAATAGTCTTAAATGTTTGTGTTAAGAGTTTTTAATGCCAGGTTTGGTTTTTATTTTACAAACATTTCTGCAGGAATGTTTGTAAAATAAAAACTAAAACTAATAAAATACGGCTCAGGAACTCCCAATTGTCCTAATAGAAGTTCTGGAGTTGTTTTCTGAAAGGAAAGTCAAAAACAACATACAAGCAACCAACAGAAAATCATATAACATGTGTGTTCTTCAACAAAATAAAAAGAGATTTTTTTTATAAAATATTTATTTACACAAAAAGCAACGATAATTGAGATCACAAATTTATAATATAGTACTGAGTGTACCTCATATATTCAATAAATTTACTAAATAGTACATACATAAGTGTACATAGGAAAAATGTAGGTAAGTACATTACTTTTATTATTTATATAAAAATAAATTTAATTAATTTTAATTAATTAATTTTTCTTCTGGAATGAGTTTGAAGAACAACTCTGTTGTTATGGTATTTGCTAAAATGTAAAACAGAAATGATACATTTAAGTAATCCATTGAGATTTGGCTGAAACATCGTGACATTTTATAAAAGAGCACAAAAAAACGTGGACCTGATTATAATTTTTGCATGAATAGGTGGCGCTTCAACAACACTCTTATCCAAGGCTGGCCAATAGCCAGGCCAGTAAAACCAATGGGTACAAACACACAAAGACTCCTATTACTCCTAAAGGGACATCATTTGCCTCGAGAAGAGTCACTATGTTGTTAGTTTCGTTCATTTTGTTCACAGTTTCACACGTCGCGATGTCGCACTTCGCAATACAAGTACCAGTGTACACCACAAGAGATATCTGATCTGATAATGCACTCCAACTCCACCACCACAGAAAACAAAAATCTCAATTCACAATCTCAAAGTTCTCAAACAGAACAAACAAGAACAACACCAACATACCAAAAAATATATAATTAAGGTAGAGACATGGTGGTTATTGAGTCAAAATATTTTTAACTTTTTTCAATATTATATTTAATTGAAACAAGGTACTATAACATTTTGTAGCAAACCAAGCTATTTAGTTAAAATAAGATTAGATGTCATTAGTTCAAGAGATTTTTGTTTTAATTTGCTCAAGATATGATTCAAGATAATATTTTCTTCATTGAATGAATTTGAATTAAGCAATTCTTTGTATTGAAGCAATAACATTTGAACTTTTTGGATTAATATTACTCATTATTAATTAAAGATATTTTTTCTTGATTGTAAAAATTGCAACAAGAAAATATATTTTTTGTTTTAAGACTGCCACTATTTGAAAATAAATAAACATTATTTGTATTAAGACAATTTGCCTTGAAATAACATAATATGCCAAGAAAACTATTTTTCTTACTTAGAGAAATCCTTTTTTTCTGTGTAGCTATAAAACCCACTACACGATTGGATGGGGGATTCCAATGCAAAGTTGGGGCAACGTTGCGGTGATGAGAGTGGAGCAATTTGGATTTGGGCAACGGAACGATAGAGGCCAGGTGCTAGCAGACTTCATGGAGAGGGAGAACTTCTATATGATCAACTCCTTCTTTAGGAAGCCTGTAAACCGCAAATGAACCTGGATCAGTTCAATTCAAATTCAATTCAAATTGTTTTATTGCACTCATGTGGTATACATATAGATGACATTACCAAAAAAAAAACAGAACCAAACATAAACCCTGTTAGGGTATAGCAACTTATTAAAATAAATAATAGAAACAAAAAAAAAATAACAAGGGTATCAACTAAAATAGGTACTAATGATTGATAATTAAATATTAGAAATAATAACATAACTCATTTTTAAATTAGGAACGTAATTTCGGATTTAACTAAAATAATGAAATAATTTAACATTCATTTAAATATCAGAGGAAAAAAAACATTTATTTATCGGAAAAAAAACTCGAATGGTAAAGTAAAAAACAAGATTGATTTTATCATGTCGAAGACAAAGCAAATATTCAATGATGTCAGTGTGATCAACGTTGTTAAGACAGGAAGCGATCACCGTATGGTAAGAGGCACATTGAATATCGATGTCAAGCTCGAAAGATCGCGACTGATAAAATCCACGCTCCGACCAATACCGGCTCAAATTCTTAAAACCCGAGTACTTTCAGCTCGAGCTCCAAAACTGCTTCGAAACCCTTGAGAACAGCATAGACGGACGATCTATACAACATGGTGGTGGATACTGTCCGCACGGTAGGGTCTAAGTACTATAAAACTCTCATAAGTCTCATAAAAAGGCTCAAAGTTACCCAGCGAGCAATGGAGAGAGCGATGCTTGGTATTTCCCTGCTCGATCGAATCAGAAATGATGAGATCCGCAGGAGAACTAAAACAACCAACATCGCTCGAAGGATTGCATCATTGAAGTGGCTGTGGGCGGGACACATAGCGCGGAGAACCGATGGCCGTTGGGGCGGAAAGGTTCTTGAATGGCGACCGCGTACCGGACGACGTTCCGTGGGCAGGCCCCCTACAAGGAGGACCGACGATCTGGACAAGGTCGCAGGAAGCCGCTGGATGCGGTTAGCGTAGGACCGATTGTTGTGGAGGTCCTTGGGGGAGGCCTATGCCCACCAGTGGGCGTCGTTTGGCTGACATGATGACGATGATGATAAGGACAGCCCTTTTATCGCATCAAAAAGTAGCCTATGTCTTTTTTCAAGCTCTAGGCTATCTCTGTACCAAGTTTCATTTAAATCAGTTCAGTAGTTTAGACGTGATTGCGTAACACACAGACAGGCAGAGTTACTTTCGCATTTAGAATATTATATATATAAATTGTAGTAAGGATTTTATTTCATGAACAAAATAGTTATATAGGTAAAGGTCTCTATACACCAAAGCCACGGGAGCCGGCAGGTTACTTTAAAATGATTTTATAGCACAGCGTGTCTTTGTGTCTTTGTGTCCTTGTGTCTTTGTGTCTTTGTCTCTGTCTCTGTCTCTGTATCGGTCTCTGTCTCTGTCTCTAACTCTGTCTCTGTCTCTGTCTCTGTCTCTGTCTCTTTGTCTCTTTGTCTTTTTGTCTTTTTGTCTTTCTGGCGGCGGTCTTATGTCACTCGTGCTACAAAATAGTATACGATACGCGTGACCTAAGTGGAACATAATTGCACGGCGCGACTTTATCACCCTCGCTCCGCTCGGGCGCTAACTACGCGCCGTGCAATTATGTGCCACTTAGGTCACTGGTATCGTAATGTACTATTATGAAAGCCACATACATAAATAACACACATGCATACATTAACCCTAAACTTAACACAATGCACTCCTTGGGCAGTCGTGTAAAAACAAGCCTGGCTTTGGTGTGTAGAGGCTTTTAAGTGTCTGAGATTTAATGAATAGGTACGTTTTGAATAATTAAAATTAAGTATTTATAAAAAATCGGCCCGTCTCAATTCAATAATAAAAATTGCATTGTGAATGCAAAAAAGTAAAAATTTAAATACTGTACTTACGTTTTGTTATTTTTTGTTAACGATATTCATTTTTTGTCCCAGCTCCGGGTGCCATTGCGTCAGGTGCTTCGGCCGCGCGACTTGAACGTGGTAATCAGCAAGCGTCACCTGAAGGTCGGCATCAAGGGCCAGCCACTTATTATCGACGGCGAGCTCGACGCTGACGTCAAGGTCGAGGAGTCTACCTGGGTGCTACAAGATGGACGCAATCTACTCGTCAACCTGGAGAAGGTAGGACTTTACATGATTAGGAATAGACTGAACGTGGTGATTATAAAGCGGCACTTGAAGGTCGGCATGAAGGGCCAGCCGCTCATTATATATTGATGGCGAGCTGGACGCTGACGTCAAGGTTGAGTCTACCTGTGTGCTATAGGATGGACCCAATCTTCTCGTCAACCTGGAGAAGGTAGAACATTACATGATATGGAATAGACTGAACGTGGTGATCTGGAAGCGGCACCTGAAGGTCCTCATCAAGGGCCAGCCGCTCATTATCGACGGCGAGCTGGACGCTGACGTTAAGGTTGAAGAGTCTACCTGTGTGCTACAGGATGGACCCAATCTACTTTTCAACCTGGAGAAGGTAGGACTTTACATGATTTGGAATAGACTGAACGTGATGATCAGGAAGCGGCACCTGAAGGTCGGCATCAAGCCAGCCGCTCATTATCGACGGCGAGCTGGACGTTGACCTCAAGGTTGAAGAGTCTACCTGTGTGCTACAGGATGGACCCAATCTACTCGTCAACCTGGAGAAGGTAGGACTTTACATGATTAGGAATAGACTGAACATGGTGATCAGCAAGCGGCAGCTGAAGGCCGGTTTCAAGGGCGAACCGCTCATTATCGACGACGAGCTGGACGCTGACGTCAAGGTCAAGGAGTCCACGTGGGTGCTACAGGACGGACGAAATCTACTCGTGAATCTGGAGAAGGTAGGACTTCACAGTATTAGGAATAGACTGAACGTGGTGCTCAGCAAGCGGCATCTGAAGGTCGGCAGCAAGGGCCAGGTCGAGGAGTCAGTCGAGTGCAAGAAAGGCGTGACTGCAGAAGTGACGGCTGATAGACATGAATGAAAGAAGAAGACAATATTACACCGAGCCTAGGAGAACGATGATAAATAAATAAATAAATAAAAAAATAACGATCGTAGGACCGCGCCACGGGTTAATATAGTTACGTTTGTGCTAAATTATGAATTAACAACGTTAACGTTGACAATGTCGTTCAAAGAACTTGCAGTGTTCATTCATTCTAATGCAACGACCGCGAATATGTTTAGCATCACCAAAACTTTCGTTCTTGTATGTAGCTTAAAAATGTCATAACCCAAATCCATAAATATGCATGCGCGAACTCGGTCGTATACAAAGTACGTGATGTTGTTACATCTATGCAAATAAATGTATGTTACTTATTGCAAATGAGACTTTTTTTGTCAAATGTCATAAATAAACCTTGTAACACTTTTCTGAAATTGCTTCGTACAATTATTTTAAACGTAACTTTGTTATTACATGAAACAAACTGTTCTTGTAGATACCTATTAAAGTTAATGATCGATTTTGCCGTTAGTAACAATGTTGTTTTATTATTACAGGTGAACAAAATGATTTGGTGGGGTAGGCTAGTCACTACGGACCCAGAAATATCTACTAAAAAAATTAATCCAGGTAAAATATTTCTTTAAATATTACTTATGTATGTACTTATTATAAATTATAATATAATATTTAACATTTTGTTTGTTTCCGTGACCCTCAACGACGCTTAAGTTACACAGTAGGATCCATTCTAATATCTGCGCCAACTTTGAATCAAAGCATTAAAATTTACAATTTAATATCGATAAAAATACTTGTCTTTCTAAAAATACGAGGTAAACATTAGTGTTGAATAATGTCAAGTGTAGTTTAAACACATCATCGTCATTCTAATATATCCTTTAAAGCGTTAAGCTATAAGGATTATTTTATAAAACTTTCAGTCGTCGTTTATTATGTATTGAAGGTCCGATGCTTACTGAATATAATAGAGAAATATATTATAATCGTCTAATCAATTTGTATTTTAATCAAATATGAATTTTATCAAATACTTAAATTAAGGATGGATATGCCACATTTTTTTTATTAATGTGTATATGTTTTGATTAATTGTAGAACCATCGAAGTTGTCTGATTTGGACGGAGAAACTCGTGGTTTAGTAGAGAAGATGATGTATGATCAACGGCAAAAAGAAATGGGCCTTCCCACCAGCGACGAACAGAAGAAACAAGACGTGCTTAAAAAGTAAGTGTTGCCAAATTTGCTTTTGATTGATTTCGTGAAATAGGTAGCTACTAGATAGTTTAAAATTGAGTAAAATTTGCTTAAGCTGTCCTTTGTTGTCCTATTTCATCGGTTTTCCAATACCGTAATATTGGAGACATGGTGATATCTGCGAAATAATAAACTACCATTTTTTGGCCATGTGGTTCTATCATTCCATGACACTAAATTTTGAGCACCATGGTAGTAGGCGTATGCACTGAAATATCATATTTGGCAGCTAAATAAGAGGTTTGTCAATGCCATTTTTGACATTTCATATCGACCAAACCTCACAATGAGGGATTTTCTGACAGATGATTAAAAAAGAAAAAAGTTAGTTCCAAAAAACTCAACAGATGGCGTTCATCAGACATGGGTTTGCTTTTTTAAATTTGCTGGCAAGGGCCCTGTTTAACCATTTTTACAAGTCTACAATTATGTAAGAAAGCTAGTGAAGTACTTGTATTTTTATTCTAGTAGACCATCAGAATCACAAGTTGGCGGCCATTTTAAAAGAAATCATTCACTATTATTACGAGTGTAATGTCAGTGACATTGACATTAAGATAATAGTAGATTGTATTACAAGGGAGCAAAATAGCATATCCAGAGCGGAGTGAAGGATTCTATAGTAGAATCCCGAGCGTAGTGAGGGATTCAAAAGTAGAATCCTGAACGCAGCGAGGGATTCAATATACGTCGCCCGAGGTGAAAATAATTTTGCGGCCGAGTAATACACTCTACTTTTATTTCGAATTTATGGAAAGTAAATACACTTTGCTTTTCATAATAAGAAAAGCAACAAAAACAACTAAAACTACCTAGAAAAATAAAAGAATGGTGGCGGGGGGCATATCCTTCTCTATTTTTTTATTATATTTAAAAAAAATTAAGTTCAATTAAACAAAAAATAAAAAAATTATATGTCCATCGGATGCCTCCTATGTATCTCCGGGGTTTTTAGCTTCGACGCACCGTTTTTGAGATATTCTCATTTTTATAAAATTCATTTTTGAAACAGTTCCGGCCCCCCCACCCCATACAACATCAGTAGAAAACTTTTTCATTGCCGATGAGATAACTCTATGGTTGACTGTAACCAAATTCAGTTCTATTTTTAAAAATACTTTTACACCCTAGGGTGCAATGCAGAGTTTTGAACCCGCTGCTCAGTTTAAAGGCCTGATCAGACGAGGGACTGTCCGTCGAGTACTTTTTTGTCCATCGATATAGATCTCTTATAAATTGTATCGAATAACGCACACAAGGAACTAAAAGTACCGCGGACAAAAAGTCCCCGAAAGTACGGCGGACACCGCCCAAGTAGCATTTTACTCCATTTAAGAGTACACATTTAGTTCCCAGGTGTACTTGAAGCATTATTACAGTTCAATCGTGATGTATTAGCTGCATTATTGCGATTAATAACACCTATACCTGTCTAAGGGACTTATAGGAGTGTAGAGTTATACTTTTTTACGATTATTGGTGTTATAATACTCTAACAACTATCCTTTAGTCAGCCGTCTGCCTAAGAGCATTATAGTAGGGTAGAGATACGGCAACAGCTGTTTAACGGCCTACTTGTACGATGTTATAGAGCTAGCTTTTTAATAGAACACACGTGGTCATTTATAAAGCCAAAGGCTGTTATATTTACTTGTTTTAGACTGTTATACAGCTAGTAGCTGTAGTAGGACTTGTTTGTGATCATTAAAATAACCCTTTTTTACTATCTGTACAGAAGTGTTTAAATGGTTCGCATGTGCACTGTAGGCTGTTAAAAAGACTACATGTCTTGTCCATTAACATCAATAGCAGTTTATTTGTCCACAAGTACTACTCTTATTTGCTGTAAGCTGAACATGAATGTGAATGTGATATTCTATTACACTTATCCCACAAGCTGTGTGTTTATTACGTTGCGTGCAAAAATGTGTGAATTTCAGTATATTGAAAGAAAAAACGATGATACACAATTGACCTGAACTACAGCTTAAAGCTGAACATAAGTTCACATTAGAATAAATTTATAGACATTGGCTCTGTAGTGGTATAAATCTGGGACTTCATATAAATAACAGCATTTTAACAGAACACATGTGAACCTATTATACGCTCACCGCATTAAATTGGAGTTATAACAGTTCAAATAGCCGTATTTCATCTCCACCATTTTGTTCTACGTAACCTAAAATATTTACCAAATAAATCTCCAAAATTATCATGCAGATTAATCACAAAATACGCTGATAGAGCGATTGAGTTTTGGTTTCATGTTATATTATTACCGTAGTATAATTATAATGCTAATATAATATAAAAAACTGAAAATTGTAGATTTCCTCTCAGCCAGTTTTAAATATTTTAAAATGAATATCGCATTTTTACAGAGGCGCGTGAATATTTTAGCTGTAAATATGTATACATTTCACGATAAAGTTGCATTCCCATGGCATTAACATTATTAAGTACTTAAACCAGCTACTTATCATACATTTTTATCCAATTAATATCCGCCGGAGTTGATGTGTTCTGATGGCACACTCAAAACCAAACATTAGTAAAATAAAGAAATAATTTAGGACACACGTGAATTTTAGGTAGCACTGGAGTACTTTTGTCGGATTTTATAACTGTGAAGGCTGTGTATTTAGCCACTTGTTACTCTTTATTACACTCATGTACGTTCTATGGTTCACACTGCGTCCCATATAGTGCCGTAAGTCAGCCTTAAGTCCGATGTTACTACTTAAACTGCTATTATAATGCTATTATACTGCTAATGTACAGCCATAGTGAACTTAAGGCTGTCTAATTTGTGCCCAAACTGGTTCTACAAGAGCATTATAGCAAGCTGTACAGCTCTTATACAGCTGACTTACACAGCTTGTGGAGTACATGTGAACGACTAGACGTCTTATATAGAACCCCGAATGCTACTTGGGAGAGACTGGACTGGACAAAAGTTCGCGGTAGTCCCCGAAAAAAATAGAACAAACGTAAATAGGCGTAACAACGCACACAACGAACTTTAGTCTGCATTGAGCGCCCGATAGTGAAGTACGTCTTCGGGAAACAAATGACCGCACACTATATGCGTTGAGTCCGCGACAAGTACCCGGAGGAAATATTTTGGACGTACAGGGACTTTTTATCCCACGGGGACAACAGTCCTTCGTCTGATTAGGCCTTAAATATACATCACTTTTCGAATATGAGAAATGAAAAATATTTATCAGCCAAACATTTATATGTCATTAGGTATTCCAATGACACTCTTTTTTGTTACCGTAAAAAACACTTGTTATTTACTTCGTGAAACAGAATTTACAAGTCCATGTTACATTTCGAAGCTTGTGAACTTGTAAACTTGTATCTTTCGAGAAGTAGGCCCATCTCTGTGTGGTAATAAACAATAGAGGTGAGTGGATTCATGTCTGGTCAGCGACATCTATCGAGCTAATAAATAAACTTTTTTTTTTTTATTTGCTGGTAGAAAATCTCTCATTAGAATAAAATTGTTTTTAATAGAATCAAAAAATATTTATTCGCCACAGTTGAATATATTGAGCTCACTAAATGTCGCATTATTGTGTAGCCGACATGCGACATCATAAGCATAAAATACTTGTTGAAAGTGATGTAACCGAAAGTATATTGCATTTAATAGCAATAGTAGCAATACTTTTTGATGGAACACAATTTGGGTCAGTTCCGGTGAATGCATCGCTTCATTAAATATTAAATTCAAATGTGATATTTAAAACTAGTCTGCTGTAGACTATCATAATAGTCACGAAAATAATAGGTTTAACACTATTCTGGTAGTAGACCGCACTCATCTATAGGGGCCCACAAACTATCAGTCCTCCGGCAATTCGCCTGCGGTCCTCGATCGGACAGGCCACCTAACATTCGGTTGCGGCTAACTGACAGGCCATTGCCTGCAGGCGGACTGATATTATGTGAGGCCCTTAAGGCCCGTGTTCACCAACAGTCGTTAACCCATACGAACACCAACTAACCAACGGTTAAGAGAAGTGTGTAACAAACGGTTTCCATACAAACGGCGTTAACGTTTTCCACACTAAACCTTAACATACAGCAATGAATTCGGTATACTGTTGAAATGCATAAGAACTAGTGCTGTACGTTTTTTTTAAATCTTTATTATAGATTTTGAAATATTTGCACTTTAGTGGACAAATTTTCATACAAAAAAGTGCCCTTATTTGCAAATCTACAATGAATATTAAAATAACAAAACGTTCAGCCCTAGTTCTTCTTTATTTTAACAACATACCGAAGTTTCTCTGAAACTTCGGTACGCTACTTTATTCCAGGGTAACTTTAGCGTTATGTTATCCCGATATTTCCACGGGAACGCTGGTCAAACTCGCGGTGCAGCTAGTACTACAGTTAATGTTATAAATGGGAAAGTTAAGATGTTTGGATGTTTGTTACTCAATCACGCCAAAACGGCTGAACAGATTTGTAACACAGACACTTTGTAGCCTGGAGAGGAACATAGGATACTTTTTATCCCGGAAAAATATCAAATTCCCACGGGATAACGTCGTGTAGTCCACGCGGGCGAAGCCGCGGGCGGAAAGCTAGTCTTTAATATTTTATCAACCTCTGCTCTGTGATTAAGTTATTGAAAAGTGCATTGGTGATTGTGATATATAAGTAGTTAATTGCCAGTTGTACCTATATTGTTTAAACTTTAAAGGAAATATTATACTTTTTACAACTTATTCCTTATTGTGCCGTTTTGTAATTTCGCCTCGTATAAGGCTATAATTTTTTCGAGTCGACTTAATGCGATATTGGTTAAAATCGAAATTTCAGTTGTTTATATTACCGCGTAGACTTTGAAATACTTAGGTAGATATTATTTAGTAACCTAGAAAAATTAATAGGGACATAATTTAACATCATGAAAAAGAGACTTAAATTTTATATACCAAATGTTTCGTACATCTTGTTAGCAGTATCAACAAAACTGTACAGAACAGCCTTGTTAAAACAATTTTAACATTGTTAACACCTTGCGTATTCCGAAATGGCATAGGTACGCTATTATCCATTAGTAACACCTATTAATATTTACGGTTTGATTAACCCCAAAACAGATAGGTACAGAAATCAATCACATGTATGTAAGTGCTTCACTTTTCATACAGATGTTTTATCTCACGAGCGCTAGTGAGCCACGCTTGTCTGTGTAAATGTACGTACATCACTGACCTCTATTTATTGTGACGTACATGCACACCATAGAGTAACTTTTTATATAGGTATATGAAATAGCTCAGACCAATCTTGGGCCCCTTTATTGGAAATGCATAATTAGCGCTATCTGATGTCTGGTGCAAGCAGCTTTTGGTGTATGTATAAACACACACATAAACACATTATTAAAGTGATAAAAAAGTGACACCTAGGGCCTGATTTTAACAACTTTCGAATTTTTTGGCTAAGAATTTTCCATTTGAATGTATGAAGATAGCGCCCCCTGGTTTTGCCGAGTCGCCGTCCGACGCACACAGGAGCGCGTGTCTATACGCATTACAACTACAAGTATGGCTCGCCCGCGCTCGTGAGATAAAACAACTGTACAGTCGAGTTCAATAATATCTGTGCATTTTCGGACTTTGTCACACTAAGTTTTTTGATATCGTCTTTGACTTTCTGTACAAATTGTCACAATAATTACTACGACCAAGATCAAAAGTGCACATATTATTGAACTCGACTGTACCTACGCTCGGCGGTCGCGCTAATAGCGTTTTCAACTGGCATTCAATTGGCATGCACGAAAACTATCGAGTTATTTGATTTATTGTTGAGAATGAAACGGGAACAACGGAAATGTAAACCAATGATAACTAAAATATTTTAATTTTAATGTTATTTTTATATTAAAAATTCGTCATAGAAAATATCTTCTATGATATCTATATCGACGATTTCGACATTGGAGAAATGCACGGTTATTATATTTTGAAGTGTAATAAATTCACAATTTTATGTAAAATTGTTTACAATTGTTTGAATACAAGCAAATACCTACTTACCTCCTTAAAACAACAGCAGGTCGCTCAAAAACGACAATTCAACGTTTAATGTTGAATTTCAACAACCGTCCACTGAACAGTTATAATAACTTTGTTGTTGCTCCATTTTTGCACAAAAATTGCCCTCGTACCTTCGATCAACAATAACATTATTGTTGATCGAAGCCTCGTACTGTTTGTTCCCAACCAACCGTTCCGAGATATCGTGTCCGTGAGCGGTGTCAGTGTGCATTGCTCGAGCGCACTTTGTATGTAGATTGACTTCTGTACCTGTATTGAATCTATTAGTTGATAAAATATTTAAGAGTTATATTAAATGCTTTCTTTTCCTTTCGCAGGTTTATGGAGCAGCATCCTGAAATGGACTTTTCCAAATGCAAATTTAATTAGGGATTTTAAGATATAATTGTTTAACTTACAAGTTTTCATTTTATTTTGTTACGTATAAATGTATTGATGATGATATTGATGCGTAGCAACGCGAAATTATGTTCCAACATGTAACGTAACAGTATTCAAGGAGTTTAATTCTGTTCAAAATAATGAATATTTTTTATTGGAAAATAGGTACTTCATGGCGCTAAATAGTTGATAGATTAATAATTCGCATTTAATTATGTAAAAGTTGATTTATAAATTCACGCCGTTCTTAAACATCACAGACGTTCCTGTTCTTAATACTTAGTCCTTCGTTAAATTATGCTAAAGCTTAACGGCCGACACTTGTTTTTATTTATTAAAACCGTCTTTTGTTGGTTGTAAAGTGTAGTATTTTATTTCTAAACTGCACTAATAATTGGAGTTAATACGTCCAAGTCTTTTTGCAAATTTTGATCAAACGACTAGTACGGTGTGGTGTGGGGCAAACTTCTTGAACTAAACCATAGACAATAAAATCTGCGCAGAAGAAAATTTGTACTAAATATTGCAACTGCGCAGGTTGTTTTGTCTATGAGTTGGTTCAAGATAAATGCCGGGAGCTATACACGAGTGTGATGAAAGATAGGTACCTACAAAAAATAATATGTTTGCAATCTTTTACACAACTAAGCAATCCTCTCTCTCCCTTGACGACTTGTCTGAGACCAGTTTCACTAGATACCTAACTGTTGGAAAACAAAGAGAAGGAATGCATGTAAAGATTTTGATGTAGGTAATCGGCATTAAAAATATCGCTTTTGTCAATGATTGGCGATATTCTTTTGACAATGATTTTATATACTTACTGCACAATTTCATACTTGTCTGATTCTCGTTAATTTATAGCAGCGACTACAAAAAACCGTCAACTTCAGTGTATTGTGTAATGAATACTTACATTCAAGAAATACATACATGAAATTAAAAAGGGTCTTTCATTTCTTAAACACAAAATATCGATGAGGAGCAAATGTAATTAAATAAATTACGGAAATCTAACCCTACGCCGCCATCGCCATCGGATCGGGTCCATCACAACCAAAACTTTACGCGATCGATCACATCACAATGACATGTATGTATAAGCCAATGGCGGCCGGGGGCGGCGCGGCCAACGGCAAAACGTGCGTCTGACACAGGCAGTAAACATGAGATTAGATGTTCTCAAAACGCGCGTTACCAAAGCTCAAGATTCAAAGCACCCAATGTGTACAGACAGGCTCTAAACCCGGCGAGGATGTGAAGGGGTCATTTGGCCCTGTCAGTGTTTTAGTCGAATGTAATTTTTATTCTCTCTGTCGGAAGATTTTAAACGTCTCTGACTGAACTGCTCAATGGAACTACTGGGAGCTCCTAATAAGCCCTCCGAGGGCTTCTATTATGGGACCCACCTCCAAGCCGCACACCGCGTGCTCTACTGATCTGCCTGCAATCACAGAAAAGTATAATAAAAGTATGTAAGTAGTTTATAAAAATGATGAACATTTAGGTGATGCTAAACGGATTGATTTATATTTTTGTACCAAATTATCCTAAGTACTCATTAATTAAAATTTGAAGATTTTCATTTTAGGATGTCAAGGTCACGCTTAGGTCAATAAAGGTCACAGCAGACTTATCAACTCGTAAACGGATCGCAAACGTATCAACTCTAGCGGTTCAGTATTCTTTGTATGAAACCCCCTACTGCAACGCACACTATAGTACAGTCATTTGGTGCTCAAAAAGGGGGTTATCTGGAAAGTTTTACGGGAGTTTTGAAAGTTGGTGATTTTATAGATTACGACGTGCTCTTTTCGAATTTTCACTTTGCCGCTCGCGCCGCCATATTGGAAAAATGGCGCTCAAATACAGTTTTTTGAGAATAACTCCGTTCCAACTCATTTTACGATATAAATATTAATGTAATAAATTAAACTAGAGAATATTTCCTACAATTTATGTAGTAACCTTTTTTTTTGTAAAATCAATAGTTTCAGCGTACGAGAGCCGCAAACCAAGGCACGTCTACACCAACATGTTATAATATTATAAAACAAATCTAACTGTCATGCTCTAATCTGTGACTACTGCTCTATAGTGTGTGAACAATAAACGATCTGTCTTGCAACAACTACTTCCGTGTTTCATTAGGTTATGGATCCAGTCCCACGTTTTAATTACGAATTAAGTATATTTCAAGTAATTTTAGTGTTTTGTGGTATATAATCGCGCAAAATGTCATCAAGCTATATAATCAACGTGCCCAAGTTGAAAGGACGCGAGAATTATGATGACTGGGCGTTCGCGGTAAGAAACTTTATGGTGTTAGAAGGCATTGATCTGGACAATATTCCGCCGACTATTAGTGTAATTGAGCAAGCAAAGGCAAAAGCCAAGCTAGTCATGACTATCGATCCTACGTTATACGTCCACATCAAGACTGAGAACACTGTCGAAGCGTTGTGGAAAAAGCTGAAGCAACTGTTTGACGACGCCGGGTTTACTAGGAAAATCAGCTTGCTTCGATCATTAATATCGATACGCCTAGAGAATAGTGAATCCATGACAAGCTACGTGTCTCAAGTGGTTGAAACAGCGCAACGTTTGAAAGGAACAGGTTTTGAAATCAGTGAAGAGTGGGTCGCATCACTGCTTTTAGCCGGGCTTCCAGAAAAATTCGCGCCCATGATCATGGCGATCGAACATTCGGGATTGACGATAAGCGCTGACGTCATAAAAACTAAGCTTCTCGATATGAATTCTGATGTTGGCAGTACTGGAAGCGGAACAGACGCTGCTTTTTGGACAAATCGTCGAACAAAAGGCGGGAACACGCATTCCAAGCAAACGTCAAAGTCAAATCAAATGTCATCAGGAAGCAAGCAAATAAAATGCTATCGATGCAAGAAGATAGGACACTATAAAAACCAATGTACTGAATCAAAATTTAAGGAAGCAGGTGCCTTCAGTGTGGCTTTTCTTCAAGGACAACAATTTAGTACTGATGATTGGTACATTGATTCTGGTGCGAGTTTTCATATGACGGCGAACAGACAGAATTTATTTTTAACACGAAAACAGGAAATTACTGAAATAGTTGTGGCGAATCAAACAACTATGCCAGTTATGTGTGCCGGCGATACACTAATAACTACATGTGTAAACACCGATCAGTTTGACATTCGTGTGAAAAATGTGTTATACATTCCTAACCTCACAACCAACCTACTATCTGTTAGCCAGCTGATAGCAAATGGAAACAAAGTTTCGTTTGAGCAGAATTGTTGTTACATCCGTAATAAACAGAATAAGCTGATAGGAGTGGCAAGTTTACACAATGGAGTATACAAACTTAAGACTGTAAAGTCGGAGGTGTTGGCAGCTTCGGCAGTACACACATCAGATGCAAGACTGTGGCATAGGCGACTCGGGCACATCAATAGTAGTGATTTAGAGAAAATGAAGAATGGTGCAGTGGAGGGTGTGTCATTTAAGGATAAAGCGACCATCCAGAAATCCAACTGTCAAGTATGTTGTGAAGGGAAACAAGCTCGTTTACCTTTCCCATCTGCCAACCATAGAAGTGAAACCCTGTTAGAAGTGGTGCACTCAGACTTATGTGGGCCTATGGAGAAGAAATCTATTGGCCAGGCAAGATATTTTCTTCTTTTTGTCGATGATGCGAGTCGAACTGCAAATGTGTATTTTTTAAAAGAAAAGAATCAAGCACTGCGTTACTTTAAGGAGTATAAAAGTTTGGTGGAAAAACAAACTGGAAATAAAATCAAAGTTCTGAGAACAGACAATGGAGGAGAATTTTGTTCCCAGGAGATGGAAAACTATTTGAAAGCGGAAGGTATAGTCCATCAGAAAACCAACCCATATACTCCGGAGCAGAATGGCCTCTGTGAGCGCTTCAACAGAACAATAGTTGAGCGGGCTAAATGCTTACTTTTTGAGGCTAAATTAGGAAAAGAGTTTTGGGCAGAGGCAGTGAACTCGGCAGTTTACCTTAAGAATAGGTCGCCGGCCTCAGGTCTAGGAGATATTACACCATTTGAGAAATGGACAGGCAGAAAACCTAACCTTAGTCATATCAGAGTGTTTGGTAGTCCTGTGATGGTGCATGTGCCCAAGAATAAAAGACTAAAATGGGACAAGAAAGCTGTCAAGTATATTTTATTCGGTTACCCAGACAACATAAAAGGGTACAGATTATACAACTTGGAAACAAGGCAAATTACTATGAGTAGGGATGTGACTATAATGGAAATAGCAGACACTACAGATAATACTCAGATAGTAGTGCAAGAAATTACTGATGCACAGGATTTGCAATCAGTGGAGGAAGAAACAGAAGAAATTTCAGATCCAAATGACCTTACCTTTGTTCCTGACACTTCTAGTTCGAGCTCGACATCAGATGACACATATACAATGTGTGATGAGGAAAATGTTGTAACTCCTGAAGAAGTTCCTGAGGTGTCAAGCAAACGAACAAGAAAACCAATAGAGAGGTTTGGTATTTCAAATCTCACCATTGCTGAAAGGCAAGAGTCTTGGGATGATGAAATAACTTATGAAGAGGCTATGAAGGGGCCAGAAAGAGAGATGTGGGAAGAAGCCATGCAACAGGAGCTCAAAGCATTTGATGAGAACCATGCTTGGGAGTTTGTGGATGAGAAAGAGGCAGACAGAGTGGTACAGTGTAGGTGGGTGTTTAAAAAGAAGTTGGAAAGTGATCGTAAAGTGAGATTCAGAGCTCGCTTAGTGGCCAAGGGCTTCACCCAGAAGGAAGGTGTGGACTACAGTGCTACATACTCGCCTGTGCTCAGGTACTCAACTTTAAGACTGTTGTTCGCTTTAAGTGTTAAATTAGATTTTAAAGTAACCCATCTCGATGTTACCACTGCATTTTTGAATGGCAGTCTTAGTGAAAATGTTTACATGCAGGTCCCGCCTTTATTGAAATGTAGAAGTAATACTGTACTAAAGTTGCATCGTGCTATCTATGGTTTAAAACAATCTGCCAGGGCCTGGAACCAAAAACTTAACGACTGTTTACTTGCATTGGGTTATGTCAGATCCAAATTGGAACCATGCCTGTATAGTAAAAAGGAAAATAATAATCAGATTTATATAACTGTGTTTGTCGATGATTTTTTCATATTTTCAAATAGTAGCTCTATGACAGATAAATTAAAGAAAGATTTAATGTCAAATTTCAAGATTAAAGATTTAGGGCAAGTTAAAAACTGTTTGGGAATGAGGGTTAAGATGTATAAAGATGGGAGTATATCATTGGATCAGGAGCAATTTGTTAATCATATTTTAATGAAATTTAACATGTTTGATTGTAATGGGGTTGATACTCCAATTGAAAATAACTTAAAATTAGAGAAGTCTGATAAGGTTGACAAACAATATCCTTATCAACAGCTGTTAGGGAGCCTAATGTACCTGTCTGTCCTAACACGGCCAGATATCAGTTTTAGTGTCAGTTATTTAAGCCAATTTAATAATTGTTTCACAGCAGTCCATTGGAGACATGCAAAACGAATATTAAAGTACTTAAAGAGAACTAAATCATATGGATTAATATATAGCAAAGATAATTGTAATTTGGAAGGCTTTGTAGATGCTGACTGGGGCTCTAACAATATTGATAGAAAATCCTATACAGGTTTCTGTTTCAAATTGTCAGGAGCTGTGATATCATACGAGTGTAAAAAACAGCAAACAGTGGCATTGTCAAGTACAGAAAGTGAGTACATGGCAATTTCAGAAGCCTGTAAGGAGGCTATTTATTTAAAAAACTTATTATCTGAAATTGTTAGTTGTAACTATACTATTATTCTGTACAATGATAATCAGGGTGCCCAGAAATTGACAGAGAATCCCTTGTTCCACAGGAGAACTAAACATATTGACATTCGGCACCATTTTATTCGAGAGACTGTTGCAAATAATATAGTCAAAATAGTTTATCTGTCAACTTCTGTAATGCCCGCAGACCTTTTAACAAAAGGATTATGCAGCATTAAGCACAACCAATTTGTTAAGCAATTAGGCATTAAAAGTGTTTAATGTATTTATGTTAGTCATTAAGTGTGTTAATAACTTAAGTTTTTGAATTGTTTGTTTTAATGTGTTATGTAGTTAAACAAATGTGCACTAAGTAAATGTGTATTAATGTTTATAAATAAATAACAAGCTTTTTTTTTCTTAATTATTTTTGTTTGTGTAAAAAGTGTTAACGTAAACAATAATGTTTATCAATAATTCTTTGTAACTAGCTATTGGTTTTTGGTTATTTTTTGTGTTCAGATTATTTTGATAAGTGGAGGTGTTATAATATTATCAAAACAAATCTAACTGTCATGCTCTAATCTGTGACTACTGCTCTATAGTGTGTGAACAATAAACGATCTGTCTTGCAACAACTACTTCCGTGTTTCTTCTTCCGTTGTTCGTATATATTAACGATTTAACGAAAAATATTTCACTACGTTTGAAAACCCGTTCTACTACTGCCTGTAACGTTCTTCGCAGGTATAAAGGGGCACGTGGCCTTGGCGTCGGCTCCAAAAAAAAATAAAAAAAGCAGTACCAGCCTAAGGGTGGTTTTCCACCTTATCAAATATTTGATCAAAGAATTTGTCAATGAAACCATTCATGGATTCGTCCTCGTCCAATTTCTTTGATCAAATATTTGCCCATTTTGAGCCCATTTCTTCGTGGCTCTGGTGTTGGTGGTAATGTTGGGGGAAGGAGCTGATGCTTCGGTTTTTAGCGGCGGTGGTCGTCGTCTGGGTGCGATGCCCTGCAGGTGTCTGTGGGGGCCGTGATCGGCGCTGTCAACTATTCGACGCGCCAGTTGACCCACGAAGTCCTGCAGCGGCTGGATGTTGATGTTGAGGTCCCGCGCGATGACCTCGTTGCGGACGTAGCGCCCCGCTTGAACATGATTTAAACAGCTCAAGTTAAGACTGTATGATATATTATTTCTTTGCTTTAGCAGCATTCATTTGACGTTACGTTGACTTTGACAAGCTGTGACGTTGACTTGTTGACAAGTTGACGTTGACACAACATTTTCCTTTCTTTTTCTTTCCCTGGAAAAATGTAAAAGAAAGAGAACGACAAAATAAATTTAAAAGAAACGAAGTTCTGTGAAACTTATTAATTTAATAAGATCAAAATGGTTCGAACAGTTTATTCACCCGAATATTGTTTGCAGTATCTCGAGCAGTACGCATCGAAAGAAATATTTGTTGTAGGATTGATTTTGGGACAGGTAAATTTTAATAGTTAGACCAAAGTTAGACCAAAAATCTGTTTATTTACTATTCAACACATGCTCAGATCGTAATCTTCATATTCCAGAGTACAAATGCAAAAGAGAATGTAATCCATTTAGCTCGAACTCCAGACGAAAAAAGTGCAGATTCTGTCTCGGAAGCTAGTTATACATCAGGTCAGAATGATGTTGCGAAGAATCTACTGACTGTATCGGAAGCATGGGTCGCAGACCACGCCAAACATGTTACCAGAATGTTGCCTGGTGGTATGTTTGTTCAAGGTAAGACAAAAATGTATTAAAAAATCAGCTGGTTGTATTTAGTACTTAAGTAACACAATATAAAAGTAAATCAACATTCATTTCTCAGGAATCTTTGTTACAAGTGACGAGGATATATTTGAGGATCCCAATCAATTCAGTAAAGTGAAAGAGATTCTCAATTACATTCACAAGGTTTTGAATGTAAACCAGTATATGTATGGAAACTGTCCTTATTTAAATGAAAGGCTTGTACTGCATATGTCAACTAATACTAAAGTGTTGACTTGTAAGTCAGTGGAGATTGGAGGCACTAGTAAAACTACTGTGATAAAACCAGTGGAATGGAAATTTGTGCCAAAAGTGCAGCAATGGCAGCGCTTGGACTGTTATTATGAATTTGATGAAGTTTATCCTGTGATTGTCAAGAAAAATGGAATATCTGTAAAACACCAGTTTCAGGTAAGAATCTTAAGCTATTCTTGATCCAAATTTCCTAGAAAAACCATGAAATATGACCTTCCGTCAATTGAAGTTTGACTATAAGTTACTATTTTTGTGTGTGATGCATTGATTTAGAACTATACATACATACATATACTCATGCCTGTTTCCCATGGGGGTAGGCAGAGACTATGGATCGCAGCCTGCTACAATCCTTGCACAATTCTTTCATTTATTTCATTTAGAAATATGCATATGCACAAATTAATGTAAGAACTAAATTAGTCCACTAATTTCACCACAAGTGCTAATGAAAACAAGTCTATAATAGGTTATTAACAGTATAATCAATCTTAAGTATGTATTAAATACTTTTTAATAGCAATTGTGGTCAAATTTTGACACTGCAAATCATTATCCTAGGGGTTATAATATTTATCCACAATATACAGCAGCTTCCTACAAAACTTGCTTGCTTATCAATAATATAAAATTTCATTTGTCCACCTATGTCATTGCCTTTGGCCAATTGTCTATAAGTGATTCTGCCATTTTCAGCAAATATTGGAGTCCGCACACAAGACAATAGAATCTAGTGTAATGTTCATAGATGGAGAACTAAAAGATGGAAATGAACCTCTAGAGCAGCTTATCAAGAAGAAGAAACCAAAAACAAATTCAAAAATTGCGCAGCAAGACATACCTAAGTCTATGCATGTATCATTATTTGTGCCTTTTGTAAGTATTAAATAATAAGTAAAGTTAGTTAAACAATAGCCTCATTTCAGGAGTTCTATAGTTAATTATTTTATTATTGACAAAAGAATAAGTTTTTTTTTATGTTTTAGTAAAACATATGAAATTGGAATAGGAAGTAACAAAAAATCAAATCTATCGAGTTATAAGTACTAGTAGTATTGGTATGATTAGCTGACTATCTGTGTCTTTAACTTTTAGGAAAACACTTTACCAGAGTCTGTAGAATACTTGGAATGTGATGGCAGCATACACTTCAGTGGTGTGGTATCATCAAGTGTGTTCATGTGCCCAAAAGCCTCAATCAGTGAAGCTATTGCGGCTGTCAAACAGGACATCATCAGATCCCTAGCATCAAGATTTACTATGCACTGTGATGCTTTGATTGATGACAATTTACTTCCTGAAGGTAAGAGTGATGAAACTTAATTGCAATATTATGTTATACAACTTCTTTAATCAATTTTAGTCTCTTGGATAGTAATTTTTATACCTTGGGTTACCAAACAAAACATTTTGCATGCAAAATATACAACTTAACACAGAATAATGTACACTGGACAGCAAATAAACCGAGCCACCCGTTACCTAGGCACTCTAATTAGATTTTCTCAAAAACTAAAAAACCTACAATTATCAAAGTTGTACCTACAGAAAGTGCGTTTCATGGTGATTAAAATGAAAGGAAACTCATTGGGTTTAATCAATATTTCAGTGTTTATTAAGGATTTTACAAAGAAGAGTCGTTTTCCAGTCGTGACAATCGTTAGTAATGATAAAGTGAAAAAAAAATTAAAGCCAAAAACAAAGATAAATTAAAAAAAAATTTTTTGATCAATATTCCGTATTCCCTCCCCTTGCTCGGATAACTGCCAGCATCCTTGTATTCATCGACCTTACGAGCCTGACGATAAAATCTTGAGGAATTGTATTCCACTCCTCTTCAATTGCGATTCGCAGCTCTGGAAGCCTTGTTGGAGCAGGTACCCGGGCTCGAACCCGACGTTTCAGCTCATCCCATAAGTGTTCTATCAGATTCAAGTCCGGGCTTCGAGCTAGCCAGTCCATCGTACGAATGCTGACGTCGCGTAGATACTGGGTCATCACATGAGCAACATGAGGCCGTGCATTATCATGCATCAATTGCATATCCTGTCCGATATATCCTGCGTAAGGTACCAAATGGTCTGCGAGGATTTCAGTAATGTAGCGATGAGAAGTCAGTCCACGTGTACGGCCCGTCGATTCGATGAAAACTAACGCTGTATGTGCTGTTAACGAGATGCCGCCCCAGACCATTACAGATCCTCCTCCATAAGCAACAGTTTCCTCGATGCAACACTGAGAATAACGTTCTCCAGGGCGACGATATACTCTCTGACGTCGATCACTTCCATGTAGACTCACCCTGGTCTCATCAGTGAAGAGTACATTACTCCACTGCTCTAATGTCCAATCCCTATGCTCTCGAGCAAATTCAAGTCGTGCTCGACGGTATGCTACCGTTAATGCTGGGCCTGTTGCAGCTCTTTTTGGGGTCAGGTTCCGTTCAGTAAGTCTCCTTCTGACGGTTTCTGAACTTATGACCACTTGGCGTTCGTCACGCAGACTTTGTTGGACTTGAACTGCGTTGAGGTGGCGATTTCGCAGAACAGTAAGGTGGATATAACGATCATCTGCTGCTGATGTAGCCCTAGGTCTGCCCGTACCTGGACGGCGATCGAATGCTCCACTCTCTAGGTATCGTCTGTATACTCGTTGCACCGAAGATCTGCTGATTCGAAGCCTTCGAGCGACTTCACGTTGCGCGATGCCTGCTTGAAGTAATGCTACAGCTTGAGCTGCTTCCTGAGGTGTTGTATCCATTATTAATTGAAAAAAGTAGCAAAAACACACGCGTCTGAGCAAACGATGGACAAAAACTAAAGAAATGATAAAAAATATCCGACTACCCTCATTGTAGAGAAAAAGAACGCTAATTTCAAACTCTGGTGAAAACAGAGCAAATCGTTAGCATTGTGTTTGTTGCTTGATTACAATGTGAGTTGAAGGTACTTTCGAATTAATTTGTAGTCATTTTAATCACCATGAAACGCACTTTTTGTAGGTATAACTTTGATAGTTGTAAGTTTTATACTTTTTGAGAAAATCGAATCAGAGTTCCTAGGTAGCGGGTGGCTCGGTTTATTTGCTGACCAGTGTAGATAACTACAATGATAATGCATGCATTATACATATAATCTTAAATAATTATGTCTAATAATGAAAACTGCATTAAAAATCCATTCCATAGTTAAAAACATCTAAAGCTGATGAAAGAATTTGTTTAGTGCTATGTAGAGATGATTGTATCAATGAATCTCAATCTTTGTCCGTTATAGATAAGGAAATAATTTTTATTAAAAAATTAGTTTTATATTTTTCCATTTTACAGAGAAAGTTTGCTTCAATGAGCCACCTCGTCGTGTCCTAGTTCCGGTCGGCTCTCTGTACCTTTGTGACTACCTGTTTCCTGGGGAAGCACCCGCAGAGGCGCTACTGTCGGTTCGGGAGCTTCTCGACCTACAAATAACTGAGGGCGATGTCGTTTGTGATGTGGAGACTCCAGCAGGTTATTACTACTATTTATTACCTTTGCTTATTTCTTTTAATGGTTTTTCCATTCATAACATTTCTGCTTTCTGCTAACAACTCAGCTTTCACTTGCTTTTCTTTATGTCAAAGACTAGCTGCTTCCCGCGGTTTTGCCCGTGGGAGAATATCGGTATAAAACATAGCCTATGCTTTTATATCCACTATGGGCTAGCACTTGGCCTTCATCACACCTGATGTTAAGTGGTGATAAGGCCCAAGGTGGAAGCGCACAACTCCGGAATCCTCAACCACTGAGGAACTGGCTATCTTATCTCAAACTGCCAGAACACAACAATGCTGAAAACATCGTTATTATGGCGCTAGACTTAGACAAGATGGTGGTAGCTAGCCAGGCCGACTTACAACAAGTCCTACCACCAACCAAACGAAATACAATATGTGTCCCTCTATACCACTCAGGAATAATGCACCTTTCTGTTGGTGAAAAATATTTTATAATAGGTTCTGTAGTTTCAGAGACTAGAAACTTATTTTTAATATTATTTAAGATTTCAAGAAATCAAATGCGAATTCGACTGATTTTTAAAGATATCTAGCTTAAATCCTGTTGCTGTGTTGCTGCAAAATTGCTTGTTAATTAGTTGAAACTCAGTACCTACATAAAATATCCCATGACTTCTTGCAGATACTTCGGAGTTTGACGCCTTAGACCGGGACGCGAGTAGCGAGGCGATGCTCGCGACTCCCCAAGAAGCCAGCCAGTTCATGTACATAACCGGCATTTGTTTCGCCATGTTGGTACTCGTCGTATCAATCATCATTCACTACTACGACACGATCATGGAAGTTTTCCGCAAACTCCTTAGTAGATCTTAGTACCTATTACTTTTCTTTTGTTTTTTACCTGACTGAAGATTGTTCTATTGTTGTGACTTATATTTGTTTGTTTTTTTTAAGTGAATGGATTTTGTAGGTATATGTTCCGATAAAAGTGCAATTAGGTGTTGGTAGATGGAAAATGCGACATTTACCTATGGTCTTTAAGATACAAATATTTGTAAGACTGCTGTAGGCCTTAGAAGCCAAAGCTAGTGACAAAACTACAAAAAAAGAAACTTGCACACAATATACAAACAATCACCCTTCCATAAATTTTATAATAGCAAGCAAGCAGAAGATGCTGGAAAGTATTTCTTTAACTGTCAGTTTCTCGAGTTTTAGCAGCACTCGGAGTTTTTGTGCATAGACATCTGGTTTTGTTTTTCATCATTTTCTTTTTGTTTGTAAGATTTTATTCCGTTTTACTTGTTTTTCTGTTTGAGATTTAGCATAAAAGAAAGTTGATGAGAAAAAAATGCACTGTATTGTTTATCTACATATAATTTAACCTTTGCTCGCTGTATGTATACTATGTCTATTTGTCTTGGTCTGGGTGTCTCAATGTATAATAAGTATGTATTTACAAACAAAAAGTATTTAAGTATATATATTTGTCCGTTATCAAGTTTACATAGACACAGTTTCTTATGAAATTTACTATGGGCTTAGATAATTGGTGTGATTGTAAGAAAATATTTATTTATTATTTATTTATACCTATAACACAGTTCGCCTGATTCGCGTTATGCCTAAACGTCATTTCAAATAAGCGTTTAGTCCATATCTCACTTTGCCCAATTCGCGATACGACTATGTCGCTATTGGTCTATATCTCACATTGTCCATTTCGCGATACGACCATGCCACTATTAGCCTATATCTCACTTTGCCCATTTCGCGATACAACTGTGTCGCTATTGGACTATATCTCACATTGCCCATTTCGCTATACGACTATGTCGCTTTTGGTCTAATTTTAACATTGGTTTTTACTCTTTTTTACATTATTATAATATACTAGCTTTCTGCCCGCGGCTTCACCCGCGTGGACTTCACGACGGTATCCCGCGGGAATATGATATTTTTCCGGGATAAAAAGTAGCCTATGTTCCTCTTCAGGGTACAAAGTATCTGTGTCCCAAATTTCAGGCAAATCCGTTCAGCCGTTTTGGCGTGATTGAGTAACAAACATACAATCATCTAAACATCTAAACATTCATACATCTAAACATTCACATTTATAATACTAGCTTTCCGCCCGCGGCTTCGCCCGCGTGGACTACACGACGTTATCCCGCCGGAATTTGATACTTTTCCGGGATAAAAAGTAGCCTATGTTCCTCTCCAGGCTACAAAGTATCTATGTCTCAAATTTCAGCCAAATCCGTTCAGCCGTTTTGGCGTGATTGAGTAACAAACATCCAAACATCCAAACATCCAAACATCTAAACTTTCACATTTATAATATTAGTAGGATTTAATAGAATTTGAAATTTTGAGTATTCTGACTTGGGCGAGGCTATTTGAACTTATCGAAAATATATTTGACATCAATTTTATGAATTTTTAACTATTATGAAGTGCACAAACACAATTCAATCCTTAAAAGACATGTAGGAAACACGGCTTTTAAGAGGATTGTATAGCAAACGGTCTCTATATGTACAAACGGCAATAACGTTTTCCACCCTCTAACTAAACCTTAACATACCTACAGCAATGAAGTTTCGGTAGGTACCTACCTACGTTGTTGAAATGCATAAAAACTAGGGCTGAAGGATTTTTTTATATTTATCATAGATTTTGAATATTTGCACTTTAGCGATTTCATACAGAAAAAAAACAGAAAAACTATCTTGTTTTTAATAATAAAATAATATAAGAAAGCATAAAATAGAGCTGGAAAAGTTGCAAGATGGAGATATGTCTGTTTTTATATAAAAAATCAAAATAAAAAAAGAAGTCGCTTGTCTTTATAATAACTAGTTTTTTTAATCCTATAAGAGGTAAATAAAGGCTAATATTGTTTTAAGAATCATTAGGATTATAATTTTGTTTGAAATTGTTTATACTTATTTGCATCTTTTTTGCAATAGTTTTATTTAATTAGCGCCTAGTATAATTAAGTAAGAAATGTTCGCTTTTGAACCAAGACTCAATGAACCTTAGCTTCACCACATAACATAATTCTATAGGCTTCACTAAGCTTATCTCGCTATTAAACTAAAACGGAATTGACCTATGTCCCAATACGCCCACATCTCGTTTGGTCTAGGCATAACGCGAATTAGGCACACTGCGTTTTAGGTATACAGCGAGCAAAGGTAATTTAATTGCATTTGTTATACCATTAAAATCTATGGCCATTCCCTTATTTATCAATATCTTACATTATTTTATATTTAACAAAAATTTGTTCAGAATGTAAATGGCAGGACAGGAGTTTAGAATGTATATGGAATATAAATCGTTTCCAATGTAGGAATTAAATTACAATTATGATTCGCGGGTTGTGCCAATTTTGATGTCAATAATGTAATAAATAAGTTAATATTATATTTTCACCACTCTAGCTCGAAAAGGGCGCTTTTGGCGCCTAAAAACTCGCAGCAAAATCGATTTTTGCTGCGAGCGTGAGGCAAAGTGCTTTTTTAATTTCTTACACCAACTTTTGAAATAATTAAGAAAAAAGAAATAGAGTGACAAGGATGAGACTTTTAAAATTAATATGAGCAAAAAGGATAGATAGATAGCTTTATGTCCATGGACATGAAATATAAAGCTTAAAAAAGAAATACACGGATACCAAAGGTTCGAAATAAAGAGTATGGACGAAATGAGGTCGCATGCATGATATAAATATAAAATAGGAAAAATTTATGAATTCTAATAACAAATTATATAAATACGATTGTACTACTATTGCTTTTTATTAAACACGCAATATTTAAAATAAATAATATGAAGTGAACATTATATTGCTTACTAATATCATGTTTAGTTTTCATAATAATTACATGCAGTGCAGTTTTTGAACGCAATGCAAACAGTTACCTTCAACTTGCATAATTGCACCAATTTCACTCTTAATTATTAATTTTGATGTTTTCTTTATTGTTAAATGTTGCCTTCAATGTTGTTTTTCTGACCTGTAACACTTTTCTCGCTGGTAGAGGTGAAAAGTTGTATGTTTAACACGAGAGCAAAATTTTCTGATGTCTCGTGCCTTTAAATCACTCACTGTGCTCAGTAGTCTATATTTGAATCACTCGCTACGCTCGTGATTCAATTTTAGACTACTTCGCTAGTTCGTGATTTAAATTCAGCACTCGCAGCGAAAAATGATTTTGCTCTCTTGTATAACAAATAACTATTTTATTAAAGATGCTAAAATTACAAACGACTCTGTATTAAAATCTCGAAATTTCATGGTAGCGAGATCGTTAGGTGTTTGAAAAAGGCCAAAGGATCTTTTAAAGGTCTGTTAACACTTTGACAAAAGTGTGTCAATGTAGGCTGATAGCAAGTTTAAAATATCCTTCCTTTTTCAAACACCTGACAATCTCGCTTTTTATACTCATACCTACCTCATGTAGCTTCTGGAAATCTTTCAATAATTTAACATATTGTGTTATTTATCCGGGGGACCTGGAAATTATATTGAATCGCTTGGTTTTACCTTATTCATGGACATTTGATCAAATTAATTTTAGCACAACAACTTTTTATACATTTGAACTTGAAACAATATATTTAAAACTACCATAATTTTTCTTTTATTGTAGTAAGAATGTTAACATTAGGTAATTATTAGGTAGGTATCGGTTTTCTAGGCTATCAGAATATTATCATTCTCTTTATGGTTGTAGTTGTTCACGAAATCTTATTTGTGAACGATGAGTATGCGCTTTGTTATAAAAAAACCTTTATCTACACTCATGTTATAATATTCGAATTATGAACTCATGCCTGAACGTATATTGATACACTTTAAGCCATAGTCAACTTAAAAAAATAAAACTGCTGTATCCGGGTGTTGCATAATGACCATTATGAAACACCCGGATACAGCTGTCACTCATTATAAAACACTTATATTTCTTAATTTTACAGTCTCCATGGCAACCGTAGGATTTACCGGCCCTGACTTCCAACTCTTTCAAGCCCTTTAGCCGGCAACAATAAGAAACTTTTTTAAAATTAGAATTTTGAATTTAGAAGGAATAGACCGTATAGACTCCTATGAGTGGGGTTTGGCACCAATTCACATTTTATAATTAATATTGATTTGCTTTATTTTTGAAATATATAATAAATGTAATGAGTGTAGATAAAGTAGTGTATGAGACTGCACATAACTCGGTATTAAAACACTCGTGGAATACTATTAAAAAACTCGCCAAGGCTCGTTTTTTAAACTCCCACTCGTGTTTTAATACCCCTCCTTATGCGACAGTCACAAACTACTATTCTTGGTGATGGACTAAAGGGTAATAATGGATAAATTGGACGTTTAACCAATAGAATCAAAATAAATTTCACATGTATGATACATATTAGTCTTCGATCAACAATAACATACTATTGTTGATCGAAGCACTTAGTTTATATTTGGTGCTTCATTTCGTAGTATTGCAACAAGTAGGTACTTACCTAAGTTATTGGAGAACATATGGATCGAATCTCCCGTAGCTTGCGTGGTTAGTGCGTGAACGCTACAGTCGAAGACATTCTATGTTCCTATTTTATTTAAAATAACCTGAACATGTAGGTACGTTTTTAAATTGTAAATAATACGAATTATTTCGAGTTATTTTATCAATAAATAATCCCTCCCTTCTTATTCACCTTTTGGACTGTTCAGATATTTTAAATAAAATAGGAATATAGAAGTGAAGCCACTTGAGTTGTCTTTAACCCAAGTGATGATGAAGATGAAATTTATGTACTTATTCGTTATCATACTTTGGAGTAGGTATGTACTACACAGTAAGATAGATTAAATTTCTGATGGTTGAGGACGTACTCAACCATCAGTCGCCATATAAAAATGCCCATCATCCTTTAAACCTCAAACTTCATCAAAGACAAATCGTCGATCAACTACCTAGTAGTCGAAAAGGAATAAAAATTATGAATCTAGAAATGATGATTGCACTGCACACCATGTGGTCAGCATTCGCATGGAATTGAAAAGTTTCAACAGTGCGTTAAATAAAAACCTTAATGCTTTGAAAGTGTAAGCTAACAACATGCAAGGAACGAATGTAACGATAATGGGCGGGGCCAATTTTATTAGAAAATATATAAGTTTGATGATGTTGTCCTAACGAGATTGTATCTAATATCTGCCTAGAAATTTATATTTTCAGATGGAAATCGGAATGTTCACAGTTTTCAATAGGGTATTTCACTCTTGTTGAAATGTAGATATCCAATGATGAAGTTAAAAAATATAACATGTACAAATACTTACTTACCAAAAAATAATTTGAATCTATTTTATAACAAGCGAATTTAAGAGCTGTTTAATTTTTACTATAGCTGTCTCTTTCTAAAACGAAATCCTCTATGGCGAGACTATGACGCTACTGATTTGGTGACGTCACAAAGACAGTCGTTCTCTTCTTGTCTAATTAGAAACATTGATGCCCTACAACTTTGAAAATACATATTCAAAACAATTTCAAAATAAATACTTGTTGAGTACTGCTAATATTTCGAAAAACATTTTAAATAAAAAGAAAATATCAGTAAAATACCCTATTATTCACCTTCATTTTGATGTAAAGAAAATATGTATGATAAGCGTGGTGGGTGTCTACAGAAACACAAGAGAGAGATTAGATTAGAAGACAGAAAAATGTCACACATTTTGTACTGAAACGTGGAATTGAAAACAAGCTACTACTTGCCATGACAACTTGAAGAAGTAAAAAATCATACAAAAGTAAATACGTGGAGGGTTTGCTGTTTTAAGCAAAGGGTTTATTTACCGCCCACTGACTTAGATACTTGCACACTCTTTCTCGCTTAATAAAGCGAGAAAGACATCCATAAATCTTTTATAGGTACCTACTTCTAATATATTATTATGTATTATATCTATCTATACAGGATGTTTGTTTAAAGATGGGACATATGGGGGTGAAAGTAACCATCAATACAAACAACTTTTACTATGAGACCATGTGCGTCGCGAAAAAATCGGCTGTTTCATACAAAAGTGCAATACCTACTGAATGGGCCAAAATGTATGGAACATCTGTATTTTTTTCGAAATGTGGCACTTGCCTCTTGGTCCCATAGTAAAAGTTGTTTGTATTGATGGGTACTGTCACCCTCTGAAGTATGTCCCATCTATACAGGGTGTTTTTCTATAAGTGCAATACCTCTTAGGTGGTGATTGTACTCATGAATATGAACAACTTTTACTATGAGGCCAACTCTGCAACTCAACAAAAAAAAACTGCTGTTCCATACATTCTGGTCAGGTAGGTATTAACAAATTGTATGAAACAGCATATTTTTTTTGTTGAGTTGCAGAGTTGGCCCCATAGTAAAAGTTGTTCATATTCATGAGCACAAACACCACCTAAGAGGTATTGCACTTATAGAAAAACACCCTGTATACACACACCCTGTATATCTATTATATCTAATACTTATATAAATCTTTTATATTTTATACTTCTAACGTCTTTCTTGTATTCTGATGGTGGTGAGAATCTGATGATGTGAAAGATAGATTGTCAATTTTATTCATAATTTAGGTTTTTTGAAATGGAAGTCTAATTTTATTGGGACTAAACGTAGTAGAAGATATGTTTGGCTTTACTGGAGTCACATAATTAATAAACAATTGAATATTATGCTTATTTTACCTATTGTAAAAAGTTTGGTTTTTTTAAGTATATTAAAATGTTTATTTTGATATTTGGAGTTATTAATTAATAAACCACTGATTTAAGTTTCATGTAATATTTTAATCAAATACTGTAATGTTAATTTTGTTAAAATAGATTGAATGTGCCTGTCTTCAATATTTCGTGTAGTGACAAATGAAACTCCCGAATGACTATAATGTATGATGACGATGATGTCATGACATGAAATATGGTGATCCCTCCTCGGTAGAGTCCTTGTCAGACAACTCTGCGCGCGACTGGGGCGTTTTAGGCGCTAGTTACAGTAGTACATTGTTTTGTTTTAAGGATATGGTAGAAGATAAGTATTCGATTTCGACCGCGCGTAGATTTATGGCGCACATTCTAGCTTGTAGCGCACTGAATGGCTGCGCTCACGCAGCTGTCTGTCACGTCGAAGGATGAAATTGCCTTGGTTCTAGCGTCAGGCGTTTTCTAGGCCTAAACATAAAATTATAAATATTGACATAGTTTGTAAAGTGATCATAATAATGTAACCTCTTTTGAATACCTGTTTTCAGGAGCTTTAGCTAAAATATCGATCTCACTACGCCATCTATAGCGTTTATACGAAACAGTGTTCACTTCCTTGGTCACACTTTAGAAGATAGTTTTCATGAATCACGCATGGTGGCAGTTATCATTACTAATTATTAACGCGCGAAAGAGAGATCCGTCTTCCGACTGTATCACACATCACACATACCTTATTCATTGATATGTGAAGTTAACCATTGGTTGGTTGTATGGTTATCTAGTGTGTCTATATTCATGGCAAAAAGTACTCGCGCTCTTGTCGTGTGCGTGAACACAAGTGACACTGACAATTCACCAAGTTAGAGTTCCGATACGACAGTTGCACAATGGTGTTGTGAACTTACGGTGTTTGTGTTCATTGTTTACGTTACGATGTGACTTCAAGAAAACTTTGTTAGTTAAAATGTACTTCGAGGGTCGTTATTCCGTTGCGTGAACAATTTAATCAACGGACCGGTTTTGTTGCGGCGAGTGGTTTGTGATAAAAACGCGAGACGAGACTTTGTTTACAATGGCGTTTTCACTTAGCAAGTTGAAGAATTTGTTGAATAGCAACCGGGATGGGCAGTTGGCTGGGAGCGGTAGCTTGGAGCCAGAGATCGGATTCAAGTTGTCTTTGCACCCGGTTTCCAAGAATTTATTCGTGTCTGTGATCGGTGCCAGGCACCTCCCTTCCTTATTTGGACTCAGTCGCGCCCACGGATACCTAGTTAAGGTGAATACCGAAGTTTATCAATACAATCATATCGCCGATAACGTTTATGTTATATGACAGTTACAAATATTTTGATAAACCTAACCAGCATGTAGGTCAAAAACAATTAAAGAAAATTGATTTTTTTCTAAGTGTACGTTTCGCAAAATTTTACCCCATTTTTTTTTTTAACACAAATTTTACCCCATTAAATTGCTACTTCTAAGTACTTACTGCCATACAATTTTGAATTGATTTTTATTAAATCAATACACCTACTTATGTCACGGTCAAGGAATGCCGCTGGTGCCGCTGCAAAGTACCTATAATATATCCTATAGGAAAACATACATACCTCATACCTCACTACATGTTTCGGGTGAAATATAAACTAAATAGGTACCTACCTAGTTTACTGTAAGGAATGAAACATGACAATTTAATTTGTATAAATTGGGAGTAATCAGATCTCTTGGAATTAAAAATCAAGTTGGTCATGTTCTGTCATATTTTTGAGCTAGGGTAGCAGCTGTAGGTACTGCCTGTGTAGGTAGGTACTGAACCCTTATAGAATTTTGTAAGTGTGGGTTAGGCAGGTGTTTACATTTTTAGACGAGGATAATATAACGTAACGAAGTGACGAAGCGAGATCTTTTTGACCAACGAACGAAAGAGTACAAATCCAAAAAGTTTCGTTGCGTTTGCTTAGATTCGTACTATACTTACTTACCGGACACAATTTTATTTTTCTTACAATAATTTTGCATAAGCTAAGAGTGCCCCCGCCTGAACCAAATTTATATTAAACTATCGATCTGGTTTACGTAAGTAATCTATATATATAAAAATGAATCCCTATTTCCCTTGGTCACGGCATCACGCGTGAACGGCTGGACCGATTTGGCTAATTTTGGTCTTGAAATGTTCGTGGAAGTCCAAGGAAGGTTTTAGCGGTGAGAAAATAGGGGAAGGAGGGGTAAGTAGGGGTAGAGTAGAACTAGGGTAGGGGTAGAGTAGGGGTAGGGTAGGGTAGGGGTAGGGGTAGGGTTAGGGTAGGGTAGGGGTAGGTTAGAGGTAGAGTAGGGGTAGGGTAGGGGTAGGGGTAGGGTAGGGGTAGGGGTAGGGTAGGGGTAGGGTATGGGTAGTGGAGAAGGGTAGGGTAGGGTAGGGTAGGGGTAGGTAGGGGTAGAATAGGGGTAGGGGTAGGGTAGGGGTATAGTAGAGTAGGGGTAGGGTAGGGGTGGGGTAGGGTAGGGTGGAGTAGGGGGTAGGGCCACGGGAACGAAGTCGCGCTGGGTCAGCTAGTAGGTAATAGAAATAAATGAATTGGCGGCGCTAGTGGACGGCAATTAGCGCCTTAATTGAAATGAAACCTATATAATCGTAAGGCGACACGATGGAAGTATCTACCTATAACACTCCTAATAAATAAGTAAGTACCTAAGTAGTGTTCCTAGACATTAATTAAATTGGTAAGTAAGTAGGTAGGTAGTTAGTTATGAAGTGTAAAGAAAAACGACTAAGAACTAGAAAACAAGTTTAACTTCTGGAAAGATAGGTTGTCGAGTTACATTTAGATACGAGCTAAAAGCAGCCTTTACCTGCAAAACATAAGTTTGTAAGTACCTATACTTAGGTATTTTAACACCGCCTTTTATAGCGTTTTATTTACCCTTCAAACTTATCGTCGATTCGATATGCTCGCGTCTTGCTGTTCTAATTGCTTATTAATTAACAGGTATGTTTGGAGGATACCAAATCTGTTAATTACCTGCCAACTATCTGGTATGCGGGTTTCTATTTATGGCGCACGTATACGTAGTCATAGTAAAAGTATAATAAGTACGTTGACTGCCTAGACAGGCACCGCAAACGGTTTGTATGTGACCGCGCCCGTACGTATGCGTCGTCGCACGCACACACTGACAAAATTTATCGGTGATAACGGGGCGACAGGCTTGCGTGGCAGCGCCCGCGCGGCGCCGCGCCTGCCGCCCGCGACCGCGCATAATATAATAATTCGTGCGTGTACCTACCTACCTACCGCCAATTCGAGTAGCAGTAGAAAATATTGTAGTGTACGTATATGGATGTCTGAATAGCGGTTTGTTTTATCCAGAATTGTCTTTCTTCGCATTACCTAGCGAACAAGAACGGTGAGTACAATCTACCTACTATAAATTATCATACGTTGACCAGATACCAATTTGTAGTGTAATTTTTAAATATAAAGAAAGAAGAAACAAATACATTTATAATACAAAATTATTGTAACTTGTAATCCTATGTATAGGTAATTATACTTCATGCTTCGTCCTCAAGATTAGCTTGATTTAATACTTGTAGTACGCCCTAGTAATCGCCAATTTCACACTATATTGAGAATATACCTACTTCTAATTAAAAAAGTAATAAAAGAAGGTTATTATTTTTTAAATTTCAAAAGTGGGTAGTCAACACCGATCTGGCGCAAGCGCCCATCATAGCTGTCATTCGCTTTCTAGTGCGTCGCCGATTCACATCTAGTTTTTAAATTGTGTTAAAAAAGTTTTTAGTTGTTGTTAAAAGTGATTATTTAGGATGCCCAAACGCAAAAAAGATAACTGTGAACACATTAAACGAAAAATTATAAGATTGGAGAGAAAGTTGGAGCGAAAAAAGAAGCACCACCACCGGTGAGATTTATCTTGTTCTGAGTTATCGGAACAATTCTATCGCTCGTCGTCCTTATCTTAAGGTACGTTATGTATTTTTATACATTTATAAGTCACTGGCCTTGACATATTATATTGCATATTGAAGTTCAGTGACCTGGTTTTCTAACGTTTCGCAAAAAATGCAAACGATAATTACGTTCAACGATGAAACGGTTTGACTATTTAACTACCTACTTATTACTAAGTTTGTAAAATAAATACTTTTAATAAAGTGTAACAAAATTATTAATTAATTTTAAAGTTATAATTGAACATAAATGCATTAGTTCGTCACAGACTTTTACAAGTTCTCGTATAAGTAGATTTCGAACAGTTTGCGGGCAGTACTTTCTATGAACTGGGACTGCTTCTTACTGCAAATAATTCACATAAGTGACTAAGCTAAAAAAGAGCTTTGTACTCTAAAGTATTATGCTTATTATGATGTGTCGATTTTCAATAGTTTGCGGACAGTACTTTTCTTTTGAACTGGTACTGCTAAACAGTTTGCGGGCAGTACTTTCTTTGAACTGGGACTGCTTCTTACTGAAAATAATTTACATAAGTGACTAAGCTAAAAAACAGCTATGTACTCTAAAGTATTATGCTTATTATGATGTGTCGATTTTCAATAGTTTGCGGACAGTGCTTTTTTTTCGAACTGGGACTGTCTCTTACGAAATTTAATTGCATACCTAAGGTTAAGCAATACATAATCTCAAATAATGATAACATAATCATCATTATATACACTGCAGTCACTGGGTCCTACAAACAGTACAACGGGACTGTTATAAGGTACTACTAAGTGTAGTTTGCGGACAGTACGTGTTGTTATAACTGGGGACTGTCTCTTACAATATTATACTGACATGCTAAAATTGTATGAACATGAGGCTTACTCTGCCCCTTACATACGACCAAGAGGTCATAGTTGACCTCAACGCACCATGTTCTAAGGGTTAACCTGAAGGACAATTAGAACAAGTACTTGGAACCAATCCCCAGTACATCCCAGTCTGAAAACATTACAAATATACAGGATGGTCATTCGTCGACTGAGGCTCCGAAGCGTGATCTACCTTGAGATCAAACGTCTGCTCTTGAAACAGAAAACATACACTTAGATAGTGAAGTATTAGAAATATTAGGTACTGACCCTACTTCAGTCAGGAGTGCTGGAGTTTTCCAGCACTGGGTCACAACAGGTATTGAATTGCGTAAAGAACTCGTAAGTACATGACCCCAGAAAATTGCAAATTGATTGACCCACCTGAGCTTGATCCTAAGATTAAAGCAGCTGTTTCAGATATTATTGCTAAACACAATAAGGCCATTCAACTGAAACAGAAGGAATCGACTGCTGGAAACACTTGTCTGGTAAAATCTATACTATTATATTGTCTGCAAATGAGAAAAATACAGCCTTGCTAAAACACTTATGGATTTGGCAAAAATTATGTGTGATTGTCAACATTCTAATTCAATTTACAATTTTTTTTCTGAATGCCGTGAAGATGGATCTAAGGGATTCTCTTCAAAAAATTAAAATTGATAAACAATTATTCGGCGAAAACTTATGGGAAAACAAAAAATCAGCTAAAGCTATTAACAAGTCTAGCACAGACCAAAAGCAATCAACGACACAAAAGTTTCCTAATAAGTCAGTTATACAGTTCTTCGCAAAATTTAAATTGGAAGGGTCCGGGTCCTAGTCGCAGGCCGACGGGCCCTCCCAGGACGAAGGAGCCTGCAACGACTTCGACGCGTAGACGGCTCATCAACTTATCGAAGCAGTCGCAGTATCCGTGGCAGAGACAGAACAACAGCCGACGCTAAATACGTTAACGCATGCAGGTCGTTTATCATTATTCTATAAAGAATTTTTAATGATTACCAAGGACCCACTGGTTCTTTTTCATAAAAAGGATATAAGATTACCTTCAATCGAAAGCCGATGCAACCTGTATCACCGTCAACCCAAAAATGTAGTGAAAAGGAAAAGGCTCTTTTCATACACGAAATAAAAAATTTGCTGTCTCTGCAATTTCAGAGATCTCTGAATCTGATCAATATCTATCAACTATTTTTTAGTACCCAAGCCAAATGGGAAAATGCGCTTCATCTTAAACTTATCACTAAATAAATTTATTGACTCAAGACATTTTAAACTCGAGGATTTAAGAACAGTTATAAAATTGATACCGAGAGATTGTAACCGTGCACAGTAGACCTGAAAGACATACTTTTTGTTAAAAATTCACAAGGAAGACCGAAAATATCTAAGATACCAATTTGATCAAAAAGCATATGAATTTAATGTCTTATTATTTGGTTTAAACACAGCTCCTTTTTTCACTAAAGTCATCATGAAACCGGTCATGAAATACTCATGATTATATGGTTACCTGTTAACAATATATTTGGATGACCTCTGTCTAATATAAGGGTCTTAAAACTTACAAGATACCGTAAAGTTGCTTACAAGCTTAGGTTTCATTACAAATACCGATAAAAGTAATTTTATACCTTCTCAGTCTTGTAAGTTCTTAGAATATAGTTTAAACTAAAAGAAATTCTAGGTCACTTTGCCAAAATTAAATTTGCAATACAAAAGTTTTCTAACTTAAAAAGGTGTAAAATTAGAGAATTTGTTAGTTTTATTGGACTGTTAATATCCGCCTGTCCCGCCGTGAAATGCAGCTGGTTGTATACTAAATTATTTGAAATATGTATAATTAGTACATGGATATACCTTGTTACTTGGAACAGGATTTCTATTGGTGGAGCCGCACCAAAATAAAAATAGACAAGTATGACCTGGAAGTTTTTCAGGTGCCTCAACTACGGGGTGGGGAATTGCATGTGGAGACGACAGAGCTAGTGGTTTATGGAGTGTAAAAGAAAGTAGCAGACAATAAATTATTTAGGAATTCTTGCTGCGTTTATTGGTTAAGATACTAACTGTCAAGTACTTCTACGAACTGACAATACCACGGTAATTTCCTACGTAAACCGTATGGGTGATATACACTCCGCACACCTGACAGAGATCGCAAAAGACCTCTGGCAATGGCGTAAACGTAAAAATCTTTACGTTTTTGCATCTCATATTCGATCTTCAGATAATACTATGCAGGCAGACCAAGAATGGCAGCTAGCTGATTATGCCTTTCAACAAATTGTTGAAAAGTTTCATAGATATTTTCATTGATACGCTAGTCGTTGAAATAATAAATGTCCAAGATATATATCATGGCATAAGGATCCGGATGCATACGCCGTAAATGTTTTTTTTTTTCAGTGTCGTGGTCGAAATTAAATTTTAATGTTTTTCCTCCTTTCACAATGATGCCTAAATGTTTAAGAAAGATTATCTCTGACAATGCCACAGATATATTGGTTTGGTCCACATAAACGTGGTATCCACTATTTAAGAGTCTTTTAATAAGTAAACAATTCGTTTTCAAAGCAGATTCAAACCTAATTTTATCTACAAATTCCAGCCGCAAACAAATGCGCAACTCCATTACCCTGGTGATGGTGATGATACGAAGAGGCGTCAAATAATTTTCTCTGGACGTCATGCTTAACTCCTTTTTTGGATAACTCGTATAAACAATACGAAGTTTGCTATTAAAAGTGGTTTATTTATTGTCAACAAAATAAACTAAACTTATACGAAAGTATCAATTCCCGATATACAAAATTTTTTGCATCTGCTTTAAACAGTGGCGCTCAGTTTGGCACAATTAACTGTTATCATTCTGCTTTGGCTTTAATAACTAAAATTGATATCTCACTAAATCAAGAAATAAAAAGATTTATTAAAGGAGTTTTTTCGTACCAGACCTCCATCCCCTAAATTTAATGAAGTCTGGAATATAGCACAGATTTTAAATTGTCTTGAAAAATGGTTTGCTAACGAAAGTTAGAATCTGGAAAATATATAGGTATATATAAAAAAAAAAAAAAAAAAAAAAAAACTGCTCGTTATACCATTCTATAACGAAAAGCCAAGTATTTGTCCTGCAAGAGTTTTGATTACTTACCTACCTTGAACTGAAAATGTTTCTGTCCTGATTCCGACAGTTTATTTATTAGTTACCGAAAGCCATATAAGCCTGTTACGTCACAAACCTTATTCAAATGGATAAAAAATACGTTACATTTAAGTGGAATTGATATTTCTACGTTCACTGCGCATAATACCCGGTATGCTGCTACGTCAGCTGCGCAAAATTTAGGTTTTAGCATAGACCAGATTATAAAACTGCAGGTTGGTTTTCAGAATCACATACGTTTGCCAAATTTTATAACAGGCCAGTAAACAGCAATTGTGATAATAAATTTGGCACCACTGTTTTGAGTGCTTAATCAAAATATTTTTCGTTTATTTCATAAGCGATGTTGATTTTTTATGTAACAAATAATACCTTTTTATTGCTTTTTGTTTCTATGTTGAGAAAATAAAGAAGCAAGATAGTATAAGTTAAGTTATAATTTCAATCTATATTATACAGTAGCCTATATATTACAATTTTTGCATATTTTTCGAACACTTAGTCTCTAAACGTCTACAAGTATTAAATCAAGCTAATCTTGAGGACGAAGCATGAAGTATAATTAGAGATTAAACGAACTTACCTGAAGTGAAGTTCTATCTTAATTATACGAAGGCTTCGTCCGAAGAGATTAGCTTCCCTCCCTCCCAAAAGTTATTAACTACTCCCCTATATGATTCGAAAAATATAATACTCTAAACTAAATGACAGCTATGATGGGCGCTTGCGCCAGATCGGTGTTGACTACCCACTTTTGAAATTTAAAAAATAATAACCTTCTTTTATTACTTTTTTAATTAGAAGTAGGTATATTCTCAATATAGTGTGAAATTGGCGATTACTAGGGCGTACTACAAGTATTAAATCAAGCTAATCTCTTCGGACGAAGCCTTCGTATAATTAAGATAGAACTTCACTTCAGGTAAGTTCGTTTAATCTCTAAGTATGTGATTAGATTAATAAACTGGGAGCATAATATAAATTTTTAACCGCCTCTGCGGTCTAGTGATTCACACCACCGACTTCAGACCCAGAGGTCCCGGGTTCGATTCGCAGTGGGCGTACATATTGTATTCGGTTTCATTGATGGCAGAACTTAGTCTGATGTTTTCAGCATTATTGTGTTCCGGTAGTTAGAGATAAGATAGCCAGTTCCTCAGTGATTGAGGATTCCTGGACTAGTGCGCTTCCACCTTCAGCCTTATCACCACTTAACATCAGGTGCGATGAAGGCTAAGTGTTACCTTGTTGCGGGAAATAAAAAAAGAAACAAACTTTAGCATGCGGGGAGTAGGTAAACCTGTAGACCAGGAGCCAGTCTTTTTTTATATAAACCTTCTAAGTTTAATCCTAATCCTGTGCTCCTATGAGTTTGTGTACCGGGAGTTAATGTATAGACTCGCAACCAGTATTTTTAACACAAAATAATAATTATAAATAAACTCGTAATCATTGTGAAAAAAACCGAAATATATGTAGCTTACTTCCGCAAAAAACACAACATGCAAGATGCATCGCCCGCCCGCCCGCAAAAAATTGCACATGCACACCACGAAAATACCAGAGAATCCTAAATTGAATAAAAAAATGATTTAGATTTCAAAAAGTAAATAATACTAGTAAAAATACAATTTCATAGTTAAACATTTTATTTTATTTTAATAAATACATGATTCCGTAAAGCCACGTTTTAATTTATCCTATTTCGACCGTAATTTTTCAAACCACTAAACAGGGGGCCAAGCCTGCTAACGTTAAGTCATAATCGTGTCTCAATCGTGTTTCAATTGTAGTTCAAAGGTAGTGCTTTTTTACACACTAGTTACAAGAAATGTATACTTTTTTCACCATACTACTGATGGTCACACCACATACTACATTTACAACACATCATATTGTCATAATTCTTGTAACTAGTGTGTAAAAAAGCCCTACAATTGAACTACAATTGAAACACGATTGAGACACGATTATGACTTAACGTTAGCAGGCTTGGCCCCCTGGTAACATGACGACGTAGGTACCTAATGAAAAAATTTTAGTCAGCCCCTAGTCTATGTACAAAAATAATTAAAAACTTTGAATTATAGATTCCTGACGCCCACCTACAAGGGAAAATTGTTTTGTATAGGGGTTGACTATGCATTTTTGATGATTAAATAAACTCTAAGCGACAGCCCTACGTGTTTACCCTGTTATCGCTCGCTTAGGGCTCGAGTCCGCTTACTTATTATACTTTTACTATGACGTAGTTAACGTAGTACCTAGGTACGTAGTACAGTATAGTATTATATTATCTGTGGTAGTACCTACTCATTCCGTTAATTGTTATTCTGATTGAAAGAGGTTGCACATAGTGAGTAGAGTAAGTACCAACCTAGGTATCAAGTTGTGACATGAGATGAATTAGTAGTTTGTTACACAAGGAACGTAAGTGAGCTATTACAAAACAAGATGCGCTCGCAAAGGGCGCTAAAGGATCGAGTGCACCCGAGATATTTAGACGCCCGAGCGAGCGAAACGAGCGAGGGCGAATATAGTTCGAGGGTGTAATAGCTACTTGCAACCGAGGTAAGCATTCTTCTTTACATCATTCATGCGAGGTAAAAAAACCATTTATATTGTTATGACAAAATGATTCTTTTATAAGAGAGAAAATATTTATTCAAAATTTGCCAAAACTTGTAAATGTACTTATTTTAACCGCTATTTTCATTGTTCTCTACAGTAAATAGTTTTCTTATCATTTTATGATGATATCCTAGTTACCGAGCAGTATGATGTAAACGATATAAAAACGAATGTAGAATTTAGACATACGGTCTGCAACTGCAAGCGACATGACGCCCGGTTCGAACCGATACCCTTTACTTAGGTAGGTATATATTTTAAAATAAAAAAAGACATGTTAATCTTGGCGTATTTTAGGGTTCCTTACTAAAATGAAAAAAAGGAACCCTTATGGTGCGACTCTGTCTGTCTGTCTATCTGTCACAGCACAGCATTAACTTTTACCAATGCCTTTTGCCAATTTGAATTTTGGAACAGCTTTAGATGACGTTTGCTTGCAAATAAGAGAGAAATAAAAATATAATAATATACATATTTATAAACCGAGGTAAGTACTTAGGTAGGTACTTAATTTTTTTTTGGAACCGGGTCTCAAAAATTTGAAATGCGGCTATTCGAGCAAAATGGGGTAAGTAAGTAGGTAGGTACTATTAGCTTAAGAAAGAGCGCTGCTTGCTCATTCTCAAGCATTTTTATTTCTTTTCATTTTAGACCGCATAGTTTTCGAGTTTTGATGAAAAATGTAAATATAAATCCCCCCCCCCCCCTTTTCTTCGAAGTGTGTAAAGAGAAAAATCTGAAATTATTTTATGTCATAGAAGTTTTGGTAAAGATTACAGGAAAAATAAAAGGATGTCTTTTAATAAGTAGGTAGGTACTTAACCTTTTTTAAATTTTTACTTTTTTGCATTCAAAATGCAATTTTTCCGTGTGCTACATCACGGCGCGGCCCACTCTGAAAACCGCAATTCTGACTACATGGTCATTTTGTCCTATTTCGTCCTATTTCTGTCCCAAATTTTCAGAATTCGTCGTAAAGGGGACGAAAAGATATAAGCGATTTAAATGGTCCATGCCAAAGCAAACCTTCATTATGGCACGGACAGGCTATATTTATTGAACCATAACACCTAGCCAGGATCTGATTAGTATAACATTTTGTCCCTTTTTTATAGAACCCGCAATGCCTGGAATCAAAACGAAATGAAGCGCCGTTCAAAAGATATAAAGGAATGATTTGGTCCATGCCATAATTAACCTACATTATGGCGCGGACTTTTTAACCAGGTCACCTAGAGAAAATCTGCTTATTGGAAACGATTCGTGTACATTCGTCCCAATTCGTCCTTAAAGCCACAGAATTCGTCGTCCTTTGGTTTAGGAGATATTCAGTTTTTTTATATAAGTACAGTCACGTACAAAAGCGTACAGTAAAAATTAATTAAAACTATTCCGTTCCGTAATACGCAGTGTTCCGATTGTAAAACATTAAGCGAGTTATTTAAATTTTTATTGTTTTGCATTTACAATGCAATTTTTATTATTGAAAAATTGAAAATGAAGTACCTATTTAGAAAATATCAACCCGAACCATCGGAGCTGGTTGTGAGACGGGTAGATTTTTTTCTAAATACTTCCTTTTAATTTTTCAAACATTAAGCGTCCTATCTTGCGGCTCTTTGCGAAAGCTACATCCTTTTTAACCGACTTCAAAAAAAGGCGGAGGTTCTCAGTTCGGTTGATTTTTTTTTTTTTTTTTTTTTTAATGTTTGTTACCTCATAACTTTGTCAATTATAAACCGATTTTAGAAATTCTTTTTTGGTTTGAAAGCATATAGTTACAAATTGGTCCCATTGTTATACGGTCAGGATCTGATGATGGCATCCTGGAGAAATCAAGGGAACTCTTCAAATATTATAGGCACACCTATAGCGATTTTGGTATTTTCTTAAGTAACTCGTGCCCTTGCTTTCGGTAAGCACCATTTGGTGAAGAGTAACTGATGATGAAGACCACATATGGCCATCGAAAACATTAATTAAATACTAAATATGTTACGGGCGCAATACGATTCCTTTCAGGTTCATAAGTAATTTTCAAGTATTTGCGACTGGTAGTCATCATCTCACGATGATGAGCTGGTGATGGAAGGTACAACTCCTCAATAGTTAGGAGTTGGAGGATAATTCTTTAAATATCGTTGATACGTAAATATTTGTAGTTGTTACCTTTCAGGTTATTTAGTTAAGCTGATGATGGAAGGTAAAACTCTTTAACGCTCAGGAGTTAAAGTATGTTTTTAAGTACTACAAGCGCAAATAGAACTTTAGGTTGTATTCTTTCAAGTAATTTAGGTTAGCTGATGGTGGAAGGAAACTGCATAACAGTTAAGAGTTGGAGGGTGGTGCTTGTCTGAGTGTTCTAATTTAGATATGGGCTATAGTCGTTGCACATTAAGCTACCCTTGCTCATTATGCGGTTTCTTATAGTAGTTTTCTAACACTAAAAAAGGAAAAATAAACAAAATTTTTCAAAAAAAATTAAACCGCCTTCAAAACAAAACTGCAAACAAAAACTCATTTCCCAAAAACACGTAAAAGTGAAAAATAAATTGAATCATTCAATTCAAAGTACGAAAGTGCGGGACTTTTTCTAATTAATCTTGAACTTACTGATCTGATTGAAGTCGGTGTCAAGCCGAAAGTAACAAGAACGAATACTTAAAATTCAATTTCAAAATTCATTTTCATTTCAAAATAGTGAAACAATAAAAAACAATATCTCATGCGCAGAGTGGTGTAAATTGTAACCTATCAAATACATATTAATATTAATATCTATTTGGCTTGACACCGACTTCAATCAGATCAGTAAGTTCAAGATTAATTAGAAAAAGTCCCACACTTTCGTACTTTGAATTGAATGATTCAATTTATTTTTCACTTTTACGTGTTTTTGGGAAATGAGTTTTTGTTTGCAGTTTTGTTTTTGCACGAACTTTTCGTAGATTGAGGAATGCACGAACAGTCTCTGTGAACATTAAGTTTTACAATCGGAACATGAACAGAATGCGCATTACGGAACGGAATAAAGTTGAGGGCTTGTAAGGGCGTTTACACTAGTGATGTACGCCTGGGAATATTGCCACTGCCGGCAATTTTCCACTCCCAATGTGCCCGGGAAATTTCCGGGCACATTGGGAATATTGCCCAAAATTCCCAGTAGACTTTTCGCCGTTTTGTTAAATTATATAAATAAATAATGTATTTTTCTTCTGTGTCTTACAATTATATAATTTGTTGATAATTATGGCATGATTATTTTGTTTTGTTCTCTTAGTTTGTTGTATAAAAAAATAAACCATTTTATATCAAACTGTTTTTCATTTCATATGTGCTTACCTCTGATGTTGGTGGCTATTTATTACGTAGGTAATTGAATATAATCAAACAGTTTTAAAGTCTTATTTTAAATTGTCTTGCATGGTTAAATATTCATATACAAAATGCTGCTTGGGAATATTGCTGGGAACTTTGGGACACTGCCGGCAACGCTGCCGGCAAAATTTCCAGTCCTTGGGAACGTGCCCGGGCACGGTACATCACTAGTTTACACACTAACAACGACACGAGACGATTTACTAACAGTGTTGCCAGAACGTACCAAAAAGTACAGTTTTCTGTACCATTTACCATCAAACCGTAAACTGTAGGTGCTATTTTGTTGCATGGCAACTGCAGTTCACAGTTTGCCGTATCTGTCAGCAATTCGCTGTTAAGTTAGTCGTACTGCCTTTATGTATGCTCAATGCTGTGAACTGAGCCGTCTTTTATTGGAAAATAGTGCTGACAACACTGTCGCGCAATTTGTAAATCGTGTCGTGTCGTTGTTCGTGGGAAAAACCCTAAAGCCGCGTTTAAGCCGACACAAAACATGAAGCAAAATGGACAAGTCAGGTAGATGTTGCGAAACATGTGTTTGAAACATGTTGTCTGGTCTAAACGGCTCTTAACCAAGCCATAAACACCCAACCAAATAAAGAGTGTTCTTGTCATACGTGCAGTATTGCCGTTCTAGCGGATTTTTAAATAATTTGCAACTTTTTGTAGTCTATTCGCTAAAAAGAATATTATTATAGTAATATACTGGGTAGCGCAAAAGTAGGTACTTACTGACACTATAAAAATTACATATTTTATATGACATCTCCTATTAATCTGATATTGAAAACTGTGTAGAAAACAAATGTAAAATTCACTCAAAATGTACAGGGTACCCCTTACTTAACCCCTGACAGAATCGAGTTGAGATCAAAATTGAATCAAGATAAAAAAAATCACCATTCTAGTAACGACTGTATAGCGTCAATGGAGTAAGTAGTGATTGAATACCGAACTAAAAGAAATCGTTATAGGTCTACTGTTTTATAGATTTAAGGTCTAAAATCACACCTTCGATCACAACCAGCTTTGTTGTGATCAAAGGTGGGATTTTTACCTTAAATCTATAAAACAGTACGAAATAACTAAAATCTATAAAACGGTTCGATTTTCATCTCAACTCGATTCCGTCAGGGCCTCAGGGGTTAGGGGGCAGTTTGTGTGCATTTGCAACGGCAATCACAAGCAAACTGGCTCTGTACTTGTACACGATCGCCCATCATGGTCGGCCAATGGGATCGGCCATCCTGTACTGGGAGCTTTTCTTGCCGACCATGATCGGGCAACGTGTACAGGGCCGGTTTGTGTGTGATTGCCGTCTGCGAGCAACGCAAACTCGCCCTGTACACGATGGGCCATCATGGTCGGCCAACATAATCGGCCATCCTGTACTGTTAAAGTTTTCCGTTCCGTGGTTTACCATAAATTTATTTACCCTGTTTTTCTTTCTAATAACTCTCGCTTGCGCTTCGCTTCTCGCCACCCAGTGACTTTGAAATAGTTAATTGTTTGTACATTAAAATTCGGTTTTGGTAAAATAAAACCGTACCTTGAAGTTAAAAACCGTACCTTTTCAGAAGCCAACCGTCCTTTTTTGGGAAATCATACTGGCAACACTGGCGAGGTGTGCCGCAATATATTGTGTGCCGCAATTCATCAACTATATTTCCCAAAATAAAACATTTTTTCAAAGTGATTTTACTGTGTTTTTGCAATAAATAAATGTGATTTGGTGACAAGGAGGTATCTATGAATGTACAATTTTTATAAAAAAACGTTATCTTATAAAAAAAAAGTGTCATGTAACCTACCTAATAATATTTTTCTAATTATAATGATAAAACTTATACGGGCTGAATTTTTATTGGTTTTAAAGCCGAAACCCTGGTGTTCTACCCATCATTCTGAACAACTTTCACTATGGGACTAACTCTACGGTGAAAAAAAATCAGCTGTTCCAATCTAATATCTGTCTCATAATGAAAATGGTTCAGTTTGATGGTCTGATTAACCCCACGAGATGTTTTAAATGAATAACAAATAACCCTGTATATGTACACACGGCGGCACATCAGACTATACATGTTGAACTTGAGACCGCCTTTATGCCCTACGTAATAAAAGCTGTTATAGCAGTTCAACTGTTTAACCTGATATGCTGTCGAGTGTACAATGTTTCAAGTACCTAGCTATTCCATTGAAGGAAGAAAAGTTTCATACAAACAAACCCTTTTTCCCCCCAATCCCCACTCCACTATTCACTTCACTCCTACGGTGGGAGCCCCACCTCCAAATATTAATAATTTCGAAAGAAGAGCAATATAACATTGAAATGCAACTTCATACATGACCTGTATCGAAATTATTTTGTACGTGACTGTACATGTTTTTGATATAGTCTAGGAGCCCAGGATCAAAATATCTCTTAAGAAAATATTTTTGTTTATGACTTAAAAACTAAGGTTTTGAGTTTCGAAAATGCATAAAAGTTACGTATTACTTTACGTTATACTTTTGTGTTACTAATACACTTAATTATTCTAACACAAACACGCAAAACAAGAACAAGTTACAAACATCGTCACTAAATAGGAAGTCAGCTCCTGTACTATAAAAACAAAATTTTAATTCCGATTATCTCCTAAACCAAAGGACGACGAATTCTGTGGCTTTTAGGACGAATTGGGACGAATGTACACGAATCGTTTCCAATAAGCAGATTTTCTCTAGGTGACCTGATTAAAAAGTCCGCGCCATAATGTAGGTTAATTATGGCATGGACCAAATCATTCTTTTATATCTTTTGAACGGCGCTTCATTTCGTTTTGATTCCAGGCATTGTGGGTTCTATAAAAAAGGGACAAAATGTTATACTAATCAGATCCTGGCTAGGTGTTATGGTTCAATAAATATAGCCTGTCCGTGCCATAATGAAGGTTTGCTTTGGCATGGACCATTTAAATCGCTTATATCTTTTCGTCCCCTTTACGACGAATTCTGAAAATTTGGGACAGAAATAGGACGAAATAGGACAAAATGACCATGTAGTCAGAATTGCGGTTTTCAGAGTGGGCCGCGCCGTGATGTAGCACACAATTTTTCCATATCGATAGAGAGGATAGAGTCCGTTTCGCTCTTGATCGTTTTTTTGTCTACGAGATGCAAGAGAACATATAGGTACTTACCTACATACAATGGACGAAATCAGGAAACCTTTTTATTAATTTATCCTGTATTCTTTCGATCTTAGAGATGTAGGGCAGGCGTACCGGTTTTGGCCACTGTACCGGTTTTGGTCACTTTTCACTTTAAAGTTATATAAATAGGAATTAAATAATTATTGCTTATATTTATTAATGGCGAATAAAAGATTAGACTTTTAGTTAATAATTACAGCACTTAGCTTTTTTTATGTAGTACGATATTTTAGAAATAAACACGTGTTATGTTTCAAAGTTAACATTTTGTAAAATTCTTAATCAAAATGTTAAGGGTAAAGGTTTTGTAAAATCATTTTTTTTTCTACAATAAAATTATTTTATGGTTATTTAATATTTTATATCATATTGGAATATGTTTCTTCTAGATGGATTAAGTGTTGTTTTTTCACTATTCTTACAAAAAGTTGGGAAACAATAAGTGGCCAAAAGTGGGGCTAGAAATTTTAGCATTGTGCCACCTTTGGCCACTTTGGCATTAGTAGAAAGTTTCCAACCTATCATAAAGTTCATTTATTTTAAAAGACTCACAACTCGCTTTTGTTAGCTAACGTACTAGAAAATTAGCGGATTGAGGCTAGTGCAGGCACTAGCCTACACTAGCCTCAATCTGCTAATTTTCTATTAATCAAGTGCTAAAGGTATACTTATAAAATTGTAGTAAGGAGCTAGCTGTGATTGAAATACTATTTCATGTAGTGTTTTAGTCCAGAACTCTAATAAGACATCAATTAAGCATAAACTCAACTTATAAATATAGTAATTTTATGAAAGTGGCCAAAACCAATGCAAACGGTGTATTTGGCCCCCTCCGCAGAATTTGTTCTAAATAAAAAAAACTATTGATTTTTTTTTTACTTTGTAGATTGTACCCTTAAAGGTCGATAAATTATCTATAACTCTACATTATAATGTTTCTCTAAAATACTTAAGATCATTTAGCACTAAGCGGTTAAAAGTGAAAAAATCCTTAAAGTGGCCAAAACCGGTACGCCTGCCCTATATGGCATATTGTGGGTTCATATTCTAGATGAGATCTGACAAATAAGTTATACCTACAATACCATACCTACCATATTATAGTGAGTGACAGAGGCAGGGCATACATTCCGCTGTCGGGAGCGTTTCCGACGGTTCGTGAATCAGGGGGCAGCAGTGATGAGATCCGCAAGAAAGCTAAAACTATCGACATCGCTCGAAAGATTGCTCATAGTAACTATTTAGTAATCTGTGGCTGAAGTGGCAGTGGGCGGGCGGGACACAGCGCGTAGAACCGATGGCCGTTGGGGCGGAAAGGTTCTCGAATGGTGACTGCGTACCGGACGACGTTACGTGGGCAGGCGTCCTACAAGCTGGACCGACGATCTGCCACATGATTCACGAACCGTCGGAAACGCTCCCGACAGCGGAATGTAGGTACCTATGCACTGTCTCTGTCACTCACTATGGAATAGTAAAGACAAAGAACAGAATTCGAATCCGATTCCTTTTCCGACCGCCACTGCGTGAAATGGGGGTAGTCAAGATCGCGGGAAGCCGCTGGATGGTAGCAGCGCTGGACCGATCGTTGTGGAGATCCTTGGGGGAGGCCTATGTCCAGCAGTGGGCGTCGTATGGCTGATGATGATGATGATGATGATGAAGTATTATGGGGGACTTCCCGTTGACCTAGAATCATGAAAAGAAGGAGTAAATGTAATGAGAACTCAGCACAATTAAAGAGAATTAAACCCTCGAGTCACATCATTAGATAACATGTAGGTAGGTAGGTACTATTAGATTTTTTGCTATCACGCCGTTCCAGCAACTCAAAGAATTCACTTATTAACATAATGATTTCTTATAAAAGATAGATAAAATATTTTGTTACAGTCATTCAAATTATAGGTAAGTATCTAGACAATCACAAACTGTAATTCATTTAAAACCACATAAAACAAAGTCTAAGTTGAGTTCGTTCTGTGTTCCGAACTATCAATTTTATTAGGGTTGATACAGCAAAAGCACAATTTTCGAAACAAGATCGATGTCGTGAGTGACAGCAATCGATGCCTGATTCATGAGCACGTGTTCAATTAGTTCATGCTTCAGTTGAGATTTACCGGCGTGAAGCCAAAAGCTGATAGATTTATTACTTACCAAGGTATACCTATACCTACTTGAAAAGTACGGGGATTGGATAAGCTCATAATGCCTGAAAGCATAGAGTGGTTGTAAAAGTTTTCCCGACAACTGTTGTTATAGCAAGACAAGACTTTTATGATCTTGATGGATTGAAAGTCCTACTTAGGGATTTTTACACTGGCTAATGGGTGATAGAGTAGGTAAGGTGTCTGTCCCACCTGTCCCACCTTAATACGAAGTTCCCAAGTGTGTTTTTGAAACCCGAAAAATAGTAGATTGTATTACAAGGGAGCAAAATAGCATATTTACGGCGAGGGCGCTATTTTGAATCCAGAGCGCAGTGAAGGATTCTATAGTAGAATCCCGACGGATTCAATACCTATACGTCGCCCGAGGTGAAAATAATTTTGCTGCCGAGTAATACACTCTACTGTTCATTTCGAATATAAGGAAAGCAAATACACTCTGGTTTTCATACCCCCATCCCCATATAAGAGAAGCAATAAAAACAACTAAAACAACCTAGAAAAATAAAAGAATGGTGGCGGGGGGCTTCGCCTTCTCTGTTTTTTCTATTATATTTAAAAAAAAATAAGTTTAGATAAAAAAAAACTTTATGAATAAAACAATAAAAATTTTATATGTCAATCGGATGCGTCCTTAGTATCTCCGGGGTACCATAGGGGGTTCAAAATTTTGTTAGATTTTAGCTACGACGCACCGTTTTTGAGATATTTTCATTTTTATAAAATTCATTATTGTAAAAGTCCCGGCCCATAACCAAATTATAGGTACATAATCAGTAGAAATTTTTTTCACTGCCGATGAGGTAACTCTATGGTTGACTGTAACCAAATTCAGATCTATTTTTAAAAATACTTTTCCACCCTAGGGTCCAACGCAGAGTTTTGAACCCGCTGCTCAGTTTAAATATACATCACTTTCCGAATATGAGAGATGAAAAAGAATTTTCATCCCATCGATTCGAAAAGCGATGATTGTTTATCTAATAACAGGGTCCAAAACGATTCATTGTTTACCTGTTATGACAAGAGGGTATAAATGAGATTTGAATTTTGAACAGCTTCATAACAGGGTCCAAAACTAAAAACTAAAAAATAAAAATAAATAAATAAATAAAAAAACGATGAGATTTGAATTTAGAACATAATTAAAGAAGCATTGGTTGGAGTGTAGCAAAGGGTGTGCAGTACTTTAAAAAAAAAACAACTGATTTTGTATGGGGCCGGGACTTTTTTCGGGACCGAGAAATTTTCAAAAACGGAATTTTATAAAATTGAGAATATCTCGTAAACGGTGAGTCGTAGCTAAAATCTTACAAAATTTTCAACCCCCCTATGGCATTCCCGGAGATACCTACTTATAAGGAATCCGATGGACATATATTTTTTTATTTCAAAACTCAATTTTTTTTTCTTGCCCGACTAGCGCTATGATGTATCCGAACGACAAAGGAAGGTAGGTAGTTTGAGTTGTCTTTACTGCTTTTCTTATAGAGGGGGATGAAAAGCAGAGTGTGTTACTCGGCCGCAAAATTATTTTCACCTCGGGCGGCGTATATTAAATCCCTCGCTGCGTTCAGAATTCTACTTTAGAATCCCTCGCTGCGCTCGAGATTCCACTCTAGAATCCTTCACTGCGCTCTGGATTCAAAATAGCGCCCTCGCCGTAAATATATTATTTTGCTCCCTTGTAATACAATCTACTATTACGGAAATCGTCAGTTCTTGAAATCTCCTATCTCCTATGTCCCATAGAAATCCATAAGTCCACACTATTTGTCAATAAAGCACTAACATTTACGTTACATGTTCAAAGTTGTTCATTTTTCTTCTCTAAGGTAAAATATTGTGAAAAAGTTTGAATATTATGCAAGCTACCTTTTTATGCTAATTCCATTTTTTTTTCTTTTCTATTATTTTTTCTTCTTGTTTTATAGGGATGTTTTATTAATTATTAAATATTAATTTGATTAAGTAATTCAAATAATTCGTTTATTTTGATTTAAACTGATGTAAAAGTAGACGTTTTGTTTTATAAAATTCCTTAGTCCATAGAATAGTGGACACAAATCCCTAAGTCCTGCTGATTGTGATGAGTCCAAAATTTTGTTTTAATATTTTTAAGTGAAATAACCTTAAAGTTTTTTTGAGATCTTAAATTAAAGATCTTTTTTTGTTCTGTATTTAAAAAATATTATTGTAATTTTATTCCATTTCATTTCTTTAAGTATATATTTTTTTTAAAGTTTGTTTTTGTACCTATGTGAAAAAGTGGACTTAGGTATTTTTCGAATTGGTGCACCCAAGTGTAATAAGCTAAGCCTTTATGTGTGAATTGGCGGATTCCAAGAATATACTTAATTATTAGGTTCCTATACTACCTACGTACTTATCTATCTTTGGACTAACGAATAATTTTACCTTTAAACATATAATGGACAATGGGCTTTATGACCCACCCGCATTGGGCCCGCGTGGTGGGTCATGGTTGCCCATTCTCCTTATCCATCCATAAGGAAGGCCAGTGACCCAGCAGTGGGATGTTAAATGGCTGATGATGATGATGATATATTCTCAGTAGGATAAGATAAAGAAATTACTTATAGTGTTATTTGCGGCAGTTTTATTTCACGATCTTAGCAATTAAACTTTGGACATCTCTCACCAAAAAGTCTATGTACTTAAAAAATAGGTAGGTAGGTACTTACTTTACTTACTTATTATATTTTTTTATGTAGTGAGTAACGTAAGGCCACGAAATTTAATTTATAAAAAAACTAGCGGCCGCCCGCGGTTTCACCCGCGTGGTTCCTGTTCCCGTGGGAATATCGGGATAAAAAGTACATATAAACCTTCCCCTTGAATCACTCTATCTATTAAAAAAAAACGCATCAAAATCCGTTGCGTAGTTTCAAAGATTTAAGCATACAAAGGGACATAGGGACAGAGAAAGCGTCTTTGTTTTATACTATGTAGTGAAGCCTTCAAAAAAATTTGAAGTTCGAAAAAACTCTAAACAACCTGGGGGACGCGCCCGGTCTGGGATCCATAAACCGCATCACTTACGTGAGGCCGGGATGGCGTTCGCAGTATGGCCTGCTGGTACAAGGAGACGCTGCTGCCCATATCCTGATAGCAGTTTTCCCTTTGTCGCCTCTTACGACATCCACGGTAAGAGAGGGGGTAATGCAATGCCATAGAATAGGTATTTATTTTGCCGGCACTATCAGCACTATCATCATAGATCATTCATTATTATCTCTTTTCATTTACGGAGTAAGTATATTCAATTAACTGGTGAAACACTTTAAATGAAACCAGTTAAGTAGGTACTTAGGTAGGTAGTTTATATACTTGATGTTTGTTATTCTAACAATGAATACCTATTTTCAATTCGAATTGACGAGATGTGTTTTTTAAGTTGTAAATTGTAGCTCCTCGATCCTCTCTCCGGTTATATACCCATTAAAAGTTAAAATACTTGTTGCAAGATAAAAAAAAATCGGCCAAGCGCGAGACGAACTCGCTCATGAAGGGTTCCGTACCCTCTCCCAAAATACCATTACCATTTCTCGTCAGCAAAAAATTAATTTGTTATTTATAGTTTTTTTATAAATTACAAAGTTGCATTTGCGGTTTTTGAAATAACTTTGTTTTCATAGTGTTTGTATGAAAGATAATAGTAGTTTATGTGACTGTCGCATAATGAGGGATGAGAACACTCGTGGAATACTATTAAAAAACTCGCCAAGGCTCGTTTTTTAAACTCCCACTCGTGTTATGTGTCACTCATTACATTTATTATATATTTCAAAAATAAAGCAAATCAATATTAATTATAAAATGTGAATTGGTTGGTGCCAAACCCCTCTCAGAGTCTAATACGGTCTATTCCTTCTTAATTCAAAATTCTAATTTTAAAAAAGTTTCTGATTGTTGCCGGCTAAAGAAGGGCTTGAAAGAGTTGGAAGTCAGGGCCGGTAAATCCTACGGTTGCCATGGCGACTGTAAAATTAAGAAATATAAGTGTTTTATAATGAGTGACAGCTGTATCCGGGTGTTTCATAAAGGTCATTATGAAACACCCGGATACAGCAGTTTTATTTTTTAAAGTTGACTATGGCATAAAGTGTATCATTAGACGTTCAGGCATGAGTTCATAATTCGAATATTATAACATGAGTGTAGATAAAGTTATATTTGCGGTTGTGTTATATCTCATAAACTACTGGCTGTATCTCGTTGGAACAAATTTTCGTTTAATTGTTTATTGAGCTCTACAACATTAGTATATTATGATACAAGTGAGCTTAGGTTGCTCATTATACACGAGGCTGTGGGTTGCAGCCCGAGCCGCAGGCGAGGGCGTAAATCAGCCGAGTGTCTAGTGAGTAAGCTCACAAATTTCATACGCACTTTTTCAACACACTTGCGAGGAAAAACAAACATTTATTGCATGCAATAACCTAATATTAGCTAAGGGAAAAAGCGCGCAAGTTTTTTTTTGCACGCGCCAAATGTAAGGTGATTGATTACATACAGCCATACAGCCTACTTCAAAATAAAATAGTGATAAAATGCAAATGTTTTATAATAAATTATTGTGAATTATAAATAATTTGATAATAATATACTTAATTATGTTTTTTGTCTTAATTAGGGACACATTTATTTATTCTAAAAACGTAAATGGATTTTCAGCCGTATAAAACCTCTTTGTTGTTATAAAAAAGAACTGTATCTATTACCCGCTGAAATTGAAAATGCTCTGTTGACTCGCATATAACTTGCAGTTAGGTACTAACTTAACTTTGTAGGGATACTGTATTACCCGGTTAAATTGAAAAGTCTCTGTTTACTCGCATTTAATTTGCAGTTAGGTACTTACTTAACTTTGTAGGGATAATTCTATTACGCAACTAGTACTGTAATATTATTATGCACGCGTGTGTTATAGTTCGGTTTATGGCCCTAAGTTCGATGTAATAAGGCACACTTTATGAGCAGGTGTGTTGAAAATATTTTTTTGAGTCTAGCTTTCCACCCGAGGCTTCCTCCGCGTGGACTACACGACGTTATCCCGCGGAAATGTGATATTTTTCCGGGGTAAAAAGTAGCCTATATTTCTCTCCAGGTCCCAAATTCCACACATTTTAGCACTTTGGAAGTGTAAAAACCTTTTAACGAAAATTGTAAAGCGGTTTGAAGAATATACCTATCTATGAACCAAGTTTCAGGTGTGTATATAGTCTTAATAGTTTTGAAAAAAAGTGGCTGTGACATACGGACGGACGGACAGACAGAGAGACGGACAGACAGACAGACATGACGAATCTATAAGAGTTCAAATTTTTGCCATTCGGCTACGGAGCCCTAAAAATGAATAATATTGAAGAGCATATAGGCACGCTAACTCCAATTTATATATAATTTGGTACCTACCATTTTTATCAATGCAATGTAAATCTAAGAAGCGTAATTTCGACGTTTACTCAATAAATCTGATGTGAAAAAGTAAGTAGGTACCTATGTGTTTATGCACAAACCTAAATAAAAAGTAAATTATCTGCGCTGTTTATTGTTATTTTCTTTAGAATGAAGGCTTTGTCACGTAACCACAAGGTCAAGTTGGACTTATTGAGTCATCTAAGTTAACATCATTTGCCTATTAACTATGGCCTAGTATTACTGCGCACTTACTGTACCTACGTCTTTTGGAATTAAAGCTACCTATAGTAAATCTTCGTAAATTTATATTAAAGTAGTATGTAGGTACATAATTTAACTAATTGACGGAAACAGATTAAAATTATAATATGCCTGCGTAGGTAAAATACGTCAACAATGAATTAGAAAAAATCCCTTTCTTTCAATAAGCTAATGCAAAGCTTTATACCTAAGGACAATTCGATAAGTAGTACCTATAATAATAATTTTAAAAGATCCTATTTTGGATATAATTGTATAAGAGCCTTATTATTTTTAAGCATCGCAGGAAATTTCTAATGCTTGTTTGTAAAATTAAGAGCAAAATTGAAACTGTCTTACGCACAGAACACGGAAAGATTTTTTTCTCTTGTCCATGTTCTGTGGTCTTACGTTTCATAGAACATTTAAAAATTACTCCAAAAATGATCGACGATGGTTTTTACCGAAGACTTTAATACAATACTGAGTCAATAATTTCAATACTGAGTCATTTAATAAGATAAAAAGTTAGTATTGATAAGCGGTCACGAATTTCAGCAGTTGCCGACCTAGGTATAATCTAAGTACCTACTTATAGCTACATTTATTAGCAATTTGTTTTCTACTCTACAAGCTCTTTTATCGATAGTTAGGTAAACGAAATTTCTGTTATCAGATTCATAGCCATTGAACATTATCATACATTAATGCATATCTCCCAGTTTAAGTGCACGAGTTAAATTGTCGTATAAACGCAATGCCCGTGGCAGTAACAATGATCGATAGCGCTATTAGTATCGCTTTATCGGACAGTTAAATTTTTAGTAAAGATCGTGTTGATAAAATCGATAAACTTGTTAGTCACAGCACGAAGGAACAATTTAATATGGGCGATTAGGTACCTACCTACTTACAAGTTAATTTGGGTTCGTCCCTAAAGAGCATCAATTGGACCCAATTACCCCACACGTTTCTGATTGTGTCTGCCCTTATGATATGACCGTAGAATGAATAGGTTTTTAAAATATTCCAAGTACCATAAATTATCTATAGGTTGATCGTTTTATATATTTCTTTAAATTTTCAGGTTAAAATATTCCCTGGTGACAGCAAATTCGAGACATCTATACAAGAGAGTTCATGGCCAGTTTGGAACGAAGATTTTAAATTCCAATTGAAGCCTAAAGACGCGAAGAAGCCGACAGACAAAGTCGACCTTCAGACTCTAGTTGCCGGCCATTTTTTGTCACTCACAATTTATGCCATACTCGAGCCGCCAAAACCAGACGCGGATAAGAAAAAAAATAGTAAGACGTTAGATGCTAAGAAGACGAATAAAGTGACGGAAATCGATGAACCCAAAGCTAAGACTGGTTTTTTTGAGAAAACATTCAGTAGTTTTAAGGCAACTAAGGCTGAAGCTATCGCTCAGAAGTCTATTTTGGAGAAGAGGAGGACAGTGGGCGCGGCGACCTGGAATTTCGACTCGAAGCTGTTCCAGAATGATCTTAAGAATGGGTTAATTGGGACGCCGGACATCTGGAGGCCCATCAATGCCATCGCTAGTGGTTTAAATACAGCGGAAAGTAGGGTAAGCAGTTTTATTGACTACTATGCCGTAAATTTTATGAAAAACGCGAAATTTTTTACCATGACTGTCCAAGACCCCGATATTTCGGAGCAGTTGCAATCGCCATGATCACGCCTCAGAGTAAGTAACTAAAACATGGTAAAATTTTTTCATACACAATAGCTATAGTAAATGTGTCATATATTTATTAACCTTTTTCATCATCATCATTTATTTAAGTAAGTATATTAAACAAATATAAAAATAGAAGGCTATAACCTTAAAAAGGTTGGCACAAATCAGCAAATTACATACAAAGATAAATTAGGTACAAAGCTAAACCATTTACCATCTAATTTGCTGGAAATCCTGCTTGTCATCAATTGACTCTTGAAATAGAATTCGGAATTGCTCTCCCAAATTTACGTAAGTAATGGAAAATCTTTATAAATAAACTAGCGGATAACGACTACGAATCTCCTTCAATAATTGAAGTATAAGACCCGAATCCTGAGCCCGCGGCTGGTATCTAGGTAGGTATATTCTTCTTTTTGATTGACCTTGCGTAATTTTACACACATTTCCTGCAGACTTTTTGCAAATATCGTTTGAAAGTTTTTGTCATAAGCGTTTTGGTTATTATTTGTTAACATTTGAGCCTTGCAATTATTTATATTTTTGTTCATCATGTTGACCAAAATGTTTGAGATTTTAAGGTAGGTATTAAGAGTAATCAAATACATGGGTATTAGGTTTAACATTACTTTGATTTTCTACGCCTTTTTCTTTTACATTCCGATCACATTTAACTTAGGTAGTGTTTTGCTGATCTAGTGATGCCAACCCCTACACATCCCGTAATAGCCGTATTTCGGGATCGGGGACAATTGAATAGGTACTATAGAAGACAAAAAAAGACAAAGTAAATGAGAAAACTACGAATTTAAGGTAATTTTGAGTCTCTAGGGGAGCAGCTGACCGCCATGTCCGCCCTGGCGATGTCCTTGGGATTATGTGATTTTCACGCCTCATAGAGGTAGTGCTCTACTCTCTACATGTCAGAGCCAAGCATTTTCCTGGACTTAAACTGTCTCTATTATATTCATATTGCAGTAATACATTAATATAAGTACAGATCTCTGTATGAAGAACAACCCTTTTAGAACACATTTGAATCGCTTGTTTTCAAAACAACACTAATTCAAAACTGGGTTTTTACAGGAAGAACAAAAACAAAATATTTTTGGGAATGACGATGGCCCGCTATTATTTCTCGGCTGCTTGCGCCTACGCAACGAGTGAGATAGAAGATGGCTTTGGAATGACCCATGATTATTGTTAATTGAGAACAAATAAAATATATATTTTAAATTATTAAGCAAATATTACAAATTTGTATGTGACCCCCCCCCCCCCAACATACCTTTTATGTGTGTCGACAATTTCATAGCTATATTCAATGTCAAAATCAAAGCTTTTTTATTAACTTAGGTGTTACTTTTGTAATAAATAAATAACTTCTTACATTCACACCAATTATTATCTAAGCCCATTTTGATTTCATTAAGAAACTGTACCATGGAAAACTTGATAACGGATAAATATATACTTACTTAAATGCTTTTTGTTTGTAAATACATACTTAATATACATAATAAACACCCAGACCAAGACAAATAGACATGTTCATGCACACAAATATTTGTCTTGTTCGGGAATCGAACCCGAGAGCACTGGCGCAGAAGGTGGGTAGCCTACCCCTGCGCCAAATCGGTCGTCAAATAACAACAATATTAAAATAATGTTTTCCCAGAATTCCCACACATTTGAGGGATGTCGCCATAGTAAAAAGTTGTCACTATATTAATATCTTTCACCTGAGATACTTTTCAAATCTGTTGGTCGGAAATGGGTTTTTTTTTTATTGAGGGGACTTTTTGTTTTTGTCCCGTCGCCATCGTCGTCCTTTTGTAGTCTTTTAAATATGTATAGGTTTTTCATGACTATGTTTTATCCAATATTTTCTTTTACATTTCTTTCTCCTTCCCAGATCAAGTTTAAATTCATTAAAGGTGCGATCACTTTTTTAACTTTAGAAAGTCTTCTTATGATTTCTCCTTGATCTCACGAGCTAAAGAAAATTGTATGGCTTCCTAAATTCTTTAAGTCCATGAACCACGTGTTTAATTCGCGGAGCGCGCCTGTAATTAAAATGGGATCTTATTGGGTTTACTAGGCGCCCCAGATGCGAAAATACCGACGGATTTGTGTCCCTCGTCTCGTTACGCTAGGATGCTGTAGACATGTTATGAAATTATTTGGTTAATTCGTTTACCTCTTATGTCTCTCTATTATATATCTCACCTCTTATTATATTGAAGCATTTTGCTTTGTTGTATAGGCGAAACTCGTGCACTGAGAAAAATGGATTGGAGTCGACGTAGTAAAATATTATGCAAACATTTTAAAATACCCTGCTTACCACTAACAAAACAGTGCGCAACACTTTAAATAGTGACACGAATGTATATCTATTTTGCTGGGCATCAAACTTCATTGTGCAAGTAACCTCACCAAAACTTAAAGTACAAAATGTCTTAACTTTTATCGTGCAAAAACTAATGCATAGTAAATTTGTGGATTATATATCATAATCTACAGTGATCAAAGCACAATAAATTAGCAACGTCATAAATGCACTTTTAAATATCGTTTTTTTGCGTAGAAAGTTATGGTTCAAAGAGTTGAATCATTACATTTGATGCAATGCATGTTAATATATGAAACTATGCCGCAAGTTTGTTATTGGCATTCTCCATTATTTGCACAATAAGTATATCAACAACGAGGAACATTAAAATTCAGTGCTTATAGATATTATTGCACGTTAAAAAATCGTGCCAGGTTGATAAAATATTGATCGACACAAAAAAGTTTCAAAATAAATTAAAAAATATGGCGTATGCACATAAAGATTACGTGTATGCATCGAACGCGGGGATTTCCAGGGCAGGGGTCCGGGGACGGGGGGAGGTAGGCGAGTCGCCCGTCCCGGCCCGACGCAAATAATCTCTCTCTCTCGTTCATTTCATCATCGTGACTGAACGTGCGGTTGCGTTTCATATTTCTGGTTGCGTGTTGTTGCTGTGCTTTTTAAGTTGCTGTGTTATTATAAATCTTACATAAATGGATCCCATGGGAGAACTGCTCAAAAGTGGGGCTTCGATGAAGAAATCCAACACTTTGCCAGTAAGTACCTACCAGTTACCTATTTTTCGTTTCGTCAGCCGCGTTCGTGTTCGTGGTCAGTATTGAAAAAAAAATAGAATAAGTAACGTTACTTAAGTTATATGGGGAAAAAACATGAATTTTCAATGTACCATGGGCAATTTGTTTCAGGTGAAGTTGAATTAGTACAAACTGCCGTAGACCAGCTCAAGGGAGATATCGTGAGCGTTCCCTGGCCGAGAATCGAAGAACTGTGGTCAGAAACTGTTAGAGCCCGACTGTATAGGTACTTGTTATCATGAAGCGAGCAAGGTCCAGGAATATTTGAACCTGTATCCTGTCCTGAAGGGTTCAGAAGGCTGGGGGCTCCTGATTAAAGACTCTCTACTTAGCCGCAGCTGACGGGCTTGCCACATGCAGAGAGTTAATAGGTACCTAAAATTCCAGATGTAGAAACCTTTAATTGGCTTTTAGTATTTACGACTGATTCTATTTGTATTTGTTTTACTGTAAGTTTGCCAACTATATTTAAATTCATTTATTATAATGACCAATGTGAAATCTTTGTGCACCTTTTTATAGATGGTTTTCTAATTATACTATCTTTTGGATGTTCTAATTTTTATGAAAAATAAATGTATGTATAATTTTAATGATTTTTTAAATTACATACCTACCCGAAGACTTCAGCACATTTTTTCTGTACTTACTTATTTTATTTTATGTATTGTGATGTAGGTACGTGGATATTTTTCAGGATTAGCACTAGATCTATACAGGGTGTTTCCCGACGATGAAATAATATAATCAAATTAGTGTTCGTAGAGGTACCCTGAGTCAGGCAGGGTTGATAGGTCAAATAAAAAAGTTCGGATTTTTTTTTCGACTCCCCATAGAAATCGTTTACTAGTTCCAACGGGGCGCTAGTTTGTACTTATGTGGTAACCGAATTTTTCGTTTGACCTATCAGCCTGACTCAGGATACCTCTCCGATCACTAATTTGATTATACTATTTTATCGTGCGGAAACACCCTAAAATAGATTTAGTGCTAATCCTGAAAAATATCCATGCCATCACGATATTAAATAGTGCGAAAAAAATGTGCTCGAGCACGTAAAAAGATCATGCCGATAAAAAGGCACTATAACAGTTAGTGCACTGGCATGTAAAGTTATGCTTCCAGCAATCTTAAAATATCATGGTCAGGCACAAAATATTATAGGTAGGCACCAATAAGCTAAGTGCAAACGCACATAAGATATGCTTCCAGCAATCGTATAATATCATGGGCAGGCACGAAATATTATAGGTAGGCACCAATAAGTTAAGTGCAAACGCACATAATAGTATAATGATACGGAACTATGAGTAATCGCAAAACAGTATAATATAAAATGCCGTCATTAGGTATTTTGATGCAGTGCACTACATCTTTTCTTTATTTAGGGCTAAACGCTATGATTTCTTGACCTCTTTTTTATAGTGCGGGCTGCAAATAAGGTTGTGACGTCACTAAATTACGGTGGAACCATAATTTTGTGTGCACCGTCGGCAGTGTAACTTAACGTGGTTGCACAATTGGTCAAAAAGATGTGCATTCACAATAGTTTATAGTGCCCCATTTTTCTCAGTGTGTCTCTGTTGTTATATTTTAAAGCCTTTTTCTATTTGGTTAGTACGAAATATAACATAATATAAAGTAGGGTGGTGGAGTGCTTTATCGCCCTTAAAACAATGGACAAATTTTGGTCAGACAACAAAGGTACCTAGACCAAAAATACTTATAAATAAGTAACCGAATAAAGAAATATTTTTTCATGGGTACTTACCTAAATAGGTATACTTAGGTAGGTAGGTAGGTACACCACTAATTTTAAATTAGTACAAACATTTAAAGGGATGGAAATGTCCATCAATACGAACAACTTTTACTACAGATGGGGCCGGCCACAAATTCGCGGAAAAAAGCAGCTGTTCCATAGAAAAGTACAACATCGACTCAACTAAAATGTATGGAATTTCGTGATTTCGTGGCTAGCCCTATAGTAAAAGTTGTTCGTATTGATTGATGGACCTTGGGTACATATTGTATTCGGTTTGGTTGGTGCCAGTTGGTGGTAGGGCTTGTTCTAAGTCCGCCGGGCTAGCCACCACCATCTTATCTAAGTCTGACGCCATAACAACAATGTTTTCAGCATTGTTGTGTTCCGGCAGTTAGAGATAAGGCAGCCAATCCCTCAATGGGTAAGGATTCTGGGAGTAGTGCGCTTTCACCTTCAGCCTTATCATCACTTAACATCAGGTGTGATAAAGGCTAAGTGCTACCCCGTTGTGGATAAAATAAATAGTATAGTTTGATTATAAACATTATACCTATATGCATATCATTTCGAAAAACGGTTACAAAAATTATTCAAAATATTATTGTCAAGTTATAAATGAAAGCAATTCCGAAAACCACGAGGCAAAAGCAAGAATTTGATATGAGGACAAATTGTTGTAGGTAGTTTTTGTGTGATTGATTCCTAGTATAAAACACATAAAAACGAAAGCACATCGATAAAGAGATTCTATTTAATTAATCTTAAATATAGTGTTACAAAGCTTTTGTCAAATAGCGAGATATAGAAAACTTTTTGTCTCAAATTCTTTGTATAATTTTCACCCTTTCGTAAGAAATAAGAAGCCACTGCTCTGTAAAGTGATGTTTTACATCTTTCTGAATTAGTTTTCATCTTGAACTGGAAATAAAAAGGGCTGGCCGAGACATTTCTTTTCTTTAACATTTCTTTTCTTTTCATTTACATTACTTTTCATTAATTGCACTGTGCACATAGAATGCATGTAAAACCAACACCTTAATGATTTATGATGACCTTATGTAAAATTAGTTATTTTTAAGTACCTACTAAGTACAAGACCTACTTAATATTAGAACCTACCTAGGTATATGAACTTTTAACAAAAATAGGGATGTATTTCAAAGAGATTACTTGTATTTATTACAATTAAAAACTTGAGCCACAACCAAATAAAAAAAAAATGCAATAAATACGAAAAACTTTTGCATCATCAATAAGATTATACAAGTGGATGGGATTGAACCACAACGTTATCCCGCTTAAGAAAATATAAAACTATCGATAACTTCCGTGTTTTCTTTATTGGAATACCAATAGCTATGAGTCTGTAATACTTTTCATGAATACCGAATCAAAAAGTAATATGACAAAACGTTTAATACTTTCTTTAGTGTGAAATTGTCCTTGAGAGCCTTTCTTAAAGGACTATTAAACTGATAAATTGGAAAATATAACCAAATTAGTATAGTCTCATTGATTTCCAAAAAGTCTGGAACCTAAGTTTGCCTCGTTGAACGTATTTAGTGAAATTTTCTGCTAGATAGGCCTCTATTAGTTATTTTAGTTGTCCACTCGAGTTAATGGGCACAATATAGCAATAGGCACGGCTTATCGCCCGCAGTGGATGAATGTGGATAATTTTTTCGACGTTTTAACTGATAGGGCGTTTGTGCACTACCACTGAATTTTACCGATCCTGAAAAAAACGGATGCTTGTATTTAATTAATTACTAATATAAATGATTAATTATTAAAATACAAGCATCCGTTTTTTTCCGGATCGGTAAAATTCAGTGTAATGCACAAACGCCCATACTGTTTCTAGTCTTTCCCACTGTGACTGGTATTTGATTCTTATGGGGGATTTCAACATTAACATGACATGCTAGATGAGAATGAGACTAAGACGATCAAGTTTTCTAATTTTCTTCAGTGCATGGATCTCAACCAGATTTTGCTAGAGCCTACCCACATAACAGCTGATTCTATGTCTTTGATCAACGTCGTGTGTACATACAAACAAACTGTCAGATTCGTGAGATCTCCGTTAAAAACATAACGGGCACGATAGGACACTCGATGGTTATGGTACTACCAGTTAGACCAACGGTAGTACCACGGGGAACAGGTGAATTTAACTATTAACTTAAAGAAACCTAGGGTTGCATCAAAATGTGTTACTTACAGGCCGCTGAAAAGTATCGATCTTGAAAGTTTTAAAAGCGACTTATATCTGCTAGACTGTAGATTGGGAGTCTTTTCACGGGTTCTCAATTGTCGATGCCATGGTAGGTAACCAGATTAACAAATTTATTAGTAAAGCTTTTTGTTATACATGCTCCAGTGAGAACGATCCTTACCCTGGGTAACAGACAATATTAAGTTTATGATGGATTTGCGGAATCTATACTATCTATCTATACTAATATTATAAAGAGGAAAGATTTGTATTTTTGTATGTAACGAATAAACTCAAAAAGTACTGGACCGATTTAGAAAATTCTTTCACCGTTAGAAAGCTACAGTCTTCCCGAGTGACATAGGCAATATTTTATCCCGATATTCCCACGGGAACGGGTACCACGCGGGTGAAACCGCGGGCGGCCGCTAGTAAATATATAAACTGCAATGATAAAGATAGTAAAACATTGTGGCGTAATTTAAAACAGAAAATTCTAATTTCTAATTGATCCTGGCAAAAATAACATCCTCCCTGACAGTTTGTGTGATCCAGTTCTTTTTAACCGGCTTCAAAAAAGGAGGAGGTTCTCAAGTCGTCTGAATGATTTTTTTATGTATGTACTACGGAACCGATTATGATAATTATTTTTTTATCTGATAGACCAAAGTTTCAATTTGGTCCCATGAAAATTTTGCAGTAGGTAGTCGATGCAGAAGTTTCTTCAGAATCCTGAAAAAAAAATCATAGCTGTCGTCTGGTAGTTCCTGCTTTACGCTTTAATATCTTCGCGAACTATTAACCAATTTCGATGATTCTTGTTTTATTCGAAAGAGTATATTCCTGAGGTGGTTCCATTGTAATCAAGACAGGATCTGATGGTGGAATCCAGGGGAAATTGAGGAAAACTCGCGAATTTTATGTGTTTACTAGCCTTCCGCCCGCGGCTTCGCCCGCGTGTACTACACGACGTTATCCCGCGGGAAGGTGATATTTTTCAGGAATAAAAAGTAGCCTATGTCCTTTCTCAGGCTCTAGACTATCTCTGTACCAAAATTCATTTAAATCGGTTCAGTAGTTTAGGCGTGATTGTGTAACACACAGACAGACATTTTCGCATTTATAATATAAGTAAGGATTATATTTTTTAAAGATTTTCAAGTTTTTGCATCTGGTAATCATCATCTTATGATGATGAGCTGGTGATGGAATGAATAACTCCTCAATGGTTAGGAGTTGGAGAATGTTTTTATAAATACTTATCGTTAATACGTAAAGATTTGTAGTTGTAATATTTATGGTTATTTAGGTGAGCTGATGATGGAAGGTAAAACTCCTTAACGCTTAGGAGTAAGAGCATGTTTTTTTAAGTACCACATGCACGAATACCTAGACCTTTAGTTGTATTCTTTCAAGTAATTTAGGTAAGCTGATGGTGGAAGCCAGCGGAAAGTTAAACTGCATAACAGTTTAAGAGTTGGAAGGCGGAGCTTACACAATCGACTTTTGTAATAAAATAGCATAGCATTATTTTTGTATTGAAAACTGACAAGGTTCGATTCCTGAGTCGTGGATGAGTTTTTTTTAATCTTTGAATGTAGTTATTCTTAACTCTAATATCGACAACATGGTTCCTTAGAACAATATCTCTATCTCTTCTAGTTTCAAACTTTCCCATACTGACCCGTCCCGATGGATCACCCTGTATAATCAACTCCGTAAGCATATAGAGGACATAAACGTTTTACCCTCCCGACAATCAGGATTCCGTAAGGGTTGAGGTACGGTTACGGTGTTGCTCGACGACAACGTTTTGGAAGGGCAGGATGCTGGTCAAGGCATAATACTGGCACTTCTTGACCTTTCCCGCGCTTTTGATTGTATTGATGTTCCCCTTATGCTGTCTAAGCTAGCTTATTATGGAGTGAATCATGCAGCCTTGAAGTGGTTTGAAAGCTATCTATGTAATCGTTGCCAATCAGTTAAAGTGACTAAACGAGATGGAACTAATGTGATTTCAAACCTTCGCCAGTTCTGTCACGGTATATCACTAGGCTCCATATTTGGACCCCTTCTTTTTATAATTTTCAGTGCTGACCTTGCTACGATATTCAAACATAGTCAATATCATCTATATGCTGATGACATTCAGCTTTATACGTATATCTGAATATCCTGCTAAAGTAGCACAACCTTTGCAACAACTACATAAAGATTTGGAGAGAGTAGCCGACTGGTGCAGGGAAAACGCTATCCGATTAAAAGCCCTCGCCTACGGCGACTTTTTGTAGCGATGCAATAGCGATGCTGTAACGCGTTAGTAGCGATGCTGTCGCATGCGATCGCTTGCTGTGAGCCCTCGCCCTCGCGATGCAAACGCGATATTGTCACGCTTCTGACGCGATGCAAACGCGCGGCTAAAAATGCCTTTGAAAGAGCCCTAGCCCACCACGGTGACTTTTTGTAGCGATGCTGTAGCGCGTTGGTAGCGATGCTGTCGCGCGTTAGTAGCGATGCTGTCGCGCGTTAGTAGCGATGCTGTCGCGCGTTTACGAGACGTGCGACAGCGTCGCTACAAAAAGTGCGTTACAGCTCGCGTTCGGTAACGTTACTTTTAGTACAGTGCCGAGTATCGTCACCTATTAATACTTAGTACGCGTACTATACACAAGACTACTAGAAAAGCTAAACATAAAAGCGACGTTTTTAACTCCCCATTGTTTAAACCGTCAAATTGAATTTGGTATGATTGCACAATACCTGACAAGTATGAGTCATAGCAACAGCACAGCCCATCTATCGTGTGAATAAAATCTTGATTCTAAGCATCCACAATAGAATAGTTTTGACCTCGACGGTCCCAGTTAATAAAATTATCTGCCTACGATTGGTCTGTACCTGCAGTCTACAGCTCATCCTACTAAATAAGACATTTAATTACAAATAATGCTTTTATGAACGTTATTATAATAACACGTTGTTAACAGTTTAATGTTGGTAGGGCAGGCGTACCGGTTTTGGCCACTGTACCGGTTTTGGCCACTTTTTGCTCTAAAAGCTTTCTAAACAACTTTTAGCCAGTTTTGATAAAGGAAATTAAAATAAGGTATTTTAAGGCAATAATAACAACCGTTAGAATTCCTTATGTCGTAAGATTTTTTTTCAAAAAATTCCATTTTCTGTTTGAAAAAATGTTTTGTATGAAAATTTTAAGAAATTTGTTTTGGATGAAATACTTTATAAACTTTTGTTTTTTACAATCAAATTGTTGTTTTGCAATTGACTGGTTTCTAGCGCATTAAAATATATTGATTTTAACTGGGTTTGGTTCTGATTTTTCGCAATACTTACAAAAGTTTAACTATCAGTAAGTGGCCAAAACCGGTACATTTGGCACCTCTCACACATTGTGTGTAATATAAAAAAAAACTATTTTACTTTTATAAATTTGAAAAATGTCTATTTAAAGGTGATAAATTATCTATAATTTAAGATATAATTTGTGTCTTAAATACCTAAGACCATTTAGTACTTAGTGCTTAAAAGTCAAAAAATCCTTAAAGTGGCCACAAAGGGTACCTCTGCCCTACATACGTCAACTGCAGGCAGTCGTCTCGCACTGCCTGCAGGTATACCTGTCAATACTTGACAGCCAGCACCACCGATTTCGGCGGTGTACGTCGATCTCGTGTCAATGTGATTCGCCTCACACTGTCACGGCAATTTCTGATACCCTCAGGGATTCAACGAAATCCTTCGCAACCTTAGCAACGAGACGCGACGCGAATATGTCAAGTATTTTTGCATGTGTGTCGTTTCCCTGCGACATATTCATAATACACGGTGTTGGTTTTTCAGAGGGAGAACAAGAAAGGCCAGCTGGAAGTGACGCTGATGTATACTGCCAGCGAGGATGGGCTCAACGATACAGTGCAGCTGACTGTCAATCGGCTGAGGTGCAGCGTGCAAACCATGCAGGAGCAGGAGCAGTTCAAAGGTGACAATATAATCAATATAATTATTTTCTGCTTCACATTAAATTTGACATGAAAAATAAAAAAATCTCTAAAAAGGAAAAACAATAAAACTTTTCTGTCTCGGTCGGGGGACCGCAAAAAGAGGGATGTTATAGTATGTTAGGAATCCGCCGACCGTAAAAGCAATTTTGTTTTAGTTTTGAGAGGTTTTTTTTGTGTGGTGGTTGGTTTAATTATTTTTGCGCTAAGGAAATGATACAGAAAACACCATAACGTGTAACACCATAACACCACCATTAGGCATTATACTGTAATGGGGTTATCGAGTATAAACAATGCTTTTACTATCGCGTCCGATTTTAATGAGCATAGTGTTGAGTTGTGCTGTTTTTATCATAGCTCATTAAAGTTTTTAAGTTAGTTAACGATAGAAACATAAAAATATAATCAGAATTAAGAAAGAAGAGAATGTTAAGACTTAAAAATTACCTAGCCACTCTTAAAACGCAAACAATTCTCCTCCTTGCATATTGCCCAAATACAGCGTTAAGTATTTGTTGATTCCACTCCATTAGGTATTTCAGCCAAAGTGGCTCGGAGAAGTGTACACAACAGCGTGTAAAACCTGCACGAAAAAGTCCTTTGAGCAAATACTTATACACTTTTCATTGTATTATAGACGAGATACGATGTAGCTAAAATTACCAAGGCGTAAAAACACTCTTTGACGGTCACGCAAGACGTGAATATTAAAAAGTAAAATGCTTGAATTTGTTTTACGTTCATATTTTGAGTCGTCATACATTAATTTCTCGAATCACAATGTTATAGCACAGATAATATAATACTTATAAAATAAAGTCTCAAAAAGAGGAGAGCGTATATTGTATTATGAGTTCGCCAATTTTAAGTCTGCGAGCGAGACTGCAGGCGGCTTTTTGCAAGTCTCATATAAGTACCTATTAAAATTCTAGCTTAGTTCGAAACGTTCGGAACATTAATAATATACTGTAGGTATTATTCAGTCACCTGTCGCCTATTTGTTGAAATTGTTAAACATGTATCTCGATCTAGACACAGTTATCTGCTCCTAGATTGTATTATTTTTGATGTCAATTTCGGCTACGCGGACGGCAACACGACACGTATGTCAATCCGATGCGTATAGCTATTTCTTTTCTAAATAAGAATCCGATTTGTTTGTTTACTCGACTCCAAACGGTGTGGTTGCGTAATAAGACATCTGGCAATAGAATAATAATATACGTATTACTCGTACTAGTAATTTTGAAATCGCACATCCCGTACAAGTACGATGTCGAGTGGATAATATTTTTAGTCTACAAGAAACTGAAGGGAAAAGTTTGTTATTAAGCCTTACTGACAATTTTACTAATAATATACTATTAATTATTTCACTCCCTTATTAATTCACTAGCGGGTGCCCGCGGTTTCACTCGCTTGTTTCCCGTTCCCGTGGGAATACATCGGGATAAAAAGTATCCTATATGTGTTAGTTCAGCCTATAATCTAGCTAGATGCAAATTTAATCCAGATCCGTTCAGTAGTTTTCGCGTGAAAGGGTAACAAACATCCTCACAAACTTTCGCGTTTATAATATTAGTAGGATAGTCAACCCAGATCCAGAATCCAGAATTTTTAATTTCTTCCTACCTTTGGACTCTTGTTACTTAGATGAAGAATATGAAAAATAACTGCAATAAATAAACAGAAGTGATTACTTCACTACATAAATAAATATTATTGAGACCAATATGTTAAGAGTCTTAACAAAGTCTTAACTTAAGACTTAACAGTTAAGTAAGATCTCTCAATAATGATCTCTCAACCGTATTAATAAACGACCGATTTTTACTTTTTATTTTTGTCGCAAATTAAAGGGCTGTAATTCAATACCTAATATAACGTACCTACTTATTCTTAATTGAATGATATAAAAAGTAATAATCTTTTATTATATTGTATGGACGTGCAAAATAGACTATCAGGATAAGAGGAAAAGTTTAACCAGGTGGCGAGTCACAATAGATCTTTTAGGTCGCAGTGACTACATCTCTTACGGGAGATGCATAGCCCCTTACATTTAAATTATAAAAGAGGAAATATACAAAGAATGTCTTAAAAGCCTTCTGTATATCCCTCAGATCATATAATACTATACTAGGTATGATCTGAGGTATATCCTGTGCACCGAGACCATTCGTTTCCAAACTTTTCCTCTCAATATTATTCATATCCCTTTATTCAAAAAAACATTTGTATAAACATGCTCCCAAGTCCCAACCCAATACAGGTTTGCATAAGCAAGCAAGCTTTTTTCTTTCGTGTACTGAATAGCAAAAGTCGTCTCCGATTTATGACGAATCTGTATTTATTTACGGTACCTACTTTATGTAGAACCTACTCCTTCTTTTATTATTGTTTTTCATCCTTCCGGATTCCAAACCACTGCTCGTTTAGGCATTCTTAACGTGAACACGACGTACTTCTCACAATGCTCTTTAAAGCATTTACTTAATGGTCGGTAATTATTGGTTTTACGTTTACTTAATGTGGAAAAAGGAATGTGAAGATAGCAAGTAGTATGCGATAAAATAGTGTTTAGTGACATTCAATAGTTTTAACAACAACGTAGGCAAAGGTTGGGAATGATAAATTATCTATTTGTCCGAACTGTTGAATGGAAGAGTGCGTTACTTCGCGCACCGTTGCTTGCGATGCCGTATGGTTACTAAAAAGGTGAGAGTTGTCACTGAGAAATGCGCTTTGAATCACAATCAGCTGTTTGCACCGGCACATCGCAGGAAAAATGGCAGAGATATTTTCATATAAAACTTTTGACGTAAATTGTGAAGTCTTCTGTGTCGGTCGGGGCAGATGGAATCACAGAAAAACGGATATTTTAGAATTTAATAAAAATATTACCTACACTGTTAGATTGAGGAATTAATGTATTTTAAATTAACACATCTCTATTTTAATGTACAATGCGATTATTATAAGAATAGGACTGTCAAACGGCATTCTTGATCTTTGTTCCTTTTCTTGCACATCCTACACCCTGAAGTGGAAGCGAAACGCAAACAAATATGGCCGTTTTGACAGTCCTATTCTTATAATAATCGCATAGTATACTTTGGTAAAACTCGGTTACAAGCATGGATATTGAACGGACAGTTACACTTAAGTCATCTAATAGAGTGAAGTAGAGTTACACCTCTGTTGTTGTCTCTGAATTCTTTTTATCGAATAAAAGTGACAGCATCAGTTTAAAACTAGGTGTAACTTACTTTGCTCCGTTTATTATATGGAAGGTATAAGTGGCGGACACTACTGTTGTAAAATTCAAAACTTACACACTAGGGTGACTTTCATCACAGATATTTAAACGCGATTAACGTTAAACGTGTTTAATACATAGTACTGTCTCTGTCATCTTTTTGAATGTCAAAAATACGTTGTTGCGGTACGTCAACAGGGACAGAAATACGTTTTAAACACGTTTAGCGTTAATCGCGTTTAAATATCATTGGTGAAATCGGGCCTAAGCCCGTCACCAGTCACCGTAGACATAAAAATCGCGTTAAGTCGCAAATAATTGCAGGGTCCTGATTTTTAAGATGTTGTTAGGATAAATACAAATAGTGTAAAACCAAGTTTGCAACCTCAAGAGACCGGTGCTAACTTGCTCGATAAAACTCAGATTTTCGGACATTTTTCAGTTTTTGGCTTAGAACTTCTAAAATATGTATTTTACAGCAAAGTCATTTATGATAGTTCAAAAGAAGATAAAATTAACGACAACTTGAGCGTACTGCGTAACAACAGCTTTGTATGCTTAACAGATCTGGAGATATAACACTTCAAAAATGCGCATTTTTTGCCTTGTGGAAATTTTCAGAAATCCTCTCATAGTGCTCCCCTACCCTCTCCAAGGAACAAACATGCATGCCAAATTTCAGCTTCCTGCGCCCAGTAGTTTCGGCTGTACGTTGTCTGGTCTGTCAGTCAGTAACGCAAGAGTTTTATAAATATAAAATAATAGATAGATAATAGAAAAGTAATATTAATAATAGATAAAACTAGTAATAACTAATTATTTACGTATGTCTAAGCAACATAATTCTTATTATTCTTTATTTCTTCTCCACAGCGCCTCTTTACCTAAAAGCGACAATTTTGGAAGCAAATAAAGCTGAGTGTTACTGGAAGAGTGACAGATTCGTGCCCACAATTTCAGCCAGATGGGACCCGAAGTCCGCCACGGTTAAAATGACAGTATTCAAAGCGAGCCTGAGCAAAGTCAGCATATACATAAGCTTGGGATGCAAGACGAAAATGGCGAAGAAGGAAATTCTAGGCAAAACCACAATTGACGAGAAATCTCAATACTCAGATTCATGGAACGAATGTTTGAGACAACCGGGTATCCCGAAGACGTTTTGGGTTAATTTCGAATAAGTGTATGTTTTTACGACTCGTTTTCATTCAGACAACATTTGACGCGAAACACGTGCCACGCAACATGTTTGGCAATTGGCAACCTTGCATAACATCGCGCGACATTTCCGAAAATTACGCGTCTAAACCTTCGATCAACAAGAACACCTAAGGTCTAAACTCAAAAGTGCCAGCTGGCAATGTAGTGCGCTGTTGCGTACAGTGTGACAACGTTTTCTGTTCCGGTGATAAATCTTTGGAACTTAAACAGTTTTCATTCGACAGTCTATTTTGACAGCTAATTTCGTATTGCAAGTGGCTCCTCTGTCACGGATGTCACCGGAACAGACAGGAGTGTGGGACTATAACGTTGCCAAACATGTTGGGGGGGAGGGGGTTCCGAGTCAAATGTTGCGAGACTGTATTGTTTTTGTACTACTGTTTATTGTTAGTTTGTATAATTAACGTGACATTCCGTATTTTTGAAGCATTTTTGTATATCTTATAAAATAAGTTATTAGACACAGGCCATAATCATTGTTGTAGGAAAGTTTTTAGTAAATGTAAATTGTAGGTATTATGTTTTGGTAGCATGAAAAATTGTAAAGTAATTTAAAAATTTGAATGTATAAATTAACGAAAAGCCCAATAGGCCCTGACTCTATCAAAGATAAGACGAGATATAACATTAAAAAGATAAATGTTGTAATTTGCCAGTTAAGTGCTTGTTTATGTACCTTTACCAATATTAACATTCAGGTAGGTCGCAGTTGCGAATGAAGCTAATATGTAAAGTTAATCATAAGCTTGATATATCGTGGTAGAGCCTGTGTACCTATCACGAAAGACCTGACTAATCACATCAGCTATGTAGGTACAGTGCTACAATCATATTTGACTCGGTGGTGGAGGTGCTACTAGCGATACAAAAGTACTGTAATCGCTGTCAGCTGTATGAAAAGATACAAAGATATAATATCATTTACTTGCATCAAACATGCACACATAATAAAAAAAAATAAAAAACAGAAAATTATTAGAAAAGTAAAATTACATAAGTAGGTAAGTACTTATATTAAAGTCTAGAAAATAAAATAAAATAAAAATAAATCTTATGAATATCATCTTGTGTGCCTTAGCGATGCAAGAAGGCGAAAACTCAGTGGTACGTTTACTCGTATAGTAATAATCACTGATTTTGAATTTCCCCCCAAAAACTATGGGGTCGCGCACAAGTAATTGTTATTTTAAATTAAATCGTTGAATAATTGTGTGCTATGTCAATAAAATATATACTACTAAAATTCAAAATAATAAAAAATATAAATTGTAAGTTTTTTAACTTAAAATCAATGTCAAATATTTGTAAGTATATGTACTGTTATGGAATAATCAAATAAGAATAATAATAATAATCAAATCAAATAAAATTAGAATTATATAATAATGCATTTGAAATTAAAATAAATTCACAATTATAAAATATCGCATAATAAATTATCATAATAAAGTTCATATTGAATCACTTTTAAAATATTCGCCACCATGACCACTATCTGCTGCAAACAATATCTAATAGACCTAATTTTTGTAATTTCGGCATACCGAACTGTTTTTTGAAAGTTTGCACCTCACCAGCCTTAGAGGAGGAGGAATATTGTTCCAACATCTAGTAGCCTGGTAGCGGAAACTGCTTGTAAAATTCACAGTTCTGTGAATGTAGGTGGTTTAGGGTGTCCGTGTTAACCTTGGAACACCAGACCAATAACGGCGATGAAAAGAAGAGGGCTTTATTTTTTCATATAAATATTCAATGGTTTTAAATTAATTCATTATATCGAACATAATCATAGCTAGATGCAAGACGCCTGCGTGACTACATGTTCAACATATTGGCGTTATTTAAAAAAGGTGATACATGTGTGCGTGGGGGTATGTCAAAAGTAAACAATAGCGACCACATGCATTCTGCACACGCTGTATCATCTTCCGAGTCCTATATGTCAAAATAGTTGAGCCTTGATAGTATCAGAGACTCGCAGAGTGTGATTCGTGATTTTTTAGAGAGAAAATTGCGTACCCTTTACAGCATTTTTAAGCGGTAGAAGCAAGTTCTAGCGAAATTCAATACATGACTTCTAAAGCGCAATGAACTGTCAAACATCACACCGGTTGCTAGCCTCTTCAACCCGATCAATTTTACTGCTTAGCACTTCAACATCAGGAAAATCAGACAGAACTTTTTCTGTTTGCTTTTTTGTGCCCAGTATCATAAACTTAGACATAGATGGGTTTAGCACCAGACCATTACGCTAAAAAGCTAATAGCTTCTTGTTGCAAATTCTTCCACCACCGGTTCAGATAAGTTCGTAGCACTGTAGGTAGTTCCTAAATTTAGTTAGTATCATTTCCCACCCACGCTGGACTGCAGACATGATTGAGTACAGACAGGTTCGTTAAGCAAGGACAAAACAAACCAGAGTAGCCTTACATACAAAAAAATGTTATTTTTATTTCACTTTATTTGTGAAAAGTCTGCGTTGTAAGCGAGATGACGAAAAGCTTTGTCCGTCCTCGAATTATCATTACTTCAATACTGCGAAAACCGCTTTAGCAACTACGAGTATTACACACTCTCACGTGGTCTGTCGTGCGTTGCCATATTGTAGATTTGCTTAGGTTTTATTGCTGATCGAAGAGATTTGCTTACTTTATGAAATGCTCGAGAATTTCATGAAATGGTCACATTTCATGAAATGACCAGTTTAAATTGATAATATCGTTGAATGTTATTTACAACAACATTTGAACATATCATGAAATACGACTATACCATGAAATGATCCAACCATATCATCAAATTATCAATTTATTATGAGGACATTAATGTAAGGTTTCCATGTCATCAAAGTTCTAACCTAACTTAACTGAACAAAACCTCTTTTCTCTATGTGGTTTCTAGTTAGTATTTCACCCTCTTGCTAAGCCTACCTACCTACAGTTGAAAATAGATTTAGGGTTTAGGACTGATCATCGAAAGCCATTTTTTCACCACCATATCATCGAAGGTCCACTTCATCGATGGGCAATTTACCGATGGGTCATTTCACTGATAAGCCATTTGACGGAAAACCCATATCACCTTTCATGATAGCACATTTCTTTGAACGCATATCGTAAGAGAGTTTGCCTTGGAAGTCCTGTAGAACACGTGATAGGTTAGAAATTTAAAACTTCGTGGTTATTTTTTTACTCCATAGAAATACTTAGGTATTATTTAAACAGAAAGAAAAAATACTATTGATCATTGGCACACATAAAGCGCTTGCAACGCCTCTACCGGTAATAAATATAACAATTTTACGATAGGATCAAATAATCTTGAACATTTCATGAAGTGAGCAAATCTACGATATGACCACGATATATCCGATAGATACGTATCTTCAATTTTCCAAAGCTTTGTCATTGTCACATGAGTAAATATCCTTTAGTGTTGAAGCTACAAGCTTGACATGAAAAAAATAATGTTTTGTTATCTTAATGAAAAAAGATAATTTACTTGCAATAATTAATTATAGGAGTATCTTACATCGAAATTGAACCATAGCATACAATTCAATAGTATATAACATATATATATATACAGTATTAAATATCATTAAAATTGAACACACATTGCTGTATTGCAGTGACCCAAAATTTTATTACCCTTGCATTGTTACTGGTTACGTGGTATTAACGATATCTGCACCAGACAATGAATAACAATTTCAATGAGCAAAATGACAATTTACTGCAGCTTGTTTATCTTTGAAACTTTATATTATTTGTCGAACTGTTTTCACTTATGGAGTTTACACACTAAACCCGCCGACTCGCCGACATGAGTGGTAGACTTTTTTGTCGGAGATTTTACATGTCTCGTTTTGTTTTGTCGGTGGCACGAAATCAGCAACATTTTTGTTAGTTAGTATCAGTTCGAATGTTGGAGGGCAAATAAGTCGCCTACATGATTCTTTTAAGTAAAGCCGGTGACACCAAGCCGCCGGCTGTGCCGCCGCCGCGCCGCGCCATGCTGTGTCAGCCAGTTGTGCGATTCTCTAAGATTCAATCAACAAACTCGACGTTCTTTTTCGCTTGACTTTCACTTGTTTATTATGAATTTTGACATAAAGAATCGAAGTGAACGACGATGTGACGGTGAAAATTCGTTAGAGAATCGCACCCTCGGCGGTCTTGGTGTGTAGACTGCTTTAGATTAGTATTGTAAAGTTGTTATGAATGTATAACGATCAAATCTTTTGTGACAAATTAATTATCTACCTAGTTATTACATCACATGTTAAATTATGATTAAATGTTTAATGCACCAACAACGTAGGTACTTTATTTTAATGATACAACATAAAACATAGGAAATCGGTAATGGAAATATAATCTAACTCTACTCTCAAACTTTTTTATAATACGTAAATAAGTAAACATAAAGTAATTGAAAATTGTTAATTTTATTAGTAAAAGTCAATTTTTTGTTAACGAATTACTGTGTTATTCAGAACATTACTAAAAGCTTATTAACAACTAGCTTTCCGCCTGCGGTTTCGCCCGCGTGGACTACACGACGTTATCCTGCAGGAATGTGTCATTTTTTCAGGATAAAAACTAGTCTATGTTCCTCTCCAGGCTTCAAAGTATCTGTGTCCCAAATTTCAGCCAAATCCGTTCAGCCGTTTTGGCGTGATGGAGCAACAAACATCCAAACATCTAAACATCCGAATATCCAAACATCTAAACTTTCACATTTATAATATTAGTAGGATTAATAGGACTAGGTTTCCGTCCGCGGCTTCGCCCGCGTGGACTACACGACATTATCACGCGGGAATGTGATATTTTTAAACTAAGTTAAAAGTTAAAAGATCACTTCCTTACAATGTTAACGTCATGATCATTAATATTTATATATATTATGTGTATGTAGGTATATATATTATTATTGCATAGGTATATATGTATGTATATATTATTTTTGAATTAAGTTTTTTTTGTATAGTTTAATCAAAATTTAGATTTTGTTGCACTTTGTGTTTGTGTCACCCACTTTACTTTTTTACTTATTAATTGATCAGGGTTGACTGGAAGAGATCCCTTTCAGGGATAAGTCCACCTTTGCCATATAGACTTTAAGACTGTAAAATGTTATTATGTTATTTGTGCAATAAAGAATATTATAATAATAATAATATTTTTCCGGGATAAAAAGTAGCTTATGTTCCTCTCCAGGCTAAGAAGTATCTGTGTCCCAAGTTTTAGCCAAATCCATCCAGCCGTTTTGGCGTGATTGAGCAACAAACATCCAAACATCCGTGGGCAGGCCCCCTACAAGGTGGACCGACGATCTGGTCAAGGTCGCGGGAAGCCGCTGGATGCGGGCAGCGCAGGACCGATCGTTGTGGAGATCCTTGGGGGAGGCCTATGCCCAGCAGTGGGCGTCGTTCGGCTGACAAACATCTAAACATCCGAATATCCAAACATCTAAACTTTCACATTTATAATATTTGTAGAATAAGTAGGAAGTAGGATTTCATATTTTTTTATAAGCTAGGTTGTAGTTTCTTAACATTATTTAAATTTTTACTTTTCTATTTCAATTATTTAATTATATTGCTTCTATTGCAATTTCTATTATTAAAAAATTTCAATTGAAGTAGGGCAGAGGTACCCTTTGTGGCCACTTTAAGGAATTTTTGACTTTTAAGCACTAACTACTAAATGGTCTTAGGTATTTAAGACACAAATTATATCTTAAATTATAGATCATTTATCTAGCTTTAAAGGTACATTTTTCAATTTTTTAAAAGTTAAATAGTTTTTTGTAAATAATACAAAATGTGTGAGAGGTGCCAAATGTACCGGTTGTGGCCACTTACTGATAGTTAAACTTTTGTAAGTATTGCGAAAAATCAAAACCAAACCCAGGTAAAATCAATATATTCTAATGCGCTAGAAACCAATCAATTGCAAAACAACAATTTAATTGTAAAAAAACAAAGGTTTATAAAGTATTTCATCCAAAACAAATTTCTTAAAATTTTCATACAAAACATTTTTTCAAACAGACCATGGAATTTATTGAAAAAAAATCTTTTGACATAAGGAATTCTAACGGTTGTTATTATTACCTTAAAATAGGTACCTTATTTTAATTGCCTTTATCAGAAATGGCTAAAAGTTGTTTAGAATACTTTTAGAGCAAAAAGTGGCCAAAACCGGTACAGTGGCCAAAACCGGTACGCCTGCCCTATTTAGAAAAAAATCGATTCCTCTCACAACCCATTGTGAGATGGGTCGATTTTTTATTATTCTTAACATTATCAACAAAATGAATAGGTATGAAATAAAATAAGCACCTTTTTATTGAGTTATGTTTAGAAAATTAATTAAATTGCAGTTCCGTTCGTATCTGAATATTTCCCACAAAGAACTTTGAAAATAATGGAGTTTCTGATTGAATTGTTTTTGTTTTACCAAATGTTTGGCGAAAAATGAAAGTTAAAAAGATTTATTTCACTTCCTTTTAGATTCTAATAAAAGTAATTTGCCAGTCTGGCTGTCACGAAAATCCCGGAACAAGCGATGTAACGAAGTAAGTAACTGAGTAAAATCAGTAAAACTAAGAATTAACTAGGTGGAAGATTTTTTTAAGAGATTTGATTGACCATATGAAAATTGTTTATTCAGTGTTAGCTGATACCTACAGCACTTGTCAAAAAAGAAAGGTCAAGTTCAAAGAAGCTACGCGATCGGTTCGCAAATCCTACGGGGCGGGAGACCTTGTGACGGGAATAACCGGCAAGAAACTCGTCAAGGGCCGTTTTTAGGGTTCCGTATCGTATCCGAATGGCAAAAAAGGGAACTCTTATAGATTCGTCATGTCTGTCTTCTTCGTCATTTCCTCGCATTTCGTGAAAAAAGTTTTATACAAGCCTTGAACGGGAAGCAATTACATTGCCTCGAATGATTAAAGCCCTCGCCTGCTGCTTCTTCTAACTTCCCATTTGTCGGCTGTAATGTACTATTGACACACGAGTTAATAAAAACCATGTGCTATTGATCCATTAAACAGATGAGCGAAGGTCGATCCTTAGATATTATCGTATCTCAGATTATTGGGACCAATCAAATCAAAACGAAGCTATAGGCACTTGTCCGATTTTAATTCCTATTGAAGCTACGATTTACAACTCATGTCTCAAACAAACTATCGGTTTGAGATAACCCTTTAGAAATCTTAGATGTTACAATGGAACATAACAATCATCAATTTTTGAAAAAGGTTTCCAGATTAGAAAGTACTTAAACTCTCAATTCCCGTGCAAAGCTTCGAATACCAGATTAATCACTCACGTTGTTACCAACTGAAACATGATAGAGAGTAATGTAACAGATTCCAAAGCACCGGCGGCACCGTCGAACCACGTCGAACCCAGCTGCCGGAGTAAGTGTCACCAATTAGCGCCGGACTCGCTATACGTGAGTAACGGCCCGATTTCCACATGCCTGCATACAGATGACTTTTATTTGTATTGTACCCCGGGTGCGAGTAATGTTTAGCAATAAATAGCATCTATATCTATTCAATTGACGATATGTAAACTACTTAATGTTGTTTTGGATTGCTTGCTTTGATTGATTGAAATGTTGTACCTATTGGTTCAATACTTTTATTAATTTATGTTAGGTAGGGTAGACTGGGTACGGTTGTAACAATTTTTCTTTAATTGCCCACAGCACAGCTACTAGAGTTGTAAGCAACGATCCAAGCCTTTGAGATGAAAGCACCAGTAGGCCAGGTCAAACTGTTTGGCAGAAATATGTCATTTTAATGAGTGTGTGTGATTGTTACAACCGACTCCATGCCAGGGGCGGTTGTAACACCGATGGGGGTCAGTTGTAACACTAAAAAATAATACATAAATTACGCATCTAAAATCAGTTTTATTCATGAAAAATGTCAAAATGCACATGAAACAAATTTACAATATTTTTGGTACATTTGAGTAGTAAAAGTAAGTAATTGGTAGTAGTGGTAGTCTTTTTAGATAATTATTAGAAGTAAACTAAAATGAGTCAACAGAAATAGTACTTATTCTTTACTCATTCTTGCCCGCGCCATGCCAATTTAAGAACACCTATAACTATTATGAAAAACGGGATTTTTACCATGTTTAAATTTGTAAAAATCCCGTTTTCGTAATAGTTATAGGTAAGTATAATAATAAGGTAAAATAATAGTTTATAATAGTTAATAGTAATTTTCATTATACTTAAATAAATCAACAACCTGTATAAAAGAGTTTTAGATGCATTTAGCTTTCCAAGAAAATAAAATAAAATAAAAATAAAATAAATATTAATGTTACAACCGTCCCCATGAAAATTGTTACAACCGTCCCCACTTTGATAATAAGTCTGTCACAAGCACGAAGTAGCATAACCTATACAAAAACGAGTCAGCTTATTAAAATCTCTAAAATACTACGATTACACAAGCACACTTTGAAATACGACAATTATTTTTTTTAATTTTAATTTTATTTATTCTTTATGCACAAGTTACAGTACATAGGCGAACTTAATGCCACAGGCATTCTCTACCAGTCAACCTTTGGGTGATGTGGAGTCAATGATGTGGTAGGGTGCACAACCAGTATAAAAGAAATAATTCGCTTTGTTGATCGAAGATACGTTAACCCGTGAGAAGGCGCGCTATGAGCATTTTACTCACGCAAAAAATTAATCCAACAATTTTTAGTCTTACCCTCGCCATACCGCTTCAAGCACCCAAGTACCTTCCTAACTTTTCATCACCTTTCTCCTGACGCAACTCTCGTGCCGGTCAGTTGCATTGCGTCTGCACAGCGAAGAGGTGGTGGAGGCCATATACCATTGTGCGGCAATTTGCTCATCACGCGCCCATCCATGTAAGTATTTATTTTTGTGGTTTAAAAAAAGTAAAGTTGTGTTTTCATCCATATTATTGCATCTGTTTTATGTTTAGTGGTTGATTATTATGTAAACACTTTTTAGAAATAATTTCATTATTATTTTTACATTTCTAGCTACACCACACATGCAAAATGGACGGTCGAGTACAAGCAGACTAGTATTTTCGTAGAAACTGTAGGGAATCATTTTACCTCGAGGGATCATTTTGTACACCTTTCCCCTAATTTCCAAAAAATAGATTTCAAATAATCTGTGTCCCTTAGTAATTATAAGTTAGATACCTGCATATCATATTTTTGACGACCGATTTGGCGCAGGGGTAAGGGTCCTTCTGCGTCCGAGGTCTCGGGTTCAATCCCCGACCAAGACAAATATTTGTGTGCTTGAACATATGTCTATTTATCTTGGTCTGGGTTTTTTATGTGTATAATATATTAAAAATTACAGGTACTTATCTTTTTAATTATATAATTGTGTTATTATTTATAGTTCGGTTATGTAAATGTATAAATTAAAGTTCTATTTTCGTGTGTTTTCTAATGTTATATTATGTATGACAGGAGTAACTGTTTTGTTTTTTGAAGTGCACTCGGCTTAGTTATACTTTTTTTTACTTTTTGTATTTCTCTTATAAGTGAATAATGTATTCTATTAGAGAAATAAATATGTTAAGCCTAACCTAAACCTATAATAAGTAGGTATGTATTTACATAATTAAATTAAATTATATGTATATACTTGTATATATTTTATCCGTTATCAAGTTTTCCATGACTCAGTTTCTTAATGAAATTTACCTGGGCTTAGACTTGGTGTGATTGTAAAAAATGTTTATATTTATTACTTAAATGTCTGGAAGGTTTAAAATCGTATTATTATTGTTAAAATAACTACCTACTTATCCAGTTGCACAGATGAGATTGTTGTTAGATAAAGCTTAACGATGAAATTATTTCTATACCCAAATTAGAACCGACCCGCAACTAGGCCTCAATCCTCTGTAATTTAATATCCAAAAGTTTCTACATTCTGATAAGGAATGAGTTTTTGGGGTGTGCTTCATTTAATATAATTACAAATTAACTAATATATAAGTATGGTACGTACGTATATTTATAATGATATACACTTAAAACGAAAAATTGCTTTGATTGCAGTTTATTTTAAAACCCGCAAAAAAAACTTTTTTCTTCATACAAACATTAAGATAAAACTAAGTTATATTTTGCTGGCGAAACATGGTAGTGGTAATTTTTGAATACTAGCGGCCACATTTTGATAGGCAACCCTATAGATATATATTCTCCCTCAGATCATATAATACTATACTATTCTCCTAATCATAAATAAACGTAAAAATGAGGTTTTTAGCGAAAACTTCTAAGCGCACTAATTTGGCTCTCGTACTATTAGATCATCAGTATTTATATCAAACATTACACACCCGAGTTCTTGATGCACCGCAATGATAGTTCTTTTCAGAATTATCACCCTTTTAGTATATTTTCAGTTCATCTGAAGCTGAACGACACCTAACATGATGTGTACCTACTTACTAAATGAAATTGCTTTGCCGGCATCAAATCACTTTCCACTAGTTTTCTTTTAAAAATCGTTTAGAAGGTTAAAGTCGGTCATTCGGTCGGTTTAATTCGGTCATTTTCGATGAACTATTAAGAATACTGAATAAAATATGTCTGGTTTATATTTTAATAGCTCTTTCATTATTTATTTTTTAATTAAATTGAAACATAAAAGAGGCTGTATTTTTAATGAAGCAAGAGGCTATTTTGATTTCCATCAATGAAACTTATCTATTAAAAGCCTTTCATTCTCAAGAATGTCTGGATATTATTTTTCTAGTAAGTAGGCGGTTAAAAGATAACTTTCTTATTCTATTTCACTAGATTGCAAACATTTCTGCAGTATTTTTTCTAAAAAAGTGTGAAAAAAAATTCCAGTAGGTATAAATTTTATTCTTTTGACGCTTCTCAATGCTAAAAGAATTAATTAAATCCTGCTTATGTCCATTACGTAAAACAAAAAGAGGGTTTTAAAATAAACATTCCAAATTGAATGGAAAATCTTTTCCAGCACTAAAATCAAAAAGTTGGAAGTTCAGAAGTTATTACAACAATTACTTATTAGAAAGGTTCTAAGATTCCATTCATCGGTCATGAAATTCGCCAATCAACTGAAGTACCCTTAAGAAGCGCCCTACAATCGTTATCAAGGGCTGTAATACTTAATTTAATGCCCTTGTAAATTACGCAGCCAAGGTATTATGTTGCTGCTGGACAGGTCGTATCTCTTCAGATAAAATATATCTGCACTTCGCAGCAATTAGGGATAATAATAAACTAGAAATATCTAGGGAAACAGCAAGGATGAGAAGGGTTGGAATTTTAAATATACTGGAGTTTTTGTGAAGTATAGTCACAAGCTATTCAGTCTCAAGGATGAAGAGGATATGCTATATGAGGATATGATGATAGAGAAGCTTGGGATAGCAAAAAGTTTACACACGGATGGGAGACACAAAATTGTCGACGGAACTTTGCGAAAATTGCTTAGCTGCAGCAACTGCAGGCCGAACGTGCTAACCGAGGGCGAGAGATGCACAAGCGAATTTTTCCACTAAATAAATTATATTTAAAAAAACCTTTTATTTAAAATCAAGCTTTTATTCAAATGTCCTAAAAAGAATAAAATAAACTTTGTATCAAGTCAAATCCAACAAACTTATTACATTGAACAATTTATATGTTTTAAAAGCTTGTCGCTTGTCAAATATAAGTTAAAGCATTTGTGTTTAGTGCAAGCCCAGTAACAATAAAATCTCGCGACAAGCTTTTAAAACATATAAATTGTTTAATGTAATAAGTTTGTTGGATTTGAATTGATACAAAGTTTATTTTATTCTTTTTAGGACATTTGAATAAAAGCTTGATTTTAAATAAAAGGTTTTTTTAAATATAATTTATTTTTGTATTTTTAGTTATTATTGGACGTGTTTCTCAGTCGCTTAATTTCATTTAATGCATCATTATTGCATGGTCGTTTGCCAGTTAGTTTATTACAGTCTAGCTCTTCAACTGTACATTGACCCCTTAAAATTATGTGCACTATTTAGGAAGGACCTTATTTATATTTTACCACGGATTTTACCTTTGACACCGCGTCAGATGTATCGCGGCTGATAATCAGAATGTGCGGAATCCAGGCATTAAGTTTAAAACTTGGTTTAAATTTTTAAGTTTAAAAAAAGGAGACAAGAAGGGACTTTTATTAGTTAGGTTCTGCTTTTATTATACTTACCACAAAACTTGTGTTATGCAAACAAAAAAAACAAACAAAAGTAAGTCAGAATTATATACTTATTGTTTATTTAACTATAACTATAACATTTATTTTTTTCGATCAACAATACTACTAATAAGAGCGCGCTTCAAAGGTGCGCTCTTATTTCTTATCGAATCCTGTCGATTTCGACGTAAGATTGCAACATTCGTAGCCATTTTCTCCGTTTAACCTGTCGACTCTCAGGGGTATCAAATTACAGGCTCATTTTTTACGTAAACAAAGCATCTAAGCGCGCGTTTGGGCTCTCCCAAACATCTGTTTGTGCGCGCGACGACGGAAGTTACATTTATGAGCAGCATATGAGTCATAGCAGCGCATAAACTTATCCGACACTTTAACGAGATGTTTTGTTTTTATAATCGACGTTCAAACTCAACTTTTGTGTAAACAAAAGACAATATCGAAATATTTTTTTTTCACATAGTTATCGATGAAATAACATATAAAAAGTATATATATTTAGAATGTACATGAAAAAACCTATCGGATAAAATTATAATATATGGAAAACCAATAATATTAAATATTTTTCGAAAAATTTTAATTTTTTTTTTACGTTGCAATTTTTCAAGAATTTTTTATTATTTTTTTTGTTCCGGATCATATATTATATTGTATTTTTATAGTAAATAGAGTTTATTTATCTTATAAACACCGAAAACCGCGCTCAAAACACATACAAATTGAAATAATTACAAAATAAAGTGCCACTTGGCTCCCACCGATGCTCTAGAACAAAGTCAAGCGGTGCCATATTTGCGATTTCTTCTTGTTCGTGAAGTCTTATCTAGTAGTATTGTTGATCAAAGTTTATTATTATATTTATTTATGGAATTCCTAGACTAGTTTGAATTATTATTTATTTGAAATTCTTGACGTGGAATCAAACTTGCAAAACTAGCACATTAGGCTAAGTATACAATGCTAATATTTCTATATTTTATGATTTAATTAAATAATGTATGTATAATATAAACATTTTTAATCCAACAATTTAAAACCTCCATTCAAGTGGCCAATACCTACTAAGTGAGTCAACACTTTTGAGTCTTCTGACTGATTTACTCACATGAAAAGAGGTTTATAAAGGATCTGAAAACTACACATTTCAGTTTAATTTCCTTGGGGAAAACTGTTCTTTTATGACCGATACCTTTCAGAGGAGGTGGGGTTTATTTTAATTTTCAACACACTTGCTCATAAAGTGAGCCTTATTACATCGATCTTAGGGCCATAAACCGAACTATAACCCACGCGTGCATAATAATATTACAGTACTAGTTGCGTAATAGAATTATCCCTACAAAGTTAAGTAAGTACCTAACTGCAAATTATATGCGAGTAAACAGAGACTTTTCAATTTAACCGGGTAATACTGTATCCCTACAAAGTTAAGTTAGTACCTAACTGCAAGTTATATGCGAGTCAACAGAGCATTTTCAATTTCAGCGGGTAATAGACACAGTTCTTTTTTTGTAACAACAAAGAGGTTTTATACGGCTGAAAATCCATTTACGTTTTAGAATAAATAAATGTGTCCCTAATTAAGACAAAAAACATAATTAAGTATATTATTATCAAATTATTTATAGTTCACAATAATTTGTTATAAAACATTTGCGTTTTATCACTATTATTATACTTAATTATTTTGAAGTAGGCTGTATGGCTGTATGTAATCAATCACCTCACATTTGGCGCGTGCAAAAAAAAAATCTAGTGCGCTTTTTCCCTTAGTTAATATTAGGTTAGTACAATATGTATGCAATAAATGTTTGTTTTTCCTCGCAAGTGTGTTGAAAAAGTGCGTATGAAACTCGTGAGCAACTTACTCACTAGACACTCGGCTGATTTACGCCCTCGCCTGCGGCTCGGGCTGCAACCCACAGCCTCGTGTATAATGAGCAACCTAAGCTCACTTGTATCATAATATACTATTGTTCAATCGTGTGTTAAGTTGTCAGATAAACCAAAAGTGCCTACCTAAATAGGTACAAACATTAAGTACTTTGAAAAATGTATTTGTATCGTGATAAATGTGTAAATTTTCACAAATGTCGGCTGCCAGAGTTATCGGACTGTTATGTCATACGTCGTCTCTTCTCTAAATATTGTTGTTACACGAAATTTATAATTTCACAATGAAATACGGATTCAATATTTACATCGAACTTGCAGTTTTCGGAAGACAACGCGGTATTCGTGGTAATAGTAGGTAGTATGGTAGTAGTTTTTAAGCTTCTGTCTGGACTTATCTGGTTTTGAATTAAAAGGGAAAACACATATAGGTAATATTCGAAGGACATTTCTTATTTTTCTATTCTAAGTCGTTTCAGAAAATCATTGTAAGTTTGGTTATTTTAGATTGGCCCCGTCTGAATTATTTTTAACGTATAAATTGGAACTGATGGTTCCAATGAAACATTCAATCTCATTTATGTAATACGCTACTGGACATGTGCCTTTTCCTAATACCTCTAAAACTATCTTGTTTATATCGATTTTACTTAATTAATTATGTGATAAAATTGTATTCATAATTCTCTCACGCTTTATTCTAGAACAATCTTTTTGAGATATTAGTTTAAAAGTCGACAACTCAACTATTGGTAACACGGCGCGCCTATAGCAATGTAAACGGTTCTCACTCGTGCGTGTTTCTAGGTAGTTTTCTACACAAGGCGCGTATTTTCAAACGATTTTTTTTTCTAATCTCTATAAGTAGTTAAGATTTATATCTAGTTGGAAATGTTTGATTTCCTATAAAATTCTTTCGTGTCGAAAGTCGATTTTTAAAATAAAAAACAGGTTAATGGGGATTTTCCGGTCGAGGGTCTGTTTCCTGAACTTACTGATGGGGTTTGTGTTTTTGTTTACTTTGGATGGATGGATCGATGGATCTTTAAAAGTTTCCAATTCAGTGACATACCTACTATTGTGAAAGAGTTTTGAATAAATATTAAAAATAAGTTTTGTTTGTCGGTATGTCGGTCGTCACAAAATAAGAAGCCCGTTTGGCAGATGGGAATGACTCTAGAATGAAACACTTTACGAAATTGATAAAATCAAATTAATCATAATGAAATAGTTAAAATGTTTAAAAATAAATATAATGAATAATATTTTTTAGAGAATCTATACATATAAAACTCTTAATTGATTTATTGATTCATTGTTGCCATAGGCGTAGAGCCCTGGCGCACTAAGAATGGATTTTAGAAACTTCCCGTTGTACAGGGTGCTACAAGTTGTTCAAGTTTTATGAGAATTTGTATAGGGTTGAAGATAGAAATACCATTTTTTAGTGGGTAGATGCCTTTCCTGGTGTAGGGTGATGTAGGTGAGCATTAAGAAAGGGTTTTGGAAAGTTCCCGTAATACAGGGTGATACAGCTACTTTTCCAATCGTATTTACGAAATAGAATTTTTTTTGTAGAAAATAAAACTATAGATGAAAATATGTGTGAAATTGTAACCAGGTCCAAACTAACTGATTGTGAAGTAGGCGTCCCTCAAGGTTCCATATTGGGACCTATACTATTTATAATATTTATAAATGACTTGATTGGTTTTATATCAAATGCTCATAATTCAGTCAAATTAATCCTATTCGCAGATGACACCAATGCAGTAATTTCTGATAAAAATCTTATTGATTTAGAAACAACAGTATCTTAAACATTACTATCAATGAAAAATTGGTTCACTGTTAATGGTTTATCGATCAACAGCCTAAAAACTAATATCATGTTGTTCAAAACTCACTCCAGGGATAATAGTAACTTAAACATTAATCTTAACGGTGACTTGCTACATACAGTAAGTTCAACAAAATTTTTGGGCGTCAAGTTTGATGACCAACTGAAGTGGAAGGAAGAACTAGAAGACATTGAGAGTAAAATCAGTTCAGCCTGCTATGTCCTTCGAAGTTTTAGAGATGAAGCAGATATAAAGCATTTAAAACTTGTATACTACGCCCTTGTGGAATCAAGGCTACGTTATAGCATTTTTTGCTGGGGTAGAAGCTATGACTACAATATTAATAAGGCTTTCATTCTACAAAAAAGGACAATGGTACGCATACCCCAACAAGAGTCTTGTCGAGAGCACTTTCAGAAACTGGAAGTATTGACTGTTCCTAGTCTATATATTCTTGTGATATTATCTCATTTTGCTAAAACTATAACAGAACACGAGACTACAACGGAAAAGAATATAAGAGTTGCTACAAGAAGACAAGGTTTTACACAAAAAATTCTCCCTAGAATAGATATAGTCAAGCATTGTCCTAATTACCAGTCAGTACTTTTATTTATTAAACTGCCAAGTGAGCTAAAAGTGCAGTGTACGATTCAAATTTCAACGATACATTGAAAACATACTTGTTGAAGAAATGCTTCTATTCCATTAATGATTTTTAAATAGCAATAATGCATTGACTGGTTTTACCTAAAATATTATTATGGAATTGAATTTTTAAATAATTTGTTAATTAATATTGTAAATTATGACATTATTGTTAAGAATTTATTAATTTTGATTATCACTAATTATTATTTTTTTGTATTTTTTTAATGTAATTTAATTATAATTGGGAAAGTGTAATTAATCAAATGTATTTACCATAAGTGTTATAATTTTCGACACAATGAACATTGTTAAGAAATAAATAAATCTAATCTAATCTAATCTAAAAAGTTTCATCTAAATCCGCTCAGTAGTTTTTGCGTGAAACGCGGACAACAAACAGTCAAAAAATTCAAAAGCCATATTTTTGGTACCTATCCGTTTTCCTAAAGAAGACCCCTAGAAGTATTTTTTTACCACACTTTTATTAGCTTCACTTGTAACTAAGTCACAATGTAATAAAATCTTGGAATTCAATTTTAACCTACTTCAAATTGTCGTGTTGATTTGAAACTTTGCAATTTCTATATGAATCCAATGACAATACAATAATTTGCTACCATCGAGCTGATCTGCTGATGGAGTCAAGAGGTGGGCAATAGAACTCTTCAATGGCTGCTAGGAAACCCCTCGAGTTTAGGCTCATTTGTTTTGTTCTGATGAGACCTATTTTGCTGCACTTGATGGTGAGGGTCTGATGATGGAGCAGGGAGGAAGCCAGTGGCACTTCTTAATGATCACTAGGAAACCCCTCGAGTTTGGGCTCCGTTGTTTCGTTCTGATGAGACCTATTCGTTACACTTGGTGAAGAGGGTCTGATGATGGAGCTGGAAGGAAGCCAGTGAAACTCCTTAATGACCACAAGAAAACCCCCTCGAGTTTGGGCTGATTTGTTTCGTACTGATGAGACTTATTCGCTGCAGTTGGTGGTGAGGGTCTTATGTTGGAGCAGGGAGGAAGTCAGTGGCACTCCTTAATGACCACTAGCTAACCCCTCGAGTTTGGGCTCATTTGTTTCGTTCTGATGAGACCTATTCGCTATAGTTGGTGGTGAGGGTCTGATGATGAAGCAGGGAGGAAGTAAGGGTTCGGCTTGCGAATCCGGTAAGTTGAATTTGTAAAACTAAAAACATACAATCATGCCTTTGAGTTATAATGTTTACAGGGTGGGCAGACACATGAATGGACTGTGAAATCGATTATTATCCATCCATAGCTTGCCATTTATTAAACTAAAAAGTAAAAAATAAATATGTAGTTTAAAAAACTAAAAAAACACACTTTTATAGGAACATACTAAAAAGTACAAAATAACCGTCTATTCAGTAACTGAAATTTTAAAGCGTGGTGCGCCCTTTGCAAAGCATGCATTCAAGTAGTTAATATTGACAACGCGCACCACGCTTTTTAATTTCAGTTACTGAATAGACGGTTATTTTGTACTTTTTAGTATGTTCCTATAAAAGTGTGTTTTTTTAGTTTTTTAAACTACATATTTTTCTATTTCTTTTCAATGTACAGAATTGGCTTGTTTACAGTTTTATTATAAGTATATAGATATTGATAGATATCTCAAAAAAAATTGAAGTTTCGTTAAAAAAAGTGATTTACTCGTAGTCTCAATATAAGGAACAAAGATAGCTATTCCAAATCCAAAATTCCGTATTACAAAAAAGTAAAAGCTCCTTCATGAGTTATTTTTATAATTTTTCTTTCTTTTAAAATAAGGTTTTTCTTCTTTTTATAATAAGGTTCCACAACACATTACTGAGCACCCTCTAGAAAAATTAAAAAGTATTATTAAAACCGAACTCATGAGCAAAGGCTATCTATGCATTGATTTGTCGCAAATATCGATTACAGCTCAACCTTAGCTGGTAGGTGCGGGTCGTATAAGTCGATTCAAGGACACGGTGCCGCACTCTCGTTTACTCTATAAGTAGTTCAAATTTTATTGAAAAGTTGTACCCGTCCAAAACTAAAACGAAATCGGGGGCCGCCACCACGGGGGCGGGTGTAACCCACGAACCCGTCTGTTCAGTTTCTTAAATCGTATAATTGACAAAGTTATGAGGTAACAAACATAAAAAAAAAAAAACAACCGAACTGAGAACCTCCTCCTTTTTTTGAAGTCGGTTAAAAAGGAACTGAGCAAGAGTATTAAGAATTCAGCCACAGATTACTTTATAGTTACTACGTATTCAGCTATAAATTTTAACATAAATAAGAAAACAGCTAATGTAAGCCTAGCATGACCATCCAAAACGTGATATGTATCGCATGATAGAGCGACTTATCGACATTCAAACGTCAAAACCCATAGTCTTTTGACAGTTAAACCGGATAACTTATCATATCATATCGAATTTTGTTGGTCATGCTAGGGGGGCTGAATGTTATTAGACGATAACATGCAAATATGCGGTTATGAAACTGAACATAATTATGTTATTCAGTTAGAGCTAACATTGATGAATCCTAATAAATAAGACCGCAAGTATTCTTCACTTAGTTTTTATTTTAGTAATACAAAAACTGGTATTTCTGATTTCACACAAAAAATGGCAGGGGGGAGAAAGCTTACAGCCATAGAGGTTGACAAGCAATTTTTTTTTTTTTTTTTTTTTTAAATACAGCTCTGGCCATTTAAAACTTGGATGTAAAATTCTAATAACTTAACACTCCCCCTAATTTTACATCTACTTAATAGATAACATTTCTTTTAAACAAAACATTTCACTAAACAAAAGATAACACTCTAAGTTATATTATGTTTTTTTTTAAGATAAATCTATAACTAAACAGAACACGAGTAAGATAAAAAATATAGCAATGCAAATAAAATTAACCTAAGAAGTTTAGACTTAGATAAATGGTGGAGCCAGCCAGGCGTAACCAGAACAAGCGTTACCACCAACCAAACCAAATACAATGTGGGGGAATCAAACCCGGGACCTCCGGGTCTGATACCGGTGGTGTGCACCACTAGACCACAGAGGCGGTTAAGACATAACAAGTATTTAACCCAAATTTAAGTTAAAACAAAAACAAATATTTGAACCCATTTAAATCAAGAAAGTATTTCTTTTCTATTAGCATTAAATTTAACAGCAGCTAGGGACTTTGTTAAAAAGTCAGCTAGTTGATTTGCACTGGGTATATAATTAATATTTACAATGCCCTTCTCTACTTTTTCCCTAATAAATTTGTATTTTATATCAACATGTTTTGACCGCTGGTGATATACAGGATTACAAATCAATTTAATGGCAGCTTGATTGTCAATAAATAACTTTATACAAGCTGGCTCCTCCCCCAATTCAAATAAGAATTGTTTCAACCACAACAATTCTTTTGTTGCATCACAAGCTGCCATGAATTCAGCTTCCATGGTTGATAATGCTATTGTTTGTTGCTTATGACTTTTCCAAGTGATTGGGCCATTATTCATTAAGAAAATGTAGCCTGTTGTTGATCTCCTACTTTCTAAATCACTTGCATAATCAGAGTCAGAATATCCTACAATTTCACTATTCCCTGTATATTCAATGCCCAAATGTTTTGTTCCAATTAAATATTTCAAAACTCGTTTGATTGCATTTACATGACACATTTTAGGATTATTTACATAGCGTGATATTAAATTAACTGCAAATGAAATATCTGGACGAGACACTGAAGCCAGAAACAACAGTGAACCTACAGCCTCACGAAATGGAAAAGTCATATTTTGTTTCCCATCATCATCATTTGTAAATAAAATGTTAGAATCAACAGGAGTTGAACAAGGATTACAGTCATTCATCTGAAACTTTTGCATGATATTTTGAATGTAATTGGTTTGCGTTATACGAATGGAGTTACCAGACCGATTTATTTCCATACCTACAAAATAATTTATATCTGTTATTTTGACATCAAAATTGGCTTTAAGAGCATGCACAACAGATTCTAAAGTCTGCTTGTTTGACGCGAAAACAAGTCCATCATCAACATATAATATTAACAACACTCTTTCACTATCTATATAGCTACTAAAAACACAATGATCAGACTCTAATTGTTTAAAACCAAAAGACTTCAGGAAGTTTGTAAATTTAGAATTCCAACATCTTGGTGCCTGCTTGAGGCCGTATAACGACTTGTTTAGCTTGCAGACTTTCCCTTCTGGTGCATCTACTCCTTCAGGGACCTCCATATAAATTTCTTCTTGTAGTTCCCCATACAGAAGGGCAGTTTTGATATCAAATTGCAATATTTCATATTGCAATTTCGCAGATAAACTAAGCAATATTCTGATTGAATCATATCTAGTTGTTGGTGCAAACGTCTCTTTATAGTCTATATCTTTAACTTGATTGAAGCCTCTAGCACACAATCTGGCTTTATATCTTTCAGTTTCACCTTCTTTATTTTTCTTGATTCTGAATACCCATTTTGAAGTTATTGGTTTCTTATCTGTTTTATTTACTATAGTCCATGTCTTATTAATTTCATGTGCGTTTAATTCTTCATTTATGGCAGTTATCCATTTACTTGATTCTGCACAACTAATTGCTTCTTCATATTTTTCAGGAACTTCACATTCCACAAAATTTACTTCATAGTTTACATTTCCACGCCTAGGTCTTGTATTCACATGGTGTTGTTCACTTGACCGGTTGGATGTGTTATCAAGACTTTCAGATGGTTCATATGTGGAATCATAATCATTACAGCTGGTCAAACTATCTTCACTTTCAATCTGTGTTTTTGGTGTTGATGTTTCCGATGGTTGTGGTAATTCATCTAAGGTAACATCTAATGAGGTATCAGTTGGAGATTGATTTTCAAAAACATCAATATTCACAGTATTCTGTGGTAACTGCACATTCTGTAATTCATCAAAAATAACATCTCGTGAGACTTTGATCCTTTTTGTTTTGCTGTCAAACATCCTGTAATTTTGATTATCATATCCAACTAAAATCATCTGTTGACTTTTCCTTTCTAATTTACTTCTGCATGCATCAGGTATGTGTACATATCCGCATGAACCAAATATTTTCAAATGAGTAAGGATAGGTTTTTCCCCAGACCATATTTCATGTGGTGATTTGATAGATTTTGACTGGAAGTGGTCCTATTTTGTAAGTAAACAGCACAACCAATAGCTTCAGCCCATAAGTTTAAAGGTAAGTTACGACCATACAACATGGAACGAGCCCTTTCAACAATGGTGCGCATTTCTCGTTCCGCTCGTCCATTCTGTTGTGGTGTGTAGGGTGCAGTACACTCATGTAAAATTCCATTTGTGTTCAAAAATTCTTTAAAATCATTATTGACATACTCTGTTCCATTATCTGTGTGTAATGTGCGAATGTTGTGGCCAAACTTGTTCTGTACAATAGCATTAAATGTTCTAAAATGATCAAAAGCCTCACTTTTGTGCTTCATAAAGTATACACACAGATAACTCGAAGCAGCATCTTTGAAAAGGATAAAATAGCGCCTACCTTGGACTGATGCTTCACTCATTGGCCCACAGACATCACTGTATATTAAATCACCAGGAGCCAACTCACCCCTCGAAGAAGTTTGGAATGGAAGCCGAGTTTGCTTTCCAAACATGCAGGTATCACACACGAATTGTTCTTCGACATATTCATTGCACTCAATTAGTCCACTTTTTATCATTTTTATAACTTCTTTCACGTTTAAGTGCCCCAGTCTCTCATGCCACACTTTTAGGCTGTTCTGGGAGGTTTGTACTGTATTACAACTTACACTTAAAATAGTTTTAAAGTTCATTTCATATAAATTATTAGACTTTTGGTTTGCAGTTAACACTAAACTATTGTTTTTGAAAATTAATGCACTGGTGTCTTTCTTGATAATAACATATCCTAATCTCATTATAACACCTTCAGAAAACAAATTTCTACATAGTTCAGGCACATATAACACTTCTTTCAAAATGTTTTCTTCCCACTGTCCTTTAATAAACTTTTTAATTAACACTGTTCCAATGCCACATACTTTTAAGTTTTGTTGGTTACCTAATTTCACTTGTCTTATATTACCGTCTTTATATTCTTCTAGACTCATGAAAAAGTCTTTTCGAAAAGTCATGTGCATAGATGCTCCACTGTCTAGCAACCACACATCGTTGCCGGAGTTAATGCTGACATTTGCCACTTCTTCAACGTGAAACGCTAACATATTGCTTTCTTCTTGTCTAAATTTACTGTACTTCTTTGCACGGCAGTCTCTTGCAAAATGTCCTCGCTTGTTACAATTATAACAAACAAATCGGTGGTTTCCAAAGTTCTGTTTATCTGAGTTTTTGACAATATTTTGTTTCTCATGAACAAGTGCAACTTCATTTTGTTCTTCAGCTGTCAAGCTGGCCTCTTCATCCATTAGCCGAGCAGTGAGATTATGAATTGTTTGCTGGCTCTTATCTAGTGACATCCAAGCCTGACGCAGTGAGCGATATTTTGATGGTAAAGTACTAATTATCTTTGTAATAATAGCTGTTTGGCTTATTTCCTCCCCACTGTCTTTCAGCTGTTGGGCCAAGCTTTCTATTTTGGATATATGTTGAGCCATACTGTCACTGGGGTTCATTTTATAGTTATAGAATCTTTCATGAACCAACATTTTATTGAATTCTGACTTTTGCTCGTATATAGACTCGAGCTTGTCCATAATTGCGGATGCACTATTGCAATTTTCAATTAGGGCAATTTGTCGGAAGTCCATTGCTGATGTGATAATAAACATGGCCATGCCATCGTTTTTCAACCATTGCTCAACTTCATCGGCTGCGGCTGGTTTTGGTATGGATATATCAATGCCTTTTGCTTGTAGTGCACACCTAATTTGAAATTTCCATTGACGAAAATTATTTCCGTCAAAACGCTCCACATTCATCTTTGTATCCATTTTGAATTTCACGACTTTCACGCACGCGGTGTTCCTCTGATGGCGTCCGTTCCTGCGTGCTTACATTGGCGGCGGCTGCCCCTTTGTACCGAGTTCACTGCACTTTGCCGTCTTATTGTTTCACGTGAATCTGGGCCCATAACCTGATGAATCCTAATAAATAAGACCGCAAGTATTCTTCACTTAGTTTTTATTTTAGTAATACAAAAACTGGTATTTCTGATTTCACACAAAAAATGGCAGGGGGGAGAAAGCTTACAGCCATAGAGGTTGACAAGCAATTTTTTTTTTTTTTTTTTTTTTAAATACAGCTCTGGCCATTTAAAACTTGGATGTAAAATTCTAATAACTTAACAAACATACGCTTTGTTTTTTTGTGTAAGTATACGTTACATGTCTTTAACATTCTCTATTGTTTTTCTTTTCCAATAAACACAACATTTTTATAATGTTTACTAGGTAGGTATGCTTTAAATTATTTTGACGTTTTGTATACGTATGATTAACATTAGAAGGAAGACACGTTAAGCCAACGTCCCAACTGCATTTGCAGTCGTAAATATCCACCAATCTGCATTGGGCCTGGGTGGTGGTTCTTGGCCCATTTTCATTATCCATCCATGTGGAAGGCCAGTGCCCCAGCAGTTGGGACATTAAATGGCTGATGATGATTAACATTAGTTGGTTTTTGGTCTTGACATTGTTTAATCGATTTCATTATGTACTTACTCTTATTGACATTTTATAAATATTATTCTACTTTGACATTTTATAATTATTAACATTTTACTTTGACATTTTCTAATTTAATCTAATAATGTATGATTCTTTATTTTTATTAAAATGTGCTATGTGAATTACCACTGAAATAATGAAATAGAAAATGTAATAATTAAAATTTTTATTTGTAACAAAATTTGCATACTCTTCTGAGAGTGGGACATAATGTACTTTTATAAATTGTAAAGATCTTATCATACTATGTTCTCTGCGAATAAATAATTTCATTTCATTTCATTAATATGTTTTGAAGACCTAACTATGAAGAAAGATATATGCACCTGTCAAGTGCATAGATCTATATAGATAGACCCCTTGAGGAAGCTATAGGTACGAAAGGAGGAACTTTTTGGGTGTGTTTGTGTTATTTGCAATATGAACCCAAGTATGAGTTTCGTTACAAAAATAGAACACTAGTAGGAATATAAGTAATAGCTTTAGGAAGTTTGTCAAGGAAAAGGTTTTTGCATACTTTCGACAACAACAACGGTGGGAAAAAAACTTCGGAGATCACTATTTGAATAATTTTATTCAAACTTTTGTTAGGAGATAGGTATTTTCTTTGTAGTAAATATTAATGTCGTGGGTTCTGGGTTATTTGGATCGCCAACTTTCTGGTACGCAAACATTATAATATAATCAGGAAAAAAAATTAGTAAATTATTCTTATCTACACCAATTCACATTGATGCTATTTCAACAGTTTATCAATCACTTAGTTATAAAGTAAGAACATGCTTACGCAGTTCGTACGTAATGAAAATAAAATTTTTGGTATCAGAGATAAATCGCACAACACTAGTAATACATTCCCTTTTCTTGGAATCCAAATTAATGGGGACGATGAACGAGACAAATATTTTTTCATCAGCTAAATTAAACAGAGCAAATGACCCTAGGCTGTATAGCGGACTGACAAGAAACTCCGTGGCTGTAAGTATTTTTCAGGCAAAACCATAGGAGGGTTTCTGCTAACCTTGCTATCTTTTACGACCCTGTGCCATTGGGCGGAAAATAAGCCCCGTCCTGAGAATGACCACGTAGTATTAAGGTTTTTTACTATCTCAATAAATGTGAGGACCACATCATAGAAGGGCCTTTTATATATTTCGGAAATGGTAAAAGGCTTATCAATGCCTCTTCCAATCCTGTGTGAAAATCCTTTTGAAATAATTTGATTAGCAACAGGAAATTGTTGTGTTAACATTTTCGGCAATTCGCAAGGAATTTATGGGGTGTTACAATATAAATGTCTAAAGAAACTGTGTTGAGTAGAATTAATTACATTCCCTGTCACTTAACATTTTCTTATTTGCCAGAACGAAATTACAATGTGACATTTTACTGTGCTTTTAAACCAGCTTTTTATTTTCACACCCGTTCTCACTTACCTAGGTAGGTTATGAAACTAGCTACGGCAAATGTCGTAGCTAACTTAAACTTTTTATTGGGATAGCAACTTTTCCAACTTTAACACTTGTACTTCTGTTGCGTAAGACGAATAAAACAACCTCCCTAATTATAATTATAATATGTTAGTATGGGAAAATTGAAAAAAAAAATACCGGTTCAGTGCATTGAGTTATAATGTACTAACTCAATGGTTCAGTGCCTAACCGAAAGCTTCCGAAAAGCCTTATTTCAACTAGTTTTTCTTCTATTACATTTTTTCCTAAACCTCCCTAATATACGTATAATTAGTCAACGTTAGCCTTGAGTTCACATCTACTGACAAACTACAACTTACATTACAAGTTGACAATATTGCTCTTAAAGCGTGTCAGTTTGGTTTTAACAGGTAGGTAATAAGTTTTCAGAGAACCAGGGGGGCAATTGCGTAAGGTAATCGTATTAATTTGACAGTTCATATCGTATTCAATCGGCTGCAATTTGTATGGAATGTTATTTACAAGGAATTTATAAGTACTAATTTATCATGATACAATATGAACTGTCAAATGAATACGATTGACTTTACGCAATTCCATAGCTGATTGTGATTTATTTCTGGTACGAGTATAAATGCTAGGCAAATAATAATACATTTAAAATGGGAATCTATATTATACTAATAGGCCTCAGTCATAATAGTTAGTATCACTTTTTTTTTTTTTTTTTTTTTTTAATGCACAACGGGGAAGCTCTTAGCCTTCATCACACCTGAAGGTTTCTCTGCTTCTTATGCTTAAATTGCAATTCTATTATTTTGCGAACTAAAAGTTTTAAGTTTTAGCATATAGTATACTCATAATTAGTTTTAAAAAACGTTTTTGAAAAAAATAATGTAACCGCCTTCAAAACGGATCTTCAAACAAAAATTAACAAACACTAAAAAACGAAAAAAATAATAAGATTTTTTAATTCAAAGGACGATGATACGTGACTTTTTCTAATTTATCTTGGTACTTACTGAACTGTTTGAAGTCGGTGCCGTCTTATACGTATTGAGGTAATTACGTCCTACACCTCACGCTTGGGACCGGGTTTTTTTAATATGTTAGTTATTTCACTCAGTATATTTCGTTCTTATTCTCTTTGGCGTGGCACCGACTTCAAACAGTTCAGTAAGTACCAAGATAAATTAGAAAAAGTCACGTATCATCGTCCTTTGAATTAAAAAATCTTATTATTTTTTTCGTTTTTTAGTGTTTGTTAATTTTTGTTTGAAGATCCGTTTTGAAGGCGGTTACATTATTTTTTTCAAAAACTTGAAGGAATACATCTGAAGGTCCATTCGTGCATATGGTATTTATAAAACATCATATAACTCCTAACTGTTGAGGAGTTTCACCTCTCATCATCAGCTCACCCTAATAACCTGAAAGAATATAACTATTGGTACATACGTACGATTAATACTTAAAGAAATATTCTCCAGCTCCTAACCGTTTAGGAGTTGTAGCTTCTATCACCGGCTCATCACTATGAGATGATGACTACCAGATGCAAATACTTGACTAACTTCAAAAATAAATGTAACGCATAAGGCTTGCCTATATTTGAGAATTTCTCTCAATTTTCTTGGGATTTTATCTCCTGGTCCTGACTTGGTGAAAATAAGATCAGGTCAGAAGTACCATCTTTCGAAAAAAAATTAATTTTGAAAGTGATCCCCAATTTAAAATCGTCCATATAACCAAATAAAGTCTCAATACACATTATTCAGGATAACTCCTGAACTTCTTGTCAGTTCTTGATGAAATTTGAATGGGACCACACGAGAACCGTCACCTTTTAAATAAAAAAAGAATTATCCAAATTGGTTCATTAACTAAAAAGTTCTGAGGTAACACACATAAAAAATAAAAAAAAAATAAAAAAAAAATATACAGTCGAATTGATAACCTCCTCCTTTTTTTGAAGTCGGTTAAAAAATATACAGTCGAATTGATAACCTCCTCCTTTTTTTGAAGTCGGTTAAAAATTAAGGCTGGCATTCCCCAAAATAGGGTATTTTAAATTATGAATTACTCGCAAATCACAAGTAAGTACTTAAAATTTAGAAAAAATACATATTATTTTACATTTATTTATCTAGTGCTTCCAGTCGCTTTTTTTTGATTGGTGATATTTTACTATGTCAAATAAAATCCCAAACATCCGTCTAATCGTAATCCAAATATTCTATTACTTGCAGTATACTTACTTGGTTTTAGTTAATGAAAAATATACTTAAATAATTGTCTTTGAATAGCCGATGGATTCCGGCCGTCATAAGTTTAAATTTTCATTATTTGATTTTTAATTGAATTTTAAGTGATTTTCGATTTGCGGGGTGCTCGCGAGTTCACAGTTCACTGCCAGCTGCATTTCGAATCTTATTTTTATTTTTGTCAAATTAAATACCTACTGAAATATTACTGAAAATTTAAAGAATAATGTTGTCCAAATAAAAAAAAAAACAAATACAACTTTTGAGATTTTAAATTATTTTTATGCATTCACAATGCAATTTTTCCCGCCCGCCTGAAAGCTACTTATAGGGCTCGTGGTATTTACTATCACATTTTTCCTATAAATACAACTTTTGCTAAACGTCAATTTAATGTGCAATCTAAACATATCTACAATCAATTAAATAAAAAACGTAATATATATAAACTAAACTTGAAAGAATGCAAAAAGACTATCTCTAGTTGGCTGAAAACTAATGATTATAAATAAACAAACAGAAAAAATATTTTCAATACGTAATCTAAATAATAATAGACATCACTCAACTCATACAGAGCCTGAACAATCCATTAAGAAACTAACGTGCACGTACACATTCACATACTCGCAAACACCCGCACATACACACACTCAAAAACACATGCACACACAAACACACACTTATCCCACACACACACACAATATATACACAATTTACCATACAGTAACTTTTAGTTTAAGTATAGATCGTAAACCAAAGTATTAAAGTATGCGTATGAGGTATGGAAGAGCGGGACCCCCTGACACAGACAAATCTTTTTTGCCTCCTAGGATATCCCATCTACAGACTAAATGTAATTTGGTTTTATGAATAAACAATTTTGATTTGATTTGATTATTGATACTATAAAATTTTCTTTTTGAAATAACAGCCACGTTTTTGCTCTCGTGAGCTACCGGCAAGTTAGGCGCGGTTACACGCGGTTAAGTTTACCGTTGAATGCGGGACTCTGTAACCCTCAGTGCTTCCGCCCGAGTTCCCAAATTACCGCACCGCGTGTGTCAGTAATAGACATTCCGTATTAATTTAGGCGGACTGTTTCTTGCTAGGCTTTTAGCGTCTCTTCGCGGTACGTGAAACACGTTTGACAAAGTTTTTCACATTTGTTTAAAACACTTATTAAACGTCAATAAAACAACGCCAACGGGTTCGCAAATCCTACGGCAGACCTTGTAATGTGTATAGAATTATACTTAGGTACCTAAACTTTTTTTTATAAGTTTAGATTTGAAACGTTTATGAATCTTTAAAAAAACCTGGGGAGGCTACCGGCAAAAAAATATGGATATGGACATAGGTTTCATTTGACATTTGAATCCCATGTGTATTATGCCCATATAAGAACAAAATATGGGCTTCAAATGTCAAATATAGCCCATGTCAATATCCATATTTTTAGCCGTTAGCCCCCTGCTTCTTTTATCGATTTTTAAGACATATCGCAATACCTATAGTAGTAGCATATGGTGTGGTTCCGTTAAGTGAAGTGGAACAAAGCAATAAACAAGCCCTTTTGGGAACATTATAAACACCAACAGACCAGATCGAGAGTTACGTATGCTTTATTAATAGAATGTTCCTTACTACACATACGATACTGAAGCTTTGTTCACACTTTTCAGTTATTCACGATTCGTCATTCATATAAACACAAATGTCAAAATTATAGGAAAGAACACGTATCCCGTGTGAATGAACCGTCGTCGTCGTATGAAAAAAATCACGGTTCATTATCACGAATCGTCAATGAACGATCATGTGTAAACAAAGCCTTAGATGGTGTTCGAAAAAATATTTTTTTATCTTTTAAAAAATAAAAAAAAATAAAATAAAAAAAATAAAATAAAATAAAATAAAATAAAATAAAATAAAATAAAATAAAATAAAATAGAATAAAATAAAATAAAATAGAATAAAATAAAATAAAATAAAATAAAATAAAATAAAATAAAATAAAATAAAATAAAATAAAATAAAATAAAATAAAATAAAATAAAATAAAATAAAATAAAATAAAATAAAATAAAATAAAATAAAATAAAATAAAATAAAATAAAATAAAATAAAATAAAATAAAATAAAATAAAATAAAATAAAATAAAATAAAATAAAATAAAATTCATTTAATTCAGACAAAGTCCATAGATCATTAAAATAAATTATAAATTACAAATGTCAATTACAAATCAAGTCAAAAATTAAATTCAATCAAAACAAAATAAATTAAATTAAAAAATTAATTAATAATGCACTGACATATTATAATTAATTAAGATACCTGCGCCCCACCAGAACGCCAGGTATAAGTGTGTGCGCTCTTACGCAATGCCCCATGATACTACAATCAGGCTTATCACTAATGATCTTCAGGATGGTGTTGGCGCTGCCCCGCATCCCCGCAAACATCGCCGATGCGCTGCAATAGCGGGGCAACCCCAGCAACACCCTGAAGGCATTATTATATTGTACTCGCAGGGCATTGAAGGCTCGCTGCGTATAGTTGACCCACAGACCGCACGTATATAGGGTTTGGCAGAAGGCTTTGAAAAGGGTCAACTTTACCTACACGCTACAACGAGCGAATCTACGGGCCAACATATTACAGCGAACCGCCATTGCCCTCCTTTCCCTTTCTATATCACAATCATCTTTTAAATGTTCAGTAACGATATGACCAAGATACTTGAACTCCTTCACTCTACTAAGCGCAACGCCGTTAAGTAGTTATAGGTGCCACACTCGTCAGCTTACGACCCTTAGCTTGAAAGATCAAGAGTTCACTCTTACATTATTATTCTTCTTTTTACTTCTTACAGAATATTTTTGTACTTATTTAAACTTCCTAATTTTAAGAAACGAAGAAAAGCATAGCGTTTTCATTAGAATTACTTATTTTGAAATAAAGCATTTGTTATCTTGCTTGGCAGGATATGGTTTAAGATTGTACATACTTGCGTAGAAAATTCACACCCACATACACTCTGAACTTCTTGAAAAACAATTTTGTCCTAATTTTGCAGTTAAGAATACTTGATACGAGCAAGTATAAAAAAAGGATTTAGTTTAATGGTTTAATGTAGGGAGAGGTAGCACATAGTAAAGTACATAAAACATTGGGATTATCCTCAATCAAAAGATTTCCTTTCAATCAAATTCCTACGAACAAAGTTTTCCAAAGTCTTTGTTGGTGTTTCAAAACCTCATCTTATCGATCAAATCGTCTGGATTCTTCTATACGAAATGCGTAGGTCGATACTTAAACGATAAAACAAAAACAAAAAAGTTATTTGAAACTTATTAAAATATAATACTTTTTTAAAGCAACACTTGTCAACATTAGTATGCAAGTCTCGTTCGTTATGTTAAACGAATTATATTTTTACTTTAGAATAAAAGGCAGCCTAATTTTTATAATTATTCAAATCACTTTTCACACATTAGTTTTCCTCTGGGATTATCCTATTCGTAATAAAGCCTATTAGGTATCCTTATAAAAGCCATGCATTACGTGATAAGTTAGAACCACGCTTGTACCTCTGGTGATAGCAGTTTATGTCATCTTTAATGTCCTTTCGGGGCTATAAATCGAAAAGGTGGCTTTCATCTCGTATCGCTGGCCATATATAAGCACTCGAATCTTAAGTGATACTTAATCCGAGAATATATCACGAATTGGTAGCTACATTCTCATTTGGTATTTTTAACCGACTTCATAAAAGAAGGAGGTTATCAGTTTGATGTGTACCTATGTAGGTATGTGATATTGTTGGAATTGGATAATATTTGAGTATTTAGACTTCAAAGCACGTGTACTAAATTTCGTAAGTGTAGGTTTGTATTTTTGTCCACGAATTCTTCAAAATATAAAAGTCATATCGAGATGATTATATTTGATTTAAAGCAGGTGTATTTAAACTAAGGGAACAGTATAAGTTTCATTAAGGCGATACTCAAAAAATTATGCTGAAGCGAGAAGAAAACGACGCGCGCGGAAGCGATTTTGCAGATTAGGCAAAAAAAAAAACACAAAATCACTTCGTATAAAAAAACTATAGCGATTATTAAAAAATCCTTTTACACGATCCCAAATATTATTGGTGTCCACTAATTAAACCAATTTTAACCCCATTTAAGAATAATCTTGAAATTTCGTATTTACTCTTGAACATCCAAAATGCTAAAAAATCAAGTCAATACTTTGCTAATAGGTACTTTTTTAATGTAGCATAGGTCCTAAATGGTAATGTCTCCACATTGATGAAGTTAACGCTGACTATACGGCGAGTAAGAGGTATTGGATAAATTCGACGCTTCTCGTAGCGACTCCGTGGCTCATGGTTGGAGCAGTCGCTCGGAGGGCGAAAGGTCGTGGGTTCGGGTTCCAAAGGGGCTGATTGTTAGACGGGTCGATTTTTTCTAAATACTTCATTTTCCATTTTTCAGTAATAAAAATTGCATTGTGAATGCAAAAAACTAAAAATTAAAATAACTTGCAATAGTAATTTCATCTTTAGCGATTGCCAAATACCTGGAAAGGTGTTTCTTTCACGTGTGAGGGTGGTTATGTCTCCACATTGATAAAGTTAACGCAGACTAAATGGCGAGTAAGAGGTATTGGATAAATTCGACGCTTCTCGTAGCGACTCCGTGGCTCAGTGGTTGGAGCAGTCGCCCGGAGGGCGAAAGGTCGTGGGTTCGGGCAGGGCCGCTCCGACCCCCCACAGCGCCTGTGTGCGAAACCTATGAAGCGCCTCTTTTTTTCACGAATCTTAATTATCTTAGGGTGACTTTCACAACTGATATTTAAACGTAATTAACGCTAAACGTGTTTAATATCATTGGTAAAATCGGGCCTTAATGTTTTAACTTATTTTTATTTCTTTTTGTTAATTTTGACCGAAATAAATGTTCTCTAGTTTTATATCCTTAATGGGCGATTTTCTGAAAGCTCAGTCACTAGATGGCGCTGGCCCACCTATGCAGTTAGAAGGAACGGAACGTTATAAATTTTACTTTGACGCGAGTTTTTTACGTAAAACGGAACGTCAGACAGATGTTATTTATTTACCTTAATCTTTAAATTTACCTATTTCGTTTCTGTTCCTCACAGTAGTACTTATTTAATATATTATTAGTTTCCTTTGGGTTTTTAAAAAGTAATTAATTTAAATATGTTTCATACCAAAATATACCATAGACATGTACATACTTATTCAACGCCATCTAGTGAAGCAATTGGAAGCTTTTTTTTTTTAAATGGCCTCTCAGAAAATCGCTCATTAGATAATATTTTCCTAAATAGGTTTTTCCTAAAATGTTTCCTTTTTTTCCTAAATTTTTACATTCTTTATTTATGATGTTCTATCTAATCGTATACTTACTTATATATTAATAACAAAATAACTGTTTTTTTTTCTAATAATACTAAATTAACTATGTTATGTATTAACTATCTACGTTAAAAAAACAACAAGAGTCTAAAATGTGTAAGAATATAAAATATAGTCCGGTCAATTTAGACATCCGAAGATACATTAATTCGCAAGAAGCTGAAAGTTGGTGAGATTGTTCAAAACATAACTATAAATGAAATTTAAAAAGCCCTCATCGATCCGGTACCTGGAAAAAAAATATTCGAGGTCAAATGGCAAATTCGTGTTTTTTCAGACAAAACGGTAAGTTTTATCGTAAAATTAGCAAAGACAAAATTGTAAATCTTGTAATTATCTATAAAAAATGGCTCAATACTTTTTTCTAAGAGCCACCGTTTCTGAGTATATCGATTAAAAAAATTTGGAAAGGTGTAATCGTCATCATATGCAAAGCTTAGATCTTTGGACGTTTGTACTCAATCACGCCAAAACGGTTGAACGGATTTGGGACACAGAAACTTTGTAGCCTGGAGAAGAACATAGGTTATTTTTATCCCGGAAAAATATCACATTCCCGCGGGATAACGTAAATGTGAAAGTTTAGATGTTTGGATGTGTCTTACTCAATCACGCCAAAACGGCGGAACGGATTTGGCTGAAATTTGGGACACAGATACTTTGTATGTTGGAGAGGAACATAGGCAACTTTTCATCCCGGAAAAATATCACATTCTCGCGGGATAACGTCGTGTAGTCCACGCGGACGAAGCCGCAGGTGCACAGCTAGTCTGCTATAATGCAATCGTTTAGAATCACAACATACCCGTGGAAAACACTTTAAAAAACGCGCTACCTCATAGGTGCCGTGGAAATGTGCATATGATGCATATGATTTATTACAACGTTTCCAACTTTTTGAATCGTTATATTTCAGAAACGGTGGCTCTTAGGGAAAAAGTATTTACATACTTTTTGTAGATAATTACATGGACTACAATTTTTGTCTGAGCTTTTATTGTTTGTTATTAAAAATCGCGAAATAGGTACCCATTTTTTTTTCCTTTGACTTCGAGTTTTTTTTCCAGGTACTGGATCGATGAGGACTTTTTAAATTTTATTTATAATAATGTTTTGAACAATTTCACCAAATTTCAGCTTTTTGCGAATTAATGTACCTTCACTCTTATTTTTTTGGTCTTATTTGACTTTTCGCCACATCATTATAATTTTTTTTGAAAAAAACATTGACATGACATAATTTCTTCACACAAATCATCGGCGTTAAGGCGCTACTCGGAAAAAGTATGGACTTTTTGATTTAAAACTGTAGGACGGTTACAGTTGTTACAAATCTGGTAATAAGATATATATTTCTTCATACCTTTATCTAGATCCGTATTAGTTTCAAAAACACGATTTATTGATTTTGCCTCGACACTTTTTCTTTCCGAAAAGACCACTAACAAATACGAAAATTCAAGATTATTCTTAAATGGGGTTACTTACACTTTTGGAAATTGGTTTAATTAGTGGACACCAATAATATTTAGGATCGTATAGAAGAATTTTTTTAAAAATCGTTGTAGTTTTTTAATACGAAGTGATTTTGTGTTGTTTTTGCCTAATCTGCAAAATCCCGCTCCCGCGCGCGTCGTTTTCTCATTGCTATCTCGCTTTAGCATAATTTTTTCGATGACTAATTTCGATAGCGGCGGCGCCCCTATTGCCTTGGCGCCTGTGTGCGCCGCACACTTCGCACACAGGGGCGGAGCGGCCCTGGGTTCGGGTCCCATCGGGGCTGATTGTGAGACGGGTCGATTTTTTATAAATAATTCATTTTCCATTTTTCAGTAGTATAAATTGCATTGTGAATGCAAAAAACTAAAAATTAAAATTTCTTGTGATTTGCAACATTTTGCTTTGCACGAAAATAAGTTGCATAGGACTACAGTTGCAGTCGGGAATAATTCCGAATCTTTCCCGTGGAATACTTACGAAATATTCCGAAGTATTACGAAACATTCGGAATATTTCGATCGTCGAAAAATACGGGAGTAGGTAACGATAAAAAAGCAGCAATCGGTAAAAAAGCAGTAGAAAGCAGTTTTGACACTTATTTTTAAATACCTACCTAAGCAAGAAAAATAGTCAATCATAGTAAAAGAAGTATGGATGGATATCTTACTATCTAGGTAGGTACCTCTTAAATAAAATGTCTGTGGAAGTTTTAAGTGTAGAAGTAGGTACTTAAGTAGGCACATATACCCTACCTAAGTACCTATTATTTTAGCGAATTTTTAATGTTTTTGAATTGCTTGAAACGGATGAAAACATTATAAACAAGAGTAACGGGACTCAACGCGACATTTATTATGAAGTACATATTATTATGTACTTACAGTGGCCGAAGATCTCCAAGCCCGCCCGAACAGACGTCGTCGCGCACCGCCAGTCTGCTTGTGACCACGGTTGTTGCAACACAGCCGAAACGTCAAGCTGTAAGTACATAATAATATGTACTTCATAATAAATGTCGCGTTGAGTCCCGTTACTCTTGTTTATAATTATAATGGAACGCGAAAGTTTAAAATCTTATATGGATGAAAACATGTTTTTAACCACAAATTATATAGACTAGTACAGATAGGAATCAAGCCTTATAGCGGCCGTTTGTTAGTGAATGACGGACCCCGATTAGAGTTTGACAACATAGTGCTGCCAGAACTATCGACACCCTTGATTCGTTATCGATAGTTGTGCAAATCATCGACGTTTTGGTGGTACAACCCTAGTAATATATTATTTTGAATTCTGCTCAAATAAAAAACACATTTGATGAAAGAAGGCATTTATTACTTGACATTATAATTTTATCAAATACAAAGTACATAAGTATAAGTTGAGATTTATACAAGACAAAGAATGAGTAATGAAATTATTTACTAAATTGACTTAAGAGATAAACTAAGAAATATAAATACTTTATCAGCCACAAGAAAAATTAAACTGCTTGCAAATATTTTTTACACACAAATGATAATGCTATTTTTCCTAGTAGTTTTATTTAGTATCTGCCATTTCATTATTTACTGTTAATATCACTTTCAATGCAAGACGCAATAACCTAACTCTAATAGTTAAACATTTAATGCAGTAAGTAATCAATATAGCAACTAACAGCAGTAATTTGCACCATAATTCTGACTTGATAACTTATTACCGCAAGAATAGGCAGACACGGGCATCTTCGCAGCACTCCACGAACCTCGTTGAGACTCAAGTTATCTGAAAAGATTAGATTTGGTTAGTATAGATTCTACATATTGTTGCTTTAATCTGCCATAACATTTTATAAACAAATAAGTGATAGTTGAACTGAAAAGTTTGTAAATCAAGAAAGAGTAGTGTGTATAAAGCACATTTTGTTTGTTGTGCCGCTATGCACAAGTTATAGATAATCAATGTTTATACTCGTAGTTAATAACTGTTATTAAGTAGATAAGCTTTGTACATAGACTGATGAGAGGTAGTATATATAATTAAGTAAGATCTAAGATAGTAGGTAGCAGTAACAGTTATAACATAGTCATGACAATTACAATAAACCATCATTCGTACCGACAACAATCATATATTATCCCACCGGTACATTTGTTATAATTTTGTTCTGTTTGTCAGAGAATCAGAAATATGAATTTGATGATAAGGCATTTTAAATGTTTTGACAAAGTTATTGAATTACTTACACTGTTATTTTCTCTCGACTTGGTATTAACAACTTCAATAAAGTGAAACGTTAAATGTGACAACTGATTATTTAAATTGAATCCCAAGTAATCTACTGTGCTTAATCATTATCACCATATGATATCACTTCTAAATGTATATTGAAATAAGGTATTAGGAAGGTTTTTTTTAACAAAACTAATCAATAATTAATTACACATACCTACTTACATTCATATAAAAAGAATAAACAAACATTACCTACCTTTCATTCATAACTTCTTCTTCAACATGTCAATGACAAGTACAAAATCATATGTTGTTGGCCCAAAACTGTGCCACTCTCACCGCGTTATCTGCAGCCAATATGAGGTCCTCATGCATGCAGGTGTCCGGACATGCAGAGCAATCAATGAGGTGGGCCATGGTCTGTGGAGTGTAACCACACCTGCACGCGAGATCCGTCTTACTGGTGAAGCCCCACCTGGACAGGTTGTCTTTACTTCGACCAACTTGGGTTCGGAGTCTATTTAAAGATCTCCATAATGATCTGGGAAGTTCAAGGCAAGGAGGGAGCTTTTCCTGGATGAGCACATATGGGTGTGGAAGGGTAGCAGTTTTCCCACAGTTTAACTTTGTTTAAAGAGGCCTCCGTGGTGCCAGGCATGACGCACTTGTAAAAACATTTGCCTTTGCCAAAATTGCCTTTGATAAATTTCATAACTTTCTGAGAAACGAAATCTTCTTTACTCCGGTTAAGTTGTGAACTGTATTTTCTTTTGTTTTGGTTAGTTTTAAGAAATACAAAGTTGCCTCTTGGAATTACCTAAAACAACAAAACTCAAATTTAGGTTAATGTAATAAATAATTGATACATAAAACTACGTAAATAGATTTACTTACGTGTACCGAAGGCATCTTCGAATAATGTATCCATATTTCTGTAAAGAAATATCTGAGAAATGTGGAAAAACATCTAAAGAATACTAGAAAAAGACTAGAAAACCGAAATGAGTAAAAAAAAACACAAACTAAATAAACGTCATCTTGAAATTCTTGAAAAAGTGACAGCCTTAATTTTAGCCAATGGGGGCACCCCAACAAAATGGCGGTCTTAATTATAGCCAATGAATGGGTATCGGGGCTACCGGCCACTAAGTTTTGACCTATTCTATGGGTGATTCCAACGCCTGTTTTTAACTATGATAAAAGGTTTTAAACTATAATAAGGTAAGCCGATTAGAATCGGCTTGTAGGTATGTACCCTTTCGTTTTGCCACTGCTAGGTAGGTACAAAACTCGGCACGGAGTCACGGAGTATAGCCGTCATCGGCATAGCCGTCGAACCACAATATAAGGGGTCGTACCTAGCAATACAAGTGCCGTGCCGAGGCTTAGGTCATCACTTCACTATCACTAGGTAGGTAAGTAGGTAGGTACATAGTATAAAATAAAGTCACTCTCCGCCTCTGTCTGTCTGTTTCTAACCTTTCTTCTTTTAAACCACGCATCGGATTTCGATGCAGCTGTCACTGTTATTTAGAAAATTTATTCTCGAAGGTTTATAAATAAATACCTACATACAAAACATTCTAATTACGTATTTATATAAGTAATAGAGAAAAATTACATGGCTTTTGATGAAGCCGTCAAAAAACGATTTTTCGAGCGCTTAGGTACATTGCGAACGCTGCTGGCTAATGGTGGTGGTATTCCATTCATCAAAGATCTTTGTCCAGTATGCATTGGATCCAAGAAATTGGACGCATATTGGACGACTTTGACGTCCAATTTCATACATTCGACGTCCAATTTCTTGGACAAAGATCTTTGATAAGTGGAATACCACCCTTAACCGTATGGATACCTACCTACATCAAAATAATTTACTACGGCATTGTATATCATAGAGGCCTACAAAAAAGACCCGAAGTCGCCTTATTTCTATAGGTTGACTCACAGTAATTTTTATATTTATTAAGTTATTTAAAAATATTACTTTATTTGCAAAGCTAATCAGTATTAATCCTTATCCAAATAAGTACCTATATAAGTTACCTTGGCCATTTAATGTAGGTAAAACGATATCATTGAGGTAGATCAAAATTATCCTTTACCGTATTTCATTTAAATGAACACTTTAGAAGTTATCACAGATTCGAAGCACCCACAAATTGTTCAAACGAAGCCGGGCTGGGTCGCTAGTACCTATAAAAATTAGTGTTTTGCTGTAAGTAGGTACCTACCTACTTTTGTTGTTAATGTCGCCTTACATAGGTAAGGAATAAAATAAACATTCAAATTTTACTTACGCTAATTACGCTACAATAATAATAACAACCAATTCACCATCAATCCATCACTGAGCAAATAGGTAAGCACTTCGTTTTTAAAAACAACGCTCACGTTTATTTTTATCGAAATTGAAATATTTTCTTAGACCGCGAATTATTGCGAAACATTATGAATCCTTCTCTGCGGGGAAGGGGAGCGGTCGAATAATTCCCCGGGGGGCATCGCCTCCCACTCCCCGCCCCGCTAATCTCGCCCGCCCGCCCTGCGCGCCGCGCGCGCCGCCTGCCATGCGATGCGCCACTAGAATTTGTTCTGCGCAGGCGTTGGAATCACCCATAGAATAGGTCAAAACTTAGTGGCCGGTAGCCCCGATACCCATTCATTGGCTATAATTAAGACCGCCATTTTGTTGGGGTGCCCCCATTGGCTAAAATTAAAGCTGTCACTTTTTTCAAGAATTTCAAGATGACGTTTATTTACTCATTTCGTTTTTCTAGTATTCTTTAGATGTTTTTCCACTTTTTCTCAGATATTTCTTTACAGAAATATGGATACATTATTCGAAGATGCCTTCGGTACACGTAAGTAAATCTATTTACGTAGTTTTATGTATCAATTATTTATTACATTAACCTAAATTTGAGTTTTGTTGTTTTAGGTAATTCCAAGAGGCAACATTGTATTTCTTAAAACTAACCAAAACAAAAGAAAATACAATTCACAACTTAACCGGAGTAAAGAAGATTCGGTTTCTCAGAAAGTTATGAAATTTATCAAAGGCTAAACTGGACGTCGAGTCGCAATAGTTTTTACAAGTGCGTCATTCCTGGCACCACGGAGGCCTCTTTAACCAAAGTTAAACTGTGGGAAAAGTCTGCTACCCTTTCACACCCATATGTGCTCATCCAGGAAAGCTCTCTCCTGGCCTTGAACTTCCCAGATCATTATGGAGATCTTTAAATAGACTCCGTACCCAAGTTGGTCGAAGTAAAGACAACCTGTCCAGGTGGGGCTTCACCAGTAACACGGTACTCGCGTGCAGGTGTGGTTACACTCCACAGACCATGGCCCACTTCATTGATTGCTCATTATGCCCGGACACCTGCACGCGTGAGGACCTCATGTTGGCTGCAGATAACGGGATGAGAGTGACAGTTTTGGGCCAACAACATATGATTTTGTACTTGTCATTGACATGTTGAAGAAGAAGTTATGAATGAAAGGTAGGTAATGTTTGTTTATTCTTTTTATATGAATGTAAGTAGGTATGTGTAATTAATTATTGATTAGTTTTGTTAAAAAAAAACCTTCCTAATACCTTATTTCAATATACATTTAGAAGTGATATCAAGGTGATATGATAAAGCACAGTAGATGACTTGGGATTAAATTTAAATAATCAATTGTCACATTTAACATGTTTCAATTTCGTGAAGTTGTTAATACCAAGTCAAGAGAAAATAACAGTGTAAGTAATTCAATAACTTTGTCAAAACATTTAAAATGCCTTATCATCAAATTCATATTTCTGATTCTGACACAGAACAGAATTATAACAAATGTACCGGTGGGATAACATATGTTTGTTGTCGGTACGAATGATGGTTTATTGTGATTGTCTTATGACTATGTTATAACTGTTACTGCTACCTACTATTTTAGATCTTACTTAATTATATATACTACCTCTCATCAGTCTATGTACAAAGCTTATCTACTTAATAACAGTTATTAACTATAAACATTGATTATCTATAACTTGTGCATAGCGGCACAACAAACAAAATGTGCTTTATACTCACTACTCTTTCTTGATTTACAAACTTTTCAGTTCAACTATCACTTATTTGTTTATAAAATGTTATGGCAGATTATAGTAACAATATGTAGAATCTATACTAACCAAATCTAATCTTTTCAGATAACTTGAGTCTCAACGAGGTTCGTGGAGTGCTGCGAAGATGCCCGTGTCTGCCTAATCTTGCGGTAATAAGTTATCAAATCAGAATTATGGTGCAAATTACTGCTGTTAGTTCTATATTGATTACTTACTGCATTAAATGTTTAACTATTAGAGTTAGGTTATTGCGTCTTGCATTGAAAGTGATATTAACAGTAAATAATGAAATGGCAGATACTAAATAATACTACCTACTAGGAAAAATAGCATTAGCATTTGTGCGTAAAAAATATTTGCAAACAGTTTAATTTTTCTTGTGGCTGATAAAGTATTTATATTTCTTAGTTTATCTATTAAGTCAATTTAGTGTAATTTCATTACTCTCATTCTTTATCTTGTATAAATCTCAACTTATACTTATGTACTTTGTATTTGATAAAATTATAATGTCAAGTAATAAATGCCTTCTTTCATCAAATGTGTTTTTTATTTGAGCAGAATTTAAATAGTATATTACTAGGGTTGTACCAAACGTCGATGATTTGCACAACTATCGATAACGAATCAAGGGTGTCGATAGTTCTGGCAGCACTATGTTGTCAAAATCTAATCGGGGTCCGTCATTCACTAACAAACGGCCGCTATAAGGCTTGATTCCTATCTGTACTAGTCTATATAATTTGTGGTTCTGCGGCGGGCGCCGCGCGCCGCGCACGAGTTGTTTGTTCATCCGTCGTCGTCGTCGCCCGCCGGACTCGGGCACGATATTTTCTAGCAAGATTGACCTAAGATAAAAAAATGCCAATATTTTCAAATGAATTTATTTTGAATAATTCTGATGGAAAGAAACTTTATGAGAAGTATTACGTAATTATTCCGAATACTTCAGAAGTTTTGCAACTGTACATAGGACCCATGCTACATTGAACAAAGTAAAGTGAGAAAAAAAAACTGTTTCCCACGGGAACTGTACTTTTTCCCCGAGTAAAAAAAACCGTATGAAATTTTCCAGGCCAGAGTGCAATTTATCGTTTTGTTGTTGTGATTGAGCCATAAACATCCAAACTCCGTCTTTAATACCCCTCCATATAAACTTTAACCCCTTTCTACCCTATTAGGGTTTTTTTAAACTTTGCCTACGTAGATAACTTTTCATCATGACCAGTATCCTTCCGATCCTTCGTACCAATTTCCATACTCCTAAGTCCCAGAAATGAGGAAGTTTTATATAAGCCTTAATCCCCCCTTTCTACCCCATTAGGGGAGGATTTTTTAACTTCGCCTACGCAGATCATTTTATTCCTAACCAGTATCCAACATACCAATTTTTATACTTCTAATTTCAGAAATAAGGAAGTTCCATATAAGCTTAATAACCCCATTTAACCCCATTATGTGAGAGATTTTTTTAAAGTTCGCTAACAGATCATTTTCAATTGTGACCAGTACCCTACGTACCAATTTTTATGCTTCTAATTCTAAAAATGAGGAAGTTTCATATAAACTTGAAACTAACTTTTTACACTGTTTGGGAGAGAGATTTTTTAATTTCACCTACGCAGATCATTTTCAATCGTGATCAGTATCCAACATACCAATTTTCACACTTCTAAGTTCAGAAATGAGGAAGTTCCATATAAACTTTACCCCCCAGTTTACCCCATTAGGGGGGAGGTTTTTTAACTTCGCTTACGCAAATCATTTTCCATCCGTACAAAGTAAAAGTAGCCTATTTTAATTCTTCCCAACAGGGTTCAAATTATTTACTCAAATACCAATTTCTGCCCGCAAATTTGCCCGCGCTTAAAGTGATTTTCCATGGTAATGAGATTTTTCCCGCGGTTAAAAGTAAGTTTTGTCCTTTCCAGGTCATTAAACTGCCTCTATTCTAAATATAATCCTTTCCATCAGTACTTCACATTTTTATGCAGTTTAGGCTAGAAAGTTAGACCTTATTTCTGGTTGAGAAACAACATATTGCTTTGCACGAAAATGAGTTGCATAGGACCCATGCTACATGGAACAAAGTAAAGTGAGAAAAAAAACTGTATTCCACGGGAACCGTACTTTTTCCCCGAGTTAAAAAAACCGTATGAAATTGTCCAGGCCTCCTTTTTTTAAAGTCGTTAAAAATGAAACCGACTCCAAAAAGTACCAAGTAGTAAAGTAGTTTCAGTCAACTGAAAAGGAATAAGTAATATCTTTAACTGTTTGTGGACCTCCAGTTTGCTGTATTGTGAAAAATAAACACAGTTAGAGATTTACATAGGTATATAACGTAAGTATCACGATTTGTATTGAAACCAAGCGTGCCGACTTATAGTAACGTCACAGCCGAAATTTAGTGACAGGAAATCCAAACCGAAACCATTTTGGGCTATTGCAGTTCATTATCACGCAACGAGGCATTTTTTTAGTTTTTGCGGACGTCCGGCTGCAACAACAGAATCTTGACATTTGGTCGGGGTTCAGTCACGCGAAGTACTATCTCCAACTGCCAATCTAACTCCAAAATGCCTAAAATAAATTCTATTCTGTAGCTGATGTGCTCAGACCAAGAAAAACATTTCTACCTTTAGATGCGGATATTGGTTTTATAGGGGGCGAAGAAATCCCTTTTGTGTAGTTCAAAGGTGTGAAGTGGGATTTGTACCTTCCAGTTGAAAAACAGGTGCAAATTGTGTTGTGGGAACAGCCATTTAACCCTTTTTACTTTGTTTGTGTAACTACTAAAGCAAAACGACTTCGGAAAGTTGGCGAAAATGAATACATCAGCTGTATCCAGTATCCAGCATTTGGACGTTTTACGGTTCACGAGAGCGCTATTACTGAATCTACGATAGGTCGTTAGGGCTACGTCTTTAGTACTGTCTTTAGTACCGAGAGTTTAAGTTCGAAAGAACGTAATGTAGAAGGAATGAAGACGAAAAGACTTGCATTTTTACAATTTCTTATACATAAGGAATGTTAGCTTGGTATAGGATTTATTATTTTTTATTTATTATTCTACAATTCCATTCTAAATAAAATTTAATTAATAATTTAAACGCCGTACTGTAAGAAAGCCTTTATTTGTAAAAAATACAAATATATTTATAACGTTGTGCTAATGGGCGATTTTCTGAAAGCTCAGCCACTAGATGGCGCTGTCCCACCTATGCAGTTCGAAGGAACGGAACGTTATAAATTTTACTTTGACGCGACTTTTTTACGTAAAATGGAACTTCAGACAGATGTTATTTAATTACCTACCTAAATCTTTAAATTTACCTATTTCGTTTCCGTTCCTCACATTAGTACTTATTTAATATATTATTAGTTTCCTTTGGGTTTTTAAAAAGTAATTAATTTAAATATGTTTCATACCAAAATATACCATAGACATGTACATACTTATTCAACGCCATCTAGTGAAGCAATTGGAAGCTTTTTTTTTTAAATGGCCGCTCAGAAAATCGCTCATTAAAGTTTCGTTGATTATCCAAGCTATTGTGTGGCAAAGGTATTGAAAATGTTTTATAAGCGACACCAAAAATGTAATGGCGCCTGCGGGCCCAGCACCGATCCACAGATATCCATCGCTAGTGGAAAGTTTCGCAATCACACATAGACTTATTCCCCCTTATTACAAAAGTGGACTAAAGTTAGACCTGGTTTAAAATTCATGCTAATTCTGTCTTTCATTTGGAAAACAAAAGTGACAGCACCAGTTTAGTACCAGTTTTAAACCAGGACTATTTTAGTCCACGTTTTGTAATAAGGGGGCTCAAGTTCTTAAACGATATTGACAACACAAGTTATTAGTCATCGCATACAAGTGACTTTTTAGAAGAAGATCGTTTTTTAAACTCAAATAACTTCGTGAAATAGAGTTAAGTATAAATGTTGTTGTATTGTAAATATTGTTGTAAATAATAAAACTGTAAATCTATTGATATAATAAATTTAAAATTGTTTAAAATTTAAAACCGAAAAATACTAAGCGGGATGCATCAAAAATCGAAGCAAATAAAGTTATAAAGGGAGAAAAGCCGAGGCGTCGAATAATTCAAAAATCAAGGGGCTTACGAGAATCCAGCCAACCAGACATCCGAAGTTGCTTTCGGCGACAAAAATTTAGAACCGCAACTAGGCACTAGCACAGAATAAATAATAGTGCTAATAGTGCTAAGGCACAGAAGACTCACTCTACAAGCTCATTCAAATAAAAATAAATCTTTCTGCGTGGAAATAAAGTCCAATTCCGGTTGCTTTGTCATCGCTTGCCTACTGTTATAATAACCTAGAGTTCGCGTATGCAAGCAAAACTGTACCCAATAGCTACGCGCGAGCGTTTCTATTTCTATGAATGTCTCAAACAGCTCGCTCGCTGGTTAGGGTTGCGAGCGACTTGCGAGTTCGGTTTTGTTGTTTATTTTGTTCTTTCTTTTATTTATACACCCGTAAACACAATAGTATCTTATATACGGATTATAAGAACGTTTAGTAGTCATTGTTCCGTGCACAAAAATCACAGAAATGATCGATCGTTTTATGCGCGAACGTAGAGCGTACGAGCCGAGCGGCATCCTTCTACGATACGCCTGCCCGGCAGGCGCGCCGGCCGAACGTACCTAAACGTACCTACCTAACTACTATACAAACCAAGACAAATCAATTGTGCCAAAATTCTTTGCAATTGGCTTACGAGAACCCAGCTAAAAAGTTGCTTTGAAGTTGCTTTCCGCGAAAAAAAATTTGTACTTACCGCAACCAAGTACGAGTGGAATGACGTCTTCCGGACCGTTAAATTATGGGCTGAAATTATCCTAGCTGAAACACGATATAAACGGCATAAGAGAAGGCTCCAAGTTCCTGACTGGTGTGAGATAAGTATATCATGGTATTCCCTAGAGTAGTTCTATAACTAAATCAGTGAGAATTTGGGAGAAACGCTTACCATTGGTGTCGACGTGGTGTTAATGTGTAAGACGCAGGGAGCTCGTCAAAGTACATAATTTTCGTGTCACTGTACTTCGGAGTGACGTTGATAGAGTTCACGTCAAGAAGTAGAAGGGTTCCTTGTTTAAAAAATTGAGCCACGACCGGATCTTGCTTTCACCCTTTTTAATTAAAGATTTCCGTGACCTTATGGAATTAAGTCTCCAGGAAGAGAAATGTACTTCACTTATTTATTTAGTAACAAAGTAAGTCCGAAGCCATTATGCAGCAAACTATTGTAGGTAAGTACGAAATTTCGACCACGGTCAGGCATTTTTATTTAATCTTACGGGTTCTTGAGAAATATCCCTAAGTTCTCCTTATTGTAATAGTTTTGTGCTTGTGTATGACGATTTTATTAGAAACCCTTTGTTGTTCACTGACTTTATTGCTTTTTGCGTTTGTGTAAATAAAAACGTATTGAACAATCATATCAGTTCATAGATTTGAATGAATACTATTGTATAGTATCTTTGTTGTCCGTAGCTCATTTCGTTTTACAATCTTCGAGCTCGCTAACAGTAAAAAAAAGGTCAAAGTAATCCCTCTGTGTGTTCTATGATCGTGAAATACTTTTTGATGTCTCCATTTGGATAACAAACTTTCTAAGATTCGATAAACTTCATCATAATAGAAACATTATCTTCTAATTAGTTACTTTCACTTTTTTGCTTTCATAATGCAATTTTTATAATTGAAAATGAAGTATTAGAAGAAAACGACCCGTCTCACAATTAGCTCCGAAGGGACTCGAAGCCACGACTTTTCACTGTCCGGGCGACAGCTCTGTAGCGTTACCATGAGTTGCTGTCGAAAAGTCACATTCGTTTACTACAGTCGCTATCGCTTAATCACGTATCGAATAGTTTTCAATATTAGTCGTACCATGAGTCGAGTGGACTCGCTAGCGACAACTCGTTTCTCGATAGCGGTTTTGAGTCGTTATGTTGGCACACAAAACTATCATGACTAACTTCACACATATTATGCTGCTTCTTTCTAGCGCACTAATAAAGACAGAGTAAGGTAGATAACAGAAAACGTATCGGTAACCCTGCCAATTGCAAGCGTCACCTAGCAGCGCTTCTACGTTAAGTTTAAGTGTTTTTTAAATTGGTCGTTTTGCTCATCATTCATAATGTCAAACTTGTTTTGTTCCCAAACATTTTGATTTTCTTTTCTTCGTTCATATCATTAGAAAGTAATTAAAATGACGCGCTGTATTGTACCAAAATGCTGTGAAATTGGTGTATATTGCATCCCAAAAGATAATAAAATTCGTCGCCCATGGTTAAAAGCTATCCGCCGGGCAAATATAACACCAAAAAATTGTTAGAAGTAAAGTAATGTCGAAAACATTTTGTTGATTGTGTGATTATCTGAAAAAGGCAGTACATACACAGGTAAGCAGTTCCTCAATAAATTTATTTTATTTCTGTGGTCAAAAATGGTTCGCACATTAAAAAGAAACATCAATAGTAATCTTGGCCTACTAGTTTACTTGGTAAAGTATTGTAATAACATTCTTGTTTGTTCCAGGAGTTGAAAATCAGCATAGATGCCTCAAAAAAGGTGCTGTACCTACAATGTTTCCATGGAACATGCAACCAGTTTCAGAGGAGGCAAAAGCAAGAAAAGTTAGATTAGAAGCTTGTAACCTCAAGAAGAAAAACAACTTTTTGAAAGGCCATCAGACATAGTGTCACTTGAAATAGTGTTAGCAGTGTGGACCTCGACTTTGATTCATGTATCTCAAGAGAATGTGATCGATCGAGTGCAATACAAATAACTCCAAGGCTTGAACCTTTTCAAGAATGTAAAACTTGTGGCACTCAAACTTCCAATGTACCTATTAAAATTATTCTCAACTGAACTATTTCTTGCAGATGATGAGACAGTTCAATATTTTACAGTGTTAGAAAAAGCTGCTAAATTGTCGTTAATTTTAAGTACAGTTTTTGGTGAATAATATAGAATATCGTTGGAGTAGTGATCGGCTTATATCAGTAGAAGATCCATTTCTACTCCTAGTTTACGACCCTAGTTTTATCACTTATTTATACTACATATAATCATTACATAAAGGCTCTCATGGTGATAATTTCCTTTTACAGGCCGGCTGGTATGAAATTTTAATTTGAAATAAGCCGTGCCCCTGTACTTTTTCTATTTCTTTCTTTTCTATTTTGCTTTTATGTTTGTGTGTACTAAATATGTAAATAAATAAATAAAGCAGCTCTTTAGCTGTTGTTAATTAAACTAAGAAGAAACACTATAGATTTCGAACTAGACAAAATATTTGTTGTAAGTAAGACTGAAGTGTTGAATATTATAGTTGCATAGATATTTTTTTTATGTGACATTTAGAGCTTGTTCGACATTTGGCCTAGCCGAAGTTTAGTAAATTTTATATGCTAGGCAGTTTAAAAAAATATTATCCTTCTACAAGAGCCATTATAGATGAGACTGCAATAAGCATACAGAAGCCAAGTTAGCCGAGCAACCAAAAAGTTTTATTTAGAACATACAAACATAAGAACACTCAAATTTGAGGTTGGCGCTTCACCAGGAGGTTTAATTACTTATTTTTCTAGTGGCTATGCGGGTTCAGTTAGCAACAGACGAATAGTGGAACGTAGCCGTAAAGGAATTGGAATAAATATTCCAATTCCTTCTGGCCAATTAAAATTGGACCAAAAATTGGCTAGTGTTTAATATAGACCAAAGGGTGGGTCCATATTGAAAGACATTAGGACAAACAAAAACTTGAAAAAAGTGAATTGAACCACTTTTAGGTCCCACTAGCATCAAACATTTTCTCCTTGTACTATGTTTTGTAATTTTAGAGTAAGAATTGTAAATAAAAATAAATAATACAATTAAATATTGTTTTATTTTGTTAAATCTTCATAATTATTATATACATCTTTTCCAAGCAAGGGAACAAGCTAGGCTGGCACCAGTGGCACCATGCCATCTGAGATAAGCTTATTTCATAACTTATCCATTCCATAACTAAGTACAGTGGTACGATCCAATTTATTATTATAAATGCGAAAGTTTGTGAGTATGGATGGATGTTATTTACTCTTTCACACGAAAACTACTGAACGGATCTGGATGAAATTTGCAAAAAAGATAGATTATAGGCTCGAATAACTCATATTATTATGATACTTTTATAACGATATTCCCGCGGGAACGGGAACCACGCGGGTGAAACCGCGGGCGGCCGCTAGTTATTCATAAAAGGATTCTGTTCTGTTTGTCCGAAGAATTACAAAATGCCAACCAGCCAATCGCAATATTTGAACAAATATTCAAAAGCTTCCTTATTGAGTCGAGTCTATTATTTTCATTGATTTGCAAAGTGCATCAGCTCCAAGTCTCTTTCGCAATCATGTTCGCTTGGAAATCTCTTCTTGATCGCGTCGTTCGTCTTCATATGCAACCAACGCTAACATATTCTATGCTAAATAATTCCTACCGGACATCATTGACACGATATAATGCAGAAATTAATTGTAAATGAAATAATAATTTTGACTGACTACGCATTCACGCTTCATTATGCTAGTGAGCTACTTTACTACTGTCGAAATGGTATTTCTCGACGGCATCCGTCAAATTTGTAACTCATGGTGCCGATTTCTATAGAAACTGCGAAAAACGTTAGTCGTTAGCGAAAACATTTCGATAGGTATTTTACTAAGTGAACTCATGTTACCGATTTTAGTTCTGCAAGTGACCGCTAGAGGCGCTGTGCAATTTTCCATATAAATTTTTTACGTCGTCGCTAGCGAGTAGGATCGATGTAAACTCATGGTAACGGTACTGACCACTGAGTTACGGAGTCGTTACGAGAAGCGTCGAATTTTCAACATTATCTTATGTTATTTACTATAATTTATTTTTATTCGTAAATAAATCCAAAGTTTAGATTCGTAAAGTTAAGGCCACCTGTTTTTCTTTCCGGCAAATGAAACAAAAATGTGTAAGTACCTACGTTCTCGTTTGTATTCCAGGTCGGTCCTTATTTCAAATCACGCTACGGTCTGATCATGTAATTGGACTAAGCCTTTTAATTCTGAACGAGGAAGCAGCTACCTAAACGCGTTTACCAATTTTACTTAATTCTTAATATCCGTTTAATTTTGTTTTATTCAAATTCAATGATTTTTTTATCCACAAACGGGGTAGCACTTAGCCTTCATCTCACCTGATGTAATCTGAAGATTAGGCTGAAGATGGAAGCGCACTACTCCCGGAATCCTCAACACTGAGGAACGGGCTATCATATCTCTAACTGCCGGTACACAACAATGCTGAAAACATAGTTGATGGCATCAGACTTAGATAAGACGGTTGTAGCTGGCCAGGCGGTATAAGGCCTGACAAGCCCTACCACCAAGCAAACCGAATACAATTTGAACTCCCATTGGGAATCGAACCCGGGATCTCTTGGTCTGTTACTGTTGGCGTGTACCTCTAGACCACAGAGGCGGTTAAATATCGTCAATATAAGCACAGGTGCTTATATGAGGAAACTGAAAGACCTAATTCATTAATTTGATTATTTGATAATTAAGTACCTAAGGACACAAAAAATTAAGTATCCTTTTATTAAATTTCGAGTTCCTTTCCACAGAACTAAAGGCAAAAATTATATTTAAAAAACCTTTTATTTAAAATCAAGCTTTTATTCAAATGTCCTAAAAAGAATAAAATAAATTTTGTATCAAGTCAAAACCAACAAATTTATTACATTAAACAATCTATATGTTTTAAAAGCTTGTCGCTTTAATTTCATATGTCAAATATAAGTAAAAGCATTTGTGTTTAGTGCAAGTAGCCCAGTAACAATAAAATCTCGCGACAAGCTTTTAAAACATATAGATTGTTTAATGTAATAAATTTGTTGGTTTTGACTTGATACAAAATTTATTTTATTCTTTTTAGGACATTTGAATAAAAGCTTGATTTTAAATAAAAGGTTTTTTAAATATAATTTATTTTTGTATTTTTAGTTATTATTGGACGTGTTTGTAAGTCGCTTCATTTCTTTTAATGCATCATTATTGCATGGTCGTTTGCCAGTTAATTTATTACAGTCTAGCTCTTCAACTGCATCAAGTCTGCAAACACACAAATATATTTTACCACCAAAAAGGGAGTGTAGATTCTTACTACAGAAGTACAGACACACACCATATTCATTAAATACAAGGCATATTTACATAGGTATAAAAGTAGGTAGCACTGTATTACGAACAAGAATAGAAAACACAAATTAGACCCAATAAGACAAAAAGTTCCAAATAAAAATGTGTGTGTGTGCCGCAGCAGTACTCAATGGTCGCAGCTCAGCGTCATATTACTTGTCTTGCAACGCAAGCAAACGCTGATTTTCAGCTGTAAATTTTAGTAAGTATTTCAAAAATAAATACATAAGTAATAACAAGACACATTTAAGTTTCTATCAAAGTTGATAAACATAGTATACCTACTTATAGAAAAAAAGGATTTTTCTTTTCTGTAGGTAGACTAATGCTTGTATTAACTTGGAGCCATCTGTCGTATACTTTAGTGAACTATTTATGTGCAAAGCATGGAAGTATTACATGGTGGAAAGTGACACATGAGTGACACCTAGTAGGGTCTGATAGGCTACACACGTCCAGACCAGACCTAACCGCCGATTTGATGCGGACGAACTTTGCTGTAAAGCAAATATAATCCGTGCTACACACGTTCATACCAAATCAAAATCAAATCAAATAAAAAAAGCTGCACCAAATCTGGCCTTGGCCAAGGCTTTGTATCACATCACTGGACAAGGCCTTGTATCACATCACTTTTTCTTATCAAATACCCACAGAAATCACCTGGATTTGCCAATGCAATGGGCTTGTAAAGAAAAAGACCTATTAACAAAAAAAGGTCTTGGATTTGAAAAAAATTGAACCGTACCTGTCACAAAAGAATGACGAAAAATTCTTCGAAACTATTTCGAGTGGCCTGTAACTGACAGGAAAACTTCATTTTTAATTAAATGTCGATTTTTTTTAATCGAGTAATTGAGAAAAAGCCTAGGTCCAGGGACTTTAAATTATTGTTTTAATAGAAATAATAATAATTTGATAATCTCAAATTTATGTAAATAGGATATTATACTCGTAGCATACTTTTCAAAACTGCATCAAACATTTTTACTGCTTGGTATGTGTTTTTAACAGACAGTTTTTTGCCTCCCAACTCATGTTCTTTCTCAAATAACCAATTCAAATCGGGTGTCGAGTTGGGACGTGTGTTCTATTACTAGTTGAATTTAGAGTGTGCGCCAGATAAGTTTGCGCGGGGTCAAAATCGAATACTAATATTTTCCATAAGCTTAGAACAAAATAATGTACTGTAACTAGTGCCAAAAACGCCCCAGTCGCAGAGTTATCTGACACGCACTCTATGAAGATTGCGCTCGCTGAATGCTCGCTGATTATAACTTTATGGTACATTGTCAATGTGTCAAGTAACCATCACAACAAAACAAGAATATAGAACTTGAAAATTTGCAAGAATTCTGAATTGATAACTATACTGATTATATATTTAATTGCATTGTCATCGGAACCAAACTTGCATACAAAATTTCAGCTCAATTGGACACAGGGAAGTGGGTCAAATAAGGCTTGTAAGATTTGACGAACGGACATACATACATGCATGCATGCATACATACACTGCAAGTTAAATAAAAGCTTGTAAAAAGAACTATTAACAAAAAAAGGTCTTGGATTTGAAAAAAATTGAACGGTACCTGTCATAAAAGAATGACGAAAAATTCTTCAAAACCATTTTGAGTAGCCTGTAACTGACAGGGAAACTTCATTTTTAATTAAATGTCATTTTTTTAAGTAATTGAGAAAAAGCCTAAGTCCAGGGACTTTAAATTAATGTTTTAATATAAATAATAATAATTTTCACTTCTCATGCTCTAAAAGTACGCAAATATAGCCCTACGAAGCGGGACTAAATAACCACTTTAGTCCCTAGGGAGTTAAATGTAATTACTTTTTTAATTTCCTTCATGTGACATTAGATAAACTCAAACAGCCAGTGAATATACTATTAATTGTGAAGTGTGGACCATCTTCATTGCGAAAATGTTAAGATGTTTTTTGCTTCATGGTTTTTCCGCAAGGAAGGTGGCGCCATGTGTTTTAAATTGTCAATTTATGACTGGTTTAGCGGAAAAAACTTACTGCGAGTTTTTGGCGCCATTTTGGCGGGTTAGGTTGAGTGGATATTTTAATTAATCGCAATTTGTTTCATAGTGGATTTTGTGACTCAAGATAGGTGTGGTTTTTGTGCCCCAAGTGTCTACGCAACTGAACGATATGTAGAATGATTAAAATAGGCGCTATCTCGGTAAAGTGATGCCGAGTGTTTTATTATAGTGGTGTGGTGACTAACCTCAGCAAGAATTATCGAGAAGGTTGGCTTGACACACTTGACGCCAAAAACTCCAAGGAGCACTGGAATGTAACACACCTACATTCTTATGAAAATATAAGAAACTATAATAATTAAATAATACTCAATAATTGGCAGTATGGCTAAATGTCTTGGCCTGTCCTACAAAAGGGCGAATATTTTTACTACTACTACTACTGACCGGGAAAATGTCAGAATTTGTTAAATGTTTTTGTACTAAATTGACTAGTTTTCTCGCTCTCGAAGTGAAAAGTACAGTTTGCACCTCGAGACTAAACGCCAACTTAATATACCCTCGGTTTCATTGACTCCCTCCCACGCTCGGGAGCCAAACCACCTCTGGTATATAATGGCTTCGTTTAGTCCCTCGTTATAAAATATTCTATTGATAATCTCAAATTTATGTAAATAGTATATTATAGCATACTTTTCAAACAGACTGTTTTTTTGTCTCCATAGCAATTATGTGACATGAACTCATGTTCTTTCTCAAATAACCAATTCAAATCGGCTGTCGGGTTGGGACGTGTGTTCTATTACTAGTTGAATTTAGAGAGTGCGCCAGATAAGTCTGCGCGGGGTCAAAATCGAATACTAATATTTTCCATAAGCTTAGATCAAAATAATGTACTGTAACTAGCGCCATAAACGCCCCAGTCGCAGAGTTATCTGACACGCACTCTATGAAGATTGCGCTCGCTGAATGCTCGCTGATTATAACTTTATGGTACCTACCTACATTGACAAAGTGTCAAGTAACCATCACAACAAAACAAGAATATAGTACTTGAAAATTTGCAAGAATTCTGAATTGATAACTATACTGATTATATATTTAATTGCATTGTCATCGGAACTAAAGGTGAATTCCAAATTTCAGCTCAATCGGACATTGGTAAGTGGGTCAAATTTAGCTCGCAAGATTTGACGAACGGACATGCATACATGCATACACTGCAAGTTAAATAAAAGCTTGTAAAATAGATAAGACACCCTATACACTACACATAAATGAAATTAATGAGTGTAAATGTATGCAGACACACTAGCGATGCACCTTGTATCTCCAATTTCTCTTTACTTGGTCGACCCTACATGGAGCATGAAAAGCTGTGCACACGCACTGAATTTCGGCGCTAACAGTTTAATATTATAAGAAATAGTCTCTTGACGTTAAATAAAGATAGAGAATAAAGTCTAAATATTGAACACCATCACATATATTGTTTCAATACCAAACTATAGTAGCTTGAACACTAGTGTAATGAAAATTGGAAACAACGAACACCCAGACACGAAGAAATATTGAAAAGTTCGTTTTTAATCATATTTACCTAACCGGGAATCGAAACCGGGACCTCTAAAGATAGCGGCACCTAGAAAACTGGTGCTTGCACCACGTCCAGAGGCGGCCTATGACACAGTATGTTACCTGGAACCAGCTTCCAACATTCCAACGGCTCACAGCATCAGTACCCCTAGTGTAAGTTTTTATGTCAAGCAAACGCAAACTATCGCGAGTACGTATTTATGTCAATTTGTATGAAAACTGCATAAGCGCGCTACTCGCCGCTAGAGGCGCTGATACAGTTTTCATACAAATTGACATAAATACGGACTCGCGATAGTTTGCGTTTTTTGACATAAAAACTTACACTAGGGGTACTGTTCCCTTGTCAAATGACGCCCCGTCACTCCATATCGTTGCAAAAATTTTCACTTCCAGTGCAGAAATCGTACTGCTTTTGTAAAATTGCCATTACGCTCTTTTATAATAATTCAGATTGACAGTTAATTTTCCATATTTAACACGTTCAGTGCGGTACGCCGCGCCGTCTAAAACGCCTCGTACATGTCGCGCCTGTAGTGCGGCAAGAAAAAACATAAACTTCTCTATCGCGCGGAGGGTGTAGTGTAACGGTGGTTTAGCATAGGAAAGAGATATATATCTGAATCCATACTAATATTATAAATGTGAAAGTGTGTTTGTTTGTTTGTTTGTTAGTTTGTTTGTTTGTTTGTCCATCTTTCACGTCAAAACGGAGCCACGGATCGACTCGATTTTTGGTATGGGGATAGTTTGGGAGCTGGAGATTAACATAGGCTACTTTTTATTCCGGAAAATTATAAAATAAAAATGATTGTTTTGTATAGAAAATCGATAAACTGTCGTACTATACAAAACTGTCATTTCTACCATAGCCGCTTCCAAAGAGGTATGTCAAAGAGTATTGTAGTCACTGACGTTTTAGCCGCTTTGGATTACCTACTTTTTAATAAGTTGATATCGCAAAACAACGTTTGCCGGGTCAGCTAGTTGTCTATATATATGATTTGTGTTATTGTTCCTGGACTCTGTGGTATACCTACCACAATACCGGGTCTTTTCAACCTCGTGCCGCACTGGAGTAATAAAATTTTGAAGCAGTGTGGAACGAGGTTAGAAAGTCCTCGTACCCCTGCTGACCTCATACCACCCTGCGTTAGCTTCGCGCGGCCAGGTGTTGTGCATCGCAGTCGAGACTACGCAACGCACGTGACTATGTTTGCTTTTTGACACATTTTAATGTTTGCTCTTGTACTCAAAATGTAATACGTAGGATAGTTATAATTGGCCTACAGAATCTGTAATTCAATAATGTAATTCAAAATAATTTTGAGCTGTGTACTATTCCCGTTATAAATAAAAAAGAATAAAAATTAAACAAAAAAAATTAGTAAGCGATCCTGTCGAAACATTGCCGCAAGTAGTTTCATTTTTAAGTCGATAATTATAATGAAAGATAAATAAATTAATATTTACGAATTGTACTCTAGGTAATGAAAGAAGATGTTCAATACAAAAACTACAGCTATGTCGATTTTATTACTTAATAGGTATTGTATACATAAATTATAAAATTACACTGTTTTATAGATTATGCTGATTCTTACAATGCTTATCTATATACTTCCAACTTAACAATTAAATAACCTTATGAAATGGGGAATTACTAACCTTTATTCAAATAAATACGATTATAATAAAAGTTGCTGATATTTTCATTTCCCATCACATCATCCATCATCATAACGGGAACATGTATGCCCAGCAGTGGGCGTCGTTCGGCTGACATGATGATGATGATGATAATGAAGAGCATTAACCGTCCTCGGTGCGAAATACTGCCCTTTTACAGTGCGGTACGAGGCGCAAAAGATCCCATATTTTATTTGACCTACAGATTTTATAGAAACTATCCTAACCACTAGCGGCGGGAGATTTAAGTTAATCATTTCATTGTCATTATTTATAAAGACTAAAATCCATGTAATTTTCTGACTTCACGCTTAAAAATGAATTTTAGTTTTTGAGGGCGGTGGGGTTTAAAACGCCTCTTACCGCCACAACGTGTCGGGTTTTGTACGAGGTCCAAAACGCCGCGTACCGCACCAGGGAAAATATAGCTAAATTCGGGCCGCAGTAAACGTGTACAATCTAAAAAAATGATTCATATTATGAATTTCACTAAAAAGAATCAATAACGATCCAAAAAAGTACACTATTCTTGTGTTACACAGGCTACATTTTATGCTGGTATTCTTACGGGAACGAGTACCGAGTGGCTAAAACCATGTGAAGCCGCTATAATGAATAAACTCAAAACTACGGGACAGGATTTTGAAAATGTTTCACCTATGTAAAGCCTCATTATTTTTGAGTTACATAAGCTACTATTATCCCTACGGGAACGGATAACATGAGCTGAAGGCATGAAAAAGCACTGAGCTGCCATAACAAATAAATAAAAACTAGGAACTGTACTGATTTTGAAAATTCACTCACCTTATAAGTGAGGATTTGTAATTGGCTATAAGGTCCCCTTAAAAAATATAAATAAAATAAAGTTTATAAAAATAATAAAGAGTAAACTATACAAATTATTTTTTTAGTTCCAAGCCCCATAAATTAAGTAGTTCACGTAGACAAAGCCACTGGCGGAAAGCTTTAAGCAACCTTACAAGTAAACATTTCATAAAATGTCGCCTCTCAAATAAGTGAACTCCGAAACAATCATTTTTTCTTTGGCTAATATAATTGCTCTCGTAAATTATAACAAAAAAGCAATTTTCAACCCAATTTAAAGTCTTACAGAGAGTCTGCTTATTGAATTGAAGCACTTTTTTCCTAACTTTCTCATTGTTCTTGGTAAGCGCGCTTTACTTGTATTCGCCGTCATCATATTGTAGCTCATTGGTTGATTTGACTGATAAAGAAAATTGCTTTTCGACACTTTAAAAATTGCTTTTAAAGAAAATCACAAACAGTTTAGAGCCTGTGCTTATTCAGCTTATGAGAACTTAAGAGAATGAATTATATGCAAGATTTTTACCGCCAAGAACATAAAGATTTATAAAATCAAATATTATTATATTAGAACGTCAAGACTTGAGAGAACCTGAACCAAGAAGCTTAGACTACATACTGAGGTAACTGGAGAGTGCAGTACTAACACTTTTGTGTGGCCACAAATTACACTGTGGCTGTCTTCCGTCTCACTTACACTTTGAAAAAATACGTATGGCCATATGAGACAACTGATAGCCACTACGTACTAAATGTCAAATTTGCTGGGCACACTTTTCTATTCAGGGTAAAAACTCCAGTTACCTCAGTATTTCGTCTAAACTCTTTGACCTGAACCTAGGCCGTGAGATAAATGCTTTTTCATCTCTCAGATTCGGAAAGTGATGTATATTTAAACTGAGCAGCGGGTCCAAAACTATCCGTTTCACCCTAGGGTGGAAATGATTTTAAGAATAGAACTGAATTTGGTTATAGTCAACCATAGAGTTACCTCATCGGCAATGAAAAAGTTTTCAACTAATTTTGTATGGGGACGGGACTTGCAAAATTTAAAAAAGATTTTTTTTATAAAAACGAGAATATCTCAAAAACGGTGCGTCTCGTAGCGTACCTAGCTAAAATCTAATAAAATTTTCAACCCCCTATGGTACTCCGGAAACCGGAGATAGTTAGGAGGCATCCGATAGACATTAAAAAAAAAAATTTTGTTCAAAAAAATTTTTTATTCAAAAAATATAAAAAACAGAGAAAGCGAAGCTCCCCGCCACCTTTCTTTTATTTTTCTAGATAGTTTTAGTAGTCTTTATTGCTTTTCTTATAGAGGGGGTTGAAAAGCAGAGTGTATTTGCTTTCCTTATATTCGAAATGAAAAGTAGAGTGTATTACTCGGCCGCAAAATTATTTTCATCTCGGGCGACGTGTATTGAATCCCTCGCTGCGTTCAGGATTCTACTTTAGAATCCCTCGCTGTGCTCGGGATTCTGCTCTAGAATCCTTCACTGCGCTCTGGATTTAAAATAGCGCCTTCGCCGTAAATATGTTATTTTGCTCCCTTGTAATACAATCTACTACCTGTGTATCTACATACTTTCAGGGCGACTAGCTAGACTAACAGGGGACTTCCATTACGTTGCTTATTTATCTCGTTAGACGAAAACTCAACGATGAGTTGTAACAAGACTGAGATCTTATAGGCGTTCTTGAAGTCTGCTGAGCATGATAAAGGAAGTATTTAAGATCGCTCTCAGGAGATATAGTGCTTTACTCAGACGCTCCCTCCGGCGGCGGCGCCGTTACTTTCGCAGACTTGGAATTCTTCTATCATAGCCAGTTTGTGTTTGGTGATAATAAGTTACAATTTTCTTCATTCCTTATTTAATAAAAATATGTAGGTACTTACCTATTTCAAATTGGTTCAGGCGCGAAAAATCAGATACAATTTTTTCGGAGACTGCTCAGACTATATCTTTAATAGAATTAGGACAGATAAATTAATATTCTTAGATCTTCCTTTATAATCTCTTTTAACTGAGAGCAATGCTCACAACATATAACATTACCTTATTTAGTTAATCCGATGGTGGACTGCATGATACTGAGCCGTCTAAGTGCTAATAAAAAGTAAAAAAAAACGAGAATTATATATTTTTTATATTGTAATCATATTTCTTGATAATTTTATTACGTAGGTACTGTAGGTAAATCGGAGAATAACACTCACAATAGTGGGCACTAGGACTTCAAAGTTGAAGGTCGAATTATTATGAAAAGATCCTTAAAAACAATAACAATCAATCTGAATTAGAAAAGCGCTTTTAAATGGATACCCTCGACCAAGTTTTAACCACAATCTCTGTTATTTGACGCATCATTCTCAAACCATATTTCCCACAAAGAAGCATATAGAATATCTACTAAATTTTCAACTTCGGGAAAAGGTTCCGTAAAATTTCGTAAATGCTAACAAAGTGGAATTGATCCAAACGCTATTTCTACATTATAATATTTATTATGGGTTGTATTTAACAGCTTAGAAAAATACTAAAATACTAACATGGGGAAAATACAACATCTATATGTACGAAAATGATATTGCTCTGCATTTTAGTCATTTTGGTTCTCCATTAAAATTTGCAATATTCAATTTAAATATTAGCTGTATTCAGCGTTGTTATGTTCCGGCAGTTAGAGATAAGATAGCCAGTTTCTCAGTAATTGAGGATTCCGGGAGTAGTGCGCTTCCACTTTCAGCCTTATCATCACTTAACACCAGGTGTGTGTGATGAAGGCTAAGTGCTACCCCGTTGTGGATACAAAAATGCATATTGTGGCCGTAAAAGGTACCTACTATTCGGATCGTATAAACTTTTTATTAATACATATTTCGACCTTCTCGCTTATCATATTTTTATGTAACTGACTACCCATCGATTCTTTTGCAATTAGTTTTTTTAATTTTGGTTGTCGATTCTACGAGTAGATATCCGAGTGATATTTTTTTTTTATTTGGGAAAGCAACGACCTTAAACAATCTAATTACTTAAATCTAATTACATCAACCAAGGTCAATTACAGCTATCCACAATATAATATATTTCTATATATTATATTGTGGATAGCTGTATTTTGTCGAGAAGACAATGTTACTACGTGCAAAACAACAGTTAACATTTTTGAGGACACATTAAAAAAAATATACATCTAACCATATAAATATATTTCCAATTTCGGCCGCAGTTCCGACATGTAAACTCACGACACTGGCCTTGACTCTACCGCGACTTTCATGAATTTTCATTACATAATTGACTTTGAGCTATCTCGAACCTGTTTTACATTTAAACTGAAAATAGATCTACGAAGTCCAGTTACTGGTATTCTAAAACTGTTTGATTTAGATATCAATCTATATATCTTATATTTCAATATATGCAAATTGGATTTACTGAAAACTGTAGTATTTCTGCATCGAGGCTTACTTTTGTTTTATTCAATCAATTTACAATCAATTGAACGCGTTGAAACAAGTTTTATATTATTTCACTTTTTAGTAAATTCTCGGATCTTTGCATACATCTCTTACTCGCAAAGAACAGTGCAATAATTATATTTTCGTCGAATCGAGTGCACAAAGGTCAACGCGTTATCAAAGTTTTGTTCCCGTCTGAATTAATACTACTACTTATTCACATTTCGCATTTTCGCAAGTGGCAATTTGATATCCAGTTCTGCCTATTAATTCGATGCCTGTAACATTTAATTTATTTGAAAAAATATGTTAGTGAAGCTGGTGAAAACAGTGGTTTTCAACGGCCGTTCTTGTATTTTTAAATTGTACCATGCTAAACATATCTCTATTTTTTACTTAAAGCGGTTTCTTTTGGTTTACGATTGTCGGGCTCATACCATTTTCTACGTCAATCAATATACTTTTCAAAAACTGTCGTGGTTGTATTAGGTGCTTTTCCGTTGGGACGCCAGTCAGAGCATATAGAAAGAAAGAAAGAAAGAAAGAAAGAAATATAGTTTATTCGACTAAAACATACAAACAAGGTTGTTTACAAATGCTTACATATGTTTACATATGCCAAATTGTATTAAAACATTCATAGCCTTACCCTTCGATCAACAATAACACCTAGTTCAACTATTTAATTAACGCGTCTATTAAGCTGTCAGTCCCTCTTCTTCTTAGTTTTAGTTCAGTTCCAATCGGAATTCGCGGATGTAGGGCCTTTTATACTGAAAAATTGAAATTGAAGTATTAGAAAAAGTCGACACGTCTCACAACTAACTCCGATGGGACTCGAACCAACGACCTTTCACTGTCTGGGCGAATGCTCCTTTAATAATGTTAACCTTCATTCCGCGGTAATGAGGGGACGATAGGAATTATCACATTTCACTTATTGTTTACTAGCGGCCGCCCGCGGTTTCACCCGCGTGGTTCCCGTTCCCGTGAGAATATCGGGATAAAAAGTACATATAAACCTTCCTCTTGAATCACTCTATCTATTAAAAAAAAACGCATCAAAATCCGTTGCGTAGTTTCAAAGATTTAAGCATACAAAGGGACATAGGGAAAGAGAAAGCGACTTTGTTTTATACTATGTAGTGATTGAGCTGTCTAAATATTTAGTTACACAGCGGCCAGTGACCCACCGCCCCGTATCACTTCCGTGCTTCTAAATAACTAAGTATATTTGATTACACTGTTTCTGTAGCTGAGGTTAGATCGGAAGTGTAGTGAAGCGTAATAACGTTAGATCTTTAGCGAGGTGAACTGGATTTGTTTTGGTGTTTTAGTTAACGTGATCTATTTATATAAAATAGGTAGTAAATATAGAGATAATTTCAAAATTAAAAGACTGAACCTTTTTTTTTATTTTGTTACTTAGGTCGGTACTGATGGTACACCTACCTACCGATTTTCTTTAACTTGTTTTTTTTCCTCCAGCATTTTCAACAAAGTACTTTTGAACCAATTAGTGGTTCACCTTTCAGCGTTCAGCCAATATCTATTGAAACATGGAACACAATTTCTATGAAATTACCTGCTCATTAAAAGTTAATTGGATATTTCTTTTTCCATCCTCAACGAGATGTCACTTTTATTGAAGACATATGGCAATCGTATTAATTACCATACAAAACCATTATAATAAAACACTGTACGCACCCATGGGAGTTCAAAGTTTATCGACCCATTTGTAACCCACCGTAACATTGGCATCGAAAACTATAGTATACCTATCAACCGTACCTATCTAATCGTAATTAATTACAATTAACCACATAGTAGTATCGATATTCGCCATGTCAATGATCTCGGTTTGCGCGGCTTCACAGACAGTGGCGGCGCCGAAACGTGCGCACGCACAAGACGTCCCGTCTCGTGTTGCTATAATATAATGTGATGTGGTTTTACATTTACGTGAATGGACGTTGACGTTTCGTAAGTGGCTTTTTTTTGAGGTAAGTGACACCTTTCTTTTGTTTCTTTGGAATACTGTTTAGACGTGTTAATTGGTGACGAACTTGAACGAAGGTGTTATAAGTTTGGTAAATTAAATAATTTTAAGTAACGTCGGGTTGTATGATAAAACTAAATATTATTAAAATTAAAAACATAAAAGTAAAGAAAAAACAAAAATGTTACGTGCATTTTTGAAACATGAATAGTTTAATTAATGACTTGACGACCTCCGTGGCCGAGTGGTGTACGCACCGGTTTTCAAGGTGCCGCTATCTCTAGAGGCTCCGGGTTCGATTCCCGGTCGATTGAATATTGAAAACGAACTTTTCAATATTTCCTCAGGTCTGCGTGTATGTGGTACATAATACCCGTCGTTGTTTCCAATTTTCATAACACTAGTACTTAAGCTACTAAAATTGGTACTGGAACAATTTATGTGATGGTGTCTAATATTTATTTATATTTTTATAATAATAAAATTTTACTTTTGATTTTTTTTTGCATATTATTATCATTGATAATAATTGAAAAAAAATACAAAAATGTTTTTTAATAATATAATCGTACCTACTAAGTACCTACTTATTTTAAAAGCGCTGAAAATGTCGGGCCACAGCCTTCTCTATTGTCTTCTCAGAATTTATTCGGAAACGCGTATCGTCAAGGTAACATCGAGTATTAGAGTAATAGGTATCTAGTAAATTTTCTTCAGGCCAGGTAATAAATTATCCATTTAGGAAACAGTTGCTTGACATCAATTTTAGAAGGAAAATAAGTTTTGTCGATTTATCCAAGGATGGATGGAATCCAAGGACAATAAATTGTGTTTTAGCTATATGGCACGGAAGTTGCTAATGGAATCGGAAAAACCTTTGACATGTCACATCGCCTTTATTTACACTACGACCTCCGTGGCCGTGTGGTGTGCGCACGGTTTTCAAGGTGCTATCTTTAGAGTTCCCGGATTCGATTCCCGGTCGGGTAAATATTAAAAACGGACTTTTCAATATTTTCTCGGGTCTGGGTGTATGTGGTCATACCCGTCTTTGTTTCCAATTTTGGTAACACTAGTGCTCAAGTTACTATAGTTTGGTAGTGGAACATTATATTTGATGGAGTCCTTTGACAGCTTTGGTAGCACTTTGACGGATGAAATTGTTCACGATTACGATGAGACAAACGAGAGATTTCCGTGCGATTGAAATGTCAAACATTTTCTTTCTATTCTACTTGCGATATCGACAATAGAAAGCCACTTGTCTAGGGGGCTGATCGTTGATTCGTTTGATATAACGTAAACGTAACCCTATGACCACGTTTTTGAATAATGGGACTTTGACTGATAAAAATTTATGACGTTCGTTTGAAGCTGAATCATCTTTTGATACGATAAGATAAGCTTCAAATGGTAGACAGGTTCCTTAATTTAAATACACCTACCTAAATCTAATACTAGCTCTCACCAGACTTCACTAGATTAACAATTAAAATGCGTTAAATTGTTGCTATTTTTTTCGTAGGTATCTACTTTAAATTTAGAAAACAATTTGATATTTTACAAACGATCTCCAAATAAAATCATACTTACTCAAGTGTAGAGTCCCAAGGTACCACTTATAAATATTACACGTAGGTATATTAAATAATAAGCAATCTTCTCCCCATATTCAGGTAAGTAGGGTGATAATGTATGACGTTTTGCATACGAACATTTTTATTTGGCGCCATTCCAGAATCTTAAAAAATGAGTAAGTAGATAAAAAGCTGTGTCCTTATCTTTGTAATAGTTTGATGGTGGGGTCAATGTACCTCATTGCGGCCAACATGGGAGAAAATTCTATGAAGAACTCTTAGATTAATGTGTACAGTCTACATCTCATAGAGTTAAACTTACAGGGTACGGGGGTACGCTGGAAGGTGCGTCGTCGCGCGGACGAATGTTAGTTAACTATACAATTTGCACGCTAACTGCGTCACTGGCTTCCTTCTTCTTCTTCGTCGTTTCGCTCTTGGCAGAGCGGTCGTGGTCACGTTGAGGCGTCCACATCGGTGGTAGAGGCGGACACAGCCTTCCGCACGATCTCCCGCCATCTCTCCCGGTTGGCAGACTGTCTGGCGCAGTCAGACACACGGTTTCCAACTGCGGATTTCACTTGGTCGGTCCAGCGCATCGGTGACCTGCCACGTGATCTGGTTCCCTCCACTTTGCCCTGTACGACCAGCCGCTCTATGGAGTCGTTACCCCGCCTAGAGACATGGCCAAAGTACTGCAGTATGCGCGTCTGTACTACGGCCGATAAACGCTGCATGATGCCAAGCTCCTGGAGTATGGACACGTTGGTGCGGAATTCCGTCCACGATATTCCCAGCATCCTCCTCCAGCACCACATCTCTAGAGCATCTATCTTCCCTTTTTCCAGCTCGCGCACTGTCCACGTCTCTGCCGCGTAAAGAAAAATGGGGAATACAAGTGCTCGCATGAGCCTGACTTTGGTGGCTTTGGTAATGTTACGATTCCTCCACACTTTCCTTAACTTCTCCATCGCAGTTCTGGCTTCCTACTTTCATCCAATTACAGTTTCGATAAAGGAACCAAAACAATTTTAATGCTATTACTGTTTTAAGTTATTCTGTAACAAATATTGCCTTACCATAAATAACTGCCTAATCTTATACGATTGTGTAAGACAACGCGCTTTTATTTTAAAAGTATGTTAATAAGGGTGATAAAAATGGTTAAGAAGTTTCTAACTTTTACCCTACTTCCATAGCATTTGTAAGATTTGTTAAAGTCAGCCGTTATGTGTACGATAATCGCATATAACACGAATTAACCTAATCTAATTAGGTGCCTATTACAAAGAAATCGAATGTTTTGTCCCATTTAAATGTTGCAAGAATATGACGACTTTTATTATATCAGTGATACATAATTAAAATACTGTAAAAAAATATTCAAACGAATAGTTCATTTTAATTTAAAAGTATTGAATCCATTCGTTTATTAGATTGAATACGAACGATTCAACTTCGGCAGATTTGAATTATGAGAAATAAAATAAAATGTGTTAACGTTGGATTAAGAGTACCTACCTATTTTGTTACTAATATTTTAGTGCATTATTTAATCAAAAAATAGTTTATATGGATTAGCTGTTTTATATAAATACACATGAGTGTTATAAAGAGCTGTAAGCTCAAGCAAAAACAGAGCATAGTAAGATTTATCAACGGTAATTTGGTTAAAGGCTTCCAGAATAAGACTTGAGATAACAGCCGACGTGTAACATGTGTTCACCGGAGCACATAGAACGTAAGGATTTATATGGGTTCAGACCGTGCAGGTAGTCAGTAAGACAGTACTATGCGATTAATATAAGAATAGGATAGAGACGCCGCCATGTTGTGACGTCAAGCTGTCAAAATGCTGTCAAACTAACTTCACTTCACTTCAGTATGGTGTGCAAAAAAAGAAATTTATCGTGACTGATCATGTCATACATTACGATAAATAATGATGTTCGTACAAACCAAAACATATGTATAATTTGCAGATAAGAATTATACAAATCACTAGCTTTCCGCCCGCGGCTTCGCCCGCGTGGACTACACGACGTTATCCCGCGGGAATGTGATATTTTTCCGGGATAAAAAGTAGCCTATGTTCCTCTCCAGGCTACAAAGTATATCTGTGCCAAATTTCAGCCAAATCCATTCAGCCGTTTTGGCGTGATTGAGTAACAAACATCCAAACATCCAAACATCCAAACATCCAAACATCCAAACATCTAAACTTTCACATTTATAATATTAGTAGGATTAACTTGATTTTTTCGGAAAGTATAGGACTCATGAAAGTATGCTTTTACGAAAATGATCAGGTAATTTGAATCTCAATCAAATTAAAATTTTGTGATATTTAACTGAAACCATTTTTTCATACATTGTTCTGATGCTTCAATAACACAGAATAAATTGAATTTTGATTCTATTTACTGGTTTAAGAATTTAAATAAAACAGGATTTCAAGTTATGAAAATAATTTAATAATCGACTTTACAATAAAATGGGTAAATTGGGGGTCTCGTGAAAAATTGAATTGGTCTATCATGGTAAAAGGATTGACCAGCTAGAGTCTGCACGTTGATTGAAGTTAGATTCGTCAGAATCTAGCTGTTACCAGGGTGCGCCGGGTCGTTACGTTCCCTAAAATATGGTTGAGCGAAGCGATGGCTGGTTCATGCGTCATGCTCGTGAACGGGTGCTGCCAGTGGGAATGGGTTTGCTCTTATCTGCTTGCTTTAAAATGTGTTTTCTTTTGTTTTTATTCATTTTATTAAGAATTACATTTGAAACATGTATGGCGCAACTTGCAGTATATAGTAGAATTGTCTTTTGTTTTTAACTAATATTAAAGCTTTAAGTAGAGTTCCTAAGTACTTAATTGAAAATTGTTCACCGCTATGATCATTAGTTCGCCTATACTTAACTGTATTAATCATAACCCATTGTGTAATTGTGATGGAAACTGACCTTAGTCATACCATGTTAAGGTCATTTTTCAATTTGACGACTCTGTATGAAATAAAACAGGGAGAAAAAAACAACCCTTGGAGTTTCTTGCCGGTTCTTCTCCAAGGCCTCCCGCTGTAGGGTTTGCGAACCGATGGCGTAGCTTCTATGACGTTCACAAGTATTGTAAATAACAATCTAAATTGAATAAACAAATTTGAATCTTGAATCTTGAATCTTGAATCTTGAATCGGTATCACGGGGAACGATTCAATCTAGCCACTCGGGGAGGCGCCTTTCGTGAATCCGCCAATGAGCCGTTTTCAGGGCATGGTACAAAAAAATATCACTAGATGGCATTTCATAATTTGGAATCGACTTGTCAAAAACTCCATGCTTTGTTTTTATAAAGGCAGACAAAAGTCATGGACTGTACAGCCATTTCTTTTTTTTTTCACAACCACACACAATCAGTATTTTGATTATTATATTATTATACGCATGAAAATTTGCGTAAATGCCATCCAATTTTTCTATGTACACAATATCTATTCTAATCGCTTTAATCCACAGTCATTTCAAATTTTCGTCAATGGGGAATGCATTAACACCTTTATTTTGACACGAAACAACGGCACAGGCTCGCATTATTATTACATTATTATGCTTGCTAATGTTATTCCACCTCTTCTATTCCACACATTTGAGAATCATTGTCCCGCTGGTTTGAGCTGCTACTGCTACAAGGACATTGAAGACTTTTCCTTCTGACATTGCAAAGTACTGTAGAAATATGTTCTAGTATTTTATCAAAGCTTTGAACAAATACTCTAATAGGTACCACATGTATCCAAACATTTGTTCAAATGTTTGTGCTATGTCTGGCGCCGGCGGCATAACGAAGGGCATGAGCAGTAAAGTTGTGTACGAAGAAAAAGGGAAGTAGGTGGATTTAAAAAATAAAATACTTCGTTTTGAAAGTGGCAATACCCAAACCACCTTCTGCCAAAATAAAAAATAAACTATTTTCATATTGTTTTGCACTTTCTTGCGAACTGTACCTTTTCAGAGTGAAGTTTGTCAACAACCCGTCCTATTCTTATAATAATCGCATAGTATATTAGTATACAGGGGCATAATTTATCAAGAGTAAAGTTGAGTAGTAAAAGTATGTAGGGTAAAACCAGGAAAGAGAGGAGCCACATTTTTTCAACTTGAATAACTTAAATTGTCAAAACACTGTTGAAGTAAAAATATTTGACTGGCCTACAGTGAAATTTATAATTATCCACTGGGTCTTTTTGGTGCGGTCTAAACAGTTTAAGCTTATGGTAACTAACTATTAATGGTCAACGTTTTTTTAACTTTTATATGACACGATCGTAGCTTTTTTATGGTAATAATTGAAATATTGACAGAAGGATCCTCGGTCCATTTCTCCCATACTATGCGGGTAAGTCGGACCATCCAGTAATAATTATTGGTCTATCTCTGCGAAATTGCGTTGAGTGGCGGAACACTTTCCCATATCAAAAGCACAATAATGATGCTATAATGATAAATGTTGTTCATAATAATGAACATATTATTAACACAGAAACATCGTAAAGAGTACATTCATTTTTAAAACACCTGTACAAAAAAAATTACGCTTCCGAAACCTTCTAATTCGTATTTTATTAATTTCACAAACAAAAATCCAACAGTCTCGCTTTCTACACGGAGCATAAGTACCGGTTGACAAGTACGCGTAAGTGTTGCCAGCTTAAATAAAGGTAATAGTTTGGTAGAAATTACGATGGTCCGTCTCACCCGCTGCTCCATCTCTCCTGTCCTGGTTTTACCCTAAAGATTTCCTTTATTTCTACCATACTTTATTTTTTTTCTAATAATACAGGATGGCCTTTTTTATGCCACATGGAGGGAATAAATATACTCGACACAATGGAGATAGCAAATTTTTGTCAAAAGAACATCCTGTTATTTTACAAAAGATACAAAACTGCGATCAAGATTAAAATAAACAGCTGTTGCATAGAAAAGTACAACGTTGACTAGACTCGACATCTAACCCAAGATATTTGTTATACCGAATATATTAGGTATACCGAAAGCGGAAAAATAATCAGGATAATATAAACGTGCCTTCATTAAGACCACGAGGTTTGTCTTGATCGCACAAATCGAAGGGCATTAAAATAGAGACTGATTGTGCGGCCGAGTCCCCTCACAGTTCAGTCTCGACGTGGTCTAGTTAGTATTAATTACAGTCAAGAAGTTTATGACTCTCATATGAATTTAAATAGAATATTTCAGTACAAAAGTTTTCAAATAAACCCTAGATATATGAAAAGGGGTTCCAATTTTCGAATACCAAGTCCGTTTCATTAGAAAACAATTTTTGAATGTGTTTCAATATTTTGAGGTTTTCGGCAGTTCGGGCAGAGTATAATTCACTCCGACTTTTAAAAAAGGACTATTTGTTTTACAAAGTTGTGTTAATTTCTACTTTGAGACAAAATTTTATTTAATGAGCGGCCTTTCATAATTTTTCAACAGAAGAATTTCTTTTTTAATAAAATTCTTGTATTTATTTATATCAAAGACCAAGACATTTTTCTATTTCTGGGAAGCCAACCATTTTTTGAACCTTTGTAATTACTTAACAAGCATAAAAAACCTTTAAGAAAGGTTTAATAAATAAATTCTACATTTTCTATTTGACCTTCGATCGCAAGCTAAATCAAAAGTCAGATGAGAAGATCAAAATGTGGTTAAACTTTATTTCACCTTCAGTTTTTTCAACTAAATAAATAATGTTCACCTTAAGCGGAAAAACTACAGGGGTGGTTATAAACAAGGGGTTCATGAATACAAAAGTATCATGTACTTAATGACGTTGCGAAGGTGAAAAGCCCATCTCGACCTGTTGGTCGAGAATAACAATAGGTATAACTATAAAAATCCCATTTTTTGGTTATTACCTTGTAACTAGGGTAGACTGCCCTTATTTTTGGCACTCCAGAGTTAAGCTCAAAATTAAATGGTAAAGACACTTTGATAATAGTACTTAGTTTATGTGACTGTCGCATAATACCGAGTTATGTGCAGTCTCATACACTACTTTATCTACACTCATTACATCTATATATATAAAAATGAATCCCTATTTCCCTTGGTCACGGCATCACGCGTGAACGGCTGGACCGATTTGGCTAATTTTGGTCTTGAAATGTTCGTGGAAGTCCAAGGAAGGTTTTAACGGTGAGAAAATAGGGGAAGGAGGGGTAAGTAGGGGTAGAGTAGAAATAGGGTAGGGGTAGAGTAGGGGTAGGGTAGGGGTAGGGTAGTGGTAGGGTAGGGGTAGGTGTAGGGTAGGGGTAGGGTAGGGGTAGGGTATGGGTAGGGTATGGGTAGGGTAGGGTAGGGGTAGGGTAGGGGTGGGGTAGGGTAGGGTGGAGTAGGGGGTAGGGCCACGGGAACGAAGTCGCGCTGGGTCAGCTAGTTTATTATATATTTCAAAAATAAATCAAATCAATATTAATTATAAAATGAATTGGTGCCAAACCCCACTCATAGGAGTCTATACGGTCTATTCCTTCTAAATTCAAAATTCTAATTTTAAAAATGTCTTTTGAATACTGAGAAAAACTTGTTTTTTTTCGTATAGTCATTTCAGTGAATGTCGCAACAACCAAATTTAACAAAAGCAAAACAATGCAAAACCCAGTTAATGTTAACTAAAGCTCTAAAATATACGGAAAATTTGATGGCTGCTCCCCTGCGTTACCGGGTAGGCAAATTTGACGTATACGTAAAGATGAAAATAACATAAGCCCGAAGGCATTTATATAGATAGTATTAAAAAGGGAGTTTGAGCCAGTACCTACTTATACTGTTTCCGCCTTCACCAGGTGGAGGTACTCCCAACTTATGTTATTTACGGACTTTTGTTTTTGAATAAATTCTTAAGAAAATATTTTATTTGAATGCTTAAGATATAATAAGAAGTTTGTAAAAAGTAACAGTTGTAATATCACGCTGTGTTATACGTAAACAGATAGTGCTTTTTTGCTGAACAACCTTCCTTAAGGCGCCACATTCGTATATCTTAAGCTTTATCTGGGGAAATCAGATGAACCAGACTTTAGATTATTGTATGCCAATAAAAAATACCTGTCACGCTGAACAACTTCTCTTAATACGCTTTATTAGTATCTCTTATAGTTTAGCTGGGCTGCTAGGGTTCCACATCAGGTGTGCCAGACCTTCGATATTTTTACGTCAATAGAAAATGTTCATCAAGTTAAACAACTTTTCTTCAGACTTTATGTTTGTATCTCTTATAGTTTAACCTGGCTGCTAGGATTCCACATCAGGTGTACCAGACCTTCAAAATTTGTACGTCAATAGAAAATGCTTATCACGTTTAACAATTTATCTTAAGACGGTATTTTTATATCTCTCATATTTTGGCTAGACTGCTATGGTTCCACATCAGGTATTCCGATCTTCAAAATAAATTATAGCCTATATGTTGGCGAGGACTAATAGCTATATAACAGAAAAAATTATCAAAATCCGTTCAGTAGTTTTTGCGTGAAACGCGGACAACAGACATACAGACAGACAGACAAAAAATTCAAAAACCATATTTTTGGTATCTGTTTCGTTTAAGAAGACCCCTGGACATATTTTTTCTATTTCTTTTCATTGTACAGAATCGGCTCGTTTACAGTTTTGTTATAAGTATTGGCTAGACTGCTATGGTTCCACATCAGGGATTCCGATCTTCAAAATAAATTATAGCCTATATGTTGGCGAGGACTAATAGCTATATAACAGAAAAAAATCATCAAAATCCGTTCAGTAGTTTTTGCGTGAAACGCGGACAATAGACAGACAGACAGACAAAAATTCAAAAACCATATTTTTGGTATCTGTTTCGTTTAAGAAGACCCCTGGACATATTTTTTTCTATTTCTTTTCATTGTACAGAATCGGCTCATTTACAGTTTTGTTATAAGCATTGGCTAGACTGCTATGGTTCCACATCAGGTATTCCGATCTTCAAAATACAATATAGCCTATATTTTGGCGAGGACTAATAGCTAAACTATAACAGAAAAAATTCATCGAAATCCGTTCAGTAGTTTTTGCGTGAAACGCGGACAACACACAGACAGACAGACAGACAGACAGTCAAAAAATTCAAAAACCATATTTTTGGTATCTGTTTCGTTTAAGAAGACCCCTGGACATATTTTTTTCTATTTCTTTTCATTGTACAGAATCGGCTCGTTTACAGTTTTATTATAAGTATAGATAGATATAGATACTTCTATAGACTAGGCCATAGGCATATAATTTTGTCATCAATACAAAAATGTATTGTAGGTCGTTCTGCGGAAACCGTTACACGAAATTTGTATTCACACTTTATATAAAGGCACTTACTTAATAATAATAAATAAATAAATATTGGACATCATACATACATGGTTCCAGCATCAAACTATAGTAAGTAGCTTGAACAGTAGTGTAATGGAAATTGGAAACAACGACGGGTATTAGCACATGCACCCACACCCGAAGAAATTGAATTTGACTTGTGCTTAGTCCGACTGACTAGCTACCACCATCTTATCCAAGTCTAACGCCATAACAATGATGATTTCAGCATTATTGTGTTCCGGCAATTGGAGTTAAGATAGCCAGTTCCTCAGTGCTTGAGGATTCCGGGAGTAGTGCGCTTCCACCTTCAGCCTTATGACCACTTAACATCAGGTGCGATGAAGGATAAGTGCTACCCCGTTGAGGATAAAAAATAATTTAAAGTTCGTTTTCAATATTTACCCGACCGGGAATTGATGAAGATCTATTGACGACCGATTTGGCGCAGGGGTAGGCTACCCACCTTCTGCGCCTGTGGTCTCGGGTTCGATTCCCGAACAAGACAAATATTTGTGTGCATGAACATGTCTATTTGTCTTGGTCTGGGTGTTTACTATGTATATTAAGTATGTATTTACAAACAAAAAGTATTTAAGTACTTATATATTTATCCGTTATCAAGTTTTCCATGATACGGTTTCTTAATTAAATTAAAATGGGCTTAGATAATTGGTGTGAATGTAAGAAGTTATTTATTTATTTATTTTATTTATTAATTGAACCTGGGACCGCTAGAACTTTAAAACCGATGCGTACATCACTGGTGCGTAAACTCGGCTACGGAGGAGGTCGTTACTTAAAGTATTGGTTCCGCATCTACAATTAACTATCATGAAGTCACATCGAGAACGTAATATTTTTTTATAGTAAGCCTTACAATGGGTTGTGAGTGGCGCTTGCATATATTACCCATAAATTAATTGGAACTAAATGGCCTACCCAACAACCGTTTTAAATTAATTTATGTCCCATAAAATTGTAGTACACTCAACGCTTAGATCACTTTTATTTAATTGGAAACTGAGCACAGTTTTTTGTTCCTTTTTCTATAAAAAACTGAATAAATTTTATATAAATGTCTTCGAATAATATCCTTAGTGCTATCTAAAGTGCTATCATCAATATATCATGATTTTAGTTCATGTGGAATGGATAAAAACCCTCTTGGTTTCGAATTATTCAGTATCAAAATATTAGATTTCGATTCGAAAAGAAGTTGAAGAAAATATGGTAATCGTCACGGGAAGTCGCTGGATGCAAGCGCGCAGAACAGATCGCTACGAAGATCTTTGGCGGAAGCCTATGCCCAGCAGTGTGCGTCCTATGGCTAAGATAATCATCACCATCATCATCATCAGCCATTACAAGTCTTTACTGCTGGGGCACAGGCCTTCCTTATGGATGGATAAGTAGAATTGGCTAAGACCGACCACGCGGGCCCCATACGGATTGGCGGGTATCAACGACTGCAAACGCAGCTGGGTCCAACGGCTTAACGTGCCTTCCGAAGCACGGAGGAGCTCGTAATGATAAATTTTTGCACACCCGTCCCATGACAGACCATAGCAAAAGTTGCTTATCTTCAACGATCGCAGACCAAGCTAGTGCTAACCACTGCGCCACGGGTTGCTAGTTATACTATAGTCATATCAAATCGCTAAGATAATGAAATTTATGAACTACTAGCTTTCCGCTCGCGGCTTCGCCCGCGTGGACTTCACGACCTTATCCCGCGGGAATGTGTCATTTTTCCGGGATAAAAAGTAGCCTATGTTTCTCTCCAGGCTACAATGTATCTGTGTCCTAAATTTCAGCGATATCCGTTCAGCCGTTTTGGCGTGATTGAGTAACAAACATACAAACATCTAAACTTTCACCTTTATAATACTAGCTTTCCGCCCGCGGCTTCGCCCGCGTGGACTACACGACGTTATCCCGCGGGAATGTGACATTTTTCCGGAATAAAAAGTAGCCTATGTTCCTCTTCAGGCTACAAAGTATCAGTGTCCCAAATTTCAGACAAATCCGTTCAGCCGTTTTGTCGTGATTGAGTAACAAACGTACAAACATCCAAACATCTAAACATCCAAACATCCAAACATCTTAACATCCAAACATCTAAACATCCAAACATCTAAACTTTCACATTTATAATATTAGTAGGATTTTCTACCTGAATAGCATACCTAACATGCACCATGTACCTATATAAATCTGTTAAACGAAAGTGAACAGCATTTGAGCCAATAGTAACTCTCGGTTTGAGAGACTCTGTTATGTATAACACAAACCACTAGAAACTAATAATCTAGTCTGACACTATATAAACTACTAGCCTTCCGCCCGCGGCTTCGCCCGCGTGTACTACACGACGTTATCCCGCGGGAAGGTGATATTTTTCAGGAATAAAAAGTAGCCTATGTCCTTTCTCAGGCTCTAGACTATCTCTGTACCAAAATTCATTTAAATCGGTTCAGTAGTTTAGGCGTGATTGTGTAACACACAGACAGACATTTTCGCATTTATAATATAAGTAAGGATGGCTGGAAACTGCTTAGCTCACATCAAAGCGCTTTGCCGCATTTTCGTATATTGTATACGTATCTTATAGAGGAGAGCTAGTTTAGCCTATCGTGGTTAGCAATGGTCGAAATATAGCAAGGGTAAAGCCGGACCAAAAAACACTTAAGTACCACGTGATGCAGGCGTCAAGCATTTCTTCAGAAGATAAGGCCTCAAGATTTTTAAGTGGGAAGCCGATGGGAATCGGCACGTATGGACCCTTCGCCACTAGTGGTTATTGCTGTTAATAAGCAGAATAACATTTATTATATAGTACGAGTATAGTGAATGAATCCTAGTTAGTAATATTTTAGCGCAAGTTCTCGGTAAGGATTCCCTTAATACAATTCTGGTAAAGCACAGATCAATTTGGAAACGATGTTATACGTGAAAAGAGGTTCGTTGCATTTTTAATTTAACCTATAAAGTTCTATTTTGCATCATAAAATATACAGATAGAGATGAACAATTTCTAATGCTCTTAGCATTCCATACGCTATTCGAAGAGGAAGCATTTTTTTAGTGCTATTATCATTTTTACACGCAGTACTGTAAGCTTTTTCTATCAGCTACTGGTGTTGATTTAAACACAGGGCTTCATAATTTCTTTTTATTTCACTAGTTTCAATATTACTTTAGTACATATGCTATTTTTATAGCATATTTTATCTTTTTGGAACATCTAATTTTATTACGGCTCAGTATATTATGACTGCGTCAAATCCATCTTTCATTTTTAAACTCATATTTTTAAAGATTGATTTGAGAATATAATTGTAAAGCAGTTTCTATTCCTTTTTAAAAAGCTAACTGCCCACAGCCTACAATTTCATCTAACGGCTGTGGTTACATACACTACAATCATTCCCCCCTCAGTTCAAAAAAAAAAATTTCCATCGGAGAAAAAAAATTTTTTTTTCAACAGGTGACAACCCTAAGAAAAAATTTCGGTTATACATAAGGCATGACCCTCAAAATACATACCTAACTACACTTAAGGTGTAGATCCTAACCCCAAATTCCTATCCACACTTAAGGCGTAGACCCTACTTGACCAATAACCATCCACACTTAAGGTGTAGACCCTACTTAAATAATACTAACATGTTCCAGTACAATTATAGTTCGCGACTTAAAATCTAAACTATCTAAGACCAGAAACGGAATTATAAACCATAGAACCATGGAAACATGACCCAGCTAGGATCTAGCTTCTCGAACGATCATCATTCGATAAACTATCTGGCAAAAAAAACTGGTCTAAAAATTTACCAGAGGTTCCCATGATCCCGTTATCTATTAACACTAAACTTTCCTCCTTGCCAATTATTACAATTACATCACCAACTCGTGATCTATTTCCACCGAATAGAAATAATCCAAAATTAACGCAGGCAAAGACAGAAGCAAAATTATCTTTTTCAAATGCAGAAAATAACACATATGTAATCAAGACGATAAAAATACAACCAGATACAAAAGCTTCTTAAAGAATAAACTATATTCAAGATGCTTAAGAATGAGGCCATAGATATTGTCCCAACCACACAGCGAAATCCACTACTTTTAAAGCCGATACCACAATATACAATCATCTCACATAATCTATCGAAGTTCACGAAATTATCTGTTACCATTCAAAGTTTCAAGATGACTATCGTGAGTTCAAACGATTACCCAAGGTAAAATACTACAAAGGAATTCCGAACATGCATAGAATACCCGATTTATTCCATGTCAGAAATTACTTTCCTTGAGAAACATTCGTTATCAACCTTGGGAACAATCCCTTACTCTTACCTTACCAACTCGTCTCAATCTCATTCTTAAGGGCGTGGGACCAAAACCAGGACCCCTTGACAAATAGCTTATTGCCTTATCATGTTGCTCTCAAAAATAAAATCAAGCGATCGGTCCAACAAACTATGTCAACCAACAAATATTTCTCATACAAAGGTAGACTACCACGGAAATTTCTAGTATGCTACAAGATTCATCCTTGGGTCCTCGCAACGCACGACCTAGCACGCTTATAATGTGGCCTTATTCTCCAGCTCATCAGTCATCAAAGCTCGGGAACAACATGAAAAAGAAACACCGGTTAATATCATATTTACAACAATACAATACATCTTTCCTAAAACACAAATATACAACACGGATAAAATTATAGGTTAAAGATATAACAATAAACAACTTTCTTATTTACGAATAATAACTATTATCTAACATCCTATCAGACAGATACATCAGCGTGGCACGAAACGTTTCAAACGATTCGAATGTACAACCACCCCACGCGATCGCGAATTTATCCGACGTATCAACAAATCAGACCGTCCCACATTCTGTACGACCCTATAAGGACCACGGTACAGCCGCTCCAACTTCATACATCTACCCGTAACTCGCCTTGGCACATACAATAAGACCTGATCATTCACCCGAAACGATCTAGGCCGTATCTTCCTATCATAATACCGCTTTTGAATAACTTGCGCCCTCGCAATATTATTCAACGCCTTAGCAAGCAGTCCCTCCGTACGATTAACCCTTTCTGTTACCGTTTCATCTAAACCTATCACATTTAACCCCAATGAACGATCTGCTGCTGAACGCTTTTCCCTACCTAACAAACTACTAACTGGCGATACCTTTGTTGACGCCTGTACATTACTATTATTCGTGTGAACCTTTGCTGGTACGTTGATGCTAAACAAATCTATACCATTATCAGGTTCAATATGTAAAGAAGATTGCTTCTTTCCTACCTCTCGCCCTTTCTCCTCATTAAACGGCTCCCTACTTACAAAATCTGCCACTACGTTGGCTTTACCTATAACGTCCCGTTGCACCGGAGACACATCCCCGCTCATCTCTACATTATTATTAGACCTCCTAGTTCTATATCGAAGCAGCCTAGCAACTAACTATATACCTAGTTGCTGGAGAAAAGTCAGGGCCGTCTTCATACCGAAACCAGGGAAGGCCACGTATCAAGAGGCGAAGTCCTTCAGATGCATCAGCCTTTCCTCGTTCCTACTGAAGACACTGGAAAAGATACTAGATAGACACATAAGAGAAACCATAGGCAAAAGTAAAAGACCACTACATGACAATCAACATGCCTAATATGCCTATATGGAAGAAGAAGAAATCCATTGAGACAGCCCTCCACAACATGGCAGTCAGAGTGGAAAGATCAATCACAAACAAGGAATACGCCCTAGCGTGCTTCTTTGATGTCGAAGGCGCCTTTGATAAAGCGTCTGCGCAATCCATCGTGGAGGCACTAAACAGAGATGGCGTAACAAAGCAAATATCAGGTTGGATCACCAACATGCTACAACACAGATCCATACAAGCAGAACTAGCAGATATCAAATACACCATCAAAGCCAGGAGAGGCTTTCCCCAGGGAGGTTGTCTGTCTCCACTGCTTTGGTGTATCTTAATAGACGAACTAGTAACTAGAATCACTGCTATGAATAATAGGTCTTTACCTATGAAATTGCCGTTTTGTATGGAGATTTCTGTAATTATTTTTTTTTCCATACTAACGTTTTTGTTATTATTTAACGACTAATATTATGTAAATTTACAAAATTTTACACACGTATTTATGGACATTTTAACTACTAAATGACACATTCGTTAAGAGAAAAAATTTTTTTTTCACTAAGTTACAACTAATAAAGTACGAAATTCTGGAAACAAAAATAGTCGTAACTTTCGGAATAAGTTTTTTCTATGTAAATAATCAAATATCGTGGTTATTAAATTATCAAAAGTTGCTCGATACGGTCTTAATGTAACGCAATTTTAAAGAAATTATATATTTCTAATATTATAAAAGTTGTTAAGTTATATGTACAAAAGAAAAAAACGGCAATTTCATATGTAAAGACCTATTATATACATCCAAGCATACTCGGATGATGGCCTGTTACTTGTAAGAGGCAAAGTTCTAAGCGTGGTCAGAGATATAATGAGAAGTGGAATTATGACAACATTGAGATGGTGCAGGGACAAGGGATTGAACCTCAACCCTAGCAAAACCAAACTGATGTTGTTCACTAACAAAAGAAAGATTGATAGCATGATCCCAAATTCCCAATTAACATTGAGAATGTAGAACTCGAGACAGTAAAGGAGTTTAAATACCTAGGGATAGTCTTAGACAGTACCCTAAGTTATAGGACCCACATAAAAGAAACCAGTAAAAAGGCAATGACAGCTCTCATGCAGTGCAGAAGAGCCGTTGGCAGGAACTGGGGCATGAAACCCGAAGTGGTCCAATGGATCTATAGGGCAATCATCCTACCGAGAATCCTCCACGGAGCACTAGCATGGTGGCATAAGGCAAAACTAGAATACAATAAAAAAGAACTCACTAAGGTACAAAGACTAGCTAGCATCATGGTATCGGGAGCCATGAGAACAACTCCCACGGCTGCCTTAGAAATGATACTAGGCCTTAGTCCAATAGATCTTGAAATCGAAAAGAAAGCTACAGAACAATTTTTTTTAAGCTGAAAAGCACTAACCTATGGATAGGAAGGCACAATGATCAAGGTCACGCTGAAATAGGGAAAAAGTACGAAGAAAACCTTTCCATGATACTGGTCAACAATGACCTAATAAAAAAGGAAAGGATCTTTGACAAAAAGTACAGAATAAGCATCAGACCCAGAGAAGACTGGAAACTAGAACATGACAATCTGGATAGCACTGTAGTATGCTACACAGATGGGTCAAGAAAGGAGTCAACTGGACTATCGAGAGCTGGGGTATATATAGCTAAACCCAACAATAAGAACTACCTATAAGAACTACTTTTAATCTGGGCAAGTACGCCAGCGTGTTCCAGGCGGAAATATTCGCGATACTGGAGTGTGCGAACACGATTAAAAGTGAGATAGGCAATTATGACGTAGGAAAAATAATAATATATAGCGATAGTCAAGCTGCCATCAAAGCCCTTGACAAAACGGAGACTACCTCAGCCTTGGTAAAAGAATGCAAACAAAGCATTCAGGAGCTTGCTAACTTGGTTGAGGTAGAAGTTGCCTGGGTGCCCGGACATGAGGGTAACGAAGGTAATGAGGAAGCCGACGAATTAGCCAGGGGAGGAGCTGATGCACCCTTCATTGGCCCTGAACCGAGACTACCAATCGCATATAGAATTACTAAGAACATTATCGAGATTAGAACAGTCAAGGAAGCCAACCAAAGATGGATGAGAAGAAAGGACTGCAGACAGTCTAAGATCTTCATCAAATCGGTTGACAAAAAGAAAACTAGAGAACTTCTGAAACAGAGTAGGAGAAATATAAGAACGATTGTAGGTGTACTCACTGGGCACTGCCCACTAAACAGACACCTATCAGTGATTAAACGGACAGAAGACTCTATCTGTCCGCAATGCAAAGAAAGAGAAGAAACAAGCTACCACTTCATGGCAGAGTGCCCGATGTACGCATCACTGCGCTGGGAGCTCTTTGGAACGGACAAGCTTAAGGAAGAGGATCTAAAGAAGTTAACGATAAGTCAACTCAGCAGGTACTGTAAGCGCACAGGTAGGTTCGAGGGTCCGACGCCGGTGGGGTAAATGATAACCCGCCTCCCCCCCTGGTTTTTCAGCTTTTAGGGGACTTGGGGAACTGGGTGAAATGGTCCCGACCTAGGTGACTGATCACCCGTCCGGCTTCGCTGGCGTCCCCCCTATAAATAATAAAATAATAATACATTATTATTAACCGGTATTATCCCTGGCTTATCTAACTGCTCGCTCGAAAACTCGTCTACTTTCCCCTCTGATAAATCTAACAAACCCCGCTTATTAATCCTACCTAAATCTTTCTCAAAGTCTAAAGACGAAAGTCTTCGACCAGTGCGTCCTGCCTGTTATGACATACGGAGCCGAAACGTGGACACTCACGGCAGGGCTGGTTCACAAATTCAAAGTCGCTCAGCGAGCTATGGAAAGGGCTATGCTCGGAGTTTCTCTGAAGGATAGAATCCGGAACGTGGTAATCCGACAGAGAACCAAAGTAATCGACATAGCCCACCGGATTAGCAAACTGAAGTGGCAGTGGGCCGGCCATATAAGCCGCAGGACCGATAACCGCTGGGGTAAGCGAGTTCTAGAGTGGAGACCGCGAATCGGCAAACGTAGTGTAGGACGCCCTCAGACTAGGTGGACCGACGATCTTTGCAGGGTGGCTGGCAAGAGCTGGATGACTGTGATGTGGCTACTCGCCACTGATCGTGCTCGATGGCGTACTCTTGGAGAGGCCTATGTCCAGCAGTGGACGTTAATAGGCTGATGATGATGATGATGATGATGAAATCCTTCTCTACCTTAACACATTTCTCTTCTACCCCACACGCAACTTTGCGCGAATCCGACCAATAAACATACCTACTCTTATTCAACCCCTGAAAATCCATCGAACCTACTATATCACAACCCTTATTCTCAGCTGTTCCGCTGAACTTCATTTGTTCGTTCGCGATCGAACTCGAACTGTCAAGAAAAATCGATTCTATCTTTTGTTCTGAAAGAATCCTATCACGACTCGTGTTTTGTTTCTGACTGTCATCACAAAACAATATTTTATTCTGGAAAAAATATACACATGCATTAACCATATCAATATTCATTCTATTCTTTACTAAAAAATCTACCCCTAAAATAACACTACGGTTCAAATCAGCTACTACTAAAAATTCATGGCAAAAATTAAAATTATTCAGAGAAAAATCTATACTACATTTTCCTACTATCTGTAATAAGCTCCCATTCACTGCTTTCGCACACCTTTCATCATCAGCCACACGCCTTGCATTCATTTGTACCGCAGCGGTCTGGCTGATACATGAAATTGTAGCACCTGTATCGATCAGGGCCACATCTGCAAAATTATGCGCATAAAAAGGAACAACTGGTCTGACCTGCCGATTCGACGACGCTCCGTCCGCAACAACATTCGCATGCCCCAATCGTCCTACTTCCTCCGTGCCATGCTGCTGCATCCGCCAGGAGAGATGCTCTCCTCGTCCTACGTCATTGCGACGTGGTACATATTCCGCTTTCCTAGAATATACATTAAAACCATTAACACTACGATCAACACCAGCTTCTAGGGCACGCGGCGACGATGAATATCTTGCTCGGTTCTGTACCGGCGTATTAAAATTAAATGGCCTGCACGGCCTACTATCTCCCCCCCCCATTATTAGCTGTGGCCATATTTGGACCAAAACTCGCCGAGTTTCTATATACATTTATATTTTCTTCCTTTCTATCAGGGCTAATTTTCTCTATTTGGATCAACACTGCTTTCAACGCCTTTTTATCCGTGAAATGGGTTAGCATCAATCTACTCCGTAAATATGGTTGTAGATTCCTCAGGAATTGTGTTATGAATATATTATCTTCTACAATACCAGCCTTCCCTGCTAGATTGGCCAAATAATAAAAATAATCCAGGGGACTCCTGTTCTCCTGTCTCGCATTGTAGAATTTTTCACCATAATCTAATTCTACAAATTCATCCTTGAATTTCAACACAACTTCATCAAATGTTTTAATAGAGCTTTTAATTTCCCTAAAGAAATATAATGCCCCGTTCTTCAAATATGATGGTAATAACATCAGGAGTTCATTTGAAGAAATGAATTTTTGTTTGGCAGCCGCTTCCTTGAACTCTTCTAAGAATGATGAAAAGGATTCATGCGGACTGCCCGAGAAACAGGTTGATATCGACTCCATTGTGAAAATTTTTCCGTGAAAATATTTTCTCACAAAATGTCCGCCGATAAGAAAAATGATATATTTTTTTATATTAAAATATTAGGGCCACTCGCTTAGCTGCTTTCTTTCTAGGTACTTGGGAAAAAAATTATGGTATACAATACTTCCATTCGTTTCTCCTGTCTTCGACCCGGCGGCTCCGCCACTGTAAGCTTTTTCTATCAGCTACTGGTGTTGAATTAAACACAGGGCTTCATAATTTCTTTTTATTTCACTAGTTTCAATATTACTTTAGTACATATGCTATTTTTATAGCATATTTTATCTTTTTGGAACATCTAATTTTATTACGGCTCAGTATATGACTGCGTCAAATCCATCTTTCATTTTTAAACTCATATTTTTAAAGATTGATTTGAGAATATAATTGTAAAGCAGTTTCTATTCCTTTTTAAAAAGCTAACTGCCCACAGCCTACAATTTCATCTAACGGCTGTGGTTACATACACTACAGTACCTACAATAATTTGTCGCATTACCCACTGTAACTGTAAGATTGAGTATTGAGCAAGTAGACAAAACTCTTCGTTTTCCCGTGCTTTCCACTCACAGCGTTCTGACGTCAGTGCCTCCCACAGACCCTTGTGATCGAGACAACGTTAGTTCTGTTATAGAATGTATGGCATTAAATTTTATTCTGTGATAAAGATTAACAAACACTACATTACAGTAACAATAGGACCATTTTAGTGCGTTATCGTTCCAACATCCATAATTAAGTTATCCCAAACACTCAAGTTGCGTTGGCTGTACAATATCACTATTTGAACAGTTGGTATTTCGATTGTAGAGTGCGCGCTAGATAAACTATGTGCGCGGTCGAAATACTAATCTTTTACCTTATTCTTTGAACACACAAAAGAACTGTAAGGCTCAACTCACATTGGCGCAGAGCCGAGGCGTCAATTACGCGTCTTATCACCACAATGTAACGTAATGCACATAATAACTTTTTCTAAGAAAAAAAAGTGCGTCGACTCGCAAATGCGCGCACATTCGTGCGTATTTTAAAAGAAGAAATAGTGTCGTATCCTTTGCAGAGATAAGGGTGAATTTGCTATGTGAAATTTTAGATTGACGCTTCGACTCTGCGCCAGTGTGAGTTGAGCCTAACTAGGGCCAAAAAGGCCCGAGTTAACTGGCTCTAATACGAATAAAGGCTTTGCCTTTCCTCTTAAACTCCTTGAATGAGAAGTTCGGCATGTGCCCAGCGGAGTGAAACGTTTGACCGACTTTGTGGACACTAGCCATCCTTGGGTGTTCATCAACTGTTCGTGATTTACGACTAGTTAAATAACAAGGACGTTAGAATACCACATTTATTTATGAGACAAGATTTTACCTTAGATAAAACGTAAAATACAGGCAGAAATTTTTAACGCCCCCTGGAGTAAAAAAATTTGCGATTACTGGCTATGGGGAAGAGTATTTTTAAAAATCCATGAATGCAATTTTCTTACTTTTCAAAAATTAAGGAATGAGTGAAATTTGTTTTTTTTATTCTTTTTCTGTATTTTCCATCTTACAATTCCACCCTGTACTGTACATATAGAACTCTTTTCACAAACTAGTGATTAAACCATTATTATTACAGGATTATGAATACCTAATTAAACTTTTAATTATCTAAGTGTGTGTGAGACGTGGAATTGGCCACTAGGAAAGAGCTTTGCTTCCAATTCATCTCAATCAGTCGAATGTAATAAAATACAATAAAATAAAAAAATAAAACAAGTTTAGAATAGCTAAAAGTTATACACTTGTATTTAACCATTTTTATGATGCGTCGCGTTGCAGCACTGTGGCGCCAAATAAAAATTAGTATAAAACAAATAACGCGCGACAAAATTCAATTTATTTTGATAAGCTAATTAATAATAATAAGATGATGTAAAACAAAGTCGATATTTTTTATTGTGCAAATAATTAGGTTTTTTTTATGAAAAATTGGATAATCCTAGGAGCTGCTTGCTACACTATTTGCAACAGAGCCTTGCATGCATGAACAAACTTAATTTTCCCGGAATTAATTTTAATTTGATTGCGATTCTATTAAAATACGACATTTATTTACCAAATGTATTTATTTATTAAAATGTTGCCATGAAAATCAAGTTCTTAACACTTTATTAAAATAATGGAAGGCTATAGTAGAAACGCAGAGTCTTGCTATTGCGAACGTGCAGTCCAACATTTGTAAAAAAAGTAGTAGTAACATTACATAGCTCCGCCCCGTCTCATGCGTCGAAATTTTTCTATATTGTATTACTATTTTTCTTTGCCCAAAATGTCGATACTTATCTCTCAACAAGCACGTACCCAGGATTTTTAGTCGGGGGGGGGGTCCGTTCTGGGGGGGGGAGGGGGTAGTTTAGATGTTTGTTGCTCAATCATGCCAAAACGGCTGAACGGATTTGGCTGAAATTTGGGACACAGATACTTTCTAGCCTGGAGTGGAACATACGTTTTTTTTTATTCTGGAAAAATATCACATTCCCGCGGGTTAACGTCGTGAAGTTCACGCCCATCCCGCGGATTAATAGATTTCGGGGGGGTCCAGACCCCCTGGACCCACCCCCTGGGTACGTCCTTGTCTCTCAACTAACTTTATTTTCGTATTATGCTGTATTATTACATTATTTATCATTCATCATTTAAATACAATTTCTGCTACAATTATGTTAGGAGCTATGCATCTCCCGTAGGAGCTGTAGTCACTGCGACCTAAAAGATCTATTGTGACTCGCCACCTGGTTAGAATAGGTAATTCTTTTAGCCTGGAGTCGTGGGTGATGTCCCCTTACAAATATGGATAGATTTTTATACCATATAAACCATGACCTACATTGCTATTTAAAGCTCTCTTTAGAATAATTACGAGTGTTCCCCAATTACATATCCTTAAATTGACAGGATAATGTCCCTGCTAATTGCTGCACTATGATTGTGACAATGCAGCTTACCAAATGTGTGTAGCTGTTAGGAGCAAGCCTATTGTTCTGCCTAGCTATTTGGAAATTTAGTCATACCTTTTAGCGAAACGCGTAATAGACACAAAGTCGTGACTAATTTGGATCTACTTATAAGGTACATGCATCATGCCAGTAAGTATACACCACTAATTCTAATTAGTAAAAGTATTTTAGGTGATGAATGTGGCCATTAATAATACGAACAACTTTTATTATGGAGCCAGCCATGAAACCGCGAAAAATATCGGCTATTCCATAGAACTGTACAACATCGACTCGAAAAATAGTAGATTTTAATACAGTTGCTCAAAAAGTGGCGTATTGCAGGGACGTATAGCGTTCGGGATGTGGGCTATTACACACTCGAGCTTTTTCTTTACCTTTCCCGAACTCGTGCGTTTTCTTTCCCAACTCTCAAAATAATGTCTATTAAAAAGAAAAAAACAAACCACAAACTTAAAAAAAATAATCGTAGAAGTTTCTATGATTCATGCAAATATTTCTAAAAAGAAGCTACTAATTTGTTTCAATATCACATATAAAAGTAATTTTAAATTTAAACATTAAATTAATCTTAGTATTGGCCAAATTAAATTTATGAATATAAAAAAGTTGGTTGTATGACGTGCACTGCCATAGTCTCTGCTTATAGGAGTTTGCGCGGGTTTTTGTTATGTTAGGTTTCATTTAATTTCATCTCATTTAATTTCATTTTCATTTCATATCAATAAAAAAGTTCTACTGAAGACTTGGCTGTATGGGCATAGTTCCCATGGCTTACCCAGAATGGGCGACGAAAACAAAAAAAAACTCTGCCTATATTCTTTTACGATTAGTTAATTGAGTATATTGTGTTTTATTATTTTATTAAATTGCTTAATTTTTTCGCAAGTGTATTAAAAATAGTTGTTCAGTACACGTACGGAACCGTCATTGCAACTTGTTCCGACTGTCAACCCTCACCTTCGGCTGCGCCTCGGCTCGGGTAGACATTTGTCGGTACTCTTTGCAATGACAGGCTTTCTGCACTCGTAATGAAATATACTATCGTACAACAAGTGCATAAAACGGTCTCGGGTAAAATGGGGTTTATGTACGAGTTATACACTCTGCTTTTCACTTCGAGTGTGAGGAAAATAAATAACAATATTGCAAAAAAGAAAAAATAAAGACTTCGCCATATTGGCGGGAAGACTTTCTTTTTCTTTTTTTATACGTTGCATTGGCAGCACAGTGACTTTAGCATAGATCGTAGTCCATAATGCTCTTGAAATACTTATTTCTTAGAAAACTTATTAATTTTGCCTAGTTTTATTAATTTAGGAATTTAACATGGATTATGTACAAAATTTAAGAAACAGAATGAAATACGTTAGATATTAATAAAGTTTATTTAACGAGGTTTAATTGCGTGTGTGACTGTTTACCTGACGACCTTTGTCTTAGAGTGTGAGACTTAGACGAAGATTTTACTTTATGCACTAGAGCATAAAAAGCGATTTTCTGCAGCCTATACCCAACATAAACACGAACTTTACGAGCATGAGAAGTGAATAGTAGATTGTACAACAAGTGCATAAAACATACCATTTTACCCGAGACGTATATATCCACCCGAGCCGTAGGCGAGGATAAATAGTCAATTCGAGGGTAAAATGGGTTTTATGTACGAGTTATACACTCCGCTTTTCACTTCGAGTGTGAGGAAAATAAATTACAATATTGCAAAAAAAGAAAAATAAAGACTTCGCCATATTGGCGGGAAAACTTTCTTTTTCTTTTTTTTATACGTGGAAGTGGCAGCACAGTGACTTAGCATAGATCGTAGTCCATAATGCTCTTGAAATACTTATTTCTTACAAAACTCATTAATTTTGCCTAGTTTTATTTATTTAGTAATTTAACATGGATTATGTACAAAATTTAAGAAACAAAATGAAACAACAAGTTTATTTAACGAAGTTTAGTTGCGTTTGTGACTGTTTACCTGACGACCTTTGTCTTAGAGTCTGTGACATAGGTAGACGAAGATTTTACTTTATGCACTAGAGCATAAAAAGCGGTTTTATGCAGCCTATACCCAACATAAACACGAACTTTACGAGCATGAGAAGTGAAAAATACATTTGATTGGCCCTTGCAGTGCCAATTAAATCTGAAAGGAAATGATATTGAAAATGTAAACTATAAAATTATACGAATGAATTGACAAAAATTCAAAGCACTCCTTTAACAGCTGACGTTTTGAGAGGTAAACGTTTGTTATTGAGACTGAGTGTGAATGTTCTCAAATGTAGAAAAAAGTTCACGTCATAAAAAGTGAGGATAAATTGCTGTCATTAATAAACGAGACGCGTGGCAGCGGGAAATAAAGAGGGCGAGTATTGTCACGGATTGGGAAAAGGGGATTTGTTTGCTTTTTTATGAGTCGAATGAGATTGATTGATGGCCACAATATTAGCTTTATTAATAGCAAGTCACGCACCAATCTAAAATCACTTCAGATTGAAAGAAATGCTAGAAGGCTAACACTGTCATATTTATACAGACTCTTTGTGAATAGTTCGATGTTTTAGCAGAGGCCGAAATTGTTTAAACAAAAGCAAAGTGACACATCTAGTAAAATATATTCGTCGTCGAAATTTTCGTCCCCGCGATTGTGCGCAGGAAAATTTATTTTCATTACGTGTACATGGCGGTACAACATTTAACTAAATGATGCCATGATGTGAAGTAAATGATTTTGTGACTGAATTACGCGAAGATGAAAGGAACTTTTTTCTAAAATAATTTCAAGATGTTGATGTCTTAGTTTACTGTATTATATTATATTTCTCCCGGTTTAAGGTCTCCCGCTGTAGGACAGCGGGAGACGTCATAGAAGCTACGCCATCGGTTCGCAAATGATATGTTCGCATAGGTTCGGACGACCGATTTGGCGCAGGGGTAGGCTACCCACCTTCTGCGCCAGTGGTCTCGGGTTCGATTCCCGAACAAGACAAATATTTGTGTGCATGAACATGTCTATTTGTCTTGGTGTCTACTATGTATATTAAGTATGTATTTACAAACAAAAAGTATTTAAGTAATAATATTTATACGTTATCAAGTTTTCCATGATACAGTTTCTTAATGAAATTAAAATGGGCTTAGATAATTGGTGTGAATGTAAGAAGTTATTTATTATTATTTATTTATTTAAATCGAATAAACAAATTCGACTTGGACTTTGACTTTAACTAGTATTATACTGTTTTAAAAAAATATATATTTGCAATGCAATATAAAAAACTTAATTATAACAAAATCCAAGAAAACAATATCTGTGAAGCTATAAATATTTTAATGACAGTGTTCTGTTTATCTAATCTAATTGGAGATATTATTTTAAACTGTATATGTTTCTCAGATGCCCAGTTCCCATGGAATCCTAGCATCCAGGGCAGAGGAATATGAAGTGGCTATGGCCTGTAATTCTACTGCATTTAATAGCCATTGAAATGGCTCATTCAAATCAAGTAAGTATTTTTTCAATACAGAGCTGTGTAAATGGCCTTCCATTTATTATCAATTACGATACAATGGGAAGATCTATTCGATGTTGGATATATCTATGTGTTGCATTGAGCCTTTCCATTGCAATTCACAATGCATTTCAGCCACAAAAAGTCTGGAATCCGGCCAAATACATTCGTCTTGCTTTATCAATTGACTGCAAACGCCATGTGTAATGTATTAGATTTTGTAAGGTACTGACCTGGTTGTTTGAATAAGGCACGCATTGTTATGTCGGATCATTTGTACTACTGATAGATGAATTGCACATTATCCGTTGGTTATAGACAGGTTCAAGGTTAACTACGGTTATTTTGGACTTGTAAATAATGAATCATATGGTAATCGTATTGTTGATACTGAACAAACTGTCTGGAACATTATAGGTGCGTTTAGACTAGAAACTGATAACTTAGTGAATAAAATGGCTCGGAATGATGTTAACGTAAACTATTGATATTACTTCCTTAAAATGTGCTATCTTTATTTCAACTACATCTGCTTGATTTCAGGTTTGTTTGAAGTTTTCAGTTTACAGTGAATATTTGGTTACATTTAGTAAATACTTATTAAAAAAATGGTTCTTCTAGTAATAGAAACGTTACAAAAGATCAAACATTTTATAGTATTGCAGTTCCTGTAGAAATACAAAGATCATAATTTATTTCATTATTAAAATAAAAGCCTAATTTCTTTCAGATGAGAAATATGTCAGTATCGAAGAAAGATTATGGCATTAATATAATAGAATTTCTAGAAAATGAAGATTTAGCGTTTACTGGGAAGAGTAAAAATGGTATGTTATTTTTTTAAATCTAAATTTATTTATGGCCGTTTACAACAAAACTTATGAATCGCCTATGTCTTTGCTTAACTAACAAGATAACTCGGCACCTGAGGGCCTACTCTGAAACGCAACTCCGAAACTTCGGTTAGCCCCGTCCCTCTCACTCTCGAGTTATGACGGAATCGAGTGATAGGGGCGGGGCTAACCAAAGTTTCGGATTTGCGTTTCAGAGTACGGTCCCTGGCTCGAAAACGTCGCTTACACTCAGGTACCGAGTTAACTTCTTGTTCAGGTATTACTAATGCAAAGACTAAGGCGATTCATACGTTTTGGTGAAAAGGGCCATTAGAGGCTTTTACCTATTTTTAGGTATGACAGCATATTTAACAAGAACAGGATTTGTCAATGTGTCGGTATGCTCTAACTAAAATGAGACGTTTTTTAAACAGTTCTAGTACAGAAAATCCAAAGTAGCTAGTATATTGCAAGCCTTCGATGCGTGCAAAATATAACATGAGGTACTCGCCTTCGGAGAAAAGTTTAGAGTACAATACAGAATTTATGAGAAAAGTAAAACCATGTTTCGTTATTTTTCTGAAGAAATAGTATACCTAGTTAAGTTTACCGTCAAACACGTAACAATGGTTCGTGCTCGATCCTTTATTAAAGTAAACCTTTTCCCTTCCCGATGGCACAACGGGCCATCCGTGCCGCCTGTGGTTATAATAACAACTTTATTTGTGGAATTATATACATGCGGTATGCTTTTAGTATTATTGTGGCTTAATTTTCTTTTATGTAGTTCACTACGCGAGAAATTCTTTGAGATTATAATGTCGTTATGTTAATCTTTTTTAGAGATAACTTTGGATAAAATATTTAATTATCTATCAAGTTATATAGAATTTGCTATCTGCGAGGGCCAATTAATCGCTTTTCTGTTGCTATTTAACTATGTCATCAATCCAGGTTTTATTGCTGTTGTTTTTCCTTAAAAATGAATTAATAAAGCGGTCTCCAACCTGGGTTAGAGATAAATTGCTTTCTTCGAGTAATAAATGTTATTAGTTGAAAAAAAAAGTAATAAAGCAACCGTTTCAAATCAGTTACAGTGTCAGGAAATATATTTCATTCTTTGTTTGTCCGCACATTTTCTTCGTTGTGGAGATCCTTGGGGGAGGCCTATGCCCAGCAGTGGGCGTCGTTCGGCTGACATGATGATGATGATGATGAGGCGATGGTTGTCTTGTAAGCTGCTCGAAAGACATTTGGTAAGATAAAAATGACAATAGGAATATTTGCAGGTGGCCAAATGACCATCAAAGGGGCCAAGTCGTACCATTTATAAAAAACTACATAGAAAAAATTATTTATGTATATTAACCAATAGCATGACTCGGATTCGATTTCAGTCTGAATGAGAAAAAAAATCGTTATTCGAGCATGATTCTGTATTAGTTGAAACAACAAAACAAATAAAACTACACAGCTGTTACAGCGTTAAAAACGAGGTTTGTTCTTCGTTATTCCGCGCATTTACTTCAGAGTGAGGTGATTGTTGACTTGTAAGAAGTTGGGGGAGATGAAAATGGCCGTATTATTTGCAGGTGGCCATTTCAAAGTGGCATCGTATTCGCGCTGGGGCGATTGGGGGCCATGTCGCAATGGGAGGCGGGCGAGAAGGCGACACTGCTTACGTAACGATATTTGCGGCGATGCTCTACGGATAGAAGTTGCAAGGTATGCTCTCTGCATAAAATCTTTTGGTTATAATCTTGATTCCAATTCAATCGGTGTAAGTAAGAAATGGCATTTGCTTGCCTTTGTTTTAATTGTGTTAGTACACTAGTAATATTTTATTAGTAAGTAGAATAAAATTATGGGTCATGGAGAGGAACTGCCTTTAATCCTTTAGTGAGCTCATTTTACTTAAAGGACACATTCTTTTATTTAAAAAAATGTGTTTATAGATTTTTTCAAATACCTACGCTCTCCACAACCAGGAATCGAACCAACTAAAATTCGAAAAAAATAACATACCATAGTTTTATCGTATCAATCAATGTGGTCAATCATAAGGATCAAATCTCTTTAACAAACATAATAAATTAAATAAAAAAAAACAACGAAAGATCGTGGATTCGATGTCAAGCTGAGGCGATGTTGTATGTAATTTCCTAAAAAAATATGAATACAGTTTTGTTTCTTTTTAAAATAAAATAATGTTTCCTTTAAGTAAAATAAGCTAAAAAAAAATGCGGCAGTTCCCCTCGGCAATTTTTTTCTATCCTGAAGAAAGCACACAAAGCTCTATTGCAATGATTATAATTAACGTATTACATAATATGAATATGACGAATACTAACTGCTGTTTAACGTAAATGACGTTAAACCAAAATTGTCTATAATCACAATACGGAATTTGGTCCAGTTTACAAACATAGCATGTTTCTCTGCAAATCTGTATGATTGTTATTAATTTATTTGTTTACAGTTGTCGAAGACGCGCGCCACGAATGAAGATATTAACGCAAAAGGACGTAGAGAATCATAAGCACAATCGAGATCTACAAAAAATGGTAATAGTATTACAAATTATTTGATTTTTTTCATTTACTATTCTATATATTATTCAACTAGCTTTCCACCCGTGGCTTCGCCCGCGTGGACTACAAGACGTTATCCCGCTGGAATTGTGATATTTTGTGAATGTTTTTTATTTATGTTTATTTATGTTCCTCTCCAGGCTACAAACTATATGTGTCCCAAATTTCACCCGTTCAGCCGTTTTGGCGTAATTGAGTAACAAACATCTAAACTGTCACATTTATAATATTAGTAGGATTATTTAAAACTAGGGAATACCCGCGACTTTGTCCGTCTGGAATTGGGTTACATAGCTCTCTTTAGGGATCCCACTAAATTTTCGGGATAAAAAGTAGGTACTCTATGTGCTTGCCATGATCAAATCTATCTCTATGACAAATTTTATTAAACATGGTTGAATGTCACAATGTTGACGACTGTGGCTGTGCTGTGGTTCCATTGAAGAAATAAAAAGTTTCATAGGTACAAACACAAACTTTTATTTTTTTACGTTACTCTTAGGAGTTATTGCTCATATAAATTATTTGTGGAAACACAAAATTTCAAGTGAATTCATTTTAGTTTTAATATAAATTTTAATTTTATCTCTTAATTTTATTTTTTAAGGACTGACATTGATTGATGTAAGTTTTAAAACTGATACTGATATAAAGCCAAAATAATATGTTAAATTATTTTTTACTTGCTTCCCGCCCGCAGCTTCGCCCGTGTGTGAAATGTGATATTTTTCCGAGAGAAAAGTAGGTAGCGGCTACCTGGTAGCCTATGTTCCTCTCCAGGCTACCGAAGTATCTGTGTCCCCAGCAAAATCCGTTCCGCCCCGTTTGGCGTGTTTGAGTTACAACCATCCAAACATCTAAACCTTCACATTTATAATATTAGTAGGATTATTTGAAATGAAGTATTAGAAAAAATCTACCCGTCTCACAACTAGCTCCGGGACTCGAACCCACGACCTTTCACCGTCCGCTGTAGAGCATTCGCCCGGAATCAATCAGCTTTTATAGTAGTATCTATCTATTATTAAGAAAGCTGACAACATCTGTATAAAATGTACCTCGAAAAATTGTAAAGCTAAAAGCACAAACCATAAGCAGTTTTGTGTCGCCTAAAATGCAATTTTTATGTGAAATAAATTCTTTGAATTAAACAATTCTGTATAAGATGGAAGGGTTCTTTAAAATAAGGCAATTTCAGTTGAGTGAATAGGGAGTATATTAGCATTGGGCCGTTTAGCAGCTGGCTTGTACAAAGTAAAATGATCCTTTAGACCCAGAAAAGACACATATAACGTTAAATTTTCGAATGCTTAGTTAAAATTTTACGAAATATGTTCTCTAAAGGGATAATCTAACCGCCGGTTTCTGAAACGCCAATCAAAATTAAAATTACCTAATTCCCAATTAATCTCCAATTAATTGTAGTTTGGGTTTCTGAAAGAAAAATGTGACAGACTGTCAACAGTCTGTCAGTGCCCATACAAATCTAAACCTAATTGTCAGATAATTTTCGTTTCAGAAACCCAAGGTGCTTTTAATTGGGAATTAATTGTGACAGTCTGTTAGCTAATGTTAGTTTTGATTGGCGTTTCAGAAACCGGCGGTTAGTGTTACTCTTGTACTAAAACACAATTATCTGGTAAAAGGATTAAAATCACTACTGTTTTATTGTTGTGTAAGTATAAAAATTATCCTGAAATTAGATTTAAGTTTTAGCTCTTTTAAAACTTGCTATACCTGTACAAGGTTACTAAGTTGTAAGTTCTCATTCTAATTTAAGATAAATAAATAAATAAATAAATAACTTCTTACATTCACACCAATTATCTAAGCCCATGTTAATTTCATTAAGAAACTGTATCATGGAAAACTTGATAACAGATAAATATAAGTACTTATACTTAAATACTTTTTGTTTGTAAATACATAGGTACTTAATATACATATTAGTTAACACCCAGACCAAGACAAATAGACATGTTCATGCACACAAATATTAAATTTGTCTTGTTCGGGAATCGAACCCGAGACCACTGGTGCAGAAGGCGGGTAGCCTACCCCTGCGCCAAATCGGTCGTCAAAAAAATTGATCTATTGTGACACTTGGTTTTGCAAATAAATTCAATTTCATTTCATTTTAATAGCGATGTTTATTATCTTTTGTGCATCTTTATTGAGTTTGTGTGAGTATCTCCCTTGGTGTGAATACAATAGGTACGTAAAGTTACAAACTGTTTTCAGGTGGTTTTGAGCAAGTATATTCTTGTCGACTGACTCGTTAAATGAAAACACTTAAACGAACTAATAGTGTTAATCCTTTCAATTCGCCGAAAATTTATGAGAAACAAACTGACCGTTCTGAATAAATAGGTAAATTCGTGTTATCACGTAATAAAATGATCTTAAAAAAAACCGGCCAAGAGCGAGTCGAACTCGCGCACCGAGGATTCTGTACAATCATAAATATAAATATGTATATGTTTTATTCAATGGGTCAATAGTCTCAGCTAAACACTGTCTCAAGTCGATTCTTTAATTACTATTATTATTATTGTTTTTTTTGTACTTACCTGTGTTTTTGTTTTTAGTTTGATCAAATGTAAAAAAGAAATACCTACCTCCTTTTTAATTAAGTATTTTATTTTAATTAATAATTTGTTAAAATCGGTTTCTCTGGACTGGGGTATTCAGAATAATTATGTTTAAATTATTCATTGCATGCTGTGCTTGCATCGAGTAGGTTTCATTCTAGCATGTTATTATTTTAAGTTTATGTAAGATACCTATAAGATTGTAACCAGTTTTGCAAGCCTACAATAAAAAAAAATGTTAATAAAACTTGAAAATGTTTTCATCAGCGAGGCTTTACATAATCGTCAAAATATTTGCGGTGTACAATATTGCAGTTTTAGGTCAGCGCTATCTATCTCTTGACAGATATTGGAACTAATGTAATTTTTGTTGACGATTTCTGAAAAAAATTACTATTCAGAGACATCGGAAAAATGTAATAGTAAAAATTATATTTAAAAAAACCTTTTATTTAAAATCAAGCTTTTATTCAAATGTCCTAAAAAGAATAAAATAAATTTTGTATCAAGTCAAAACCAACAAATTTATTACATTAAACAATCTATATGTTTTAAAAGCTTGTCGCTTTAATTTCATATGTCAAATATAAGTAAAAGCATTTGTGTTTAGTGCAAGTAGCCCAGTAACAATAAAATCTCGCGACAAGCTTTTAAAACATATAGATTGTTTAATGTAATAAATTTGTTGGTTTTGACTTGATACAAAATTTATTTTATTCTTTTTAGGACATTTGAATAAAAGCTTGATTTTAAATAAAAGGTTTTTTTAAATATAATTTATTTTTGTATTTTTAGTTATTATTGGACGTGTTTGTAAGTCGCTTCATTTCATTTAATGCATCATTATTGCATGGTCGTTTGCCAGTTAATTTATTACAGTCTAGCTCTTCAACTGCATCAAGTCTGCAAACACACAAATATATTTTACCACCAAAAAGGGATTGTAGATTCTTACTACAGACACACACCATATTCATTAAATACAAGGCATATTTACATAGGTATAAAAGTAGGTAGCACTGTATTACGAACAAGAATAGAAAACACAAATTAGACCCAATAAGACAAAAAGTTCCAAATAAAAATGTGTGTGTGTGCCGCAGCAGTACTCAATGGTCGCAGCTCAGCGTCATATTACTTGTCTTGCAACGCAAGCAAACGCTGATTTTCAGCTGTAAATTTTAGTAAGTATTTCAAAAATAAATACATAAGTAATAACAAGACACATTTAAGTTTCTATCAAAGTTGATAAACATAGTATACCTACTTATAGAAAAAAAGGATTTTTCTTTTCTGTAGATAGACTAATGCTTGTATTAACTTGGAGCCATCTGTCGTATACTTTAGTGAACTATTTATGTGCAAAGCATGGAAGTATTACATGGTGGAAAGTGACACATGAGTGACACCTAGTAGGGTCTGATAGGCTACACACGTCCAGACCAGACCTAACCGCCGATTTGGTGCGGACGAACTTTGCTGTAAAGCAAATATAATCCGTGCTACACACGTTCATACCAAATCAAAATCAAATCAAATAAAAAAAGCTGCACCAAATCTGGCCTTGGCCAAGGCTTTGTATCACATCACTGGACAAGGCCTTGTATCACATCACTTTTTCTTATCAAATACCCACAGAAATTACCTGGATTTGCCAATGCAATGGGCTTGTAAAGAAAAAGACCTATTAACAAAAAAAGGTCTTGGATTTGAAAAAAATTGAACCGTACCTGTCACAAAAGAATGACGAAAAATTCTTCAAAACTATTTCGAGTGGCCTGTAACTGACAGGGAAACTTCATTTTTAATTAAATGTCGATTTTTTTTAATAGAGTAATTGAGAAAAAGCCTAGGTCCAGGGACTTTAAATTATTGTTTTAATAGAAATAATAAAAATTTGATAATCTCAAATTTATGTAAATAGTATATTATACTCGTAGCATACTTTTCAAAACCGCATCAAACATTTTTACTGCTTGGTATATGTTTTTAACAGACAGTTTTTTGCCTCCCAACTCATGTTCTTTCTCAAATAACCAATTCAAATCGGGTGTCGGGTTGGGACGTGTGTTCTATTACTAGTTGAATTTAGAGTGTGCGCCAGATAAGTTTGCGCGGGGTCAAAATCGAATACTAATATTTTCCATAAGCTTAGAACAAAATAATGTACTGTAACTAGTGCCAAAAACGCCCCAGTCGCAGAGTTATCTGACACGCACTCTATGAAGATTGCTCGCTGAATGCTCGCTGATTATAACTTTATGGTACATTGACAATGTGTCAAGTAACCATCACAACAAAACAAGAATATAGAACTTGAAAATTTGCAAGAATTCAGAATTGATAACTATACTGATTATATATTTAATTGCATTGTCATCGGAACCAAACTTGCATACAAAATTTCAGCTCGATTGGACACAGGGAAGTGGGTCAAATAAGGCTTGTAAGATTTGACGAACGGACATACATACATGCATGCATGCATACATACACTGCAAGTTAAATAAAAGCTTGTAAAAAACCACGAGCCCTATAAGTAGCTTTCAGGCGGGATTTACTATCACATTTTTCCTATAAGTACTTACAAAATTGCATTGTGAATGCATAAAAAAAAAATCTCAATTCAAAGACATCGTTTTTCAGATTTTTCTCTATGATCTCTATGGAACGAATATTATATAACGAACGATTTTTTTTGCTTTGCAACTGCTGACCATTTTATTAATATAAGTACAGAATAAATAATAGGTCTTTACATATGAAATTGCCGTCTTTTTCTCACATGTTTATTGGTCTCTAATTTTTTAATTAATATCAATATATCAAAATTAATAGTCAGTTTCGAAAATAGAGTATGTCGTCATGTTAAACATCTAAGAAAAGAATAATTAAACACGCGTCTAAAATTTTTATAACTGCTTCAAAGTACCGCTCCTTGGTTGTCGTCAATTTGACAGCTTTGAACAGATTTTTTTTTTATTCTAAGACAGTTTATTAAATGAGATTATATGCAATAGTTAGATTAATTTTGTCTGATCATATCTCGAAAGTTTCGTTGAATTCGGAGTTCACATGTCCAAGAAATCCCCAAATATCTTTGTATGCTAATTCCAACTTCCTACAATTTCCCCATAGAAAACGGCAGTTTCATAGGTAAAGACCTATTATTAAAATTTACGTAAACTTCACGTAAGCATAGACGCACAAAATGGAAATATCAACTTAATATATTATTTTACCAAAGCGTCTGTTTTAATCACCAAACGTTTATTTTGCCGCAGCTGCACCGTTTTAAATGGCGTTAAGCATTAATTATTAAATTAATCGTATAATTATATGAGCACTCTGCGTCCAATTAAAAAAGAAATGCGCTAAATGAATTTGACGCGGAAGAAAAATTACCGGACTCGCAACTCGTGGTTCACTACTTCTATTTACGGTTAGCGAGGTGCTTTCATATATTTTTTTTATTTTCTCTTTCAGTAGGTAGCCCTGTTCGAATGTTGTTTTTTTCTTGTTGTTTTTTTCATTTTATTTTGTAAACCCTGTTTAGTGAAATAAAAATAACTAGGCATAAGAATACCGCGCATTGTTTTATTAGGGCATGGAAAGGTAGTGTCCAACTTTATCTCAATTGAATTACTTACTGCTTAGCATGTTGTAAGCTGGGCGTCGTTCGGCTGACATGATGATGTACGGCTATAGGTAGCCGTATGACGAAAAACGGTTGTTAAGGTAATCATAAAGTAAACTATACCCAAGAAATTTGTATGTTGTTTTACCTACAGTTCCATGACTATACCACACGAGTTGTCTCATGTCTATACCATCAGCGCTAGAAGCTGTCAAAATGCTGCTGTCACAAATTTATTAAATTATAGTTCCCTAAACGACTGAAAGTAAGTATACGACCGAAAGAGGTGCTGCTCTGGTTTTCAAAGAAAATAATACGATCACAATTAACGATTACGATAACGATAGTTCTTCGTGTTTCGGGGTACTGTGCTTATATTTTAACCCTGAAGTAAACGCGATTTTAAAGTAAGATTGTTCCAAGTGCACACAAATAGTTTTGCAATTAAAGTTTCTAAAGCACCTGCTCTACTTAGCCAGTGTATAAACATCAAGTTATTCACTTAAACTTCAACTTATTTCAACATGCTAATTCAATTACTGCTTTTAAATAGCTTTATATCAGTTCCTAATGATCTGAAACATAATGCTGACTCATTCGGCTTATTGAATGACCAAACGAGCTATTGAATTCCGAATCAAATAGGGGTTTTCGTGGTCATAACGGCGTAAAAAATGAAACATTTGTATGTGCCAACATGAACAGTTCTGAACTGATAAGATCCAATAAAATCCACTTTCCCCACCACCTTCATAAGCCTAATTGAGTCCATTTCCGAACAAAAGCTTCTCCCAATTTCTTTCACGATTTACGACCTATATCTACTTCGCCAATCCAATTATGAGCTCCAATTTATAGGGAAATAAATAGCATTAATAGCTAGATTATAGGTATGAGAAGAGTACAGTTCGCCTCTTAACTGACGCAGGTAAGAACTGTGTACCTATCACATAAATAATAGCCCCCATGTTATGCCTTTAGTAAAACTTACGATATAATGATAAGTTATAAGAGAAAATGACAACTAGTCTCACTAGTAAATCTCCAGACAAAACATGAATCCGAAACCTTATTGTATGTCCGATCCAATGCTCTCCTAAAAACTACCGTTAAATTTCAGACATTTTTATCGTCTTTTCGATAGAAGTTATGTTATTAGCAAAAGAAAGCTGTTTTCAGGCATATTTTCACAATGCATTATTTTACCATGATTTATGTTTTATATTATATGTTAACTGAAATCTTTCGTAACAAACAATAAAGATTAATTTATAGCCTTTCAAAAGCACAAAAAGTTCATCGCCTGATAGCAAAATAAACATGAAGCCTAAAAAATTTATGAGCTGTAAAGACGTTCTTATCGCTGAGCAGAAAGATATCTCACACAAACAGTAATTCAAAAGGAACAATGAAGTCAGTTATTTATAAATAACAGTAAAAAATATCTTAATTGTAGATATATTTACAGAACATTTAAACTTATATTATAAACAGGAATAACTTGATTTTTTGTTTGTTTTTATTGGATAAATTCAAAAACTAAGTAGGTACTCGACCGATTTAAAAAATTCTTACATCAATCAAAAGCTACATTATTCTCGAATGTCAATGATATGGAACTTTATGATATTTTGTTCCACGAGGGTATAGCTGCGTGGTCCAGCTAGTAGCGGTATACAATAAAGTTTATTTTTAAACAGACCATTAAAACAGCTTACATTTACGGATGAAATCAAAATTACTCTTTCATTTTTACTATCGTAAATATTATGATTTCTCTCGGGTAATATTTTAGAAAAACGTGTTTTAACCAGGTGTACTCGTTGTTAAAATTACCATCTTTTGTTTTGCAAGAGATTCGATGTAGAGTTATTTTGTGTCTTTCGATCTTAGAGTGCTCGCTTTGAAAACAATATCCTTATTTTAAACTTATCACTTATAACTATAATGAAAAACGGAATTATCTGTTTAAATTTATTACGCTCTGATCAATTATTTCGTGATCATGGCGTGTGCAACTGCACCGAAATATCGGGAACTCGAAAATAACATATGAAAAATCCTGATTTTCATAATAGTTATAACATCCTTATTTAATTTTGTTTTGTTGTCATACTGAGTTTTATTAAAATCTTGCATCATTTTCCTATCTGTTTGCTTGATATTTAGTTGGATGCCAACATTTTAATTTATTTAGGTACTTACCTCATTGTTATTCATCATATTTTAGTCCAAACCGAAAATCATCTCAAATATTTTGTGTTAGTCATTTAAATGATTGCTAATAAGCTAATTGCGCCCAATCCTCTTTTCTTGGAAGGTTTCCCTCTTTCTGATGGAAAGAAAATATTGACGATTCAAAAGTGCCTGCCACATAGAAATGACTCTATTTAAATAAAAATATTTTTATAATTTTTGTTCTATTTATCTATAAGTACTAATATTTTAAACAGGAAAGATTTGATTGTTTGTTTGTTTGCATCGAATAGGCTCCGAAACTACGGGACCGATTTAGAAATTCTTTCACCATTAGAAAGCTACATTCTTCCCGAGTGACATAGGCTATATTTTATCCCGATGTTCCCACGGGAACGGGTACCGCGGTGAAACCGCGAGGATCCGCTAGTATTTGAATAATTTTGGCCCCCCTACTCTCGGTAGCTCGATTGCAAAAGTAGTGTACCGGAAAATCAACGGTAGTGGGTTCAAGTCCTGTCTGATCAAGTAGGAGAGTAGCTGTTGTAATTCTAGTTACAAATTTATTTATCACTTACTGCATTTTCAAGAAAGAACAAACAATTTAAGAATAATATTTATTTTGCAGCATTTTCAAAGGAAACAACTGGATTCAAATGAGGTACAAAGGAAATTTAGAGGATTTTCGCCTTGGAGCGCTTGGAGTTCGTGTTCAAGAAAATGTACGACAGTGAGACGAAGGTATTTTGCTTAAAATAATACTCTAATGCTATTTGATATACCTACTGAGGCATTACCCTATACAGCGATATTTTAATCACAATCGCGATTTTTTAATCTCTATCGTGAATCTTTAATCGCTGTTGCGATTTTAATTCTTTATATTTTTCATGTAGGTAAGTACTTAGTTATACTTCGATCAATAAAACCACTAGATAACCGGCTGGAGTGACAAAAACGGCTGAGTGAATAAGATCGAACTTCAAAGGCAAAGAGTATGTAATCACTTCGTTTTATTCAAAGGTTCGCTTTATTTCTTATCGATTCCTGTCATTTATGACGTGAGATCGAGACACAAGCCTGCCTAGCATGACCATCTTTATAGCACGCGATATGATATAGCACGTCATGCTGTCTTGCTTACCCCACTAAGGTGTAAGCAAGATATAGGCTCTTATCATGCGTCAATAGTCGATAAAAGCCGCTATGCCCGGCTGATCTCTATTATTTACACACTGGACTGGTTGTCATAAAATATTTAATATAAAATAAGTATCGCCATTTTGGCAGATACGAGTGTCTACTTAACTAAAATTAGTGATGTTCAGTCGACTGTGGTAATGATTATGTCATAATTATATGTCATTTGACTTTTGTTTTAGTTCGTACGGCGAAATCAATGGTACCTATCTAGTGTTATTGTTGATCGAAGTGTATAAACCAATTACCTAAATAACGATTCACATTTATCAATAACCACATAAATGATACATAAATTATATTAATGTTATGTATGGTTAACTATTTTGGTACTTACCTAGGTACATAATTAGTTTATATTTCACGTTTCCTAAAAAAATATTGCATTCTTGAAAATGTTTACATTGATCTGTTTTTAAAATTACTTACATTTTGTTCATTTGGATATGCTTTATATTCAGAAACAAAAGGTTTTTGAAATAAACTTTAGGCCAGTCCAGTTATAATATAGTAGGTAATGAAAAGTGGTTAGGTGTTTCGTTTGATTTTCCCTGTAAAGAGATTCTCGACCGCGCAAGCTAAAAATAATTTGTGTTATTTATAAAAATGCTGACCCGATAACTGCACATCATAAAAAATATACTCGCAGCGTTTGAAAATCATAAATAGAGATAGATTCTATTTTAGATTTTAATACAAGTGAGATAAATTAAGTATTACTTCAGTTAAAAAGAAGAAGCAAGCTTATCAGTCATAAAAACTAAGGACTTTTTTGTTCGAATAAAAGAATATTTGATTAAGATTCCCGCTCCTCCGGGGCGTATCTGGCATTAAAAGTTTCTTTACACATACTTTGGGGTAATACTGCCGAGTTATATGGGGACTTTTGAGCCAGGTACGGCCCGAGGCGGGCTTCTGGATTGATTATAAGATGCTGTAAGTAATACTATAGTCTGTATATTTACTATAATGCAAAATCATGCCAAGTTGTATGTAATCCCACTAATATCAAATGAGTTCGATAATTACCATAACATAAGTTCTACTTAGGTAATAAGGAATGTGCTACTCAATATTATAACGAGTGATTTGAGCATTATTTAACTAAAATCAATAAAATAGTCGAGACAATGAACATTTAGGTAATTACTATCACGTCCAGTAAAATTTCTCAATCACGCAACAATTTCTTTCTAATTTTCTTACATTAAACTACGGCGTTTTCTTTTAAATGGTTTGTTTGAGCTCTCTTTAATTTATTCATGGCGGTGTAATGCATTATCTCTCGAAGTGGGAGGTAAAACCACCTCCAAGTGATAATAGGACCTTTGACATTTTTATATATACATGTAAAAATATTAAAGTTAAATAATATATTTGCAGGGCATTACATTACTTTGCTATTAGTAGAAAGCAATGGAGTGTTTTTGCTTTTCTATAGTTATATTATAAAAGAGGAAAGATTAAATTTTTTGGTACTTTGTTTGTTTGTACGTTTGTAATGGATAAACTCAAAAACTACTAAATCGATTTGAAAAATTCTTCCACCAGTAGAAAGCTACATTACTTTCTACCGAGTGTCATAGGCTATATTTTACCCTGATATTGCTACGGGAATATATACAGTATATCACGGGAATATATATTATATACTGTATATCAACGTACGTTCTGCAAGCCTAGCATGACCACCCAAAACGAGGTATGTATCGCATGATAAAGCGATTTATCGACATTCAAACGTCAAAACCCATAGTTTTTTGACAGTTAAACGGGATAACTTATCATATCGCGTTTTGTTGGTCATGCTAGGGGGGCTGATTGTACTGTTTATCAACGTCATCAAATCTGCTTATACATGCTGAAAATAATTAATATGGGAAACTAGGCAAAGATATTTTATTCACTTACGGTTTACTGAAACAATGTTCTGCTGATATCTTTAACCCTAACCCACCTTAATCATGTCCTCGCAGTTTGTACCTAAATCATACGGACAAGAAAATGAATTTTCCCAGCAAAAATAAGGAAAAAAAATCCTCTACAAATTAGGTTATTTGTCGCTGGTACCTAACCCAACAGATCCAAATCTCGGACGTGAGTCATAGCTACACTTACAGGACAAATGTATGAAAAATAGACATGATTTGTTTATAACACTGTGAATGTAGAGTTACTCAGTTCCATTTAGAGTTACTTTCGAACGAAAGAAAAGTAAAACTTATTTATTTATTAATATTTTATTGTACACATAGAACATAATACAGAGAGAATAGTAGATTGTATTACAAGGGAGCAAAATAATATATTTACGGCGAGGGCGCTATTTTGAATCCAGAGCGCAGTGAAGGATTCTAGAGTAGAATCTCGAGCGCAGCGAGGGATTCTAAAGTAGAATCCTGAACGCAGCGAGGGATTCAATATACGCCGCCCGAGGTGAAAATAATTTTGCGGCCGAGTAATACACTCTGCTTTTCATCCCCCTCTATAAGAAAAGCAGTAAAGACAACTCAAACTACCTACCTTTTTTTGTCGTTCGGATACATCATAGCGCTAGACGAAAAATTTGAGTATGGGAATAAAAAAAAAATTTAATAAAAAAAATATATGTCCATCAGATTCCTTATAAGTATCTCCGGGGATGCCGTAGGGGGGTTGAAAATTTTGTTAGATTTTAGCTACGACTCACCGTTAACGAGATATTCTCAATTTTATAAAATTCCGTTTTTGAAAATTTCTCGGTCCCGAATAAAGTCCCGGCCCCATACAAAATCAGTTGATTTTTTTTTTAGTACTGCACACCCTTTGCTACACTCCAACCAATGCTTCTTTAATTATGTTCTAAATTCAAATCTCATCGTTTTGGACCCTGTTATGAAGCTGTTCAAAATTCAAATCTCATTTATACCCTCTTGTCATAACAGGTAAGAAATGAATCGTTTTGAACCCTGTTATTAGATAAACAATCATCGCTTTTCGAATCGATGGGATGAAAAATAACATAAGGGAGATATAAAAAGGGTGGCCTTATCCTTATCGCTAAAAGCGATTTCTTCTGGTCTGTCAAGTCCAACTTCTTTGAGAACATGAAATTAAGTTGACCTTAAAAATTATTTGTAAAAATACCTATTTAATTACTTGAACCCTATCATTTAATTATGATTTTAAAACTTTCGATTTTCCAAATGTGTTTCATCATCATCATCAAGTCAGCCAAACGATGGTGTAATGATAAATAAATAAAATAATAATGTAAAGTGTTTAAGAATTTGCTTCCAATGATTTCGATCGCTTCTTTTCTATCGATTTAAATATTTACTCGACCGGAAATCAAACTTGAGACCTCTAGAGATAGCGACACCGTGAAAACCGAAACGGAAGTAGTCAACCGGTACCTACGGGTTGCCAGTAATATTATACAGATTAACGTATTCATGACCTTTGCAGGTATTGCCAGAAACGTGCAATTTGCGGTCGCAAAGTGATCAGACAATCAGCATATTGTTACTTAGAAGGAAGCTACTGCCAACATTGGATTAGGACCAGAATGCAGAGGCGAAAGGATCCAGGTGAACATGCACATAGGTACTTAGCTAACCAATTTTATATTTAACCAGACTAATAAATTATTACAGTAACACAATAATGCTACTTTACTTATATATTGTTTGTGTTTACCAAATACATATGTATGTATTATTTATTATATGATTATTCCTCAATTAATTGTCTCATGTAACATCGTGGAAATTGATTACATACTTGTACTGAGGTTGTACTGTCTTATGTTTTTTTACCGTGTACCTACCTACCTAATTGTTACACGGTAACCTCTGCAACGGGGAATTTAAATTTTATATCTTATCTACACATAATACAAGTTAAAAATTCTATGTATATACCTACTTTAGTCTGTATATTATTTCTTTCAGCTAAGTATTACATCTCTTTGATAATACGCAATACTTACCTGTATTTTTTTCTTCTATAGGATTGCACAATCGTGTGACAAATTATTTTTATCTTAATTATGTACATAATATATCTAAAGGTAATTTTATTATAATAGAACTTAAGCCGCATACAAATTGCAGTCACATTTTACTTAAATTAGGCACCTATTATAAATTGCGATAAATATGTTAGGAAATTGAATAAATACACCTAAAGTAAATTTTGGCTCCTATCTTTTTGAAGTTGGTATTAACATTAGAATCACACTTCAATTTAAAAGTTTTAATATCGTAGACAGTAATAACACAAAGTAACTACGCGGGCGGTCGCCCTAGGTAATAACTTATAAAACTTTGGCTGTTATCATTCAATTGTCACCAGCAGCTTCTATTCATAATAAACTTAAACACAGTACAAAACTTGAATGCCAAATACAGTTTATTACAGGACAAAACGAACTTCGTAATAGTTCACAATTTTGAAGAATGCAAGAAGTTAAATCTGCTCATTGTCCCCTTCTTTGAGATTTCAAACTTGGAGAACTTTATATTGCTGCAAAATTTTTGATTCAATATCTTTACTTTGAACTAAACACGGTCTTGCATTACGAAACTTCAAGCGACTGGTACTGGAGGTCTGTCGCAGAGCCTCGTCATTTGTATTGTGTAAAATGTAGGATCGTCATCATCATCATCATCAGCCATTTAAGGCGCTACTCGGAAAAATATGGACTTTTTGATTTAAAACTATAGGACGGTTACAGTTGTTACAAATCTGGTAATAAGATATATATTTCTTCATACCTTTATCTAAATTCGTATAGTTTCAAAAACACGATTTAATGATTTTGCCTCGACACTTTTCCTTTTCGAAAAGACCTCTAAAAAATACGAAAAGTCAAGATTATTCTTAAATGGTTACGCGTCGCGGAAACGCGGTCGTTACTTACACTATTGGAAATTGGTTTAATTAGTGGACACCAATAATATTGAGGATCGTATAGAAGCATTTTTTTTAAATCGCTGTAGTTTTTTAATACGAAGTGATTTTGTGTTTTTTTTGCCTAATCTGCAAAATTTTTTTTCAGAGTATCGCCTTAAGGCGATACTCGGAAAAAATGTGCTGAAGCGAGATAGCAATGAGAAAACGACGCGCGCGGGAGCGAGACCGATTTTGCAGATTAGGCAAAAAAAACACAAAATCACTTCGTATTAAAAAACTACAGCGATTTTTTTTTAAATGCTTCTATGCGATCCTCAATATTATTGGTGTCCACTAATTAAACCAATTTCCAATAGTGTAAGTAACCCCATTTAAGAATAATCATCACTTTTCGTATTTTTTAGAGGTCTTTTCGAAAATAAAAAGTGTCGAGGCAAAGTCATAAAATCGTGTTTTTGAAACTATACGCTTCTAGATAAAGGTATGAAGAAATATATATCTTATTACCAGATTTGTAACAACTGTAACCGTCCTATAGTTTTAAATCAAAAAGTCCATATTTTTCCGAGTAGCGCCTTAATGTCCCCACTGCTGGGGCACTGGCCTTCCTTATAGATGGATAAGGAGAATGGGCCATGACCCACCTAGTAGCTAGCCAGTCGGGCTTAGAACAAGTCCTACCTGTACCTGGAAATCAAACCCGGGACCTCTGGACCTGATACCGGTGGTTTGTACCACTAGACCACAGATGCGGCGACTCGTCTTCGCAACTGGCGTACCTATGATAATTGATTGAAAGAGAATTGAGGATTGAAATTAGCGATCGAAATTTCACGTAACCGCTAATGTCAATTCCATACATTTTCTTTCTATTCTACTGGCGATATCGATAATGAAAGCCACTTGTCCACCCAGATATCATTTATGTAACGTAATGTACCTAGCCAACCAATCCAAATTTGGATCCTACTTTTTAGAATTATTTTTAGTTTCTTGCATTCAAAATGCAATGTTTATTATTGAAAATATGTTTTGAAAATGAAATATTAGAAAAAATCGACCCGTCCCACAACTTTTTTTCTAAATATAATTCTAACTACCTAGTTTATATTTGGATTGGTTATTTTCAATAAAATATTTAATTAATTTTTAGGGTATGGTTACACTGTGGTAGAATCAATGCCTCCCCCAGTAACAGCAATCCATAGGGAAGATTCTCGTGTATTATCGTCCGTATCGCTGGAATGTGGCCGTCTGGGTCATTACAGAGGATCGACGATGGGACGGATGAAGGCCCGAATGAGAGAAATGGTCCGAATTATAGGAGGCAGGCCTGCACCACCCGGAAAGTGGCCTTGGCAAGTCGTCGTTCTTAATCGGTTTAAGGTAATAGTATATTTAGTTACATTATTCCGAAAGATACTATTTCAGACATACATTTTAAATATAATCTCAAATCTTCACTGTGTATTTCTGTACAAATTGTCTTACAAATTGTAAGCAATTTTCATTGAACAAATATTTAGGTAGGGCAGAGGTACCCTTTGTGGCCACTTTAAGGATTTTTTGACTTTTAAGCACTAAGTACTAAATGGTCTTAGGTATTTAAGACACAAATTATATCTTAAATTATAGATAATTTATCTACCTTTAAGGGTACATTATTCAATGTTATAGAAGCGAAATAGTTTTTTTTATATTACACACAATGTGTGAGAGGTGCCAAATGTACCGGTTTTGGCCACTTACTGATAGTTAAACTTTTGTAAGTATTGCGAAAAATCAAAACCAAACCCAGGTAAAATCAATATATTCTAATGCGCTAGAAACCTGTCAATTGCAAAACAACAATTTAATTGTAAAAAACAAAGGTTTATAAGGTATTTCATCCAAAACAAGTTTCTTAAAATCATCATACAAAACATTTTATCAAACAGAAAATGGAATTTATTGAAAAAAAACGAATGACATAAGGAATTCTAACGGTTGTTATTATTACCTTAAAATACCTTATTTTAATTGCCTTTATCAAAAATGGCGAAAAGTTGATTAGAAAACTTTTAAAGCAAAAAGTGGCCAAAACCGGTACAGTGGCCAAAACCGGTACGCATGCCCTACTTTTAAAATGAAATATGAAAAAAATCGAACTGTCTCGAGTCGATTTTTTCTGATAAGTACTTCATTTTCAATATTGTCAAAGTTATTAACATTCGTTATAAAGTTTACACTGTCAATCTAAGGTGACAAAGGGAGACTCATAAACGGGATAACCTATTAAAGCACTGATGTATAAATTCACTTTGAATATTAATTAGAAGGGCTATAATTTAAGGGTGTCCTACCTACCCCTTAATAACAAGGTCCAGTCACAAGGGACCTGATGGTTTAGCTGGGATGGTCATGTCAAAGTGTAAGGCTATAACTTCATGTAGAAATTTAATTAATATTTTTTATTACATAGTTTGCTAGTATATTCTACAAAAGATCAGTTTTTAATAAGATATCAGAAGAATAACAATTATTATTTCAATGCATTCTAATGAGTGGGTATCTAAAAATGATTTTTTTTTATATTAACATCATAACCAAATTCAGGCTATGCATTTCGAGAGCAATTTAATTTTTTTACTACCCCGAGACGGCATTTAAATGCTTTTACAAGCCTCTTACAGAGATTTGTCGACGTTAAAAGCATCGAGAAAAACTTCGTCCGAAGTGTTTTATTATTGACGAAGTTCCAATTATTGTTATTCCAATTATGTAGGTGTTCCTCAAGGTACAATCCTAGGACCACTACTATTCATTTTATACATAAATGATCTACCTAATATTACACATCACCATTGTAACTTATTCGCCGACGATATCTCAGTAGTTATAACTAAAAAACATCAATTAAACTTCAGTGACGAAATAAACGAGACGATGAATAATATCTCAAATTGGCTAAGCAATAATAATTTACACTTAAATATAAGTAAAACTAAATACATAAACTTTTATAATAAAAAACCAAAATCAAATAATTTAACTGTACTTTTAAATGATGAACCTATAATGGAATCTGAATCTCTCACATTTTTGGGAATAGAGATTGACAATCGATGTTCATGGAAAAGTCATGTGCAAAAAATCTGCAAAAAGATAAATAGATTTGCATATGCTTTCTGGCGGTTAACTACCCAAGTCAATAAAAAAGCTGCATTAATGGCCTATCATGGATATGTCGCATCAAATCTAAAATATGGTATACTCTTGTGGGGTAACTCAGTTGACGTCAAAAAGGCTTTCATATCACAGAAACAATGCATCCGAGCTATATGCGATGTGCCTCCAATGACGTCCTGCAGGGAATTATTTCCTGAACTGAATTTACTTACCCTCCCCTCTATCTATATATTAGAATCTTGCATTTTTGTAAAAACACACCCCCATATTTTCAGTTTCAAAAATAAAAACAACTGTAGATTAGCTAGACACCATGGTAAGCTGATGTTACCCAAAATGCATACGCAGTATTATAAAAGGAACTGTTATCCAAACTGCATAGAAATTTTTAATAAGCTACCAAAGTCCGTAAAGGAGCTTCGTATACCTATATTTAAAAAAAAATTACAAGCATGGTTAAAAAATAAATGTTTCTACTCAATTGAAGAATTTCTTAATTCAAATATTGACATAAAATAAATTATTTATAATCCCATTTATGTAATTTTAATGTAATTATTTAATTATAACTATTTACTAGGTACTTTAACAAAAACTGACATTTCACATGCCCATTGTTTGGCAAGGCAGAGAACTGGAATTGTAATCAACATCAACTGTATGCACTCTGTTTTGTGTGAATAAAATGATTTTGATTTTGATTTTTTTGTTATCCTTTAAAAACTTATATCAATCCAACACGTGAGCTATTGAAACATCGTATTATTTTCTGGTAAAATCAAGGTTCCTCATTTATGATGTCTCATATATTTATGTGAAGTCAGAAAAGTAGTGAAGACTCATGAAAAACTCCTAGATTTGATAGAACATGTCTTACAAATACAAATCATCATTTCAAAAAGCCCTCAGCAAATTGCTTACAAACTCCAAATTACCTACACATTAATTGGCCCAGTATATAAGCCTAGTCTCAAGAAGCGTAATTGCTGGTGTTTCAGATTTCATAGATATTTCATTTCTCTTTAGTACGTAAATATAATGGGTTTCTATTCTACTCTATTCTGATGACTCATATTTACTGAAACTATTGTTAAATGAAGTATACACACACCTACACATCCATTAATTTTCACGCTGCTGGGACACATGCCTTCCTTATGGGTGGATTAAATGAACACCTACACAATATCTCATGTGAATTGTGTTTACCACTTTTAGATAGGTTAGATTTTAAACAGTCACAAATGTTAACAGGAAGCGTTTTGCGGCGGCACTCTAGTGTCTCTTCGATGGGTGGTGACAGCAGCGCATTGCGTGAGGAAGAAGCTGTACGTTCGGCTGGGAGAACATGACCTGCTTATACGAGGACCTAGAGAGTTAGAGATGCGGGTGACTGAGGCGGTCATACATCCGCGGTATGACCCTGACACTGTGGTCAACGACGTCGCCATGTTGCGGTAAGAGAATAAATTTTATTTGGATCAAAAGTAAAATAAAAGCGCTTTGCAGCAGCACTTTAGTGTCTCTTTGATGGGTGGTGACAGCAGCGCATTGCGTGAGGAAGAAGGTGTACGTTCGGCTGGGAGAACATGGCCTGCTTGTATGAGGATCAAGAGAGTTAGAGATGCGGGTGACTGAGGCGGTCATACATTATTATTTATCTCTGTCATACAGATTTTGTAAATGTAGTACTTACAGAGGTCAGAGGCCTTACATATTAGATTTTTTTCCAGTCTGTGTTGTGTTTATTATTATAATTATTTTTTAGTATATTATTATTACTATTATCCGCGGTATGACCCTGAGACTGTGGTCAACAACGTCACCATGTGGCGATAAAAGATTAAATTTTATTTGGATCCAAAGTACCTAAATATAAATAAAAACGTTTTGCGGCAGCACTCTAGTGTCTCTTGACAGCAGTGCATTGCGTGAGGAAGAAGCTATACGTTCGGCTAGGAGAACATGACCTGCTTGTACGAGGATCTAGAGAGTTAGAGATGCGAGTGACTAAGACGGACATACATCCGCCGTATGCCGCGGATGTATGAGAGTCATAGCTCTTTTAAACCTTTTTTATTTTCACAAGGCTTTCCTTTAGCAAAAAGTCTTTCACACATTCTGAGTGAATTGTAGTTTATTTAGTCATTGAGCTGATTTGCAATCAGAACTCCCAGTTAGAGAAGTATAACTCCCTTGTTAGAGATTCAAGGCAAGTTTCAAAATCAGACTAAAGTTAAACTAGTTTCGGTAACAATATTCATTATAAAGTTTAAAATTCGTTGGTGCTTGCGACAAAGGTTCGGGAAACAAAACGTATCAGTATCTGTTATACAAAATACTTCAATAAAAATAAGCTTTAACATTGCTATTATCATTCAAATATGTTATTTGTTCTCAACTATTATTTTGTTACTATATGATTTGGTGACATTGAGACATTATAGAGAAACGACAAAAATATTAAATGTACCCTTTTATTTTACGTAAACTCGACCATCGGCATGAGGGCCCTGGTTTTGAGTGCATGAAGTCAGACATTGATAAATTTGGAAACAGTGTGTTGTTATCAATTAACTTAACCAAAACAATGAAGTTGAGTCGTATTCGTCAACATACAAGGGCAATGATTATGGTGTACCGCAAGGCAGCGTGTTGTGACCAGTTTTATTCTAATACATTAACGACATTACGCAAGTAATCATAATCAACCATAAATGTATTTCAATTGCAGATAACATTTCGGTTGTAGTGACATCAGATAATAATATATGTACAATACAACTAATGAACACGAAATTGACATTAATTGCACAATTCATAATTTAATTAATTACCTTGACATGCATAATTTAAAAATAATTCTGTCAGAAACTAACTATATTCAATTTAATAATCATAAAAGCACAAACCTTAATATTAATTATCTTCATAATATATTTCTTCTGTGCGTGTGTATGTAACTGAAATCTCCCTACTGGACCGACTTTAATGAAATTTTTTGTGTGTCGTCAGGTAGATTCGAGAATAGATAAGATTTACAATTGGACCCGTTAGGTGGCGTTCTGTCGATAAGACGGTACGAAGTTCGCCAGATCAGCTAGTAAAGATGTAAAAATAGATAAAGTTAAACAAATTACTTAAATTCCTTGGGTTAACAGTAGACCGTGACATAAATTGGGAAATTCATGTGGATAATGTTTGTATTATAATTGAAAAGTTCTTGTGGCTATGCTTTAAAGAAACAAGAGAGTCAAGAGAGTGACAAATGTTAAAACGATATTATATATTATATAGGAAACCCATACAAAATAAACCTGAATGTTGACATATGTATAATACTTAATTATGTATTCGCCTATTCAAAATGACCGCCATACGATTAATGAAATATATGGCTTAATAATCTCGGGGATATATGATCTGGTACAATTAATGTCAACAAAGCTTTCATTGCTCAGAAAAAATGCGAACGAGCCATAATATGTGGTGTTCCTCCGCTCATCGTGTCGTATGTTATTTCCACCTGTGGGCTTACTGCCTCTGCCAGCACTTTACATATTTCAGGTAAGTATGTGCATTTGTATGACAAAAGACTAAACTTTTTAAGAAATCTTGTGACACCTATCCCCGCAATGCTAGAAATCCAAATAGACTTGTACATACCTAATGCAAGAAAAACATCAAACACTACAGTATTCTTAGAGCTGTCTTACTATGTAACTATGTTAAATTATTGTTCAATAATTAAACTGATAATCTGAAATGTTAAAATATTTTTATAAAAAATGGTTTTGTTTAAATGGCTTTTGACGGAAAAGTTTTATGACATTATGTAATGATTTTTTGACGAAATTGCAATTTAAATCTGCGAAATTTAAAATTTTAATGTAAGTAATTTTATTGTTTGCATGAAATGTAATTTTATTTTATTTTCAAATAATATCCGAAAACTGAATACAAACAAAACTGGTAAATTTGCATGCTTAGTAATAGGCGGAACATGATGTAGGAGTTACAAACTAATGTAACCTACCATTTTAATTACCATGTTTGTGGCAAATAAATAAATGACTATAAATGATTATTAAATATTGGATTTTTTAAGTATCAAAGTAACATTCTGCTTTTAAATATATAAAATTTCAAAACCTAAAACCTACTTAATAATTACGATACTAGTTGACGCAGATTTAACGTTTTAGGTGCAAAATATAATGTTGTAATAGATATTACTATCAGCATGAAAGCTATTCTTCAAAACCGATTAAGGCTCCGGTTAGCCATTACACGGTAAAACAATCTCAGTTGATTTTATTGCCACTTAAGTTTGAAGACACACCTGTTGAAGCTTTCATTTTAGATAAATATAGTCATTATGGTACATTTATAAACCTATTATTTAAGCTTTCCCATTTAGAATAATGTTTCATTCTGTAAACGGTAAAAGTTATGTCTCGGCGACATATTTTTTTTTATATCGCAGCTTTTCTTGCTTTGTATAAATCAAGGATTTTAAAATTTACTTCTAACAGAAAATAACGCACTGTAATAATAATTGCATGAAAGTGTCATTTTCGTTCCTTGAACATTAAAGAAATAATTCGTCAACACAAATGAAAATATAATTTTGTCGCCACCACCTTTTCGGCACTTCTCAAAGTGTGGCACAGAGTACTTAATTAGATTGAGTTTGCTTTTCTCTTTATAACGTAGCTAAGGTAGCTAACGTTTTTAACGTGCACATGTAGAGACCTCAAAGTGAAGCCTTGTAACTTGATTACATTCCAGTAGTTACATTTTAGTCTTCTTCGATAACCATAAGGTTAACAAAGCTACTTAAATTTTATTAGAGTTCAGTTTCGCAGTCGAAAGTAATTTTTTTGTTATCTAACCGTATGTATCGGATAAGTTTCGTGCGTAATGTGACTTTCATTCCCTTTTTCTACTCAATAACGGACTTTATGTGGCTTTATGAAAAAGCAGACTACGACTATAGCAAGGTTGAAAGGTACCGATCGTATTGTATTGTCATCAAAAATCGAACGTGAGGGAAGGTCGTAATGTCGTCAACTTGTAACTAAGTCATGTCACACCTATAATATAGTCTTCCTACTAATATTATAAATGTGAAAGTTTAGATGTTTGGATGTTTGTTACTCAATCACGCCAAAACGGCTGAACGGATTTGGCTGAAATTTGGCACGAGGATACTTTGTAGCCTGGAGAGGAACATAGGCTACTTTTTATTCCGGAAAAGTATCGCATTCCCGCGGGATAACGTCGTGTAGTCCATGCGGGCGAAGCCGCGGGCGGAAAGCTAGTCATATATAAAAAGTAGAAAATTAAGTTCCTGTTGACTGCCTAAGTATCATGTCGCGGTGGGATTGATGTCGCTCTCCGCCTGTCTGTCTGTTTCTAAGCTTTGCTTCTTTTTTTTAAACCATGCAGCGGATTTTGATGCAGTTTTCACTATTATTTAGAAAATCCCCGAAGGTTTATGCACCACATACATACAAAACATTTTAATTAAGTATTTGTTTAATGAAGAAAATTACGTGTTTTGTGATGAAGCCGGTCAAAAAAAAAAATATTTTTCGAGCGCTTACATTGCGATGCGAACGCTGGCTAAACCGTATGACTTAGGCAGGTATATCGGTATTTCATGGTACATTAAAATAATGTACCATGAAATTGTATATCATAAAAAGGCCTACAAGAAAAGTCCGCGATGGCATCTATCTATCTCCTAATGTTGACTCACAGTAACCATAAGTCTTTAAGTAATTAATTTAAAAATATTACCTACTTTATTTGCAAGGCTAATTTCTCCTAATCAGTATTAATTCATATCCAAACTAGTACACAAATAAATGTCGCTACTTATAATAGGCCAGTTAGTTTCTATTGTGTTTGAAAGCATGAATAGGTATATTCGCAATTACTTTGAGTAGGTACCTACCTAATAATGACTTATAAGAAATTTAAAAAACGGGATTTTGCTATGTTTTAGCCGAGTCCCCGATATGAGTCACTATTCTAGAGGTCACAGAGTTATCATGGGCCATAATCACGGAGTGACTCTGCATTCGCGCCGAAATTATGGGGACTCGACAGCAATATAAAAATCTAGCTTGGTAATAATAGTTCTTTTTGCATTCACAATGCAATTTTTATAATGAAAAATGAAGTATTAGAAAAAATCGACCCGTCTCACAATCACAACTAGCTCCGATGGGACTCGAACCCACGACGACGGGCGAATGCTATCCGGATTTCTTCAAATACTTCCTATTTCAAAAATCTAGTTTTAAAAAATTGGCAACTACTGGGAAATATTTCTTTACTAAACATTTATCGTTTCTCATTAAGCCTGCCGTCATCAGCCCGGCCCGGACTCGGCCACGGGATAGCGTGTTTGCCGCGGCCTCAGCAAACTTTGCCGCCGCACACGACATGTGTTATATTGGGCTGGGGCAAGAAACGAGCCACCGACGTCCACGGCACGAGGCTACTTCATGAGGCCCAGGTGAGGAAACTAATTTATAAACGTTCTCTTACAAAGTTCTTAAACTACCAAAAGTAAATACTTTTGGGCTTTGGTTAAGCACCTAATACCAAATACCTACCTTCACAAGTTAGTAAGATAGCTAAAGGCTGATCTGTCCCCTGATTCACGAACCATCGGAAACGCTCGTTCCCGACAGCGGACTGTATGCACTGTCTCTGTCTCTCACCATAGAATAGACAAAGACAAAGCACAGAATTCGAATCTGATTCCATTTCCCACGGGCTGTGAATCACGGGGCTGATGTAATTTGTATTAGCTCTCTGATTAGGTTTAGTGGGAATCTGTGTGCTTTGCTATCCGATAATGCTCTGTCCAGTAAATGCTACACACCGGAAGTCCTTCGGTTTTATTGTTTCCGCAATTCGGTAGTATGTGTCTCGCCAGTATTTTTTGTACTGATAGTCAGGATCATATGCATTTTTATGTGCAAACATAAATTTCTATGTGTGCATTTATTTCCCTTCTCCTCCGTTTTTGAAGTCGGTTAAAAAATAAGTAGTTCCATTTTCGTTTCTACAGTACGGCTAGTATTGGGCTAGTACCGTAGTGTAGCATGTTATAGTAGAGACTTCAAAGAGTACGCGCTACCAAAGAGTACGCAGTGCGTTGAGCAGTTTTACAGAGCCATCCTTGGCATTACATGGCAAGCTGTCGAAATCGAAACTCATCCTCCTCTAGCTATTTAATCAATCAACTAGCGCTCCTGTCAAATGTCATCCAAGTACCAAATTAATGATCCTTGTCGATCTGACTAAAAACACTGCGTACTCTTTGGTACCGCGTACTCTTTCGTGTCTCTACCCTATACATGTGTACCGAGGTTTGGAAGTGCGATTAGCAATGAATCCCTTCCCAGCATTTGCTACAGCTTCTACAACTTGTAGCATTTCCAAGTGTAACTACCGCTATTTGGAAGTATCTATCCCCAGAATAGTTCCTTACCGGAACCAAAGAATATTACACTTGCCGGAACAAAACGTCCTATAAATAGAGAACTTTGGTCTTTGTGTCTTAAAGTTACAGACACCAACTTCTGTCGTTTTCTTCTAATGAAAAGTAATCCTGTAGGTACTTTCTTCGATGCTTAAATAATGGATATTATGACTGGAAACGTTTTGAGGACAAAGTAATTATTGAAAATATGATCAAAGAATGAGAACAAACAAAATTACTTAGCATTTCATTTTATTATTATTCATTTTCATTTTATAATTAATAATCTATGGAGTGTTGGCTTATAATTATTATTACTATTTTTTTAAACAAGATTAAGATCGCTGATTCCCGATGTGTATTCTAAATTTGTGACGCATAATGTTTATTTAAATTTTTCTTAAATAGGTAGCTTAACCACCACCTCGGCATTTTGGCATTTTGGCATTTGATCACCATGTCCAAAAAGTAAATGGGAAATGCTTATTTCCTCTCGTCTTGAAGATACCAAGAATTAAGCTTTAGAGGTTCAGTTTAATTAACTAAAAATAATACAAATAATTTTTACTTTTTGCATTGACAGTGCGATTTTTATTACCTAGGTACTCACTGAGAAAATATTGAAAATAAAGTAAGTAGGTACCTAATTAATACTTCATTTTCAATATTTTCAAATATTAATGATGCATGTAAAAGGCTCAAATTATATTCAGGTATCGACGATACAACAAGGAGTATGCCGCCGTTCATACTGGCAGTACGCGATAACCGACAACATGGTGTGCGCGGGGCGTGGGCGGCGAGACTCCTGCGCGGGCGACTCGGGGGGCCCACTGCTCTGCAGGGACCATGACATGCGGTATTATTTACAGGTAACAGAAATAAATCTGCACTATGTAGGCATTGATCATACTCCTAGGAGTATGCCGCCGTTCTTACTGGCAGTATGCGATAACCGACAACATGGTGTGCGCGGGGCGTGGGCGGCGGGACTCCTGCGCGGGCGACTCCGGGGGCCCACTGCTCTGCAGGGACCATGACATGCGGTATTATTTACAGGTAACAGAAATAAAGCTGCACTATGTAGGCATTGATCATACTGCTAGGAGTATGCCGCCGTTCTTACTGGCAGTACGTCATAGGTAACTGACAACATGGTGTGCGCGTGGCGTGGGCGGCGAGACTCCTGCGCGGGCGACTCGGGCGGCCCGCTGCTCTGCAGGGACCAGGACATTGGGTATTATTTACAGGTAACAGAAATAAAGCTGCACTATGTAGGCATTGATCATACTCCTAGGAGTATGCCGCCGTTCTTACTGGCAGTACGCGATAACAGACAACATGGTGTGCGCGGGGCGTGGGCGGCGGGACTCCTGCGCGGGCGACTCGGGCGGCCCGCTGCTCTGCAGGGACCATGACATTGGGTATTATTTACAGGTAACAGAAATAAAGCTGCACTATGTAGGCATTGATCATACTGCTAGGAGTATGCTTCCGCCGCCGTTCTTACTGGCAGTACGCGATAACCGACAACATGGCGTGTGCGTGGGGCGCGGGCGACTCGGGCAGCCCGCTGCTCTGCAGGGACCATGGTCCCTTTCCGTTATTTCTACTTAACAGCAATTCATTTTTCATATACGGGTTTTCTCTTCTTTCAATGAAAACGAAAACTATACAGCCCTAAGAAAGGCCAATAAAAGATTTTGTTGCTTCAGTCAGGCGCCCTCGTCTCGACACACTGCAAAAAATTGCGTAGTGAATTTTCTTTTGTCGTCCAGTATATTTTATCGTATTTTTATTGCGTGTGATGGAGGACAGTCGACTTTAAGTGGGTAGGGCAGAAGCTCCAGTTTTGGCCACTTTTTGCTCTAAAAGTTTTCTAAATAATTTTTCGTCATTTTTACCAATGACAATTTTAAAATAATTTTAAAGTAATAATATCAATCGTTAGAATTCCTTAAGTGATTGAGGTTTCCGGGAGTAGTGCGCTTCCACCTTCAGCCTTATCACCACTTATCATCAGGTGTGATGAAGGCAAAGTGCTACCCCGTTGTGGTTAAAAAAAAAATAGGATAAGTATAATTTTTGTCTTAAATACCTAATACCATTTAGCACGTGTATGAAAGTGAAAAAATCCATAAAGTGGCCACAAAGGGGTCTCCTGCTCTACTTAGCGTTCTGTGGCATCGAATCGACGTTCTACTATACCTACAGTGAACGCATATACTAACAATGAATACACTGATCTTTAAATGTTACTTGGGGAAAAGTTTATAGGTCCAAAAAGTACTTGTAACATCTACGAAAATCGCTTCGTTCGAACAGTTTCTAGAGGAAGTAAAATTTGAGGCACGTTAAAAGAGGGGGAAAATTTAATATAAAAGTTTTTATAATAACAATCTAAAGTTCTGACAAATTCGAATCACAAGTTAGTCGTATAAATATGACGAATGTGAGTTTCCCGCAAAACCTTGCCTTTTTGCCAGAGGCATATAACATACAATTCCTTAGAGACTATGTTATCTTGTCTGACAAACGAACAAGTATTTTATTGTGGTTGATTCATAAACAACGCAGAATTGTTACCTCCTTTCTTTTTACCTATTCCCAAAAGGGGTATAGGAGTTGTAAAAAGAATTACAACCTTCGATCAACAATAACACCTAGTTCTACAACTATTTGTTTTTATTGTAGTAAATTTCAAAAAGCTCATTTTGATACCTTTAAAGACTTAATACGGGATATGTCATACCTATATAATGTTGAAATATTTTTTTACTTATTGTATACATAAGTACCGATTGTACTGTTATGCCGATATGTGATAATATATTACTAATAAATATCAGTTAATTTTCTACGCCCCCAGTCATCGGGCTTCGTGAATCCACCCACCCTCCTTATAAATTCATAGGACAGGCACTTGGCCCCAGAAGGCTCGTCAAAAAGTCTGATGATGAAGTACACCCTAGGATACCCGAAAATAGGGTATTTTAAATTATGGATTACTCGCAAATCACAAGTACTTACCTACTCAACATTTGGAAAAATACCTATATGTTATTTTACAGTCTTTTATCTAGTGATTCCGGCCATTCAATACTCTATACTTACGTGATACCTACTGTACTGCATCAAATAAAATTTCAAACATCCGTCTAATCTTACTTAAAATATCCTATAACTTACTTGCATTTAATAGCCTATTTGGTTTTAGTTAATTAGGTAATGAAAAATATAAGAAAATAAAAAAAAATAGTACCTAGATTGTATTACAAGGGAGCAAAATAATATTTTTACGGCGAGGGCGCTATTTTGAATCCAGAGCGCAGTAAAGGATTCTAGAGTAGAATCTCGAGCGCAGCGAGGGATTCTAAAGTAGAATCCTGTGCGCAGCGAGGGATTCAATGTACGCCGCCCGAGGTGAAAATAATTTTTAAAATAATAATACACTCTGCTTTTCATCCCCCTCTATAAGAAAAGCAGTAAAGACAACTCAAACTACCTACCTTTCTTTGTCGTTCGGATACATCATAGCGCTAGTCGGGCAAGAAAAAAAAATTTAGTTTTGAAATAAAAAAAAATTAAATAAAAATATATATATGTCCATCAGATTCCTTAAAAGTATCTCCGGGGATGCCGTAGGGGGTTGAAAATTTTGTTAGATTTTAGCTACGACTACGAGTGTTTACGAGATATTCTCAATTTTATAAAATTCCGTTTATGAAAATTTCTCGGTCCCGAAAAAAGTCCCGGACCCATACAAAATCAGTTAAATTTTTTTTTAAGTACTGCACATCCTTCGCTACACTCCAACCAATGCTTCTTTAATTATGTTCTAAATTCAAATCTCATCGTTTTGGACCCTGTTATGAAGCTGTTCAAAATTCAAATCTCATTTATACCCTCTTATCATAACAGGTAAACAATGAATCGTTTTGGACCCTGTTATTAGATAAACAATCATCGCTTTTCGAATCGATGAGATAAAAATATCTTTGAATAGGCGAGGGATTCCGGCCGTCATAAGTAAAAAATTAAAAGGTATTCTTCATTTTCAAATTTATTTATTGTGTTTATACTGAGACGCCCACCGATATAATAATATGAGGTTTTTCAAATTGTTTCTGCGGTGGGAATCTTCGCCAAGTTTGGTTCAAAATTATCCCGTGGTATCCCGTAACTTTATCCACTTTTTCGGCACTTGCTCATATTTATCGACTATTTGTGATAGAATTGTGTGCTAAAATAGTTGACCATGTTTTTTTATTTTTTGAAATCGGTGAAATTTTAAAAATTTTTTAAATTACTATTTTTATGTAAATACCTACTTTAGTGTAGATTATTTAATTTTTTTACTTTTTTGCATTCACAGTGCTATTTTTATAATTGAAAAATGGAAAATGAAGTAAGTATTTTAGAAAAAAGTCTCACAACTAGCTCCGATGGGATTTTCCATTTTTCAATTATAGTGTAGACTGTACCTTAAGGTACCCATATCTCAAAAAACTACTAAACCAATTTTTATGAAACTTAAAAATGTTCCCCAAGCTGAAATACACCTAATTTAAATCAAAACGAATCATGTCGATTTGACTGTTACTTTTTGAGAAATTCGTGATAGAACATAGGTACGAACAGACAAACAACCATACACCTACGTTTTATGTAATGTCTAATATTAAATCCGTGAACCTTATCGCCTTGCAATAAAGTCCTTTCTTTTGGCGTTTGACATTAAATCAATCCAATAGCAATGCAATTTCATTCAAGAATAAGGGGACAGAGGGCGTCCTCTGAAACGCGAAATGCCGTCCCTCTCACTATCCAGTCATGCCAGAATCGAGTGAAAGGGACGGGTATAACGAAGTTTTGGATATCACGTTTCAGGTTAAGAAAATAAATAAAAAAATAACGCTGAATTTCTTTTCTTCAAGGGAATCACAAGTTTTGGCGATGGATGCGGCAAGCGGGGCAAGTACGGGATTTACACTCGCACCTCCGGTTATGTCAACTGGATCAAGGAAATAATGAACAACAAGTATTTCGACTGAATCTCAGTAGTATAGCCACGGGCAATAATACATAAACAACATGGAACTCGGTCACATTGAAGCATAACGAAACAAAACTATCGGTGTGCCACAACACAAACTTTTTCAATATTATAATATGACATAGTCCTATGTTGTTTATATATTATTGCTCGTGACTGTACCTAACAATATAAGTAATTTTTAGTTTTAGAGGACAATGGGAATAGATTCAGCTCGGTAAAAAAAGCAAACCTTTTTTTAAAACAAGTACAAAACGTATGAAGCACAATTTTGCTATACTATCGGTGGATACAATATGTGACAACCACCGATTCAATAAGTTTTCACGCACAGTTATTGAAGTTAAAAAATTCTGCGATGTTACACAAAAGCTAACAAATTCACTATTTCTATGTTTTAAATATTGGGAGATAAGTGTTATGCTATTAACATTTAAATGAATACGAGTATACGTACGAAAAGGACAAAGATAAAGTTTAATACTTTATTTACTATTATTTAATACCTTTGGTGGCTTGATCTAATACGTAAGAAAGTTAGATGCTTAAGCTACATCAAATACAAGCTAAAAGTAGTAACTTTTTGCTGAATGGCTGCTAAATATCTTACTGCCAGTGCGCACTAGCAACTTCTGTGTCTTTTGTGGAGACGAATACTTTGTACAATATCCTATTACAACTCATTTTCGTAAAGCAAAATGTTGCTTCTGGGACCAAGTGTCTATATCTTTCTAGCATAAGCTACATTAAAATCGGCCAAGTGCGAGTCGGACTCGCTCATGAAGGGTTCCGTACCCAGTTAACGTACCGATTACGTACACCTAGCAAAACTACCACTGTAATTTTTTGCCAGAAAAAAATAACTTTGTTTTTCATAGTATTCGTATGAATGACAAAGTTATATTTGCGGTTTTCGAAAATGTGTTATATCTCAAAAACTTGTAAAGCCTACTTTGCTGTGATAGTTTTCCTTTTAACTTCGTCATATGTACTACTATCGTGAATTTTTCACGTATCCAGAAACAACCATTTGGCTGGTAGGGGGGTCTAACAAAATTTTGCACTTTAAAGCTTACTAATTCACAAACAGATGCCTCAATCAAAAAACTTTTTTGAAATTGCTATCCAACGACATCCCACACTATGGGGTAGACAAGAAAAAAAAAATTACATACCCACTTCACGTGTAGGGGAGGTAACGTAAAAAAAAATATTTTTCGAAATTTTACGTGACCACTTTGTTGGCGTGGTAAATATGTATATTCATGCCAAATTACAGCTTTCTAGTACAAAGATTCTATGAGCTAGACTGGGGTCAGACGGACGGACGGACAGACGGACATGGCGAAACTATAAGGGTTCCTTGTTGACTACGGAACCCTAAAAATATATGATGCTGTATTTTTTGAGTTTTAATCTTTTGTTTTTCACGAATGAGCTGTGATTGGACCCATGCTACATTTTACGCTAGCACTTATTATACCTACAATTTCACTTTTCTACAGTTTCTACACTAAAGTTTTTACGTTTTTACGTACGTTACAAATGATTTTGATTACACTACTAGTACTTACTTACTAGAGATGAAAAATAAAATGCCTAGCTGCATTGGCCTAGCTTCGAATGAAAATCCCAGTGTATTTTAGTTTGTTGCACCACAAAATGGTAGCTTGTATCAACACTGCTAACCCTAATGTTTAATAATGTGACTATGGTTATGTAAAAGGGCAGTATGCATAGTTGAGTTACTGCTAAAATCATTGACTGCACCTAAGCATATGATATGTCATCGACCTAGAAGAGGATATACGTTCTAAAACCATAATATGTTTAAATAAGTATGTTTTTTAATTATAGGAGATTGACTGTAAAAATTAGTAGCTAACCAAATATTGTATCAATATCGTTTTCTCCAACAATTCCAGACGAAAATATATGTAAAAGAGAAGATCTGTAGGCCTAGCATACGCAGCACATCATTAAAAGCAAGACCGCAATACGCACTGTAGATGGGCGTTTTTCAAAAAAGTTGACCGTTACGGAACCGGAATATAACTTTTTTTCAAATAAATGCTATACAAAAACGTTACTAACCGGAACGTTACGAAAGTATATTTTATGACTTTACACCACAATATTTAATATAAATACACTAAAACTTATGATTCTAATAAACTTCAGTTATTTTTAGATACTTGGTGCAAAACTTTAAACAACTTTCGTGTTAAAACAATAATTATGTATCTTTAAAAATCAATGTACTAATCGGAATAAGTTTTTGACACACACTGCTCTGAACTGTAAGTAACGGTAAATAACCAATCCTAAAAGCCGGAAAAAGAAACAGATAATAGATGCTAAACCGCCCAAAAATGGTTGCCACAGAAAAAAATATCTGAATACTTGGTATTATTTTAAAGTCGACAAAATCGTCGTTACTAACTGGGAATTCCGGTATCATCAAATTTCCAGGACAAAATAAAATTTGATTTATTTACTGATTTTGATATGACAACCAATAAAAAGACATTAAAAAACGTAATTTCATATTGTTTTACCACAAATCAAGTGATTTTAATGTGAATATGATGAGAATATTTGGGAATAATGACACTCCAAAGTTGGAAGGTATGCATGGGACATCGCGAAATTGGTGTACATGTGGTTACATTTTTATTTTTATTTTTTATTAGGATTTTATTTTAATTATTTTTTCTATTTTAATTTAATTGTGTTTAAATTTGCTATCGATTGCCATTTTAAACATGATGTTTACACTAATAATGATTAAATGAGAGAATTTATAAGTCAGTGGACATTGTGTTTTGGCAATGGTCAAAAGATTTGAAAAATGCCCAGATGACTTTAGTGCCTTGGGGCACACTTGTGATGCGCATGCTAGGCCCACTCATTTAGAAGTTAATCTTATTGACAGAGGATTTTATAGAAATTATTTTCTATTATTGTAATAAGTCTGGAGTTATCCTCACCTAAATTATCGAACAAGAGTACCTTCCTTCGTCTGTGAAACAGGTTTTCGTTTATACACTCTCGTTTGCAGAAAAAACAGGCACTCGAGTGAAAGTGTAATATGTGTACTTACGTACTAGTTATTCTTTACTAAGCCCATATAACCACGAAATTAGCAGATACAAGAAAACATTTAGACTCTCCTTAAATAACAAATTACAGAATGATGTTACTACCAATTCGTATCGAAGAAACCAGAATGTATGGTACAAGATGGGTAGGTACAAGTTAACTTACTAAAAAACTTTTAACCTTCTTCCTACTAATGTTATAAATATGAAAGTTTAGAAGTTTGGATGTTTAGATGTTTGGATGTTTAGATGTTTAGATGTTTGGATGTTTAGATGTTTGGATGTTTAGATGTTTGTTACTCAATCACGCCAAAACGGCTGAACGGGTTTGGCTGAAACTTGGGACACAGATACTTTGTAGTCTGGAGAGGAACATAGGCTACTTTTCATCCCGGAAAAATATCTCATTTCTGCGGGATAACGTCGTGTAGTCCACACGGGCGATGCCGCCGGCGGAAAGCTAGTATCTACATTATAAAATTGCATTGTAATTCCGTAAAATAAATAATTTTATATTTTCTTAGCCAATCGGGCATGAAATAAAGTCTCTCTATAAAAGTGTGTTTTATTATTGTTATCCTTTCGTAAAACTTTTACCAAATTAGTTTTAAAACCCTTTGAACCTCAAAGAGCCTTTCCTAAAAGTTGGCTCATTAGTTTATTCAACAATAAATATTTTTTGTTCCCCAATAGGTAACTTTCCCCCTTTTTAAGGACTTTAGTACTTCGATCAACAATACCATTTTTAGATAGGGTGGAAGTGTAAAAAATGGCCAATCAAATAAGAGCGCACTGGCAAGGTGCGCTTCTATTTTATTATCGATTTCTGTCATTTATGACATGAGATCGTAACATTCGTAAGTTCGTAACCTTTTTCTCAATTTAAAACAAAGTCACTCGGTACCATATTTGCAATTTGTTTTGGTTCGTGAGACGTTATCAAGTGATATTGTTGATTGAAGCTTCGGAAGTATAATATACTAGCTTTCCGCCCGCGGCTTCGCCCGCGTGGACTTCACGACGTTATCCCGCGGGAATGTGACTTTTTCCGGGATAAAAAGTAGCCTATGTTCCTCTCCAGGCTTCAAAGTATCTGTGTTCCAAATTTCAACCAAATCCGTTCAGCTGTTTTGGCGTGATTGAGTAACAAACATCCAAACATCCAAACATCCAAACATCCAAACATCTAAACTTTCACATTTATAATATTAGTAGGATAAGGTGCTTCCGGTGCATAAGGTCCATAGTATTATTACGTCTACAGTATCATTTCGTCCATATCATAACGACCAGTATAATTTCGTTTAGTTCATAATTTTCGTCCGGAAAATAAAAGTGACAGCACCAGTTATACACCATGCCCCCCCCCCCTTATTCCAAAAAAGGACTAAATTTTTGTCCACGTTTTTGAACGGGGGGGGGGGGTTTAGTCCTTTTTTGGAATAAGGGGGGGGGGGGGGGATAGTTTAATACAGATTCTGTTTCACAGTCTTAATAAGACCTTTTTGCAATTTCTACATTTTCGTGTCTAATGATTTATTTTACGATAAATAGATTGCGGTGCCGCCGTGGATGCTGGTGCCTGACGATGACTAAGTATATAGTATTTAATAGGTAATAAGAGTCATACGCCCAAATACTGGAATGCTACTCAACTTTAGGAGCATCTCAAACATCCCACTATTTCCATGGAAATACAAATAGGTAATTGTGGGACATGTTTTTTTTCCGAATGAAATCCCATTATTTCCATGACGACAAAAAATTGCAAATGGTAAGGGCGTTTTCACAATACAAATGGTGCGCTACTTTTCTGCTATCTATCCTGATGGATAAATAAATAAATAAATCACTTCTTACATTCACACCAATTATCTAAGCCCATTTTAATTTCATTACGAAACCGTATCATGGAAAACTTGATCGGATAAATATATACTTAAATTCTTTTTGTTTGTAAATACATACTTAATATACATAGTAAACACCCAGACCAAGACAAATAGACATGTTCATGCACACAAATATTTGTCTAGTTCGGGAATCGAACCCGAGACCACTGGCGCAGAAGGTGGGTAGCCTACCCCTGCGCCAAATCGGTCGTCAAATATAAGTCGTCGGATATAAGGGTAACCCTTTAGACATAGTTAATTTTATTTAAAGAGGAACTAATACATAGTTCCTGTGCACGCCGACCAGTCGCACAATCGCAATGGAAATAGGTAGTGGGACAAACCTGTTATTCCAATCCGATCAACTAGTTGTTCCGATTGGAACTCATTACGTGGTTTCCTTCCAATCGGACTAACGACTTAATTGAACCATACTATGGTAATATTTGAACTCATAAAATATTCCGAACGGAACAACTGTGGAATATTATTGTGAAATAAAAATAGCATTGTAAACGCAAAAAAATAAATATAGAAAGGGGGTTTTAAAAAGTATTTCCATTCGTGGAAATGGATAATAGAAATAGATAATGGAATTTGTGGGATACACCGTGAAAGAGTAGCTATTATGTGTGTAACCCAAAGCTAAATAGCGTTCGAGTATGCGGGCGTTACTAGCTTGTCGAGCAACAAACCCGATTTCGGCGGAGCATGTCTAGACTCTAACGCCCAAATATTCGTACGCTACTTCATTACCAGAGATCGGAATAGGTAGAGCTATTTTGTGTACTTGCAATTATTTTTATTAATATCAGGCCTATTTCACTCCCCGTGTGTCGGCTCGAAAAAGCGGCTGCAACGCCGGCGGTGTAAATCCATAGAAATTAGGTCCGCAAAAGAGCTAGAATTTATGCGATAGAAAGAGATGCAACGAGTGGCCGTTCGTAATTTGCGCCGTACAAGCTGAATTCTACTTTATTGCGTTATAGTTAGAGTTGCTATTTATTTAAATGACTTAGTGGAGTGAACTATCTGTTACATAGAAACTATTTAGTAATCTGTGTGAATATGGACTTTCCCTGATTTTTATTTTCCCGTCTATGAGACACTAACCGTCGCCGCACACCACCGCACACCAGCTACACGCGACAGCCACAAACGCCGCCACTTGAAGCTAGAAGAAGAAACAAGTGACGACTAGCGGGCGGCGGCGCGGGCGGCGGGCGGCGGGCGGCGGGTGTCAATCGTGTGCGGCAAGATCATTAGAAAATGTATGAAAACAACAGGAAATAGGTCGGTGGCGGCGTTTTGTGGTTGTGGTCGGTGGCCTGTGTGGATGTGCAGAGAGGCTAAAGTGAGTGAGCAGTGCGGTTAAAAGTTTAATAGGTGCATTTTAAAGTAAAAGTGATATGATAATGTGGTCAAAGTTGAAACTGTGAATGCCTGTTGCAGGATTAATTGCCGCACTCAGAGATCTCAATTAACTTTAATTGGCATTAAGTTATCATTCCTACTTTTTTCAATACTGGACATAAAAAAGAGACAGATATAGATTTAATTGTGATTGAAGTTAATTGACGTCACTGAGAGCGGAAAGTGATGACAAACTTGCATCACAAGATGTTATTAAGATTATTAAAAACTAATTATTGTTTGAAAAATGTTTGTATAAAATATACCCGTTTTCTACATCCACCAGTTTTAAGGTTTGCCTTTCGATCTCTTACAATCTGTATAAGGATTAAAAACATATCATATAATCAGTTTTATAAAATTTAATCAAGTTTAAAAAAAAAACCAAACAAAACTATAAAAACGAAAAGACTGACACTAACACACAAGCATAACAAATATATTTTTTAGCGACCTTTACATATCTATTCCGAATGCATCCGCATCTTCCGGTTCCCGAGCAACCTCCAAGACCCAGGGCAACAACCTCCACACGCCTGTGTAGAGGGCTGACTGCACCCCCCAAGGACGCCGCTCTTCCTAAAAGTCAGGCGAAAATTAAGATACAACACGTCATATAAAAAAAATTATCATTCAAATCCGTTATAAACAAACAGATAATTGCTGCTTTAGTGCCCTTGCACATTGCGACATTTTGCATCGATACAAACGCGCGTTAAACAGCCGCGCGACTGCACCGCGATTGTATCGCTGCTTTAGGTAAAGTCCCACAATGTTATTTAAATTTTTACATGCAATTTTTATTACATTTTATTATTTTATTATAATTATGGCGACGAAGCTGAAAGCCAGAAAAATAATGTAGAGAATTAAATTTCCTATTATACTTCATGCTTCGTCCTCAAGATTAGCTTGATTTAACACTTGTAGTACGCCCTAGTAATCGCCAATTTCACACTATATTGAGAATATACCTATTTATAAATTAAAAAAGTAATAAAAGAAAATTATTATTTTTTAAATTTCAAAAGTGGGTAGTCAACACCGATCTGGCTCAAGCGCCCATCATAGCTGTCATTCGCTTTCTAGTGCGTCGCCGATTCACATCTAGTTTTTAAATTGTGTTAAAAAAGTTGTTAGTTGTTGTTAAAAGTGATTATTTAGGATGCCCAAACGCAAAAAAGATAACTGTGAACACATTAAACGAAAAATTATAAGATTGGAGAGAAAGTTGGAGCGAAAAAAGAAGCACCACCACCGGTGAGATTTATCTTGTTCTGAGTTATCGGAACAATTCTATCGCTCGTCGTCCTTATCTTAAGGTACGTTATGTATTTTTATACATTTATAAGTCACTGGCCTTGACATATTATATTGCATCTGGTTTTCTAACGTTTCGCAAAAAATGCAAACGATAATTACGTTCAACGATAAAACGGTTTGACTATTTAACTACCTACTTATTACTAAGTTTGTAAAATAAATACTTTCAATAAAGTGTAACAAAATTATTAATTAATTTTAAAGTTATAATTGAACATAAATGCATTAGTTCGTCACAGACTTTTACAAGTTCTCGTATAAGTAGATTTCAAACAGTTTGCGGGCAGTACTTTCTATGAACTGGGACTGCTTCTTACTGAAAATAATTCACATAAGTGACTAAGCTAAAAAAGAGCTTTGTACTCTAAAGTATTATGCTTATTATGATGTGTCGATTTTCAATAGTTTGCGGACAGTACTTTTCTTTTGAACTGGTACTGTTAAACAGTTTGCGGGCAGTACTTTCTTTGAACTGGGACTGCTTCTTACTGAAAATAATTTACATAAGTGACTAAGCTAAAAAACAGCTATGTACTCTAAAGTATTATGCTTATTATGATGTGTCGATTTTCAATAGTTTGCGGACAGTACTTTTTTTTCGAACTGGGACTGTCTCTTACGAAATTTAATTGCATACCTAAGGTTAAGCAATACATAATCTCAAATAATGATAACATTATCATCATTATATACACTGCAGTCACTGGGTCCTACAAACAGTACAACGGGACTGTTATAAGGTACTACTAAGTGTAGTTTGCGGACAGTACGTGTTGTTATAACTGGGGACTGTCTCTTACAATATTATACTGACATGCTAAAATTGTATGAACATGAGGCTTACTCTGTCCCTTACATACGACCAAGAGGTCATAGTTGACCTCGACGCACCATGTTCTAAGGGTTAACCTGAAGGACAATTAGAACAAGTACTTGGAACCAATCCCCAGTACATCCCAGTCTGAAAACATTACAAATATACAGGATGGTCATTCGTCGACTGAGGCTCCGAAGCGTGATCTACCTTCAGATCAAACGTCTGCTCTTGAAACAGAAAACATACACTTAGATAGTGAAGTATTAGAAATATTAGGTACTGACCCTACTTCAGTCAGGAGTGCTGGAGTTTTCCAGCACTGGGTCACAACAGGTATTAACAAAGAATTGCGTAAAGAACTCGTAAGTACATGACCCCAGAAAATTGCAAATTGATTGACCCACCTGAGCTTGATCCTAAGATTAAAGCAGCTGTTTCAGATATTATTGCTAAACACAATAAGGCCATTCAACTGAAACAGAAGGAATCGACTGCTGGAAACACTTGTCTGGTAAAATCTATACTATTATATTGTCTGCAAATGAGAAAAATACAGCCTTGCTAAAACACTTATGGATTTGGAAAAAATTATGTGTGATTGTCAACGTTCTAATTCAATTTACAATTTATTTTCTGAATGCCGTGAACATGGATCTAAGGGATTCTCTTCAAAAAATCAAAATTGATAAGCAATTATTCGGCGAAAACTTAAGGGAAAACAAAAAATCAGTTAAAGCTATTAACAAGTCTAGCACAGACCCAAAGCAATCAACGACACAAAAGTTTCCTAATAAGTAAGTTATACAGTTCTTCGCGAAATTTAAACTGGAAGGGTACGGGTCCTAGTCGCAGGCCGACGGGCCCTCCCAGGACGAAGGAGCCTGCAACGACTTCGACGCGTAGACGGCTCATCAACTTATCGAAGCAGTCGCAGTATCCGTGGCAGAGACAGAACAACAGCCGACGCTAAATTCGTTAACGCATGCAGGTCGTTTATCATTATTCTATAAAGAATTTTTAATGATTACCAAGGACCCACTGGTTCTTTTTCATAAAAAGGATATAAGATTCCCTTCAATCGAAAGCCGATGCAACCTGTATCACCGTCAACCCAAAAATGTAGTGAAAAGGAAAAGGCTCTTTTCATACACGAAATAAAAAATTTGCTGTCTCTGCAATTTCAGAGATCTCTGAATCTGATCAATATCTATCAACTATTTTTTTGTACCCAAGCCAAATGGAAAAATGCGCTTCATCTTAAACTTATCACTAAATAAATTTATTGACTCAAGAAATTTTAAACTCAAGGATTTAAGAACAGTAATAAAATTGATACCGAGAGATTGTAACCGTGCACAGTAGACCTGAAAGACATACTTTTTGTTAAAAATTCACAAGGAAGACCGAAAATATCTAAGATACCAATTTGATCAAAAAGCATATGAATTTAATGTCTTATTATTTGGTTTAAACACAGCTCCTTTTTTTCACTAAAGTCATCATGAAACCGGTCATGAAATACTCATGATTATATGGTTACCTGTTAACAATATATTTGGAATTTGGATGACCTCTGTCTAATATAAGGGTCTTAAAACTTACAAGATACCGTAAAGTTGCTTACAAGCTTAGGTTTCATTATAAATACCGATAAAAGTAATTTTACACCTTCTCAGTCTTGTAAGTTCTTAGAATATAGTTTAAACTAAAAGAAATTCTAGGTCACTTTGCCAAAATTAAATTTGCAATACAAAAGTTTTCTAACTTAAAAAGGTGTAAAATTAGAGAATTTGTTAGTTTTATTGGACTGTTAATATCCGCCTGTCCCGCCGTGAAATGCAGCTGGTTGTATACTAAATTATTTGAAATATGTATAATTAGTACATGGATATACCTTGTTACTTGGAACAGGATTCTATTGGTGGAGCCGCACCAAAATAAAAATAGACAAGTTTTCAGGTGCCTCAACTACGGGGTGGGGAATTGCATGTGGAGACGACAGAGCTAGTGGTTTATGGAGTGTAAAAGAAAGTAGCAGACAATAAATTATTTAGGAATTCTTGCTGCGTTTATTGGTTAAGATACTAACTGTCAAGTACTTCTACGAACTGACAATACCACGGTAATTTCCTACGTAAACCGTATGGGTGATATACACTCCCCACACCTGACAGAGAGCGCAAAAGACCTCTGGCAATGGCGTAAACGTAAAAATCTTTACGTTTTTGCATCTCATATTCGATCTTCAGATAATACTATGCAGGCAGACCAAGAATGGCAGCTAGCTGATTATGCCTTTCAACAAATTGTTGAAAAGTTTCATAGATATTTTCGTGGATACGCTAGTCGTCAAAAATAATAAATGTTCAAGATATATATCCATGGCATAAGGATCCGGATGCATACGCCGTAAATGTTTTTTTTTCAGTGTCGTGGTCGAAATTAAATTTTAATGTTTTTCCTCCTTTCACAATGATGCCTAAATGTTTAAGAAAGATTATCTCTGACAATGCCACAGATATAATAGTAGTTCCATTTTGGTCCACATAAACGTGGTATCCACTATTTAAGAGTCTTTTAATAAGTAAACAATTCGTTTTCAAAGCAGATTCAAACCTAATTTTGTCTACAAATTCCAGCCGCAAACAAATGCGCAACTCCATTGCCCTGGTGATGGTGATGGTACGAAGAGGCGTCAAATAATTTTCTCTGGACGTCATGCTTAACCCCTTTTTTGGATAACTCGTATAAACAATACGAAGTTTGCTATTAAAAGTGGTTTATTTATTGTCAACAAAATAAACTAAACTTATACGAAAGTATCAATTCCCGATATACAAAATTTTTTGCATCTGCTTTAAACAGTGGCGCTCAGTATGGCACAATTAACTGTTATCATTCTGCTTTGGCTTTAATAACTAAAATTGATATATCACTAAATCAAGAAATAAAAAGATTTATTAAAGGAGTTTTTCGTACCAGACCTCCATCCCCTAAATTTAATGAAGTCTGGAATATAGCACAGATTTTAAATTGTCTTGAAAAGTGGTTTGCTAACGAAAGTTAGAATCTGGAAAAAAAAACACATTGCTCGTTATACCATTCTATAACGAAAAGCCAAGTATTTGTCCTGCAAGAGTTTTGATTACTTACCTTGAAATGAAAATGTTTCTCTGTCCTGATTCCGACAATTTATTTATTAGTTACCGAAAGCCATATAAGCCTGTTACGTCACAAACCTTATTCAAATGGATAAAAAATATGTTACATTTAAGTGGAATTGATATTTCTACGTTCACTGCGCATAATACCCTGTATGCTGCTACGTCAGCTGCGCAAAATTTAGGTTTTAGCCTAGACCAGATTATAAAACTGCAGGTTGGTTTTCAGAATCACATACGTTTGCCAAATTTTATAACAGGCCAGTAAACAGCAATTGTGATAAAAAATTTGGCACCACTGTTTTGAGTGCTTAATTAAAATATTTTTCGTAAGCGATGTTGATTTTTTATGTAACAAATAATACTTTTTTATTGCTTTTTGTTTCTATGTTGAGAAAATAAAGAAGCAAGATAGTATAAGTTAAGTTATAATTTCAATCTATATTATTCAGTAGCCTATATATTACAATTTTTGCATATTTTTCGAACACTTAGTCTCTAAACGTCTACAAGTGTTAAATCAAGCTAATCTTGAGGACGAAGCATGAAGTATAATTAGAGATTAAACGAACTTACCTGAAGTGAAGTTCTATCTTAATTATACGAAGGCTTCGTCCGAAGAGATTAGCTTCCCTCCCTCCCAAAAGTTATTAACTACTCCCCTATATGATTCGAAAAATATAATACTCTAAACTAAATGACAGCTATGATGGGCGCTTGAGCCAGATCGGTGTTGACTACCCACTTTTGAAATTTAAAAAATAATAATTTTCTTTTATTACTTTTTAATTTATAAATAGGTATATTCTCAATATAGTGTGAAATTGGCGTACTACAAGTGTTAAATCAAGCTAATCTCTTCGGACGAAGCCTTCGTATAATTAAGATAGAACTTCACTTCAGGTAAGTTCGTTTAATCTCTAATTATTAAAGTTTTAAATTTTGTTTGTAAGACAGACAGTTACGGTGATATGCACTTTTAAAAAATGAAAAAATCTCATCTTCAGAAAAAGAGTTAAGTTAGTCTTCACAGTCCATGCGTAAAATTCTGAAGAAAATAATAAAATCAAATTTTATTCAAAACTGGTAGATGTATACTTATTAATTACAGGGTGTTAATTTTCTTTTTATGAATTACTAAATATGAATCATAAAGCTAAATTAGTCCTTGAACTTAGAGAAAATTCTCGCAAAATCTTAGTAATATCTTTATTTACACCGTTTTCGTCGGGTATAATTTCTGTTTTGTGGTATATTTCAAAGAATCATTATAATTCTTAACCAGAGACAGAGAGACAAGCCTATTTTAAAATAAATGCCAGTAGATCGTTGATTTGTTTGGTAAAACTTGTTAAATAGACGACTAAACTGTTTATGCAAAACCTCACTGTGACAGACAGCTTTTTCATAATTTTGTCTAGGTACTCAGTTGATCAGTTTGAGCAAAAGCAAATTTTACAGTTATTCTTACAAGAATTTCAAAGACAATTCATTGGACATCGGAAAATTGACTCTTCCTTGCCCGATTACATACATTTGAAAATCCAAAAGACAGCAAAGGGAATTCAAATTAAGCTAATGTCAGTTTATGCAGAAAATTGACTCTTCCTTGCTCGATTACATTCATTTAAAAATCCAAAAGACAGCAAAGGGAATTCAAAGCAAATGTTTGTAAAGTGACCTTCAAACCGCTGAACAACGCAGCATACAATAAGGAATCCAATTTATTTTCTCTTTTCTTCTCCTTGTTTATTTCCTCACCAAATCAAATGACATGTAGCAGATTTTACTATATTACTGAGTAAAGTATCTATTTATCATTTAACTACTCGTATACTATAGTAACTACGTTAAATCGCATGCAATTATCAACCATTGAGCTTTTAGCATTCACAATGTTTTTTTTTATTGATTATGAAAAAATAGAAAATGAATCGACCCATCTAATAATCAGCTCCGATACTTAGTGATTCGAGTACCTATTTCCCCGAACACTAAAAGGTCGTGGGTTCGAGTCCCGTTAGAGCTATTTGTAAGACGGGTAAATTTTTAAAATTAGGTTTTTTTTAAATTAAATTAAAAAAAGAAAAACAAAGCACCTGTAAATATAATGCAATAAGGTTTCCTCCCACTAATAGCATACTTCCATGGATGGGGTCAATGTCTTCGCCGATGTATGGTGGTAAAAGAACACAGTATATATTTTTGAGAGCTTCTTCTTCTCGTTTCAATTTCATTTCGCTAAGCACAAGGATAAAAAAACAATTAGATGAATAACTTGCATCAAAAAAGCAAAATTATATATAGTTAAGTATGGAAAAAGTGTTGTAATCTTGTAGCGTTATCTAGCATTTTTCAAATATAAAAGCATACAGGTACAAGTAGGTAGTTCTTACATTTGTAAGTATAACTCTCGGTTATGGATGATTATCCGTACGTCCGTCTGTACGTAAGCTCTAAAGACCTGAGCGCCTACACTGAAACGCAAAACCCGAAACTTCGTAATACCCGTCCCTCGCACGCTCGAGTAATGACAGAATCGAGTGAAAGGGACGGGGCTAACCGAAGTTTCGGATGTGCGTTTCAGAGTACGGTCCATGGATCATTTTTGACTTGTAAGCCCTAAAGTATAAAGATAGATAATGCCTGCCCGCTAAAATAACGGAGCAATCAAACCAAAGCTTTTAATGTTTTGATCTAATGAACTATTGAAAAAAATCGTCATGACTTGGCTACATGCATAAAAGAAAACAACATGAAACAATCCGAACAAGATTTTCAGTCAGATCCAACCGCACAGGAGTGCAAATCCAATCAGGTTGTGGTAAAAAAAACCTGACTCCATTTTTAGTCAGGTGTTTGATCGGCAATTGCATTCCTTAACCTTATTTACACGGGTAAGTATTTGTATATGTATGTTTATTTAGTTTGAATTTAGGTAGTCAGAAAACCATTCTACGATAATTCTAAGCCACAAATCTACTTCAATTTGCGGCTGATAAATTCGCTGCTTAATAAGATTTACAGTACCTACTACAGTACCTAGTAGAAGATTACATCATAAGTGTTGCCGATCTTTTGGGTAGGCAAAGTATTCCCCAATATATTTTAATTTACGTTAGGACTAGAAAACGAGCCACTGTGTTTAATAAGAATTTATATGATTTTGTAAACGTTTTCTTTTCTTTCATAATGTGTATAAGTAATCACCCAATTTCTTGTCTCATTATACTCGTCTGTCGTCATACGTAACTAAAATATGGGTACCTAATATAATCAATCGTTATGACAAAACGAATGAAAGAATCTCAGACAGCATTGATCTCGATTACTGTTACATACTTACGTCAACTTACTTACTTTTATTAGGTATTTACGAGTATACCCAGACACAGATCAAACACAATTTATTCATCAAATGAATGAGGCCCAAGTATCGCGCTCCAATAAACAAACAACTATTTTCCAGCGATAAAATAATATTTTGATTGGAAAAAATCTGAATCATAGCAATATCATTCAGAGAGACAGTGGGTTATAAGTTTTCCTTCCAAACCTTCAACTATTATATTTCTGTCGGAGTATAAAATCATAATCTACAAAAACAAGTAGGTATAAATGTTTCATAGCAATTCCCTACTTTATTCCCTATTCATCACCATCATCATTAAGCCTTTATCTTCTGAGCTGGTAAAATATTTAATCCCTATTATTATCCATTAAATATAACACCTGTATTATCCATTAAATATAACCCATATAATACCTGTAACCAGTATGCCCAGGGCAAGATGAAGAGTACACTAGAGATTTGTAAACATGCAATGGCACTTTGTAGACATCGCGTTGAAAATATGAGCGGTCGTATCTGAAATGTTGAAACAAACTTTCAGCGGAAGTTCTTGAAAAGTATTTATTTTTGTCAATAGATAAAGAAAACATTAAACATATTTTTCTGCCAAATTTTTCCCCGAGAACCAAACCAAGAAAACGCAACAACGCTACGGTCCATATTTCAATATAAACTTGGCTCAGAAACCATAAACAGGCTATGATCTCATAAAAGCGTTGTATTTAAATAACGAAAATACGTGTCGATAAAAGTTGCGTGAATAAAAATACATACCTATCTAATCCCCAACCTACAGCCACTACTTGGGACCCTTCCTCTTTTGCTGCAAAATTATGGGAAATTATCGATATCGGTCTCCAGCCGATGCAAGCAGACGCCATCGAACCGACTACTTGAATAAGGCCTGTAAGAATAACAAATTAAACGGTTTGAGTAAAAAATCGAATGTTTCGTGGTTTTTAATAGTGGCGGCCTACCGCGACTTCGTCTGTGAGAACTTAGGTCTTTATTTTCGGATGGGAATCCTTTTTAGGGCTCCGTAGCTGTATAGCAAAAAAACGGAACCCTTAAGTATAGATTTGTCATGTCTGTCTATCTGTCTCTCCGTCCGCCCGTCCGTATATCACAGCCACTTTGTACCAAAACTATTAAGACTACACAATTGAAACTTGGTAGGTAAGCAGCGTCTCGATTAATAATCCTCCCCACCAACACTGAACATTCATGACAAAGCACAAGAAGAAAGTATTTAAACAACGGTTGCACTTCCTCCCACTAAAAGTGCACCTCGCAAACATCAGAAGACTGCACTCAAATCTCGATCCGGTCCATCACCACTTAGAGACCGAGAAACCGCACCTGTTCTTCTTGACGGAGACGCAGATAGCAACCCCGTCGGACGTGGCATACCTTATCTGGGTAGATAAACCAGTGTTGGTTACACCCTTGAACTTACATGAGTTCAAGAAGTAGAGACACTGTATGTGTGTTCGTCCGCGACAACATTTGCTGTAGGCGTCTCCGGTGCTTTGAAAAATCCGTGTTTTCCGTAATTTGGCTTTTGGTGGACACTGGGGTAGAGAAGATGTTCTACGTTTGTGTCTACCGATCGCACAGCGGTAACCAGGAGGCGACTCGGCTCATACATTACCTCACTGAGACGGCAGACTTAGCAACTCAGCGGTATCCAGCGGTGGAGCTTTTTCAGAGGGGACTTCAACGCTCACCACAAAGAGTGGCTGTACCCGTACCAAGAAACTGACAATGCTGGGAAGGAGGTGCGAAGATTTGCCTTAACGCTAAATCTAACCCAGCTGGTGCATCAAGCGACGCGACTAGATATCGCTGGCCACACACCCAATTGCCTTGACTTACTGCTAACAACTGATCCACACAAATACTCGGTATCGGTCTCAGCTCCGCTGGGAACGTCGTCCGACCATTGTGTGGTGAAATCCGTATCGATCTGCTCTCCTCCGGATGACAGCCTTAGAGGAGCACGAGGCGAGTATGGCGATATGAGTCAGCGGATTGGGACGACATGCGACACTTCTTTGCATCATATCCTTGGCAGTGAGTATGCTTCTCTTCGTGTGACCCCTCTGCCTGTGCTGATGCAGTTGTAGGTGTGATACGGCAGAGAATGGAATATTTTATTCCTTTCTCTGAAATCCCGCTCGTACATAATGCCCGACCTTAGTTTAATGCGGACTGTGCTCGCACAGAAGCGCATAAAGAGTCCGCATATCAAGCATGGGTACAAGCTCGCGACCGTAAAGCACGTAAACTAGAGTGGAGCGTCAGTGTATGGAGAAAAAGAATATCGATTAGTAATTCCCAAAATTTGGATTGAATCCATTATGTATATCCTCTCTACTGGCATTGGCGCAAAAAATTTGACCAGCTGACAATCCCGATTCGGGTCGGCTGCCAGACGCACCTTATTTGACGCGTCCCGAATCTGGTCGCGAACCAGTACAGAGGAAGTAGTTTTTGCGATAACAACGAACAGACAAAGAAAACACATGAACCCCCAAATAAATAAAGTACCATCGTTTCGGCGTATACAACCTCTCAAATATTATAAGTATAATTTTGACTTCAATATGTATGGAAAAGAATTATATTATTGTAAAGAGATATTATGCTAACCTTTACGTGTGGCTGGTGCCACGGCATTCACATGCAGACCCTTTTACTATTTGGTTGTATTAAACTAGGGTAATAAAATGTATAAACAATTTAGAGATAGGGACTGCAAGTGAACGGTGAGACGAAAGTGGAGTTTATCCCTAACTGTACCTAGCAATTACCTACACAACGTTACGTCTTACCTATATTATAAAGGTATCGCCTTTTTTTGTCTTTATGGTGGTAACTTGGGTGTACAATAACATACTTCACATATGCCACACGCTCTGGACGGTCCCAACTTTCACCGCAATATGTTACAAACGCTGATCGACTTTGTGTCATTGGATTCTTGTAGTGGTACCGAGAAAGGCACGCTCCAGAGGCTACCAGCCAATGCGGACTAAGAGCTGCTGCATCACAATGTATCTGTGAAAATATTAGCCAATGAGCATCGAGAATTACGGAAAGGGTAACTTAATTTTATCACCAATACTTACTTGAGATGGCTCATAAACGTAAACAGCAGCAAACGGGTAATTAGACAATAAAGCCGGCCTGCTTACATTTGTCGCCGTTCTCCAGGAGGGATCCAAGAACATTTTTTGGTTTTTAGTAGAAATCGTATTTTGTTCAACAGAGTTTTGATGAATTAAAGTTTTATTTATTATGCGTTTTTGAAATTTAATAAAAGGATGATTAAATATATTATTTTTGTCATTTTCACTGCTAGGTTCATCTGTATTATCTGCATGAATATGTTTCTTAACGTGCTTTTGATTGAGGTCATTGTCGTGGCCTATATTTTTGTGCGTATCCTCTAGCAGCTTTTGAGTACCATCTATGTCTATTTGATTTCCTTTGATCATGTTTTCTGCATCTCCCTTAAACATATCTTCGTCATTTGGAGGTTGAGTATGATGATCGTATATTTCAAAGAATTTGATTTTATCATAAAGTTTAGTTGAAGATGTTAATGTTACATTATTATTTTTATTAGAGGGCAAAGAGGTGTCATTATTTACAAATGGTTCAAAAGTTGCAGGACATGTTTGGTCATCATAACTAATTTCACCACTACGACTTTTGCTTGAGTTTTGGTTTAGTTTTGTTATAATGACATTATTCGTTTTGAGTTTATTTTTTATAAAGTTGTACATAGAGTCTTTGTCGTAAAATGTCTTGCGACGTAATTGCTTTTTATCGTATAAGGGGGGATTACTTTTTTGTGAAGGTGCAGCAACAAAACTGAATTCAGGTGAATTAGCAGATAAAGACAAAATGGGGTACTGCCTCTCCCTAATATTTGCATCATTTGCTAGAAATTTTGATCGTGTTTTCTCAGTCTTAGTATTAGACAGTACAGCGTCTCTCCGCTTTATACGTTCATCAGTATCATCAAGATAATAAAACTCAATGTAACTAGGTGTAGAAGCTTGAGATAAAGGCCTCAGCTCAGTAAATGATAGGAGCTTTTTATTTCTCTCAACCGAGGGTTTATTTCTTAGTAATTTAATTGCTGCATTTCCAGGCGTAGTTGGTTCTTCATCACTAAATATTTTTGTTTTTCTCCAAAGCATATTAACAATTTCATAATGTTTTCTACTGACTCTACCCACTTGCCATTTCTTAACAGATACCTGCCTCTGAGGGTTTCCAGGAGTCGGAGCTAATTCAATTGTACTATGATTATTTCTATCGCTGTTGTAGTTGCTTTGTGAGACGTAATGATCAGGTTTACGACTGGGTTTGTGTGGTAAAGTTGAACCTGGATCTGGTAATACAATAAACACAGTTAAAAGTATGATGTAACTTGTAGTTTTCATTTTGTAGAATTTTTAATATGGGTATCTTTTTGTATTACAAAACTCTTAATTTAAATTACAATTTGAGCAGTTCTGGTGATCAGGTGATCAGTACATCATAATTATTAGAATACATTTAGAAAAGAAAATAACGGAAACCGTAGTATCAGCGAAAACACAAAATATTTATGTAAATCATAAAGTAATAATGTAAATACTTCAAAGCTTTGTTATAATGAGGATAACAAAGAGGATAATGAAAACACCACAGATTAAGAAAAGTGGACAAGTTAGCGAAGCGAAAGAAGAGTATGTTTGTGATGGTGAATCATCCTGAATCATCGAAGGAAAAAACAAGAAAAAAGGTTTATACGTTTCATACGTTCAATAGGCTGTATTTTTTTAGTTTAAGTTTCCAAATTCAAATGCATTAGCAATCATTTATGTGTCTCGTCTGTTATACGTCATCTGATATGTCAAAATAATATCCAACGAGTGTGGCGAAGATTTTGATGTAAACATTAAATTTCAATAATATTTAGGAGAAAAATTTCAGTACTTTACAATAGTCATCATGGAAAGTGAACCTCATTACCTTTTATAAAACCTGTGCGTATGTGCAAGTTTTAAATTGCGCGTTGGGAAATTATGAGTGAACTGCCGTTGTATGAGCCGGGGGGTAAGTATTATTAGAGCTATTAAAATAGTTGTTACAAAACCAAATAACTCACATTGTTTTACTAGTGCAACAAGGTGTATCAGCCTTTTGCTTGTAAAGTATAGGAAGACATCTTCCAAAAGTTCTAGCGACGTCATAAGTGATAACCAATGATGTCTTATAACGTCATTGGTGATAACAATATTCTTAAAACTCAATAAAAGCATTCTGGGATGTTATGATTTTATTACATACTAGCGATCTGCTCGTGACTTCGTCTGCGTGGACCTCCTTTTTATCCCTTTAGAGGGGGAATTTCCAAAAATCCTCTCTTAGTGCTTCTTACACTCCCCAAGGAACACACATGCCAATTTTAGCTTCTTGTGCCCTGTAGTTTCGGCTCTGCGTTGTCTGTCAGTCGGTCAGTAGGTAACGCAAGAGTTTAATATATATGTATAGATATAGATATAGATCAGAGGGCTAAGTGTAAGTTAAGTGTAAGTAATACACACACAGTAAATACGCGTATTGTCACGTTTGAGTTAAATTTCGACAGAGAGATTCTATCCTAATATTGTATAGAAACAAGATCTAGAATAGGTAGAACTCTTAACGCAAACGCGACAGTTACGTTTGCATATTGACAAACTTAAACTCAGGGTACTGATTATATTGGGAATAACAGGAAAAAGTAAGAAGATACAATTATATTACAGTTGTTTTATCTCACGAGCGCAGGTGAGCCACACTTGTGTGTGTAGACCGCCAGCCTCCTTTTCTCATACAAACTGCCTGTCAAACCGTGTATATACACGGGTGCACACAACAAAAGGAGGACCACGCTCATGAGATAAAACTACTGTAATTAAAAAAAATATGTCAAACTGGTTAGGATTATTTCCAAAAACTTTTCAGTTTTGATGATTGAAGGTTACACCTGGTTCGATATTCACAGGAATCACGATGAATTCGACACCAACGCCTTTGAATAAGGCTGCTATGCGCAAATATGAAGATCTGGAGGTACCGTGTGAGGCAATTCTCGCGAGCTATGTCTGGGTAGATGGCAGTGGAATAAATCTCAGATCGAAGGACAGAACTTTCGATTTTATACCGAAAACTCACAAAGGTACAGCTTTTATTTAGTTTCCTTTTGATTAGGTATTGCTAAAGGCTAAATTGCTAGCCTAATTTTTATTTGCCGATCTATTGGAAAAAACGTCATTAAAATCCGTTACTTCTAAATTAGTGACTTTCAAAGACTTTACTGAGGCACTCTTTAGGACGTAGCCTTTGTAATGAAATAATAATAATTGATAGTATTCCGCCGCCTTTAAATTGAAAAGCTGAGTTTCTATAGGTTGTTGAACTGCAGATAATTGAATATATATTTTCGTTCTCGATATTCGCATTCACTTTTACACGAACCAATTACCTTTTTATATGAGAATATCAAAGAAAAAGCCATCGATCTTTCAATAAAGAATAAAAAGTGAATTTTCAGTTGTTCGCGAATCTGCGCACCGAATCTACATTCTTTTCGTACGAAAAAATATAGTGTGTGTACAATATAACTGAAAATATGATTTATTTTCCAAACAAATACCGTTTGGTAGTAAATTATTTTATCGCTTATTTTGTTACTGACATCCGAGTGCTCAATAATAAATACCTACCAAATGCCACGCAGAATCATAAACAGTGTAATAAATTTTGTGTATTATTATTATAATAATACAGATTAAAATACAAAGTAATATGAAACATATTTTTGATACATTCCTCGTGTAATACCTACCTATACCTTGTGGTTTATTATCAAATTAAGATTTATGTTCGAAAAAATATAAAAGAATATAAAAGATGAATACATCACTTTAGTTTTTATGAAATGCGATCAAATAAATTGATGATATGCTCTTACATACGAGTAGTACGCTTTGGCGGTGGTAGCGTGCTAAATCGTGAACCAAATAATGTATTTAAAACAAAAACATCTCGTCATCATTAATGTTGTGATATGAAGCAATAGTACCATTTGCTCACAACAGAGTTTTCATAAGCAAGTCTAATGATTGTTGGACATCGCTTCTGCCGGACCGGCAGATTTACCGGCCCGGCAAAGTTCGTCGGCCTAGTGGAAGCGAGCCATTAGTGATCCTTAAGGTTTGTTTCAGATCTTCCCGTATGGTACTTTGACGGTAGCAACACAGGACAAGCTACGGCCGACAACTCTGATACATATATATTTCCTCAACTAATTTATCACGACCCATTCCGCCGTGGAAATAACATACTTGTGCTAGGTGATACATACCAGTACAACTACCAACCAACGTGTAAGTTACATTCTAAAGTTTAAATCCCAACAGCTTATCTTACTCGGAATAGCTGGAGTATCATTAAGGAAAGTAACTATATAATTAAAACGCAACGTCGTTTCCACGAAATTTCCAAATTAGCTTTAATGTTTTTTCATACCTACTGCTGGTACGGAAACAGGAAATGCTAAGTTTGGAACGTTGGTTTTGTTATTGCCTTGGTCATAATATGTGACGGCAAAGAGTTTATTGAAATTATAATATAAATGTTATACCTACTTATTATGTTAACTCTTCCCAGACTTTTTCACAATAAGCATCATACAAAGCAAATGGACAAAAAAAGACCTAGACCGAAAAGTATTCCGATAGATTAACTATCTATAATTAAAGGTTGACGTCACCAAAAGGGCAAATCTAGAAAGCAGGTCTAGAATAAGAGCTATCAGCTAACAAAAATTGCATAAAAACCGGAGGTTTAAGTATGGGTGATTTAGCACGGATGTTGTTATTATCATAATAAACAATAATATTTTGTCAATGTGAGACTAAGTAAGTTTATCATGAACAATATGATTATATCAACTACTATTTTAAAAGCTTTTATTTAACTTGCAGTGTATGTATGTATGTATGCATGTATGTCCGTTCGGGTCAAATCTTGCAACTCAAATTTGACCCACTTGCCAGTGTCCGATTGAGCTGAAATTTTGCATACAGGTTTGGTATGGATGACAATACAATATTAAAGTAAGGTCAGCAAAAAAGCTTGTCATAAAAATGAAATTTTTACAAAAAACATTTTGTTATAAGCTTATGGAAAAGATTAGTATTATTATAACAAAAATTGTATGACAGTTTTGTATCGTACGACAGTCAAATCTATTTTCCGTACAAAATTATTTAGTATCTTGTTTCATGAATTTTCACGAAAAGCAAAAGTCTTTATGTTACTATAGGATAGGATTATATTATCTATTGATAGCAGCAGAATAACCAACAATACTACAATTATCAGTAACCTATGTTACTTTTAACATTTTACAACATATTAATAAGCCACAATTTAACGAAGTTTCCGGATTTTTAGTTGGCCCATAGCTCTTAAACTATACCGATTTCGGGGTTGCCCTTAGGGTAACGATAAAAATGAATCATTGTTAGTCTATTGGCATATATTCATTCCTGTCTATTCTGGATTTTTGTTTCATACATTTTAAGTCATCTCCTTTACAAGTAGCAAATTATTTTTACTTTTTTGCATTCACAATTCAATTTTTATTATTGAAAATATTGAAAATGAAGTATTAGAAAAAATCGACCCATCTCGCAACTAATATAGGGGAGACTGTTCCAAAACCGTATAGCTAAGGATTAATGCCTATAATATAGCAATGATTTAAACAGGGCAAAGTCTAATAAACGTTTTTATTGAACAGTCTTATTAGGAACATTATGTAATACAAAATTGGTTTATATCTTGTAGTAGTAAGGAACTATAATCAAAAAGTAAACCATTCGAAATTCCGGTTTTGCCCCGGAGGGTGTCCAAAACCGTATATTGTATACGGTATTGCACCTAGAAGTCTGCGTTCTGTAATGCAGCCGAAATATTCAAATGTATGAAGATTATCGGGTTCCAAACCCATATAGCTGTCACGTGACAACCCTCCACAACAAATGCACTGTACCTAGCCATCATTCAAACGACTATTACCATATTCTTTTCGGCAATACAAACATAGTTATATTTTTTTTATCCACAACGGGGTAGCACTTAGCCCTCATCACACCTGATGTTAAGTAGTGTTAAGGCTGAAGGTGGAAGCTCACTACTCCCGGAATCCTCAATCACTGAGGAACTGGCTATCTCAGGTATCTCTTACTGCCGGAACACAATAATGCTGAAAACATTATGGTTATGGCGTCAGACTTAGATGGTGGTAGCTATCAAGGTGGACAACCTAAACTAGGAATCGACTCCGGGACCTCTGGGTCTGAAATCGGTCTATTGATGGCGCAGGATCTATTGTGGTCGTTGAAGCCAATGGAGCAGGCTGATTCTGTGAGTCAGTGCTGCTTTCAAGTAGCCTAAAGTACCTTCAGTTACACTTTCTATAGCTTTTCGCATGAATTCTTGGTCCCAGACTTGTTTGGTAGTAATTCTTATGTATTATTACGAGGCATTGTTGTTACTCTTTAATTTCAAACCAAAAAATAATGCATGTTTTGGTTTTGGGGCAAAATCGTATACTAGCCGATATGACCCCGTACGGTTTTTCCCCAGAACAGCAGCTTTACACGCGCACTCATTCTCACTCACAAACACAAACAAAAATACCGGCATAGACAATGTCAATTCTTAGTAAATACACATATAATTACAGAGATAATAATGTACTAATCTGGTATTTAGTTAAACAAAACTATTCCTACTTTTCTTCGCCCACAAAATAAGATGAAACCGTCTCAAAACAAGATGTTTTTGATAACTTTGCACACAGCGAACATGCTCCAACCATTTCTTGTGGCTAACGACTTCTTATTGGTTGGCGGCTGCATGCGGAATTTGAGCGCGAAATTAGAAGTAATATAGAAAATAAGTGCACTATACGGTTTTACCTCGGTAGCCGATTTTGGAACATTCTCCTACTCATCGGAGCTAGTTATGAGACAAGTCGATTTTCTCTAATAGATACTTCATTTTCAATAAAAAAAATTAAGTACCACTTTAATCTCGATGATATTATAGGAACCGTCGCTTGTGGGTTTACAATGACCTAAAATAATTTAAAATATATTTTCCATACCTTGACGACCTGCGTGGCCGAGTGGTTTACGCACCGGTTTTTTAGGTGCTGCTATCTCTATAGGCCATGGGTTCGATTCCCGGTCAGGTAAATATTGAAAACGAACTTTTCAGTATTTCTACGAGTCTGGGTGTATGTGAACTACCACACGACGACGGGTACGGGTATTACTACGTGTATTACGTACGTGTATTTTGACGACCGATTTGGCGCAGGGGTAATCTACCTGCCTTCTGCGCCAGAGGTCTCGGGTTCGATTCCCGAACAAGACAAATATTTGTGTGCATGAACATATGTCTGTTTGTCTTGGTCTGGGTGTTTTCTATGTATATTAAGTATATATTTACAAACAAAAAGTATTTAAGTATATATTTATCCGTTATCAAGTTCACGTAGACACAGTTTCTTATGAAATTAACTACGGGCTTAGATAATTGGTGTGATTGTAAGAAAATATTTATTTATATTTATTTATTTATTTATTACCCGTCGTTGTTTCCAATTTCTATTATACTAGTGCTGAAGCTACTATAGGTATTGGAACAATGTATTTATGTAATGTATGGTGTCCAATATTTATTGATAAATACATTTTAGGCTTATGACTTACCTATTTATTTTACAGCTTCTAACTACCGCAAGAACTGCGTGATGGTATGTGAAAAGGCCGAGGTTGAAGAGCCGTGGTTCGGATTTAACCAGGAGTTCTTTCTGACCACCACTGATGGCCGGCCATTGGGATGGCCCGCGGGTGGGTTCCCTGCTCCTCCTGGGCCTTACTACTGCGCTACTGGGGCGAACAAGATCATTGCAAGAGATTTGATGGAAGCGTTTTATAGGTCAGCCTAGATAGCTATGTTAAGGCGATACTCGGAAAAATTATGCTAAAGCGAGATAGCAATGAGAAAACGACGCGCGCGGGAGCGAGACCGATTTTTCCGATTACGCAAAAAATACACAAAATTACTTCCTATTCAAAAACTATAGCGATTTTTTAAAAATGCTTCTATACGATCCTAAATATTATTGGTGTCCACTAATTAAACCAATTTTCAATAGTATATGTATCCCCATTTCAGAATAAAATTGATATTTCTAATTTTTTGTATTTTCTAAAATAAAAAGTGTCGAGCCAAAATCATAAAATCGTGTTTCTGAAACTATACGATTCTAGATAAAGTTATGAAGAAATATAATATCTTATTACCAGATTTATAACAACTCTAACCGTCCTATGGTTTTATATCAAAGAGTCCATACTTTTTCCGAGTAGCGCCTTAATTTGTATTATTACTAGAGATCGGATAATCGGATGCATATTTACCTAAAGTTGAGGTGTTGGCTGTTATGGAATGCACTTTTGTATCGAAAAATCCCGGGATTTCGGAATTGACAAATATAGTGTTTTGGTTATATAGAATCAAATCTGGTATTTACATATAAGTATTCAGATGTTGGCTAAAATGGAATGCACTTTTGTATCAAAAATATCAATTTTACGCATTATGACACATTTTGATTACGCGAAATGGCACATACGCGAAATGACACATACGCGAAATGACACATACGCAAAATGACATACGCGAAATGACGCATACGCGAAATGACAAATACGCGAAATGACACATACGCGAAATGACACATACGCGAAATGACACATACGCGAATTGACACATACGCGAAATGACATGAATTAAAGACGTAAAATTGTGTTGCGCGTATATCCTACTTCCTACTATTGTGAAAGTTTAGATGTTTGGATGTTTAGATGTTTGGATGTTTGTTACTCAATCACGCCAAAACGGCTGAACGGATTTGGCTGAAATTTGGGACACAGATACTTTGGAGCTTGGAGAGGAACATAGGCTACTTTTTATCCCGGAAAAGTATCACATTCCCGCGGGATAACGTCGTGTAGTCCACGCGGGTGAAGCCGCGGGCGGAAAGCTAGTCTTTACTTATATTATAAATGCGTCTCTGTCTGTCTGTGTGTTACACAATCACACCTAAACTTCTGAACCGATTTGAATGAATTTTGGTACAGAGATAGTCTAGAGCCTGAGAAAGGACATAGGCTACTTTTTATTCCTGAAAAATATCACCTTCCCGCGGGATAACGTCGTGTAGTACACGCGGGCGAAGCCGCGGGCGGAAGGCTAGTTTGTAATAAATACGTCTACGTATCAATGTCATAACGGTTGTGGTGTGTGACATGAGATCCCTTTTTACCCGACTATGGCAAAACAATAGAAAATAAAAAAATAAATAAATAAATAAATTGAAGTAGCCAGCCATGCAATCTCTAACTAAAAAGTATTTTACATTGGGTCCTTATTGAAACTGTTGTTTCCCTTAGAAGCTTTCGCCCGCGACTTCGTCCGCGTGGACATTCGGAAAATCCTTAGTGGGTTTTGACCGGTATAAAAGTATATTTTATTTAAACTAGGCTATAAACTATCTATTTGCAATTCCAAATCCGTCGTTTTTGTGTGATTGAGTAATAAACATCTAAACATTCAAACTTCCCACTCATAATAAAATTCCATTCGTGTTTATCCCCGTTCTCGCCACATTCCCGTATCCATTCCCGTTCTGGTTCCCGTATATTCCAATCAAAATTTCATGAAATACGACTATTTCATGAAATGACCAACCTTCATGAAATAATCAATTCAATGATCTGACCGTAGAAGACAATAGAGAAGGCTGTGTCTGACCACGACATACATACATAATTTCAAGTCTCTAGGTCCAGTGGTTTGGACTGGGCATTGATATGTCAGTCACCCCTTAATTTTTATACAGGGTTTTTGTAAACACCAGAGTAGAATACTAACATCATAAACAACAACATTTTTCTACGACTTTTCCGAAAACAGACAAGAAAAATCGACTTTCCATATATATAACCGAATAGCTGATAAAGTTTTGTATGAAAAGTCGATTTTATTTTTGTCAGTTTTTTACAAAAGTTGTGGAACAAATGTTTTTGTTTAGATGTTAGTAATTTACTCCTGCGAGGTTGTTGGTATTTAAAAATAACCCTGTATACAGTGCCACAATCTTTTCTGTTCCGGTGGCCAAAATGTGAAACTAACGTGGTTTTTTTTAATGTCACTTTCTGTCAAGTTGATGTCCAACCATAGCACTGCTGGCGGCTGAAGAACTTAGAAGTCAGGGCCGGTTAAATTGCTACAAAAAAAAGAAAAACGTATAGCGCCGCTGTCACCGGAACAGAAAAGATTGTGGCATTGTAAGAGATACAAGTGCCACAAACTTTTCTGTTCCAGTGGCCAAAATGTGAAACATCATGTTTTTTTTTAATGTCATTCTGCTGTCAAGTTGATGTCCAACCATAGCGCTGCTTGCGGCTGAAGGTCTTAGAAGTCAGGGCCGGGTAAATTGCTACAAAAAAAGAAAAACGTACATAGCGCCGCTGTCACCGCAACAGAAAAGATTGTGCCACTGTAATGTGGTCACCAATATGTTATTTTGTGTCAGAGTCCAAGATGTCATTATGCGTAGTCACAATATGTCATTTTGCGTCAGAGTCATAGATATGTCATTATGCGTATGTCATTCTGCGTGGTCACAATATGTCAAGTCCAAGATATGTCATTATGCGTATGTCATTCTGCGTAGTCACAATATGTCATTTTGCGTCAGAGACATCGATATGTCATTATGCGTGTAATCCAAACGAATAATAAATAAGAAATTATAAAGAAAAACCATTCAAGTTCTTGATTATTGAAGTAAAACAGCATCACCAATAAAATCAGTTATTGATCTCTATGTTTACCTGGGTCAGTTAAGTTCCTCGTCTATTACCAAGTTTGATAATCGGCTTTCTACAAGGAAAAATAATTCTTCCTAACTTACCCGGTTTTCAAATGGGAATTTTTGTCTTTCCTAGTAGAAAACCGTAATTTTATTTAGTTTTCTACGAAGTTTTTTTTTTTCTTCTTAACTTACCCAGTTATCAGAGGAGATTTTTTTTTGTCCTCGTAGAAAGCTGTGAGTTCAATCACAGCTTTGCACGTGTTTTCCCTTTGTAGCCATTAGATCAGATAGACCTAATAATTATTCATTTTTATTATTGAAAAATGGAAAATGAAGTACTTAGAAAAAATCAACCCGTTTTACAACCAGCTCCGATGGGATTCGAACCCACAACCTTTCGCTTTCCGGGCGACTGCTCTAACCACTGAGCTACGGAGTCGTTACGAGAAGCGTCGGATTTATCCAATACTTCTTACGCGCTGTATAGTCAGCGTTAATTTCATCAATGTGGAGATATTACTACCCTCACACGCGAAAGAAATACCTTTCCAGGTATTTGGCAATCGCTAAAGATGAAATTAATATTGCAAGTTATTAAAATTTTTACTTTTTTGCATTTACAATGCAATTTTTATTATTGAAAAATGGAAAATGAAGTATTTAGAAAAAATCGACCCGTCTCACAACCAGCTCTGATGGGGTTTGAACCCACGACCTTTCGACGGTTGGTTGGATGGTCTAATTATTTAAGTAAAACTTAATCTAAGTAATTATTCGGTTTATCAGATCTATTGGCTAAGTAGGAAAAAATCTTTTTCTGAGAACAACACATACACGTATCACGTACAAAGCTGTGATTTAATTCACAGCTTTCTACGAGGACAAAAAAATTCTTCTCTGATAACTGGGTAAGCTAAGAAGAAAAAAAAAACTTCGTAGAAAACTAAATGAAATTACGGTTTTCTACTAGGAAAAAAAATTTCTATTTGAAAACCGGGTAAGCTAGGAAGAATTATTTTTACTTGTAGAAAGCCAGTTATCAAACTTGGTAATGTACGACGAATAAGGGAGTCCAACTTCGAGAAAAAGATCTCTCAACGAACCCAGCTTCAGGAAGCTACGGCATATATTCGCATACAAACCGTCCGTTCACTATGAATCTTATAGGAAGGCTCAAGATCACCCAGCGGGCAATCGTTACGGAGATCCTTGGGAGGCCTATGCACAACACAACAGTCATAACGTCGACATTAAAAATAAATTTATTAAATATTCGTCTATTGTAACGGCTGCCATTTTTACTTACTTCTTTCATTGTTTTATCCATAATAATCGCACCAACTATTAATTTTATGAAAAAATCATTACAATTATAAACAAATATGGTCTATTCAGTTCTATTGTATTTATGTGATAGGAGCTGTCAATGTCAGATGCCACTCAGCTGTCGGTTTGTTTGCGATGTTCCGAAGTAACAGCTATAAACAGCCGTGCGGTCCGTGGCAGCCTGTGATCTGTATGCGGAATACTTTGATTGTAGTTTCGTGCATATTTATATTGCATTTCTTAACGTAACAACATAAATAGTCTATTGGAAGCAATTTTGTCTTACGCGCGCCATAGATTTTTACTAAATTAATCTTCCAGATAATTCTGAAGTCTTCGCGACGTAATTAGTCTGTGCCTTGGCTGTATGATTAAAATCCAATGACAAGTTGAATCTATCTATGCAAAAAAATTATAAACCTACTGACAGCCGGAATGTTCTGGAAGATTTTTTATATAAATAGGAGAATCCGCTAAAGATTTCTCCTTTTTCTGGTTTTTCGCCCCAACATAATTGGGGTCGTATCACCGGGCAACATCTCCCCGAGTCTCACCGGTACCTACCTTCTCCGGGCTACCTACACGCCGAGTACCTGCCTACTTCGTGCCGCTCTCCACCTGCTCCTGCGCGCCTAACCGCCAGGAACCTGCTCTGCTCCGGTCTACCCCGGACCAGACCCCGCTGCCTCTAGGCTACAGCGACTTCCCCCCTCTTTAGGAAGTCCCCAAGTTAAGTCCTCCCAACTTGTTCTTTGCACTGATCCCCGAGCGACAGAACCCACGGTCTAATTGTGGAAAATAAAATACACTTAATTTCATATACCCTTTTTTATTTCTGACTCGTGCTCTCCGGCTCCTCCAGCCAGGAGCGTTTCACTATGTTTCAAAAGTAATACCTATCATTTTTAAAGACTTATCTATAGACACCCCACAAGAATAGGTTTGATGAAGAAAACAATTGTTTCAGTTCCATTCATGTATCCCCTTAATTTTTTATTTTTTTTATTCTCGTATTATATTGTAAAGCGGTTTACAGAATACATCTACCTACCACGTTTCAAGTGTGTAGTCTTAAAAGTCTTGGAACAAAGTGGCTGTGACTGTGACATCTTTAACCCAAGCAAGAGTAGTTATATGGCGATCCACCGACCAGACAATGTTGTGAAAATTATGATTTTGATGTGACAATTGTATTCAATAAGTTGTAACGGCTGCCATTTTTACTTACTTTCTTTAATTGTTTTATCCATAATAATCACACAAACTATTAATATTATGAAAAAATCATTACAATTATAAACAAATATGATCTATTCAGTTCTATTGTATTGATGTGATAGGAGCTGTCAATGTCAGATGCCACTCAGCTGTCTGTTTGTTCGCGCCGTTCCGAAGTAACAACTATAAACAGCCGCGCGTTCCGTGGCAGCCTTGGAATACTTTGATCGTAGTTTCATGCATATTTATATTGCATTTCTTAACGTAACAACATAAATAGTCTATTGGAATGGAAGCAATTTTGTCTTACGCGCGCCATAGATTTTACTAAATTAATCTTCCAGATAATTCTGAAGTCTTCGCGACTTAATTAGTCGGTGCCTTTGGCTGTATGATTAAAATCCAATGACACTATATCTACATATTTACATCTTTAAAAACTATTTACTAAATTGCTGTTTTTTTTTAATAACTATACCTACCTTGTTTTTAAGTACCTATTCCGCAAGTTTTAAAATGGTTGGTTTTAAGGGAAACTTTTTATACGCAACAATTATCGTTTTTTTTATTCTCTATACCTTTTACTGGTCAATTTAATGATACAAAAATACTTTTTACCCATTTTGATCATTAGTTTTGTTTTAAGAGGCTGTGTGTGTGACGTCTAAAAATCACCTTTTGAAAATTCACCTAACAAGTTGTAAATATTGTAACGTTGTAAACGTACATGATAATTTGAATCAAGTTTATGAGACCTATTTCTATAAACTAATAATAAAGATAACTTACAATTTTTGATTTTATTGCAACTTCACAATAAAACTTATAATTTTACTAAACACACTTACCTAATCTAACAATATTTACTTGAATTATTAAATAAAACCATAAACTAAAAGCTTATAAGTAACAAAATATTAATAACATGAAATATAAATACTTTAGAAAATCAAAGGAATATTTCATTTTAGCGCTCATTTACTTTGCCGTCGCGTTTGACGTTTCGTCTGTAGAACCGATCACCTGTTCGTTCGCAAGCCATCCATTCATTCATTCGACGGCCGTTCGCTCGTTGCTCACTCACACCGGCCGACTCATTCCCTGACCGGCAACAGTCGTAGCTAGCTGCTCTTTACCTCAAATTTAAATAATCAATAAAGATTTATTTATTGGCAGCCTAACCTATTTAAATTAGTTATTAAGATTATAATATTTCGTGCCTAGTCGGCCAAAATAGTGAAATTGTGTTTGGAAAACCCCAGATTGGGTAAGTGGTACCTACTTGTATTTCTTAACAATTATAGCAGTCAGTATTAGTTTCCTAGAAAAGTGTGATTTGTATTTAGCCACCTTTCTTTATTTTATTTTATTAGTGAATGTTAATTAGGAACCGTTAAATCATTTATATCTATTGCAATAACGTAATTTGCTTAGTCAAATAATTTCCATTTGGATCTACCCACTTTATGTATGAAAAAAAAAATATATTTTACGTTAGCTAATTTAAATTCTTGTTCATCTTATTATTTAATCTCCGTAACCGATTGCGAACACCACGGCACAACAGCTCATTACGGTACTATCCCAGTAGTTGCTGCCGTTGGTGATCGCACATTATTGGATGAGGGAATAACGCCTTTTGATGGCGCGTTCCAGGGTCCGAGGTCACTGCTACCTTTACCTGAAAGTCACCTTGGGCTGCGCTCCTGTTGCGCCCGACACCGTTCCTGTTGCGTTCCTGTTGCGTCCCTGCTGTGCTCCTGTCCCTCACCGAGGCGCTCAACACGGGAAGTACCCGACTAGCAGGAAATCGAGCCAAGTCTACCTTATAAATTCTTTGGGCTTCACCCATGACCGCTCCCTCTCATCGGTATTTTATTTTAATATAAAAACATATCTTAACTCATCATTTGTTCGCGTTTCTTTTCCTATCCTTATCCCGGTAGATTTAGGGTGAAGGAGGTAAGAACGTGACATTGGCGCCTAACGTGGTTGAATTTTTTATGCTTGGCTCTTTCCTGTTTTTAGTCGCAACGTAGCTAGTTTTGTGTTTGTGGTTGTTTTTTTTTGTGAAGCGTTTTTGTGTTTTTTTTTCCCTGTTCTGCTGTAGTGCACTAAATTTAAAAATAAGTAACGGTCTATATACGACACACATTTTTGTCTCGTAACTGTTAGTTTTGTTTCGTCTTTTCATTTTAATATATTATCATTAACATTGTTACCGGAGCCCTAATATGGCGCTTTAATTTCTATGGAATTATTTTAATATGTAAATTGTGAAATTATAATTATTTTTGTCAGTATTTTGGACGTTTTGTAAGGTGCATTCCAGTAGCACGGAGAATTTTTGATTTTTGCTTTTTTGTTTTTTAGTTGCAATTAAATTTTTTTTTGTGTGCTTTTATTTTTTTGTTGATTATTATAGTTGATTATTGTGTGATTAATAAAAAAAAACGTATTTTAATTTATTTTGTAACGGTGCGGAGATTGTGCTTCAATTATTTTTAGATTAATTTGTTATATAGGTAAATACCACTTACTCCATCGGGCGTTAACTATTTTTTTATATTTTAAATTTTACGATGTTGCCAATCAAATACCTATCTCTGCAAAAGTCGGAGCTGGAGTACGAGGTGGGCATTAGAGGAGTCACTCCTGCAACCTCTGTTGATGAATTACGCAAACAAATCGTCAAATTGGCTCCAGCATTTCCTTTAGAGCACATTTTGGAGTCGCCTTTAGAAATAAAACAGGATCTTACTGGTTGTATGGACGTGGTGTCTAAAATTAAATTAAATCTTGACATTGCTGATCCTAGTATTCCAGTACTTTTGAGAACGCAAAATTTATTAAACCATTTACATAATCGCATAGCGAGAATAACTTGCACCGACGATATTGAAAAAGAATACGACAGCGTTGTTAAAAGTCATAAGCTTTTACTTCAAAAACTTACTGCTCTTTCAGTTAACAAGCCTTTACCTGTTTCGTCGGTAAACCCTAGCACTAGTAGTGAGAGTAGACCTGTTGTAACGGATGTGTCTAATGTGATCTCGGTAACATGCGATCGAAGTTCGGCTGACTTGTCCAAATTGAAGTTTAATGGAAAGACTTGCGTAAATGTGTTTATACAGCGTGTAGATGAATTTGTTGAGGCTCGAAATATTCCTTTGACAAAAATTTTAAGTTTTGCTTCCGAAATTTTTCAAGACGATGCCTTGCATTGGTATCGCTCAATCAAAAGTAAAGTTAATTCCTGGCCCGAGCTAGTAGTAAAGCTAAAGGAAACGTTTGGATCGCGGGAGTTTGATTATAATTTTATTCCTGAAATACGTGCTCGCACTCAAGGTGATTGTGAGAACATTACTATATATCTTTCGATAATGAGCGGAATGTTTTCTTCTTTGAACGAGCCCCTCTCTGAAAAGGAACAACTAAAAATACTGCTTCACAATGTCAGGCCCTGTTATGCCAGCACTTTAGCGTCTGCTGGTGAGGTGACATCTATAGAAATGCTACATTTATTATGCCGTAATTATGAAGTGGTACAGGATCGTTTTTCCAAATTTCAGGAACCGCCTAAAGTAACTTCAGATACTCTTGCTCCCGATTTCGCATACAAGAGAGAAACTAATAGGAATACATTTAAACAAAATAGCGGAACTAGTAGTTATAATATTAATAGTAATTTTAATTATCAACATAGATCATTTCCTCAGAATAATTCTAATAGCAATCCTCATAATCAAAATAGAACTTATTCTAATAATAATAATAACAATTACAAAGGAAATTATTCCAAAAATCAAACCTATAGTACATACCGTAATCGCGGACAATCATCGTCAAATTATATACATTCAATTAATACTACCCAATATCAACCTTACTGCCCCAGATGTCGCAGTAACTCTCATCATATAAGACAATGTCAAGCTAGTCGTGATGTGTTTTGTTTTAAATGCGGTATGAAGGATGTGAAAACGCCTGATTGTCCCGTGTGCTCTAAGAATAATTTACCAAATTCAAAAAACTAGTTAAGCAGAATTGTAGTAATTTTGATAAGGAAGATTGGGATGACTGGCTTGCATTTTTAAGAAAATTTTCTGCAACTTATAAAGTTTCTACAATTCTGAATTCTAAACCGGCTAATGATTCCAGGCCTTATGTTAATATTAAAATAAATAATAAAGAAGCTACTGCTTTGTTAGATTCTGGCGCTGCGCTTAGTATTTTAGGCAATAACTCCCATCTTAATTTAGAAGATGATTGTTTATTGCACTATGACAATCACACTAATATGATTGCTGCTGGTGGCCAGTCTTTGCAAAGTATTGGTTATATGTTTTTACCAATTTCGTTTGAAGGCCAGTTTCATATAATTAAAGCTTTTGTTGTGCCCGAGGTCGAAACCTCTATCATATTAGGTGTAGATTTTTGGCGAATTTTTAATTTATGCCCTAAGTATTTAGGTAGCATCACATTATCCGATGTCCAGATAGCCGAGGTAAAGTGTAATACTAGCGAAACTTTTATTCATTCTTATGATAATTTATCCGACTCAAAAAAAAATATTAGCCGATAATGTCATTTCACAATTTAAAACTATATCCACTGAAGTTAAGGGCTTGGGTAGAACGCATCTTATAACACATTGTATTGACACCGGTAACGCTCAACCCATCAGGCAGCGTTATTACAGAATGTCTCCCGAAAAACAGAAAATTTTAATTGAACAGGTAGATGAGATGCTGTCTTTGGATGTAGTAGAGCCGTGCGAGAGCGCCTGGTCTTCACCCGTGCTTATCGTAAACAAGAAGAATGGTCAGCCCAGGTTTTGTTTGGACAGTCGTAAGCTAAACGCAGTTACGAAGAAGGATGCCTACAACTTGCCGTACATTTCAGAAATCCTCGATAATCTTCGTGATGCTAAGTATTTGTCCAGCATTGATTTATCCAAATCGTTCTGGCAGATTCCTTTGGCTCCTGAGGACAGAGACAAGACGGCGTTTTATGTCCCTGGCCGAGGAACATTCCGTTTTAAGACTACTGCCTTTGGTCTGACCAATGCTCCGGCTACACAACAGCGATTGGTCGATTTTCTCTTTGCTGACATGGAGTCTAAAGCTTTTGCGTACCTCGATGATATTATAATCGTTAGTTCCTCTTTTCAGGAGCATGTTGCAGCTCTATTACGCGTTTTACATAAGCTGCAGAATGCCAATCTCACAGTAAATTTTGAAAAGTGTAATTTTTTCCGTAGCCAACTCAAATATCTCGGTTATTTGGTTGATGCCAGAGGCTTGCGTACGGACCCTGAAAAGGTGGAGGCCATTCTCAACTTCCCGACTCCCACAAATAAAAAAGAGTTGAAGCGTTTTCTTGGAACTGCTACGTGGTACAGGCGTTTCGTTCCCAATTTCAGTACCGTGGCAGCACCACTTAATAGATTGACATCTAATGGCAAGCGTTCGCCCGCTTTTGAATGGACGCCTGAAGCTGATAGGTCTTTCAATGCCCTTAAAGAGTGCTTAGTGTCTGCGCCTGTTCTCGCTTGTCCGAATTATTCGTTACCTTTTGAGGTCCACACGGACGCAAGCAATTATGGCATTGGTGCGATGCTAACGCAGAATATAGATGGTAAGGAGCATCCCATAGCGTATATGAGTAGGTCTCTTAGTAAGCCCGAACAGAATTACAGTATCACTGAAAGGGAGGCTCTAGCTGTGTTGACTGCACTCGAACATTGGCGTTGCTATGTGGAAAATGGGCAGACGATCACCATTTACACTGATCACTCTGCGTTGAAATGGTTCATGTCGTTAGAAAACCCTACAGGTAGATTAGCTCGTTGGGGTGTAAGATTGTCTGCTTTTAATTTCGAAATCAAGCATAGGAAGGGAGTAGATAATGTCATTCCTGATGCTCTCTCTCGTGCCTTACCTCTTGCTGCCTTATCGCTTTCGAATTCCGTACTCAACACTGAGGACTCATGGTATAAAAAGATTTATAATGGTTGTTTGAACTCGCCAACTGAATTTCCTAATTTCATTATTAAAAATAATTCATTGTATCGCTTATCTAAAAATAAATGTCAATTAACTTCTGAGTTTGCGTGGAAAGAAGTTGTTCCCGAGGAGTTCCGTGAGAAGGTAATAATAGAAAATCATTCGGAACCAACAGCAGGACATCTTGGTATTTTTAAAACTTACAGGCGCTTATCTTTAAGCTATTACTGGCCTGGCATGTACCATGATGTCGTGAAAGCTGTGGGATCTTGTTCCACCTGCTTATCATATAAAGCCCAAAATCACACTACATTGGGTCATATGGGACGTCCAAAGCAGTGCTCAAGACCTTTCCAAATGGTCTCAATTGATTTTGTCGGCCCACTTCCAGTTACCCGGAAACAAAATAGTTATATGCTCGTCGTCTCTTGCTGTTTTTCAAAGTATTGTATGATTTTTCCGTTACGTCGCGCTACTTCAGATTCTGTTGTTAAAATTTTGGAAGACTCGGTGTTCTTAGTTCATGGCGTACCCCAAACAATTTTCTTGGATAATGGTACTCAATTTATTAGTTCTGTAACTAATACTTTATTTGAGAACTATAAGATCCCTAACATCTATTTTACTCCGAGGTATACGCCTCAAATCAATACGGTGGAGCGCTATAACAAAACAATAGTAACTTGTTTGGCCACATTTGTCGAAAAAGACCATCGCTCTTGGGACACTTTTATTCCCAAGGTGCAGTTCGCCATAAATAATTCTGTGAATGAAGCTACTGGTTTTACCCCTTCATTTTTGGTCTATGGTAGGGAATTGGTCCGATGTGGATCTCATTATACAGATATCGATTTGGGCGATGAAGTCTTATTCCTTCCGCGCGATATTTACGCTGAGAACCTGGGTTGCCTTTCGGTTGTTTTCGATGAAGTGCAGACATCGTTATGGCAGGCTCATGTTAAAAATACTAGTCATTATAATTTGCGTAGGAAACACTCGGAATTTAACGTCGGTGACTTGGTCTATAAGCGTACTTTTATGTTGAGTGACAAAGATAAATACTTCAGTAAAAAGTTAGCGCCAAAGTTTATTAAGTGCCGTATTATTGAAAAACGTTCTCCTCTAGTTTATGTACTGGAAGACGTATTGTCTGGTAAGAACATAGGAGCTTGGCACATTAAAGATTTTAAAACAGTAGGTAATAAAAATAATTAGGTAAAATTAAAATGCACGGGTAGTTACATCTCGCTTAGAAAATATCTTATCGTTGGCAAAAGTAATCAATGTGTCACTGTTGGTAACTTTTTTTATGAAAGAGTGCGTTAACAGCGTATAAAATCGCTGTTGTTGTTTTTATGGTTGAGAAGATTGTGATTGGTTTTATGGAAGGTGATGATTGTTTGAACTAGTTTGCATGTGCAGTGTTAACGATAGTCCGGAAATATAAGACGGTTTTAAATTAGGTTTAAAACCTTTCCGTGAAGCGGGGGGTAATGTAACGTTGTAAACGTACATGATAATTTGAATCAAGTTTATGAGACCTATTTCTATAAACTAATAATAAAGATAACTTACAATTTTTGATTTTATTGCAACTTCACAATAAAACTTATAATTTTACTAAACACACTTACCTAATCTAACAATATTTACTTGAATTATTAAATAAAACCATAAACTAAAAGCTTATAAGTAACAAAATATTAATAACATGAAATATAAATACTTTAGAAAATCAAAGGAATATTTCATTTTAGCGCTCATTTACTTTGCCGTCGCGTTTGACGTTTCGTCTGTAGAACCGATCACCTGTTCGTTCGCAAGCCATCCATTCATTCATTCGACGGCCGTTCGCTCGTTGCTCACTCACACCGGCCGACTCATTCCCTGACCGGCAACAGTCGTAGCTAGCTGCTCTTTACCTCAAATTTAAATAATCAATAAAGATTTATTTATTGGCAGCCTAACCTATTTAAATTAGTTATTAAGATTATAATATTTCGTGCCTAGTCGGCCAAAATAGTGAAATTGTGTTTGGAAAACCCCAGATTGGGTAAGTGGTACCTACTTGTATTTCTTAACAATTATAGCAGTCAGTATTAGTTTCCTAGAAAAGTGTGATTTGTATTTAGCCACCTTTCTTTATTTTATTTTATTAGTGAATGTTAATTAGGAACCGTTAAATCATTTATATCTATTGCAATAACGTAATTTGCTTAGTCAAATAATTTCCATTTGGATCTACCCACTTTATGTATGAAAAAAAAAATATATTTTACGTTAGCTAATTTAAATTCTTGTTCATCTTATTATTTAATCTCCGTAACCGATTGCGAACACCACGGCACAACAGCTCATTACGGTACTATCCCAGTAGTTGCTGCCGTTGGTGATCGCACATTATTGGATGAGGGAATAACGCCTTTTGATGGCGCGTTCCAGGGTCCGAGGTCACTGCTACCTTTACCTGAAGGTCACCTTGGGCTGCGCTCCTGTTGCGCCCGACACCGTTCCTGTTGCGTTCCTGTTGCGTCCCTGCTGTGCTCCTGTCCCTCACCGAGGCGCTCAACACGGGAAGTACCCGACTAGCAGGAAATCGAGCCAAGTCTACCTTATAAATTCTTTGGGCTTCACCCATGACCGCTCCCTCTCATCGGTATTTTATTTTAATATAAAAACATATCTTAACTCATCATTTGTTCGCGTTTCTTTTCCTATCCTTATCCCGGTAGATTTAGGGTGAAGGAGGTAAGAACGTGACAATATGTATCATACGAGGAAGTATCGCATAACCTAAAATTTCATAATGATTGGTTTTAAGGAAAACTTTTTATACGCATTTGATTGCGCGTATTCACAAGTGCGGCACGTTATACCACCCGCGAAGCGAAGAATGATTAATCTATGATACCACCATAGTTAAGAATATTTTTCGTATGTAAGTTCTTTTTTTATCCTTGTAACACGTAACAAATTAAATAGTTTTAGTTCATTTTATGTACCTTTTATTCGTCAATTAATGATTTAAAAATACATTTAAAGCATTTTGATCATTAGGTTTGTTTTAAGAGGTTGTGAGGTTGTGACGTCTAAAATCACCCTTTGAAAATCCACCCAACAAGTTGTAAATATGTAACATAAGTTTCGCATAATCTTAGTTCATAATGATGGTTTTAAGGAGAACTTGTTATACGCATTTAATTGTGCGCATTTACGAGTGTGAGACGTCATAGTTAAGGGTATTTTTCGTAACTCCTTTTTTTCCTCTTAGCCCGTAAGAAAAATAGTTTTAGTTTATTATACGCATTTGATTGCGCGTATTTACGAGTGTGACACGTCATAGTTAAGGGTATTTTCGTAACTCATTTATTTTTTCCGCGTAACACGTAAGAAAAATATTTTTAGTTCATTTTCTGTACCTTTTATTTGTCAATTAATGATACAAAAATTCATGTTATTTTAAATTGTTCCTTTTTTGCATTTTCAATGCAATTTTTATTATTGAAAAATTGAAAATGAAGTATTTAGAAAAAATTAGTGTGTTGTGTGTGAGAGGGGTCGATTTTTTCTTCATTTTCAATTTTTCAACAAAAATACATTTAAAGCATCTTGATCATTAGTTTTGTTTTAAGAGGCTGTGACGTCTAAAAATCACCCTTTGAAAAGCCACCCAACAACTTGTAAATATGTAACACGACGATTTCCGTGGCTAATTGATGTACGGACCGGTTTTTAGGGTTCCGCTATCTCTGGATGTCCCGACTCTTGAGTTCGATTTGTACATCATTATTTGATTACAAATATAATAAAAGTGATTGCGCAATTATACATTTTGTCGTCTCTTGGAAACCTTTACCCTTGAACATTGGTCTGCAGGTACACAAACCGTACCAAATCTATACCCAGAGTGTAAGTTTACCAATGCAAACGTTACTATCGCGTTTAAATTTGAATTGTATCTAAGCCTTATTTCTTGCAAATAAAGTACAATCTATCTGTCAAAATTGCACCATAGTCCCTATTTTTACAATATGGAACCAGTGTGCGCCATCCTGTCACCAGGGCCCTGTTAAACGAAACTTACAAGTCTACAATTATGTAAAAAGGGACTAATTTGTAGACTTGTAATACAAGACGTGCTGTTTAACCAAACTTACAAATAATATGTAAGAATTTTACAACTAAAAATCTTACATATTTGTAAAGTCTAATTGATGATTAAACGAGCTTACCTTAGTGACGTTCTATCACAATGGGAGAGTTTCCTACAGTAATTTTTCTATGTAACTGTAACACAACCACCTTTTTTCAGCATATTATGGCAAAGGATTCGTTTATTTAGCCTAAAAACACCTCCCACCTCACCTCCGGTTCAGAGGCTCCTTGCAACTTTTTTTTTTTACAATAACAAATTCTTTATTTGCCAAAAAATAGGGTGGTACAGTTTTGATGTTACTTTGTTTCAATTTGTGTTCAACTTTTTGTTGATATTCGGAAACGATATTCGTATGGTGATGTCAGACTATTTTCTTTGCGATTTTCTACTACGTTCTAGTTCGTTTACTTCTTCAGATCTTTTATCAAACCCTTAATGACATTTTTGGTGCGAATTGTTGCACCTTGATTGTATATTCTGAACTAATCTGAAAAAGTTAGGTCGCTATGGTTGGGTAGCGCCATCTAGTACAATTTTCTGAACTAACGATGAAAAGTCAAAAGAAACTCTCATTATACGAAGGCTTCATCCGAAGAGATTAGAGTACACATGTAGTTCCCCGTAACGACTCGCTAGTCACACAATAGAGTTAAAAGATATTTAAAAAACCAAAAACAAAGAATTTTGAAATTTATAAGGTAAAAGATCTGGTATCCCCGAAAACCGCCATCTTGTCGTTACACCCTTTCAAAGGCCTCATTTAGTTTTTATTTTTGTTTTCTCTTTTTATTTTATTTTATTTATTTCGGGACAACAAACAGTTACAATATATACAATCTAAGCTTAAAGTTTTACAAATCTGGTATTACATACCACATCAACATGGACAATATTGTAACCCACGACATTTTCCACATATTAACACTAAAAAAGTGTGCACCTGTGGATCTTGTGCCACATATGACATCGTATATAATTTACAACAATTCACAGCTATAAAAAAAAAACAAATAATTATAATTAAAAGTCGAGTACCTAGATAGTAAAATAAGAAAATAAAAAATTAGATTTAAATTTAAAGTTTTGCCTTGTTTCTCGCAATGTGTTATGACCAACAACGAGTTATTTTTATTTTATTTTATTTACTTCTTTATCTTCAGCTTTTGCAAACAAAATCTTAAGTGTAATGGAATGGTGTAATGGAAATTTGAAGTATAAAAAATATCAACAGTTATAAAAGTGATATTATAGGACTCAGTCAGTCTACGCAAAGGAAAACGCAACCCAGTATTAGTGCGACAAGCCCTAATGACAAATAAAGTTTCACCACGAACCTTACGTTGGTTGACAGATCGAGGAACAGCGTAATGTATCCCATCGGTTAGGCCAATACAATCAAATTTGTAATTAACAATACCATACAATACACTAACTTCTAGATACTTGCGTCGGTTCTCTAAGGACAATATATTATATTTTCTGCACAATTGAGAATACGACAAATAATGCCTTAATAGTTGAAAGAGAAAGAGTATTAGTTGTGAAAACTTATTGTCTAAGGCTTCCATCACACTGCCTCCGGTTTCCCCACTACCGGACGGAGATGCGGCGTGATTTGTCATACACTGCGGGTTTTATATGCACATCAAGATTCTACAGACATAGATAAGAAGCGCACTACCACAAACCGGAGCGGTGTGCAGTGCAGTGTGGGAAACTCCTTACACAGGGTAGACAATTTTAAACGGCATTCAAATAATTTATATTTTGACGTATTAATGGGTATGGTATGGAAGGGTGGGTTCTAGTCTCTTCGGATGAAGCCTTCGTATAATTGTGATAGAACGTCACTAAGGTAAGATCGTATAATCATCGATTATACTTTATGCTTCATCCTCGAGATTAGAGAACACAATGTGTAGACTTTGAGAGTTACCGAAATTTTAATTATTTGAATGAAATGGTAGTATAGTTTTTAATAAACACTGTTTACCATGACACTAATTCTTGCAGTGATATAACAACTTGTAAAGTACAGTAGAAAATCATATAAATGAAAATATATAAAATACCTAAACCATGTATTTCTGTTTTATTTTTATTTCTGTTTTATTATAAACTAGCTTTCCGCCCGCGGCTTTGCCCGCGTGGACTACATGACGTTATCCCGCGGGAATATAATATTTTTTCGTGATAAAAAGTAGCCTATGTTCCTCTCCAGGCTACAAAGTATCTGTCTCCCAAATTTCAGCCAAATCCATTCAGCCGTTTTGGCATGATTGAGAAACAAACATACAAACATCCAAACTTTCACATTTATATTTAGTAGGATAGGATAGGAAGTAGGATTTAGTGTTGTGGCTACAAACTGCAACACGATTCTTTCATTTTTTCTTAATACTTCATTTTACATTTTTCAGTAATAAAAATTGCATTGTGAATGTAAAAAAACTAAAAATTAAAGTATCTTTCATTTTTTTTCTCGTCATCAAGCAAGATTGAAGAAATCTCTTCTAACTTCCCATTGTTAATGCATAAAACATAATTAATGATACTCTACTGTACTGTAACTGTTTTTAACTGTACTTAACTATACTTGGCTGTACTTGGCTGTACTTATAGGAAAAATGTGATAGTAAAAAACCACGAGCCCCATAAGTAGCTTTCAGGCGGGATTCGAACCCGCGCCTCCGGGAATCCGGCCCGATGCTCTGACCAACTAAGCTACCGAAAGGCTTACACGACTCGTCGAATTTTGCTATCACTTGTTACGCTGTAGGCCATAATTGACTGTACTTGACTGTACTTGACTGTACTTGACTGTACTTGACTGTACTTGACTGTACTTGACTGTACTTGACTGTACTTGACTGTACTTGACTGTACTTGACTGTACTTGACTGTACTTGACTGGACTTGACTGAACTTGACTGTACTTGACTGTACTTGACTGTACTTGACTGTACTTGTTTGTACTTGACTGTACTTGACTGTACTTGACTGTACTTGTCTTTACTTGACTGTACTTGACTGCACTTGACTGCACTTGACTGTACTTGACTGTACTTGACTGTACTTGACTGTACTTGACTGTACTTGACTGTACTTGACTGTAGTTGACTGTACTTGACTATACTTGACTGTACTTGACTGTACTTTACTTTATCAACCAAGTTTCTTCTGTAAAAAACTGTAAATGAAATAAATTTTTAATAAATATTTTTTACTAGCTTTCCGCCCGCGGCTTCGCCCGCGTGGACTACACGACGTTATCCCGCGGGAATGTGACGTTTTTTCGGGATAAAAAGTAGCCTATGTTCCTTTCCAGGCTACAAAGTATCTGTATCCCAAATTTCAGCCAAACCCGTTCAGCCGCTTTGGCGTGATTGAGTAACAAACATCCAAACATCTAAACTTTCACATTTATAATACTAGCTTTCCGCCCGCGGCTTCGCCCGCGTGGACTACACGACGTTATCCCGTGGGAATGTGATACTTTTCTGGGATAAAAAGTAGCCTATGTTCCTCTCCAGGCTACAAAGTATCTATGTTCCAAATTTCAGCCAAATCCGTTTAGCCGTTTTGTCGTGATTGAGTAACAAACATCCAAACATCCAAACATCTAAACATCCAAACATCTAAACTTTCACATTTATAATATTAGTAGGATTAGTAGGATTTGCCTTCAGTGAATATTCCGATGATTAGTTACGTGTTACCTACATTATAAAGTTAGAAGTTTTTCTTAAACTTGTAAAATAAAATAGTATCATAAACCTTAGAACTGTCTTGTCTTTGAAAACTCTTTAAAGTACCTAACTAAATCCAACTAGTGATCTATCTGTAATTTTATTTTATTTGCCCTCAGTGACTATTCCGATGATTACCGTTACATTAAGAACTTGAAAGTTTTCTAAAACTTGTAAAATAAAATAGTATCAACCTTAGAACTGTTTTATCCTATGAGTAATAATATTTATCCTAAGTCCGCAGCTACCGATGAGTTGAACAAAATCTTACAAAGTTAAAAAACCGAATAATAGCAGTGGCTATGGACATTTAAAATTTAAAGATTCTAACAATATAATGGGTGTCCCAGAGTTACGGGGCATGATATGAAGAGAAAGTACTCTACAAATATCTCTGAAAGGAAACATTCTTTTATTTTTGACAAGAAACAAAACAATGCCTTCTTCTACACTATGTGTCGACCCCCTACATCACGGCGACAAAATATGGTACGTGTGAGTAGTGTCGATGCAGCTTTTTGCAGTTGCGTTGTCGTTGTGCGAAAAAATGTTGATGTTAGTCCGTTTTCACTAGTAGTTGTGATGTGGTTACGTCGTATGCAATGTGGCCGGCCGCTAGTTTGCAGTGTCGTCGCTGGTGGTTGCTTTGTGATTGGCACTCAAGCGGTCGATAATGACGGCAAAATGTACATTTCGAATACAAAATGCGCCCTGCCCACGTGTTGTGGTTGTAGTACGTGTGGGTTGACACTATAATGAGTTGAAAGAACTATATAAGAACTACATACAAATTAAAATAAATTAAATGTAAGTACATACGTAAATAAGCACAAAAAACGAGATCACGAGACTGATCAAAATCTGAAAAATAGGTGATTTAAGGTGCGACGATTTTTAATAAGGGATCGTGACGTTTTACAAAAACTTTCTTACCATCGCAAATAAATTTTAAAATGTTGCTAGTTATTCAGCTATCTAAAACAGTTTTCCGTTTTTCGTAGAAGTACTTCAATAGAACGTAAAGAGTGTTTTTGTAAACGTTGCGTCATGCACCCGCGGAGGGGCGCGGGCGATAAAAAACCCTGCTCTCCTCCGTTTTTGAAATCCGAGACGGGCCGCGCATTCAGGTCGTTAAAGGGAGTCGGAGCTTGCAGACGTTCCACGTAAAAATATTTATTTTTAAATAATCTAAAACTCGGCCGTTTATCGATTTTAATATTTTTCTGATATTTTTTAGTCTTGATCTATAGTTTAAATTCTTTATAGTGAAACATAATAATATCAATATAATTAAACTTACTCATAGTAGGATTGTAACGTTTGTTAAACAGGGCCCACGATGGGAAACGGTCAAACTATCGCATTGAATATTTTTGATACCTTATCGAATTGTGGAAGTCTAATACATGTTTCTGCAGGTACACAGAAGGTACCAAATATGTACTCGAAATCATTACGATACACTCATTGGTTTCAGAAAAATCATAACCTCGGGTTGGCGGGTGTACCTATTGTATTGAATATCTTCGATACCTTATCGAATTATGGAAGTCTAATACATGTTTCTGCAGGTACACAGAAGGTACCAAATCTGTACACAAACTCATTACCATACACTCATTGGTTTCAAGTACACCCGCGGACCTGACGTCAGATCCGCGGGTGTACCTAGCGATTTGAATATCTTAGTAAATACAGAGGTACACAGATTTTTAAAAGAGGTACGTAAAGGTACACAGCAGGTACCAAATATCTGCAATAAATTTAAGCTAATCTGAGAAGTACACCCGCCATCCTGATGCTCACCATAAATCACATTGGGAACTTAACTAAACTTCAAGTAAATACTTATTAATAGTTGTAGTAAGTAAACCCGGAATCCCGGAATTTATAAAAATAAATACCACATGCTAAAGGCTTCGTTTTTACACCATGTTACCGACTAGCTTTGTATTCCCGAATTTTCTGGAATCCCGGGATTTATATTTAAAAAACATATTTTAAGAAGCCGCTTCCATAGTTAGTTAGCCAAATATTAACTTTAGGTAAATATGCATCCGATTATCCGATCACTGATTATTACCTAAATGCAGCCACATTAAAGAGTTACCTCTAAGTTATGAGCCACTGGGGTTGCCTTTAGGAGTGGTTTTCGCTCCCCCTAAGGCTTACTATTGCGGGATTGATGGAAGCGTTATAAAGGTAAAATAAATAAAAATAAATAAATAAATCAGATTAAATAAAGATAAAGATTAATAAAGATTAAATAATCTTGACTCATTGAGATTTTAAATTGTTTTATGCATTCACAATGCAATTCTGTAAGTATAGTGAAAATGTGATAGTAAAAAACCACGACTCCTATAAGCTACACCGCCTGAAATCTACTTATAGGGCTCGTGGTTTTTTACTATAAAATTTTTACAAAACTCATTAAAATTTATGATTGAAGTTTTTTTATTAATAAACGGAATGAATGCTGTCATCGACATACATTCTGTTAAAACAATAAGTTTCCCACGTCGATCATAGCCCACTATCCCTCTGAAATTCTTAGCAATGCGAGCGTCACTATGAACATCTGCATTTCAGCCATGAAAGGTAAATAACATGTTTACAGTCAAATTATCCGCGCACTCTGTTGATACATAAACTTTGCAGATGGTGTAGGAAAATTGGTGTACAAATAATCACTGAATCCTATAAAGCTATCACTGTTAGTTTGCACGCCGGATATCATGGTATACATATAAGTCTAATGGTCAGAACTCACGTCATCGCCGATGGTATTTCTTTTGAACCTTACGCCTTTGAAATAGTGTTGTAAATTGCAGTTTGCATCACATCATTGCAAGTAGTTAAATTTTATGATATTACCTTTCTCGAAAAAAATATTTACGCATATTATTTGTTTACGAGAAGCCGGAGCGTGCTCGGCCAGCGATAATTGAGGTTAAGCTACTTTCGCTTTGGTCGGGTACGGAATGGGTACCAAAAATGTATTATCTCGAGCTCCGTTCTTCAGTCAGAAGGCACCTTAAGTGGCGGTGCACGGCTCGTATTGAGCCTCTGTAAATAATTAAACACCATGAGGCATCAGGCTGAGGCAATACGTGGCTCGGGTCGAGCCATGCACGGCGCAACATTCAAAATGGCGCCGGATAGTCCTTACATCTGATTTACTTCTGCGTCTATTTTCGCCATTGTACACGACTCGCTAAATCAGTTATCAAACAGGTCCACACTTGCGAGGCACGTACGCCGAGGCGCCTTTGACCACAGTATAAAACCGATACCTGTAGGGCTAACATGACGGCAACGAGATAGCACGAGATAGTTTGTCGCGCGCCTTCCAACCAATCAGCAGTCACGCGCGCTATCTACGAGCGATCTGATTGGTCGAAAGTAATGCGACAAACTATCTCGTGCTATCTCGTTGCTGTCATGTTAGCCCTACTGATAGCTCGCGTCGAGGCAGCCTCGCGTGAGGCTGAGGCGTGTAGTGCGTCTAGAGGCAACTGAGCGAGCCGTGCGTGCCTTGGGCGCGGCTGCCTCTAATCCGTACGCACCTTTAGATCCGAATGCATTTGTAGTCGTTATACCCACCAAATCCGCATTACGGGCCTACGTGGTGTATCATGTCATGGTCTATTCCTTATCCATCCATAAGGGAATCATGTTGCCCAGCCGTGAGTATTAAATGGCTGATGATGATGACGATGATTTTTTTCAGATGCTGTCTTTACGCCGGTATACAGTTGAACGGCATCAACCCAGGAACAACACCTTCGCAGTGGAATTTTCAGGTTTGGTTGACATAATATTACAGTTGATGACCCTTAGGGCGCTTGTGCACTACACGGAATTTTACCGTCCGGCCGTCCAATTTTGTAGGCAGGACCGTAAAAAAACGGACTGCCGGGTAAAATTCCGTGTAGTGCACAAACGCCCTAAGGGTCAACAACTTGATAGTTTTTACATTCTGAATTTTGGTCTAAGAATTTGAATTTCGTCGGCCTATGCCCAGCAGTGGCCGTCATTCGGCTGACATGATGATGATGATGATGAATTTGAATTTATCGTAGCTTTTGATAACCATGGCTTGGTCTTCACTGAAGCGAAGCTGAGCTGTGTTTTCCTAAAGAACCACGCAAATTAGTGTCCCCTTCACATGAAGTAGCATATTTATTTACTGTGCCTCCACCCACCAGCAGAAATCAAACGTATCTCAGTTTATGCCTATTGGCACACTGATGATTTTTTTAGTATGGCGACATTATAAAAATAATAAATAAATAAAAAAGCTTTATTGCACACAACGAAAGAAATACAATTACAAGAAGACAAAATGAAATATAGAAAACAGACAATAGGCGGCCTTATTGCCTAATGGCAATCTCTTCCAGGCAACCTTGGGTGAAAGAAGAAATAAATAGCTAGGAGAAAAGGGGAATGGGTGCAAAAACAAGATAGGATAAAGAAGGTTTATACTATAGGGGGAAAAATAACTAAATTACTTGTTTTCTAATTCGATTTGTGTGTAATCCCCAATCCTGCGGTGGATGCGCGATACCAAGTCGTGATCAGTGAGGCAAGGCGCTTTAACTGAGATATGTTTCAAATGTATGGAAACACAGTTCAGCTACGCTTCTATGGAAAGGCACCCTTACGGGTACGGTTACCCCGCAGCCTGACGAAAAGGCTGTATTTGCCCTCACTATAAACACAAAAATAACGGTTACCCCGCAGCAGGCGCAAGAATTTCGCCCCGTGTCGGCGTTGCTTCTCTTCGCCTTGCTTCAGTATACAGGGCGTCCTAAAACTATGCCACATGGAGGGAAAGTACCTTAAATAGTTAAGATATACAATTTTACTGAAAAAAGACTTCATTTTTATTTTAAAAAGAAAACGAACTGCATTCAAAGAATTTTAAATAATTGCCTGTCTGAACTTGTAGTCGAACCCGCAGAATGTAAAAAAAAAAATATTTCTTTAATTTTATTGTACCGATCGAAAGGCTCGATTATACCTAAGAATTTCTTATAAGTAATATAGCATCTTAAATAAAAGGAAGTCTACGAAATTTAACATTTAATGTTGAATTACAAGTTTGTGCAGCGTTATGGATAACCTTTTCTGTGACTGTCAAAGTCGTGCTCAAAACAACTGACTTATGTATTACTAATGAGTGAAGATTGGAACAATTATACCTAATTTCCCTATTTTAAGTGTTTGATAAAGTTATGTGATAAGTTACACCATCTCGATTGGTTTAAAAAGGTTTGAATAATTTATTGCGGTCTATTCCACTATGTGACATAGTCATGGGACGCCCCGAGGCACTCTCAGGGCGTCCAATGACTATGCCACATGGTGGCATAGACCACACCATACTGTAGATATAAAATTTTATTGAACTAGGACTTCATTTTTATTTAAATAACAATACGAACTAAATCAAATATTTTTCCAATTTTTTTAAACCAATCGAGGTGATATTATCATCACATCATCATTAGTAGTAGTTCCTAGTAATCTTCACTCATTAGTTAGCAATACATTGAAATGTTAAATTTAGTTGTTTTGAGCACGACATCGATAGTCACAGAAAAAGCTATCCATAACGCTGCACAAACTTGTTATTCAACATTAAATGTTAAATTTCGTAGTCTTCCTTAGAAATGCTTAGGTATAATAGGGCCTTTCGATTAGTACGATAAAATTAAAGAAATAATTTTTTCTAGAACCAGCGTGTTCGACTCCCAGTACAGACAGGCGATTATTTAAAATTCTTTGAATGCAGTTCGTTTTCTTTTTAAAATAAAAATGTTAAAAAGTCTCCTTTCAGTAAAATTTTATATCTTCAGAATTTAAGGTACTTTCCCTCCATGTGGCATAGTTTTGGGACGCCCTGTATTTTAAACTTGACATAAAACACAAAATTAAAATTTGTGGTTATACGGGACGTGAACCCTTGTTCTATTGTACCTTCTGTTTGATCCTCCCAAAAGCTTCAAAGTATAGGTACTTTAAAATTATAAAATTACCCAAAACGGTCCCACCAAACACGGTCCCGACGGAAGATCAGCGCAGCGCTGGCCTCAAGCCATGCATTACGCTGAGTCAGGACCGTTTTCGGACATACCTACCTACCTGCCTATATTTATATGTTTATGTTATGTTGTTGTGATGTTGCAATTTTTCTTTCTTTCTTTCTTTCTTAAATGTTAAATGACAAAATGTCAAAATGACAAAAATTACTTTCCGTTTTCCTATTAAGGCCCGTGGTATCGCCAACGACCTTGGCCATAGAAAAGTGGCCTAATTTTCCCGCCCGCTACCCGCACAAAAACAGCTTAAACACACGTTTCGTCAAAACTATGTATTATTTTAAAACGAAAAAGGCTCAGTTTTAAGTTAAACAAGTTAGCAATCTCTTCCTGAAAGAAACGTGAAAATATCACTTGTAGTTTAGAAGCAGTAGCGTATTTCAAGTTGAAAACAGCTTCATTTCAATGTTTTTTTTAATAGTATCTTAAAGAATATGTTTTTTTAAATGCTCAGATTGAAGTTTATATATCAATATTTAATATAAATTAATTCTGGATTCATCAGTAGGCTAATTTATGAGTTTTAGGGTGAAATATGTTGAAGTAGATGGAAGTTGGGTGCGTATCAAGTAAAACCAGATGTTTGTAGTAACATGTTGTATTGTCAAAGGTTACAATACAAGAGCCCGATTTTATTAAAATACATTATATTTAACTATACTAATTAGTAGGTCATCAGCGACATACGTCATGTTGCAGAGCGTAACAGTAAGTTACGGTGCAAGTCTAAATACAGCTATACCACACCTCCCCCGAAAGTCATTCTTTACCCCCGGAGAAAAAGAAAAAAAAATGTGACGTACATCGTTGAGAACCTAATTACACAAAATAAAATACAAATAAAATAAAAACAAATTACACATTTTTTTGTCCTTATAAAATATCACAACATTTTTATATAAAAAACAACTTAATTACAAAACAATTTAGTGTTATTCTTATGAGTTACATATTCTTTATTATTTTTAAAAAAAATTACATTTGGCGAAATTTCTTCTATAACTAAAAAAGGACCATTCCAAATTGGATCTAACTTATTGCCAACTTTATTCTTAATTAACAAAAAGTCACCAGGTTTGTATGTTGGTGTATTTATTTTCTTATCATATGTTAGTTTTCTGTGGGTCTTACTTATTAACAAATTATTCTTAGCATCTATCTGTGCTTTTTGCAACCTATATTTAAATTCCTTAGGATAACTATCGTAATTATAAAGAGGGTCGACAGAAGTACTCAAATTAGTTGGTAAATTACACAACTTTCCAAAAACTAACTCGTGAGGAGTGTATTGTGTCTCTGTATGAACTGTGGTGTTAAAAGAAAAACACCAATAACTTAACCAACTACTCCAATCAGATTTGTTATTACTACACATTATTCTGAGATAAGCACCTAGATGTTTGTGTGTATTTTCTAGTGCACCCAATGTCTCATGGTGGTAAGCAGTAGAATTTAATTTTTTAACTTTCAATAAGCTACAAATATCCGTAAACACATTACTCATAAATTCGGTTCCCTGATCTGTAATGATCTCTTTTGGGACACCATAGCGCAATATGAAGTTATTCACAAATGACCTACTCACTGATTCCGAGTCTTTCTTTTCTAAAGGATACGCTTCTACAAACTTAGTTAAGTTGCATTGAATGGTTAATATATAACTAAAATTTAAATTATCTACATCTAAGGGGCCCACTAAATCTAAACTTATACGTTCGAACGATGTGTTCGGAGTCGTCGTAATCACCATCGGTTCATGAGTATTTTTATTTGTATGTTTCTGGATTTGACAGTCCTTGCACTTTTTAACATAATCATGGACGTCACGGCTCATATTTGGCCAAAAATAATATTGTTTTATATTATTTAACATTCTATTCACGCCAGCATGGCCACTGGTCGGTAATAAATGGAAATCATTCAGTATGACTCTAATTTCATCTGAGTCGTATACTTTTGTAACATTTTTTGTTACTAAAATACGAGGATAATCACACTTGCGTTCTAAAAACTTCTTTAAAAATATTTGATTTCCTTTATCTTTCACAATAACTAGTTCATCAATACTTAGTTTTCTGCAAAATTCTTCTAATTTCCTCGCTAACACGCCTACGGTAGATAACGATCGGGATAATAGATAAATGCAAAACTTAGAAGGCACATATACAAAGTTACCTTTAATACTTATTATTTCCTCTTTTTCCTTCTTATATAAATTACTACTCAACACTAGTTCTATACATTGTCGTGGTCTTTTCAGTATTTCCACAGTTTTCGGTTGATCAGACCTAGAACTAATGGAAGCCTCAGTTGTCAAGTCTGTGTGGCTTTTGTCATTATTAATTAAACGTTTACGATTCTGTGCTCTCGTCGTGACTGATACAACGTGTTCTCTCATATTTTTTAAATCATCACTATTGCTCGGTAGCCGACTCAATGCGTCTGCAGCTGCATTTTGCCGTCCCGGAATATATGCTATGTCGAAATCGTATTCTTCTAAATATAATCTAAATTTAGTCAATCTACTCGATGGATCAGTCATTCCGAAGAGATAAATTAATGGCTTATGGTCTGTTATAATTTTAAACCTTTTGCCATAAAGATACGGTCTAAAATGTTTAGTGGCCCATACTATCGCTAACAACTCTAACTCTATCACTGGATATCGCGTTTCTGCGGGTTTCAAGTTACGACTAGCGTACGCGACAACCTTGCCGTTGCTATTAGACAGTACGGCGCCTAAACCTATCTTTGATGCGTCTGTATGTAAAATAAAAGTGTTATTCTCTGAAAAATCTGGGTAATCTAAAACTTGTGGACTTATAAGTGCTTCTTTTAATGTAAGAAATGCAGTTTCGCATTCAGAAGTCCAATTAAATTCGACATTCTTTTTCGATAAGTAATTTAAAGGATAAGCTATATCTGCGAATTTATGAATAAACCGTCTATAATAGTTAGCAAATGCAACGAATCTTTTTACGTCGTCAGTACTTTTCGGTCTTGGATAATTTGTCAAAGCAATTATTTTCTCAGGATCAGGTTCGACTCCCTGTGAGGTTATTTTGTGACCTAAGTACATAATTTCTGTCCGTAAGAATTCGCACTTTAATGGATTTAGTTTTAGATTACTACTTCTAAAACGCTCTAAAACACTTATTAAATTCTTATTATGGTCAAAAATAGAATTCCCTATTACTATGCAATCGTCCAAGTAAACAAAGCATTGTTTATAATTAAGACCTGACATGGCAATAGTCATATGCCTAGAAAAAACACTAGGACTGGTCTTAAGTCCCATTGGACAACGCTTCATTTGGTACATTTTATCTGTTGTGAAAGCAGTGAATTTACGAGACAAATTTGATACATTTTGTCGAGGTTAAAAGCGGTGTATTTTCTAGAATTTTCATCCAAAGAAAGTTGGTAATAACTTTGGGAAAGGTCAAGTTTGGAAAAATATACACTTCCTGACAGAGAATCTAAAATTTCGACTATGTTAGGTAATGGAAACTTGTCGTCGACTATCTTGTTATTTAACTGTCTATAATCGACAACTAATCGCCATTTTTTCTCTCCATTTTTATCAGATTTCTTAGGAACAAGCAAAACCGGGCTAGACCACTCGGATGTGGTCTCCTCTATAATGTCGTTATCGAGCATTTCCTGAATCTGTTTTTGAACCTCCTTTTGCAACGCGTTTGGGATTCTGTAAGGCTTGACGTACACTGGACTTGTATTATCTTTTAACTTAATCGAATGTTGCAACAAGTTTGTAGTACTGAGCTTGTCGCCTGGCAAGTGAAAAACGTCAGCGTACTTAGCACAAATCTTCTCAATACTTAACTGCTCATCTTTATTTAAGTATGAACTTAAGTTAAGCAAATTAAATAAAGTCTTTACCCTATCGACACTTATTTTTTGTTTGTCAAAACTACATTCGTCAAAATAATTTAAACTATGATATTCTAAACTTGAAAAGTCTACCTCTATCTCGGTATTATTTGTATTTAAAATACGTATAGGGATTCGACCATAGGTTGGTTTAGATATCAAACCTGCAACAAATACACCTTTCTGTATTTCTTGCGCCAAAGTAACACAGTCTGCGCGTTGACTGGTAGGTATGTATTTGATTATCTCGCACCGTGGCGGAATAATATGGACAAAACTACTATTGTTATTATTTATAGGTATCTCTATAGTACAAGTATCATTACATAATGTTAAGGAACTATTCTTATAATTAATTACAGCTCGGTAACGCTGAAAAAAATTCTGACCTATAATACCATCAGCATAACATGTTAAATCCCTAAATATATAAAACCTTTGTTTGAAAAATAATTCATTAAAATTTAAATCTAAATAAATATATCCTTCTGATACTAAATTTCCACTAATTCCCTTTATAGTGATTTCCTCTTTAAACATACTTTGCAATAATTCGGGATACATTTGAAGCCATTCGTATTTCAAAACGCATAAACTAGCTCCACTATCTACTAATAAATCAATCAAATTGTTACCTATCTTACAATTAACTATGCTCGTATTATTATAACTAAAAATACCGTAATTTAATTTAGGTAGAAAAACGTGATTAAAATTATGGTTATACATGACCTACATTGTCATTTTGTTGCACTTGGTGGATCCGCGGGGCGGGCGGGGCGCGGGCGGACTGCGAGCCTCGCGCTGACCGCGCAAAATACTGCGTAGTGCGTTTACCTCTGTGACCTGTATTATTCACAGCCGGTTGCGAAATATTATTTCTATTCATAGCGCTATAGTTTCGCGAAAAATTGTTTCCCTGGCCACGATTAAAATGTTGTCCCCTTACCGAGGAATACTTACCTCTATTGTTAAAAAACTGGGGAGCACGATAGGGACGGCGCTCCTGTGAATAGTGAGCGACCTGGTCGTGCCCTGAGGACAAGACTTGTTCATCGACAGCAGTTCTTATAGCCTCTGATAAAGATGAAAATTGCCTCGAAGCAATTATGGTGCTAAGTCTCGTGTCAGATAAACCATCAGCAAATCGCTTAATCGCTGTCTTTTCGTTCATTGATCTTAGAAACTCAAACATGCTATCATCATTATCTGCTTGTGAGATAGTCAAATTGACAAAAAGATCCTCAATCTCGGACCCAAATGATTCTATGGACCTTGGTCCCTGTCTAATTCTAAATAACTGAGTTTGAAGGGCCTCAATTGACTTCTTAGGAAGTAAAAATTTGCGCATGTCCTTAATTAAATCTTTAACATTAGCATAAGCGGATTTTAATCTTAACTTAGCGCTAGATGATAACCTAGTCTTTAAAACAAAATCTATGAGTAATGGTTGCGATTCCTCATTTATTATCGAACCATACATACTAATTCCATCTATTAATTGTTTCGTGATATCCTCTTGTCCCGTCATGTTGGGTAACAAGGCAATTGCCGTTTTTATATCGAAACTTGATTTAGCCATTTTACTGGTTACTTATTTAACTCGTTATCAACTTAAAAAAAATACTCAGTACTTATATATCATACTTGTACGGCTCATTGATCACTAAAACTGTTAAATAACTTAATTCTTATCCCCAAGTATTGAATTAATAAAGAATTAAATAAAACTAACTTTGATTGCTTATTCAATCGAGACACAATACCTATACTCACTTGAAACATACTATTATGACTTTAAATACTTATTTTAAAATAAAATAGCGCAATAATTAATTTTAAATCAACTAGGTACATAATTTCTTATTAAAAATAGCTTACCAAATAAAATAAAATACCGTGAATAAATCGAAGAGTGACGCAATAACGCATCGCAGCGATGTGGCAAGCCGGGAGCGACGACATGCCGGCAGCGCGGGGCACGTAGGCAGCTGGATGTAGGGCTCGGGCAGCAGCACGTGGCGCGGCAGGCAGCAGGCTGCTCGACGAGTGGGCCGGGCTATACCCTGGACTCCGTGGGCCGGGATAATCCCTGGACTCCGCTCCAACTGGGCCGGGCTATACCCTGGACACCATCCTTGACCCGTACGCTTCTTTCTTCTTTCTTCATATTCTTCTATAATGTTTCGGGAATCTTCTATATTGTTTCAGGAATCTTCTATGATAATAATTTCTTCTACAAAAAATGATATTTATTCTTCTAATCTTCTTATAAATAATATTTTCGACAAAATTGTGTTTCTTCTTTATTGGTCTTCATTCTCTTTAAATAAAGGTTTCTTATTTCTTCAAAAGTCCAAATCCGTTGAATGCAGGGTCGCCATGAAATATGTTGAAGTAGATGGAAGTTGGGTGCGTATCAAGTAAAACCAGATGTTTGTAGTAACATGTTGTATTGTCAAAGGTTACAATACAAGAGCCCGATTTTATTAAAATACATTATATTTAACTATACTAATTAGTAGGTCATCAGCGACATACGTCATGTTGCAGAGCGTAACAGTAAGTTACGGTGCAAGTCTAAATACAGCTATACCACAGGGTCTCAAAAATGATCGTTTCACGACTACATGCACCTTAAATCAGATTTCGTATGCATGAAATGAATTAGAAGTTAGGTCCTTGGAAATCGCATCCCTCTTGCAGGGCGTGAAATTATACTCGGTTAAAGGGAAGGATAGTATATATAAAAGTTTACAAACAATGAGACTGTCATAAGCTCAAGACTTTGATTGATGATGAATGCCATTGTAGTAGATATCACATTTCCACGAGCATAGTACCTACTGCAAAGAAAATATATTTTTAATGTTTATCCATACTAATATTATAAATGCGAAAGGGTGATGGGTATTTGTCCGTCTTTCACGCCAAAATTGAGCAACGGATCGACGTGATTTTTGGTATGTAGGTAGTCTGAGTAGAGTAGAAAAATTAGAGGAACTAACCTATGTAAGTAGTTCCAATAGTTTTAGGATTGTGTAAGGGTAGGTCTCCTGAGCAAAGCCTAATAAATTCCGCTCAATGTAAGTGAATTTTTTTGTGAGTCTTCAGTTGGATTTGAGAATGGTTTAGATTTACAATTGGACCCGGTAGGTGGCGAGCTGTCGATAAGGCGGTATGAAGTTCCCCGAATCGGCTAATGAAATAGGAAATCTAAACTTTCACGGCTAAGCCATGTGCAATCTCTCAGTACACGCCTAAAAACGCACGTACCTATATAATTAAAAATACTCAATAAATTCGCGCAGTAACTTTTAGGGATTGTAGAGTGATTATAGCTTGCTAAATAGTCAATTGCACATGTCTCACATACTTTTTTTTCTTATTTTTAAAGCAGTCGTGTTTTCTTCGTGTGTCAGAGATCATCAATTCTGTTTATAGTGTGTTCTTTAGACAAGACTTTATTATTTCAGCTTTATTTTTAAAAATATTGCTTTAAGTTACCTATATACCTAGATAACAATTTTCAAACTCGATAAGTTAATTAATAATTATATAACTTCGATTAATTAAATTAAAAACTAATTAATAAACAGAGCTGTTATAAATTACGAGTTGTAAAGAGCTGTGAGAAATTTAGTTTATCAATTTACTTGAGTAACTTTTAACGTCTGTTATTGACATTTTGCAATTCCCACAGACTTATGAAAGCCAGTATTATAATCAGAGATTGAAATAGGAAGAACTATTTTGTGTACTTGCGATAATTCTTCTTATGGACATACCCAGATTTTATTTTATTAAAAAAGCCCGAAGTATCTCGGTTTGTTATTAAAGCTAGAAGGGAGGGGCCTTGGTGGAGATGCAAATTATATCCCATCTATAAGAGACGAAAATGAGCAAGTTTGTATGAAAATTGAGCGTCATGTCAGCCAAGCCAACAATGACAATAAATAGTCACAGAATAGCGGGGGGACAGGGGGTGCAATCCATACTTAAACAATTCAATATTTATAAAAAACCCGGACATTAAGTCGGAATCTTGTAGAATATTTATATAAACATAACGTTTGCGGTCCACGAACCTAAACAGCTCTTACTATTCCGATATCTGATTATAATACAACGTTATTTTTTTTATCCACAACGGTGTAGCACTTAGCCTTCATCACACCTGATGTTAAGTGATGATAAGGCTGAAGGAGGAAGCGCACTACCCCCGGAATCCTCTATCAATCAACACAATAATGCTGAAAACATCATTGTTATGGCGTCAGACTTAAATAAGATGGTGGTAGCTAGCCAGGCAGACTTAGAACAAGTCCTACCACCAACCAAACCGAATACAATATGTTTCCCCCCACTGTGAATCGAACCCGGGACCTCTTGGTCTGAAATCGGTGGTGTAAACCACTAGACCACAGAGGCGGTTAATTAGTCATACATTTAAGCACAAACAGATGAAGTTGCAGTGAAGATGAAGTTGTTGAAGTTCTCGTTTTCATGATAAGAAAAGAATAAGTACTTCTATTCATAAAGTTAATAATAATGACGAGAGAAATAAGACTTCTTTTTTTTCACAAAGTTAATAATAATGACGAGTTCCACAAATGATTTTGACGTTGATAGTAAAAAAGATAGAAGAAAGTATGACTTTTTAAAGTAATATCATGTAAAAGTTTTGTTTTTTACCTATATGTTTGGTTGCGTTTTCTATCCAGAATTGAAGCGATGAGAGCTGCACTGAATGCGGTCAATAATGCTTTAAATTTACAATCGCTTACGACAGGTGTGCGTTCACAGAGTGTGTTTTATTTCTCCTGAAATTTTTGTGGCTCTAAAATGGTCGCTGGGTGCTCATGAATATTACAATTTTCTTTTACTAAGCTTTTCAAGGGCGCTTGCTAGAAGAAGTGAAGGTTACTTAAAAGTAAATGTGGCACCGACTCCAATTATTGGTATTATTATAAGCCTTAGCCAAGCATATTTTATTTCAAATTGTTAATATCCAAATTAAGATTTTCCCTAAAATTATTAGAATAGGAATGTACAACAATCCGGTTTTATTTTATATAATATAATAAGTAAATAAATATAAATATTGGACAGCATCACATACATTGTTCCAATAATAACTGATGATACAAAACACTGTCACTTTCATTTTTCAATAAGAAAACCAAAACTGTACAAGGTTAAGGTCAAACGATTACCATACAAAAAACGTTCACCTTTAACTATGTTAGGATTCACCATTTATGGTAAATTATGTGTTCTATAGTCTTTTCTCATGTTTAAGTAGCCGCGAAATGAATAATTTTACATACTTTCATTCAGAATTATAGCACAAATCAACTCAAAATTTTCATGAAACTTACGCATGTGTGTGTGTGACATTAGTCGTGTACGTATACAAACATTGCGAGCGAATTTGCGACGTTGCCGTTCCATGCGGCTAAGACGCGCAACGCGCGATGCCGCTCTTCCGTTTGTGTCATGTGGTTTGTGTCAATTATAATTTACATATTTCTCTTTTGAGTTAGTACTAGATCCCACTGCAAATTAGTGCGCTCATCGAGTTTTTGCTAATAACCTAATTTTTACGTACTTCTATTCTATTACCTATAGGGTTGCCTATCAAAAAGTTGCCGCTAGTATTTAAAAAACGGCCAAGTGCGAGTCGGGCTCGCGCACTAAGGGTTCCGTACCATTGTCTATACAACATTATACACTAATTATAACACACAATATTATTCTATACTAGCGGATCCTCGCGGTTTCACCCGCGTGGTACCCGGTACCCGTGGGAATATCGGGATAAAATTTCGCCTATATCACTCGGGCAGAATGTAGCTTTCTAATGGTGAAAGAATCTTCTAAATCGGTCCAGTAGTTTAGGAGCCTATTCGATGCAAATAAACAAACAAACAAACAATCAAATCTTTCCTCTTTATAATATATGTATAGATAGACAACATTAGACCGGACCGGACAACGGGTCAGTATGGGAAAGTTTGAAACTATAAGAGATAGAGATATATTTGATTTATGGAATCATGTCGTCGATATTAGAGTTTACAGAAACTGCATTCAATGATTTTCAAAAAAACACATACACGAATCGGAAATGGGTCGGTACTCGGTAGCAGGGTCTCCAGATTGGGGTTTTTTTTTCGCAATTTTGGGGAAAAATTTGGCTCCTGGGGAAAAACTGGGGAAATGAAAACGTTGGGGAAATTTTTGGGGAAATGTCGCACCCATAGCAATGCTGAACCGCAAATGCGTTGTCATTACCTACTCAATAATACTTACTTTGTGCACTGTGTTTTGTTTGTCGGATCAATTTAAACATAAACACGTGAAATTTGGCTCATATATTGAGTTTTGCAATATAAATAATATTATGTGCTCCTCATTGGATTATAAGGTCTTCACGTGAATATTTATTAAAAAGTTGCCAGTTCTGTTCCGTTAGGTTGAACTTGGCTTGACACGCTTGTCGTTGCGTGTCTAGATATTAAAATGTTAACTTTATTGTTTGTTTGTTTTATTTTTGCTGAATGCCAAACCAGTTATTATAAAGCACAAGGTAAATTAATCTTTCCATAAAAATAGGACAAAATAAATTTGGGGAAAAAAATACGAAATAGTATCGTTTTGGGGAAAAATAAAATCAGATCTGGGGAAATTTCACATTCATAACCTGGAGACCCTGCTCGGTAGTGGGAAATCGAACCTTGTCAGTTTTCGAAACTAAAATATTACTATTACTATTTTATTACGAAAGTTGATTGTGTAGATTGTTAAAAATACATTTTACTATGGAAACCTATGTCTACAATTGAATATTTTTTGGTAATCTTTTTTCATACCTTGAGTTACATTATCGAAGTTTTCATACGAATCTCTAACTTTTTCAAAATATTCTATAGCCTATATTAATCAGGGATAATGTAGCAGAAAGAATTTTTGAAATCAGTCCAGTAGTTTTTGAGTTTATTCTTTACATACCTGATACATACATACCTACATACATACCTGAATACATACAAAACGGGAATACAGGAAATCTTTCCTTTATAATATTAGTATAGATAAGGAAAAATCGGCCAAGTGCGAGTTGGACTCGCCCATGAAGGGTTCCGTACAAACTTAACGTACCGATTGCCTATACCAAGCCAAAATTCTATTAGGTACTTATCATTTTTCGTCAGCAAAATATAACATTGTTTTTCATTTACATTAGCGGTTTTACGAAAATGTGTTATATCTCAAAATGTGCTTACTACATCTCATTCAAACTAATTTTCGTTGAAAGTTATTATAAATTGCATTTGTTGCAATTTATACATCTAAATTAATATTTTAATGATTTTTTTTAAACAATAATAATAAATATAAAAAAAAAATTAGCTTCCTGAGGTTTAAACCTTAAATCTCTGATGCCTGAGTCAAGCATATAGACCGCTGGGCCACATTGTCATTTTTAGCTGGATCGAAATGTTTTGTTACTAGAAACTCGGATTTATGGTATGCATGTGTGAGTGATTAGTAAAATTGGATGACAGAAAAACTCCTTTAACATATTTGGATGATTTTTGTACTACAAATAGTTAAGTGTTGGTTTCGAAAATTCAATATTTATTTATAAAAGGCGCAAAGAGTATTTTGAGTTACAAAGATACAAAGAATAATTAACAAAAAAATAAAAACTACTAAATAGCAAAAGTAGCGTCATCTAACGAGCCTTCAGCTTTTTGTGACTTAATCGTTTGACCTTAACCACTATTTACTTACTTGCCAAATTAGTTCGAAAGAGGCTGATGTGGCGCTCTACTAATACCAGCAGGCCTACTCTCATTCAACGAAAAATTAAACTTCGTTAGCCCCGCCGCTTTCACTCGATTCTGTCATGTCCGGAGAGTGAAAGGGACGGGTATAACGAAGTTCTGTTTTTCGTTTAATTACATAGAGTAGGCCTGCCGATTTTTTCTTTTAAATTCCACAATTATGTTTTCTTGTTTTAGGTTGGTCCAAGTCCAGGGATGAGGTCTGCCGATGATCTCTGGATGTCACGATACATCCTGGCTCGTCTGGCTGAAGAGTACGGCACCGTCGCGAGTTTCGAGCCACAGCCCGTACCCGATTGGCCTGGCAATGGAACCTTTACATACTTCTCCACCAAGGATATGAGAATCGAGGATGGTATTCTGTGAGTCATCGCTTCATTTATATTTCACTTACGCCTGAATACTCGATAGCTTCGCTACTCATCTTTAAAAGCGACTCAAATACAGTCATGTCGCTATAATTGTCAAAGAGAGGTCAAAGAGATCAAAAACGTTTGAAAGAGATGGCGTTTCAGACTCTTTAAAAGCCGAGTAGCGTCTCAAGTATTTGGGCGTTAAAATCAAAATAGTACACTAGAAAGATTTTTTAGTTGTGCAGGTTTTGCAGTCACTACAGATTTTAATGCAACCTTTGACCATATGCTAGCACGGGCATGCGCACTTCAGCCATGTTAGACAGTAACTCTGCATAAGAGCCCTCATTCAATCGGCTTGTATGATTGTCAATTTTGCCACGTCTGAAGTTAAGTTAATTAAGTGTTTGGTTTTAAACCAAAATCAACAATTTATTTGTTGGCATGTTCAAATTAAATGAAGCGGTATCGGTGTGTTGTATTTTCAGGGTGATAGAGCGTGCCATCGATAAACTAGCCCGGCGTCACGGAGCACATATCAACGAATATGACGCAAACAACGGCGCCGACAACGCCCGCCGTCTCACCGGCAAACACAACATGCCGCACATTCGGGACTTTACAGCAGGTATCTTGAAACTGCAGCCAAAGTAACGCTACATTGTATTTTAGGGAAACATTTTTTTACGCACATTGATCTGTTTTCGAAATTATAAAACGTAATGGTAATATTACACGGTTAAACCAAATTGATTCACTTTGGTTGAAAGGCGCAGAAATACAGGCGCACAACATTGAATGATTTACTTTTACGATTACATTGTTCAATTTGGTTGCTTCGACCAAATTGAAAGGCAAAAGTGAACCGTGTATATAGCCATAAGCACTCGTGTAAGGGATTCGGTTGCTGGGACTGAACCCACAGAATGATTAGATACTATTGCGTCATTAATATCGGACCAGTTGTATTGAAAATTATGGGCAAAATATGCAGCCAGAAGAAATAACATGCAGCTATTTTGTGAACTTTCCCCAACAGGTTTAACAAACAAACCGCTTTCAGTCTTAAACTATAGATTACTTCAAATATTCGCGACCAAATTTTTTTTTAAATATATCTCTCATCAAATCTTAATAGATTCTAATGAATAGATTTAGCTGTAAATAAAAAAATAGAAGGTAATTCAGGCAGACAAACAGAAAGACAAATAGTTACTTTTGCATAAATAGTAGATTGTACAACAAGTGCATAAAACGTACCATTTTACCCGAGACGTATATATCCATCCGAGCCGTAGGCGAGGGTGGATAGTCAATTCGAGGGTAAAATGGGTTTTATGAACGAGTTATACACTCTGCTTTTCACTTCGAGTGTGAGGAAAATTATTAACAATATTGCAAAAAAGAAAAAATAAAGACTTCGCCATATTGGCGGGAATGCTTTCTTTTTTTTTTTATACGTGGCAGTGGCAGCACAGTGACTTTAGCATAGATCGTACTCGTAGTCCATAATGCTCTTGAAATACTTATTTCTAAGAAAACTTATTAATTTTGCCTAGTTTTATTAATTTAGTAATTTAACATGGATTATGTACAAAATTTAAGAAACAGAATGAAATAACAGGTTTATTTAACGAAGTTTAATTGCGTGTATGAGTGTTTACCTGACGACCTTTGTCTTAGAATCTGAGACTTAAACGAAGATTTTACTTTATGCACTAGAGCATAAAAAGCGATTTTATGCAGCCTACACCCAACATAAACACGAACTTTACGAGCATGAGAAGTGAAAAATAGTACATTACAGCCGAGGACAGGTAATTTGCTTACCGTACAAGGCTTGTATAGTGCTTTTCTCAAGAAATGCGAGGAATAAAAAAAAACAGTTTAACTAAATAATATTTATTAAAATTTATATCACACATGCTCGGGCAATTATTAAATGTAAATGTTATTGTTTTCCCGGGCACACTTATGTATAAATCGCCCATAATAATATTATTTTAATGATGTATCATTAAAATACGCCAACAACTCAGATTCCGAAAACGTATGCGCCTTTTTTTCACTTTTCCAAATCAGATCGTTTGTTTTCATATATATCTTTCTTTTGATTTTGCTGGCAGTAAGTTTTCTGTTATTAATTTTGCTTCTACTCTCAAATTTGGTCTAACATACAATGTCTGTATATGTTTCATTGGCAGAACTTATTTTGATAATTTATTACACAATATAAACTGTACCTATTGATATCAAATCAACCGCTGAAAATCATTCCCGCCGTTTTTTTATATTGGCTTGTGAGACCATGTTGAACGGTCATACAGCCTATTGATACTTACTACTTGCTACTGAAATGCGCAACTTCAATACTCGCTTCTGGGCGGTAGATGGCGCTGTACATATTTCCCATACAAAATTACTCGTAAACATGGAAGTATTATTTAGTTAATACTTCCATGCTCGTAAAGGATATTTTGTCTATGATAAAGCTCATTTTGTTTTTTCGATTGATGTTCGTGCTAAGGGTACATAGCGCTTGTGGTACAATACGAAGTAATATACTCTGTGCGCACCGTATTTAAAAAAAGTTAACCTAATTATGATTAGTGATGTACGCCTGGGAATATTGCCACTGCCGGCAATTTTCCACTCCCAATGTGCCCGGGAAATTTCCGGGCACATTGGGAATATTGCCCAAAATTCTCAGTAGACTTTTTGTCGTTTTATTAAATTATATAAATAAATAATGTATTTTTCTTCTGTGTCTTACAATTTTATAATTTGTTGATAATTATGGCAAGATTATTATTATTATTTTTATTTCTTAGTTTGTTGAATAAAAAGTAAATTATTTTATATCAAACTGTTTTTCATTTCATATGTGCTTACCTCTGATGTTGGTGGCTATTTATAACGTAATTCAATATAATCAAACAGTTTTAAAGTCTTATCTTAAATTTTCTTGCATGGTAAAATATTAATCTACAAAATTCTGCTTGGGAATATTGCTGGGAACTTTGGGACACTGCCGGCAACGCTGCCGGCAAAATTTACAGTCCTTGGGAACGTGCCCGGGCACGGTACCGGCACTGATGTACCGACATCACTAATTATGATATAATAATTACCTATATAATAATAATAATAATTTGGCTGTATGGTGCAAATGTCCCTTTGCTTTTTCTGTTTTTATACACAGGAATAACAAAAGAAAAAATAAAGAAAAAAAGTTGGTAATAATATCTTTGGGTAGTACCTTTTCCGAGGTAAACATTCTAAATTTGAAAATCACTACAGTAATGAATTTCAGTACTTACTTACTGCACTAAAATCAGTGCAGTAAGTAAGTACTGAAATTCATTACTGCAGTGATTTTCAAATTTAGAATGTTTACCTCGGAATAGTTCCACGTACTGCATTCTTTTCTCAAATATAATATTAACATTTCAGAGCATAAGCAAAGAATACTATAATATTACTAACGTAAAGAAGCGACACTCACCTCCCCCCGCCAATTCATTTCCCCCGCATTGAAAAAGTAAACCGAGGAGTAAACGTCACACGTTTGTCGGTTGTCTTGTCAGTCACTCGGTCAACAAGAATGTAACCAAGTCAACGATGTCATTATATTTCGTAAGCAAACTTCGATTTGAGGATCGTGCGATATAACCTTGCAGTGGCGTTCGTATATGCAGTTGAATCGTAGATGATTGATATCAAATTTAATATTAACAGAAAACAAATATTCCAATACGAATTGTTTGACCAAATAATAAATGTTATGATACGATTAAATTCTATGAAATTAGAGGATCTTTTATTGATTTGATTTAACTTTCATTAGGTGCAAGTATTGGATTAAAGAAATTGGTCGAATGGACTTAAGGCGCTACTTGGAAAAAGTATGGACTTTTTGATTTAAAACTATAGGACGGTTACAGTTGTTACAAATCTGGTAATAAGATATATATTTCTTCATACCTTTATATAGATTCGTATAGTTTCAAAAACACGATTTTATGATTTTTCTCGACACTTTTTCTTTTCGAAAAGACCTCTAAAAATACGAAAATTGTAGATCATTCTTAAATAGGGTTACTTACGCTATTGGAAATTGGTTTAATTAGTGAACACTAATAATATTTAGGATCGTATAGAAGCATTTTTTTAATCGCTGTAGTTTTTTAATACGAAGTGATTTTGTTTTTTTTGCCTAATCTGCAAAATCGGTCTCGATCCCGCGCGCGTCGTTTTCTCATTGCTATCTCGCTTCTGCACAATTTTTCCGAGTATCGCCTTAAACCAAAAAAGCGTGGAGACACTTCATACTAGTTATTTTGTTTGCGAACTTCATTTCCCTAATTCTGACCGCGCAAAAAGAGTTTCTAAGAAAAATGCAGCTCCTACCTTATTATTACTGCAGCCAGAAGACTCATCTGGTACTCGTATTTACATCAAAATTTACTCAAACTGATAATAGCCTCTAAGAGTACTTGCAAATCTCAAACATCAACAGAAATTCCAAGTACAAGTACTTCACAGGTGTCACACTCAGTGCAGAAAACACAGATTTTAAGTGAAAATTCACCCCGGAAAAGGAAGTTGCGGCTTGACTTTAAATCAGAGGCTAAGAAACGAAGATTATTGGAATCGTCGGTAATAGGGAACCCCAAGTAGGCTGATATGTCACCTCTGCTAAAAAAAATATTGATGCTCAAAAAGTATTTAAAATGAAAGTCTCAGGGAAACAGATATGACCAAGAGTAATAATGTTTGCATTAAATATATATTTATATAGTATTTATTTATTTATAAAAATATAGTATTTATTTTTCCTTCAATAAAAAGTATGGCTTACTACAGTCTGTGACTGTGACAACAGTCACATTTCTTTCATTAGCCATGTTTAAAAAATTTGAGCCTTGATCTGATACAAAGGCTACATTACATGAACTCCAATATTTAAAATTTGTGAAATAACATGATCTACCACGCACTAAGTTCTTTGTAATTTTTGCTTTGAGCCAAAAACCAGTATGCGATTGGTTGTGTCCAATTTTAATGTAATGATTACAAAAGCTTGCGTTGCTGGTTCTCCAGTTTGTGTCCCGTCAATCTCATGAAAACCTATAATCTTATCCTCGTTAATTTGATGATATAAGTACCGTTTTAATGAAATTTCGTCAGCGCAAATAATGTAGTATTTTTCTGAGTCTTTTAATATTTTAATTTGGTCTCTAAACATTGTAAAACGTTAGGTGAAAGTTTTGTATCAATGTTGATATTCATTCGGCGCAACGTCCTTTCGCTTGGCATGTTTAACGTTTGCTAAGAGTCTTTATGCTAATGGACTGGCAAAATATAAATTTAAAGCAAATAACTGTAAATCTTTAGTGTTTCTATTGCCATGACTGTTTTGTTTCAGACGGGTTTGAAAATTGATATTTTTTTGTAATTGAGAGGACATATTGGTATCTTTTTAACCGACTTCTAAATCAAAAAGGAGGAGGTTCTCTATTCGTCTGTATGTATGTTTTTTTTTTTTTTTTTTTTTTTTTTTTATTTATGTCCACCGATTACTCGAAAACGGCTGAACCGATTGAAATGGTTCAAACGTTATTACATCAGGTTGGTGTCCAAGTTGGTCCCATTTTTTGAAATTTTGAAATCGGTCCAGTAGTTTTCAGGAAATCTTGAAAATACTGTCGTTTTCGTTACCACGTTATGTGAATTTAATACGTATCTTTAGGCATAACTCCTTTGTTTATAAACCGATTTAGATGATTCTTGTTTTGTTAAAAAGGGGATACCTCAAGGTATTTTAACCGACTTCGAAAAAGGAGGTTTTGAGTCTGATCACATACCTATTTACCAGAAAACACGTAAATTGCCTGCACGATGCACTAAAAAGAGTGAAATAAAAATTATTTTTATAAAAAAATAAAACCGCCTTCAAAAAAACCACATCAAAAAAGTAAGAAATAATTCCTCACCAAATAAATAACGTAAGTACTTTGAAGTCGGGCGGGTTTTAACAAAAACAACAAGAAATTGTACATGTTTCACGCCCGACTTCAAAGTACTTACGTTATTTATTTGGTGAGGAATTATTTCTTACTTTTTTGATGTGGTTTTTTTGAAGGCGGTTTTATTTTTTGAGATGCACATTCTTGCTGAGTATCCAAATTTTTTCGTCTTTTGCACTCTGTTTATAAGTCACTTAACAATTTTCTTTTACGTGGTGTGTTGGCTGACAAAGGACTTTGTGCACGATGTATAGGCCGTTTGGCTTAACATGCACATTTTTTAAGCAATAAAACTATATGTTTGGAAGTTTACACTACGAAGAAACTATTTATCATTTTTGTTTTGTGTCAAATAATAAAAAGCTTAGAAACAGACAGACAGAAGCGAAGAGCGACATTGTTTTATACTATGTAGTGATAATTAAAGACAATTTTATTTGTTGGATTCATTTCATTTTTTATTAAATTAGTTAGTACCGTACGACAGGTGCGTTTCTGAAGATTTCAATACAAAGTACATTGTGCCATTCACACGGCCTTTTGGCAATCGCTTTTGTACTGAAAAAAGCTTGCTTGAAAAATGATTGCTTCCGAACTTACCCGACATAATATAAACATACGTAAATAATAAATTGGGACGCTCTTGCAAAGTTATTTCGTGACGCACGCGGCACGCGCCATCTAGTCGATATATTTTGTACCACTAGCTCCGGAGTGTGCTACGGCGGATGTCATCCCTGCATCGTTGACGCACACATTTGACGCGTGTACACACGTTATGTCAGTTACGTAGTAGTAGAAGGTTATTATGCGGGGGTCGTAGTATGGAGTGTCGTAGGTGTGGCATAAGTGTGAAAATAATATTACTCATTTATAATACCGAGTTAATTATTTGAGCAACTGAATGATATTAATTATCGCACAACTCATGATCCAACTTACGTATGCTTGTTTCAGGAGTGGCGAACCGAGGTTGCAGTGTCAGAATTCCTCGGCAAGTATCTGAAGATAAGAGGGGTTATCTTGAAGACCGCAGGCCCGCTGCCAACGCCGACCCATATCGCGTGATAACTATTATGCTCCGAACGTGCATATTTGACGAGTAGGCAGCTTCGACGCATGTGAATATCTTTTACTTACCAACAAAGAGATTTTTCGCTTTTGTTTTTATCCGAAAAGTATGGAGTAAGCCCCAATTGTGTGTGATGGAATCGGGTATTGTAAATGGAGCGTCATCGTGTATTTGCATCATGATTGTTGAACAAATATTTGGAATAATTTCTTTTAGGATCAGAATGTGTTGTTCTTTTTTTGGCATGTGTTCAATAAAATTATTTTAATCGGAGATTGATTTTATTATAGCAGCACTTGAAAGCTTAACTCTATTAATGACCCACGATATTGCTTTATAGGTACCTGTGTTTGGAAATTTCGGTGTTTCCTCCATATCTTTGAAACGTTTGCAACTTGTTTTTTAAAACTCGTGCGCGGCGAACGGTACGTAGTATGTTAATATTATGTAGGATGCTATTTTATTCTGTTTGCATTAATTCGCTTTCAATTTTAACTTGACAGTTTTAATTTCTCTCCTCAAATATGTACCACTGATTAAAAACTACGAGAGAGCAGCGAACCGTAAAATAACCATTGATACATCGGATATCGCAGATGTTTACCAAAACCCAACAACCACATTACGCGGACTGCGCCGAGATAACATTGACATAAAACAGATGTTCTTTTAATGCAATAAACCGAACTACATTATTGGGTAAACTGTATCGATTATGTTCGCTTTGTTCTCAACAAGGTTTTGATCTGCAGTAGTAAAACAAGATTGATATTTCCATCGGATCAAAGAAGTGGTAAGATAATTTTAATCTCGGTTCCTCGCTCGTTTCCGGACGCCTTTCAAGATATTTGATTTGAAGTTCGCAAACTTTTGCCAACGCTTTTTGGAGTTTAACTAGGTATAAACCTATTTTGAGACAGACTTTTTTAAACCTACATTGGCCTCGGAATTAGATGAATTGGAACCATTTTTATGTTTGCTAACATTATTTCTTTATAACCTGGAAGGGAAAATATTGTTCGTAACATTTTTGATGACTTGTTAACAACATGACAAGTATTTTAACGTCTTTGAAGAGAAAGCTTTTGTGGTTCCATTTTTATTAAACAAATAGTACCCGAAGAGCAATTAACCTGTCAAGTGCTTTTGATGGGTACAAAGGCGACAAGAGCATACTAACAGTGAACATTAAAATAGCACTCTAGATTTTTTCATAAAATAGCTTTTTCCATTTCCTTGGCACCTGTCCTTTAATCACCTTGGGTGGAATTTCCAGCTTTTTACTTACCTTTTAGGTACCTGGTTGACTACCCGAGTTCTTATTACTTTTGGTGCAAATACTGGTTTTATGTTCTGTTGTATATTTTTATACCGTTATTTTCACAGATATAAAAAATAAAATAATAAACATAACTTGTTACAATCTCACCTTATAATAGGTCTTTACATATGAAATTGCCGTTTTGTATGGAGATTTCTGTAATTATTTTTTTCCTATACTAACGTTTTTGTTATTATTTAACGACTAATATTATGTAAATTTACAAAATTTTACACAAGTATTTATGGACATTTTAACTATTAAATGACACATTCGTTAAGAGAAAAAAAAATTTTTTTTCACTAAGTTACAACTAATAAAGTACGAAATTCTGGAAACAAAAATAGTCGTAACTTTCGGAATAAGTTTTTTCTATGAAAATAATCAAATATCGTGGTTATTAAATTATCAAAAGTTGCTCGATACGGTCTTTATGTAACGCAATATTAAAGAAATTATATATTTCTAATATTATAAAAGTTGTTAAGTTATATGTACAAAAGAAAAAAACGGCAATTTCATATGTAAAGACCTATTATTAGCCCGTGTAAATTTTATTAAGAAACTGTGTCATGGAATACTTGGTAACGGATAAATATATACCAACTGTAATACTTTTTGTTTGTATATATGTCGCAGCCAACTGGTTGAATCCGCCATCGAATTAAACACCTAGGCCGATGATTATTTTTGTAAGCTATTTTATCTTCCTATAAGATAACGAAGCCAAAAAAAAAACCACGAAAGGAGAATGCCCAAGTTGCAATGGACGGCCGTCTAATGTTGCATCAAAGCCATACCTGTTTTATTATGTAGGTAAAATATCTAATTACTTCTCTCCAGTATTATATGGAAATTAAAACAAGGGTTTAGAATTTATTTCCTAAAATGTAACAGTAAGTAAAAGCAGCGATTTTAGTTGAACATTCTTCCAAATAACAATGCACCACGCGAATGGTTCGATATTTTTATAGAAAATGTCACAAATACCACAATTTAAGGTTTAAAAGTCTACACCAACGATTTTTAAATCAAAATAACAGAAATCCAGTTCATAAGCTCCGTCCGATGTCGATCAAAGAGTATGTGATCACTAAAGAGTATGTCGCGCCAGATAAGTCTCCGCGCGCGGTCAAAATTGAATACTAATATTTCCCATAACCTTAGAGCAAAAAAATGAATTGTAACTAGCGCCAAAAACGCCCTAGTCGCGCGCAGAGTTATTACTCTTTGGTCGATATTGTCGATGACTGACAGTCAGTGATGCCGCCTATCAAACTAGAAAAAGTCCGTAACCGAATCAGAAATTGCGCGGATTCGTCGTCGGGGCTAGGGCGAATAGGCTAAAGATAGTCATAATGAGTGTTTCAAGTAACATATGAACTTCTACGCCTTTCATAAAAAAATTACACACAATAGTTACTATTTTAAATAGTGTTGGGTTCCTGCCTGTAGTTGTCATTTTGGCTTTTTCTACACGATCGCCACAAAAATACCCATATTTATCCGACAGTCGTCGCTACCCGTAAACATACCCGCTCAAAGCCTAAATTATCCGAAATCAGGTAGAAATACCCGCAACGGCAACACTGCTGACAGTGGCAGTCACACAGCAGTGTCCTGGCTTCCGTGGTTGATAAATACACTGTTACTTTAATACCTAAAAAGTAAATCCCTGTTCAAACTTAAAACTCTGGGCCATGAAAAATGGTCAAATATTAAGAAATTAATTTTAGTATGTTTTATATCTTGAAGCATGACACAAATGAGTACCGTCCATGGGCATTCTCCTTTAAGACTATCGCTTCGCTGCGCTTCGCGATCGCCTTAAATTTCTAACCTATCACGTGTTCTACAGGACTTCCGAGGGGTACATGCTGCCATACTTAACCATCAGATACCATAACCACCTGCGACATATACATCCATACTAATATTATAAATGTGAAAGTGTATTTGTTTGTTTGTTTGTTTGTCCTTCTTTCACGTCAAAACGGAGCAACGCATCGACGTGATATTTGGTAAGGGGGTATAGTTTGGGAGCTGGAGAATAACATAGGCTACTTATTATTCCGGAAAATTGAGTAAAAATTGTAATTTTTTATGAAAAATCGTTTAACTGTCGTACCTTCGATACAAAACTGTCATTTCTTCCATTACCGTTTCCAAAGAGTATGTAATCACTGACGTCTGCGCGGTCAAAATCGAATACTAATCTTTTCCATAAGCTTGGAATAAAAAAATGTACTGTAACTAGCGCCAAAAATGCCCCAGTCGCGCATGCGCGCAGAGTTATCTGACACACTCTACTTCACAGAGTAATTTTTTATATGTAGGAAATAGAGACCAATCTTGGGCCCCTTATTGGTAGTGTATAACTAGCGCTATCTGTTGTCTGGTCTAGGCAACTTTTGGTGTATAAAACTATAATTTATATGACAAAACAACGTTTGCCGGGTCAGCTAGTACTTCATATACATAGAAAACACCCAGACCAAGACAAATAGCCATGTTCATGCACACAAATATTTGTTTTGTTCAGGGATCGAACCCGAGACCTCTGGCGAAGAAGGCAGGTTGTTCATGCACACATAAACAACCTGATACATATTTTGTACTGGCTGAAAATAGGGGTGAAATCTTAAATAAGTTTGTTGCCATGACAAGTTACAGAAATTTAAGGAATTTAACGAAGGAAATGTATGGTCGGCTTGCTGTTTAAAGCAAAGGGTTTTCCATGCGCTTCTCTCCCACTTACTTCTAACGTTTTTCATGTATTCTGTGGTAATTTTAACGACGTTTTTAATAAATCCCTTAACGTAGGTAAAAAATGTTGGACGATTCATAAGCATTAATTTAATTTAGGGCCTGTTTCACAATGTCTAAGTAAGTTCTCATTAGCTGTTACTTGACAGATAGTCCATACAAAACTGTCAATTAAACTGGAAAGTATCTTCTAATCGGACATTGTGAAAGAGGCACTTAATCTACTTATTTGATTTAAGAGCTTTGCTTTTGTCGGTGGATCTTCCATTTGTCTCGTCTCTCTGTCATTCACTTTATGCGACACAACATTAACATTATCCTTTATCGGTTTAAATAACTTATTCTAGGCCTTCACCTTCCTCTTATCCCCTCCATTTTGCCTTCAATGATGTTTGTCAGATACCTGTAGTGTCGCATCAAGTGGCCTCTCATCTTCCCTCTTCTGTTCTCAATGGTCTTGAGCAAATGTCTTTTTTCGTCTGCTATGGTCAAAAATCACCTCATTAGTCTTCTTTTCAGTCCAGCTTTCTGGACTATTCTATTCTCCTTCAACACCACATTTCGAAGGCCTCCAATCTTTCCTTATCTCGTTAGGTCAGAGTCAACGTTTCGCACCCATACAACGTGATGCTCCAAATGTAGGTATGTCTTTATCAGTCGTTTACGAGATTTCCTGGAGGTTTTTGCTTTTGAAAGGTATTTCTTGTTGTTAAACGCAGATTTGGCTATTGCTATTCTTGAAATGAGGTCTGGTGTGCATCTGGAGTCTCTAGTAATCGAAATTCCTAAATATTTAAAGGTTTTGACTCGTCCTAATGTTGTGCCGTTTAATTTTATTATCCCCTTTGTTACGTCGATACTACAAGTGTTTTTGTTTTAGCTGCGTAAATTTTAAGTCCCAACTGTCTAAATACGCGATCCATTTCCTCAATCAGCTCTTGTAACTGTGTATCATTTTCTGCCAGTGCCGCTACATCATCAGCATATCTAATAAACTGTATTTTATCCTATTAATTTTTATACACCCCTTTCCTGAAACTACTAACTCTCTTACTAGACCGATAGCGCTAAGCTTTGAGGTTTCAAAAAATATTAGATTGATGGTTTTTCGCATATAGTTTCCGGACCATTTACCCAACCTTATACTTTATTTTGTGTCACTTTGGGTACATGCTTAAGTGTAAATTTAGGTATTTGTCTTTTCGATCAGTATTGGACGTAAAAGAAAATTAAAGATGAAAATTTTACATTCATGATACTATCGAAGTAGGAACTGATGTACATAGGCATTTTGTGTCATCTCTGTCCACGAGAATCCTGATATTTAACCAAAAACTAACACTTCGCTCTACTAGCTCTAAAAGAATATTACAATAGGTTAAATAGGTGTTACGTGTTTAAGAGTACTAATATCTTTTGTTCAAAATATTTTGTGTCAAATTCATCCACGACTATTATAGTTTTTTTTATTTTATTACAACACCCTGTAAAAGCCACAATAGAAAATGCAAGTTATTAGAGTTTACGTGTTTTTGATTATGATGGTGTAACAAAACACTATTCATAATTTGTGTTGTTTTTATCCACGAAATCTTATAATTTGGAAAAAAACAGACTTCTTCCCACGAAAGGCACTGTTTTCTCATACTGACTCTATGTCAGTTTGCACTGGCCGAAGATGGCACAAATTCGGTTTGCACACTCCTCAGGCTATCCTAGACTATTACCATAATTATTTTGAACTTTAAATTTATTTTGCCAGTTTTGACTGTAATAAAAACAATCAACCACAAATCAACGAATTGCTGAAAATGCAAGTGGCAGATGTGACACAAAACGCAATAATAAGCTTCATAGGTACGACTGTACCCACAGTTAAGAAATTAGCAACTTTAGAATTTTTGAAACTTATGACCTCAAAATAGGCCAGCGCTATCGGTCTATACGGCACACTCTACAAATATATTTAAAATTAATGGTGAGAGAAGACATCCCTGTCTTATCTTTGCTTTGACTTTTTCTTCTTTATAAAGTTGACAAATAATTCTTCTATCTCTGTAGTCCAACCCCGCCTCTTTGAGCTTATCGAACGCCTTTTCAAAGTCGATGAATGCAATGTGTGTATCAAGGCGTACTTCCATTCTTCTATCCACAATGAGTCTGGGCTAAAATGGCTTCTCTGGTACCTTTATCTAAATATATAAAACTCTTGCGTTACTGACTGACTGACAGACAACGCACAGCCGAAACTACTGGGCGCAAGAAGCTGAAATTTGGCATTTGTTCCCTGGTGAGTGCAGGGGTGCACTAAGAGAGGATTTTTGGAAATTCCCCCTCTAAGAGGGTAAAAAAGAGGGTTTGAAACTTTTGCGAATATAGCGCGCTCACCCCGCGACTTCGTTCCCGTGGCAATTTTACGGGTCAAGTCGCGGGGGGAGCGCTAGTTTTGTCTTTTAATCAATTAAAGTTTTTTTTACTTTTTTACTTCGTACTCTTGAAATGCCAGGTTAACACAATAATAATAAGCAACGATCATTATTTACATTTTTACTTGTCTTATTCTTACATTTATTATTTAATTAAACTATATCTTATCTATGCATTATTACCTATCACGATGAAATGGTAATGTTGTGTTCACACTTTGTCTTCATATGCTATGTCGGTAAATTCAACAATGTTGCTATTCGGAAATATATACAACTCGCCGACTCTTTCATCACCCACTGGCATTTCATTCCCGTTGGACAGTCTGTTACTGGACTTTCTTCTGCTAGTTCCTTCGTTATTGAAGTATCTCTTACTGTCATTAGTCTGATATTCACCCGGCTTCAGAAATTGCAAATCATTTTCTTTATAATTGGTTTGGTTCCTTAAACAATGACAAGAATCCCTCGTTGAGCCTTTGAGGTTGTCCATTTGTGTTAGGTTAATTGATTTTCTAGCTGAGTACACGCTTCTTTCGTTTGTTGAGCGAAATGAGAGTATTCTCGTCCTATATGATTGCCCATCCTTAAAAAAAAGTAAAAAAAACTTACAATCACATCAATTATCTAAGCCCACGTATATTTTATTATGAAACTGTGTCATGAAAACTTGATAACGGATTACTTAAATACTTTTTGGTTGTAAATACATACATAATATACATAGAAAACACCCAGTCCAAGACGAATAGACATGTTCATGCACACAAATATTTGTCGTGTCCGGGAATCAAACCCGGGATCTCTGGCGTAGAAGGCAGGTATCCGTACCTCTGCGCCAAAACGGTCGTCAAAAGTTGTATAATATATAATAATTGTAGATGCAAACAACTTTGTAAAAATCAGTTCTCTCAAGAAGAGTTTATATATTTAACTTAAACTAAAAACGTAAGACACTAGGTGTTATTGTTGATCGAAGCGTAAGGCTAATAATAATCTTTAGTTTAAACTTACTTCGTAACTGTCGTTCGCGAATCTGTTCTTCTTCTGTCCGAAAGTAAAGCGCTGCTTAAATTCCTTTTTGAATTTTTCCTGCAACCAAAATATACGGTTAGTAATTAATTACCAAATTTGAGTTAAGCGTAATAATTAAGATTATAAAAAACAGCGTAGAGAGGTTTAGGTAAAAAAATATTTTTATTTTTAGGTTTAGGACATAGTAACTATTTAGTAATCTGTGGTTTAGGTAAAAAATACTTTTACCTAAACCTCTCTACGCTGATTTTATTAAGAATGAGCTGCATTTGCGTGTTTGTTCGTCATTTTCAAACACGAGGGAGACAAAACCACCATAAAATTATTACATAAATGGAAGGGCTTTGTCTCCCCCGTTCAGGGGATCTACGGCCACTAGCAACATCCCTTTGTCTCCCCTAGGGGAGACACCGAGGGAGACACGGCCCCGAAGGGATATTTAATATGAACAAAAAAGAGGTTTTATTAATTTTTTAGTAGTTATGAGATTAAATAGAGAGCAATAGCTATATTTCTTTTCCATTTTAATAAAATTGAATTGCTGTTCGTTAATCTTGTTAAAACTCGGAAACGGCTTGACCGAATTTTCTAATTTTGATCTTGAAATATTTGTGGAAGTTCAGGGAAGGTTTTAACGGTGAGAAACATAAATAATAAGTAACGGAAAATACTGTCCACTAGTATATAAGTAGCTAATAAAAATAGGTCGATTAGCGTTTGCCGTATGATAGCGTCTTAACTATCAAATCAATTTAAAGTCCACATTTGCACGCCGCCGTATTGAGTACGTATACGCCACTTATTCGATAACTATGTTAAAATAATAAAAAGGTAGATATTATTCTTCCAAAAGTCAAGGAACGCTATGATCGGCGTCAAGAGCTTACAGCAAGTGTGATACCTGACTTCGAAAAATGGAACACCGAATACCACGTCCCCGTAAGTTTACTAATACGAATCACTTAACAACGAATGCACGCCACCACGAAAAACTTAGCACCGAAGCCACGCGATCTCGAATAACAGAATCTCTAATTCATTGATTGAAAACGAATGCACGCCACACAATAGCAAATACAATGTTACAATTATGTTGTACTTTTTAGTATGTTACTATTAAAAGTGTGTTTGTTTAGTTTTTAAACTACTTATTTATTTTTTTCTTTTTAGTTAAATAAATGGCAAACCAAATTAATATTAATGAGTGCCACTGGCTTCTTTAATAAGGTGTAATAAATTACATATTTACATGTAATAAAGAATAGGACTAATTTATTCCTCCCTGTTCCAACATCAGACCCTCACCACCAAGTGTAGCGAATAGGTCTCATCTGAATGAAACAATTGAGCCCAAATTCAAGGGGTTTCCTAGTGGTCATTAAGGAGTGCCACTGGCTTCCTCCCAGCTCCATCATCAGACCCTCACCACCAAGTGTAGCGAATAGGTCTCATCTGAACGAAACAAATGAGCCCAAACTCAAGGGGTTTCTTAGTGGTCATTAAGAAGTGCCACTGGCTTCCTCCCTGCTCCATCATCAGATCCTCACCTACAAATGCACCGATTAGGTCTCATCAGAACGAAACAAATGAGCCCAAACTCGAGGGGTTTTCTTGTGATCATTAAGGAGTTTCACAGATGGAGGTAGCCCCATCTTTAGATCCTCACCACTAAGTGTAACGAATAGGTCTTATCATTCGATCGTTGCGCTTGTTTCTTAATTAAATAGGCACTTTAATTATCTCTTGAAATTGAATTGGTACAGTCGAGTTCTTTAATATCTGAGCACATTCATGTCTCAAAAATATCTATGCAATGTCAAGTTTCACATCTGCGTGTATTATAGCTTTGTGCTATCATAAAATTGTAAACAACGGCATATATTGTCAATAATATCACATACAGACTCAAAAAACTGTGCGCAGTCTGTTGTTCATATTCTTGAGTGCAAAGTAAAGTTCATAAATATCTATACATTTAGGTACGGAACAGATTAGGGGTCTACATTTTTTTTCAGGTTGGTTTCAGTACTTAAGAAAATTGTTTGGTGGGCTTTATATGAACAAAAGTACCTAATCAATTGTTTATATTTTGGAATTTTATATATTTTTAGTCTTAAATAACAAAAAGTAAGTATAGTTTATATTCGATGAATTTCCTACTACAGACCTCAAAAATTGTGGACTCCTGTTTTGTTTCGTTCTTACCTAGGTAACTTTTGATTTCGTTTTTGTTGGTTAATTTAGCATAGATATGTAATTACTTAATATAAAAAATAATTTCATAATTTTGAGTAAGCTTTATGCATAAGTACTTAGGTAAGTACTATTTTATTTTTTAAACGTTGAACAAAATAAATCATAAATCCAATTACTTCTTCGCACATGTACTTTTTTAAAACCATCTAAACAAAGGTTTAGAAAAAATATAATCTGCAATAGCCCTAAGATTTCCTAAAATCTAATTATTCAAATAATACAACTCCTTGACAACGTTGCCACAATGATGTGCAGATTGGCAACATCATCGCTTCCATAAAGGCAATCAAAAATAAGTCAAATGGTTAAGGACATAAAGCTCAATAATATAGCTCCATAGATATTTATGAATCCTATGTTGTACCGAAATTATTGAAATCTAGAGCGTATAGATATTTTTGCTGAGAAGAGTAGTCAGATATTATTGTCTGCACTACCGTCATTTATTAATGAACTATTTATATTTATTTTAATTTTTAGTTTTTTTTTTTGCATTCACAATGCAATTTTTGTTACTGAAAAATGGAAAATGAAGTATTTAGAAAAAATCGACCCGTCTCACAACTAGCTCCGATGGGACTCGAACCCACGACCTTTCGCTTTCCGGGCGACTGCTCTAACCACTGAGCTACGGACTCCGTTGTGAGACGGGTCGATTTTTTCTAAATACTTCATTTTCCATTTTTCAACTATTTATATGTTCACATATTATTGATGTCTAAGTTTGCATAGATATTTATGATCATTTTATTGCTTACAATATTTTGAACCATTGGCCCTGCCAATATATTAATGAACTCGACTGTGCCTGCCTACGTAACGTACCTACGTATTATTTTGTTAGGAAAAAATACCTCGAAATACCAGACAACAATCGTAATTTATAAATAAATTCACCCTGAACATCATTCGTAAATTGGCAATTTTCTGTTAAACCTATAGGTTTCATATATGAAACCGTTGACATTAATGTAATACGAGCAAATTGGCAATGGGGCTTTTTCTTAACAACTCACAGTGATGTAGTGTTTTCTTATTTTTTAACGACAGAGTATTTGCACATTTAGCATTGTATTTTTGCCCCTCTTTGCACGTGGTCGGGTTGATTAGTCCGGTCAACCGCACCAGGGGCTTTTTTTTCTTGGTGTGGTTAACCGGACTACGGAAAAAAATACGTTTTCCTTGGTACTGTTGATTGGACTACGGAGAAAACTTTTTTCCCTTGGTACGGTTGACCGGACTACGGAAAAAAACTTTTTTTCCTTGGTACTGTCGACTGGACAGTGGACTGAAATACTATTGCTCATTTCATCATCATCAATCGCTCATTTAGCTCACGTTCAAGAAATAATTATAATAGTGATTGCGAGTTTAAAATTCTGTTTCTGGTATGGTTTTAGACGACTCAAAAAGCACAGAATAAAATATATTGTCGACTATTAAACTTGGATCTCACCAAAATCATCCTATAAAAAACTGACCAACTCTCGCTGGAGCTGCATATTTCTTTATAAAAAGTGATGAAATCTCTTAGTAAAGTCAAGCCAACTCTAATGTTCCTTTCTGCGATTTCTTTATTGACATAGTTTTATTTTTATGTGACTTTGGACGTTGTACATTCTACATGTTGGTTGGTTTGGTGGGCACAAGTCAACGACCAAGTCACATAAAAATAAAACGTAACTATATCAATAAAGAAATCGCAGAAAGGAGCACTAGAGTTGGCTTGACTTTACTGAGAGATTTCATCACTTACTATAAAGAAATAAGCAGCTCCAGCGAGAGTTGGTCAGTTTTTTATAGGATGATTTTGGTGAGATTTCATATCTTTTTGCAGAAAGCTTCAGCTTTTAAACACCAATAGAAAGGGCTCATCACACTGAATAACTTTTGGCGACATTTTTTATCTCTCATAGTTTAAGTGAGCTCTCAGGGTAAGTACTTGATCAGATACTCCCCAGACTTTTTGGACTTCCCATATTAAATCGATCACGTGATCAGTCCAATTTGTATGAAGACTCAACATTTTTTTGTCATTTTTCGACCAATGTTTCTACGAGAAAGTTGTTCACTTACCGATTCTGAGTCAATCTTAAAATTTTGTGCACTGATAAAAAAAATATCCTGTATCCATGTTTATACAATGCCTGCTTGGCTACTGACAATTCAGGCTTCTAGTTTTATCTACAACGAAATTATAGGGTGTCGAAAATGGCCTAAACTGCTTCTAATGGATGGTACGGCTGTGACGCTTTTTTTTAGCTCGACTTGGTGGGGCACTGCCGTGCCTCCAGATTTTACGCGGAAAAAGTCACAGGCATCTTTTAGATTAGCTACATTAAACATATTTACTAGTTATGTTTCACATTCAAAAAATGCAACTTAAAAATATGCCCATGACAGATAGCGAACTTCCAATAAGAGGAGACCATATAAAATATTTCAAGCGCTTATTATGATCTTCGCTAGTTGGTTGCAATAGTGTGGCTATTTCTATTAGAATGTACGTCATGGAAACCCCATAAATTATGCTCGGTTTACATGCCCGAGCGTTTGCTCGGTCAAGCGGGACGCTCTTTTGTGTACACATATGTAAGGTAAGCCACATTCAAGAGCCTTTTAGTTACTGCCAGTGAAAGGTTTATATATGTAATACATTTTCCTTAGCTAATATTTTATTTGTGATTTGATATTTAACTCATTACTTTTTTATTTGATAAATTATGCTGAATGAAATCAACCAGTCTCCATATTACTCCGAGTGGAACTTGAAACCGCAACCCTCGGATTTTAAGAGAACTGTGTACTGAGACCGCTTCGTTCGTCTCCATTCAAACGGCGATAACGTTTTGCACCCTCAGTTTTTCCATTCCTTCCACTCTGCACTACCAATCTGCAACTACCGGTAGTGCAGATTGGAATTTTTTGTCCTATCTGCACTACTGTACATCCAGCTGTCAAACCGGTAGTGTCGATAGGAATTATTTTTTCCCTTTTGCACTACTGTGTAGTAGTGCACAATGGAATTATAAAGAGCATTACTTTTTCATTCCCAACCGCACTACCAAGCAATTGTGTATGCGAACTCTTAGCTTTTACGGTTTTACATTATTTATGAAATGTCATGAAGAATTTATGAAATAAAATTGTATTTCATCGTCATCATCATTTCAGCCGTACGGTTAATTGTATTTAGTTATCATTAATTAATATGTTTATTAATTTATTTTACTTTGAAAACTATTATTTCAATTTGTCGACGATTATTATTGCTCGTTGTTCTATCTCGAATAATGTGCAGGATGCTTTGGGCGGAGAGTCGAATAATGTAATAATATTAATACATGTAACAGTATAAGTTATTAATACATTATGTAACTTGTTAATATTAAAAACAAAGAAATGACTCAATGTGTTTTGAGAATATAATTTGTTTTTATATTATAATACTATTCATCAGTACTTAGTGCAGATGGAATAAAAAATCCAAATAACGTAAAACCGTAGAAGCTAAGAGTTCGCATACACAATTGTTTGGTAGTGCGGTTGGGAATGAAAAAGTAATGCTCTTTATAATTCCATTGTGCACTACTACACAGTAGTGCAAAAGGGAAGAAATAATTCCTAACGACACTACCGGTTTGACAGCTGGTAGTACAGTAGTGCAGATAGGACAAAAAATTCCAATCTGCACTACAGGTAGTGCGATTGGTAGTGCAGAGTGGAAGGAATGAGTTTTTCATCCTCCTTCCAGCAATAAATATATCGGTATATTGTTGAAATGCATAAGAACTAGCCAACTAGGGCTGTAGGTTTTTTTTTTATTCATTGCAGATTTGAAAATATTGGCACTTTTTTGATTTGTATGAAATCACTTAAGTGCAAATATTTCAAAATCTATGATAAATCTTGTGCATTTCAACAACATACCGAAAATTTATCGCTGTATGTTAAGGTATGTAACATTGTATGGAGACCGCTTGGTACATAGTCCTCTTAAAGTTCTGAGTGTTATGAAGAATAGTTGTTTTCAATGCAGAATAATGTATACAAAAGTTATTAGTGTATCCAGAGGAATCTGTATTTCTGTAATCACAATGCAACTTTGTATATTGTAATTACTTGCGAGTTGAAGTTAGAGGATCTCTTTGAGAATATTAAATCGTCTTTTCCTCAAATACAACTTTAAATGTAACTCAATATTTATTTTGTCAACAACTGATCAAAACAGAGAATAGGAGAGGAAAATTTGTTTGTGAAGGAAATGCTTGAAATCAGTTTTCTAAAATTAAATTATTTATGGTCCTATATAGTCTGGTAGCCATTTAATTATTGCGGTAGGAAATTGAATTTAATATAAGGTTATTTGATAACGGTGGCACTTTATAACTACATGTAGTAAATGTACACTTATAGTTTTGTCTTTAATTTAAATTATTCTTTTAATAATACGTATCTTAATACTCAAATAATAAACAACAATACAGTTTATTTTAATTTTTAGTTTTTTGCATTCACAATGCAATTCGATTCTCATCGGAGCTGATTGTGAGACGGGTCGATTTTTTCTAAATACTTCATTTTCCAATTTTCAACAATACATTTATTCCACTCCAACCAACAAAACTGATTAACTAGAACCTAGTTGATCAGTAGGACCTAATTACTAGGTTGTTTCGATCGGAACTCAGTAACCCTACAGAAATATCAGAACTATGATAGATTAACCGCCGGTTTCTGAAACGCCAATCAAAATTAAAATTAGCTAACAGACTGTCACAATCAATTCCCAATTAATTCCCAATTAAAAGCACCTTGGGTTTCTGAAACGAAAATTATCTCACAATTAGGTTTAGATTTGTATGGGCACTGACAGACTGTTAACAGACTGTTGACAGTCTATCACATTTTTCTATCAGAAACCCAAACTACAATTAATTGGAGATTAATTGGGAATTAGGTAATTTAATTTTAATTGGCGTTTCGGAAACCGGCCATAAAAAAAAGATTACACACTATTTCGCATTTAGGAAAGTTGACTGTTACGAGAAGATAAAGAGTACGTTTGGGACATGCAACGAAAAACAAAATGATGACTAACAGGTTTTCCATCGAAAAAGTCGAAAAATTAAAGGTTGCACTAAAATGTTTAGTCTCCACTACTTACATACAAAAAAAAGTCTTTTAAGATTTTAAACTTTCGCGTTCCATGTTGCTACAGCCATGGTCACGGCTGTAGCAACACAGCCGAAACGTCAAGCTGTAAGTAGGGCAGGCGTACCGGTTTTGGCCACTGTACCGGATTTGGCCACTGTACCAGTTTTGGCCACTGTTTGCTCTAAAAGTTTTCTAAACAACTTTTAGCCATTTTTGATAAAGGCAATTAAAATAAGGTATTTTAAGGTAATAATAACAACCGTTAGAATTCCTTATGTCATAAGAATAAATTCCATTTTCTGTTTGAAAAAATGTTTTGTATGAAAATTTTAAGAAATTTGTTTTGGATGAAATACTTTATTAACCTTTGTTTTTTACAATTAAATTGTTGTTTTGCAATTGACTAGTTTCTAGCGCATTAGAATATATTTATTTTACCTGGGTTTGGTTTTGATTTTTCGCAATACTTACAAAAGTTTAACTATCAGTAAATAGCCAAAACCGGTACATTTGGCACCTCTCACACATTGTGTGTAATATAAAAAAAAAACTATTAAACTTTTATAAAGGACATGGCTAAGAAACTGCCCTAAGCATGTATATAAATATCGCACTAGCCAGTAACACTCAAATATTCCTTAATTAATTATTCCGTTTTTATTATTCTCCTAACAGTTGCGTGAAATAATTAAATATTTAAAAGTTGACTTCTTGTTTCCCTTGAGCTTCCCTTGAGCAACGAAAACGTTCCGTTTCAGAAAAAAAATTTGAAAATAAATAAAGTTATTTTGTTTTAAGGAAATAAACAATATTAATTTAGTACAAGCTCCTATTAAATAATAAATACTTATTATTGTCTTTTTTTAAGAACGGAACACCGAAGCCTTTAAATAATAGTTGTGATTTGACTGATATAATATGAGACAAGGCTGTATGCATGGAACTGTATACAAGTTTCTTGGCTGTATGAGTGCTAAAACTTAACTTTTTGCAAATGACGTAAATGAACAAACCAAAACGTCACAGTCTTCACAGATATCTTGTAGGGATGTGCGATTTTTTTACGAAAAAATAGATTCATGCATCGATTTGAATTGAAGTCTAACAAATCGATTCACTAAAAATCGAGGCCAAAAAAATCGATTATCCGAAAATCTATCTATTTCGATTGAGTTCGTATTTTCAATATAAATACAAACCTAATCATAGCAAACAAAAAGGCTCTTATAGTAATCGATCTTTTAAAATTTTAAACTAACAGCGTTTGTTTTACGTTTATTTTGTCCTTAAATAGGGCATAATATGGGCTTCAAATGTCAAAGGAGGCCCATGACCATATCTATATTTTTGAGCCGGTAGCCCCCCAGATTAGGAATGGCAATTATTTCAGAAAAAAATATCGATCTGCTGTAAGTATTTCCCAGTGCTTTTTATAGACAACAGTCTGTCCTTTTATAAGCAGTCTGTCCTTACTACTAGGGTCCAAGCGACTCAAAATCAATAAATTGTTATTTCTTTTAAATGTGTTTGGGTAGTACATTCAATTATTAGTAATGTAAAACACACTGTTTAATGTTTCACAAACGTTTAATAAGCGGTAGAGCATGTTACAAAATCTTTTAATGTAACTTTCGATGCGGTACAAATGATCACTCAAAATCCGACATTGTCCCTCGATCGTCTTCTTTTTCCTTGCCACACACTTCAGCCACTATTTTACCGATTGACCGTGGGCCAATCAGCCTTGAGGAGCGTAGACGACGTGCGGTGATATTATTACGCTGTGCATTCACAGAATAAAGTAATAAAGAGCGCGTTACAAACTCCCCCTCTAATCCGAACGATGCGACCTCGCGTTCGGGTTAGCTACTATAGTAATCACGAAATTTACGCGGCCTACCACGCTTGCGTTTCTCATGTATAGGTGCTTGGACCTGGCCAACGAAGGGTGTGAGTTGGGAGACGTGGTATTTGCCTAACGTTTCTCCGTCGGTCGTCCTTTCTAATAGATAAGTGGTGGGGCTAACAGCTTCCTTAATGCGGTATGGTCCATCGCGTCTAGGTATGAATTTAGGAGTCTGACCTTGGCTGGTGTCATTTGCCCCTTGCGTTTTCAAAAGAACTAGATCACCTTTCTCATAAATGGGTGCTGGTCGACGACCTTCATCAGCATATTTTTTCTGGACAGCTTGAGCCTTTTCGTGCACGTCTCTAGCTTCTGTGAGAGCGGAGGAAAGCTTCTTCAGGTAAGGTGTAATAGCCGGTATGAAGTTATCGTTCTCGAGGATGGCACGCATGTCTGTGGCGGCGTCAGCGGGTGCGCGTAACTCTCTGCCGAAGGTAAGATAAGCTGGTGAGAAACCGGTGCTCGCAGTCACAGCAGAATTCATCGCGAACCTTATCGCTGGTAAGTGTTGATCCCAAGTGTCGTGATCACGGCCGACCAAAATGGCTAGTTGTGGCTTGAGATCACGGTTCTTCCTTTCTATAGGGCTGGCTTCCGGATGATATAACGGAGTGAGTGATTGGTCGATGCCCATAGCGTGACAGGCTTGTTGCATAACAGCGCTGATAAACTGCACGCCGTTGTCACTCAGCACGCGACGTGGGACACCAAACCTCATAAACTCTTCGTCTATTATGGTCTTCGCGCATTCAGGGCTGGTCGCGTTATTGAGAGCGAACAGTTCTACCCAACGCGTACTGACGTCTTCAATGATCAGTATCCACTTGTTCTTGTTGGCAGTCTCGGGAAGCGGGCCGAACAAATCGACCGATACTACCTCAAATCTCCTGGCTGATGCCGGTGTCTGTAGTAATCCCGGTGGTTTCCTGTTATCTACTTTGTATCGTTGACAGGATGAACATAATAATAATAATAATAAAAACAAATAAATAAGAACAAAAATGTACCCAAGAAGCTCTGGCAGTCTGTAAATCAAGTTTCACATAGACCATCGAAAAAGGCAAGTAGCTCACTGGAAGACATCACCAGCATTGGGGGATCTCTGGAGGCATCTTTGGAGGCATGCAACGAACATTTCTCAACGGTGGGTGAAAAATTGGCTAAAGTCATTCTAGACAATCTTAACGAATCCCAAGAATCCCTTGCAGAGAAAATTAAAATTGAACAAAAGGTTAAAGACTCATTTTTCATTGCTCCTACTGACCCCGAAGAAATACTTACTCTTATAAAAAATCTTAAGACAGACAGCTCGCCTGGTCTCGATAATGTAAGCAATAAGATATTAAAAAATATTGGACACCTAGTTGCAGAACCTCTTTCGCATATCTTTAACTTGAGCATAGAATCTGGTACCTTTCCAAAGATCTGGAAGTCTGCCGCTGTGGTTCCTATTTTTAAGGGTGGACAAAAGGACAACCCTAGTAATTATCGACCCATTTCTCTCCTGGGTAGCGTTGCAAAGTTGCTTGAACGCATTATTAATAAGAGGCTCGAGGCTTTTCTAGCCAATAACAAAGTTATTACAGAGCGCCAATTCGGTTTCCGAAAGGGTCGATCTTGTGAAGATGCCGTCACTCTTCTCACTGATACCGTAGTCTCTTACCTAGATAGAGGATTGAAATGTATCGGAGTTTTCTTAGACCTTGCTAAGGCTTTTGATACCATATCAATACCGATCCTCTTGAAGAAACTTGAGGCTTATGGTATCAGAGGAACGGCACTGAGCTGGTTTGCATCTTATTTATCGGGACGAAGTCAATGTGTCAAGCTTTTTGACGCGATGGGCAGTTTTAAACCGGTATCTTTTGGAGTTCCACAAGGAAGCATTCTGGGACCTACTCTTTTTCTACTTTATATGAATGATATTGCCTCTCTTCCAATGTTAAAGTCGGAAATCATATGTTATGCGGACGATACTGCTCTCATCTTCCATGATAGCTCTTGGCCTGGAGTCTGCCAAAATGCTGAAAGAGGTATGGTGGAGGTTTCAAGTTGGTTGCATTTAAATTTATTATCCCTCAACGTTTCAAAAACTAAGTTCTTGTGTTTTCACAAAACCGCTGCCTCCGCTCCTTCTTCAGTAACCACCTTAAAGATTCATTCAAGAGAATGCAAATTCGAAGAGTTAGGATACACTTGCGACTGTAGAGAAATCGGCCGGATGGAATCTCTTAAATATCTTGGTGTGACACTAGATGCAAAGCTTACATTCAGAGAGCATTTGGCCGAAATGTGTAAGAGAGTGAGAAAAGTCATATACGTAATGAAGAACCTACGCGAAGCTATTGATGGAGAAATTCTGAAAATGGTATATATGGCTCTTTGTCAGTCTCTTATTAATTATTGCATCTTGGCTTGGGGTGGCTCATCCACCTCATCCTTTCTACCTCTCGAAAGAGCACAGAGGGCGGTTTTAAAGACAGCGCTGAGAAAACCCCGTCGGTACTCCACCGATGCTCTATACGAAGAGGCTGGTGTACTGAGTGTCCGTAAATTGTACATCGTTAGAGTAGTGTCCGCAGTTCATAAAAAGGTCTTAAATTGTGACGCATACGACGAGCTGTCCAAACAACGTATATTTAAGATACCTAGCACACGCACGGCTACTACTTTTGCGCACCGTTTTGGATACTTTCTTTCTCCCCATTTATATAATAAATTTGCAAATATTTGTAATCTTAAAGATCGTACGGTAAGGGAAACTAAAGCACTCATTACGACTTCCATATTGAAATGGAGTTATTTGGAAACTGAAGGCGCACTTAAAGTCATTGAATGAGGCTGCAGCAAATTATACACACACAAACACACACACACACACACACACACACACACACACTAAACTCACACACATACCTACTAACACATACATGAATAATATTTTTGTTGTTAATTATCCACAATTATTATGGTCTATCCCTTTAAAATTTTAATTTTCCTTGTTTTTTTATGTGATTGTTTATCCTGTTTTGCCGTAATGTTTAACTGTTAAACGTATACTTTCCCCACAGGACAGGCTACGCCTAGTGTGGGGGCTAGAAATATGTATTATTTGTAAGACTGATTACGGAAATAAAGATTTTTATTATTATTATTATTATTATTATTTTCCCTTATATCACCAGGGGTTCTCGTCGGTATGTCGACGGTAGTCAGGTTTAGCTCTGTTTCATCGCTGCAGTTAGGACGAGACAACGTATCGGCGATAACGTTTGCTTTTCCCGGTGTGTACTCTATTTGCAGGTTATACTCTTGTAGTGTCAGGGCCCACCTTGCAAGACGGCGCCAATTGTAAAACACACTGTTTAATGTTTCACAAACGTTTAATAAGCGGTAGAGCATGTTACAAAATCTTTTAATGTAACTTTCGATGCGGTACAAATGATCACTCAAAATCCGACATTGTCCCTCGATCGTCTTCTTTTTCCTTGCCACACACTTCAGCCACTATTTTACCGATTGACCGTGGGCCAATCAGCCTTGAGGAGCGTAGACGACGTGCGGTGATATTATTACGCTGTGCATTCACAGAATAAAGTAATAAAGAGCGCGTTACAGTAATTATTTTATGGTTGTTATCGAAACAGAAAAATCTAATCTCTATTTGCTAGGGTGAAATACCTATCAATTCACTGGATCGATTCAGTGCTAGATATTGATTTTAAAATTGTTTGTTTTTGTATGAGAAATCGGTTTTTCGATTTCAGATCGCCATCCCTAGTATAATATCTAGTCTGTCACAGTGATATGCCGAGTCGCTATTCGGGAAACAAGAAGTGAACTTTTAAATATTTGATTACTAGCTGTGCCCGCGACTTCGTTCGCGTGGAATGGTGACTTTCGGCAGCATGTTTCATTTTTTTAGCTAATAAGGTTTTTCGTTTTTTTTGTATTTATTTTATATATATTAGTTTAACGCTATGATATATATTAACACATTAAAAATAATTTCACATAGCCTTCCGCCCGCGGTTTCGCCCGCCTGTACTACACGACGTTATCTCGAGGGAAAGTTATATTTTCCCGGGATATCAATTAGTCTTTGTCACTCTCTAGCTCCTAAAATATCCACATACTAAAAAAACACGCCGATCCGTTGCTCCGTTTTGACGTGAAAGACGGATATACAAACAATACAAACAGTAAGTCAATAGAAAGAACTTATCACGCTGAACAACTGCTCTTAAGATGCTATCTCATATAGGTTAACCTGGCTGCTAGGGTTCCACATCAGCTAGCCTAGCATGAACGACTTTTATCATGCGATATTATGATATACCACGTCATGCTGTCTTGCTTACCTACCCCACTAAGGTGGAAGCAAGACAGCAAGACGTGCTATAGCATATCGCGTGATATAATGATGGTAATGCTAGCCAGGCAGGTGTACCAAGACCTTCAAACTTTGTACGTCAATTGAAAATGCTCATTTTTAACAATTGTATATCTCTCATAGTTTGGCTGGACTGCTATGGTTCCACATCGGCCATTTCGATCTTCTAAATAAATTATAGCCTACCTATAAGTTGGCGACAACTAATAGCTATACAACAAAAAAAGTTTCATTAAAATCCGTTCAGTAGTTTTTGCCTGAAACGTGGACAACAGACAGACAGACAAAAAATTCAAAAACTATATTTTTGGTATCTGTTCCGTTTAAGAAGACCCTTGGTGGTATTTCTTTTCAATGTATACAGCCCCTGTACCGGCAAAAAAATATAGATATGGACATGGACTTCATTTGACATTTGATGCCCATATTTTGTGCTTTTAAGGGCATAATATGGGCTTCAAATGTCAAATGAAGCCCATGTCCATACCCATAATTTTTAGCCGGTAGCCCCCTGAATAGAATCGCATACAGTTTTATAATAAGTATGAATTATTTTATTTATTTACTTAAAATACTTACACGGTAATTTTTTTATCACCCCGGATAAAATTAAAAGGATTATTCTGCTCATGAAAACAAACAATTTTTATTATGGGACCAACACTAAAATCGCAAATAAAACAGCTACTTATTCCATACAAAAGTGCAAAAATATTTAATCAAAATGTATGGAACAGCTGATATTTTTTCGCGATTTCAGTGTTGGTCCTTTAATAAAAGTTGTTTGTTTTCATGGGTAAAATAATCCCTAAAAATATCCGGGGTGATAAAAAATACCGTGTATATTACATAAACAGTACCTACGTATTAACACATTAAAAATTTATATCACATAGCCTTCCGCCCGCGGTTTTGCCGCGTGTACTACACGACGTTTTTCCGAGGGAATGTGATATTTTTCCGGGATAAAATTAGCCTATGGGACTCTTTAGCTCCTAAACTATCCACATACTTAAAAAAACAGGTCGATCCGTTGCTCCGTTTTGACGTGAAAGACGGACATACAAACAAACACACTTTCACATTTATAATATTAGTATATATTGTATGTCAAAAGAAAATACTTAGGACGCTGAACAACTTCTCTTAAGATGCTGTATTTGTATCTCTTATAGTTAAGCTGGGCTGCAAGGGTTCCAAATCAGGAGTACCTTCGATATTTTTCCGTCAATAGAAAATGTCCATGACGTTAAACAACTTTTCTTAAGACGCTATGTTTGTACCTCATATAGTTTAATCTGGCTGCTAGGGTTCCACATCATGTGTACCAGACCTTCAAACTTTGTACGTCAATAGAAAGTGCTCATCACGTTTAACAATTTTCCTTAAAACGGTATTTTTTATATCTCTCATAGTTTGGCTAGACTGCTAGGGTTCCACATCAGAAATTGCGATCTTCAAATAAATTATAGCTATATTATGTTGGCAAGGACCAATAGCTGTATAACAAAAAAACTTTCATCAAAATCCGTTCCGTAAACTTTTTTGCCGACGTCATCACACGAAAAATTCATCCCCTGTTTTTACCCTCTTTAGGGTAGTTTTTTTTACAAACTTTGAATGTCATATTTATTTATCTAATCAAAAGCCTATAAAATAAATTTGAAGCTTCTAGCTTTAAAAATGACGTAATTCCCATACAAACTTTCATCCCCTATTTCAACCCCTTACAGCCCTTTGTTCACATAAAAAAGTAGCCTATGTCCTTTCTCAGGCTCTAGACTATCTCTGTACCAATTTTTATTTAAATCGGTTCCGTAGTTTAGGCGTGATTGTGTAACACACAGACAGACAGATTCGCATTTTCGCATTTATAATATAAGTATGGATTTCACGCAACTGTTAGGAGAATAATAAATACGGAATAATTAATTAACGAATATTTGAGTGTTACTGGCTAGTGCGATATTTATATACATGGTTAGGGCAGTCGCCCATACTAAATTTAGCCATCTCCTTTGAATAATGTACCTTTTCAACACACTTGCTCATAAAGTGAGCCTTATTACATCGATCTTAGGGCCATAAACCGAACTATAACCCACGCGTGCATAATAATATTACAGTACTAGTTGCGTAATAGAATTATCCCTACAAAGTTAAGTAAGTACCTAACTGCAAATTATATGCGAGTAAACAGAGACTTTTCAATTTAACCGGGTAATACAGTATCCCTACAAAGTTAAGTTAGTACCTAACTGCAAGTAATATGCGAGTCAACAGAGCATTTTCAATTTCAGCGGGTAATAGATACAGTTCTTTTTTTGTAACAACAAAAAGGTTTTATACGGCTGAAAATCCATTTACGTTTTTAGAATAAATAAATGTGTCCCTAATTAAGACAAAAAACATAATCACTACATAGTATAAAACAAAGTCGCTTTCTCTTTCCCTATGTCCCCTTGTATGCTTAAATCTTTGAAACTACGCAACGGATTTTGATGCGTTTTTTTTTAATAGATAGAGTGATTCAAGAGGAAGGTTTATATGTACTTTTTATCCCGATATTCCCACGGGAACGGGAACCACGCGGGTGAAACCGCGGGCGGCCGCTAGTTAAGTATATTATAATCAAATTATTTATAATTCACAATAATTTGTTATAAAACATTTGCATTTTAATCATTTTGAAGTAGGCTGTATGGCTGTATGTAATCAATCACCTCCCAATTGGCGCGTGCAAAAAAAATTTGCGCGCTTTTTCCCTTAGTTAATATTAGGTTAATACAATATGTATGCAATAAATGTTTGTTTTTCCTCGCAAGTGTGTTGAAAAAGTGCGTATGAAACTCGTGAGCAACTTACTCACTAGACACTCGGCTGATTTACGCCCTCGCCTGCGGCTCGGGCTGCAACCCACAGCCTCGTGTATAATGAGCAACCTAAGCTCACTTGTATCATAATATACTATTAAAGGTACATTCTTCCATACAAACTTTTGTAAGTATTGCGAAAAATCAAAACCAAACCCAAGTAAAATCAATATATTCTAATGCGCTAGAAACCAGTCAATTGCAAAACAACAATTTAATTGTAAAAAACAAAGGTTTATAAAGTATTTCATCCAAAACAGATTTCTTAAAATTTTCATACAAAACATTTTTTCAAACAGAAAATGGAATTTATTGAAAATAAAATCGTATGACTTATGGAATTCTAACGGTTGTTATTATTACCTTATTTTAATTGCCTTTATCAAAAATGACTAAAAGTTGTTTAGAAAACTTTAAGAGCAAACAGTGGCCAAAACCGGTACAGTGGCCAAAACCGGTACGCCTGCCCTACTTCATAATAAATGTCGCGTTGAGTCCCGTTACTCTTGTTTATAATAAAAATAAAAGTCGTTCGTATTTAACAACGAGTCCATCATATTTACTCTTACCTACCAACACCTTACATTTTTTTAAAGTTTAATTGCCTGTTTCACAATGTCCAATTAGGAGATACTTTCCTGTTTAATTGACAGTTTTGTATGGACTATCTGTCAAGTAAAAGCTAATCAGAACTTACTTTTGTGGATTTTCAAATAAAAAGGCGGAACATTGAATTTTCAGATCTACTTGATTGTCAAATTGGTCCTTTCAACATCAAGCTTATCATGTGTCCATGCTGAGGAAATATCTTACATGAATAAAAACCCCACTTTTTAACTGATTGTGTAATAGAATTCTATCGGGTGTTTTTTTCCTCATTCCCGGAGGAGAAAAATGAGCTGTCATCGAGGCATTTTCAACAAAAGAAATATCTAACCGTGATGTTGGTAATTATTTTACGCTCAGACCAATTTTATGGTGCTGAGTCGTAATCGAAACTCATGGATGGATTTATTAGGTCATTAAGACTTGGGTCTGATAAGATAAAAAAATTGAAAGCGATACCTTAAAAGCGGTTTTGGTATTCTTAATAACGGTATTCTTAAAGCTAGGTAACTTTTATGGACATTACAATAATGTATTACTTATCAAATTTTATTAGTTTCACTATTAATTTCAGTCTATGTTATTTTACAAGGGAATTTAATTTGTCAGATTCGTTATAAATTATTAACAACAATTATTTATAGATAGATAGATAGATAGAAAATAAAGTATAGATAATCCAATGAAATACGAAACAATTAAATGAACTCAGTTACCTATATATTTTGTTTTTTATGACCATGCCCAATCTGTAGGTACAAGTTTTTAATTTTTATTTTGACGACAAGATACCGAAACTATTGTTGTTAAAAGTATTGCCATTTTCTACGGTCTGTCTGTCTGCTTGTCTATTTCTCTTTACGTGTATCTTAGTCAAAAACTACTGAAAGGATTGTAATTTAAAAATTTTCGTTATAAAAATCCGCTTATTGTTTTCATGCTAACTTTCTGCCGGGCCAACTTGCTCAGTTTTTTTTGTTGCATTAAAAGTTTCATTTACATTGCATTTTAAAACTTAACATCAATGCTAGTGTCATCTAAAATTTAATAAAAATATCGAACTCACATTGTAAATTGCGTAGATGAACGGATTGTAGCAAGAATTGCTCATTGCAAGCCAATCGAAACAGAAGAATATTACATTTATGTATTTGTACCTGAAAAACATATCACTGTTTAGTATAATTATGATTAATCTAACATTTAAATGAACATGTCGTCAAAATGTTTGGAATGTCGCATTATAATCAAATTTCAGTTATACTTAATAAATTTGGATCTCAAACTCCAAATCATTTGTTGTTTAACACAAATGGGCATTCAAAATACAACCAATCTCCAAACAAAGATCCGTGTCAAATTTAACCACTGATTTTAATTGTCGAAATGCCTTTGGGAAGCGTTCGATACCTTTGTTTATACTTACTCATTTATGGAAGGAAAGAAGGACTGTAGCAGCATATAACTCTGTAGAGGAAGCCAGCATAGCGCGAACAGTGCCACTACTAAGACTAGCATTTTGATCACCTGTATAAAAAAAGAATGAAATTAACTAGGGCTACAAATTATTAAGAAAAATAATTATTTCTAAATTCTTGTAAAGAATTTCTTAAATGGTACCTAAAATGCGAATCTCCATGCGATAGTTAGCTAAGATTATGTAGTTGAAACTATTAGCGGGCGTGTATTGAGCCTGTTTACTTAAGAAGTCGGCTTATTTATTTATAAGAAAATCACGGTACCGATTTCACTGTCAAGACTTAGTAGACTCATCAGATTAAATTTAGAAAAAGAACTAAATTTTGGTCATTCAAGCGTCGATGTGAGTTAGGTTATGCCCTTGTTATACCCCTTTTCTCTAATATCGTGCTTCATTTAATTTCGAAATTGCTAGACGTTAGAGGCTAGGCCATAGGGATTATGTCCGTATGGATTGAGGAGCCACGTCAGATTTTTAAGGATAGCTATCACCCTTATTTAGTAGCCATGCAGATAATTTTGTAGGTCAAATTCTGAAATTTGTAGTAAAATACATCAAAAGTTATATCACTGCAAAGGTGGCTCCTCAATCCTGATGTTTAGATTGAGGAGCCACCTAGAAGTCGTAATGTATTGAATGTAGGTTGCTGAAAATTATGTATCAATTTGTAGCCATCACGTAGGATATCTACTAGAATTTTGAGCACATTAGTTCTAAAATTCAAGAAACTACAACACTTTTGCTGTGGCTCCTCAATGCATATACAATAGAGTAAATTTCTATGAATATTTGCAGTCAATTCAGATATTCGACATAATGATAATTTAGAAGGAGGTAAATTCTATTGCCTACAATATGAATGAAATACTAAAACATTGTGATTTCCGTAAACAAACGCATATTATTTGGCTCCTCAATCCTGACGTTTAGCAGACCAATAATTTACTATATTTCTTGAGATCACAACGAAATCAAAAGCCAGAGACTCTAACGTTTAGTAGGCATGCATACTAAATGGCTACATACAATTCATTGCTGTATTCGTTTTAATTGCTGAAAAATAAAGCTTTTTGGTATTGCTCAAGGATCCGTTGCCAAGGGTGACCATAATTATGTGAATCAGTAGGACAAGTAATTTATTAAAATTTAATAATTAATTTTTACAAAATATAGGTTAGCGAATGGATGAGTACCTATTGGGTCTTCTGTGCTCTTACGAATTCTGGATTCATAGTCATCGTAACACAACATCTCATCCTTTGCTAGGATATGACACTTGTAGTAGTGACCCACGCCAGTGATACTAACTCTGGGAAAGAATTCTATAGCGCCCATTAATGTGTATGAGCTGCCTAGAACCATTATAAATTCTGGTATCTCCTTCAAACATTTTTTTTGCAATCATTCAAATCGAACGAAACCGTATTTGAAAGTGTTTATCAACAGACTGTTACTGTTGTTTGGTTGTTGCAAGACTTACATGCGTTTTTATCTTCTGCAATACAAATAGCATCTTCTAAACCTTTGATGCCAAATACAGAAAACATATTAGTCTCGCGACAGTAAACACACGGCTGCGTTGATATTTCAGAGTTTTTTTTTGTGACATCCATAATTTTTTTCCCTGTTTTCTTGTGGTCCCATGATTTTGTCCCATTAATGGGACCACGAGGGGTAACTATTTCTCGTGGTCTCATTATTATTTAATAGGACCGCGAGGGAGTACTGTTTTTCGTAGTCCCATTACCATCTAAATTTGTGGATCCCTCCTATATATATTTCCTGCATAGGCAAACTTTTTGGAGTGTGTAGTGAAGTCGATGATAAATAAATGAAAATGTTATAATGTATTTCATACAAATACATAGAAACCAATAGTGGCGCGGGAGTCATGTCGCGTGCGGTTGTTGTTTAACGCTGAGTAAGAATTTACATATATGGTAGAAAGGGACCATTAAACTGAACTATGGGACCAACCCTGAAATCACGTAAAAAATCAGCTGTTTCATACATTTTCATATTTATTATCAATCAATTTTTGTATGAAACAGCAGTTTTTTTTTCGCGATTTCAGAGTTGGTCCTATAGTAAAAGTTATTCAGTTTGATGGTCCCATAACTATCATATTCTGGTTTTGCTATTAATTCTGTTACACATTGTAGACAGGAGGGAATTTCCACAACCGTAAATAGTAATGGGACTACGAGAAATAGTAAATCCCTCGTGGTCCCATTAATTGGTCAAAATCCTGGGAGCACAATTTTAATGGGACCACAAGAAATAGTTATTCCTCGTGGTCCCATTAATGGGACAAAATCATGGAACCACGAGAAAACAGGGTTTTTTTTCACAAATTAAGTAACCACGAAATTTAAGGCCTTTTTCTACCCTATCGTGTGTTCTATAGAACTTCCGAGGCAAACTTGCTCATACTTGTCACCTCAAAATAACCTAAAATACGACATTTTGCAATCTCATATCTCACAAACTAGTTATTTCCGGAGAGTGGTGTCATTGGAAAGGGGTGATCAAAATCTACATTATCTGTACAAAGACTCTACAAAAAGCTTGCGGCTGGATACTAATACCAACCATTCCAACACGATGTATTGTCACAGAATATATCGATACCTTCCGGCTCAAAGGGCGTAACCACCATTTTGACCAAAATGAGTTTTGAATGCCATCTTAATCAGTTTTTTCTGTGCTATCGAACTGTATTTTTAAAGTTCTAAAAAAATAGTAGGTAAAAGAATGTTGGACGATTCATAAGCATTAACTTTATTTAATCTAAATGAATAAAAATTTATTGACTTTGACTTTGACAGCTGCGTTTCAGTTTTTTTTCAGTTTTTTTTTGTGAAACATTCCATCAGTTTTTTTTCACAAAAAGTAAACACGAAATTTAAGGCTTTTTTCTAACCTATCATGTGTTCTACAAGACTTCCGAGGCAAACTCGCTTATACTTAATAAATAACCTAAAATACGATATTTTGCAATCTCATTTCTTACAAACTAGTAATCTCCGCGCTCTGAAAGTGGTGTCATTGGAAAGCGGAGATCAAAATCTACATTTTCCACACAAAGAATCTACAAAAAGCCTGCGGTTGGATACTAATATCAACCCTTCCAATACGATGTATTGTTTTTGTAAATTATCTTGCGAGTATATTGATACCCACCCTTAAAGTAAAATTAGGTAAGTACCTTACCTTTTCTTGTTGTAATTCCAGGTCTGTCATATTTTGTGATAAAATTAATATAGAAATAAAGTAACTAATAATGAACTTATGAAATTTTTATGTATTATGTATGGCATTTGACAAGACCGCTTCTGTGGTCTAGTGGTTCACATCACACAACCGATTTCAGACCAAGAGGTCCCGGGTTCGATTCCCAGTGGGGGTACATATTGTATTCGGTTTGGTTGGTGGTAGAAAGGTGGTAGGACTTGTTCTTAGTCCGCCTGGTTCAATTTATTGTACCAACTTGTATATACCGTCTTTTAAGCAAATAAACAATTTTATTATTAAATTATTATTTATGAGACATGTATTATTATGTCAAATATAAATTACTTATGTCAAATGATATTTACAGTTACTTATAAATATAGTATTATAGGAAAAAATGTGATAGTAAAAAACCACGAGCCCTATAAGTAGCTTTCAGGCGGGATTCGAACCCGCGCCTCCGGGAATCCGGCCCGATGCTCTGACCAAACAAACCAAAAAAATCTCAATATGGCTGTTTCATCTTAATCGATTGTTAAACTACTACTTTCATTCACGTAACTATGGTCACCCCTCGCAACGTATCCTTGAGCAACACCAAAAAGCTTTATTTCTCAGCAATTAAAACGAATACAGCAATGAATTGTATGTAGCCATTTAGTATGCATACCTACTAAACGTCAGAGTCTCTGGCTTTTGATTTCGTTGTGATCTCAGGTAAATATAGTAAATTATTGGTCTGCTAAACGTCAGGATTGAGGAGCCAAATAATATGCGTTTGTTTACGGAAATCACTATGTTTTAGTATTTCATTCATATTGTAGGCAATAGAATTTACCTCCTTCTAAATTATCATTATGTCGAATATCTGAATTGACTGCAAATATTCATAGAAATTTACTCTATTGTATATGGATTGAGGAGCCACAGCAAAAGTGTTGTAGTTTCTTGAATTTTAGAACTAATGTGCTCAAAATTCTAGTAGATATCCTACGTGATGGCTACAAATTGATACATAATTTTCAGCAACCTACATTCAATACATTACGAGTTCTAGGTGGCTCCTCAATCTAAACATCAGGATTGAGGAGCCACCTTTGCAGTGATATAACTTTTGATGTATTTTACTACAAATTTCAGAATTTGACCTACAAAATTATCTGCATGGCTACTAAATAAGGGTGATAGCTATCCTTAAAAATCTGACGTGGCTCCTCAATCCATACGGACGTTAGGGATTTACTACTGAGCCCAAAAAAGAAGTTGAAGGACATTAGCCATTTCGCAATTTTTACTGAATGAAGCGTGGAATCAAAAACAAGTTTATAATGATTTTAAATAATTATTTATGCATTAACAATGTAACTCTGTAAGGACCACAGAACACGGAAAGATTTTTTTCAAAGTCAAAGTTAAACTTGTTTATTCAATTAAGATTGTTTTTTACAATACTTGTGAACGTCATAGAAGCTACGCCATTGGTTTGCAAACCCTACGGGCGGCGGGAGATCTTGGACCTTGGAGAAGAACCGGCAAGAAACTCCAAACGTTGTTTTTTTCAAAGTTTTGTCCACACCCGCCCACTCACTACTTCTTAAGTTGTGGAAGATTTACTTATAAAGATTAAATTAAATATATTACACAGCCCTGGTTATCATAACAGTTTATTGTTATGAAAATCAGTGCGTTTTAAGAAGTATTAAAATATACTTGACATTTATAATCCTTTTTATCCTCTTCCCTTTCCCATTCCCCAAATTAAAATAAATTAACATAATTTTCCGTTAATATTACCATGATGTTTTGTGCCGAAACTCTGTGACAGGTTCGGGGAAATGAGATTTGACGCCGAGGACTTTAAACGTCCCTTAAAACAATCTCAAAAGAAAGTAAGAAAGGAGTTCTTTATAATTATTGAAAACATATAAAATGTAAACAATTTTAGCTAATAGCTTTGCTTACAAATACTTTATTAACTGAATACAAACGAGTATTTTTGTATGCGAACCATTTGATTCTTAAATTTTTAAGTTCCAGCGTGGATAAATATAAAAAAGAGGGAGATGTAAAAGTTAATCATTCACTGTTGACAAGGTAATAACACTCGTATCTATAGATAAAATTAAATTAATATAAAAGTAAGAATAAGTAGGTAGGTACTTGAACAAGTTACTTTTAAAAGTTCATATTTCATTTTAATTCTTTTTTATTGTATTAAAACGACAATTTTAAATTACGACTTTTACTCAAGACATTATAAGTACTTGACATAATATTATAGTATTCTTTGGTATAGGTACGACCCTAAGTATTATTGCAATTTCTCCAGCCTTTCGGTTTAATTGACAGACCAGTCTATTTAAATCCAGTTTTTATTCAAAATAAATAGTTTCTTTAACTTCTATTTACAAAGTTTCAATAGATATACTATCGTTTTGTGATCAAATGATCGTTAGCGGAACCCCAACTTATTTGATGAATCGTTGGAAGGTCAAAGGTCTTTTCTTCTGTTGCCCTTAATTCACATTGATTTGAATAAAAGCTAAAAGCTCAAATAGTGCTCGAGATAATGGGATCGTAAAAGCTTCACAAATGTTTGGGTTTAATACAACTAGTTATAGTGTTCTTTATCGATCTACACTAAGTAAAACTAATAACTAAATTAGATGCGCACTTAAACTAACGTATTATATAGTAAACAAAACCAAAACGTCCAGAATAATTGATGATAGGTGCTTCGTATACGATAATTTGAACAACATATTTCCCGGATTCAGAAACATGAATCACCTAGTTATTGTAAGCATATTATTATGCCATTATTTTTGATTCAGGGATTAAGTACATAATGTACAGTCATGATCAATAATATGTATGCAACAAAGAACTATGTCATATTACAATATTGAATGTCTTTTGTTTCACAGATAGTTTTGACTCGGAAAGTTTCAATGTGACAACATTTTATGTTATGAACATATTATTGTTCGTGTCTTTGCAACATTGTTAAGTTTTAATACTCATTGAAATAAAATTATTTTCTATTTAAAACATACGTTGTTTTACCGTTTATACCGTTATCCTTTTACAATGACTTTAATAAAACTGTTCATACATTGGAAAATCCAAAAATCTATCAAACAAAAACAATAGGTATAAAAGAAATTAGTATCTAAGTGCATCTAAAAAAGTGCGCAGAATGAAGCGCAGCTTTGTATGAAGTACGTTATCTAAGTAATGGCTTTTCACATGCACAAAGGTCACGGCACTGTTGCCGTGCCTTTTCTTTGAAACTTTTGAACTAATAGGTATCTTATGCACTATATCTAGGTTTCTATCGACATAAAGCTAATTCTAGACCATAACATAATTTATCTCTGTGCCATATTTCATCATGTTCTGTTCAGCCGTTTCGCCGTGATTGAGTATCAAACATCCAAACTTTTTATAATATTATTATGTAGGTGGGATAAGATGGATTTGTGATGCTACCTATCTAAGTTATGATTCATTTTATGACTCATCGTCGATAATTCGATTAATAATTCGTCATTTCAGTCGACTCGATGTTGTACTTTTGTATGGAACAGCTGATTTTTTTTCGCGATTCCATGGTTGGCCCCATAGTGAAAGTTGTTCATATTGATGGGCACTAACATCCCCTAAAATATTTATGCTAATTAAAATTTAGCCGTGTATAGTAAATGAATAAGAATAATTCATATAAAAAGTAAGGCAGCATTTACTTTGCAGTTGGCCGTTGCAGTTATTAGATACTTTTGCAGTTGGCCTCGCCCTTAGGGCTCAGTTATCTTTTGTAAAAATTTACAAGTTTCGATCCTACAAAATTGTTCCTTCCTAATGTTATATAAATAAATAAATATTGGACACCATCACATACATTGTTCCAATACCAAAGTATAGTAGCTTAAGCACTAGTATTATGGAAATTGGAAACAAAGACGGGTATTATTACCACATACACCCAGCCAGACCCGAGGAAATAATGAAAAGTTCGAAATTCAATATTTACCCGACCGGGAATCGAACCCGAGACCTCCTAGAGATAGCGGCACCTAAAAAACCGGTGCGTACACCACTCGGCCACGGAGGTCGACAATATAATTATATACCATATACCTTAATTATTCCTTAAGGTCAAACGATTAAGTCACAAAAAGCTGAAGGCTCGTTAGATGGCGCTACTTTCGCTATTTCGTAGTTTTTATTTTTTTGTTAATTATTCTTTGTATCTTTGTAACTCAAAATACTTTTGGCGCCTTCTATAAATAAATATTGAATTTTCGAAATCAACACTTAACTATTTGTAGTACAAAAATCATCCAAATATGTTGAATATGTTTTTCTGTCATCCAATTTTACTAATCACTCACACATGCATACCATAAATCCGAGTTTCTAGTAACAAAACATTTCGATCCAGTTAAAAACGACAATGTGGCCTAGCGGTCTATATGCTTGACTCAGGCATCAGAGAGATAAGGTTCAAACCTCAGGAAGCTAATTTTTTTTTTATATTTATTATTGTTTAAAAAAAAAACATTAAAATATTAATTTAGATGTATAAATTGCAACAAATGCAATTGCATTATTATTTTTTAAATTACACAAGTAGTCTATCAACTAATGCTCCAAAAAACGTATACAGGGAAAATAATGCTTGGAACACCATTTTTAATGTTCCTTAGCCGAATGGCCAAAACCGGAACCCCTATAGATGCGTCATTTGTCTGTCTGTCCGTCTGTCCGTATGTTACAGCGACTTTGATCCAAAACTATTAAGACTACACATTTGAAACTTGGTAGGTAGATGTATCCTGTAAACCGCTTTACAATTTTTATACGAAAATAAAAATAATAACCCCATACATAAAACTGAAACTAAAAATTTTTTACCTATTCGTATGGGGTGTCTATAGATAGGTCTTCAAAAATAATATAAAAGTTTCTTTAACCATTTTTAGGGTTCCGTAGCCGAATGACAAAAACGGAACCCTTATAGATTCATCATGTCTGGCTGTCTGTCTGTCTGTCTGTCTGTCTGTCCGTCCGTCCGTCCGTCCGCATGTCACAGCCACTTTTATCCAAAACTATAAAAACTACTCAGTTGAAATTTGGTAAGTAGATGTATTTTATAAACCGCTTTACGATTTTAATACAAAAATCCGGGGGCTTCCGCGATACATGAAGCCGAAACCGAAAAATATTTTTTTTGTCAACCATATTCGTGTGGGGTGTCTATAGATAGGTCTTTAAAAATGGCATAAAGGTTTCTCGAACCATTTTTTCACAAAGTCAATATTTTGAAAGATAGAGCCTTCCAAAGCGATAAAATGTGTCCCCCCCACCACTCTAACTTTTGAAATAAATTAGTGAAAAATCTAGAAAAAATATATACTGTACATCTTTATAATAACTTTCAACAAAAATTAGTTTGAACGAGATGTAGTAAGCACTTTTTGAGATATAACACATTTTCGAAAACCGCAAATGTAAATGAAAAACAATGTTATATTTTGCTGACGAAAAATGATAAGTACCTAATAGAATTTTGGCTTGGTATAGGCAATCGGTACGTTAAGTTGGTACGGAACCCTTCATGGGCGAGTCCAACTCGCACTTGGCCGATTTTTCCTTATCTATACTAATATTATAAAGGAAATATTTCCTGTATTCCCGTTTTGTATGTATTCAGGTATGTATGTATCAGGTATGTAACGAATAAACTCAAAAACTACTGGACTGATATCAAAAATTATTTCTGCTACATTATCCCTGATTAACATAGGCTATAGAATATTTTGAAAAAGTTAGGGATTCGTATGAAAACTTCGATAATGTAACTCAAGGTATGAAAAAAGATACCAAAAAAAACCTATATACCTCGCGGACCGAAGTATGATAAGGGGCGTGTGCACATCTATGAGATAGATAACTGCAGCACTTTCTTTCAATTGTAGACATAGGTTTCCATAGTAAAATGTATTTCTAACAATCTACACAATCAACTTTAGTAATAAAATAGCATAATATTTTAGTTTTGAAAACTGACAAGGTTCGATTTCCCACTACCGAGTACCGACCCATTTCCGAGTCGTGTATGAGTTTTTTTGAAAATCATTGAATGCAGTTTTCTAAACTCTAATATCGACGACATGGTTCCATAAAACAAATATATCTCTATCTCTTATAGTTTCAAACTTTCCCATACTGACCCGTTGTCCGGTCCGGTCTAATGTTCTCTATCTATACATATATTATAAAGAGGAAAGATTTGATTGTTTGTTTGTTTATTTGCATCGAATAGGCTCCTAAACTACTAGACCGATTTAGAAGATTCTTTCACCATTAGAAAGCTACATTCTTCCCGAATAGGCTAAATTTTATCCCGATATTCCCACGGGTACCGGGTACCACGCGGGTGAAACCGCGAGGATCCGCTAGTATAGAATAATATTGTATGTTATAATTAGTGTATAATGTTGTATAGACAATGGTACGGAACCCTTCGTGCGCGAGCCCGACTCGCACTTGGCCGTTTTTTAAATACTAGCGGCAACATTTTGATAGGCAACCCTATAGATATATATTCTCCTAATCATTAATAGAAGTACGTAAAAATTAGGTTATTAGCAAAAACTCGATGAGCGCACTAATTTGCAGTGGGATCTAGTACTAACTCAAAAGAGAAATATGTAAATTATAATTGACACAAACCACATGACACAAACGGAAGAGCGGCATCGCGCGTTGCGCGTCTTAGCCGCATGGAACGGCAACGTCGCAAATTTGCTCGAAATGTTTGTATACGTACACGACTAATGTCACACACACATGCGTAAGTTTCATGAGAATTTGGAGTTGATTTGTGCTATAATTCTGAATGAAAGTATGTAAAATATTCATTTCGCGCCTACTTAAACATGAGAAAAGACTATAGAACTCATAATTTACCATAAATGGTGAATCCTAACATAGTTAAAGGTGAACGTTTTTTGTATGATAATCGTTTGACCTTAACTAAGATTGCGAATCAAATGCACCTAAAAATAAAATAGCAAATCCAATACCTACTCATTTTACTCGGTGATAAATAAGCCAAAAGAAAAAGTTAAACTCCATTGGTTTCAATTTGTATGGCAAAAATACTTCCGAAGTTACCACGGAGGAAAGAGCCGTATATAAATATTTTCCACGCTATTAAACAGCGCAATATTTTTCACGGATAATTTTTATAAGGTACTTTGTCATTCTCGGAATTATCACGGATTTCAGTTGCCATCGTGTTCCATTAGTGAAATATTTTACTGATACAGATTCAATGAACTGTACACCCCACAGGAAAACAAAATTTAATACTAGGAGTCGTCCGGCGACTGCGCCCATTTTCTACTGGGTCCATGGGCGCAGTCGCTGGTTTGCGTTTTGGCCATTTTGGCCACTGAAACAGAAAAGATTGTGGCACCTTTGACGGATTGAAAACAAGACGCGCCGCCCGCCGCCGGTGAACGTATCGAACCGGTCGGTGGTGTGTGGTCATCATATTTATCTTTCTCTATTATGGTGGTCATATTTGGAATAAAAGCTTTATTAACAGCAGGCAGCCATTTCGCTAATTTTGTATGGCAAGTACAAAATAAATTATGGTTTAGTAAAGGCCCAAACTACAATAATTTATTACCTCTTTTTAGGGTTCCGAACAAAAATGGTAAAAAGGAACCCTTATGGTGCGACTAAGTCTGTCACAGCTGGATATCTCGGGAACTAGTAATGCTATCAACTTGAAATTTGGAATAGGTTTCGATGACGTTTGCCCAACTATTTTTCAAATAAGAGAGAAATAAAAAAATAATAAATAATAATTTTTTTTCCAACAGGGACTGAAAGAGGGTGTTAAAAATTCGAAGTTGGGCTACTAGGGCATATCCAATTTTGATGAAAAAAGTAAAAAAAAATACCCCCCCCCCTTATCTTCGAAGTTTACAACGAGAAAAATCGGAAATTATTTTGTGATAGAAGTTCATGTAAAGATAACAGGAAAAATAAAATGATGTCTCTAATTAGTAAACTTTTTCAGAAATCATCAACAAAAATTATATTAGTTGCACTATCGGTCAAGAGCTGGTGTTGACCTAAAACTGCAATATTCTACACCGCAAATAACTGGTGTCCCAAAAGTAGGTATAGGATGATTTGTCTCAATAAAACGCGAATGGATTGGAATTTGTTCGTAGTTTTATTTTATTTTAAAGAAGAGACTTGTACTTTTATCTGAATAGAATATCTGCCAAATGGCCGCCACGGACATTTTTGCTGTGAGCAAGTTTTTCATGACACTTTCACACATTTCGCTGCTAATTTCACACATTTCGCTACTTATTTCACCAATAACTCGGCGAGTATTTTGTTTTGTGGATCGTTGGCGTAGACTTTATCTTTAACGTAGCCCCAAAGAAAGAAATCCAGTGGCATCAGATGGCAAGATCTCGGTGGCCATTTGACATCACCTCTTCTTGAAATTACGAAATTTTTCGACCTTTCGACGAGTGTTTGTAATTGATCGTGAAGTTTCGTTAAATATTTGTAAAATTTCTATGCGCTGTATTATTGTGAAACGCTCCACGATTAATTTTACATGTGTCAAGATGACGTATGTCAAATTTCAACCCGCCATCTTGACTATTTCGGAAATAGCGCTAAATTCAAATCCTATACCTACTTTTGAGACACCCTTTACTTTGACGAATCTAGCCTCGCCGATGAAACAATTTTCAATATTTCACGTTATATTTATTTAAATTTATGATGGTACGGAACCCTCGGTGCGTGAGTCCGACTCGCTCTTGACCGGTTTTTTTATGTGTTGGAATAACAGTAGGCGCTATTTGTTATTTTTACTACAGCTTCATATAAAATTTGATTACTTACAGTATTTAAAGCCTTTTTTTAAAGTTTAATTTTATTGATTCATTAGTATGTAAAAATAAATAGGTATCTATGTTTTCTACAACGCAATGTAAAATATAATATTTAATTTATGACTAATAAATGAGTAATAAATAATGAGAAATAATTAATTGAGTCACAAAAACATAATAAGTAAGCATCTAAAATACTGAAATGGACCCAAAGTCACCAAAGTGACACACGTGTAGAGTAGTCTAATCGGTGACGGTGCAAGGTGTATTGCTGTCTTGCTAGATGCAGGTATTGTGCACTGGTGTTTTCGTGGTGTGCATGTGCAATTTTTTGCGGGCGGGCGGGCGGTGCATCTTGCATATTGTGTTTTTTGCGGAAGTAAGCTACATATATTTCGTTTTCACAATGGTTAGGGACTTCCGCCAAGTGACGCCTGATTCAATCAAATTCTTACCAAAGTGGTGGTTTAGGTGCTAAGTTAGTATTTTTATGGGTAAGGTATGGTTAGTTTGGTCATCAATTAATGGTTGTGATGTTTGGTCCAAGATTTGTTTACTTTGATGTTACATTTGTTAAAGGCAAATCCATGTAAATATAAATGATTTCCTTGAAAAACTGTTTTATTTCAAATTTTTATTTAATTATGTAACAACTCGACCTGAATCTGAATCGATTATTCAAACATTAGCGAATATGTTAATCCAATGTCGAGACGTTGAGGGCTCTTGATGGAATAACGCTGGCTTCATTTGAAAAGTAAACATTTGTCAAACATTCATATTATTGATTGATTAGATATTCATAGTATTGACGTGGTATGGTAAAGTACGACGTTTTATAGGAATAGTACGATTTTCGCAATCCATACTGAAAGTGAAAGTGTGTTTGTTTGTTTGTTTGTTTGTTTGTCCGTCTTTAACGTCAAAACGGAGCAACGGATCGACTCGATTTTTGGTATGGGGATAGTTTGGGAGCTGGAGAGTAATATAGGCTACTTTTTATTCCGGAAAATTATAAAATAAAAATTATTATTTTGTATAGAAAATCGATAAGCTGTCGTACTATACAAAACTGTCATTTCTTCCATAGCCGCTTCCAAAGAGGTATGTCAAAGAGTATTGTAATCACTGACGTTTTAGCCGCTTTGGATTACCTACTTTTTAATAAGTGACATTTGTTGCAGGCAGTGTATAAAACTTCTTCGCGATCATTTATTTTCATCTGTCTATCTATAATAGATGTTGGTGATACGAAGTTTACCGGGTCCACTATAATTAATATGGCAAAACAACGTTTGCCGGGTCAGCTAGTCTAAAATAATACTAGGGTTTGTTAAAAAAATTGCAATGTTAAACCGCACTAGATACCAATATTGACATTTAGTACATTTATTTCTAAAAGTAGGTAATACTTAAACTTACAAAAGTGTTAGAAACTTTTACAGCCAAGTATTTGCGTGATGTGTACCATAAACACAAACATTTTATAGTGTTTATAAAATATGCTCATTACACAAATACCTGCCCAAATTGGCATTCCAACCCACAGTGTAGGTGTCGTAATTGACGTTATTTTAAGTAGCAAAGTTAGTAGGTATCACATCACACCTCACTGAAAATACGCCTATACTTTCAGCTTTATTTTGGTAGTATAACCTACAAAATTATAATAGTTTTTCAGTTTTTGCACATAAATATATTTGCTACGAGAAAAGGTATCATTTGTGATCGAAAAACGTGATCTAAATAGCGACGTCTCTGCTTTGGTTATGGTTTTATTGTTCAAAGTTAATGCGATTGTCTATAGTTTGTGGTATTGCTGCGCTACGCTTCCAGTGTGTGGCCAGTGTTTTATGAGCTATAATACTATTCAATAAAAATATTAGTATGCGCCTTTTCGGAAACATTTAACCAAAAATACTGAGGTATTCATAGCGAAAGTTATGGATGTAATACCGAAGGGTATCATTTTGATCGCATATTTTAGTATGGAATAAGTTTGACTCTAAAATGTCTGTGTTTATTAAGGCTCTTTATTGGTCAGGTCCATTAGAAATAAGTACCTATGTTTATGTGAATGACGATGTAACTATTGTGAATTATTCGTAAAATACAAAACTACACTCAAAAACCTATAATCTAAATAAACTTAACTTAGAATCTCGTACTGGTACAAAATAATCGTAAAAGGATTAAAGAACTAACCTTTTTTATTCGTAATGTGGTTGGTGGCTCTTGTTTCCAGAGAGTTGTCAAGAGCTCAAGCTCCCCAAAGTTCCATCAGTCCAGTTGTAAAAAATACTGGCGAGAAATAACTGTGAAAAAGATTTAAATAATACTAACCTTATTTTTTAATGCATGTGGTTAGCATCTTTTGTTTCCAGTGCCGATGCTTAGGAGGTCAAACACTCCAGAGTTTCGTATTTCCTAATAGTTATAAAATACCGGACACTGGTAGATCTAGAGATCATCGTAAAAAGGTTTAAGTAGGTACTAACCTTCTTTTTATTCTTCATGTGGTTGGCGTCTCTTGTTTCGAGGGCGTTGCCTGGAGCTCGAGCTCCCCAAAGCTTCATCGCCATATGCGCGTACGCAAACGTTATCACGAATAGAGGTATCACATACTAAAACAAATATCAATACATTTCCATATTCTATTTTATAATAATAGTTAAAAAAAGGTGACAGTAATAGTATCTAACAATGATAAATATTAATCTTTCAAAGTTCCATATAATTTTTTTAATAATAGTTCGAAAATGTAACAGTAATAGTATTTAACAGTGATAAATATATATATATATCTTTCAACAGGTAAAAATTTAATTTCATTACAGGATATTAAAAATATATAATGATTAAAGAATTGAAAATGAAGTCTTTAGAAAAAATCGACCCGTCTCACAACCTTCTAAATACTTCATTTTAAATTTTTCAATACTTAATAAAAATTGCATTGTGAATGCAAAAAAGTAAAAATTTAAATAACTAATGATTATAAACTTAAAGCATCTCACACAAAGAAAAGTCAAACTCATTATTAAAATGGTTTAGTAAAGATAATATTCATTTAAGATTTGTGATAACTATTAAAACGGTTTGTTTTTTGAAAATATACATACCTACGCCTAATTATTATGAGCATCATTTTATGAAATGCTCTTGTTTATTCTACTGGAAACAACTCATTTATTATTTATGATGTCAACTAATCTGATATTAAATCTTGACTCTGAAAGATTTGCTGTAATTTTCTTGTTATAATAAATTTATTTAGTCTAAGAAACATTATTTATTTTAACTGTATTAAATAAGAAAAACACGTGGTCAATATATAAGTGTATTTTATACACCACACTTAAGGATTTCTTAACTCAGTTGCAATGCAATGCAATGAAAAGTTTAATTTTAATATGAAATGCACTCAGAAATACAACCTTCTCTTGAAACTGAGAAAGTGCTTCTGATAAGGACTATTTTCCTTTATTCCCATTTCAACTAACCCCTTAAGATCCAGCTGTTTTTGACCTGCTTTGAAAACAAAGCGCTTTCTGACAAACTGCACTCTGAAAAATATAGCTTTGTAGAAGGAGTCGAAAGCTTACCTGAAATATATACAATATCAGTCTGTAGATCGCCAGTGAATGCGAACCGAACTCGCTGGGTGCGCAAAAAGGCTTCTTGTAGAATAATTTTGTAACTGCAAAAGAAATGGTTTGTGAGTATTTAAAAAAAGAGTTTTGTAAGTTTTACAACAAACTACCTCGTTTAATAAGTTTTTAGTAAACATTTCATTTTTATGACAAGCTTTTTTGTTGACTGTACTTTAATATTGTATTGTCATCTAAACCAAACCTGTATACAAAATTTCAGCTCCATCGGACACTGGGAAGTGGGTCAATTAAAGCTTGCAAGATTTGTCCCCACTAACTAACTAACATACTAACTAACTAACATACCTACTAACTAACTAACTTACTAACATGGCAAGTTAATAAAAGCTTGTAAAATTTAATTAATAAATGCATACTTGCGTTAATAATAATTAGGTTTTATAAATTCAGGGGGATTAATTTAGATTATTAAAAAAAACGAGTTTGGTGATAAATATTTCAAAGGTTGCAAATTCTGTTCTATTTTCTTATAATACTTCTCTAAGTTTTATATTGAACGTAGGTATAGTGTTTTCGCGAAATAGTAGTTTATGTGACTGTCGCATAATACCGAGTTATGTGCAGTCTCATACACTACTTTATCTACACTCATTACATTTATTATATACTAGCTTCCGCCCGCGACTTCGTCCGCGTGGACATTCGAGAAAATACTTAGAAGATCAATAACCAGGATAAAAGTATTCTATGTTTTAATTTCATAAAAATCCGATCAGCCGTTTCACGTGATTAGGCGGGTCCTCCCTCACCAAGCGAGCAGCCTTGCGCGAGGCAGAACGTTTGCCACGTGCGGCGGGCCGCACTGTATTTTCTCGAATGTCCACGCGGACGAAGTCGCGAGCGGAAGCTAGAAAATAATAAGTGTCTGTTTCACAATCAAAAAGTTGAAAGAAATGGGTTGCCTGTTTGTTTTAAGAAGTAAGCCTACAAAGTTTCAAGTTGAAATGTCTATTTTACACCCTGATTTTTCATTCAAAATTTCACCCCTATTTCAACCTTTTAGGGGTTGAATCATGTTCAGCGTGTTAAACATCAAAATAAATGCCATTTTTGCAATCGTCATCCCATAAAGCCTCTATAACGACATCCATATCGATTTTTAGGTTTATTTATCCCATTTAACCTCTAAGGGGTTGATTTTCGAAAAAAAAAAAAAATGTATTTGCTTATTTGTTTTACTTTCCGACCATAAGCCTTAACAATAAATTTAATGAAGGACTTTCCAGATACAACATTTCATCCCCCTTTTCACCCCTTCGGGGGTGGAATTGCCAGCCTAAATACAATGTTTGAAGATTCTAACTTCAAAACTGACGGACTTTCATTCAAACATTCATACTCAATTTTACCCCCTTAGGGGTGGAATTTCCAAAAATCCTTTCTTAGTGGATGCCTACACTGTATAACGTATCTATGTGCAAAATTTGAAGTCTCTAGGTTCAGCGGTTTGGGCTGTGCGTTGATATCTCAGTCAGTCAGTCAGTCAGGACTTTGAATTTTATATATATAGATTTCAAAAATAAAGCAAATCAATATTAATTATAAAATGTGAATTGGTGCCAAACCCCACTCATAGGAGTCTATACGGTATATTTCTTCTTAATTCAAAATTCTAATTTAAAAAAAGTTTCTGATTGTTGCCGGCTAAAGAAGGGATTGAAAGAGTTGGAATGGAAGTCAGGGCCGGTAAATCCTACGGTTGCCATGGAGACTGTAAAATTAAGAAATATAAGTGTTTTATAATGAGTGACAGCTGTATCCGGTTGTTTTATAATCTCATCAAAAACATAAAATATGTGAAGTGAGAGCCAACTTCAATATTAGGAAATATGCCTTGGTTGTTGACTTTAACGACAAAAGATGTGAGATCTAAATGGGTGCCAAGTTTAACGGTCAGTCCTGAAAATTTAGTACTTACATAAAATGTTTTATAACAACTTAAAATATAATTTCTTCTTATAACTTAGGATAATATATTGAAGCCTAAGGTCTGACTTGGCTAGTTTTCATATACGAATTATATATATATTATAGCCTTCGCAAACTCTAAAGCCGAGGTTCTTATTGTATTCTTCCGAAAATTTGGCTTGCTGGTAGACTAGAAACTAGAGATGAACATAGGGCTCTTCCATGACTGTTTCAGTAAGTACCTAATAATAATTCGTATACAAGAACTAGCCAAGTCAGACCTTAGGCTTCAATATATTATCCTAAGTTATAAGAAGAAATTATATTTTAAGTTGTTATAAAACATTTTATGTAAGTACTAAATTTTCAGGACTGACCGTGAAACTTGGCACCCATTTAGATCTCACATCTTTTGTCGTTAAAGTCAACAACCAAGGCATATTTCCTAATATTGAAGTTGGCTCTCACTTCACATATTTTATGTTTTTGATGAGATATCATTACTTTTTGTAGAGAAATTATTATTAGGTACTTATCTATATATATATATAAAAGAAAGTCGTGTTTGTTACAATCTATATATATAAAAGAAAGTCGTGTTTGCCATGGTTTTTGATTTGTTGGCTTTGACTCCGTCCTGATTAGCAGAATAACTAATAAAAACATTGTAAAATTGACGAAAAAATAAAATAAAAGAGAAAACATTTTCCCATACAAATTGTTCCTGACTTTCGTACCTGTCAAACATTAGGGTAGGGGTAGGGTAGGGGAAGGGTAGGGGTAGGGTAGGGTAGGGGTAGGGTAGGGATAGAGTAGTGATACGGTAGGGGTAGTGTGGAGTAGGGGGTAGGGCCACGCGAACGAAGTCGCGCCGGGTCAGCTAGTTCATAATAAAATTAATACCAAATGTTTCAGTATATTTTATTTGGTCAGTTATATTACTTTGCCCTTGTGTATCAGCTACTGACAATGAAACTAATTTTATGCTCGTGTTTGGTGTGGACATGAAGTACTCTGAGGTAACTGGAGCTCTCACCCTGAATAAAAAAGTGTCGCCAGCAAATTTGACATTTATGTATGTAGTGGCTGTCAGCTGTCTCATATGACCATACGTATTTTTTTAAAGTGTAGGTGAGACGGAAGACAGCCACTGTGTAATTTGTGGTGGACAAAAAATTTTTCGTACTGCACTCTCCAGTTACCTCAGTATTAAGTCGAGCTTCGTGGGTGTGGACGTAGAAATATCATTTTTAACAGATTTTCCTATTTCCAACAGTTTCTTTTTCCTAGTCGTAATAGTTTATGGTGTTTTGCTCGACGAAGTTGCAGTAGGTATTTAATGTTCCTGAGCAGATATTGAATTTCCATTTGCGTTTTGATTCTGGTTTCATTAAGCGATAAAGCTTTCCGGACAAACTACGAAACTATGTAATTGCTAACGGAATTACGGATCTTTACGAAACAGAACAAAGCAAAAAACAAATTTAACAAACAAAAGTATAATTTAGATTATTTGACATTATTTTCCATAAGTACACTTTACTCTCTATAAAGTTTATACTCTTCCATCAACTTTCAACAATATAGTATAGAAAAAAAGGATTTTTCTCTTGTTTTCTATACTGTGGGTGGGTGTATATGGAGTCATCTATCGTTGACTTTAGTGAACTATTTATGTGCTAAGTGTGCACCTACAGGGAGAACATAGCAACTTTTGCATTTTTTGGCTTCTCGTTAGTTCCCATTTGAATGTATGAAGATTGCGCCCCCTGGTGGTCGGGTTATAAGTACTATGCTCCGTTTTGACATGAAAGAAGGACAAACAAACAAACAAACACACTTTCACATTTATCATTACGACTCCGTAGCTCAGTGGTTAGAGCAGTCGCCCGGAAAGCGAAAGGTCGTGGGTTCGAGTCCCATCGGAGATGGTTGTGAGATGAAGGTCGGTTTTTTCTAAATACATCATTTTCCATTTTTCAATAATAAAAATTGGACTGTGAATGCAGAAAAGTAAAAATTTTAATAACTTTATAATTTATATTAATATTAATAATTATTTTAAGTGAAAGGTCGTGGGTTCGAGTCCCATCGGAGCTGGTTGTGAGATGAGGGTCGATTTTGTCTAAATTCTTCATTTTCCATTTTTCAATAATAAAAATTGGATTGTAAATGCAAAAAAGTAAAAATTTCAATAACTTTATAATTTAGATTAATATTAATAATTAATAAATAATAATATGGATAGCGTGCTAGATGGCGCAAGCTTGTAATTTATTTAACGCGAGGACAAAAAAGTATTTTGGTAAATTGGGGTTCGAACTTGGCTCTCTCGAGTCCTAAATATTGAATGGCCACTACGCCGTCGGCGCTAGCTGAACTTCAAGAGGTTTGACGAAATATTGGTATATAACAGAATAAAAACTTTTACAAACTTATATTTGTACTTCATCTTATACAAGATCTTATACAGGATAAGTGCATAGGGAACGCAAATATAAGTTTGTCAACGTTTTATTTAAAAAAAATACTAGTTTCGGATTTTTTTTTTGTATTCACCAGATTACCTGTCTACATGCCAAATTTCAGCTTTCTAGGTCATCTGGAAGTGGGTTAGAGTTTTGATTATAGGTGAGTCAGTGATAAAAATAACGATTTTTGGACGTAAATATCTAAATAACCGTTTGATGTGTGTATATAAAATTTGGAGCACATATTTATCTCGCTAGTCTCAATACATAAGCCAAATTTGACATGTTTCTGTGTAATAGTTTTTGAGTTATGAGGGGGTCAAAAGTGGCTCCAAATGGTTCGTGTTAAGATACACACGGTGCTGCTCGCCAGGTCTGTTTGCTTTTGAACTTGGCTGATACGCTGCCGCGTATCCAGATGACCATTATGAAACAGTTTTATTTTTTAAATTAGACTATGGCATAAAGTGTATCATTATACGTTCAGACATTAAGTCATAATTCGAATATTATAACATGACTGGTAGATAAAAGAGTTTTGTAAGTTTTCCAACAAACTACCTCGTTTAAATATTTTTTACTTTTTTTTATCTACTTCGGTGTAGCACTTAGCCTTCATCACACCAGATGTTAAGTGGTGATAAGGCTGAAGGTGGAAGCGCACTACTCCCGGAATCCTCAATCACTGAGGAACTGGCTATCTTATCTCTCTGCCGAAACACAATAATGCTGAAAACATAATTGTTATGGCGTCAGACTTAGATAAGATGGTAGTAGCTAGCCAGGCGGACTAAGAACAATTCCTACCACCAACCAAACCGAATACAATATGTACCCCCACTGGGAATCGAACCCGGGACCTCTTGGTCTGAAATCGGTGGTGAGAACTGTTATATGAACGCATCTATACTGTTGTATTATCGGAACGCAGCCATAAATACTATGTCTCGCTCACGCCATCTACCTCGCTCTCTCTCTCGTGTGAAATATGTCGGCTACATTTGTGCTCAGTAATAAAAACCTTTAGAAATACTTTTCTAAAGGTTTTATTATTGAAGACACGACAAGAACCACTAGACCACAGAGGCGGTTAAATAAATAATAAATGCATACTTGCGTTAATAATAATTAGGTTTTATAAATTCAGGGGGATTACTTTAGAATATTAAAAATAACGAGTTTGGTGATATTTCAAAGGTTGCAAATTTTGTTCTATTTTCTTTCATATCCTACTTCTCTTAATTTTACATTGAACGTAGGTATAGTTTTTTCGCTAAAAAAGCTTTTTCAACAACTAGATTCTTTCTCGTACGTAAAAGAAAATTTTCGGGATCGCTTTGGTTAACGTAAACAGAACGTAAATAACAAAGAGGATAAACTAAAGTAGTATTTCATACACTTTTGAAAAGGGTAGAAAAATAGAAGATAAATCAGGAAAGCTGTAAATTTTTATTTTTGTCGGTTCTGCATTTCTCGAACAGTTTATTTAATTCATTGTTAACTAGGGCTGTTGGCTATGACAGACTGCCGCAGTCATAAATATTGAAAAAAAAATTTGTTTGAGCTCGAATTTAAATGCATAACCACGTTAAGCGATTACGAAGATCGGTCTTTACAAAAAGTAAGTACTTATATTAAATTTAAGATGTTAATTGCAAAAAAATATTAACTTCACAATGTTGTTTTCGAAATTCACAAAGTGAAAGTTCAATTTCACCAAAATCATCATGTAAAAAACGGGGCAAATCACGCTGGAACTGCTTATTTCTTTATAAAAAGTGATGAAACCTCTCAGTAAAGCTAAGCCAACTCTTATGTTGCTTACAGCAGTTTTATTTATTGATATAGACAGATTTTATGTAACTTGGTCGTTGCACATTCTTAAATGTTGGTGGACACAAGTCAACAACCATATCACTTGCAGAATGCTCCAGTTTTTAAACATCAATAGAAAAGGCTCATCACACTGAATAACTTTTGTAAAGGCGACATTTTCATATCTACCATATTAAACTGAGCTCTAAGGGTACCTACTTAATCAGATACTCCAGACCTGATGATGGTGATGAAAATTTTTGTAGGTAGGTATCTCAAAATAAAAGTCCAACCACGCTGAATATATTTTGTGAAAACTAGATGCCCTTAACTTTAATATTTTGGCTGGTCTGTTTAGATTTCTCCTCAGGGTCCTCAGAATCTTCTATGATCCTAGTTTTGATAGTTTTCCCTTTATGTCAATCAATCAATCAATCAAATATTTATTTATTCACATAGACATAATAAGCATGTACTTAATAATCGTCAATATTTTCCTACCACCCATTCAAGACTTTTTATGTGGGCATTAAACCCTACCCCTGTACCAAATTTCAGGTCCCTAGGTTTATGAGAAGTTCTAGTTCGATTTTGATGATCAGTGAGTCAGTGAATCAGTCAAATTAGTACAAATTTGCTTTCGCATAAGTTCGGAAATAAATGAGCTACAAACTTGAAATTTTGGGGTTCTAGGGTATGTTTATAGTTTACTATATGACAATAATTTCAGCGTCTTAAACCTATCCATAGGTCCTCAAATAGAGGCTTACAAATTTGCTGAAATGGTTCCAGAAAAGGATGGTACGGCATTATTTGCTTTGCGCTCGACTTGGCGTGGGCGCTTCAGTTTTTTTTAATGCAATTTTTGTTATTGAAAATGAAGTATTAAATTTAACGTTGGCTAACAGCGTGTCAGAAGTATTGGTTTAAATTCGACACATCTACTAACGACTCCGTCGTAGCTCAGTGGTTAGAGCATTCGCTTGGACAGTGAAAGATCGTGGATTGGAGTCCCAGTATACTTGTGAGACGGGTCGATTTTTTCATATACTTCAATTCAATTAAATATTTTAAAGTGCAAGTTATTAAAATATTTTATAGTGCAAGTTATTAAATAAAAATGATAAAAACATGTAAACTATTAATCAAAGTGTATTATTTTACTTATTGGAGAGGTAATTAATAAATTTTCTTAGCCAAGACTCTTTAACATCAGCGAGTAGATCCAATTAACAAAATTAAGACCCCTTGTTCACTGTCTAGCTAGTAGGTAATTAAATGTTGTATTTATGTTTCGAAGATTAGAAATGTTATTAATTTAATGAAGAATTTAATGAACCCGTAACGTATACTTATTTACTTATATACTGTTGTGTCACTGGCTGTCCTTTATATTACAATTCTAAAATACCCCACAGAAAGAAAAACTAATATGAAATCGGTTCAGTTCAAGTATTAATTAAAAAATAATTGTTATTGGCTATTTTACTGGGATTAGTCAACATCTACCTATTAAGTACTGAGACAGTCCAATAGGTTAAGATAAGGATAACTATAAAAAGTATCATCATCATCATCATCATTTCAGCCGTACGACGCCCACTGCTGGGCATAGGCCTCCCCCAAGGATCTCCACAACGATCGGTCCTATACCTAAAGTAAATTCTCCTCTCCTCTTTCGGTCAAGGACTTAACGGTCGGACTTAACTTATATACCCATATACTCGTAACACACCTTTTGCAGTCCCCCGACCGAGAGTGACATTTAATTTTTCAACTCACAACACGTCAACCTTATAACACCCCTCTTTTCCCAGTTGGGGTTTAATAAAATAATTTTAGGAAATTTTACTGAGTGGCATCCCTATCAGCGTTCTTTTATTTGTCGCATAATCAGATATGAATGAATGTGTTTCTAGCGTGCACCTCATATAAGTTATGAATGGTGGAGATAAAAGATTTTTGGCTCCATTCCAACGGCGACAGTATTCAATTTGCAGTGTGGTTAGTGAATATCCTCCCTAGTACGTAATGAGCTTCCGGATTCCATCATTGTGATGGAGGTACCGCTTTCCCCGGTACTCGTGTTTGATGAACGAAGATTGCTTGTAAAGTAGGCTAACAATTGCACTGAACTCAAATGATGCAAAGTGTGACGCACTTTGTGCATCGGCAATAGTTTTAAGAGTTGTAGTTTTATAACAAAATAAACCTTATTACTTTTGTGTAACAGTTCGACTTTCCTTCAGAGGGTATACCTAAAGTTTGATACCAGTATCGTATCTTCTTAATAAAATAACTAGATAAGTATATGTAAGGATTCGGATACTGAAGGCTTTGCTCTTACATAAAGCTCTTTTAAGTACGTCGACAATTAACGTGTTACTAAAAAATGCATAAAGAAAACGTCAATTATAGTATCTAATTGTAAAAGCTAGCTTTTATTGTAACTTGCTGATTCTCTTGATACCTATATTTTGAACTGATTGCATTGATACATTTTATTGGAAAAATGTGATAGTAAAAAACCACGAGCCCTATAAGTAGCTCTCAGGCGGGATTCAGCTACTTATAGGGCTCGTGGTTTTTTACTATCACATTTTTCCTATACTTACAAAATTGCATTGTGAATGCATAAAAATAATTTAAAATCTCAATTGATATATTTTTGGTTTTTTTTCATTCACTACAGGGGAAGTAATTAGCCTTTTAAGTAGTGATAAGGCTGAGACAAAACGCATTACTCCCAGAATCCTCAACCACTGAAGGACTGGCGGTCTTATCTCTAACTGCCTGAACACAACAATGCCGAAAACACCGTTATTATGGCGTCAGACTTAGATAAGATAGAGTGGCTAGCCAGTCGGACTAAAAACAAGTCCTACCACCAATCAAACCGAATACAACATGTAACCCCACTGGAAATCAAAACTGGATCCTCTGGGTGCGCCACTAGATGGCGTGTTGTGCCACTAGATCACATCATCATAATCATCACCAGCCTATTAGCGTCCACTGCTGGACATAGGCCTCTTCAAGTGTCGATGGAATACGATCAGTGGCTGCTCACATCCAGCTCTTACCAGCCACCCTGCAAAGATCGTCGCTTCACTTAGTCTGAGGGCGTCCTACACTACGTTTGCCGATACGCGGTCTCCACTCTAGAACTCGTTCATCTCAGTGATTATCAGTTCTGCGGCTTATATGGCCGGCCCACTGCCACTTCAGTTTGCTAATCCGGTGGGCGGTCTCCACTCTAGAACTCGTTCATCTCAGTGGTTATCGGTTCTGCGGCTTATATGGCCGGCCCACTGCCACTTCAGTTTGCTAATCCGGTGGGCTATGTCGATTACTTTGGTTCTCTATCGGATTACCACGGATTCGATCCTTCACAGACACTCCGAGCATAGCCCTTTCCATAGCTCGCTGAGCGACCTTGAATTTGTGAAACAGCCCTGCCGTGAGTGTCCACGTTTCGGCTCCGTATGTCTTAACAGGCAGGTGGACGCACTGGTTAAAGACTCTCGTCTTAAGACTCTGTGGAATAAGCGACGTAAAGACCCATATGCTGCCCAGCCTAGCTGTATTCTTCTGTTGGCTTCCTTCTCACTGTTGTTTCTCAGTGTGACAAACAGACGGACAGACAGACGGAAAACAGAGTCTTAGTAATGGGTCCCATTTTTACCCTTTTGGGTACGGAACCCTAAAACAATATACACTAAACCCTGTCGATAGACCAAGATCAACAACTAATAAAACTAATAATAATAGGCACTAATCATCATAACACTAATTAGATCAACATCATCAAGACTACAATCATTATGTGCTCAAGAGCATGTTCCTCCTGACTGAACAATAAACCGTATGTGTTATTGTGCTCCGTTACGTCACCAGTACCAGGAAAACGGGTCGGCATGCTCAAGAAAAAAGGTCCGTGCCACTAAAGCGTATGCACACAGCCTAAATACGTATGTATACTAGTACACTACTAAATACAACTGGCTGTTGTCCAACGCCTGTATTACGTAAGTATTGAGACAAAGCTAAAAAGCTTTGAATAAATTATGAGGAGCTTCAAAAAGCTTTGTACATGATTTCTTGAATTTGTTGTTAATAACAACGCATATAAATTAGACTTTCACACTAAATTGTGTACTTAATGTCCGATTAACATGGTTTAGTGTTTATTACAGTTACCTATGTAGAGTTAAGTACAGTATTCTGTGGTACAATAGTGTAAGCTGATCGGTGAGTTGAGTAGCGAGTCGCGGGGCGCTCGTTACTCACCACTGTACTTTTAAGTGCAAATAACCGCCTCTGTGACAAAGAATTTAATACACTAACGCGAATCTCTGGTCTAGTAGTTCATACCCCCGATTTCAGACCAAAGGTCCCAGGTTCAATTCCCAGTTGGGTACATATTATATTCGGTTTGGTTGGTGGTAGGACTTATTCATTAGTCCGCCTGGCTAACTACCACCATTTTATCTAAGTCTGACGCCATAACAACGATGTTTTCATCCCATCGATTCGAAAAGCGATGATTATTTATCTAATAACAGGGTCCAAAACGATTCATTGTTTACCTGTTATGACAAGAGGGTATAAATGAGATTTGAATTTTGAACAGCTTCATAACAGGGTTCAAAACGATGAGATTTGAATTTAGAACATAAATAAAGAAGCATTGGTTGGAGTGTAGCAAAGGGTGAGCAGTACTTTAAAAATTTTGTATGTGGCCGGGACTTTTTTCGGGACCGAGAAATTTTCAAAAACGGAATTTTATAAAATTGAGAATATCTCGTAAACGATGAGTCGTAGCTAAAATCTAACAAAATTTTCAACCCCCCTACGGCAACCCATCTCGTCGTCGTCGTCGTCCAATCTGATGGACATATATTTTTTTTATTTAATTTTTATTTTATTTCAAATCTCAAATTTTTTTTCTTGCCCAACTAGCGCTAGGATGTATCCGAACGACAAAGAAAGGTAGGTAGTTTGAGTTGTCTTTACTGCTTTTCTTATAGAGGGGGATGAAAAGCAGAGTGTATTACTCGGCCGCAAAATTATTTTCACCTCGGGCGGCGTATATTGAATCCCTCGCTGCGTTCAGGATTCTACTTTAGAATCCCTCGCTGCGCTCGAGATTCTACTCTAGAATCCGTCACTGCGCTCTGGATTCAAAATAGCGTCCTCGCCGTAAATATATTATTTTGCTCCCTTGTAATACAATCTACTATTTCAGCATTGTTGTGTTCCGGCAGTTAGAGATAAGATACCCAATTCCTCAGTGATTGAGGATTCCGGGAGTAAGTAGTGCGATTCCGTCTACCTTCAACCTACTTACTTACCTTCAACATTATCACACCACTAACATCTGGTGTGATAAAGCTAAGTGGCTAACGCGTAGTAGATAAAAAAAATCGCTAGACTGTACTTGACCTGACTGTAACTAATAAATAAGTGGTCAACAAAGATTTACAGAAAAAAAGCTCAGTGCTACTAAAGCGTGTATACAGTATTTAGGCAACTGCCTAAATACGACTGGCAGTTGTCCAACATACCCATTTAAGTTAGTATTGCATATCGAGGGGATGCCTGTTAATAACGTTATCAAACCTTTGAATATATTACGAGCTTTCAAAGGTTTTCTAGCTAAGCTTTTGTGTTATTTAAAATAACTATGAACATTTGCATTCAATATCATGTTCAATGGTAAATATGAAGTTATTTATTAGTTTATCTAAAAAAAGTCCGTCCTACTAAAGGGTTAAGTACACTGAGTTGCCTAAATACGACTGTCTGTTGTCCGAACGTCTGTATTACATATTGACGGGATGTCTGATAGCAACGCTTATAAATCTTTGAATAAAATATGAGCAGTTTCCAAAAGCTTTGTATAAAATCTGTTATTAATAACAATGTATATTAATTATTTACACCTTCCCTTAATTTTACGTTTGGCGGCAATTGACAAGTAATTATTAAGCCATTACACTGCAATTAGACAAAAACAGATGCAGGTGTAGTTATTGTGTGTGTGGTGTGATGTTAACGTGCGAGTATTTAGATTGAAAATAAGATCAAGTCATACCGATAACGTTAATAATAATAAATATAATTAATAATGTCTTACAATCACACCAATTATCCAAGCCCATTTGAATTTCGTTTAGAAACTGTCTCATGGAAAGCTTGATAATGGTAACGGATAAATATACACATAAATACTTTTTGTTTGTAAATACATACATAATATACATAGAAAACACCCAGACCAAGACAAATAGACATGTTCATGCACACAAATATTTGTCTTGTTCGGAAATCGAACCCGAGACCTCTGGCGCAGAAGGCAGGTATCCTACCCCTGCGTCAAATCAGTCGTCAGACTATATTTATTACTTACTTGTTGTATTATAGACTATAACTAGTTGCAATTTGCAAGTATTTGCAAATCCTAATGCCGGGTTACACGGGTAGATTAACTTTTCGGACCCGGTGACAGCGGTGGTGGTGGAGCCACTCGCAATACAAAATTTTAAGCAAAAAAAAGACGACACAAAAAAACCTCTAAAAAGTAAAAAAACACTCTCTCGGTCTCTCGTTAGAGGTAGCTAAGAACCATCTCGATCACGTCAGCTTTCAAACAAAACAAACATAATATAAAATAATAATTAACATTATATTATAAAAAAATGGAAAATGAAGTATTTAGAAAAAAATCGACCCGTCTCACAACCAGCTCTAAATAATTTCTAAATACTTAATTTTTCAAAAATAAAAAATTGCACTGTGAATGCAAAAAACTAAAAATTTAAATATCGAACGTTATATATTACAAGCTTTTATTTAACTTGCCATGTTAGTTAGTTAGTTAGTGGGGGATAAATCTTGCAAGCAAAATTTGACCCACTTCCCAGTGTCCGATTGAGCTGTAACTTTGCATACAAGTTTGGTTTGGATGACAATACAATAATAAAGTACAGTCAACAAAAAAGCTTGTCATAAAAGCGAAGTTTTTACAAAAAACTTTTGTTGGAATATGTTCTAGTTATTAACTCACAGCAAACCTATTGATAGGTTTTGCGAGGCACTATCAAACGTTTCATGTACCTAACTCCTTTTTGATAAATTAATAATAATGATAACCGCATCAAAATCGGTCCACATTGGTTCGGGGGCGACGATACCACATACAGATACACCGACACGTCAAACTTATAACACACATCTTTTTGAAGTCGGGGTATAAATTAAAAATTGGGTTCGATAAGTTTGTTGCACTGTTTTTTACTGTGCTACTGTATAATTTACTGTACCCGTGCAGAACAGGCTTACTATCGAAATGAATGGTAAAGTGAGTACCTAATAAGGGGTGAATCATTTCATTGATTATGAGGCCAATTATTACCTGTACGAAAACACAATGAGTCCTAATTAAGTATGTCACTCTCACGCTAAATTTGTGAGAAGATTCCAAACACACCTACCTATACCATTAGATTTGGATTAACTAATTCGTTGTCACGTACACTCTGCAATTAGGGAATCGGAATAGCGTAAATAACTGTGACATAATTATTTCAATATAAAGGGACTAACCTGAATCAATTTCATCCTCCATGATAACTTCCCAAGACATTGCCATTGGCGCTGCCAGTGATAGCGCAAAGAACCATATTAGCACTATGATCACTTTGGCAATGCGCTTCGAAGTGTGAGCACTGTAACAAATAAAATAATAACTATTCTAGGAAACGGGCTTTTTTAAACTTGGAAAGAGGTTAATCAGACGCTACTTAATCAGCTCAACTGTTACGAAATTAAAGTACTTTATTTGTAGTACCTACTTATAAAGTTTATTATGGAGATATTACGTGTGGTGATTGAAAAGCATTACGCAGCATAAAGAAAATAATAAATTGAACGCCATAACTGTAGATATTAATGTATTTTTTTAAACAATATGTTGGTTTGATTAAATTCGGCCATTTTAGGATTAGGAACCGTTATGGTGCGGCTCAGGCTGTCTGTCTAAAAATTAGAAGTGGAGCTATTAAGGCATACGTATCATATGAAAAAGCGCTGCTTGCACATTCTCAAACATTTTTTCTTATGATGAAAAATGTAAATACGCCACCCCCCCCCCCCCCCCCCCCCACCCCCCCATCTCCGAAGCTTGCATAGAGAAAATCTGAAAATATTTTATGTGATAGAAGTTAAAGATTACAGGAAAATAAAACGATGTCTCTTAATAGTAAACTTTTTCAGAAATCATCAAAAAAGTTACATTAGTTGCACTATCAATCAAGTGATGGCGCTGACCTAAAACTGCAATTTTCTACACCGCAAATTCTCGGACGAATTTAGCCTTGCCGATGAAAACATGAAGGGTGGAAATGAATTTTAAGAATAGAACTGAATTTGGTTACAGTCAACCATAGAGTTACCTCATCGGCAATGAAAAAGTTTTCAACTAATTTTGTATGGGGACGGGACTCATGGGACTAGCAAATTTTTTTTTTTTTTATAAAAACGAGAATATCTCAAAAACGGTCCGTATGGTACGCTATGGTACTCCGGAGATAGTTAGGAGGCATCCGATAGACATATAAAAAAAAATTTTTTTGGACAAACATTTTTTTTATTCAAAAAAATTTTTTTTCTTCTAAAATTTGTTTTTGTTATTTCAAAACTTATTTTTTTTTATATTCCTATTATAGAAAATACAGAGAAAGCGAAGCCTCCCGTCACCTTTCTTTTATTTTTCTAGATAGTTTTAGTTGTCTTTATTGCTTTTCTTATAGAGGGAGATGAAAAGCAGAGTGTATTTACTTTCCTTATATTCGAAATGAAAAGTAGAGTGTATTACTCGGCCGCAAAATTATTTTCATCTCGGGCAACGTATATTGAATCCCTCGCCGTAAATATGTTATTTTGCTCCCTTGTAATACAATCTACTATTACGTTCTATTAACAACCAAAATTTCCTCCTTCCTACCTACTCGCAAGTTGCTTTGGGTGAAGCACACTGTAGTTTTTTCTTTATATCTATGATGGTACGGAACCCTCGGTGCGCGAGTCCGACTTGCTCTTAAACGGTTTTTATTTATTTATTGCGCTACTCAATTCCAAAATATCTGAAAATACGTATAAGAATGCCTGTTATAATTTTATCATGGTAAGTAAAGATTTTAGGTCAAGGAAACAGCCCAGGCCGCCCTAACCGGAAAATAAGGGAAAACAAGTAAAAAAACCTCAACTACTAATTCCGGTGTGTTATTTTCGTTATTGGGTCGTCACGTTTCCTGTCTGGCGAAACCTTAGGGGTGTAATTAATGACAAGTGGATCTGTACTGACCCGCGTGCGTGAAGCATCAACAAGCAACATGCATACCTACATCTAAAACTGATTGTAATCTCGCAGTTTATTGTCTAACAGTTTATGTGCATTATATCGAACCAGTTTTTTATCATGTTCAAACCATCGAGTTTAATATACCTACAGACGTAGTTTTATTTACGGTTTCACCAATTTCTAAGTACAAAACCGATACCGTTAAGGTATTTTACACAGGTCATGGGAACCGACTGTTGTGTCTAAAATACTTAACCCTTAACCACCTAGCATACGTCTCACAGACTCTGATAGATTTTACTTCGTGAATATTATTGCACCCGAGTACCGTACGAACTTGTTCGTTCCTGTACCTTTTCCCCACGTCCCTCAGTGCCGCTCAAGCCCTCGACGCAATCGGACGTGCACGCGTTTGTCTCTGGTAAGTAAAAAACTTTCGTTAGGGGTCTGAGAGACCTATGAAATGATGAAATAAAACAGGGAGAAAAAAACAACCCTTGGAGTTTCTTGCCGGTTCTTCTCCAAGGTCTCCCGCTGTAGGGTTTGCGAACCGATGGCGTAGCTTCTATGACGTTCACAAGTATTGTAAATAACAATCTAAATTGAATAAACAAATTTTAATCTTGAATCTACGCTAGATGGTTACGTGACTTTTTAATTTTTGTGTTTTTGTTTTTATTTTAGTTGAATATGGCTGATAATGATGAAAAGATCCAGCGATGGCTAGACTTAGATCTGTCAGATGACGAAAATGACCGAAATGACGAATATAGCGATGTTGAAGACGATGTAGGAGTAGATCATGCTTTAGAAGAAAGTTGCGGATCGGACTCGGAGTGCTAAAACCCTACTGATGTCGAAAATACTCCGTCGGAAATTAGTTCATCTTCAACGTTAGTTAATGAAGAAGAACTTTCGTCTGAAGATGATACACATTTATCCGTGCTGCGATCGAGGCCTAGGAAGATAAATTATTTTGGCAAGAATCGCTACCGTTGGTCGTCTGTTCCACCCTCCGCACGAACGAAAACGCTAGGTACAGCATAATATCGTGCAGGAGCAAGAAGTGTAAGATCAGCATATCGAAGCATCTAGCAGAACAGCTGACTAAACCTCATATGGAGCGTCGCGCAAATAACGAGAACTACAACGTTAAATCAGAACAGCTATTCGACGCATCCTCGACTCAAACACGGGAACGGGAATCGCCCCATCAGCAATTACATCTACCAGTGGCGCTAAAGAACGACTAGCAGTGCGTAAGAACTGTTCTACTTGCGATTCTAAAAAAAAAGTAAAACACAGTACATTTGCTTTTAATGCAAAGCCTCCATCTGTTTGGAATGCTCAAACAAAATGTGTTCTCATTGTCGTGAAAAACTGTAACTTTGGTGCTTGCAATTTTGTTTATGTTTTTATTATTCCGATTTTTTTTTACGTTTGTTGATTACTAAATATTTAAAAACAAGGGTACCTATATAAGTGCCTCTTGTTTGTAATTATTACTATGGATCTCACTTACCAAATATGTTAGTTTATACGTACAAATTAAGAAGTGTTTGTTGTTTGGTTGAGATTTAAAAAAATAGTTGTAATATTCATGTTCTTTTATAGTTCTAATAAATAGTTTAAAAGGTTCGTAAACTTATTTTTAATTCAAATCTAATCCTTGCCGTACAAAACTTTACATCCTATCATTATTTTCTTCCGGGGTATATCTAAGACCTATGCTAGGTGGTTATGTGACAAAAAGAGGAGCTAGGTAGTTAAGGGTTAAATATAAACACAAATTCAAACTGTCGTTGCTCAGGTTTTACATATTCTGCCAGTAGCAGTTTTCGCTGCATACTTTTAGAAAAGATGTTGGTATTCGCTTTGAATGATTTGGAAAATTGTAGTCGTTTTGCAAATTTTCTCCATGAAACTGTTAGGTACGGGAAGAATTACATTTATTCAGTTTGCTTCTTGTATTCTTAACATAAGTCAAGAATGATAAAGATGTCAACGTTTCATCTTTGTGTGTACTTCTAGATCATCAGCTTAGTTGGGAATTTAGTTAAAAAAAAATAGGCAAGAAAAATTTACACTAAGCAGCTTCTATTTCAAATAACTCTATTTACATCGGTATATTTAACGAGCACTGCATTTTTTATGATAAAAAAGTTCAAATAATCTTCAAAGGACCCACTAGCCAAGTCCGCAGATGAGTCGATTCATAATCTCGTTAGCTAATGAATAAAGGGACCAACCATTGTCCCCTTATTCCTCGTACATTACCAAGTTTGATAACTGGCTTTCTACAAGGAAAAATAATTCTTCCTAGCTTACCCGGTTTTCAAATGGGAATTATTTTTCCTGGTAGAAAACCGTAATTTTATTTAGTTTTCTACGAAGAATTTTTTTTTCTTCTTAGCTTACCCAGTTATCAGAGAAGAATTTTTTTTTCCTCGTAGAAAGCTGTGAATTCAATCACAGCTTTGTACGTGTTGTGCGTTCTACGAAGAAGAATTTTCCCTTCGTAGCCATTAGATCAGAATATCAGAAAGACCGAATAATTATTCACTTTTATTATTTACTTAGATTAATTTTAATTTTAGAGGGAACAACAGATTTATTTTATTTAATTACTAGCGGCCGCCCGCGGTTTCACCCACGTGGTTCTCGTTTCCCTAAGAATATCGGGATAAAAAGTAGCCTAAGTTATTCATTATTACATCAGCTACCTGCCAGTGTAAGTCCCGTCAAAATCGGTCCAGCCGTTTCAGAGATTAGCCGGAACAAACAGACAGACAGACAGGCAAAAATTGTAAAAAATTATATATTGGTATATGTACCGTATATAACAATATATTTAATCATATGCATGTAAGTAGTAAAAAGCAGTTACTTTAATATTAAAACAAACACTCCAATTTTATTTATTTGTATAGATATAGATTTAATAGTAAAGAGGTTATTTAATATTTTTACTTTTTTGCATTCACAATGCAATTTTTATCATTGAAGAATTGAAAACGAAATACATATTTTAGAAAAACATCGACCCGTCTCACAACCAGCTCCGATGGAACGGTTGGTTGGATGGTCTAATTATTAAAGTAAAACTTAATCTAAGTAATTATTCGGTCTATCTGATCTAATGGCTAAGTGGGAAAATTTTTTATTCTTAGAACAACACGTACAAAGCTGTAATTGAATTCACAGCTTTCTACGAGGAAAAAAAATTCTCCTTTGATAACTGGGTAAGCTAAGAAGAAAAAAAATCTTCGTAGAAAACTTAATAAAATTACGGTTTTCTACCAGGAAAAAATAATTCCCATTTGAAAACCGGGTAAGCTAGGAAGAATTATTTTTCCTTGTAGAAAGCCAGTTATCAAACTTGGTAATGTACGAGGAATAAGGGCCATTGTCCTACGTGAGCGACAGAAAAAAACGCGATGCAACGCGACGCGATGCGACCAATAACTCACACACACCATATTGTAATCTGCCACTAAATCTATTTACTAGACAGGTGCGAGTAAAACTTGCATGTAGAGGGTTCCGACAGAAACCAGATAATCTTAGTTTCATTTTAAAGTTTTGGATATAAAGAGGGGGGGGGGGGGGGGAGGGGAGATTGGCAAACTTTCGTCATAGTTCTGTCTTTACGTCACGGAAATGTATGTAATGCTTCATTTCAACTCTTTTGTTCCTTAAGTTTCGGAGCAATATATAGATACACAGTATATATATAGATACTTTGGATATCAGAAAAACACACGAGTACCTACCAAATTTCATGTCCACTAGGTCTTTTGTTTCGTTCGATCCAGTAGTTTTGGTGCATATTGGCTGTAACACCAAGATGGACAGACGTACTACGAGGGAAAAAGTTCGTCTTTTGTTTTTCGTCGAAACCCTAAAAACACCAAATGGTTTATTTAAAACCTTGCACCTTTTCACTGACACCACGCCGCGTCTGGTTACGCAAATAACAAGTACCTAGGCACTTCTTCGCGTCTTATTGCAGACCGGCCATCTTCACACATACACAAAAACGACCTACTTGATATTTTCACGGCGCGTTGGTTGTTCACCTAGGTCCTAGGACAATGGGAGCTCGATCGACTCCTCGCGACTTATCGCAAAATGCTGCCTTCACATTGTTTACTCGTACGATTTAGAGGCTTACTCTAGTTTACGTAACGTAGCACTGAAATGGTGGTTTATAACTGGGTGTGCCGGAAGCAAATATCCGTGAATTCCAATGCTCTTATTTGGCTCGCGTTAAGCAATGGGCGATTTTCTGAAAGCTCAGTCACTAGATGGAGCTGTCCCACCTATGCAGTTAGAAGGAACGGAACGTTATAAATTTTACTTTGACGCGACTTTTTTACGTAAAACGGAACGTCAGACAGATGTCATTTATTTACCTTAATCTTTAAATCTACCTATTTCGTTTCTGTTCGTCACAGTAGTACTTATTTAATATATTATTAGTTTCCTTTGGGTTTTTAAAAGTAAATAATTTAAATATGATTCATACCAGAACATACCATAGACATGTACATACTTCGTTCAACGCCATCTAGTGAAGCTGTTGGAAGCTTTTTTTTTTAAATGGCCTCTCAGAAAATCGCTCATTATATGATGTGAACAGCTAATGTTAGTGTTGTTTCGGCTGAAAACCTATACACATGTTCAGATATTCTTAATATACATAGTTATTTTTAAGGTTCCGAACCAAGATGGTAAAAAGGAACCCTGGTGCGACTCAGTCTGTCTGTCACAACTGGATATCACGAGAACTGCTAATACTATCAACTCGAAATTTGGAATAGTTTTAGATGACGTTTCTCCAACTATTTTGCAAATAAGAGAGAAATAAAAATATTTCTATATTTTTTTGCAACAGAGTCTGAAAGGGGGTCTTAAAACTGGAAGTGAGGCTACTAGGGCATATGGGGTACCATATAAAAGAGCGCTGCTTGCACATTCTCAAACATTTTTTATTTTATTTTAATTTTTACTTTTTTGCATTCACAATGCAATTTTTATTACTGAAAAATGGAAAATGAAGTATTCAGAAAAAATCGACCCGTCTCACAACTAGCTCCGATGGGACTCGAACCCACAACCTTTCGCTTTCCGGAGCAGTCGCCCGGAAAGCGAAAGGTCGTGGGTTCGAGTCCCATCGGAGCTAGTTGTGAGACGGGTCGATTTTTTCTGAATACTTCATTTTCCATTTTTCATTTTTTATTTTTTTCTTAGGCCACATAATTTTTGAGTTTTGATGAAAAACGTAAAAATCAATACCGTTCCCCCCCTTATCTCCGAAGTTTGCATAGATAAAAATCTGAAATTATTTTGTGATAGAAGTTTATGTAAGAATTACAGGGAAAATAAAAAGATGTCTCTAAATAGTAAATTTTTCAGAAATCATCAACAAAAAGTTCATTAGTTCCACTGTCGGTCAAGAGATGGCGCTGACCTAAAACTGCATTATTCTACACCGCAAATTTTTTGACGAATTTAGCCTCGCCAAAGAAAACATTTTTCAGTAATAAAAATTGCATTGTGAATGCAAAAAACTAAAAATTAAAATAACAAACATTTTCACGTTTTATTTGCCTATTTATATTTATGATTGTATGGAACCTTCGGTGCGCGAGTCCGACTCGCTCTTGACCGGTTTTTTATTTTAACTACTGCTAGGCATTTTCATTGTAGTAAAATCTCTCATTCTCATAGGAAAATACTCACCGTAATGAACGCAACAACGCTCTACTTTTGAGCGCGCAGTCTAAGTGGCGGTAGTGGGCGGGCGGCAGATGTGTAATAAGCAATAACCTAGGTATGTGTAAATAGCTGAAAATTTTTGAGCTTTTCCTTTAGCCACAGTTATAGGTAGGTAATCAAAAATATTATTTCGCTTGAGTATTAAACAGGTTTGCCTACCACATATTACACTTGAAGTTACTAATATAAATCCTACTAACTAATATTATAAACTAGCTTTCCGCCCGCGGCTTCGCCCGCGTGGACTTCACGACGTTATCCCGCGGGAATGTGATAATTTTCCGGGATAAAAAGTAACCTATGTTCCTCTCCGGGCTACAAAGTATCTGTATCCCAAATTTCAGCCAAATCCGTTCAGCCGTTTTGGTGTCATTGAGTAACAGACATACAAACATCTAAACTCTCACATTTATAATATTAGTAGGATGCGAGAGTTTGTGAGTATGGATGGACGTATGGATGTATGGATGTTTGTTACTCTTTCTCGCAAAAACTACTAACGGATCTGGATGAAATTTGCAGCAGAGATAGATTATAAGTTGGAATAAGACATAGAATACTTTTTATCCCGATATTCCCAGGAACAGGAACGGGAACCACGCTGGTGAAACCGCGGGCGGCCTCTAGTTATAAATAAATATGTGCCTCGCAAAATGTATTTCCAGAATAACATCAAAATCGTGTTGTCGGGGTATTAATTTACCGAATACCTACGCGCCTGTTTTGTCCATAAAACTGTCAAAACGTCAGTCAAGTTGGCACATTTCACTTCAGGCTCCTACACACAGTCCCAGCCGTAGTGCCGCCGGGTTTTTAAGGGCTTATTATACTTATCCTAGTTAGGATCCTATAATTAAGCATACATTGCTTTCTTTGAGCTCATTTTTAGCAAGTGGTGCAATCAAAACAAGAAATGTATGCTTAATTAGGATCCTAACTAGGATAAGTGTAATAAAGCCTTTACCGAGTGGCATGTGGCGGCTATGTGGCTAGTAGATATGTGCGGCGAGCCGGTGGGCGGCTCGAATACCCACCGGCATAGTGTGTAGGAGCCGTACCACTGATGAGGTTCGCGTAAGTGTATATATTCTTTGGCTGAGGGGAGGTGTGACCATTAGGAGTTTTTGTAATAAGTGACACGTTACTGTATCAGTGATGTATTGTTTAACGAAATATTAAGTATTCATATGTTTTCATTGGTTTTCAGTTTAATTTTAAAATTATAGTAGGTACACGTCGTACACACATTTGAGATATGGTTCATCATCATCAGCCATTTAATGTCCCCACTGCTAGGGCACTGGCCTTCCTTATGGATGAATAAGGAGAATGAGCCATGACCCACCACGCGGGCTCAGTGCGGATTGGTGGGTATTAACGACTGCAAGTGCAGCCGGGACCAACGGCTTAACGTGCCTTCCGAAGCACGGAGGAGCTCGAGATGAAAAGTTTTTGGTCACCCATCCCGTGACCGACCATTGCGAACTTTGCTTAACCTCAACGATCGCAGGCCGAGCGCGCTATCCACTGCGCCACGGGCTCCTCGAGATATGGTTAATAGGTACAAAAAAAATGTATATTTTGTTTGTATGAATACAATAATTAACAATACATAGAAAACACTCAAAACCAAGAAAAACATATATTTGGCTAATGCGGCAATCTATAGCAGAGGGTCAGTCATCATACCTACCTACCTCTGTTCAATTCATATTGCCGAAAAAATGTAACTTAATTTTCTTGTAAGCGCTGCCACTTGAGATCCGTTCCTGAGTCATAAGTGGTCAGTGTTTCTGCTTTCTTTATAATACAGCAATGGATATGCACGAACTGTAAATCGTTCGATAGCATTCATTATAGATTTCCTTGGTATGTTTCTTCAGGGCATCATACGGCTGATATGATAAGAATGACGATAGAATATTAATTTACGTAAATTAACAAACAGATTTCAGAATTTCTTCAAAATAATATACATAAAAACCGCTCCCGCAATATCGTAATAATAAAGTCACGATTTCTCAATTAGGTAGAGCGATGAATTATTCATTCTGATAAAAAAAAATATACAATATCAGCACGTTATCAAGGGAGTCACGAAAAAGAGTAATTTATTACAATATTTCACAAACTTTCTTAAAGAAAGCCCAATAGGCCGACCGTTTGACTCGCGTATCGCCTGCGCTGTAAGAAGTACTAGGTGATATTGTCGGATTTGGATAGGAAAAATTAATAAATAACTATTTACAATCACACCAATTATCTATCATCATCATCATTTCAGCCGTACGACGCCCACTGCTGGGCAACAAGGGTAGCAAATCCATGACAAATATAATGTTATATCAATTAAGTATATTATGTTGTACTTTTTAGTATGTTACTAGGTATTAGAAGTGTGTTTGTTTAGTTTTTTAAACTACTTATTTATTTTTTTCTTTTTAGTTTCATCATCATCATTTCAGCCGTACGACGCCCACTGCTGGGCAACAAGGGTAGCAAATCCATGACAAATATAATGTTATATCAATTAAGTTTATTATGCTGTACTTTTTAGTATGTTACTAGGTATTAGAAGTGTGTTTGTTTAGTTTTTTAAACTTCTTTTTATTTTTTTCTTTTTAGTTTCATCATCATCATTTCAGCCGTACGACGCCCACTGCTGGGCATAGGCCTCCTCCAAGGATCTCCACAACGATCGGTCCTGCGCTGCCCGCATCCAGCGGCTTCCCGCGACCTTGACCAGACCGTCGGTTCGCGGTCGCCATTTGAGGACCTTTCCATCCCAACGGCCATCGGTTCTCCGCGATATGTGTCCCGCCCACTGCCACTTCAACTGAGCAATCCTTCGAGCGATGTCGGTCGTTTTAGTTCTCCTGCGGATCTCATCATTTCTGATTCGATCGAGCAGGGAAATACCAAGCATCGCTCTCTCCATTGCTCGCTGGGTAACCTTGAGTCTTCTTATGAGACCCATAGTAAAAGACCACGTCTCACTTCCATAACTCATAACTGGCAACTTAGTCTTAGTCTTGAGACATTGAGGAATTTTGGACGCAAATATATGCCGGAGCTTCCCAAACGCTGCCCATCCGAGCTGGATTCGACGAGAGATCTCTTTCTTGAAGTTGGACTTACCTAATTGGATTGTCTGTCCTAGGTAGACATAGTGGTCAACAACTTCGAGTGTAATGTTCCCAATATTAACTGGAGCGGATGCAACATGGGCATTGGACATGATTTTCGTCTTATCCGTGTTCATCTTCAGACCCACTCTTTGGGAAGCATTGCTGAGATCTTCGAGCATTGTGTTCAGGTCTTCCAAGGTCGCAGCCATGAGAACTACATTATCGGCAAACCGCAGGTGTGTTAGGTACTCACCATTGATGTTAATGCCGAATCCTTTCCAGTCTAGTAGCTTAAAAATATCCTCCAACGCAGCTGTGAACAGTATCGGAGAAATGACGTCTCCCTGTCTCACACCTCGCTGTAGTTGGATAGGATTAGAGCTCTGGTTCTGTAATCGGACCGACATGGTGGCGTTTTGGTATAAGTACCTCAGCACCTCGTAGTAGTAGACTATTTGGCACCTCTGGAGAGAGTGCAGCACTGCCCAGGTCTCGATCGAATCAAAGGCTTTCTCATAGTCCACGAACGCCAAGCATAGTGGCAAGTTATACTCTTCGGTCTTCTGTATAACTTGCCGCAGCGTATGAATGTGGTCTATGGTACTATAACCTTTTCGAAACCCGGCTTGTTCGGGAGGTTGGAAGTCGTCAAACCTGCGAGCGAGACGATTCGTAATGACTCTCGAAAACAACTTGTAGATATGGCTCAGAAGCGAGATGGGTCGGTAGTTCTTCAAGAGAGTCTTATCACCCTTCTTGAAGAACAGCATCACATCGCTTCTGCCTCATGCCTTTGGCGTTTTGCCCTCGAGGATGACATAGTTGAAGAGCTTCTGGAGGACCTTAAGTATAGGCTTACCGCCCGCTCTCAGAAGTTCTGTTGTGATTCCGTCATCGCCCGCCGCCATGTTCTTTTGAGCTGCTTGAGAGCCATTCTAATCTCGTACAGGCTGACGTCCGGGATATCTTCGGTATAGTGTCGGGTAAGCTTGGCTCTAGGGTCTTTAGCCTTGCTATCAACAGGTGTTTGCGTGGAATATAGCTGTCCATAGAAACTCTTAATCTCCCTCAGGATTTCAGGTGTTGATGAAATGATACTACCGTCCTCAGCTTGCAGCCTCGTCAGTTGACTTTGCCCTATAGCCAGATCTCTAGCAAACACTTTGGAGCCTTTGTTCCGCTCAATGGCCTCTTTAATACGGTCGGTATTAAATTTGCGAAGGTCGCTTGTCAAGGACTTGGAGATCTGCCTATTTAGCTGTCGATAACGAAGGGCATCCGCTGAGTTCTGTTGTTTCATTTCGTTCTCTGATCCATGAGTCGGATAGTGTGGCTGGAGAGTTTCTTTAATTTAGGACGGTGGGTTTTGTAGTGCTTGGACCCTACCGTGCGGACAGTATCCACCACCATGTTGTATAGATCGTCCATATCGATGCTGTTCTCAAGGGCTTCGAAGTGGTTTTGGAGCTCGAGCTGAAAGCACTCGGGGTTTTGAATTTGAGCCGGTATTGGTCGGAGCGTAGATTTTATTAGTCGAGATCTTTCCAGCTTGACGTTGATATTCAATGTGCCTCTAAGCATGTGGTGATCGCTTCCCGTCTTTACGGCGTTGATCACAACGACATCATTGAATATTTGCTTCCTCGTTGACATAATAAAATCTATCTCGTTTTTTACTTTACCGTCCGGACTAATCCAGGTCCATTTGCGGCTTACGGGCTTCTTAAAGAAGGAGTTCATCATGTAGAGGTTCTCCATCTCCATGAAGTCTGCCAGCATCTGGCCCCTTTCGTTCCGTTGCCCAAATCCAAATTGCCCCACTCTCAACTCATCATCACCAATTATCTAAGCCCATGTTAATTTCATTGAGAAACTGTGTCTTGGAAAACTTGATAACTGATAAATATATACTTAAATACTATTTCTTTGTAAATACATACTTAATATACATAGAAAACATCCAGAGCAAGACAAATAGACATGTTCATGCACACAAATATTTGCCGTGTTCGGGAATCAAACCCGAGACCTCTGGCGCAGAAGGCAGGCATCCTACCCCTGCGCCAAATTGGTCGACAAAATAATAATACTAAATAATACTTGAGTATAGCGTATTATAGTGTAACATTGGCTTCCGAGCACGTGTGCTAAATGTAAATGTATGTCCACGAATATCTTGATAACTTAAAGGGGCGATACGCGAGTAAACGGTCAGACTTTAGAAAACCAAGCTACATAGTGTCGGAATCTATAAAATATTATCTTTTGTTTTGAGTAAAAGTCAATACTACAGTGACAGTTATGAAAACAAACTAGTAGAAGTAAATAAATCTCCGCTAAATTCACTCTCGCAAAAATAAAAAAGGGTGTGGTATTTGCCACTCATCATGCACATAAAAGTACTAAAATAGCGCGAAATGTAATATTATAAAGCTAGACATGTATGTTCATTTGTAAACAGTACTTCTAAATGGAGTTACTTTAAAACTGGCAGTGATACTAAGAATTTGAATTTCGTTATATTATATAGTAGTCATAGACATTCATTACATATCAAATTTTATTTAGTTAAGAAATTATCAAATCAATTTAGGGATCATTCTAATTCAATTATTATGCATTCACATGAAATTTTGTAAGTAAAGGAAAAATATTGGTAGAAAAAATTAATAATCAGAAAGAAATCCCCCCTGAAAGCTACTTGCAGAGTTGGTGGTATTTTTATAACAATTTTTTTTCCTATGTTTTAATGTATTTCTTAAAATCAATCGATTTTGCTGTTACATTTGTTTTGTAAAGGAAAAACGCAAAACTTCTGGACGGATTTAAAAAAATCTTTCATTCGTAGAAAGGTACTAAATTAATTCCCTACTAAACAGACTACATCTTATCTCGCTATTCCACGGGAACGGGAACCTCGCGGGTAAAACTGTGGGGAGCCAATGTAGTTCAGAATAACCTATCAATAATGCTACGATATAAACAAAGTTACAAAACCTTGTAGGAAAAATGTGATAGTAAAAAACCACGGGCCCTTTAAGTAGCTTTCAGGCGGGATCTACTTAAAGGGTTCGTGGTTTTTATTTTACCACAATTTTATTATTACCACCAATGACGTTTTATTAACACACTTTTATTAGCTTCACCTGTAACTAACAGTCACAATGTAAGAAAATCTTAGAATTCAATTTTAACCTACTTCTAACTGTCGTATTGATTTGAAACTTTGCAAGTTTATATGAATCCGATGACAATACAATAATTTGTTACCATCGAGCTGATCTGATGATGGAGTCAAGAGGTGGGCAATAGAACTCTTCAATGGCTGCTGGGAAACCCCTCGAGTTTAGGCTCATTTGTTTTGTTCTGATGAGACCTATTCGTTACACTTGGTGGTGAGGGTCTGATGATGGAGCAGGGAGGAAGCCAGTGGCACTTCTTAACGACTACTAGAAAACCCCTCGAGTTTGGGCTCATTCGTTTCATTCTGATGAGACCCATTTGTTATACTTGGTGGTGAGGGTCTGATGATGGAGTAGGGATTCTTCCCTGGCAGACTGGCTTCTGCCAGTGACACTCCTTAATGACCACTAGAAAACCTCTCGAGTTTGGGCTCATTTGTTTCATTCCGATGAGACCTATTCGCTACACTTGCTCACTTCATGAAATACTAGAGAATTTCATGAAATGGTCGCATTTCATGATATTCTCGACCAATTCATGAAGTGAGCAAATATACGATTATTAGACCATTGAATTGATCATTTTACGAAATGATTGGTCATTTCATGAAATAGTAGGACATATTTCATGAAATTATCGAAATCCGCTTTAATTTAATAATACCTGAAAACATTAAAGAACTACCATTTAGTCAATTTAAGACAGCATTATACAATTGGCTATTCGAAAAAATGTTTTACAGCGTGAAAGAATTTCTGGGTAATGAGTGAGCTGTACACCTACCTTCCATGATTGTATTAAAAACGTCTCGTCATTTTCACATGTGCTCTGCCACGTCACGAGCCACGTTGACTTTGTTTTGTTACACATCAAAAGAAAGCACAAGTCACTACACAATACTGATTATTGAGCTGATAGCATATCTCAAACTTTGTCTTGTACTTTTAATTGAATACCTCTTTTATTGGTTTGACTTTTTAACTTTACTTTATCCTACATTATTGACTATTTTTGTACTTCTATGTGTGGTGTGACATTTCCGTTTCCTGTTATATTTTGTCAAAGTCGTGATATTATAATTCCACTAGTGAAATTATAATTTCGCGTGATATTATGAATAGACATAACAAGACAGTATGCACACGGCTGCGAGCCTCGGAAGTCATATAGAACACGTGATAGGTTAGAAATTTAAGGCGATCGCTTCGCTGCGCTTCGCGATCGCCTTAAATTTTGTGGTTATTTTTTTTGTATCAATAGAACTTATGGATTGTTTCATTGTCTATTCATAATTTAACTAGTGGAATTACAATATCACGCGATATTATAATTTCACTAGTGGAATTATAATATTACGACTTTGACAAAATCCCTGCGAAATATATAAGTCCATAATATTTATGTTTTTTTTGACAAAGTTATTGAGACATTCGGCCTTAGACATTTATTTATAATTTTGACATTTAATTTTTTTTCGTGACATTATTATTGTATTAGCTTGAAATATTTTATAACATTGTTGTAGTTATTGATATGGGCTTTTGTGTATATTTGTGCATTTGTATCTACAAGACATTGTTTTCATATATTTACTGACATGCTAATCAATAGGACTTAATATTTGCATGCTATTGACAAATGGCTGAATGGGCCGAACTTATAAACCTGTGACATCTTAAATTTGTACCCTAATCAAAAGCAAATAAAGATTAATGATTTATGATTTAATATCAATTAATGATCAGCGTTTAACGATATATATGAACAGATACGAACGATACGTATTCAGAACAGAACGATACATAATAATTAGTATATTATGATACAAGTGAGCTTAGGTTGCTCATTATACACGAGGCTGTGGGTTGCAGCCCGAGCCGCAGGCGAGGGCGTAAATCAGCCGAGTGTCTAGTGAGTAAGTTGCTCACGAGTTTCATACGCACTTTTTCAACACATTTGCGAGGAAAAACAAACATTTATTGCATACATATTGTATTAACCTAATATTAACTAAGGGAAAAAGCGTGTAAGTTTTTTTTTTGCACGCGCCAAATGTGAGGTGATTGATTACATGCAGCCATACAGCCTACTTCAAAATAATTAAGTATAATAATATTGATAAAATGCAAATGTTTTATAACAAATTATTGTGAATTATAAATAATTTGATAATAATATACTTAATTAAGTTTTTTGTCTTAATTAGGTACACATTTATTTATTCTAAAAACGTAAATGGATTTTCAGCCGTATAAAACCTCTTTGTTGTTACAAAAAAAGAACTGTATCTATTACCCGCTGAAATTGAAAATGCTCTCTTGACTCGCATATAACTTGCAGTTAGGTACTAACTTAACTTTGTAGGGATACTGTATTACCCGGTTAAATTGAAAAGCCTCTGTTTACTCGCATATAATTTGCAGTTAGGTACTTACTTAACTTTGTAGGGATAATTCTATTACGCAACTAGTACTGTAATATTATTATGCACGCGTGGGTTATAGTTCGGTTTATGGCCCTAAGATCGATGTAATAAGGCTCACTTTATGAGCAAGTGTGTTGAAAAATATATTATAATCATGAAATTACCAATTTCATTGTCACCACGAACATTTATAGTAAGTATTTATTTGTTAATTGTTTTGTCAACATGGTGTCAAGTGTTTAGGTGTCCAATTTGTGAGAGTAGCATTATAAGAGCTTCCTAGATAAAGAGAAATGAGGGCAACCGCCCTCGTGAAGATAAGGTTTCAAGTGCTATAAATATCGTCAAAGTAGGTACGTTACGTACACACACGTTATAGACATTACTCCATGCGAAAAAGCTTTTATTATAAGGCTGCTTTAGTAAGCAAGTTTGCTTTTGCAGACAAAGCAAATAGGTTTCATTCTCGTTTTTGGAACGTCTTCTTACGAAGGGAAGTGGGATATGGAAAGTAGTGAAGAGAAATCATTAAAATTTTGTGATAAAGCTAATAAAAATGTGTTGATAGAAGATAGAATTGGATTTTAATGGATTGTGAGCCTATCTAAGTACCTACTACTTAATATTTTTAATATCCGTGTAACCTTAGTATAGCACGATTTGGCACATGATTGGATGGGATTGGAAGGTAAGTACGGTTATTTCAAATATCAAGTCGTCTCCGGAGATATACGAGTATTAGATAGGGTCACATTCCATTTCCATAATCTTTATTTTTATCTTAGTACGTTTCAAAGCACTCTTATCTACACATTTTTTCTCCTACAATATTCACTTTAGTTTTACTAGAATATTTGATTGAAAAAAGATGGGTCTGAGCTTTGATTCTATTACTTAAATGAGCTACCGTGACTAAAAGTGTCATCAAAATTCTGTAGTTCTTGTTATTATAACGTATGGTGTTATTGTACAGCCAAGGAATTTAATTCACTATTTCGTCGAAATGTTGCTTGTCTTTCGCAATTCATTAAGGTCAAAAATTCTACTTCTTGTCACTATAATGTCACTCTTATGGTAACATTTTGCTTTCTAACATAGAACCTTAGGGGGTTGACAATTCCTTGGCTGTACGTACATGAAACAGTTCACAGTGTCCTTACCTTAGAGGAGTGATAATGGCCCGATGCCTGTCGACGGCTATCGCAGTGAGCGTGAACACGCTGACGTTCACGCTTAGAGCCTGCACGAACGGGCAGAATGGGCACATGAAGTGCGGCAGTAGCCACCGTTGGAGCAGCGCCGCTTGAAACTGTTAGACAAAAAGTATAATATACTAGCGGCCGCCAGCGGTTTCACCCGCGTGGTTCCTGTTCCCGTGAGAATATCGGGATAAAGAGTATTCTATATTTTATTCCAGCCTATAATCTATGTCTGTTGCAAAGTTCGTCCAGATCCGTTCAGCAGTTTTTGCGTGAAAGAGTAACAAACATCCATACAATCATCGATACTCACAAACTTTCATATTTAATATTTGTAGGATTAGGATATTAATAGTAGGCGTCTGATTTGAAAATAATACTTTTCACAACTGCACCAATTACACTACAAAGGCAATAATTGCCTTGCAACAGTAATGGATCAATCTGGAGCAATCAAGTGGAGCTAACGTTGCTCCATATTTCGTGGTATTGTGTATCCGTATCTTAGCAACCAGTTGCTACATTTTGACATTTTTTAATCCCCCTTGCTTGATGTGATCGTGAAGTTATGACGAGGATTGACAGGATCACAGAACTCGGAAAGATTTTTCTCTCAATCTCTCTATTCTGTGGACCGGATTATTGGGCAAATTTTAGTTACGCGTGTTAGCGCGCCTTTAGTAAGGCATATTAAGTTGGTATGGATTCTATGTTCTCAAAATGTGCAACTACCGCCAACTTTAGTGGCTTTATATGCTTTGTAATGGATCGTATTCTTTGTATGATCGAAGGTCGTAATATAAAATTTTATAGATACAAATACGACAACACCCGCAACCTATTTATTTTAAAAGAAAGTATAAAAATGAAACCGAAAGCAATAAAAGCCTTTTAATTACAAGGGTGCTTATTTTTTAATGAATTTTCTACATGACTGATTGACACTACTTATAGTTAAACAAAGCAAACCAAACTGTTTCAAATTAAATAAGTAGAGGTCTTGAATAGATTTAAAACCGAAAACTTTAATTTAATTTCTAAGCAATTGTCACATAAATTGTTGAGATAATAAATACTTCAATGCTATAAATGCGCTATTGTTAAAGACTACAAGAAAGCGTGGTAAAAGTTTTATTCCTTTGACTTTTGTTTCATTTCGCTATCATTCTGTTTACTTTTGAAAGCTTTATAGCGTCTTTGTTAAAGATCTTGATAACTGAACAAAAGGGAAGTTATTCCCTATCACTGAGTCCTAATTGAAACTCTGAATATAATTTAAAGCTAGCTGGTAGTAGACGACCTGCTCTCACTCATTAACTCAAGTCACTTTTACACCATAGGTTACGCTGATGACATCACCATCGTAACAATGGGTACTCAAACGAGCATAGTCTGGTGACCCAAAGCTGCTCAGACTGTAGGAGCAAAGAAACTGCAGAGTCTTCTACGACATGCCTGCTGTGCTCTCACTGGCTGCATGAACACTGCTCCAATTGCAGCGCTGGAGGTAATGCTTTTACAAAACATGGTAAAAATCCCGTTTATCGTAATATTTACTCGGTGTTAATGACCATGAAAGTTAAAAAATTGAAAAAATGTTTCTTTCGGGTGCGAGGGTTTCCTCACATTGATGAAGCAACGCTGGCCTACAACGTAACAAGTGATAGCAAAATTCGACGAGTCGTGAGCCTTTCGGTAGCTTAGTTGGTCAGAGCATCGGGCCGGATTCCCGGAGGCGCGGGTTCGAATCCCGCTTGGAAGCTACTTATAGGGCTCGTGGTTTTTTACTATCACATTTTACCTATACTTACAAAAACTGCATTGTGAATGCATAGAAATAATTTAAAATCTCAATAAACGGCTAACTTTAAATATGATCACAAATTTAATATGAGCCGGAGCGTATAAAACTGCCACAGGCACTACAAGCGCTATCAACCGTGAAAAGTCATTTCAAATCGCGCGTCATGTCCCACTCGTCCGGTCTGCAAAATGTTATGTTGTACAAATTCAACGGACTATTTGATTGAGTAGATATAACACAAAATGGCGAATTGGATTACCGGAACAAAACTTATCAACTTTCTTGAAAGAAAACTAGGAAGTTGGACCGCTGAAAACTTTGAAATTAGGTAATAGAATACTTACACAATACATTTTTGTGAGGTATTCCTCGAAGCGCTTCCATTTTGGAGCGCTCCCAACAAAGCGCCCTAAAACTATTCCTCGAAGCGCTCCTTTTAATAACTGCTAATAAAAGGAGCGCTTCACAATTAAAACTATTAAAGTTTTATTCCTCGAAGCGCCCCTATGTTTAACTTTTGAATAGAGATGGGATCTTTCCGTGTTCTGTGGAGATGGGTACTCCGTGAGCGTAGATTGGTTTGCAAATATTAAGGTGATCCTGGCTAGCAGCATTGCGTGATTTTGAACTAAGCAAGTGCAAGTTAAAATGTTAAGTAATTAATAAAAAATATATTGGATAGTAGAGAAAAACTACCAGGAGTACAAAATCTATAAGGAGCTAATTTTTAATTTAATTTTTAGAAATTCTCAAGATAATTTAATGAAAGGGCTTTAAAATTAACTTTCAAAATTAACCTGTAGTCTATGTTGTCAACGCTTCGAGGAATAAAATTTCAATATTTTTAATTGTAAAGCGCTCCTTTTAGTAGCAGTTATTAAAAGGAGCGCTTCGAGGAATAGTTTTGGGGCGCTTCGCTGGGAGCGCTCCAAAATGGGAGCGCTTCGAGGAATACCTCATTTTTGTACAAACTCACTTTTCGCCTTTGTAAAGAAAACATACCTAATGTGTTTTTTTTAATTATAGCGGCTCTTTAGAAACGGTTTACGAAATATCTGTAAAGGTATGCGGGTTAGGCAGGATGGCGAAATAATTTATACGGGGTCGTAATATCTATCTAGATACGCGGAAGCGTATCAAAGCCAAGTTCAAAAGCAAACAGAACTGGCGAGCAGCACCGTGTGTAACACGAACCATTAGGAGCCACTTTTGACCCCCTCATAACTCAAAAAATATTACACAGAAACATGTCAAATTTGGCTTATGTATTGAGACTAGCGAGATAAATATGTGCTCTAAATTTTTATATACACACCTCAAACGGTTATTTAGATATTTACGTCCAAAAATCGTTATTTTTATCACTGACTCACCTATAATCAAAACTATAACCAACTTCCAGATGACCTAGAAAGCTGAAATTTGGCATGCAGACAGGTAATCTGGTGAATACAAAGGAAAAAATCCGAAACTAGTATTTTTTTTTAATAAAACGTTGACAAACTTATATTTGCGTTCCCTGTGCACTTATCCTGTATAAGATCTTGTATAAGATGAAGTACAAATATAAGTTTGTTATAGTTTTTATTCTGTTATATACCAATAATTCGTCATACCTCTTGAAGTTCGGCTAGCGCTGACGGCGTAGTGGCCATTCAATATTGAGGACTCGAGAACCCCAGATTACCCAAACACTTTTTTGTCCTCGCGGTAAATTAATTACAAACTTGCACCATTTCTAGCACGATGTCCATATTATTATTTATTAATTATTAATATAAATTATAAAGTTATTGAAATTTTTACTTTTTGCATTCACAATCCAATTTTTATTATTGAAAAATGGAAAATGAAGTATTTAGACAAAATCGACCATCATCTCACAACCAACTCCGATGGGACTCAAACCCACGACCTTTCGCTTAAATTAATTATTAATATTAATATAAATTATAAAGTTATTTAAATGTTTACTTTTTTGCATTCACAATCCAATTTTTATTATTGATAAACGGAAAATTAAGTATTTAGAAAAAATCGACCATCATCTCACAACCATCTCCGATGGGACTCGAACCCACGACCTTTCGCTTTCCGGGCGACTGCTCTAACCACTGAGCTACGGAGTCGTAATGATAAATGTGAAAGTGTGTTTGTTTGTTTGTTTGTCCTTCTTTCACGTCAAAACGGAGCATAGTACTTATAACCCGACCACCAGGGGGCGCAATCTTCATTCATTCAAATGGGAACTAGAAGCCAAAAAATGCGAAAGTTGCTATGTTCTCCCTGTAGGTGCACACTTTGCACATAAATAGTTCACTAAAGTATAGTTCAAAAAACGATAGATGGCTCCAAGTTAATACACCCACCCACAGTTTAGAAAAGAAGAGAAAAATCCTTTATTTCTATACTATATTGTTGAAAGTTGATGGAAGAGTATAAAATTTAATGAGAGTAAAGTGTACTTATGGAAAATAATGTCAAATAATCTAAATTATACTTTTGTTTGTTAAATTTGTTATTTGCTATGTTCTGTTTCGTAAAGATCCGTAATTCCGTTAGCAATTACATAGTTTCGTTGCTCGGAGTACCGCTTTTTGGGAAAAAGACTCGTTGGTGTTGAGTGTGTATATAGAATTCCCCTTTTGGTGATGTGCTGTGTTTGAAAAAAGACTTCTTTGAACATTGTTAATGTCTTTAATGATGCATAGGCATTTGTTGTTTTATTGTTAATAAAGGGTGCAGTGTTAACCTATGTTCCATTTACACTAAGTTTCCTTATAAATAAATAATATGTATACTATGCCTATGTGTGTGTCTGTGTTTATATGCCTTTGTAATTTGCATATGTGTGTTGTGTGTGTTTATACACCAAATGGAGTGTGAGACTATAACTTCGATACAAAACTGCAAAACTATCATCTCTTCCACATGGCCGCTTCCAAAGAGTACCTATCTAATCACTGACGTCTGCGCGCGGTCAAAATCGAATACTAATCTTTTCCATAAGCTTAGCATAAATAATGTACTGTAACTAGCGCCAAAACTGCACCAGTCGCGCATGCACGCAGAGTTATCTGACGCGCACTCTACAGAGTAATTTATATATGTAGGAAGTAGAGACCAATCTTGGCCCTTTTATTGGTAGTGTATACCTAACTAGCGCTGTCTATCGTCTGGTGTAGGCAACTTTTGGTGTATAAACACACACATAAGACTTTGTCTTCTTACGAGTATTATTTATTCTACTTTAGTCCACTATAATTTAGATGACAAAACAACGTTTGCCGGGTCAGCTTAAGCTAGTTACCAAATAAAGAATCAATAAGCAAGATTAGATGTCAACAAAAACGGCTACATCCATAAATTGTCAAGAGATAGCGCTAAATGATAAATGTAAAAGACAAACTACTGCTATATACACTGATCTCTATTATTTACACACTGGACTGGCTGACATAAAATATTGTCAACTGCGGTAATTATTGTGTCAAAATTTGTTCTCGGGACACTCGTAGTGGCGGCGCTTTAAATTGCCACACAAAATTAGCTGTAATTTGTATGGAGACAGCCTGTCCAGTGTATAAATAATAGAGGTCAGTGGCTACGTAGTAATAATTATACAGTATTCTTTGCTACTGCCAAGGATTCTATATTAGTGCATTGTGCGGCAAAAGATAAGAGTTTGTCCGGAAAGCTTTATCGCTTAATGAAACCAGAATCAAAACGCAAATGGAAATGTAATATCTGCTCAGGAACATTAAATACCTACTGCAACTTCGTCAAGAAAAACACCATACACTATTACGACTAGGAAAAAGAAACTGTTGGAAATAGGAAAATCTGTTAAAAATTATATTTCTACGTCCACACCAAACACGAGCATAAAATTAGTTTCATTGTCAGTAGCTGATACGCAAGGGCAAAGTAATATAACTGACCAAATAAAATATACTGAAACATTTGGTATTAATTTTATTACGAACTAGCCTTCCGCCCGCGGCTTCGCCCGCGTGTACTACACGACGTTATCCCGCGGTGATATTTTTCAGGAAGAAAAAGTAGCCTATGTCCTTTCTCAGGCTCTAGTCTATCTCTGTACCAAAATTCATTCAAATCGGTTCAGTAGTTTAGGTGTGATTGTGTAACACACAGACAGACAGAGACGCATTAATAATATAAAAAGTAAGGATAAGTACCTACTAATAATTTCTCTACAAAAAGTAATGATATCTCATCAAAAACATAAAATATGTGAAGTGAGAGCCAACTTCAATATTAGGAAATATGCCTTGGTTGCTGACTTCAACGACAAAAGATGTGAGATCTAAATGGGTGCCAAGTTTAACGGTCAGTCCTGAAAATTTAGTACATAAAATGTTTTATAACAACTTAAAATATAATTTCTTCTTATAACTTTGGATAATATATTGAAGCCTAAGGTCTGACTTGGCTAGTTTTTATATACGGATTATATATATATAATTCCTGCCTTGCCTTCGCAAGCCGAAGCTCTAAAGCCGAAGTTCTTATTGTATTCTTCCGAAAATTTGGCTTGCTGGTAGACTAGAAACTAGAGATGAACATAGGGCTCTTCCATGACTGTTTCAGTAAGTACCGAATAATAATTCGTATACGAGAACTAGCCAAGTCAGACCTTAGGCTTCAATATATTATCCAAAGTTGTAAGAAGAAATTATATTTTAAGTTGTTATAAAACATTTTATGTACTAAATTTTCAGGATTGACCGTTAAACTTGGCACCCATTTAGATCTCACATCTTTTGTCGTTGAAGTCAGCAACCAAGGCATATTTCCTAATATTGAAGTTGGCTCTCACTTCACATATTTTATGTTTTTGATGAGATAGTGTTTACTGGTAACATTTCGAACAAAAAAGTATTTCGATTCACATCACACCGTTTTCCCGCTTACAAAACAATATTATAAACTAGTGGCTTCCCGCGGTTTTACCCGCGCAGTTGCCGTTCCCGTGGGAATATCGGGATAAAATATAACCTATGTCACTCGGGAATAATGAAGCTTTCTACTGGTGCAAGAATTTTTAAAATCGATGTAGAAGTTTTTGAGTTTATCCATTACAAACATTACCTACAAACAAACAAAAAAATCGTGGTTTCATAAGGTAGATTTCTTACACTAACAATGGAAAAATAAACAATTTTTTTCAAAATAATTAAACCGCCTTCAAACCAAAAAGAAATCAAACAAAAATTTATTTCCCAAAACACGTAAAAATGATAAATAAATTGCATCATTCAATTCATAGGACGAAAATGCGCGACTTTTTCTAACTAATCTTGGAACTTACTGATCTGTTTGAAGTCGGTGTTAGATAATATGTTAGTGCTTTAATAATACTGAACCGACTTAAAAATATTCGAAATAAGGCTGTGAATGGACGATAGTCTAGCTTTGGCTTTGTGTAAACGTTTCGACATGCCAATCCAGCGCCGGCGTCAGCTTTTATATGAAGTTATGGACATCTGGATACGCGGCAGCGTATCAGCCAAGTTCAAAAGCAAACAAAACTGGCGAGCAGCACCGTGTGTATCTTAACACGAACCATTTGGAGCCACTTTTGACCCCCTCATAACTCAAAAACTATTACACAGAAACATGTCAAATTTGGCTTATGTATTGAGACTAGCGAGATAAAAATGTGTTCCAAATTTTATATACACAGCTCAAACGGTTATTTAGATATTTACGTCCAAAAATCGTTATTTTTATCACTGACTCATCAAAACTCTAACCCACTTCCAGATGACCTAGAAAGCTGAAATTTGGCATGCAGACAGGTAATCTGGTGAATACAAAGGAAAAAATCCGAAACTAGTATTTTTTTAAAATAAAACGTTGACAAACTTATATTTGCGTTCCCTATACACTTATCCTGTATAAGATCTTGTATGAGATGAAGTACAAATATAAGTTTGTAATAGTTTTTATTCTGTTATATACCAATAATTCGTCATACTTCTCGAAGTTCGGCTAGCGCCGACGGCGTAGTGGCCATTCAATATTGAGGACTCGAGAGAACCAAGTTCGAACCCCCAGATTACCCAAACACTTTTTTGTCCTCGCGTTAAATTAATTAGAAAACTTGCGCCATCTAGCACGATATCCATATTATTATTTATTAATTATTAATCACTACATAGTATAAAACAAAGTCGCTTTCTCTGTCCCTATGTCCCTTTGTATGCTTAAATCTTTGAAACTACGCAACGGATTTTGATGCGATTTTTTTTTAATAGATAGAGTGATTCAAGAGAAAGGTTTATATGTACTTTTTATCCCGATATTCCCACGGGAACGGGAACCACGCGGGTGAAACCGCGGGCGGCCGCTAGTATTAATATAAATTATAAAGTTATTGAAATTTTTACTTTTTTGCATTCACAATCCAATTTTTATTATTGAAAAATGGAAAATGAAGTATTTAGACATAATCGACCCTCATCTCACAACCAGCTCCGAAGGGACTCGAACCCACGACCTTTCGCTTAAATTAATTATGAATATTAATATAAATTATAAAGTTATTTAAATTTTTACTTTTTTGCATTCACAATCCAATTTTTATTATTGAAAAATGGAAAATGAAGTATTTAGAAAAAATCGACCATCATCTCACAACCATCTCCGATGGAACTCGAACCCACGACCTTTCGCTTTCCGGGCGACTGCTCTACTAACCACTGAGCTACGGAGTCGTAATGATAAATGTGAAAGTGTGTTTGTTTGTTTGTTTGTCCTTCTTTCACGTCAAAACGGAGCATAGTACTTATAACCCGACCACCAGGGGGCGCAATCTTCATACATTCAAATGGGAACTAACGAGAAACCAAAATATGCGAAAGTTGCTATGTTCTCCCTGTAGGTGCACACTTTGCACATAAATAGTTCACTAAAGTCAACGATAGATGGCTCCAAGTTAATACACCCACCCACAGTATAGAAAAGAAGAGAAAAATCCTTTTTTTCTATACTATATTGTTGAATGTTGATGGAAGATTATAAACTAGAGAGTAAAGTGTACTTATGGAAAATAATGTCAAATAATCTAAATTATACTTTTGTTTGTTAAATTTGTTATTTGCTATGTTCTGTTTCGTAAAGATCCGTAATTCCGTTAGCAATTACATAGTTTCGTTGCTCGCGGAGTACCGCTTTTTGAGAAAAAGACTCGTTTGTGTTGAGTGTGATGTTAGTTATATAGAATTCTTTGGTGATGTGCTGTGTTTGAAAAAAGACTTTTTTGAACATTGTTAATGCCTTTAGTGATGAATATCTGTTGTTTTATTGTTAATAAAGGGTGCAGTGTTAACCTATGTTTCATTTACACTAAATTTCCTTATAAATTAATAATATGTATACTATGCCTATGTGTGTGTCTGTGTTTATATGCCTTTGTAATTTGCATATGTGTGTGTTTATACACCAAATGGAGTGTGAGACTATAACTTCGATACAAAACTGCAAAACTGTCATCTCTTCCATGGCCGCTTCCAAAGAGTATGGTATCACTGACGTCTGCGCGCGGTCAAAATAGAATTAATCTTTTCCATAAGCTTAGCATAAATAATGTACTGTAACTAGCGCCAAAAATGCACCAGTCGCGCATGCGCGTAGAGTTATCTGACGCGCACTCTACTTTACAGAGTAATTTATATATTATTATGTAGGAAGTAGAGACCAATTTTGGCCCTTTTATTGGTAGTGTATACCTAACTAGCGCTATCTATCGTCTGGTGTAGGCAACTTTTGGTGTATAAACACACACATTAGACATAGTCTTCTTATTATTTATTCTACTTTATTCCACTATAATTTATATGACAAAACAACGTTTAAGCTAGTTAGCAAATAAAGAATCAATAAGCAAGATTAGATGTCAACGAAAACGGCTACATCCATAAATTGTCAAGAGATAGCGCTAAATGATAAATGTAAAAGACAAACTACTGCTATATACACTGACCTCTATTATTTACACACTGGACTGGCTGGCATGAAATATTGTCGACTGCGGTAATTATTGTGTCAAAATTAGTTCTCGGGACACTCGTAGTGGCGGCGCTTTAAATTGCCACACAAAATTAGCTGTAATTTGTATGGAGACAGCCTGTCCAGTGTATAAATAATAGAGGTCAGTGGCTACGCAGTAATAATTATATAGTATTCTTTGCTACTGCCAAGGATTCTATATTAGTGCATTGTGCGGCAAAAGATACGAGTTTGTCCGGAAAGCCTTTATCGCTTAATGAAATCAGAATCAAAACTCAAATGGAAATGCAATATCTGCTCAGGAACATTAAATACCTACTGCAACTTCGTCAAGCAAAACTTACGACTAGGAAAAAGAAACTGTTGGAAATAGGAAAATCTGTTAAAAATGATATTTGTACGTCCACACCAAACACGAGCATAAAATTAGTTTCACTGTCAGTAGCTGATACACAAGGGCAAAGTTATATAACTGGCCAAATAAAATATACTGAAACATTTGGTATTAATTTTATTATGAATAAGTACCTACTAATAATTTCTCTACAAAAAGTAATGATATCTCATCAAAAACATAAAATATGTGAAGTGAGAGCCAACTTCAATATTAGGAAATATGCCTTGGTTGTTGACTTCAACGACAAAAGGTGTGAGATCTAAATGGGTGCCAAGTTTAACGGTCAGTCCTGAAAATTTAGTAAATAAAATGTTTTATAACAACTTAAAATATAATTTCTTCTTATAACTTAGGATAATATATTGAAGCCTAAGGTCTGACTTGGCTAGTTTTCATATACGAATTATATATATATTATAGCCTTCGCAAGCTCTAAAGCCGAAGTTCTTATTGTATTCTTCCGAAAATTTGGCTCGCTGGTAGACTAGAAACTAGAGATGAACATAGGGCTCTTCCATGACTGTTTCAGTAAGTACCTAATAATAATTCGTATACAAGGACTAGCCAAGTCAGACCTTAGGCTTCAATATATTATCCTAAGTTATAAGAAGAAATTATATTTTAAGTTGTTATAAAACATTTTATGTACTAAATTTTCAGGACTGACCGTTAAACTTGGCACCCATTTAGATCTCACACCTTTTGTCGTTGAAGTCAACAACCAAGGCATATTTCCTAATATTGAAGTTGGCTCTCACTTCACATATTTTATGTTTTTGATGAGATTTCCTACATCCATTTTAATATGCTGTATGAAGTCAAGTCAAGTGTATGTTATTTAAAACTGGCGAACCTCTCAACGACCAGGTGCGTGTATACACGCACTTGCAACTACCCAATTGTTTTTTTTTGTTAGTATAGCAATTTTTATATGTTTTGTATGCGGTTTTCGATGTTCAAAAGAGAGATAAAATCGTCATACTATAAAAATACACTATAATATGTGATCCAGAAGAAAAAATAAATAAAAAACATTTAATTTCGATTTTTTTTGAAACCGGAAGTAATTAGTTTTTGAAAATTTCAAAAAATAAATTTAAATTTTTTTCCGTATATTATATTCTTATCAGATAGATTTTTTCATGTAGATTCTAAATATATATACTTCTTATATGTTATTTTATCGATAACTATGTGAAAAAAAAAATATCGCATGGACCGCACTATTGTTCTTTGTTTACTCAAAACGTCAAGTTCGAACGACCATTATAAAAACAAAACATATCGTAAAACTGTCGAAATAGTCTTAGTTTATAGCTTTGTTGTTCAGCTTATTATAAATGTAACCAAAGACGGCCTAAGTATAACCAGATGTTCGGGATAGCGATAGCCGCGCACTCAAAGTGCTTTGTTTACATAAAAAATGGGCCATTAAAAAAGACCCTGGCTTTACAAGAGTTAATAACAGATAGCGATAAGTTGTGTGTTCAGCACTCGGATAGGAGTTGATTTTTCTTATAAAATTTACCTATTTCCTGCATATTGGTACGTATTATTTAAAGAATTTTAGAATTAACGAATTTATTTCATAAACAAAGTTACCATTCACCCATATCACAATACATATTATTCTGTAACAATACTAAGCAAAAACTACAATAACACGTTAAGTTATATGTACGTTTACTTTACGTCTCAGCTTGAGGCTTTCGGGGTAAAAATAGAAATCCGATTATCAATCTATTGGAACACGTTTCTTTCTTGCTAAAAGAAACTGATATTATAAAACTTTCATCCAGCTGCTGTAAGTAAAAAGCAACAGACGTATATGTAGCAAAAAATACAAATAAAGCGTCCCTCAGCAATACAACGCAACGAGGTGTTAGTTTGAGCGCTTGCAAGAGATTACATTACAATACAAGGCTCGAGTTAGGAGCCGACTCGAGTTAGGAGCGTGGTCAAGTTACCCAGAAATATAATAGGCGTAAGGTTACAAAAACTCGCATAGTGCTAAAAATTGGTACGTAAAGTTTTTCATGATACAAACGCTTGTAAACGACAATGAAGCTACGCCATCGGTTCGCAAGTCCTACGGCGGCGGGAGGCCTTGTATTTATAACGAGAAGAACTGGAAAGAAACTCGCCAAGGGCTGTTTGCATTCGAAAATGCCGTTCCCGACCCGTGGTCCACCTGACAAGTTCACCTGGGTGGACTACGGGCACTTGTTCTGACCCTTGGTACACCTGGGTGGGTTACGGATACTTACTAAAGCGCGTCACAAACGGTGAAGATGCTATAATATTTTATCTTAAGATATCGTAAGATAAAATATTATAGCATCTTAAACTATCACACACGGTTAAGATACGATATATTTTGGAATCTTTTCACTGTCTTAATATCTGTCCTAGGTAGCGGACGAATATTCTGTAAACCATCTTATACAGGGTGATCAAAAATGAGCAATTCGGATTTCCTATTAGACTTATTGAACAGTACATCAGAAGATGATTCTGACCTGGAATTTGATATAAAAATTTCTATAGCTAAATCGAACCCTAGATCAGTTTGGATAGAAAATCATACTATCACCATTAGGTAGGTAGCTAGGTACCTACTCCTTACGTTTGACGTTTCAAAGCGTCATTATTTCTAAGCAAACTTTTTGGTTAAACTAGGTGTAAACTTACTCTTCGTTTATTATGAATGTGTTACGGGACCCCCACGTCGGCCAGCGGTACACTAGCCGGAACGTCGGAAGTCACCGCATAGTATTCAATTAGAAGATGTTGTAGAGAATAAAAGATTGTTTCAGCACTTGGAGAGTTGTTTTATCAAATATTGTAAATTAGAGATATGAAAGAATATGAAGAATCGGAACTGTTACTATAATTAATTAAGGCGATACTCGGAAAAAATGTGCTGAAGCGAGATGATGGCTATTTAATAGTTATTACATTTCACTTATAAACTTTTGGTACGCTAGCTCGCACGCGAGCTCTGTTCAGCTTGATTGTTCTGGTAGGTAGGACTGAATCAAAATGCTGAATAGGGCACGTGGAGCGAAGAATTACGAAAGAACAGTGGTACAGCATAAAATTGATGGCCAGTACGTAAAACTATAAAACTTTCCAGCCACTATGGAGTTTCTAACCATCCATAATGACTGGAACGAAACGGCATCGTTACAAATGTTTTGACTTTTTCGTATTTATCCCAAAATGTTTAAAAAATAAATGTCCACCCGTGCGAAGCCGGGGCGGGCCGCTAGTTCTCTCTATGCCCAGCACCGAAAACGGGACAACCTGTATACACATCTTTTCGTATCCAAAATATATATTTCGTATGTTAAGATAGTATCTTAACATGCAAAATATATATTTCCGTATCTTAACATACGAAATATATATTTTGCCGTATCGCCTAGCATCTTAAGATACTTAATATGAAAATATATGTTATCTTCGGCGTGTGTGATGGTCCATTGAATTGTATGGCGAGCGATATTCTATGTTAAGATAAAATATTATAGTATCTTCACCGTCTGTGACGACCTTAAGATCCGTAGTCCACCCTCCACCGGGTCACCTCTTCGTGATGAACTACATATGCACTGGAAAGAGTGAAATAATTTTTTTTTTGTTAAAATAAGAACCGCCTTTAAAAAATTATGACTTTTTGATGCCTTTTTTTTGAAGGCGGTTCTATTTTTAAACAAAATAATTTTTTTTAATCAAAATTACTTACCCCATTTCAATCCTAAACAGTTTCATGTTGACTTTGAGCAAGGTGCTAAAACTTTGAACGAAGTTTGCCCCCCCCGTACCAAATTTGCAAATTTGCCCGGGGGGGGGGCAAATTAGTTTGGGGGGGATCTTAGCTTATTTCACGTGGTAAAATGATGAATGCAATAATTTTGTATTAAGTAAAATTATGTGCCAGGAGGGGAGGGGGGAGGACAAGCACCCCTATTGCCCCCCCTCTTGTGTTTGCCCCTGTTGCTCAGTGGTATACTTTTAGACCAATGGATAATAAAGTTTATAGTAGTGTCCATGGTACACCTTTGAGGTGTACCAAGGGTCATACTATTTTCAAGGTAGCAATAGACCACCTCTCGAGTGAACTACGGATAATAAAATTTATAGCGGTGCCCTTGGTACACCTCTTAGGTATACCAAGGTCAGAAAAAGTCTCCGTAGTCCACCCAGGTGAACTTGGCAGGTGAACCACGGGTCGGGAAGGGAAAATGCGTACCAAATGTTTAGTTCTGTATCTACATTTGCTCGGTATTGATCATTGGGGAAGGCCTATGACCAGCAGTCTATGCGATTTTTCACATGCGATGCGTAACCTTGAATGACTATCTTGACCTGACTTGATAGATATTTCGATAAATCTTTACCTTAAATTCAATTTTATGATTAATTTAACAAGAGATGTCCGTCCATGCAAACAGTTCATTCGTGCTACAATCACTTTTATAATAGTCTTGCTATTTAGACTACATCCAATTTATTTGATAATTTATTCTCGTAATTATAATGTTATTATGTACGTTTACCAAAATTCCATTAGTAGGTAAATAAATAGTAAGTACCTAGTAGTATTCTAGGAAAATAATTAATGTAGGTAATGTTCAGTATTACATTACAACATTTACCTATAATTTTAGTGAGAGAACAGAAAATATACGGAACAAATATTTATATTTATATCATGATAATGATTTAGATTACGATTTTTAAACTAACTTTATGCATTCACAAGTTTTAAAATCTACTTGAGAGGTAGTAACTTTTTTAAATATGTTATAGGTAAGGTACAAAAGTATTATTTCAGATTTACATAACCGAACAAGCTCCGAAGTCTATTCCATAAATTACGTTTACCAGTTGACGTATGAATTCAGTGCCTTCTATAGCTTTTAACACGCTTATTACATAAGCTTCAGTGAACCGATATGCTTATACAGATAAAAATGTTGTTAAATGTATCGTATTGCTTATAACACACGCAACGTACTAACATAATACTTACTTTGAATTAATATCCTTTACATACATTTACCTACAACGGAAATACAAAAGATCATTATTTTAAATTTTTAAAATCATTAAGTATCTAAATCTGTTAGTGCACGAAAGTAGCTTATTCTTGATTCTACATTGACAATCGATCCATTTTACAGCACAGCTTATAAGTGATTATTGCATAGTAGAATCACACAACATTTATTCAATATTAAAATTATAATAGTAACAGGTTTCACAATGTCTTCCGATAAAATTTTATTAACGTAGTAATTCGATTTTTCAAGAAGTACCAAACTCGTAGACTGTTTTACATCTTTGCAATGTTTGAAGAGTTTACAAACATTTCAAAGTTTTTGTAAACTAATTTCTCATAAGATCGTGCACTCTATGCTACGTATGAAATAAGCCATTGTTCCACGGGGAGGCGGAGTTACGTCATGCTAATAGCGGAAATACACGGTTCACTTTTGTCTTTCAATTTGGATGAAGCAACCAAATTAAACAATGTAAACGTAAAAGTGAATCATTCAATGTCAATGTGCGCCTGTATTTCTGCGCCTTTCAACCAAAGTGAATCAATTTCGTTGAACCGTGTAATATTAGCATAATATGGCATGTAGCTCGTATTCACTCCAGGTTTTTCTGAAAAACTATAAAAGACAAAGCTGCCAACAACTAATTGTTAGTCTTCAACATGAAAGAAATGTTGAGATTTTTTCAGTTTTTGATGATAAATATTTAAAAAGAATCCTGAATATGGGCGAGAGGTTTCTCACTTCACGCGGAGTCGTGACGTTAGTCTTTGTTTGATAAGTGCAAGAGATCGAACAACACACAGTTTTTATTTTGATCCCACATGTCGCAATTCTGTCTCTGTAAATGTACCTAATGCATTCACGACATTGAAAATCTACTTTAGAGGTAGTGATTTTTTAAAGAATGTTTTCCTGTACTTAGGTACAGGGTACAGAAGTATTATTTAACCTTTAATATTATCAACATTAACCAAACACAAGCTCCGAACTCCATTTCATAAATTACGTTTGTCAGTTGACGTATGAATATAGTTTTAGAGCTTTTTACACGCTTGTTATAAGCTTCAGTGCACAAATAGGCCTGAATACAGATAAAATGTTGTTAAACGTATCGTATTGCTTTTTCCTTTTTATGTTTTAGCGACTTAGCGCACGCGACGTAGGGCAGAAGCCGCGGGTTGCGTATTGCCATAATGTGTAGAATTACAGACAGAAGTTGCTCTGAAATCGAACTTGCGCTGAAATCGAACGCAAAATGCTCTCGTAGCTGGTGAGCATATTGCAATATGTTCACCAGCCAGTACAGAGAAAGTCTGAAATAAAATACACTTTGCTTTTGTTTGTAAGAACATGAAAAATACGAGTACAGACAATTAAGGCTGCTATGGTATGTAGATATGTAATTTAGTTCAAAATACATGTGAGTGCAGACATTCTTTCTCGCTTCTAATAATAGACTTTAATACATAAAATTTAAATTAGACTCTAATACATAACATTTAAATTAAAGAAACCACTGAAGATTACCTACAAATAAAATGAACTGTGATAATATTGAAAGTACCTACCTACTTATCTTTCTAGCTTATACTAGCTAAGTCTGTAAGTATGTGTCGTAGGGATATTGTCGGCCATAGAACCAAGGAAACAAAAAGTGAGTTTGCCTTTAAGTACTTAGAACACATGATAGGTTAGAAATTGAAGGCTACTTGTTGTTTATAGAGAGAAAATAATACCTAATAATATAACGTCATTAGGTAATGAAATTGCAATATCCCTGCGATTGCATTGTCGACTAATCTTTTATTGTTATTTTGCGAGGCGCCGACACGTTTACTTTAGGTAAGTAAGCAAGCAAGTAGGTAGGTAGGTAGGTAGGTAAGTAGGTACGAGTAGGAATAATAAATACTTTCTCTAAATGTATATTATTTTTTCATTTGCCAACTTAATTTCCATAGTCAGTTAATAACTAACCTACCTAACAATGTAAAAATATCATCATCATTACCGTGGTCATATTTAGCTCTATAAACATGCGAACAAACTGTATATTAGCACAGAATAATATTTATATATTAGTACAGAATTACAGATTGGTCTGTACTCATACGTGATTTTCCAACTAATTCGTTTTCTTACAGAGCTCAAAGTGACCGAGTACAGACTATGGGTGTCTGTAGTGATATTCAGTATGGCAATACGCCACCAGGCTAGCTACCACCATCTTATCTAAGACCGACGCCATAGATAACAATGATGTTTTCAGCATTCTTTTTGTTCCAGCAGTTAGGGATAAGAAAGCCTGTTTCTCATTGGTCGATGATTCCGGAAGTAGTGCGCTCTCACCTTCAGTCTTATCAACACATAACATCAGGTGTGTGCTAAGCGCCACCCCGTTGTGGATTAAAAAAAGATTTTAGTAAAAATGTCTTTTTAATGACAAGCTTTTTTGCTGGCTGTACTTTAATATTGTATTGTCATCTAAACCAAACTTGCGTACAAAATTTCCGCTCAACCGGACACTGGGAAGTGGGTCAAATTAAGCTTGCAAGATTTGACCCGAACGGACACACATGCATACATACACTGCAAGTTAAAATAAAAGCTTGTAAAAAGAGACTTACCTGGAATGGTACAGCAAATAATCCTATGACTATATCGGCTAACGCTAAGTTAGCTATGTAGCAGTTAGTGACGCTTTGCATTCGTCTAGAGGTCGCCACTATCCACATCACTAGAAAGTTCCCGACGACAGCCAATACTGATATTGACCCGTATAGAAACGATAGCAGTACTATCATACTCGTCGGCACATCGTATAAAGTATCTGAAACAAAAGAATCATTATAAATACACGAAGGTATCGTCATCATCATGTCAGCCCAGCAGTGGGCGTCGTACGGCTGACACGAAGGTATAACAAACATAGTATAGGTAAAAACACCTAGGGTAGGGTGTTGTTAAAACACCCGTAGCACGAAAAACTATTTAATTGTTATTGTTATCGAATAGTAAACTATAGCATCCCTCAAAGCTGTTAAAGCACCGAAAGAGGCGCTCTGCTTGGTTTTCATCCTACTAATATTATAAATGTGAAAGTTTAGATGTTTGGATGTTTGGATGTTTGGATGTTTGGATGTTTGGATGTTTGTTACTCAATCACGCCGAAACGACTGAACGGATTTGGCTGAAATTTGGGACACAGATACTTTGTAGCTTGGAGAGGAACATAGGCTACTTTTTATCCCGGGAAAATGTCACATTCCCGCGGGATAACGTCGTGTAGTTTACGCGGGCGAAGCCGCGGGCGGAAAGCTAGTACAAAATAATAACGGTTACGCTTACGGTTACCATAAAGACAGTTTTTCCGTTTTTCGTACTACGGCTACTGATATGAAATGATTAAGCGTTTTAACATTCAAAATGTTTTTTCGACCGCTTCAGTATTAGCTCCCATTTTCGCGTGTGTGACATCGCCTTGGTGTCGTAAAATTACTAGAATAGTTTTTCACTTTTTAGGTAAAATGTAAGACTTTATCATTTCTCGTGATAATGTAATTAAATTTCATATTAATAAAAACGTGTTCTAAAATAAGGTTTTTTTTAGAGTTTCTATAAACTTTTATGTCTATGACTACTTCCCCCTAACCCTTCTGCGATTACCGCAACGACAATTTTTTGTACTTAGAGTTCAGTTTCATCTTTTCGTTCGGCTTAAATAATGAAATTCTATTGGTTGTTGAAAAATCTCCTCTCCGCTCCGCTTTGGTGGAGATTGGCCCTAACTCTCCCTCCATCTTAAAATAGCACTCTTGATCGTCAATTACTTTTGAATTTTCGTTAAATATTAATTAGTGATTTTAATGTTATTACAAGGTGAAACCAAGTGAAAATCTGATTCTCATCTTGTTTGTTGCTGTCGTTTGCAATAGCAGGATTTTAAAATGTGTAAGAGCGAACGCGCGCTTGTGATTTTTAATCGGGCGTTAGTTTGATCGTTCTCGGATTCAGGGCCGTACTCTGAAACGCTAATCCGAAACTTCGGTTAGCCCCGCCCCTTTCGCTCGATTCTGTCCCGACTAGAGAGTGAGAGGGACGGGTATACCGAAGTTTCGGGTTTTGCGTTTCAGAGTAGGCCCTCTAAACGGCAGTGCGCGCACTGACGATTAAACTATCAACCGATCAAACTATCGAAAATGACTGGCCGATAGTTTTACGATAAAACTATTGCACAACTCGTCGCTCGCATGACATACAGTCGTAACTAACATCAATCAAAATGTTCACAGGAACGTTTTTTAGATTTTGGTGTCAATACTTTACGATATAACTTTTTAATTATAAACTCTACCAGGAAATCAAGAATGTACTTTCGTTAAGTATATTTTTCTCTTTATTTCTGCATATATCATTATCAATATGTATTTATATTATTTGTGTAATACAGCTTTAAAACAGATAGGACACTTTGTGATAACTTTATTTTTTGTAGGAGGGACAAAAATGTAGTTACGACACTACATTCGCAAAGTAATAAAAAGGAAATTTGTACATAAGAATTAGTTTATAATCACCTTATTCAAAATCAAATAATCAAATTTATATTTCTATCACAATACAACACCTTTTTTAATCATAAATCAATAGGTAGCATTTTAAAAATGTCCAAACTAAAATAAGACTCAATCTAGTAGCTAAATCTTAAGTTTTACAGCACAATATTATAATAAATCAGTCTCAGTTGCGTTTTCAGCCAGTACACAGACTTACACAAGTTAACAAGTTTAAATAGTTAAAAAAACAACACTTTTCTATACTAATATTATAAGAAGGAACGATTTGATTGTTTGTTTATTTGTTTGTTTGTTTGTTTGCATCGAATAGGCTCCGAAACTACTGGACCGATTTCAAAAATTCTTTGACCATTAGAAAGCTATGTTCTTCCCGAGTGACATAGGCTATATTTTATCCCGATATTCCCATGGGAACGGGTACCACGCGGTTGAAACTGCGAGGATCCGCTAGTATTTTATAAATAATCAACTAAAATAAGACTTCTAAATCTACGAGTTATAACTATGTTCCCAAGTTTCCAGCACAATATTATTAATAAATCAGTCTCAGTTTCGTTTTCAGTCAGTTCACAGACTTACACAACTTATTATATCAAGTTTATATTCACTTAGTTAAAAATAAAACACCATAACTTTAAAAATAATTAAACTCAACATTGATTAAAATCAAATAATTCAATAATAATAAAAGTGATCAAAGTAAAATCAACTTATCAAATAACTATGATAGTAGTGAACAATGTTATATCTACATAACTTAAAAAATAATTATTAAAAGACTTATAAAAATCAACATATTAATTTAATTTTATTAGGGGAAAGGTGAACAAAATGATCCCTCGAGGTAAAATGATTCCCTACAGTTTCAACGAAAATACTAGTGCCATCTTTGCGATTTGTTGGCTAACGTCTTCCCTGTACTCCACTCAGTAGCCCAATAAAGTGTCATGGCGGTGTGAGTAAAGTGCGTCGATTTATTGCAAAAAATTGAAAATATCTGTCTTCGATCTAAGATAAGCCTGCCATCAAAGTTACATTGTTGAAATTCTTATGTGGATATGTGAATAAAAGTTTTCCTGGTAGTTTTTATTGATATTCAGTAACATTTGAAACTCGTTTTGATCTCACCAAGATAATGTTTTGCGGTCATACTTCGACAACTTTTGTAAATTCAACATTCGGGGTAAAACGATCCCCTTTAGTGGGTATAAAACGATCCCAGGAGTAATGTTACCAAAATTGAAAAACAATTTTAAATTAGTCATGTTTTTTTTTGTATTCCTATCTATTTGTACTTTTTACAGATCATGATCTGCATGCCACGTTCATATCAAAGAAAAACCTACCGGCAAAACTGGGAGTGAGTTTTCTGTACCTGTAATGGTGCTAAAAACAAAAACGCAGTTGGTGCAGCAAAGATTATGAGCTCAATGGCGCCGCCAATGGAAATAAATCAATTGCATTTTATTAAAGGCTAGGATTAAAAGTTTCGGTTATTTCGCGCAGGTGAAAGAGTGGAATGCATTTTATAAATATACATTTGAGAACTCAAACTTACGCAATAAGTCGTGAATCTCAATAGTGCCAAAAGTAGCCACATTTGGCAATATCCGAAATAACCGAAACTTTTAATCCAAGCCTTTAATAAAATGCAATTGATTTATTTCCATTGGCGGCGCCACTGAGCTCATCGATACACCTTAAACAAACGGTGTTTACACCTAAGCATGAGAGATAACTCGTTGAGCACATAAAATATATTGAAACAAAAATGTATGGGTTAACCAAACAAGATAGTATGGGATCGTTTTAGACTACCAGGTGTACAAAATGATCCTTTAGTAGAGGTTTGGAAAATCTCTAATAAATATAAAGATATTAAATCAAACTACCCAAAACTCTTTCAATGTTTGCTCTTACTATAATATTTTGGATACAGTAACCGATTTCCCTTAGGGGGATCATTTTGGACACATTTCCCCTACTGGGGTGTCCCCAGTTGTCAATGATAGTAAATCGTTGTATTTGGCTAGCTATTTTAGGAGGAAACTGGTGAAGAGCTGGAATTCTCTTACTCAAGTCGTTTGAAGCATTTCTTTTGAGAGATAATTTTCTCGGGATTTTGTCTCCATGGCTAGTGTTGAAAAAAAATCAGTAGGATTGCTTTTAAAGACTTGGAATTTAACCATTTCTGTCCAATTGACTGACTGACCAGAACTATCTGTGCGTAATGGAGAGGTGCTTCAAGTCGCTTAATTTTTTTTTAAATCCAGCATATCTGAATACTCAAGCCTAATGACTTCATATGGCTTGTTCCTCCGAGCTAATTTAAAAATGGGTACCAGCTGAGCTGACTAGGAATAAAAATGTTTCCATTTTTTTTATTGCATAGTTAATGGCGCTGTGCCGAATCTTGTTGTTGTGCCAGTCTTGTTTTTGTTGCAACGTGTTGTGGTGTGGTCATCGGCTTGGGGGGTGCACTAGATGTCGTCAGAGTCGCATTAAATGCGATATCCCCTTCTCTACTTATATTCCATTATGATCCCTAAATGGTACTCAATACAACACTGTTTCGTTTGCACTTTTTATAAATCGAACAGTCGTAAATGGTAATTAACTTCATTAATTTTACACCACTAACCGTCGTAAGTTACTTACGTCTTTCAGATAAAAACAGAAACTTTATTTTTTAATTTTACAAAATGTCTTAGGTTACTTAAGTCCTATAGTAAAACTAAAAAAATCTATTTCTTTGAAGATACGTCGTTCCTAAACTTGTCTATTGCCAAAACTATGCTACCTACAGATGCGACACTTTGTGACAATGAAAAGCAATAGAAATTATGTATGTTACTGCATTCAGTTCAGTTACGACAAAATTGTAAGATACGACAGTATGTCATGCGAGCGACGACTATCGGCCGGACGGTAATGTGCATGAAGGACTATATGAGCGCGCGCACTGCATTCAACTAAACTATCGCCCAACTACCGGTAGACTGCGCAATGAGTATCGAACGATCGAAATTGACTGGCCAATAGTTGTACAACTATCGGACAACTATCGGCCTGTGCATGAAGGACTATGTGAGCGCGCGCCCGGATTCAACTAAACTATCGACCAACTACTTATCGGTCGACTAAAAATCACAAGTGCGCGCAGGCTCTCAAAACCAAACTATCGGCCGACAGTTTGATCACGATCGTCTTACGATTCCGACTAAACTATCGCCCGATTAAAAATCACAAGTGCGCGTTGGCTCTAAAGTGATATTATTTACAATCCTGCTATTGTCTTGTTACTTGTAATTCTTAGTGAACTGGAGAGATTATCAAAAATAACTTTATAAAACCGTTTAGTAGTCATCCGAATAGCTTCTGACAACAGATGCTCACGTCTTTGAAGTCGTAATAGTAAAATATATACCTATATATCAGTCAACTTCGTGCACGGCAGGTGTTTTGAAATCATGCTATTGATAGTCATAAATAAAAATAATGTATGTCCGGTTTCACGTTTGGAAACTCATTTTCTTTTATGGCGTAACTATACGTAACAAACCTTGATCCAATTAGAGATGAAATATTTGGGAACTGTAAATAATATTTTCGCTATAGGTAAGTACTAGATTTTTTGTAAGTAATTGTTTTTATTTTTCCTTAACTACATTTCTTTTTATTTATAACTAGCGGATCCTTTTTATCCTTTTTATATATAACGCGGTTTTACCCGCGTAGTACCCGTTCCCGTGGGAATATCGGAATAAAATATAGCCTATGTCGCTCGGGAATAATGTAGCTTTCTAATGGTGAAAGAATTTTCAAAATCGGTCCAGTAGTTTCGGAGCCTATTCGATGCAAACAAACAAACAAACAATCAAATCTTTCCTCTTTATAATATTAGTTAAGACTGTGATAAACATTATAGCTGCAAAGTCATTAAATTATACAGGATGTCTAAACACAATAAAAATAAATAATCTTATAAAATCTCGTGTCACAGTGTTTGTTATCGTACTCCTCCGAATCGGGTAGACCTGTTTTTATGATTTTTTTTTGTGTATATTTGGTAGGTCTATTATCACAACTTTTTTTTTTTTGTAACAAGAGGAGAATGCGATTTTTAGGCATACTAAACGTTATGTTGGACTCGGTCACACCCAGGGCATGTCCCTCGCCGCACCCAGCCCTCCCGCCAAGCCTAATAGGCTTCGCGTCAGGGGTAGGCGGTTCTAACCTCTGCCCCCCCCCCCCCCCTAACGAGCCCGAAGGTCTATTCTCACACCTACCAAATATACACAAAAAAGTTCTCGTAGGCTATCTTTATCCCGAAATTCTAAGCGGCTTTTGATAAAACTTTTTTTGTTATATATAGCTATTGGCCCTCGCTAACAGTTGGGCTATAATTTAATTTTGGCTTTTAATTTTGCTAAAACTCAAAAATTTAAAAGATGGCGTGAAGTGTCCTTCTGTTATTTGGTGATTTTTTTTCTTATATAGCTATTGGTGGTAATTTATTTTGAAGATCGAAATAACTGTTTTTTATCTTACAAATTTATTTAAGTAATTAATAACCCGGGATGACGTCGTGTAGTCCACGCAGGCGAAGCCGCGGGCGGCTGCTAGTAATAAATAATTAATGTACTTAAAAGTCTAAAATAAAAAGTTATTGTTAAAAAAAACAAAAAAACGACTGCAAAAAACTTACCACTAAAAAGGAAAAAACAAGCTCTTTAATTTCTCATTGCAGTTTATATTTTAAAAGGTCCCCCTTTAAAATAAAAAAAGTGTTTCACCGAACGTTCCCCTGACTGCAATGAGAAATTGAAGAGATTGTTTTTTTTGTTTTTTTTTTTTTATTGTAAGTTTTTTTTAGCAGTCGGGTTTTTTTTGTTTTTTTAATATTTGAAGGGTACAGGGGCAAAACAAGGAATGTCACAAAACAGATTTTTGTGGAATTTACATTTTAATGTACTTAAGTATATTTGTGAACATTTGTCAAAAGTTTATTTGTATTTACAGCCGATCTTTGTACAGTAAACTTAGGTTCCTATCAGCAAATTAATAAAAAAAAAATATGCAAGACAAAAATAAAAAAAAAAATAAAAATAAAAAATACAAAACAAAAAACCTGTTTGTGACATTTCTTGTTTTGCCCCTTCATTTAACTTCATCATTAAGTATCTACATTTCAACAACAGTGAAATACCCTGTAGACCACTAGAACAAAGTATTTCCAATATTTTATAAAAAAATATCTTTAATTAAATTCGAAGTCTAATCATACTAATATTATAAAGAGGAAAAATTTGATTGTTTTTTTGTTTGCATCGAATAAGCTCCGAAACTACTGGACCGATTTAGAAAATTCTTTAACCATTAGGTAGCTACATTCTTCCCGAGTGACATAGGCTATATTTTATCACGATGTTCCCACGGGAACGGGTACCACGCGGGTAAAACCGCGAGGATCCGCTAGTAATAATTAAAGTTTGACAACACATTCAAGAAAGTTTGTCCTTTTTCAGGCTTTCTTCAGGTTTAAGCCAATTATTGTCCCCACTGCTGGGGCCTTGCGTATGGATGTAATAGAGAATAGGCCATGCATGACCCACCAAGCGGGTCCAATGCGGATTGGTGGATATTGACGACTGCTAATGCAGCCGGGACCAACGGCTTAACGTGCCTTCCGAAGCACGGAGGAGCACGAAATGAAAAGTTTTTGGTCACCAATCCCGTAACCGACCATTGCGAAAGTTGCTTAACCTACACGATCGCAGGCCGAGCTCGCTATAACCACTGCGCCACGGCCTCCTCTAGAGAGATAGTTATCCTACTAATATTATAAATGCGAAAGTTTAGATGTTTGGATGTTTGTTGCTCAATTTCGCCAAAACGGCTGAACGGATTTGGCTACAATTTGGGACACGGATACGTTGTAGCCTAAAGAAGAACATAGGCTAATTTTTATCCCGGAAAATATCACATTCCCACGAGATAGCGTCGTGCAATCCACGCGGGCGAAGCCGTGGGCGGAAAGCTAGCTGCTTAATAAATCCATCAGATAGTTATTGTTTAATGATCTTGCTTTTCAGATTCAATCAATAAGATTGAGCACTAATTATTTTTGTTTCCATCTTCGTTAAGGTAATTTGTAGTATGTCTGTCTATCAAGTCAAAAGCCTCGGAATAGCTCTAAAGGGAATAATTAATGCGAACAAAATAATATCAGCAAAATGTATATTATGTTATGGAATATTAGACAAAGATAAAGCCAGCTTTTTTAAGTTTTAAGCTTGATATAAGCATTTCAACTTATTTAAATCTTTGAACCGTAACTTATAGGGTTTTATGTGTGTTGATGTCGTTTGAAGTCGTATTTCTACCTACTAGCCATACACGCCTAAAATTTATATCCAGATACATGCATCAACTCAAATTATTCTTGGTACTATTACTTTCTTTATGTACTGCCTTTTCAAAGTATGCTACAATACAATTTTACGATTTATATCAAAAGAAGTAGGTATTCAACTTTATCGCATGACATGTTACCAAAAACTTGGCTTTCTTTAACCGTACCAGTGTTTTTAGGTTTCCGTATTTACCTACTGGTTTCCGTACGCGATACGGCTGAGATGTTTTATAAGCACTACTTACACTCCTAAACACATACTAATCAAGGTTAAACTCCACCAATAGCAACACCGAAACCCAAACCCCAATACAACTGGTAGTTAAATTAATGAAATAGTAGATGTACGAGTATGTATAGTAGTGCTTACCAAAGTTCTCCGTACTACTGTTTTGTGCTAAATAGTCCAATCCAGTAGTATTCTTTGACCAAGCTGCATCATCATCTTGACTGGAATTCGCTGTGCTGTAACAAAAGACAAACGAATATTTAATCTACGTACTGTCATAGAATTTAATTTTCAACCCACGTATAGTGTGTGTCAGATAACTCTTCACGTGCCTGGCGCGTTTTTGGCGCTAGTTTCAGTGCATTTTTTTGTTCTAATGTTATAGAAAAGATTAGTATTCGATTTTTACCGCGCGCAGACTTATCTGACGAGCACTTTAAGGTTCAATATCGTACAGAAAACTGACACCATTCTAGATCACGACGCGACGTTGCTTTGTTTGACACGTCAAATGCTTTGTTTTATGTTACAGACTAACTAAGTACAGTGCCACAATCTTTTCTGTTCCGGTGACAGCGGCGCTATGTACGTTTTTTTGTAGCAATTTAACCGGCCTTGACTTTTAAGACCTTCAGCCATGGAGCTAGACTTAATACTGAGGTAACTGGAGTTCTCACCCTGAATAAAAATGTGTACCCAGCAAATTTGACATTTAGTATGTAGTGGCTGTCAGTTGTCTCAAATGACCATACGTATTTTTTTAAAGTGTAGGTGAGACGGAAGACAGCCACTGTGTAATTTGTGGTCACAAAAAAGTGTTAGTACTGCACTCTCCAGTTACCTCAGTATTCAGTCTAGATCCATGCCTTCAGCCGCCAGCAACACTATGGTTGGACATCAACTTGACAGCAAGTGTCATAAAAAAAAACACGTTAGTTTCACATTTTGGCCACCAGAACAGCAAAGATTGTGGCACTGTTAGAGCCTAAACGTTTTGAATACTCAAAGGCCTAAACTGAGTAAAGCGGGCGTCCGCGACGGGCACACGTCGTGGGTCTCCGTCCGTGGACAAGCGCGGGCTCCGTGGAACCGCATCACATAGCGCTATTGACTGAACAAGCCCGTGCGTGCTACCGCTGGCCCGCTGGCGGGCCCCGTCGCGGGCACACGCGCGGGCGACCGTCTCGCGGGGAAACGGGCCACAACCACAAGGCGCGGGCGCGGGGCCCGCCTCCCCGCGACGGGTGCCCGCGCGGGTGCCCGCGACGGGGCCAGCGACGGAGCACTTTTGTATGGAACCGCGCGGGCGTCCGCGTGACGCAGTTTAGGCCCTAAGTCTGTTGCCCAGCAACGTTACTCTGTTTCGCGTCATTATAATGTTCTCTTTGAAAATGGCGGGGTTTGAGGGGGTAATGCATTCCGAATGTTTAATAACATTTCAATGAAATGGGTAGACTGATAGTCTGTCGGCCCCTTTACGCAGGGTGTAGGTATATTTAATCGCGAGGAAATGGGATGTACTTATGTCTGGGAAGTTACGTTTAAGGTCAAGTGGGCCGTATGTTTTACTTATTTATCACCTATCCCACGTAACGTATTTAACCTTTAAGACACCATGAACTTTCTGCTTGTAAAATTACCGTCGTAATAGAAAGTGGAGTGCCCTATAGTCGGGTACATTTTTGTTATTGAAATCTTCCTGTGACAAAGTTTAAAGTTTGATATTAATAGTACTATGACACCGGTGTCTGCAACTGTTAAAACACTGGTATTTTCAATGAAATATTTCTATTATTGCACTTATACCGGATGTGACTGTCGACGACCAGAACTCACCGTTGAACCTTAAAGCTTAGTATCTAAAATACTGTCCTGGGAATTGTCATAATTCTGATTAAGTACTGACTTAAAGGAATAGCAGTCACGTTTAGTAATAACGAAATTTAATCTCCTTGCGGAATGACCGGTAAGCAAAACATTTTTCAAGCTCCTTCGAATTTAGCAAGGCACGTCGAGCCGTTAATCCCAACTGTCGTAGCAAGATGGTAGTCGTTAAATGTCGCGTGATTCGATTTGGGCTAAAAATTTATGAGCCCATCTATCTGTCTAGCAAATAACAATTCCTATATAGATAGATCTATTGATAATATGGCAGAAACACTTAGTTAAACCGATTAAAAGGGATTCTGGCAAGGCGACAAAAGCATCTTTCGATGTCAAGAGCACTTCATCGTTTGAGGGGTAATCACATTAAGTAACCGTCGATCAACTAAACGTAGGACTGTGGTAGTCGAGTGATCCTAAATAGTTCAGAGAAATCTCTTCTTGACCTTGTTTTTATTTTAACATTTAAGTTGGTAAATACACTTGCTTAGATATTAGTATAGTATTTTTTTAAACAATGTTCAAAATAAACCTTTACATTATTCGGAGAAGATTTACAAACGACAACTGAATAAGAAGAACGATGACAGGCGAAATGTAAAGATTTATAATAGTCATTAATAAAATTAAATCAGTATTAGTGTAATTTAGTCTCCAGCAAATGGAGGCCATTCTTATTTGTCTAAATTAGGCCCAGACTCTGAATTCGAGGCGATTTGAAATGGTGGTGCTGACAAACTAAATGTTAATATAATTTGACCCAATTTTCAGCCCGCATTGATCAATAACGACGAATTAGCATTAAAAAAGGTCAAAGACAAAATAAAACTGTTTGTCAGGAAGCTATAAATTGTTGAAAAAAGTTGCGCCCGCTGGAAGGTTAACTTTGTGAAACTCAATATTGGTTTGTATTTTAATAAGTACTTAATGAGAAAATAAATCAGAATTTCTTATTTTAGCAAGTTTGTGGAAAGTTACAATTTGATAGTGTCAACTCAATGAACGATATAAATTTCACCTAAAAAGGACACGCAAATCGAAAGCCAAGGCGGCTTTTGATTGTATCAATAAGGTACATTTCGGTCTGCACAATAATTGGATTACCGCACGCGACACAGAAGCTAGTAAAGCGGAAGTCATTTCACTACAACAACAGCCTTATTAAGATTGATTGCTCCTATCGCGATTATGTTGTCCATGTCTAAATTTCAGACATTTTTATTTCTAAAAGGCTAACTTTCTTTTATCAAATTTCTAGACTTCTCTATATTAACTCCAGCTGACGTCTGTGAAGTTAGCATCTCAAATGTTACCATCTCACAAATAAACTCAATATATAATGGCATCCAGCATAGTTCTACAGTTCTTGATAAGTTTTAATAATAGTTCCGTCGATTAAACCATTAAAATCGCGTATTGAAAAAATGAGATGCTAACTTCGCAAATACATCATAGCATCTCATCGAATTCCAAACATCTAAGTACAAAGAAGTCAAAATCCGTTAAGTTCTATGTTCTAAACAAGTGTCAACAATAGTTCTGTCGATTTTTGTCGATTTATCTATTAAAATCGCGTATTGAAAAAATGAGAGGCTAACTTCGCAAATACATCATAGCATCTCATCGAATTCCAAACATCTAAGTACACAGGAGTCAAAATCCGTTGAGTTCTACGTTCTAAACAAGTGTCAACAAATAGTTCTGTTGATTTTTTGTCCATTTATCCATTAAAAAGCGTTTTTAAAAAATGAGATGCTGACTCTTAAAACCACTATTAAAAACTCTTTAATAATGAGATGCTAGCCTAATATTGAGAGTTTTGGCTCCGGAAAAGATTTAAAATGATAACCAGCAACTCTCTCTGTGAAATGCAAAAGAGTTCCGGCCTCTAGGACTGTGCAATATTTTTAAATATTTTATTCGAGTAAAAAACTCTTTAATAGTGAGATGCTAGCCTAATATTGAGAGTTCTGGCTCCGGAAAAAAATTAAAATGATAACCAGCAACTCTCTCTGTGAAATGCAAAAGAGTTCCGGCCTCTAGGACTGTGCAATATTTTGTAATATTTTATTCGTGTAAAAACCTATTTAATAGTGGGATGCTAGCCTAATAACGAGAGTTCTGGTTTCGAAAAGAGATTCAAATGATAACCAGCAACTCTCTCTGTGAAATGCAAAAGAGTTCTGGCCTCTAGGACTATCCGATATTTTGTAATATTTTATTTGTGTAAAAAACTCCTTAATAGTAGGATGCTAGCCTAATATTGAGAGTTCTGGCTCCGAAAAAGATTTAAAATGATAACCAGCAAGTCTCTCTGTTAACAGCAAATGAGTTCTGGCATCTAGGGCTGTGCAATATTTTGTAATATTTTATTCGTGTAAAAAACTCTTTAATAGTGAGATGCTAGCCTAATATTGAGAGTTCTGGCTCCGGAAAAAAATTAAAATGATAACCAGCAAGTCTCTCAGTAAAATGCAAAAGAGTTCTGGCCTCTAGGACTATCCGATATTTTGTAATAACTTTTTGTTTACAAAAAATCTAAATAATAGTGAGATGCTAGCCTAATATTCAGAGTTCTGACTTCAAAAAAGGTTTTAAATGATAACCAGCAACTCTCTCTGTGAAATGCAAAAGAGTTCTGGCATCTAGGACTATCCGATATTTTGTAATAACTTTTTGTTTACAAAAAATTTAAATAATAGTGAGATGCTAGCCTGATATTCAGAGTTCTGGTTTCAAAAAAGGTTTTAAATGATAACCAGCAATTCTCTCTGTGAAATGCAGAAGAGATCTGGCCTCTAGGACTGTGCAATATTTTGTAATATTTAATTCGTGTAAAAAATCTCTTTAATAGTGAGATGCTAGCCTAATATTGAGAGTTCTGGCTCCGGAAAAAGATTTTAAATGATAACCAGCAACTCTCTCTGTGAAATGCAAAAGAGTTCTTGCCTCTAGGACTGTGCAATATTTTGTAATGTTTTATTCGTGTATAAAACTCTTTAATAGTGAGATGCTAGCCTAATATTGAGTGTTCTGGCTCCGGAAAAGATTTAAACTGATAACCAGCAACTCTCTCTGTGAAATGCAAATGTTTTATTAAAGAGTTTTTTACACGAATAAAATATTACAAAATATTGCACAGTCCTAGAGGCCGGAACTCTTTTGCGTTTAACAGAGAGACAGGTTATCATTTTAAATCTTTTCCGGAGCCAGAACTCTCAATATTAGGCTAGCATCTCACTATTAAAGAGTTTTTTACACGAATAAAATATTACAAAATATCGGCCAGAGGCAAGAACTCTTTTGCATTTCACAGAGAGAGTTGCTGGTTATCATTTGAATCCTTTTTCGAAACCAGAACTCTCGTTATTAGGCTAGCATCTCACTATTATAGAGTTTTTTACACGAATAAAATATTACAAAATATTGCACAGTCCTAGAGGCCGGAACTCTTTTGAATTTCACAGAGAGAGTTGCTGGTTATCATTTAAAACCTTTTTTGAAGTCAGAACTCTGAATATTAGGCTAGCATCTCACTATTATTTAGATTTTTTGTAAACAAAAAGTTTTTACAAAATATCAGATAGTCCTAGAGGCCAGAACTCTTTTGCATTTCACAGAGAGACTTGCTGGTTATCATTTTAATTTTTTTCCGGAGCCAGAACTCTCAATATTAGGCTAGCATCTCACTATTAAAGAGTTTTTTACACGAATAAAATATTACAAAATATTGCACAGCCCCAGAGGCCAGAACTCATTTGCTGTTAACAAAGAGACTTGCTGGTTATCATTTGAATCCTTTTTCAAAACCAGAACTTACGTTATTAGGCTAGCATCTCACTATTAAATAGGTTTTTACACAAATAAAATATTACAAAATATTGCACAGTCCTAGAGGCCGGAACTCTTTTGCATTTCACACAGAGAGTTGCTGGTTAACATTTTAAATATTTTCCGGAGCCAGAACTCTCAATATTAGGTTAGCATCTCACTATTAAAGAGTTTTTTACACGAATAAAATATTACAAAATATTGCACAGCCCCAGAGGCCAGAACTCATTTGCTGTAAACATAGACTTGCTGGTTATCAATTTAAATCTTTTCCGGAGCCAGAACTCTCAATATTAGGCTAGCATCTCACTATTATTTAGATTTTTTGAAAACAAAAAGTTATTACAAAATATCGGATAGTCCTAGAGGCCAGAACTCTTTTGCATTTAACAGAGAGACTTGCTGGTTAATATTTTATTTTTTTTCCGGAGCCAGAACTCTCAATATTAGGCTAGCATCTCACTATTAAAGAGTTTGTTACACGAATAAAATATTACAAAATATTGCACAGTCCTAGAGGCCAGATCTCTTTTGCATTTCACAGAGAGAGTTGCTGGTTATCATTTAAAACCTTTTTTGAAACCAGAACTCTGAATATTAGGCTAGCATCTCACTATTATTTAGATTTTTTGTAAACAAAAAGTTATTACAAAATATCGGATAGTCCTAGAGGCCAGAACTCTTTTGTATTTAACAGAGAGAGTTGCTGGTTATCGTTTTAATTCTTTTCCGGAGCCAGAACTCTCAATATTAGGCTAGCATCTCACTATTATTTAGATTTTTTGTAAACAAAAAGTTATTACAAAATATCGGATAGTCCTAGAGGCCAGAACTCTTTTGTATTTAACAGAGAGAGTTGCTGGTTATCGTTTTAATTCTTTACCGGAGCCAGAACTCTCAATATTAGGCTAGCATCTCACTATTAAAGAGTTTTTTACACGAATAAAATATTACAAAATATTGCACAGTCCTAGAGGCCAGAGCTCTTTTGCATTTCACAGAGAGAGTTGCTGGTTATCATTTAAAGCCTTTTTTGAAGCCAGAACTCTGAATATTAGGCTAGCATCTCACTATTATTAAGATTTTTTGAAAACAAAAAGTTATTACAAAATATCGGATAGTCCTAGAGGCCAGAACTCTTTTGCATTTCACAGAGAGAGTTGCTGGTTATCATTTGAATCTCTTTTCGAAACCAGAACTCTCGTTATTAGGCTAGCATCCCACTATTAAATAGGTTTTTACACGAATAAAATATTACAAAATATTGCACAGTCCTAGAGGCCGGAACTCTTTTGCATTTCACAGAGAGAGTTGCTGGTTATCATTTTAATTTTTTTCCGGAGCCAGAACTCTCAATATTAGGCTAGCATCTCACTATTAAAGAGTTTTTTACACGAATAAAATATTTAAAAATATTGCACAGTCCTAGAGGCCGGAACTCTTTTGCATTTCACAGAGAGAGTTGCTGGTTATCATTTTAAATCTTTTCCGGAGCCAAAACTCTCAATATTAGGCTAGCATCTCATTATTAAAGAGTTTTTAATAGTGGTTTTAAGAGTCAGCATCTCATTTTTTAAAAACGGTTTTTAATGGATAAATGGACAAAAAATCAACAGAACTATTTGTTGACACTTGTTTAGAACGTAGAACTCAACGGATTTTGACTCCTGTGTACTTAGATGTTTGGAATTCGATGAGATGCTATGATGTATTTGCGAAGTTAGCCTCTCATTTTTTCAATACGCGATTTTAATAGATAAATCGACAAAAATCGACAGAACTATTGTTGACACTTGTTTAGAACATAGAACTTAACGGATTTTGACTTCTTTGTACTTAGATGTTTGGAATTCGATGAGATGCTATGATGTATTTGCGAAGTTAGCATCTCATTTTTTCAATACGCGATTTTAATGGTTTAATCGACGGAACTATTATTAAAACTTATCAAGAACTGTAGAACTATGCTGGATGCCATTATATATTGAGTTTATTTGTGAGATGCTAACATTTAAGATGCTAACTTCACAGACGTCTCCAGCTGCTAGATATTTTTCTTGCTTACAAATTAAAGAATGTCTTGCAAAACTGTTCTCGATTGTTTGTCCGGGGGAGATCAACAGTCTCTCTTCACAATTTAGTTATGTATTAGGAGTGAAGAATCTTAATCACATTATAGTACAGTAAACCCTCAACCTTTATGTATCCTTATCAGAATTTTGGCTCATCTCTTCTAGCCTTGAACGATCTAGATTGAACCAGCCCAGCCACATGCCCTTCTCGACGCGACTGAAAGAGTTTGATTAAATAGATTGATTTTGCTTATGATGACATCCTTTGATGTCACTTCTGGCTATTTCCTTCATAGGAAAACTCATTTCCTCTTCACCGAAACACCTAAATGATGTGGTATCGAAATGTTTATGTGCTAAGCTTAGGCGTTCCCTTTGTTGTTTATCATTTTTATATAGATACTAGCGCTCCGCTTACGACTTCTTTTGCGTGGACCCATTTTTTACCTCCTTAGAGGGGGAATTTTCAAAGATCCTCTCTTAGTGCTCCCTTAAGGACTTAGCCCACTTATACCGCACCGCTCCGACCCAACCAATATATGAGCAGACAAATATGGACTTAATGTCGTGCTTTGTAGATGCAGCTTTAGCTTGCGGCATGTTCGCACCGCACGCTGTCCGCATGTGTCTGCTATTGTATATTGTTACTGTAAAGTGCATCTACACAGTGAACGATATTAAGTCCATATTTGGCTGCTCATACTTTGGTTGGGTCACAGCGGTGCGGTATAAGTGGGCTATGACCTTTACACTACCCCAAGGAACATATATGCCAAATTTCAGCTTCTTACGCCCAATAGTTACTTTCCAGAGAAAAAAATCTTTCCGTGTTCTGCGGTTACGGCTGGGCGTTGTCTGTCAGTCAGTCAGTAACGCAAGTGTTTTATTTATATGTATAGATTTGTAAATAAAATGAAGGGTGCAGGGGCAAAACAAGGAATGTCACAAAACAGATTTTTGTGTAATTTACATTTTAATGTAAGTATATTTGTGAACATTTATTTGTATTTACAGCCGATCTTTGTAAAGTAAACTTAGGTTCCTATCAGTAAATTAATAAAAAAATAATTATGCAAGACCAAATAAAAAAAAATAAAAAACCCTGTTTTTGACATTTCTTGTTTTGCCCCTGTACCCTTCAAATGCGCTACATCGTCAACTGCGACAGCATAATTGGTATCATCCAAAGGTAAAAAAGAGAGGGAGACATTTTTTGGCATGAAATTAAGCAAAAATGTTTGTTAAGTCAACCAGGAAAGTGCTTTATTAGATTCGTTGACAATTCCCATACATTTAAAATCTGGGCACGTACTTCCAAATTATCGAAATCAACCTATTTTTGATTCAAAAGTAAACAATCAAATATTCTTTATTATGAGCAGATAAAAATATAATGTTGAAGTTTCATAAAAACAATCTTGATTATTTTGTGACTAGAAACACGATATTCGTATCGTAACTCGACAATAAAAAATTTCAAAAAATAAGAAAATTTTCATTATTTTTATATTTTTTTGGTTTTATACTTATATTATTAATCTCTAATTTACGAATAATATATAGAAAAATAGGTATGACATATTGTAGACTATTCTCAGGGTACTTTTTCAAAAAGTGAATTTATGCTCAAAATAACAACAAAAACATTGAAAAAATGTGAGGTTATTTTCATTACTCTTCACACGTAAGGAAAAAGACAAAGACAGAGTTTTTGGAAGTACCTGCCGTTAATTCAACGAAAAACGAAACTACGTCTTAGTCGCCTCTCTCACTCTACGGGCATGATAGACGACTAACGACGAAGGGGTTAACGAAGTTTCGTTTTCCGTTAAATTAGAGTAGAGCTTCAGATAAGTAATGATATTTCAATAACGTCATGCACTATGTGACAAAGACATCAATAGAAATTGTCACTTTGAACTTTCAAAGCAAATTAGACCTTATCGAACTACAGCATATAAAGAATTTTAAAACTAAAAGTGAGAAAGCAATTTCTTGGTCGAGGTTACATCCTGTAACCCTACTAATATATTATAAATGTTAAAGCTTAGATGTTTGGATGTTTAAATGTTTGTTACTCAATCACGCCAAAACGGCTGAACGGATTTGGCTGAAATTTGGAACACAGATACTTTGTAGCCTGGAGAGGAACATTGGCTACTTTTTATCTCGAAAAATTTCACATTCCCGCGGGATAACGTCGTGTAGTCCTAGCGGGCGAAGCCGCGGGCGGAAAGCTAGTAATATATAAAATGACGCAATCATAGATAAAAGAGAAATATGCTGCCCTAATAAACTTATTAGGGCAGCATATTATTATAAAACTATAAAAACTAAAGTAGAACTAACTAGTTCTACTTTAGTTTTTATAGTTTTGAGTTTGGCTTTTCACGTCGTGAGTGATTCTAATTTAAATCTAATTCTAATTAGTATAGATGTTGCAGTCAAAACTCATAACGGGTCAAAAACATTTATGACTGAAACAACAGTCGAAGTTGACGTCAAGAGCGGTGTAAATTGAAATTGCAGAGTAGAGTGCTCGCCAGATAAGTCTGCGCGTGGTCGAAATTGAATTCTAATCTTTTACCATAACCTTGGAATTAAAAAATTGTCTGTAACTAGCGCCAAAAGCACCCCAATCGCGCGTGGAGTTATCTGACACGGACTTTAGTTCCACGGATTCCTTTGAGCTTATAGGTATTTGACAATTTGATAGTTATTTCGTGGTTGTGCTATTGCGCATAATTGTTTGATCACTAGAGAATTATCATGTCTGTGTACTACCTATTATGAATTATCTATTTGATTTGCTTGAGGTGTGTACAGACGTACACAACATTTAATTTTACGTTAATGGTATGTGTGGACGAGCACTATAAGTAGGAATTACATAAAACGCCTTGTGTTGTCCCCGCAATTTACCCCTGATCCACAAAGTTTGATAACGAAATCGGTGTCGATAATTTTGTGCTTTATTTTGTCTATTCTTGAGTGACAGTGACAATGTATGCATTATCCGCTGAACCCGTTTTGAGGATAGTCCGCTAACTCTACATGCTTGCAAGATCAATTTACATCCATGTTAGCACAAAGTGACGACATAACGATGACGACTGACTGCGCTAACGCGGTTCGATTCGTATCGTACGCGTCAGACAGCATTTGTTTGAGAATGTTATTTTCACAGAACACGGAAAGATTTTTTTCTCTGTGATTATTTTAGTCAACCCGCAATGTTATTGTCAATTAATGTGTTTGATTTTTTGCATATTTAAGTGTACGTGCGTTTGTGCAAGTACCTATTTTAGTTTATTTAAGTGTTAATTTTATGTTTCTCAGTAAATGAAATTTGTATTTTGTTTGAGAAATAAGTATTCTTTAACCATAATTTAATCGGCTTTTATTTGAAAACTATCAACAGTTACTTTAATACAGGAGTATGTCAGTTTGGTTAACAGTAAGTGTATAAAGGTAAGGTAGGGAAGTAAGTACGTCTTTAACGTCGATAGTGGTTATAAAATAGAGTATAAAACCGCGCCCAACTAAAGCCCGTCTATTTTAAACTCGAATATTACGTTGTAACCAGTTTAAAGAAGTTACAGGTGGCTTTAGCCAACAAACAAAAGACATAATGTTACAAAGCATAATAATAAAAATATTTCATACTGTATAATGGTATGACAGATTGATTGACAGTTAATCAACACTGCTATTCATGAAACAGTTTTGTAGGTTGAAAGCTGAATTAGAATAATTTTTCTGATATTTTTTTCTACCAAAAAACTAAATAAAAGCAATAAGAAATTGAGTAAAAGCTTACAATAGTTAACCAAAAAAAGTTAATTTAAAGGGCAATGGGCAAAGTATGAGACCCTCCCCCCCCCCCCTCCAACATACCTTTTGTGTGTCGACAATTTCATACGTTTCTATATAGAGATTAATAGCTATTTTTTTTATATTAACTTTGGTGTTTCTTCTGTAATAAATAACGGAGGAGCCCGTGGCGCAGTGGATAGCGCGCTTGGCCTGCGATCGTTGAAGTTAAGCAACGTTCGCAATGGTCGGTCACGGGATGGGTGACCAAAAACTTTTCATCTCGAGCTCCTCCGTGCTTCGGAAGGCACGTTAAGCCGTTGGTCCCGGCTGCACTTGCAGTCGTTAATACCCACCAATCCGCACTGAGCCCGCGTGGTGGGTCATGGCTCATTCTCCTTATCCATCCATAAGGAAGGCCAGTGCCCCAGCAGTGGGGACATTAAATGGCTGATGATGATGAAATAACAATATTAAAATAATATTTTCCCAGTATTCCCAACCATTTCAGGGATGTCGCCATAGTAGAAAGTTCTCACTATATTAATATATTTCACCTGAGATACATTTCAAATCTGTTGGTCGGAAATGGGATTTGAGGGACGTTTTGTCCCATCGTCCTTTATATTAAGTTAACCAAAAATTGCCATATTTTCATAACAATACAAGACAGAAATAAACGCTGGCTCACAGCTTAGGAAGTATTAGGGAAATTCGACGCATCTTCTAAAGACTCCGTAGCTCAACAGTCAGAACATTCACCCTGACAGTAAGAGGTCTCGGGTTCGAATCCTTTGACGCCCGATTTGGCGCAGGGGTAGGATACCTGCCTTCTGCGCCAGAGGTCTAGGGTTCGATTCCCGTATAAGACAAATATTTCTGTGCATGAACATGTCTATTTGTCTTGGTTATACCAAGACAAATTATAGATATGGTATTATCTTTAATAAGTTTGTCTTTACAAAAAAAGTATAGAAAGTATAATAATATAAAGCAGCTTTTAAGGCTGTGCAGTCTGCACACTAGCGCTGCCATTGGAAAAAACAATCATAGTGCTTAAAAAAAGATCATTTTACGAATTATCTCTCTGTAGTGCACTCCGAAGAAGCTTTGTTGTACTTTCTATCTATATTTTTTCGCCTGTCGTTTAATTTAATGTAGTTTTATTGCTAAACTAAACGACAGGCAGCTAAAGGATATTTGTTAAATATCCTTTAAGCGATAAAAAGTACCACAAAGCTTCTTCGGAGTGCACTACTAATTTTGTCTTTATTTAAGTACTATAATTTATTTTCAATGGCGGCGCTAGTGTGCAGACTGCACGCTCTTAAGGAGATGGGCCGATTTTTTCTAATATTTCATTTTCCATTTAATTGTAAAACAATTATGAGTTAACTTAGAACGCAAACTTTACTATGCATTTTTGTGGATATGTTGACTAAAGATTGTATTTACAGTAACAACTGATAAGATAACACACAAGAAGAATTTATAAGAATTACAATTCACTCTTGACTTTACTGAGCGATTCAGGGTAAAGTAACATTGAAATGTTAATGACCGCATTAATACTATTTCGAGTTTTATTCGTCAAGTCGTAAAAACAGCAATAAAATGTTTTCGTGTTACTCTAATTGTAATAACATAGAGACGGTTGAAACAACAAAAATATTGATTCCCTGTTTTCGTGTTTATTGCAGAAATGTATGGATATAATATTTTATTGGAAACGCAAACACCATAAACGAGATGATTCAGACGTATCCGGAATTGGTTTGTACCAATAAAAGCATTAATTATCTTTATAAATAAAGTAACGAACTGAGACAGGTTAATTTAAGATTTTACTAAAAAAGAAAAGAAGAGCTTTAAGGGCGTGTACACACGAACGAACAAGAACATAGTGAACACGTACGTACACTAAACGATTTGATCGCTTGTATGTATCACAAAAGTGTTACATAGTGTATTTTTTTATTTATCCATAGCAGTGTAGCACTAAGCCTTCATCACACATGATGTTAAGTTGTGATAAGGCTGCTGAAGGTGGAAGCGCACTACTCCCGGAATCCTCAATAACTGAGGAACTGGCTATCTCATCTCTAACTGCCGGAACACAATAATGCTGAAAACATCATTGTTTTGGCGTCAGACTTAGATAAGATGGTGGTAGCTAGCCAGGCGGACTAAGAACAAGTCCTACCACCAACCAAACCGGATACAAATGTACCCCCACTGGGAATCGAGCCCGGGAGCAGGACCTCTTGGTCTGAAATCGGTGGTGTGAACCACTAGACCACAGAGGCTGTTAAGAAATGCTGATAAGTGTTCGTCAGAAATGTTCGTGGAAATCTAATTTCGTTATTTTATAGACAGTCTTGTATTCTCATAGTACTATTAGTCGCTTTGTTAATTTACGTCGTACGTAAGTACATACAAACCAAATGTTCGTTTTCGATAGTTGTGTTCTAATTATGTTATTTTCGTGTTCTTCTACATTACCGTACCTATAGGCCGTACCTATATACCTATAGGCGTATTACGCCTATAGGTATTTCAGTTCTACGGTTATATTAAATAACATAGGTAGGTATGTACGTGCTATTCTTTTGTGACTTTAATTGTCTGTTATTTAAAAAAACAACTGAGAAATGTTCTTAATTTGTTATATCTTCCTTCCTTTACAAACATTTATCCTAGTAGTTAAGAACATAAAACTCTCGCTAAACACTTAGCAAGATTACTGAACCCTCAGTTTAGTGATGAGGGTCGGATCTTATTTACATGCCAGTTCGGAATTCTTCTATCACTCTTTTATAAAGCATAGCCTTCTATTTGAATAATGATAGAATATGAAAAAACTTTGATATAAAAAAGAGCCATATACAAAACCAGATTATTTGCAGGTATTCATTTCATAGACTCTGTCTCAAAATAAAGAGTAACATTAAAAAGGTAACGTTATGCACATGCAGTTAATAATCAACTAGGTATCTATCAGACAATGTATTAAAATTCAAGACTATTTAGTAAATAATGTTTCTTTAAAAACTGTTTTAGAGCGATTCAGACACTAAACTTAAGGCGAGGAATCCCGGCCGAAATAGGCACGCTAACGCTTGCTCGGCCGCGCTCGATACACTTCGCGCGGACCCAGCGGCAGCCGGCAGTGAACTGTGAACTCGCGAGCGCCCCGCGAATCGAAAATCACTTAAAATTCAATTAAAAATTAAATAAAAATAAATTTAAACTTTTGACGGCCGGAATCCCTCGGCTATTCAAAGACAATTATTTTCATATGTTTTTCATTAACTAAAACCAAGTATACTGCAAGTAATATGATATTTAAATTATTATTAGACGGATGTTTGGGATTTTATTTGACACAGTAAAATATCACCAATCAAAAAAAAAAACGGCCGGAAGCACTAGATAAATAACTGTAAAATAACGTATATTTTTTCAAAATTTTAAGTACTTGTGATTTGCGAGTAATCCATAATTTAAAATACCCTATTTTGGGGAATCGGCGCCTTAAGAACGCATAAAATTTTCAACACTTTCAGTTTTGATGTTATTTTGCCCTTAGTTTTTAGGTGAGCTCGATTGTTTTGTTTAATATTTAGCGCATGTTGTATTTACCTATAATTGTTTGATACATTTATCTTGTAATCTTAGCTTTAGGACTTTTTTGTTAATGAATGAATGTATTCAAATGTTGGTAAATCGAAATAAAAAAAACACCTTGCAGGAACTCCTCGAACTTGAATTTTAGACGTGTGAACTATGAGACATTAGTGTCGAATAACTTTTTCGTTGGCGCATCACCGGATTAAGTTCCAGTAGTAGTATAAACAAAAAAGACAATATAAATTAATTATTAGTCAGTAACAAAATCAATTTGTTTTTATTTTTAAGTTGTACATACAAATTGGGCTCAAAACTTAAATTCATTTCCCTGGATATATGGCTGGCTAAATATTTGTTTTTTTTTTTTGACATATTCGATTATTCTATGATATTTAAGTTTTATATGTAGACATTTTGTGTAGGTAACATATTTGTAAACATTGCGAAACATGATTAATATTCTATATAAATATAAAACTAGGCAATATTACAATCTTGTTCTCCAATATATAATTATTTGTGACAGGCAAAATTATGCCAAACAAATGATGCCGTTTACGTAAGTAGGTAGGTTAGGCTGAAATGAGATATTTTCGGATGTTGATTAAGAACAAGTAAGTGAGCCTCGTTTCTAAAAAATATTTATACCTAGAAAATAGTTATTTGTACGTCCGTAAAACTAATGAATTAGAGAGTGGGAATGTGATGCGTGGGTAACGTAACACGACAAACAAGCTGTTTAATGGTGATAGTGTTTTGAGTTTTATTACAAAGTTTTTCTGCTAGGTTGACAACGTTTTAAACATAAAACAGACTTTTCAGTTTTTTGTGAAAGACTCGCCGTCGCTTTATTTTAACTTTTGTAGCTTTAATAATATGACATAGATAATATTTAAGTCAATAACAACTTATAAAATGATTAAGTAACATCTGAACCGTCAAAGAACAATGTGGATGTATTTTGGCATAGTCTGAAATAGGAATTTGGAGAAGTGCGTTGTGAGAAGTGCGGAGCATTTTGTGCGCTTATAAGGCTCGAAATGAGCTTCAAGAATTAAATAATTATATTTTTATGCGTTATTAAATAAACAGAAAGGAGGAAAGGAGAAAGGATTAACAGACGTAATAGTAAATTGGTAATAAATTGGTAATTTTTAATGAATTTTTGAGCTTTGCAGTTCCTATCGGACTATAATAAAATCACAGTGACCTAAAACATTATAGGCAAATTTTTTAATTAGGGTGTCTCTCACCCAAGCACATAATTTATATGGCAAGTGTAAACCTATCATGTTTCATGCTTTTACACCCTGAAATTAATGTTTCAAACTATTTTCTGAACTTTCTCTTTTCTGAACATAGGCTTAGCCGTTAATGAGAAATGGTTCCAATACAATATGTTTGCTGGAAAATGTTAAGTAAAACAAGCTTATTCGAATAAAACTTTTTTATTGGTTTTCGTAACATCACTAACAATTCGTAGGTAGGTACTGTAGTCAGGTAGGGTTTCTGAATTATTCTATTATAGTTTATATTTTTGGACCTACAGATTCTAATATTGCGCTCAAGAGTATTTGTTATTAAGGTAGTTATTTCTTACATAATACCTACTAATTAAATTGAAATGAATTTGGCTGTTCCAAATAATAATATAGAAAATACTCATTTAGCTCAAACGTTTTCGTACTGTAACACGAGTAAGAGCCAAGTGTTTTCACAACAAATACTGAAGGTAAAATAGACTCACTGAAAGGAGTATCATCAAACAATAAAACAATACTCGTCGTAAGACTCTCATTTTGTTAAAGACATTTGTCGTCGAGGGAAGACGATAATCATAAATAAGGTTTAGCTGTCATTCTCCGTACTGCAGTAACACACGTGATTTCCATATTAGAAAACTTGCTATAACCGATGCCTAAGTAAACAAAACATACTAAGTATGTAGTGTATAGGTTGGGGAAGAGATAAGTTACAAAACAGATAAGTTGATAACGCAAAGCAAGTAGATGTAAAGTCAATGTTTCGTGCTGGTAGCATATCTGTATTCTTCCGGGGCTACCGGGCAAAATAGATCTAGCGGATCCTTGCGGTTTTACCCGCGTAATACCCGTTCCCGTGGGAATATCGGGATAAAATGTAGCCTATGTCACTCGGGAAGGGCGTTTGTGCACTACCACTGAATTTTACCGATCCGGAAAAAAACAGATGCTTGTATTTAATTAATTACTAATATAAATGATTTATTATTAAAATACAAGCATCCGTTTTTTCCGGATCGGTAAAATTCAGTGGTAGTGCACAAACGCCCGAAGAATGAAGCTTTCTAATGGTAAAAGAATTTTCAAAATCGGTCCAGTAGTTTCGGAGCCTATTCGATGCAAACAAACAAACAATCAAATCTTTCCTTTTTATAATATTAGTATAAACTAGATTTCCACCCGCGGTTTCGCCCGCGTGAACTACACGTCGTTATCCCGCGGGAATGTGACAGTTTTCCGGGATAAATGTAGCCTACGTTCCTCTCCAGGCTACATACAAAGTTTCTTTTTTCCAACTTTCAGCCAAATCCGTTCAGCCGTTTTGGCGTGATTGAGTACAATTTCATTCAAACATTCAAACATCTAAACTTTCATATTTATAATATTAGTAGGATTAGTAGGATGAACCTTTTGACATGAATACATCTTAAAATTTGCTATCATAGGGAGGCAATCCAAAAAACCTAATGATAACAATCGGGGGATACAGTTTGGATTTAAAGTTCCGAATCAATCGTCATAATCTAAAAATCAGATAGCTAAAGGATCAAAGAAGTCATGACGATTAGCCAGTAAATATTATCAAAATTAATGTTAATAAGTATTTCAAATTATTGTTACTTTTTGCATTAACACTGCAATTTTTATTATTGAAAATATTAAGAACTAGCGACTGCCCGCGGTTTCACCCGCGTGGTTCCCGTTCCCGTGGGATTATATCAATGTCACCGGAAAATAACAAAAACCGCAAATATATAAATTTCCTAAAGAAATACTTACCTCGAAATAGGTACCTAGAAATTTAAGGCAATTAATTTAAGCCTTCACGATTTCTAACCTATCACGTGTTCTACATGACTTCCTTAATTTCCTAGAAAATTTATAAATTTTCGGTTCTTGTTATTTTCCGGTAACATCAATATATATTCCCACGGGAACGGGATATCAGTATTACTTCTTCTCATTAAGTATCATAGGGAACTATAGGTCTTTTCCTGGAACATAAGTTATAATATTAAAATTAGCTGTATGACCGTTTGTTTCTTACCAAATAAACAAAAAATATATGAAATAAATACCTAATGTCGGAATAAAAAGTATCCTATGTGTTATTACAGCCTATAATCTATCTGTGATGCTAATTTCATCCAGATCCGTTCAGTAGTTTTTGGGTGAAAGAGTAACATACATACATCCATACTCGCAAACTTTCGCATTCATAATATTAGTAGGATGAATGCTCTAACCACTAAGCTACGGTTCGAGTCCCATTGGAGCTAGTTGTGAGACCGGACGATTTTTTCAAATATTTCATTGTCAATATTTTCAATGTTAATACTTGATATAAAAATATAATCCGTTACGTAAACGTATTCACGTACAACACCGTGTCCATGACACAGCCATACTCCATTTGTTATCTTGGGGCCTTACTACGATCGAACTGTCAAACAATTTTATAGTAATACTAGCTTTCCGCCCGCGGCTTCGCCCGCGTGGTCTACACGACGTTATCCCGCGGGAATGTGATGTTTTTCCGGGATAAATAGCCTATGATCCTCTCCAGGCTACAAAGTATCTGTGTGCCAAATTTCAGCCAAATCCGTTCAGCCGTTTTGGCGTGATTAAGTAACAAACATCCAAACATCCAAACATCTAAACTTTCACATTTATAATATTAGTAGGATTGTAAGCGAGATGGCGCTATACGCAGTGTATAACTCCGTCCTACAATCAACACTCTATACCATGAAGCTCGACTTAATACTGAGGTAACTGGAGAGTGCAGTACGAACAATTTTTTGTGACCACAAATTACACAGTGGCTGTCTTCCGTCTCACCTACACTTGAAAAAAATACGTTTTTTTATTTTTTTTTTATTTATTTAATATAAGTACAATGTAAAACATACAATTTAAAACAACAGTGACTAAAACCCGATTAGGTTTGTCCAGTCACTGCGTATTCGTCATATTAGATAGTTAATTAAGGTATACAACTAAGCAGTATGAAAAAAGTATACAATTTGCTTCATTCTTATGCAATTAAAAAAAAGTAAAAGAAATCCTTTAAGATCTAAAGAAAAAAAAATATAGTTATTACAATATTTAATCGTCCTGTCAAGTTAGACCCTATCCAACGTATGGTCATATGAGACAACTGACAGCCACTACATACTAAATGTCAAATTTGCTGGTGTTCACTTTTTTATTCAGGGTGAGAACTCCAGTTACCTCAGTATTAAGTCGAGCTTCATGCTCTATACCATTATTTGATAGATCACATGTCCTGGCCCCTGAGGTAAGGAACCAACGCAATAATTAAGCTACAGACCATCATACCGATTTTTTTATATTGAGAACTTTCTGAATAAGAATTTGAAATGACCGAAACCTGAAGTTAATTCAGTCGAAGTTCTCGATTGCCAAAGAAAATATAAATTCTTTTAATGTTCAACTTTGGGAACAAATAAATTTTTATGATTCTACGTCGTAGATTTCCGAGAGTCATTATTATGGTAATAAAACACTTTTACATATTCAAACGCATCTTTCTTAATATTTTTGAGATTGTTTTTCCTACTAAAAAGCTACTTCTTCGTAAAAGTTTTGGGGCCTATTTAGGATGTATTTAAATTTAGGCAAAGCCATCTTCTATCTCGCTCGTTTCACTCGCAAGCAGCCGAGAAATAATAGCGGGACATGATTTAGGTACTTAATAAAATTGACAATCTGAATTTTGACACTTTTTGACAAATAAATTAGTAGTTGCGAGAAGTACTGACACGCACGAGCAATTTTATGTCAACAACATAGGACTATGTCCCATTCATTACAGTGCCAAAAACTTTTCTGTTACGGTGGCCAAAATGTGAAACTAGCGTGTTTTTTTAATGTCATTTTGCTGTCAAGTTGATGTCCAACCATAGCGCTGCTGGCGTCTGAAGGTCTTAGAAGTCAGGGCCGGTTAAATTGCTACAAAAAAAAGAAAAACGTTCATAGCGCCGCTGTCACCGGAACAGAAAAAATTGTGCCACTGTACTATTGAATGACTTTCTGTGGCACAGATTGTTTTGTTTCGTTACACATCAATCTGACAAAGTTGTTAACATAAATTGCTCGTGACTGTATGCTGTGTCTTTATTTGACATAATTTTCAAAAAGTGGAAAATATTTTGAATTATCACATTCATTAACAGAACTTGGAAAAGAAAACCTATTGTACGAATTTTAATGCAAGATTTGTTATTTTTGAAGTGAAAACTTCTTTAGCGGCGTTGTACATTTTTTGTGATGGGTAAAAACTTGTAAACTCGCGTCAGAATCACGTGACCGTAAGACGATCACGTGACTGTAAGACGTCTGATCGAAAAACAGTAACAATGTCATTAGAATACGAAGGCAAATTTCGCCAGCTTTTTCAATGTCGTGATAGCTCTGGCACCTCGGTTAGAAAACAAGCGGCGCGCGGCGGCAGAACAGAAGACCCTCGGTTCAAATCCAGTTCGTATTTTTTTTTTTTTAATGTCTAGGGAGCCCTTTATCAACGCATCTAATTCATCTCTAACTATATTTTCTAAAAATCAACCGGTTAAAAATTTAAGAACATCAAAAATTATTCAAGTTTTCACTTCTGCCGGCACTCCCGGAGTGCAACACGCTGTTTTTTTTCAGGCTTTATTAAGTTTATTACAATTTAACTAGTAGGTACCTACAAAATAGTAGTTTGTGACTGTCGCATAAGGAGGGGTATTAAAACACGAGTGGGAGTTTAAAAAACGAGCCTTAGCGAGTTTTTTAATAGTATTCCACGAGTGTTTTAATACCGAGTTATGTGCAGTCTCATAGACTACTTTATCTACACTCATTACATTTATTATATATTTCAAAAATAAAGCAAATCAATATTAATTATAAAATGTGAATTGGTGCCAAACCCCACTCATAGGAGTCTATACGGTCTATTCCTTCTAAATTCAAAATTCTAATTTTAAAAAAGTTTCTGATTGTTGCCGGCTGAAGAAGGGCTTCAAAGAGTTGGAAGTCAGGGCCGGTAAATCTTACGGTTGCCATGGAGACTGTAAAATTAAGAAATATAAGTGTTTTATAATGAGTGACAGCTGTATCCGGGTGTTTCATAATGGTCATTATGCAACACCCGGATACAGCAGTTTTATTTTTTTAAGTTGATTATGGCTTAAAGTGTATCAATATACGTTCAGGCATGAGTTCATAATTCGAATATTATAACATGAGTGTAGATAAAATGTCTTAAAGCTTAGTCTACCACCTGTTTGCAAATTTGAAACTCCTCCCAAGAATACATAACTGTCGAGAGAAACACGGAAGTACTTAGTAACCCACTTAAATCTTCTTAAAATAATAACTTGAATCTAGGATATGCTAATGTGAATTTTATTATTGTAATGTGGACTTTGTAGACTGTCGGCCAATTTTTTTAACCCATCCTTGATGAGAGACCGGAGATTAGATATTTTTAATAAAAAATCATTATGAATCATTAATAGTATCTTGCTAACGTAACCTAGATCAGCATATCACTCAATGGTTGCGCGGTAAACAACTGTAAACAGCTCTCGAGCATCGTAGCATCGTGTTTTCTACCATAAAAATAACTGACCCATAAGACAAGAGAAGCACTCTTAATGTAAGTAAATAATTCTGTTTTACTGTGTAGTTAGTTTAATTAAATCACCTCTATGGTCTAGTGGTAAGTGGTACACACCACCGGTATTAGACCCAGAGGTCCAGGGTTCGACTTCTAGAGGTGGTACATAGGTTTTGTATCCGGGTTGGTTTGTGGTAGGACTTGTCCTTGCTCGTGAGTGGGTGCTGCCAGTGGAAATGGGTCTGCTCTTATTTAGCGATAGAGAGGCACGATCGGCCTCTTGTGACGCATCTATCTCTCTTCCACTCCATCGGCCGAAGCGTCAGAGTAGAAGAGAGGCAGCGGTATATTGTTATAATAACGTAAAATTATCGCCCGTAAACCGACTTTTTCATTTTCCTTATGTAGTATATTCTCTATTTATCTAAGCCTGTCGACATAGTATCAATGTTCACAGCATTGTTGTGTAAAAAATATAAGTTACGTACAAAACAGTTTCTGTTACGTCAATATATGCAAATTCAATATCAAAACAGATCAGGAAATGCGTTTATCTTATTTTATCAATATCGAAAAGTTCCCTGCGGTTCAAAGTGATCAATCATCGACCGTTGACGATAAATCCGATGAACGCGAGTCGAAGTCATTCCATCGTCGATCGCGTGAATAAAATTATGGAAGGACAAGTTTTCAGTGAAAAATTCACTTTCAATTTCTTGCTTGGCTGTGTGAACAAGCGTATCTGCAAGCTAGTTCGATTTAATGCTGAATCGAAACTTACACTAAGCTGCCGTAAGTTTTTGTTACAGCATTTTTTATTTCTGAGATTTAGGTAACTACCAAATTGTTCATAAGAATCCTAGAATCCATACTAATATCCATATCCATACTAATATTATAAATGTGAAAGTGTGTTTGTTTGTTTGTTTGTCCTTCTTTCACGTCAAAACGGAGCAACGGATCAACGTGAATTATTTGGTATAGGGATAATTTGGGGGCTGGAGAGTAACATAGGCTACTTATTACGCTGGAAAATTAACCTACTTAAAATGGTAATTTTGTATGAAAAATTGTTTAGAAACAAAACTGTCATTTCTTCCATGGCCGCTTCCAAAGAGTATGTAATCACTGACGTCTGCGTGCGGTCAAAATCGAATACCAATATTTTCCATAAGCTTAGAATAAAAAAATTTACTGTAACCAGCGCCAAAAATGCCCCAGTCGCGCATGCGCGTAGAGTTATCTGACAGTATTTTTTTATATGTAGGAAATAGTGACCAATCTTGGACCCCTTTATTGGTAGTGTATAACTAGCGCGTGTAGGCAACTTTTGGTGTATAAACACACACATTTAGATGTTGGTGATACTAAATTCACCGGGTCTACTATAATTTATATGGCAAAACAACGTTTGCCGGGTCAGCTAGTATAATAATAATATTCGACACCATCACAATTTACATTGTTCCAATATGAAACCGTAATAGCTTGAGCACTAGTAATATGAAAATTGGAAACAACGACGGGTATTACCTCATACACCCAGACCCGAGGAAATATTGAAAAGTTAGTTTTCAATATTTCCCGACCCGGAGTCGAAGCCGAGGCCTCTGGGGATAGTGGCACCTTGGAAACCGGTGCGTACACCACTCGGCCAAGGAGGTCGTCGGTCAGAATTTATTATGATGTTTGCTAGCAGCTCACACTGAGACGAAATAAGGCTGGTTCCGTCTCTTTAATACTTTGATAGTTCGAAGTTTAATCATAATCATCAGCCTTGAGTAGTCCACTGCTGGACATAGATATGCAGCCAACTCGACGCGGGAGCTCCTCTTCGGCAAAGCGGGAATCTTGCGTTATCCGGTATTTCTGACGCGTTTAGGTTTGGCCGCATTTTAATTGTCAGCGTTCTAAATTAAAAAAGCGTTAAATTTTCTCGTCTAAGAATGTTCTTGTATTTTTAGAGCTGACCGTTAGATGATAACTCAACAAAACATGAACATGACATGACAAATGGATGTGCTATATTTAGTAGCATCATTAAGACCTCTCGGATACGGAAACCTAAAAATAAATCCGCTACGGACAGTTCTCTAATTCAGTCACGCGTTGGGATTTAGTACCCAATTAACTAGTCGTTTAGTTGGAGGGTTGCGTGAGGCATCAACATGGTTGCAGGATGCCGGATATCCGGACCCAGCAAGATACCATTCGTAGTAAACGTTTACTTGGTACAATAGTATAGACAAATGCAGAGAACCTTCTTGGTTTTCTTAAAAAGGACAGATGACTCTTCAAATTAGTCTCTACTGGTAACACGAAAAGAAAGTGTCATTCGACAAAATACTATTCATTCGACAAGATATTAAAAAACGACATTATATAATTTATCAACCTAACTTACTTACTCCGATGGCGCAGTGACCCCGAAGTGGATCTTGGCCTCCAACTACAAAGTTCCCGTAGATCTTTGGCCACTTCGTCAGCCCAGCGGTACCTAGGTCGACCAACTGGCCTGCTCCTTAGTAGGTATTCTCGTTTTACTGCGCCACCGTCCTCTCACAACGTGGCCTAACCTTCGAAGCCTCTGTGCTTTGACGTCAACAAGGATATTTGGTTCGGCGTACAGCTCCTCCACTTCAGCGTTCTTTCGGATCTACCTGTACTGGTCCAAAAATCTTCACTCCGTAAGATTTTCTTTTCGTAACGAGAAGTTTTAATTCATCAACCAAAACGTGATTATCGTTTTCAGTAATAACATAAGATTTTATAAAATAAAAAAAAACCCGACTGCAGAAAATTTACCTCTAAAAAGGAAAAAACTAGCTCTTCAATTTCTCATTGTCCTCAGCGGACCGTTTGGTAATTTAAGTGGTCCTCTGACTGCAATGAGAAATTAAAGAGCTTGTTTTTCCCCTTTTAATGGTTAATCTTTTGCAGTCGGGTTTACGTTTTATTTTAGACTTTTAGTTCAATAAATCATCTTTCAGTAAGAACTCACTAATTTTTAGTAAGTTCTTTTCTTTTTACAAGCTTTTATTTAACTTGCAGTGTATGTATGCATGCATGTAGATATGTATGTCCGTTCGTCAAATCTTACAAGCCTTATTTGACCCACTTCCCTGTGTCCAATTGAGCTGAAATTTTGTATGCAAGTTTGGTTCCGATGACAATGCAATTAAATATATAATCAGTATAGTTATCAATTCAGAATTCTTGCAAATTTTCAAGTTCTATATTCTTGTTTTGTTGTGATGGTTACTTGACACATTGGCAATGTACCATAAAGTTATAATCAGCGAGCATTCAGCGAGCGCAATCTTCATAGAGTGCGTGTCAGATAACTCTGCGACTGGGGCGTTTTTGGCACTAGTTACAGTACATTATTTTGTTCTAAGCTTATGGAAAATATTAGTATTCGATTTTGACCCCGCGCAAACTTATCTGGCGCACACTCTAAATTCAACTAGTAATAGAACACACGTCCCAACTCGACACCCGATTTGAATTGGTTATTTGAGAAAGAACATGAGTTGGGAGGCAAAAAACTGTCTGTTAAAAACACATACCAAGCAGTAAAAATGTTTGATGCAGTTTTGAAAAGTATGCTACGAGTATAATATACTATTTACATAAATTTGAGATTATCAAATTATTATTATTTCTATTAAAACAATAATTTAAAGTCCCTGGACCTAGGCTTTTTCTCAATTACTCGATTTAAAAAAATCGACATTTAATTAAAAATGAAGTTTCCCTGTCAGTTACAGGCCACTCGAAATAGTTTTGAAGAATTTTTTGTGACAGGTACGGTTCAATTTTTTTAAAATCCAAGACCTTTTTTTGTTAATAGGTCTTTTTCTTTACAAGCCCATTGCATTGGCAAATCCAGGTGATTTCTGTGGGTATTTGATAAGAAAAAGTGATGTGATACAAGGCCTTGTCCAGTGATGTGATACAAAGCCTTGGCCAAGGCCAGATTTGGTGCAGCTTTTTTTATTTGATTTGATTTTGATTTCGTATGAACGTGTGTAGCACGGATTATATTTGCTTTACAGCAAAGTTCGTCCGCACCAAATCGGCGGTTAGGTCTGGTCTGGACGTGTGTAGCCTATCAGACCCTACTAGGTGTCACTCATGTGTCACTTTCCACCATGTAATACTTCAATGCTTTGCACATAAATAGTTCACTAAAGTATACGACAGATGGCTCCAAGTTAATACAAGCATTAGTCTACCTACAGAAAAGAAAAATCCTTTTTTTCTATAAGTAGGTATACTATGTTTATCAACTTTGATAGAAACTTAAATGTGTCTTGTTATTACTTATGTATTTATTTTTGAAATACTTACTAAAATTTACAGCTGAAAATCAGCGTTTGCTTGCGTTGCAAGACAAGTAATATGACGCTGAGCTGCGACCATTGAGTACTGCTGCGGCACACACACACATTTTTATTTGGAACTTTTTGTCTTATTGAGTCTAATTTGTGTTTTCTATTCTTGTTCGTAATACAGTGCTACCTACTTTTATACCTATGTAAATATGCCTTGTATTTAATGAATATGGTGTGTGTCTGTAGTAAGAATCTACAATCCCTTTTTGGTGGTAAAATATATTTGTGTGTTTGCAGACTTGATGCAGTTGAAGAGCTAGACTGTAATAAATTAACTGGCAAACGACCATGCAATAATGATGCATTAAATGAAATGAAGCGACTTACAAACACGTTTAATAATAACTAAAAATACAAAAATAAATTATATTTAAAAAAACCTTTTATTTAAAATCAAGCTTTTATTCAAATGTCCTAAAAAGAATAAAATAAATTTTGTATCAAGTCAAAACCAACAAATTTATTACATTAAACAATCTATATGTTTTAAAAGCTTGTCGCGAGATTTTATTGTTACTGGGCTACTTGCACTAAACACAAATGCTTTTACTTATATTTGACATATGAAATTAAAGCGACAAGCTTTTAAAACATATAGATTGTTTAATGTAATAAATTTGTTGGTTTTGACTTGATACAAAATTTATTTTATTCTTTTTAGGACATTTGAATAAAAGCTTGATTTTAAATAAAAGGTTTTTTTAAATATAATTTTTTTAAATAAATTAATGCCCAGGGTATGCAAAACTGCAAATTATATTCTCTATTTAATTTACATATTATATTTACAGACATACATACTCTCGAAAAAACGTTAGATACCCTTCTTCTGTCGCAGTCGGGTAATGACATACCATGTTGACCAAATAAATAGTATAGAAAGGGCAATGGAACGATAATTTCAAAAGTTTAAAAACAAAAGTAAATCCAAAATGTGGATTTGAGAAACATTTACAACAGATATGAGTCCGTCGTGAAGAAATCTCTGAAGTAAAATAACATTATCCGAAATGGCTTTACTAGTTAGTTTCAATTACGATACTTGAGGGAACGCGGCGGGCGTGGCGGCGGGGACAGGTAATGTGTGGCGGAATAAAGAGAGAATTTCATCCACGTCTGTTGAGGAAATTAAAGCTAGTCTCGAAGGAAACCATATGTTACGAGATATTAATGTAATATTATCACAGACTTTACTATATGGTATCAGACCACGTTTTTATCTATTGTATAGTTTTTAAGATCCGTATGGTGGTGCGTACAGTTATGGCGAATGCGTCGCTCGCGTGCCGCTTGCGAGCTGCGCGCGCTTCGATCATCGCGCGTGCATTTCATGTTTACGCGCAGCACCGTTCGCGCACTTAGGTCAAAGTTCCAACGCGAGAGAAGCTACTTATGTGCACACGAGCCTCGCAAGCCATACTGTGAGCAGCGGGCGCGCATCATTCGCAGCGCATTCGTTAGATCTGTAAGCACCATTACACACCTTCAACATTTGATTCCAACAAAAGCGTGTTTTTGTCCTAGTCATTATTTTAACCCTTATTCATCAATCTACAGATGAATTGTGAAAAAATTAAATTCTTTTTGTAAATAACGAGAACACAATGTGAATGGCCTGTTCACTGTAAAAGAATGCGTGACTTTGAAGAGATATTGACAAAAAGCTCTAAGTATTAAGCAGTCGGCTTGAAATTGTACCATAAAGATTACTCTGCTATGGCGAATACCATTAAGCTATCTTCATTAACCCGAAGATAAGATTATACGAGGGAATACGTCACTGTGATAACTATTACGAATATTCCGGACATACCTATTTATGTAAATAAATGTATAACCTTTTTGTAAAATAGATTAGAGTAATCGATATGCATAACATTGAAAACATTGAAGTTAGTCTTTATGTAACGACTGTATTATGATATTGATTTTAAACTGCAATTTAATGTCATCATGCCAGCCGAATGACGCCCACTACTGGGCATAGGCCTCCCCCTAGGATCTCCACAACGATCGGTCCAGCGCTGCCTTCATCCAGCAGCTTACCTTGACTAGATCGTCGGTTCACCTTGTAGGGGGCCTGTCCACGGAACGTCGTCCGGTACGCGTTCGCCTTTCGAGAACCTTTCTGCCCCAACGTCCATCGGTTCTCCGTGCTATGTGTCCTGCCCAATGCCACTTCAACTGAGCAATCCTTCGGGCGATGTGGAGTGTGTAACAACAACCAATGAACCAAATAGTTACTTACCACATGATTTATAAAAAAGTACTTACCTATATGTTGGCTATCTTCTTTGCGAGACTTTTAACTTTGGAAAAACAAAACATAACTAACCCTTAATAGGGCAAAGGGCAATTGCTTACCACCTCAGCTTTTTGACCGTAGAACAACAGTTTGTCATGTAAGTACACTTTCTTAAATTCAATATTCTATAATGCCTGGAGACCCATAAAATTTTTATTAGTATACTGGCAACTAACTAACTGTTCATACTTATATGATTTTAAAAAGTATCCTAATAAACGTATAAATATTAGCTTAAAACTTGGTTTTTCAATATTTTTTATCTCTGCCCTATTAAATACGGAACCCTAAAAAGAACCCGACTGCAAAAAACACTAAAAAGGGAAAAACAAGCTCTTTAATTTATCATTGCAGTCAGGGTACCGTTCGGTGAAACACTATAATTTAAAGGTCCCCTAACTGCAATCAGAAATCAAGCCGCTTGTTTTTAGTGGTTCATTATATGCAGTCAGGATTTTTGTTTTTTTTTGAATAATTATGTTTTGTTTTCCGACTTTGAAAGCAAACTATATATTGATCGTTCATTCGTAATTGAAAAGCTTTCATAATCAATGGGCGCAATGTTTTGAATGCGCTCACTTTTTTTGTTTATGGCTCTTTGATCCATAAACAGCTATCGTATAACTAACTCATACTAATAAAAAAAGATCTAACTATTTCAATTTCATTTCGCAGCCCCAAAAACAAGAGAAATTTACTACTTTATTGTTTTAGTGATAACAGTACTGTTACTATTATTACTGTTACAGCACCAGAAGCTCGAACGTTAAAAGCATATCTAAATCGTTAACTTTTCGTTTATGGACGCAGAAACATACTCAGCTTCAGGTAAGTAGGAAGGGACTTCAGAAATGTCGTTGAAACTTCGGCATAAAAGCATAGGAAGGCAATTCCAACACATTACTTACAATAAAAACATATCCACATTCGATTCACTTGAGTTAAGACCCAGTCACTAACTGAAAATACACACATCCGGGTAGTAAGCGTGTTTTAATATTCCAAGTTAGCTCGTAACGCTACCCTTGGCATGTGACTAAGTGTCTTATTAATGTACATTTAATGATGTTAGTGAGTCCATATCACTTAAAACAAGAGTATTTAAACTGGAACTTTAGGAATCAGATAAGGGTAAGAGCTACACAGTATTTAAAATAATAATTACAGTCTCATGTCGGAATGAAATTAACACTTACTAAATACACTGTGAGCAGCCGCGGATCATTCTCTATGGCGTTCTCTTGGAGAGGCATATGTCCAGCAAAGGATATCAATAGGCTGATGATAAAATACATAGTTTGGTGTGAAATAGATTGCAATGGCTTTTGGTTATCTGAGTCTGACTTGTAAATTTGAACGCTTAAATAATTAAACTAGGTACGAGTACTTACTTATATTCACAACTAGCGCTTTCACCCGCATGGAACAAGACCCGTGCCCAGCAATGGGATGAAAGTAGCCTATGTTACTCAGGGATAACGTAGTATTCTAATGGTGAAACAATTTTTGAAATCGGTTCAGTAGTTCCGAAGATTACCTCATACAAAAAATACAACCTCACAAACTTTACCTCTTTATAATATTATTATAGATTACATTATAACTAAACATTCGTCGAGCAGACTACGCTTCGATCATTGCCAATATTAGCAAAACCTACTATTTATTAATACATAATTGGAATTTGCCTCATGGCACACAAGATTTATTATTACGAAACCAAATGATATCAAAATATTTTTATAAACATGATTCTGCACAATTATTATAATTATGTCAACATTATGAGGATCACAAATAGCATTTGATGCGGACGAATTATTGGTTACAAAGCTGCAAAGGCTGAGATTTTAACTTCGATAATAACGGTGAAAGAAAACTTTTAACTTTTCTATTTCCAAAATGGACGACGCCGAAGTGAAAGTTTGACAGAACTGTGTTTGAAAAATTGAAAATGAAGTATTTAGAAAAAATCGACCCGTCTCACAACCAGCTCCGATGGGACCCGAACCCACGACCTTTCGCTATCCGGGCGACTGCTCTAACCACTGAGCTACGGAGTCGTTACGAGAAGCGTCGAATTTATCAAATACTTCTTACACGCTGTGTAGCCAGCCTTATCCCATCGGAGCTGGTTGTGAGACGGGTCGATTTTTTCTAAATACTTCATTTTCCATTTTTCAAACCATAAATATTGCATAGTGAATGCAAAAAAGTAAAAATTTAAAGAACTGTGTTTACTATAAAAACTAAGGCCTGTTCTTCACAGGTGATTTTGTTTGTTATAGATTTGTACGTAATAATTGATTGATTTGTAGATAATAATTTTATTGAAACACCTATTGTAAGATTTGCATGCTATAATAGTTGGCTGAATGGGAGAAGCTCATGTTACCCCAATCAAGTGCAAATAAATATATATTCTATTCTATTCTAGACGACTTCAAATTATAGTTTCACGCTCTTTAGGTATAACTCAAAAGTTTACGTAAATAATTTTGATGAGACAATTAACGTAACTGCTATGGTTAAACTAAACTTAAATTTAGAGAGGGATAAAAATAAAAGACGACATCCCTTACTTAACTAGTTAGTTAATGCTGCCTCGATTTTCTAATACTTCAATATTTTCAATAATAAAATTACATTGTGAAAGCAAATGTACTTTGGTAAAATAAAAATTAGACATTACAAAGAGCAATGTTTTCGTGAAGCATAAATGCTGTTTAAAGAGTATAATTTAATTTTACGAGCGAAATATGAATGATTGCGGTTTATTGAGTACTAGCGACCGCCTGCGGTTCCATCCGTGTGGTTGACCCTGTTTTTCCATCTGTGTGCCAAATTTCAACCAAATCCGTTTAGTTTTAGTCCGTTTTTGCGTGAAAGAGTAACAAACATCCATACATCCACATATACAAACTTTCGCGTTTATAATATAGTAAGGATTATTGTAATGTCATATCTTGATAAAAGTTGTATTTATTAATTTTTGAAATGTAAAAATCATAAGCTCAATGAATTTAAGTCAAAGATCAACAGAGATAGCTTCTCCGAATATAGCCTCTCCAAAACTGAAGGCAGTAGCCAGTTTTCGAACGTTTTCCCTATCCAGAGCTAATCTGAATATGTTTTTGATACCGGTTCATACCATAATGTTACAAAGCCATGACATTTTTCCTCCCCCAACCTCCCTATTTTCTTGCAATTATTCGCAACATTGTGGTTCGTAGCACTTGGTACTTCTGGTTATTACGCAAAACATTGCTCTACTTTATAGCGATTGGTTTGAAGACTTGTACGACTGTGCTTTTGCCTGTCCAGCTGATAGAAAGCAAGTAGAACTACCGCCTCTATAGTCTAGAGGTGCACACCACCGGTATCAGACCCAGAGGTCCCGGGTTCGATTCACCTGTGGGAATATAATTTCGGAGAAATTGTATTCGGTTTGGTTGCTGATATTGGGCTTGCTCAGAGTACGCCTGGCTAGCTACCACCATCTCTACATATAATAAAAAAGTAACGGGAAAAAATTCTGTATGTACATGAAATATTTAAAAATTATAATTAGAGACTGCTATGTGATAGTAGAAAGAAAAATTCATATTTTCGTTTGTCACAATTTGGTAAAGCATACCTTAAAACGCATAACTTTATAAAGCTTAACTAATTTTACAAAAATATCAATATCTCTTAAAAATCAAACGAAATTTTTGATAAACTTAAGAATCGCGGAGGTATTCGAGAGACATCCAATGGTACCGATAAAAAAAATTTTTTTGGGAGTTGTTGGGACAGAACATTTTATTTTTTACCCGACTACGGCATAGCATAAAAAAGGGGGGTTATGATTTTGACCGGTATGTAAGTATGTATTTACTTTATAAGTTCAGAATATTGTACAAATATAAAAAAGGTTATAAAGTTATCACTACACAAAATTTGGTAAAAATCCGTTCAGTAGTTTTTGCGTGAAAAGCGAACAGACAAACAGACAAAAATTTCAATATCTATCGTTTTAGGGTCTATTATCCCGTACACATCACATAGCAGTAATTTCAAGTAAGTATGTACAGATTCTTTTTCCATAGGGTATATTATGGGAAAAACGATTAATGTCATTTTTCTTTCAGTTTTTTGGTGGTGGCAGCATTTGAAAGTCCTCCGAAAATTAAGGCACATGCTAAAAACGATGCATGTCAGTAAAAAATTAAAGGTTGCCACTGGAATAGTGGTAGGGTTTAACAGTGTGTTGGTCGTTTAAATTGACACTTTCAAAGCTACATTTTTGTAGCATTGCAAATTTGTGTTCTAGTGAATATTACAGACAGTATTCTTTGAAAAATTCCATTTCAGTTTCCTTGGAGACATTCATCATTTTTCTCTTGGATTATTATGTCATAAATTTTTTTTTCAATACATTAGCTTCTCAAATAACTTTGATTTCAATTTTAACTATGACTATATCTATATAAAACTATAAATATCAATTTAATTTAGTGCAATGTTAGCAATAAAAGAGGTACAATGAATCTGTCAAGTTAAGAATCCAATTTTCTCGAATTAAATTAAAATTGACACTCAACATTTTTCCCTTGTACCCTTCATATGTAGAGATAGTCATATAAAACGACTGTTCATATAGCATTGTTAAAGTCTAGTGCAAAGTTTTAAAGACATCTGCCGATTGCATACAACTTTGAATACTTAGGTACCTACTTTACAAACTCATAGTTTCAAACTGGTTATGAAAGACAAGTGCAACTTCTTAAACACACCTAGTGGACAGTAGAAATACTAACAGTGGATTGCTTAAAACGAAAAAATAAGTTACCATAAAAGCACCAAATTCAGAAAACGTGAATTACTTACATAAAATGTATTTTATTGCCGATTCCATAAATTCTATCTTTAGTAGATTTCCAATTCAACGGCATTTCTATTTGCAGTTAACTTGAATATGTAGCGTTTAGTGGAAGTTCGACTTTAGCCCCCTGATTCACAAACCGTCGGAAACGGAATCAGATTATATGTTTGTCAGATGCTTTGTCTTTGTCTATTCTGAAAAGAATGACGGTGATGGTGCGTATATCGTGGCCATATCGTAGATTTGCTCACTTCATTAAATGCTCGAGAATTTCATGAAATGGTCGCATTTCATGAAATGACCAGTTTAAAATTGCCAATTTCGTTGAATAGTTCATTCATTTAAAGTATATCGTTTAATGTTATTTTTAAGAACGTTTGACCATATCATGAAATACAACTATTCATGAAATGATCAACCATATCATAAAATTATCAATTTAATATGAGGACGTTATTGTAAGGTTTCCATGACATCAAAGTTTTCCACTTCATCGATGGGGTATTTTACCGATGGATCATTTCCCTGAAAAGCCATTTGACGGAAAACTCATATCACCGATGGCACATTTCTTCGAGCGTCATTATATATCGAAAGAAAGTTTGCCTTGGAATTCCTGTAGAACACGATGTAGGTTAGAAATTTAAGGCGATCGTGAAGCGCAGTAATGCAATCGCCTTAAATTTCGTGGTTATTTTATTTTCACACCACAGAAATTAATATGGCACACATAAACAAAGTGCTTGCATGCAGCGCCTACACCAGTAATAAATATAACAATACGATGTGATCAAATAATTTTGACCATTTCATGAAGTAGCAGCGCGTTCAGTTGCCCATACCGAGAAAGATTTCTTATTATTGATCTGCCCAAGCCACATCATGATGTGGCCAATAGATAGTGAAATATTTCATGATATGCGACCATTTTATGAAATTCTCGAGCATTTCGTGATGTGAGCAAATCTACTATTTGGCCACGACACATATACATTCTGCTGTCGGGAAAGTTTCAGATGGTTTGAGGATGAGGGGATGGGTTCGCTTACTTTATGAATATTATCTTGTTCATAACCAAAAGCCGGGATCAAATAGAATACCCATTGTTTGTGATTAAAATTAAGTTAATGTATTATGTTCAGGCCTCCTTTCTAAGAAAATTATTCATGTATTCATCTTATGTGGCTTTTATCATAATCGTGAAGGACAAATGGCTGAACTTTAACACCAGCGCAATAATTTATGCGATTGATATTAGCCTATTACGTTAAACATCTCCTATTTATTAACTTGTATTAAAGTATGTGGTTAGAACACAGACATACATTGAGAGTTAGAATAATCAGATAGGGCACGACCCTACATGTTTGCTGAAACGTCGGGAAATTCAAAACAAAAATTAAAGCAAACTAAAACCACAATAATCTTAATCTGATCTAGTGGTAGGCACTGTACGGTTCCTCTTCTTTTCTATGATCTAATGGAGATAGTTTAAAGACCGTAGATGCACTTTAACTGAATTAGATATTTTACATACTTGCTAGCATAGCTAGTCTATTAATAAGGGACCTCTTGCCACTACGAGGGCCAGACAAACAATGCGTCAAACCATCACTGCTGACATATTTTATTTTTATTACATTCGCTTTAAGCACTTAAACCATAGATACTTAAACAATGATGGCTTGAAACTGACACACACTAAAAAGGCCATAAAAAGGCTTACCTACAAAAAGCGTTACAGCCTACATTATTATCTATCGGCTTGCGCACAGACTACAAATATACCCTACAGTACTGTAGGGTATATTTGTAGTGGTGTGTACACACCACCGGTGTCAGATCCAGAGGCCACAGGTTCGATTCCCAGTGGGGGTACATATTGTATTCGGTTCGGTTTGATTGGTGGCAACAGGTAAGACTTATTCTTAAGGGCCCCATAGACTATCAGTCACTCACTGATATACCTACAAAAACCGAAAGTCAGGCGGCCTGTTCGATCGGGGGCTGCAGGTAGCCTGACGGTGGACTGTTAGTCTGTGGGCCCCTTAAGTCTTCCTATGGGTAGCTACCACGATCTTATCTAAAGGGTCGATCTAACACCTAAGTCGTGGGCCATGAGATGGCAAGCCATCTGCTCGTACCTATTACTATTAAACAAAAGCATCTTACGACGATGCAAGACGTGGGAAGTAATGAACAAGAATATAAAAAACCCTAGAAATACCCAGCGTACAATAAACCTTTAAAAATGCGCAGCCGACAGGCAAAAACCTAAACAAAGTATAATAGTCTAGCAATTAGCTTTTAAACTAGCGACCTCGTTAATAAACTATAAACAATAGGTGCAGATGTGCATTACCCAACTTTCTAGTTTGGAAATTACCACTCGCCACAAGCTCAGATCAATCAAAGTATTATAGGCCTTATGGGCCTATTCTATCAGGCGGTTTTCTACCTTAATGTATATGAACATTCCTGTAAAACAAAGACTTTAGTTATCTTGCTTTTCAGAACAATGGAGCTTTTTGGACAATGTCCCGCTGGCCTCTCGTGGGTTTTTCCCATCCAAGCGGCTCAGAGACGCCAGCCACCGGGCAGCGCGGGGGACGCGAGCGGGGAGACGTGCCGACGAGGAACCCGTCTTTAGAATTACGACCGTTTTGTCTTTAGAATAGGGATTAGTATTGTATAATTATCTAGATGTGAGGAGGTTAGGCCGCAGCAAGCTATCGGAGCGGGGGCACTTGGTTGCTGGACGCGGAGGAGCGAGGACACAAGTAGTCGATTTCTTAGTGATAATTATAGCTTTGTACCCTTTTTGTTTGGGGATTATAATTAAAGTGGTGAATTGAAGAGCCGCAGGCATATCCTGGAAATACAGCTAAGTGTATCTAAGTGGTTACTTCCCAGACCCATTTTCTCATAATATTTATATTGTCATTATAGTTATACTGTGTTTTAACTGTACATACTGATTTATACCTCTTGGGTCGAGTTTAAATACTCAGGCAAAGTGATCACCCTAATTTATAACTAGCTTAAGATTATATTGTGTGTTACGGCTCTGAAGAGTTTTTTGTCTCTCAGTACGTTTTCTCTTCAGCTCTATAGCCTTAGGAACAGTGCTGAGAACTAAGAAATCTGTAACACGGATTTCTTAGTTTAAATAATCAAAGAGTTTCTCATACCATTTTAAAGAAATAAATTATCTTTTACCTCTTTATTCTGTTTTTCCATTTCTTGTCCTAAATAATCTAGAGCATCTAATTAATTTGACGAGCCTTTAGCTCAGTGGTTAGAGCAGTCACCCGGACAGTCGAAGGCCGTGGGTTCGAGTCCCATCGGAGCCAATTGTGAGACGAGTTGTTTTCCGAATACTGCTATTTCAGTAATATTCATCAGAGCTTATCCCCATTCTATAATAGTCTAAATAATCTAACGTAATATTACAGCTCAATAAAGCTGAGCCACTTTCTCTATCCTATTTATTAACCATTTTTGAGCGCTAGAATTTATTGTAACTTTGGCAATCTATTATCTAATTCCACTTTGCTGTCAGTCATTTATTTAATTCCACATTTTAATATAATAATCCGTTGGCTATAGTGATACCGAGACGTTCACAAAGACCGTTTGAGACCTATCGGTTATAGCCCGGATCAAAGTCCGCCTATTAGTAATTTAATATTAAAGTTTTGGATAGCTCGTATTATCTGATCCGACCTCTATTTCTAATCCGTGAGAGCCTCTCATCCTTACATTAAAATACCGGTGAGCCAGATCCTAAGCAGGCCTGCAATTATAAAAAATACCATAATACATAATATACGGATCCATAAAATATTACAAAAAGGGACGGCTCGTTGCGCAGATCTGATCTGACGCAACACATAAACAAAATCAAAGATTATATAATCAAAACAGGAAAGCAGAGCTCTTACGCGCAGCTTGAAGGTCCGCATTGTCGCTGAGCACAATACAGCTGACGTAAGGCCGTCGCTACGCTCAGGGACGCGATAAACCGTTCATGGGCTAAGAATTAGAAATAGATACTGAGATCAAATAAATACTGAAGAGGGGCACAACAGACAGGCCGCAGGCGCAGTCCATCTGAGCCCTTCCCTATTAATAGTGACTTTTGTTATGTGGTAATACAACCCACGGTTTAATAGTAGATTGCCAATCCATTACAATCACCTTTCTATCAATCCTATAACTAGACGATCATTACCAGGTACCCTTCAACCCTAACTCATGCACACGCGGGTCGCTTGAGCAACGACAGTAAGTCAGAGAGAGGGCGGGGGTTGCCATCACACGTGCTGCGCGTGACCAGGATTCTAGATCTTGTGTCAATAAAAATAGACACAACTAGATTCAAAGAACTTTATTTACTACATTTAATTTAATACACAACGTAGAACTTCTATTTTCATTAATTAAATATACATATTAAATCTTATTATCTGGGAGAGATAACTAATACACAACGTAGAACTTTAAATTTTATTAAATAAATATACATATTAAATCTTAATATCTGGGAGAGATAACTAATACACAACGTAGAACTTTAAATTTTATTAAATAAATATACATATTAAATCTTAATATCTGGGAGAGATAACTAATACACAACGTAGAACTTTAAATTTTATTAAATAAATATACATATTAAATCTTAATATCTGGGAGAGATAACTAATACACAACGTAGAACTTTTATTTTTATTAAATACATATACATATTTAATATTAATATCTGGGAGAGATAGGTCTAGTCTTTATATCTGGGAGAGAATTTTGTTTTACAATAAAATTTCAACTCTTTTATTGGATTGGCAGAAGGTTTTAGTTTTAAATATACGTAGTATTTATTTATTTATTGTGTAATTTTACAGGTTGATGCTTATCTTACTTGCATTTATATACTATGTGACTTTGCAGGTTGTAATTAACTTTTGTCTTGTTAGTCGCGTACAGTTACGTACGGGAAAATAGTATAGTTACTTATAACAATTATTATGTCGGATTATGTAGTGACGCGCCGGGTTGACTTTTTCTTATACTTAATTTTCAATATTTGCAATAATAAAAATAGCATCGTGAATGCAAAAAAAGTCCAAATTAAAATAATAATTTACAAGGAAATTTGGAAACAAACAAGGAAAGTTCTGGAAAATACTAGGTCTCGTGTAGAACAAGTAGATTTAAATACGTCAAGTCAAACGTATGTCTGTTTAGAGAGTATTATTAGTAAATTAGATCACATAACCAAAAGGCTAAACTCCTAAAAAAGTACAAGCTTTGATTGACCCGGGTAGTCAAATAACGGGTATTACGACTGAATTATACGAGTATCAAAATTCAGGTTGATAGGGTTATCTGAAGTGGCGATACTAATTATTCATTTAAAGAGTGAATTCAGATCTAAGAGTGAGGATGTAAAACGATTAATTCTTTAACATAGGCGTTGTCGATGTCCGAACAGAAATGCTTGTTCTAGTTTTGCAGAAACTATCAAGATCTATTAATACTAGGTTTTGATTGGTTAGAGAGGGTTAGAGGCGTGATTAGATGTTGTCCTGACGAAAACTGAAAACTGAAACATTAAACACTTAGGAGTAAAAACAAAGGCTATAATCGGTTCTTGTAATGATACTGAAGGATTGCGAGGAATGTTAAACTATCGAAATAATAGAATACCTAATAAAATGAACCTAACGTACAGAGGGAAGTTGAGACTTCGGTTTACGTGGGAATTATAATAAGACAATAGGCCGTAGTAAACTAGCTGAATTGACGGTCAAAGACTTTGTTGCTTCTTTACAAATAAGCGCGGAACATAAAAGATCTATTGTTACCGGTATTACAAAAAATATAGATGTCTTTATACAAAAGCTCGGGCTAACAATAAATACGTTTACGAGTTAAAAGAGACCGTCGAAAACATGTGGGTTTTAAAACATAGCTTTGATAGATACAACTGTGGTTCTAAGATTAAGTTAGAGTATAGTTTGAAATTTAAGGTACTATGAGGATAAGTTAGCTGATAGGTTATTATTAATCTTCAAGAAAAGAATACACATCGTAAGGATATTCTTAGTTCATACATCTCAATTTCAATGTTATCAATTCCATATTGCGGAACCTGGGACTCCGAGATGCTGCGAGAACGAATCACCGATTCCGCTGTGTGATTTCCCGTTGTCACTCCAGCTAGAAACCAGCACCCAGTAAGGGATATCCCAATGATGGAAGGCCAGCAGTGGAAAGTTGACAGAGCAAATTGCCGGATATACTTAAGTTAAGTATTTATATTAAATAGTTTAACTTTACTCCTGTCTTTAATAGGAAAACATTTCAATTTATTAGGTTTGCGATAAGTATTGCTTGACCACAATGGTTAAGTGAACAAGTTAACGACTTTTCAATTATCTAGAATAATAACTAGGATTGGATATAGAAGCTACGGGGAGAGATCTTGGCACATTAAATATGATTAAAAAAATGTGTAAATCACATAGATTTATAGTAAAGCATTTCAGAATTATAATAACCACGAACAGGCTTCGTGTGGCTTGATACATACAATAGCCACAGCTGCGGGTTCGAGCCTCGCAAATAGGTAACCGTTTTATTTTAAAGTAAGCTATTATACACCAATTATCTGTCTCATATGATGATTTTGATCAATGTCAGTTGTGTTTTGGAGTTCTATATTTACTGGAAATAAAACCATGCGGTCAAAGATTTCTGATTTTCCATTATGAAACAGATATTTATTTTCTTTAAGTTAGCTTAAATAATACTATTCCAGCAACACATGTTATGGTTGAAGGTGTGCGACTGTTTCGATACAGTTCGATAACTTAATTGGTTGGTGCAGTAAAATCACAATCAAAGGCGAATTTGGAGCAAAATAGGTTTAATTACGATTAAACTTAGTGTCCTATGAAACTGTTTCGATACAGTTCGATAACTAAACTGACTGGTACAATAAACCCACAACCAAAGGCGAATTTGGAGCAAAATAGTTTAACTACTATTAAACTTTTACACTTAGTGTGATATGAAACTGGTTCGATACAGTTTGATAATTAAATTGGTTGGTACAATAAACCCACAATCAAAGGCGAATTTGGAGCAAAATAGATTTAGCTATGACTAAACTATTGCACTTAATGTGCTACGAAACTGTTTCGATACAGTTCGATAATTATATTGGTTGGTACGAAATACCCACAATCAAATGTTAATTTGGAGCAAAACAGTTTTAACTATGATTAAACTTTACACTTAGTGTGGTGTGAGTCTGTTTCGATACAGCTCGATGATTGAATGTGTTGATGCAATTAACTCATAATGCGATATTTGAAGCATTATGTAGAGCTAAAGGGTAGTTTGAAGGCAATGTAATTATCACTGCCTCTGTGGAAAGGAAGAAGTCAGGAAACTTGATATGTGTAAAGATATTATTAATTAGGCTAACCTACTACTAATGATATAATAATTATTTAATCTAAATGCCAAGACTTATGGTAGACAGAAATGTGTAAGAAAGAGGGAGAGGTTATTGATGTATTGGATACATGTGCTATTCTTAATTTTTTTCATATGTCAATTTCATATGGTGTGACACGAGCGGGCACTAGCCAATTGCCGAGTCACCAGCACCTCAGAGTGGCTACTGACTACTACTACTGTTACTACAGTGCCGAGGAAACGTTCAAACATCCTGAAAGTTGGGCACTGAACAAAGGGCAGATAAGTTGCATGTTTAAGTGTAGTTATAACAATAGCAAATAATCTATTGATAAGAATGTCTCTATTAAATATTAAAATTCTGTATAAATCCATATAAACGGTAGAATAAATACGAATACTTAATTAAATATAAAAAAATTAAACATCAAACAACAAAATTAAACATCTTAGCTAAATCATCACTTACCAATACCAACATTGTAGATGTCTGAAATGAACGACTATTATTATTATTATTATTATTGTTATCACAATTGTGCTATCCATACAATTGAGACTTTTACATAAGTGATCTTGTTAAATTAGGAACGTACTTGGTATAAAACAACTAATCTTATAAGAAACATAATATTGTAAGTAAATCTTATTAGAAACCATAAGATTGCGAATCATTCAGCGTCTAGTAAGCCGGTCGTAACGAAGGTAGGCGAGTCCATTTTGCTGCTGGGAAAGATTTATTTTGTCATACAGTACGCATTTAGCAAATTTATAAAACTGTAGCTTTGAAACAAGCGATAGGTAGATCCGTTTTAAAATTTATAGAGAAATTTAATGAGTGTATAAACATCGGACATATCGTTACTGATAACGGGGCTCAGTTTATATCAAAGGCTCGGAAAGATGGTTTGTTTCGATTAGGAATAAATTTGTCGCACACATCAGTGCGTCACCCGCGTCCAAATTCAACCGAACGCGTGAACAAAGAACTAGGTCGTATGTTCCGTACCTATTGCGATAGGTCACATAGATCATAGGTAGCCTGAGTCCCGGAGATAGAAGATTGTTATGATAGTAAAAAGTTGACAAAGAAATTTACCCGACTTTACATCGGACCATTCAAAATAGCGGCTGACCCGCACAACAACGTATATTTTAGTTTGTCCATACTCTAACAAGACAAAAGAAAATTATAACGCCATTCATTTGTTTAGATATTATATTACTAACGATGAACGTAGAACCCTGATAGTTTGACTGAGTTTGCTGCGAGGATAACGAGTAAATTAAAATTATTTTGAGAATACTATTTATTTTTGGGATGCGCTGCGTTTGGGTAACTTATTGTATAGAAGGTGTAGAAAGTTAGAAAGTTTCAACTGTCTACAGGGAGAGAGATGAGATGGCAAGCCATCTGCTCGTACCTATTACTATTAAACAAAAGCATCTTACGACGATGCAAGACGTGGGAAGTAATGAACAAGAATATAAAAAACCCTAGAAATACCCAGCGTACAATAAACCTTTAAAAATGCGCAGCCGACAGGCAAAAACCTAAACAAAGTATAATAGTCTAGCAATTAGCTTTTAAACTAGCGACCTCGTTAATAAACTATAAACAATAGGTGCAGATGTGCATTACCCAACTTTCTAGTTTGGAAATTACCACTCGCCACAAGCTCAGATCAATCAAAGTATTATAGGCCTTATGGGCCTATTCTATCAGGCGGTTTTCTACCTTAATGTATATGAACATTCCTGTAAAACAAAGACTTTAGTTATCTTGCTTTTCAGAACAATGGAGCTTTTTGGACAATGTCCCGCTGGCCTCTCGTGGGTTTTTCCCATCCAAGCGGCTCAGAGACGCCAGCCACCGGGCAGCGCGGGGGACGCGAGCGGGGAGACGTGCCGACGAGGAACCCGTCTTTAGAATTACGACCGTTTTGTCTTTAGAATAGGGATTAGTATTGTATAATTATCTAGATGTGAGGAGGTTAGGCCGCAGCAAGCTATCGGAGCGGGGGCACTTGGTTGCTGGACGCGGAGGAGCGAGGACACAAGTAGTCGATTTCTTAGTGATAATTATAGCTTTGTACCCTTTTTGTTTGGGGATTATAATTAAAGTGGTGAATTGAGGAGCCGCAGGCATATCCTGGAAATACAGCTAAGTGTATCTAAGTGGTTACTTCCCAGACCCATTTTCTCATAATATTTATATTGTCATTATAGTTATACTGTGTTTTAACTGTACATACTGATTTATACCTCTTGGGTCGAGTTTAAATACTCAGGCGAAGTGATCACCCTAATTTATAACTAGCTTAAGATTATATTGTGTGTTACGGCTCTGAAGAGTTTTTTGTCTCTCAGTACGTTTTCTTTTCAGCTCTATAGCCTTAGGAACAGTGCTGAGAACTAAGAAATCTGTAACACGGATTTCTTAGTTTAAATAATCAAAGAGTTTCTCATACCATTTTAAAGAAATAAATTATCTTTTACCTCTTTATTCTGTTTTTCCATTTCTTGTCCTAAATAATCTAGAGCATCTAATTAATTTGACGAGCCTTTAGCTCAGTGGTTAGAGCAGTCACCCGGACAGTCGAAGGCCGTGGGTTCGAGTCCCATCGGAGCCAATTGTGAGACGAGTTGTTTTCCGAATACTGCTATTTCAGTAATATTCATCAGAGCTTATCCCCATTCTATAATAGTCTAAATAATCTAACGTAATATTACAGCTCAATAAAGCTGAGCCACTTTCTCTATCCTATTTATTAACCATTTTTGAGCGCTAGAATTTATTGTAACTTTGGCAATCTATTATCTAATTCCACTTTGCTGTCAGTCATTTATTTAATTCCACATTTTAATATAATAATCCGTTGGCTATAGTGATACCGAGACGTTCACAAAGACCGTTTGAGACCTATCGGTTATAGCCCGGATCAAAGTCCGCCTATTAGTAATTTAATATTAAAGTTTTGGATAGCTCGTATTATCTGATCCGACCTCTATTTCTAATCCGTGAGAGCCTCTCATCCTTACATTAAAATACCGGTGAGCCAGATCCTAAGCAGGCCTGCAATTATAAAAAATACCATAATACATAATATACGGATCCATAAAATATTACAAAAAGGGACGGCTCGTTGCGCAGATCTGATCTGACGCAACACATAAACAAAATCAAAGATTATATAATCAAAACAGGAAAGCAGAGCTCTTACGCGCAGCTTGAAGGTCCGCATTGTCGCTGAGCACAATACAGCTGACGTAAGGCCGTCGCTACGCTCAGGGACGCGATAAACCGTTCATGGGCTAAGAATTAGAAATAGATACTGAGATCAAATAAATACTGAAGAGGGGCACAACAGACAGGCCGCAGGCGCAGTCCATCTGAGCCCTTCCCTATTAATAGTGACTTTTGTTATGTGGTAATACAACCCACGGTTTAATAGTAGATTGCCAATCCATTACAATCACCTTTCTATCAATCCTATAACTAGACGATCATTACCAGGTACCCTTCAACCCTAACTCATGCACACGCGGGTCGCTTGAGCAACGACAGTAAGTCAGAGAGAGGGCGGGGGTTGCCATCACAGCCACACTGGAGCGACCGCGGGGCGCGGAGGCGACCTGCGGATCCGCAGGACGCGCGAACACTACTATTCCCTCCGCCCGCCGCCGGTCGCGGCGACCGCCGGACGCGCCAGTATGGGGCTCCCGTCCGTCTCAATATATTTGTTTTTCCCGCTCAACGCGGACGCAAGACGCGCCGCTCCAGTGTGGCCCATGACTTAGTGTAATGAGTTAATTTTTAGCAATCCTTTAAGCATACATTGCATTAATTGCATCACTTGCTAAAAATTTGCTCAAAGAAAGCAATGTAGGGCAGGCGTACCGGTTTTGGCCTCTGTACCGGTTTTGGCCACTTTTTGCTCTAAAAGTTTTCTAAACAACTTTTAGCCATTTTTGATATTTTAAGGTAATAATAACAACCGTTAGAATTCCTTATGTCATAAGTTTTTTTTTTCAATAAATTCCATTTTCTGTTTGAAAAAATGTTTTGTATGAAAATTTTAAGAAATTTGTTTTGGATGAAATACTTTATAAACCTTTGTTTTTTTACAATTAAATTGTTGTTTTGCAATTGACTGGTTTCTAGCGCATTAGAATTATTGATTTTACCTGGGTTTGGTTTTGATTTTTCGCAATACTTACAAAAGTTTAACTATCAGTAAGTGGCTAAAACCGGTACATTTGGCACCTCTCACACATTTAGTACTTAGTGCTAAAAACCGGTACCTCTGCCCTATACTTAATTAGGTTCCCAACTAATAAACCCTTTAAGGCTAACGCCATACCATAACGATGTTTTCATAGCTTCGGGAGCTAGAGATAAGATAGGCAGTTCTTCAGTGGATGAGGATTCCGGAAGTAATGCGCTCCCACCTTCAGCATTATCTTCACTTAGCATCAATTGTTTATGCTACACACACACATAACACATATTTTTTCTTTTCTTTCGGCTTCTTTCAAAACAAATGTCGGTCGATTAAAGGAGTACCAAAAAGGCAGTCCAGACAAAAAAATTAAATGACACCTCGTTATTGGCGTCGTCAATACCCTTGCAGAAGAGAGTTAGGTAATCTTTTTAAACGTGATTAATCCTTACAACGCTAATAAAGGGGGAAGGAGAATCAAGTCTTATGTTACTCGAACGAACATGCCGGAGAAATATATTTTACAGTAGGAACGTCATGAATACTGTTAAACAGTATGACGACTTTGAAAAGTCGATTTCTTACTAGTTATATTAAAATAAACTAATAAGATGAGATACATCGAGTTAAATATACATAGTATATTTACATTAATGATGAGATATAAAAAATATTTGGCAGCGCGAAAACGATCCACATTATACAATTGTAAAATGTTTTTTATTTTCACGCGTAGATAATAATGTCTTAATAATGAATACCACTTTAATAATGTCTTAATAATTAATACCACTTGCATAATTTTGGTGTGTTAATAGGAGCAACAAAGAGTTCTCACTATTATACCTTTTCATTTTCCTCTTCAACTCGATCAAAACAGCGACCATAATAATATTTGGAAAAGGAGATCTTATCTTTCTAGGATGTCTGTTTGTTTGCACTTTTTATCGAGAATAATGTTTGTCCATGACTTTAAAGGCCTTATTTATCGTAAATGTGACATGGGATGATATATTACGCATTTTTTAAAGTAATAGCACATTGTTTAGTGGCAAGTTAGTTCATCAAAGGCAGGTAGTTATTATAAAACCAATCTGAATAATCTAGCCATGCTTCGACACCAAGTAACTTTATTGCCAATCAAAACATTTAAACAAGAAAAAACTCCGATTTGAAATGTTTAGTATAATACTAAGCTACAATCGAAAGGATATTAATGGAATTTGAAATAAGGATTGATCCTTCATTATTTTGAACCGTTATGCCACTATTCGTACACTGCGATTTAAAGAAAGCTAAGTGTAATCACGGCGTTAACATTATGTTTCATTTTCTTTTGTATTGCTCGTTTCAACGCAAAGGTGCCCCAAAATAAAATCGTATACCTACTTATTATGATTTTAGGCCACACTCTTTTTTTATTGCAGATTTTCGTGAGTAGCAACTATTACTTCTGTAAAGGCTGCCGAGATGTCGTAAAAGTTAACAGACATTTTCAAACAATAACTTATCTTCTATTATATAAAACTCTTGCGTTACTGACTGACTGACAACGCAAAGCCGAAATTAATGTGCGCAAGAAGCTACAATTTTGCATGTAGGTATGTTCCTTGGGGAGTGTTAGGGGAGCACTAAGAGAGGATTTTTGGAAATTCCCTCCCTAAAAAAGGGGGTCCACGCAGACTAAGTCGTACATGGGTACCTTTTATTGCGCGAAGATCTCTTGACAAACTTAAAAAAGTTGACAAACTTAAATTTGCAAGCGCATCGGGCGCCACGGGAACGGGTAGCTACCACGCGGGTGAAACCGCGAGGATCCTCTAGTCAGTGATAAAAACACAACGTGAATTTCGTCGACGATTTAAGATCACCCGATCTGACTCTTTATTTGAGGTTATTTGGAATCTCTGGTGTATGTGAACAAGCCAGAGACTCGCAACCCTAAAAGGAAACACTTATCTAGAAAAGGAACATATCGCAGGAAGTGTTACGGTAAGTTATGAAAAATGTCATAAAAAGGGCTCAAATGTGCGTCAACTCTGAAGGTCACCATTTAAGAGACATCATCTTCAAATCCTAATGAGATGAAATTTCTAGGCATAAATATACATTATATAAAAAACTAATTCTAGTTTTCTAGTTTAGAAAAAAAAGTTGTAGCTGAACCAAATAGTGCCAGTACTTTTGCTCCACCCAGTATATAGCATTAGCCATATCATATTATATTATATTCTAATTTTAAAGATGTAGAATTACATGTATCAAGGGAAGGAATCTTTTATACATCTATACGATCGAGTCGATACGAAGTTTTAAACCGTGTATTTATCACATTAAAAACGACATAGACATCATTATTACAGGGTGCCTACCATCAACTTTATGACAGCGATTCAAAAATAGCGCGATTCAGAATAGGTTCCTAAAATGAATCGCTTTCTTTCGTACTCTGACCTTCTAAAAACTGGATCGCAAATGAATTGCTAAATGTTAATGACCGAACGATTTGTGTCCTTTTTTTTCTACCCGTCTCTTTCACTCGATTCTGTCATGCCCGGAGAGTGAGAGGGACCGGTATAATCTGCAGGTGACATGTTAAATCGACCGGGTTATAAGTCAAATAAGAGTTTCTGACAGCTTAGCGGCTGTGAAATGTCATTGATCGATCACTGAATCGCTGTCATTGATATTAAGCTGTCGTGGTACGAATAAGCGAAGCAGATCAGTTTAGGTTCCTAAACAAAACCGTAATAAGAGTTGATGGTAAGCACCCAGGTAGCTTTTACACTATCTGACACTGGATGGAGGATCAGGAAGAGGCCTGGTGAGCCCCACATAACCACCGTCCGCACACCGCACGCGGACGGGGTATGCGTAAATGCATTCCCCTCACTATAAAAAAAGGTAGCTTTTACAACGAGAATATAATTGTAAATATATGAATATGTAGGAGTCAGTTAATGTGAAGTATTACAGTCGGTGAATGTGCGCGTTTCAAAAGACTATTAAGTTTTAAATCACCATATACGAATATGTAGTTAAAAAAATTAACACCAGTTTCTGTATGCCGAACTAGTATTAAAGCGAAAAGGGGAAAAGTTTAACCGTAAAACTCATACAAAACGTATGTAACGTTGCTGGGGATAGTTAAGAATTTTGTTCAACTTTTCCAGTTCGGAAAGGTATTATACCTCCTATGATAAATGGATAGTTACGATATCTGGCCATCGTCATTGGTAAGTAAAGGATATTTTTCTAATCACGTAGAATTACGTGGGCGTCGTACGGCTGAAATGATGATGATGAGGAAGTAGAATTGAACTATAACAAGTCTGAACAATCTGTCTCTGTCTGTCTGAACAATAACAATTGAACTATAACAACTCTATAACTTTTCCAGTTCGGAAAGGTATTATACCTCCTATGATAAATGGATAGTTACGATATCTGGCCATCGTCATTGGTAAGTAAAGGATATTTTTCTAATCACGTAGAATTACGTGGGCGTCGTACGGCTGAAATGATGATGATGAGGAAGTAGAATTGAACTATAACAGGATAAACTTCGATGTTGACTATAAATGTTACCTATAACTCTTATACCCAGTAAAAGTCACAAAATAAAAGACTGATGCCCGTTTGCACTAAACTTAAGAATTGCCTAAGTTCTTGCCTAATTTGTTTAAGCTACTTCTCGCAAAAAATTTGCTTGCACTAACCTGAAGCGATTCCTAACTCCTCTTAGGAGATTCCTTACTTTATGAGCCCGAATGGGAAGCAATAAGAAATAACTGTGCATAAAGCACAATTACAAAAAACCCTAAGGATTTTTTTGCGACTGTATAAAACACTAAAGAACTTGTATAATAACAATAAAGTTTAAAGTTAGAGATCAGGAGAAGATTAGTTGAAAAAGCAAGCAAGCATCTTTGTAAGAGCCAAAACACGAATAAATATGAAAACAAATATTACGTATGAAATGTTGACTCTAATAAACTCTGAAGTAAAAATCAAATTGTATCATAACTTCAATATACCTCAGTAACAAAAATATAGGCATCATAATATTTCATTCTCAGCTGATTTGTTTGCTCAATCGAGGGTCCTGAAATAATCGTAGTAAACACCGCCCAGTAATAGTCATTTCGTTCTTCACTAGATTGTATTTCACCTACATAATTCATTAGATCGCCGCCAACGTAAATATCACGCTGTCCTTTGAGAAAATCTACTGAACGACACGTATATAATGGAACCGATATTATTAATCACTAGTGGTGCCCATGACTCCATCCTTGTTAATATCTTTTATTTCAAAGCTTCTGGATGTCGCTGCTGCGGTCAACATAATATCAGTGCAGCAGGTTCCTAACCTGCTGCTTATACTGAGTTGGGCGCATTTCTGACACCACACAACGCTGCGTCTGTTATCATAGATTGCCAATTTTTTTTGTTGTGTATTTTCTAGTTTGTAATAAGTGTTTTTATTTTATGTTTTTTTTTAATGCTTAGATTGAAGTTTATATATCAATATTTAATATATATTCATTCTGGATTCATCAGTAGGCTAATTTATGAGTTTTAAGGCCTCAAAAATGTTCGTTTCACGACTCCATGCGCCTTAATACGCCGCTATAATACGACATGCGATACCTTCAGCCCGACCTGACCCATATTGGATCGGTTTTTGACGATCATCAAAGGACCAAATACCAAGGCATGATACGAAGTAAAAAAGCGTCCACAACTAAATACGGAGCTTGATATGGTAGGTACGATAAATGATACGGTGATCGGATCAGGCAATAGATACATATCTGGCTGGACAGGTCCTATTAAAGGCAGGCCTTTAGAAGTGTGATACGAATTTCCTTCTGTCAAAATGACATCTGATGATAGAATGACCGAAAATGGGCGTGAATAAATTTTAATGTGATAGGACCATAAACTTATTTATACTATGGATAGGACATAGTTGGTACGTAACGTAAAATAAAGCATAACATCAATGTGTAACGCTTTCATTCGATTATACTTCATTTTTATAACTGTAAACATTAGGTTATTGTTGATTTTTACCGAACAACGATCGTATCGTAAATGTTTGCTGGAGGAAAGGTTATTCTACTCATTTCGGTTAGGTAGGTATTTATTTACTTACTCTAACCACGATCAAATGCTGAAAAGATGATAAAGAATTATGATAACCTTAAATATGGACTGTGAAACTTGAAAACAAATCATAGTAGTAGTATTTCATTTAATAAATGTAAAAAACTTTAATCAACTGTTAAAGGGGAACGCCCAGTAATTGCCTGAGATCAATTGTGATAAACAGAAAATAATAACATTAACTAAAATAACTGGATCAAAGACGAGAGTTCGTGTCAGATAACTCTGCGCGCGACTTGGGCATTATTAGTCCTAGGACCTAGACAGAACATTTTTAGGGTTTCCGTACCAAAATGGTAAAAAGACAACTGTCTGTCACAACTGGACATCTCGAGAACTACTAATGCTATCAACTTGAAATTTGAAATGGTTTTAGATGACGTTTGTCCAACTATTTTGCAAATAAGAGAGCAATAAAAATATTTATATTGTTTTTGCAACAGAAACTGAAAGAAGTTCTTAAAAATTCGAAATTTTTTGTTACGCTGCATAGTTTTCGACTTTTGATGAAAAATGAAAAAAAAAATACCCCCCCCCCCCCTTATCTCCGAAGTTTGCATAGAGAAAAATCTGAAATTATCAACAAAAATTACATTAGTTCCACTATCGGTCTAAAGCTGGCGTTGACCTAAAACTGGAATATTCTACGCCGCAAATGTTCTGACGAATCTAGCCTAGCCGATGAAAACATTTTCACGATATATTTATTTAAATTTAAGATGGTACGGAACACTCGGTGCGCGAGTCCAACTCGCTCTTGACCGGTATTTTGGTAAAAGAATGGTATTCGATTTTGACTCAGTCTCGTTATGTTAATAGACTAGTAAGCTACACCGTCCATCAAAAGTTAAGTGCTGCTGTCAAATATGTATTGAATATCAATTCGGCTGCTCTGGTTTTCATACAAAATAATACGATCACGATACCGGTTGAAACCATAACGAAATTCTTTCGTGCTACGGCACTTGAGGCATTAGTTATTCTGTGCTACGGCTACGGGTATTTGAACACGGACCTGAATCTGCTCATCAACACAACAATGCTTTTGCATTGAATTGAAGCCCCGTGAACGTTTTAAAAAATAATAGAGATATCCTGGGATTAACTATCGTTTTTATAAATGCCTACCACGTAGTTCTTCAATAATTTATTGTATGGGTTTTAACGATTGAAGTGCAATTTGGCGAATATCTCATTGTTTGTTCATTTCAGGCATTCTTTCACATTATGATTGGGCATTCCCCTATAGTGACACTCTGAGGGAAAATCGTGTCTTAGTTTGAGCAATAAATAACTTAAAGGTTAACTTAAAGTAACAGATTTTATCTGAATACGAAATAACTGCTAACGTTGCACTTTGCAAAACTTTACTTTTTATCCGACTGCGACAGAAGAAGGGTTATGTGTTTTTACTTAACTGTTACCAAGTTTTGTTTTAACAGTCGCTCTTTTTCTTACTACTATATCCTTCTTCCTATCCTACTAATAATTATAAATGTGAAAATTTAGATCTTTGGACGTTTGGATGTTTGCTCAATCACGCCAAAACGGCTGTACGGATTTGGCTGAAATTTGGGACACAGATACTTTATTTTTTATTTTATTTATTAACATTTACATTGCAACTTACAGCAATTTTTGCCAAAACATTACACCATATAAAAATACAGAACAGAAAAGATATTTACAAAACATGAAATACAAAAGGACTTACTTAGCTAAAAATGAACTTATCTTAATACATAAATAGGCTAATGGATCAACAAATATGTCGGCATCCTGGACCAAATTTAAAATTTTTATAGCGTGAAGAGGAACATAGGGTACTTTTTATGCCGGAAAAATATCACATTCCCGCAGGAACGTCAAGTAGTCCACGCGTTCGAAGCCGTGGGCGGAAAGCTAGTTCACAATAATACATATTTTTTGCTCGAAATAAGATTGTGATATGGAGTTCATAACGTGCAAACATGAATTTGGCTAATCTAAATTTTATCCACAATTTGGATTGAGGTGATTAGATAGGGAAATTGGGCTTACCTTGTATCCATTGTGTTTTACGGTGCTTTTGAAGGCAAAGGTGTCTTGAGATAGTTTCTTTTGTTCTTGAGCTGCTGGCCGCTTAGCTCACTGTGCTAACAGGCAAGGCACACAAGCAGACGCCGACTCGAGCCTTACAGCATGTTTGCAAAGCGATTAGCACCGTTGTCCCAGCTCCCAAAGTTGACATTGCGCACTTACAGATTTTTTAACCTTCACGAAGAAAATTACTTTAGTAAACTTCAGCTAGTATTTTCGTGTATCACTTCACACAAAGCGACTTCATTTGAAAATTCTTTATAATGGGACGTGTTTATACATCCATTGCCATTGTAACACAATAACTTTGTTTGTCGATAAACTACACTGAGTATTACACTTTTAGATTCCCAATTTGAACTATTATCTGTTGTTTGTACAGTTTTTACAACTTTATTTACACTATTTTAAACGCTACTATAAGAACGAATTATTCATTATAATCCTAAAAAGCGGTAACTCTTATATTTAATACGAATATTTTTAAGCGCGGCTATTGAATACGATACGAGTGAGCGCAGCCGAAAGTTTCAGCGTGAGAGAGGTCGGCTGAAAGCGTTATGTCTTCACGCTCGTCGCGAGCGGAATGGCTCCGCTGTACACAGTGCAAAGTCTACATAACACCCTTGACTGTGACTGCTGAAAATGTTTTGTCTGATAATACTGTGCTTCTTAAAATATTCATACTTGCTTAACTAGTGCATGCAAGTTAGTTTAATTATGAACTCTGATGGTTAAATGTACAATGTCTGCGCAGTTGATTTTAAGCATTAATTAAGCGGTTTTGTGTTCAAACGTTGATTGTAAATACTAATTTGAACAACGTTGTTTCTTGGAACCCCTTTTGCTTAGAAGGCTTATGTGATGATTGATTTGATTTCGATATTTCTACGAAAAACTTATCTGCAGAGCTATTTTGTAATTTCTCGCATCTGACCTCAAAATTTCTAGTTTTCGTAGAGTTTCACATTAAAAAGTACAATAAGGTTCACCAATATAAATTTAAGCATTCGCTAAAGTTTTATTAATTAATGGGATATCTCATGTGGTAAAAGTGGCTTTGTTTGAAAGCAAACGATAATAAAAAGGATTTATGAATTTAGACTGAAGTATTTTAAACTATTAATCCGGTTCGTGAAACGGGATAATAATTCAATTGATTAATTTTTAATGCATGTTCTTGATTATTACCAATGCTTCAATAGAAAACTGGGGGCCAATTCTGCTAACGTTAAGTCATAATCGTGTCTCAATCGTGTTTCAATTGTAGTTCAATTGTAGTGATTTTTTACACACTAGTTACAAGAATTATGACAATTTGATGTGATGCAAATGTAGTGTGTGGTGTGGCCATCAGTAGTATGGTGAAAAAAGTACACATTACTTGTAACTAGTGTGTAAAAAAGCACTGCAATTGAAACACGATTGAGACACGATTATGACTTAACGTTAGCAGAATTGGCCCCCTGGGCTCTTGAATAAATGTTAAGTAAAGATTGCAAAGTATATACCGGGTGGTTCATTCAAAACGGTCATTAAGTACCTAATGTATGGGCAAGTCTAAAGCTATAAAACATAAATGGATCTGTCCTTAGGAACCGCACTAAACGCTTCTCAACTTCGTTTATCACGCGGACAGCCCCTGTAGACAAGTGGCTTTCTATAAGCGAATTCGCCAATCGAATAGAAAGAAAATGTATGGGATTGACATTAGCGGTCACGTGACATTTCGATTGCTCATGTCAATCCCATACATTTTCTTTCTATTCGACTGGCGAATTTGCTAATAGAAAGCCACTTGTCTAGGGGGGCAGCAAAAGATTGGAACGTCGTTCCTGCTTTTGCGTTTCCTAAAACATAAGTACAACCCAAATGTTTTCAAAATTATAGTGCACAGGCATCTTGGGTGAGCTCGCTCGGTGCTCCATCGTAGATGCTATCTTGTTCCTCGAGTAAGATTGGTATCAAGAGCGAACCAATAGTAATTAATTTAAACAAAAAATGACATCCATTTTAGTGGCAAGAAAAACTGCATTTAATTTTTTAACCGCCTCTGTGGTCTAGTGGTTCACACCACCGATTTCAGACCAAGAGGTCCCGGGTTCGATTCCCAGTGGGGATACATATTGTATTCGGTTTGGTTGGTGGTAGGACTTGTTCTTAGTCCGCCTGGCTAGCTACCACCATCTTATCTAAGTCTGACGCCATAACAATGATGTTTTCAGCATTATTGTGTTCCGGCAGTTAGAGATAAGATAGCCAGTTCCTCAGTAATTGAGGATTCCGGGAGTAGTGCGCTTCCACCTTCAGCCTTATCACCACTTAACATCAGGTGTGATGAAGGCTAAGTGTTACCCCGTTGTGGAGAAAAAAAAATAAATAAATTATAGATTTACAAAGAAACGAGTTGAATTTTGATAGCTAAGTATGGCAGCATGTACCCCTCGGAAGTCCTGTAGAACACATGATAGGTTAGAAATTTAAGGCCACTTAAGGCCATTTAAGGCCACGAAATTTAAGGCGATTGCTTCTCGATCGCCTTAAATTTGTTTTTTTTGTGACTCCGTCAACTCATGGGAAGATAAAATAGCTTACGGAAAGAATGATCGGCCTAGGCGTTTAATTAAATGGCGGATTCAACCATTTGGCTGCGACATATATAAGAAGATTACTGAAAAAGAAGCTTGATCTTGAATCACTTGAATGGCGCTTGATCGATGTACTGAATATCGAAAGATTTCTATAACGACACACTTATGTTCGATTGGACGCTTAGTCGACCAACTGAACATCGAATGAACTTTAAAACGATACTCTTCACTTCGTCTGGGCTAATTCAAACGCGCGACCCTTGATGATAATGTAGCCATTGCTAACCATTCGACCAAAGGGCTCTTTTGTTCTTTAAACTAACAAAAGCTTCGTTATCTGTTACACCAGTGATAAATTATTTGTATTCGACTATTAAGTCGAATACAAATATATTCAAATATTACGAATATTACTTAAGACTACTGAGAATAATCAATGTATACATTGATTATTGTTCGAAAAAAAACCAGCCTTCCGCCCGCTGCTTCGACCGCGTGGAGTTCACGACACGGGACAAACGGCACTCTCTCGCTCCCAAACTATCCCCGATACCACAGCCTTCTCCATTGTCCAAAAGACTGTGCCCATACCAAAAATTACGTCGATCCGTTGCTCCGTTTTTGCGTGAAAGATGGACAAACAAACAATACATTTTCACATTTATATATTAATATTATATTATTACTATTTGTTTTAAGAAGTAAGCCTACAAAGTTTCAAGTTGAAATGTCTATTTTACCCCCTGATTTTTCATTCAAAACTTCACCCTTATTTCAACCTTTTAGGGGTTGAATCATGTTCAGCGTGTTAAACATCAAAATAAATGCCATTTTTGCAATCGTCATCCCATAAAACCTCAATAACGACATCCATATCGATTTTTAGGTTTATTTATCCCATTTAACCTTTAAAGGGTTGATTTTCGAAAAAATACGAAATATGTGTTTGCTTATTTGTTTTACTTTCCGACCATAAGCCTAAATAATAAATTTAATGAAGGACTTTCCAGATACAACATTTCATCCCCCTCTTCACCCCTTCGGGGGTGGAATTGTCAAAAACACTGACACAGGAAAATATTAATTTTCAATTGCCAGCTTAAATACAAAATTTGAAGATCCTAACTTCAAAACTAAGGGACTTTTATACACATATTCATCCCCTATTTTACCCCCTGGGTTTGATTTTGGGAAAATTAGGAAATTGGTTGCCTATTTGTTTTAAGAAGTAAGCCGACAAAGTTTCAAGTTGAAATGTCTATTTTACCCCTGACTTTTCATTCAAAATTTCACCCCTATTGCAACTTTTTAGGGGTTGAATCATGTTCAGCGTGTTAAACATCAAAATGAATGCCATTTTTGCAGTCGTCATCCCATAAAACCTCAATAACGACATCCACATCCATTTTTAGGTTTATTTATCCCATTTAACCTCTAAAGGATTGATTTTCGAAAAAAATACGAAACATGTTTTTGCTTATTTGTTTTATTTTTCGACCATAAGCCTAAATGATAAATTAAATGAAGGACTTTCCAGATACAACATTTCATCCCCCTTTTCACCCCTTCGGGGGTGGAATTGTCAAAAACGCTGACACAGGTAAATATTAATTTTCAATTGCCAGCCTAAACACAATGTTTGAAGATCCTAACTTCAAAACTGACGGACTTTCATACAAACATTCATCCTCTATTTTACCCCCTTAGGGGTGGAATTTCCAAAAATCCTTTCTTAGTGGATGCCTACACTGTATAACGTATCTATGTGCAAAATTTGAAGTCTCTAGGTTCAGCGGTTTGGGCTGTGCGTTGATATCTCAGTCAGTCAGTCAGTCAGTCAGGACTTTAGATTTTATATAATAGGTCTTTACCTATGAAATTGCCGTTTTCTATGGGGACAGAATTAATAATTCAGACAAAATTATTCTAACAAGTTATTGCCTATAATCACTTTGGACTGTCTTAGAATAAAAAAAAACTGTTCAAAGCTGTCAAATTGACGACAACCAAAGAGCGGTACTTTGAAGCAGTTATAAAAAATTTGGACGCGTGTTTAATTATTCTTTTCTTAGATGTTTAACATGACGACATACTCTATTTTCGAAACTGACTATTAATTTTGATATATTGATATTAATTAAAAAATTTGAGACCAATAAACATGTGAGAAAAAGACGGCAATTTCATATGTAAAGACCTATTATATAGATTGAAAATATTGAAGAAGCAAGTATTAGAAAATCGACCCGTCTCACAAATAGCCAACGGAGCTAGTTGAAAAAAACTTGAAATAGCAATTATTTCATTTCTTTCGAGTGTAAGGGTAGTAATATCACAGAATAAAAAATAGTACAATTATCTTCCTTCACATTGATGAAATGAACGCTGGCTAACAGCGCGTTAGAAGTATTGGATAAATTCGACGCTTCTCCCAGCAATTCCGTACTTCAGTGGTTAGAGCATTCGCCCGGACAGTGAAAGGTCGTGGGATCGAGTCCAATAGGAGCTATACTTGTGAGACGGGTCGATTTTTTATGATACTTCTGAACTAAAAAACTAACTTATATGGATAAAATATTTTAATTAAATCTTTACAAAGAACTCTCCACCAGCCTCTATGCAAAGTTTCATGCGTCTGAACAAATTTTCGAAACATATTTCCAGTCCGCCGCAGACACCTCTTCCATGGCCTTCTTGTACGCTCATAGCGCGTCTTCCGGCGATGAAAACTGTTTCCCTTTCACCTGATTTTTTATTTTAGGGATGAACGGTAGATGGTTGCTTTTGAAGGTCCTTCATCCATAAAGGCCATTTGAAGTCGATGAAATGACTCAGGTTTTAGGCCATATTTAAAATAGTAGAAAATCATCACACGAAAATGTTCTCGATGCAGATCTAGTTTTACATGAGACACGATAATTTAATTCGGCTCTCGAAAAAATGTGGATCATCTGACCTTTCAGACAATGTGAATTTCACTGGACTCAATTCAAAATTATTATTTTTTTATAGATTTTTCTCGATATACAGAAAACCTAGACTATTTTTTTTCTCAAAAATTAGGCGTTTGACGGATCTCTAGTACTATATAAGGTGTTAGAGGAATCATCATCAGCCATGAAAAAATTTATCGGCTCGATAAACCAACACAAAAAACAACATACTACATTAAACTATTTTAATAAACAACCTACATTATTGTTTCTGTTTTATAAGTAAAGTGAAAGTTACCATTACGTGACTAGATATCATCATCATTTTAGCCGTACGACGCCCACTGCTGGGCATAGGCCTCCCCCAAGGATCTCCACAACGATCGGTCCTGCGCTGCCTGCATCCAGCGGCTTCCCGCGACCTTGACCAGACTTGTCGGTCCACCTTGTAGGGAGCCTGCCCACGGAACGTCGTCCGGTTCGCGGTCACCATTCGAGAACCTTTCCGCCCCAACGGCCATCGGTTCTCCGCGCTATGTGTCCCGCCCACTGCCACTTCAACTGAGCAATCCTTCGAGCTATGTCGGTCGTTTTAGTTCTCTTGCGGATCTCATCATTTCTGTTTCGATCGAGCAGGGAAATACCAAGCATCGCTCTCTCCATTGCTCGCTGGGTGACCTTGAGCCTTCTTATGAGATCCATAGTAAAAGACCACGTCTCGCTTCCATAAGTCATAACTGGCAACACACACTGGTCAAAGACCTTAGTCTTGAGACATTGAGGAATTTTGGACGCGAATATTTGCCGGAGCTTCCCAAACGCTGCCCATCCGAGCTGGATTCGACAAGAGATCTCTTTCTCGAAGTTGGAGTTACGTAATTTGATTGTAGGGTTGCCACCTGTACTATATTATATAGTAACGTACTATATTTCAGTCAATTTTACTATATATTATAGAAAAATAATATAGTACGAAAAATTTTACCGCATCGCTAGAATGTAGCGCACCTTTAGCTAGAATGGGGTGTTTCAATTTAGTAATGCCAAGTACACGTGGAAAAATAAATAATGTGATAATAGTTATTTAAATTTTTACTTTTTTGCATTCACAATGCAATTTTTATCATAGAAAAATGGAAAATATACTTTATTTTCCAATGTGATAATAGTTATTTGTTATACAAGAGAGCAAAGTCATTTTTCGCTGCGAGTGCTGAATTAAACCACGAACTAACGAAGTAGTCTAAAATTCAAAAACAAATATAGACTACTGAGCACAGTGAGTGATTTAAAGGCACGAGACATCAGAAAAATTTGCTCTCGTGTTAAACATGCAACTTATCACCTCTAGGCAACATTTAACAATATTATAATTAATAAAGAAAAGATCAAAATTACAAAATTAATAATTAAAAGTTAAATTGGTGCAATTATGCAAGTTGAAGGTTACTATTTGCATTGCGTTCAAAAACTGCACTGCTAGTCATTTTTATGTAAACCAAACATGATATTAGTAAGCAATATAATGTTCACTTCATATTATTTATTTTAAATATTGCGTCTTTAATAAAAAGCAATAGTAGTAATACAATCGTATTTAAATAATTTGTTTTTAAAATTAATTAATTTTCTTATTTTATATTTATATCAAGCATGCGACCTCATTTCGTCTATACTCTTTATTTCGAACCTTTGGTATCCGTGTATTTATTTTTTATGCTTTATAATTCATGTCCAACGACATAAAGCTACCTATCTATCTTTTTTGCACTTATTAATTTTAAAAGTGTCATCCTTGTCACTCTATTTCTTTTTTCTTAATTATTTAAAAATTTGGTGTAAGAAATTAAAAAAGCACTTTGCCTTACGTTCGCAGCAAAATCAACTTTTGCTGCGAGCGTAAGGCAAAGTGCTTTTTTTCACGTTTTCACGCGCCAAAAGCGCCCTTTTCGTGCTGGAGAGGTGAAAAATAGTAGATTGTACAACAAGTGCATAAAACATACCATTTTACCCGAGACGTATATATCCACCCGAGCCGTAGGCGAGGATGGATAGTCAATTCGAGGGTAAAATGGGTTTTATGTACGAGTAATACACTCTGCTTTTCACTTCGAGTGTGAGGAAAATAAATTACAATTTTGAAAAAAAGAAAAAATAAAGACTTGGCCATATTGGCGGGAAAACTTTCTTTTTCTTTTTTTATACGTGGAAGTGGCAGCGCAGCACAGTTACTTAGCAATAATAATAATAATAATAGATCGTAATAATGCTCATAATGCTCTTGAAATACTTATTTCTTACAAAACTCATTAATTTTGCCTAGTTTTATTTATTTAGTAATTTAACATGGATTATGTACAAAATTTAAGAAACAGAATGAAACAAAAAGTTTATTTAACGAAGTTTAATTGCGTGTGTGACTGTTTACCTGACGACCTTTGTCTTAGAGACTGTGACATAGACGAAGATTTTACTTTATGCACTAGAGCATAAAAAGCGATTTTATGCAGCCTATACCCAACATAAACACGAAATTTACGAGCATGAGAAGTGAAAATATTTTTATTTATTTCCCTTCCAACTAAGCCTTTTTGCCTTTCCTTTGTAGTTAGTTGGGATAGGGTGGCAAATCGCTTTTGCATTAATGATCAAGAATAAATGTGCAAGTACAATTTTTTTTCCTAAATGTCCCATAAGGCCGTTTGTGCACTACCACTGAATTTTACCGATCCGGAAAAAACCGGATGCTTGTATTTAATTAATTACTAATATAAATGATTAATTATTAAAATTCAAGCATCCGTTTTTTTCCGGATCGGTAAAATTCAGTGGTAGTGCACAAACGCCCTAAGTCCTATATTTTATGCCATTTTTTGGGGAAAGTACTATAATTTTCAATAAAAAGGTGGCAACCCTACTCCCAGGTAGACGTAATGGTCGACTAGATATATAAACATTAAAAAAAATATCCAATATAAGATAAATAAACATATTTCTATGTAGCTTAATAAGCTGTTTACGAATAATTAAAGTTGTATATTTTAATAGCAAAGCTTAAAATATAATATTTAAGATAGGTAGCATACCTAAGCATTGATACTTAATTTAATTCGTTACCTTTACCTACTTAGCTTTTGAAAGAATGATATCTTATATTATTTATCGTCATAATAATTTCGTCATATTATTCAAAAGAAAAATTTAATTACTAGGTACACTTAAAGCTAAAAAAATTGTGAAGAATTATTTACTGAACATAGCGTTTCTGAAATCATAAAACATACTTCGATTCTTAAAAATATTAAAAATGAAGTATTAGACAAAGTCGTCTCACAAGTAGCTCAGATAGTAGTGAGACGAAAAAAGGAAAAATAATTTAATACTTAGATTACATTACGTTTTTCGTAATATTTACAATGTTAATTAATGTCTATAAAAGTTTAAATGTTATTCCGAATACATGATCCATCTTTCAGACATTCACTGTAGAAGCGAGGCTACCTTGTGACAAATTTATATGAAAAAGATCGTCGAGCCCGCATTTTCAGTTCACTGTCATAAGGAAGATTGATAAAACGTACGTGACCCAAATACTTAACATATGGATTTATGCCCGCTAATCTTGCATTGTAACCTTAACGACTTTTCCTCCGATTGGTATCTTATTTGCGGATAAGTTTGTATGAGCAGTCAGTTTCAATCAAAATGACTAATAATTTACTAATAATTTTAATTAGTTCGTTTACAACCAATAAATCATCAAGCAGCATTACGAATAAATGAGTTTTACTTAAATTAACAACACGAGTGCTATTGAACGTTAGCAGAATTGGCCCCTGCTATAAATAATAATAAAGGTATTTATTTCTCTTCACAATAATTTGTTACACAATAAAAATAGGTTTGTACAAAACGTTTTTGAGTTCACTTATAGCATAATACTTACTTATAGCATAATACTTACTTATAGTACCTATTGTGGAGACTGTTCGGAATTAGCTTCGAATGTTTCCGGCATAATATAAGAGGTAAAGGAAGGATTTTTAATAAGGTAATTGTAGTTACATATCGGTAATATAATAACGTAAAGGATGATGGGCCAATTTGTATAGACCCGTCCCCCCCTCCAACAGACCTTTTATGTGTGTCAACAATTTCATACGTATCTATAAAGGGATTAATAGCCATTTTCAATGTCAAAATCCATGGGGTTTAGTCAATCCGAGAACCTCCTTTTTTGAAGTCGGTTAAAATACTAAAACCTTCTTCTAAATGTAACAAAATACTTTCCTGAAAACTGCATCAATATTCGGTTCCGCCAAACGCAAGATAATGGCGGACAAACATACATCTTATGTACATATAAATAATAAATAAATAAATATTTTCTTACAATCACACCAATTATCTAAAGCCCATAGTAAATTACAATTAATATATATACAACCATACATACAGATTAAACTGAGAAGCTTCTTTTTCTTTAAAGTCGCTTAGAAATGGTAAAAATCAAAGATTTATTTATTAGGTAGGTAGGTTTTACTTTTGTAGTAAATAACAATATTAAAATAATATTATCCCAGAATTCCCACACATTTGAGGGATGTCACCATAGTAAAAAGTTGTCACTATATTAATATCTTTCACCTTTGAGATACATTTCAAATCTGTTGGTTTTGGGGGACGTTTTGTCCCATCGTCCTTTAATTATTAAGGCAAAACGTTTAAGATGGCAAGAGAAAAAAAGGTTTCTATTTAAAATTATGACATTGTGCTTGCGCTAGTTTTAAAAAATATGTAGTTTAAAAAACTAAAACAACACACTTTTATAGAAACAGATTAAAAAGTACAAAATAAGCGTCTATTCAGTTACTGAAATTAAAAAGCGTGGTTCGCGTTGTCAATATTAAGTACTTGAAATGCATGCTTTGCAAAGGGCGCACCACGCTTTTTAATTTCAGTAACTGAATAGACGCTTATTTTGTACTTTTTAATCTGTTTCTATAAAAGTGTGTTGTTTTAGTTTTTTAAACTACATATTTATTTTTTACTTTTTAGTTTAATAAATGGCAAGCCAATGGATGGATGGTAATGGATTTCACAGTCCATTCATGTGTCTGCCCACCCCGTAAACATTATAACTCAAAGGCGTGATTGTATGTATTTAGACTTACAAATTCAAGTGGAGACTATTAGTTACTGGATGCGCAAGCCGAACCCCTACTTCCTTCCTGCTCCATCATCAGACCCTCACCACCAAGTATACTGAATAGATCTCATCAGAATGAAAGAAATGAGCCAAAACTCGAGGTGTTTTCTATTGGTCATTAAGGAGTGCAACTGGCTTCTTATCTGCTCCATCATCAGGCCCCTTACCACTAAGTGTAGCGAATAGGTCTCATCAGAACGAAACAAATGAGCCCAACCTCAAAGGGTTTCCTAGTGGTCTTTAATGAGTGCAACTAGCTTCCTTCCAGCTCCATCATCGGACCCTCACCAACAATGCTAGCGAATAGGTCTCATCTGAACGAAACAAATGAGCCCAAACTCGGGAGGTTTCCTACTGGTCATTAATGAGTGCCACTGGCTTCCTTCCTGCTCCATCATCAGACCCTCACCACCAAGTGTCGCGAATAGGTCTCATCAGAACGAAACAAATGAGTCAGAACTCGAGGTGTTTTCTATTGGTCATTAAGGAGTGCAACTGGCTTCCTATCTGCTCCATCATCAGGCCCCTTACCACTAAGTGTAGCGAATAGGTCTCATCAGAACGAAACAAATGAGCCCAACCTCAAAGGGTTTCCTAGTGGTCTTTAATGAGTGCAACTAGCTTCCTTCCAGCTCCATCATCGGACCCTCACCAACAATGCTAGCGAATAGGTCTCATCTGAACGAAACAAATGAGCCCAAACTCGGGAGGTTTCCTACTGGTCATTAATGAGTGCCACTGGCTTCCTTCCTGCTCCATCATCAGACCCTCACCACCAAGTGTCGCGAATAGGTCTCATCAGAACGAAACAAATGAGTCAGAACTCGAGGTGTTTTCTATTGGTCATTAAGGAGTGCAACTGGCTTCTTATCTGCTCCATCATCAGGCCCCTTACCACTAAGTGTAGCGAATAGGTCTCATCAGAACGAAACAAATGAGCCCAACCTCAAAGGGTTTCCTAGTGGTCTTTAATGAGTGCAAATAGCTTCCTTCCAGCTCCATCATCGGACCCTCACCAACAATGCTAGCGAATAGGTCTCATCTGAACGAAACAATTGAGTCAGAACTCGAGGTGTTTTCTATTGGTCATTAAGGAGTGCAACTGGCTTCTTATCTGCTCCATGATCAGGGTGCCTACCATCAACTCTTATTGCGGTTTTGTTTAGGAACCTAAACTGATCTGCTTCGCTTATTCGTACCACGACAGCTTAATATCAATGACAGCGATTCAGTGATCATTCAATGACATTTCACAGCCGCTAAGCTGTCATCAACTCTTATTTGACTTATAACTCGGCCAAGTTAACATGACACCTGCAGGTTATACCCGTCCCTTTACTCTCCGGGCATGACAGAATCGAGTGAAAGAGACGGGTAGAAGAAAAAGGACACAAATCGTTCGGTCATTAACATTTAGCAATTCATTTGCGATCCAGTTTTTAGAAGGTCAGAGTACGAAAGAAAGCGATTCATTTTAGGAACCTATTCTGCATCGCGCTATTTTTGAATCGCTGTCTTAAAGTTGATGGTAGGCACCCAGGCCCCTTACCACTAAGTGTAGCGAATAGGTCTCATCAGAACGAAACAAATGAGCCCAACCTCAAAGGGTTTCCTAGTGGTCTTTAATGAGTGCAACAAGCTTCCTTTCAGCTCCATCATCGGACCCTTACCAACAATGCTAGCGAATAGGTCTCATCTGAACGAAACAAATGAGCCCAAACTCGGGAGGTTTCCTACTGGTCATTAATGAGTGCCACTGGCTTTCTCCCTGCTCCATCATCAGACCCTCACCACCAAGTGTAGCAAATAGGTCTCATCAGAACGAAACAAATGAGCCCAACCTCAAAGGGTTTCCTAGTGGTCTTTAATGAGTGCCACTGGCTTCCTTCCTGCTCCATCATCAGACCCTCACCACCAAGTGTCGCGAATAGGTCTCATCAGAACGAAACAAATGAGTCAGAACTCGAGGTGTTTTCTATTGGTCATTAAGGAGTGCAACTGGCTTCTTATCTGCTCCATCATCAGGCCCCTTACCACTAAGTGTAGCGAATAGGTCTCATCAGAACGAAACAAATGAGCCCAACCTCAAAGGGTTTCCTAGTGGTCTTTAATGAGTGCAACAAGCTTCCTTCCAGCTCCATCGTCGGACCCTTACCAACAATGCTAGCGAATAGGTCTCATCTAAACGAAACAAATGAGCCCAAACTCGGGAGGTTTCCTACTGGTCATTAATGAGTGCCACTGGCTTTCTCCCTGCTCCATCATCAGACCCTCACCACCAAGTGTAGCAAATAGGTCTCATCAGAACGAAACAAATGAGCCAGAACTCGAGGTGTTTTCTATTGGTCATTAAAGAGTGCAACTGGCTTCTTATCTGCTCCATCATCAGGCCCCTTACCACTAAGTGTAGCGAATAGGTCTCATCAGAACGAAACAAATGAGCCAAACCTCAAAGGGTTTCCTAGTGGTCTTTAATGAGTGCAAATAGCTTCCTTCCAGCTCCATCATCGGACCCTCACCAACAATGCTAGCGAATAGGTCTCACCTGAACGAAACAAATGAGCCCAAACTCGGGAGGTTTCCTACTGGTCATTAACGAGTGCCACTGGCTTCCTTCCTGCTCCATCATCAGACTCTCACCACCAAGTTTCGCGAATAGGTCTCATCAGAACGAAACAAATGAGTCCAAACTCAAAAGGTTTCCTAGTGGTATTTAAGGAGTGCCACTGGCTTCCTTCCAGCTCCGTCATCAGACCCTCACCAACAAGGATAGCAAATAGGTCTCATCAAAACGAAACAAATGAGCCCAAACTCGAGGGGTTTCTTATTGGTCATTAAGGAGTGTCACTGGCTTCCTTCCTGCTCCATCATCAGACGCTCACCACCAAGTGTAGCAAATAGGTCTCATCAGAACGAAACAAATGAGCCAGAACTTGAGGTGTTTCCTATTGGTCATTATGGAGCGCCACTGGCTTCCTCCCTGCTCCATCATCAGACCCTCACCATAAAGTTTAGTGTAGCGAATTGGTCTCATTAGAATAAAACAAATGAGCCTAAACTCGAGGGGTTTCCTAGCAGCCATTGAAAAGTTCTGTTGCCCACCTCTTGACTCCATCATCAGATCAGCTCGATGGTAGCAAATTATTGTATTGTCATCGGATTCATATAGACTTGCAAAGTTTCAAATCAATACGACACTTAGAAGTAGGTTAAAATTGAACTTCAAGATTTTCTTACATTGTGACTTAGTTACAAGTGAAGCTAATAAAAGTGTGGTAACAAATAAAGATGATTCGCTACACGGTGCGCACACGTCAGAGATCTTATTTATTCAAACTATGAAACCATTAACCATCAACCCATTTAATAATTTATGATACCAATCCTCTATAAGTCCGGTTTTAGGGTTCCGTAACTGAATGGAAAAAAACGGAACCCTTATAGATTTGTCATGTCTGTCTGTCTGTCCGTTATTCACTCCGAAACTGCTGGACCGATTTTAAAAATTCTTTCACCATTAGAAAGCTACATTCTTCCCAAATGGCATACGCTATATTTTATCCCAATATTCCCACGAGATATATAATAAAAAATAGCGGATCCTCGCCGTATTACCCGCGTAGTACCCGTGTACTACGCGGGTAATACTGCGAGTATCCGCTATTTTTTTTTATCTATATCTATACTAATATTATAAAGAGGAAAGATTTGATTGTTTGTTTGTTTCTTTGTTTGTTTGCATGAATAGGCTCCGATACTACTGGACCGATTTCGAAAATTCTTTGACCATTAGAAAGCTACATTCTTCCCGAGTGACATAGGCTATATTTTATCCCGATATTCCCACGGGAACGGGTACCACCGCGAGGATCCGCTGGTAGTCAATAATTTGAAATTAGAACCCTTCTAATTTTTTTAGGACAGTGAAAAATCTAAAATAAATATATTATGTTGTAGACCTCAATAAACACTTATAACGAAAATAGGTTTGAACGAGATAACTATAGTCAGTAGTTTTCGAGATATGTATCATCATGTCAGCCGAACGACGCCCACTGCTGGGCATAGGCCTCCCCCAAGGATCTCCACAACGATCAATCTTGAGATATGTATACCTAACCCATTTTCAAAAACTGCAAAATTGACTTTGTCTTTCATACAAACACTATGACAAATTTTCATGAGCGAGTTTGAGTTGAAGTTCTTGTCTATTTAGTTAATTTGTCTCTGCAAACGGGGAATTTTCCAGACAAACTGAAAGTATCTTTAGTAAAGCCACTTCATAAAAAGGGAGACAAAACTGACCTAAATAATTATCGACAAATAGCATTATTGTCTATACTATCGAAAATTTTTGAGAAGGTAATGCATGCAATATTAACTGACTTCTTTATTAAATACTAGCGGCCGCCCGCGGTTTCACCCGCGTGGTTCCCGTTCCCGTGGGAATATCGGGATAAAAAGTACATATAAACCTTCCTCTTGAATCACTCTATCTATTAAAAAAAACGCATCAAAATCCGTTGCGTAGTTTCAAAGATTTAAGCATACAAAGGGACATAGGGAAAGAGAAAGCGACTTTGTTTTATACTATGTAGTGATAATATAATCAAACCTAACCAGTACGGTTTTCAAAAAAATAAGTCGACTACACAAGCAGCATTTGATTTGATTAAAATTGTTATGCAACGTGTTAATGACAAAAACTACACTACTGTGTTACTACTAGATATGTCTAAAGCTTTTGATCACGTTTCCTATGATCTATTACTCAATAAGCTCGATCATAGCGGAATAAGAGGACCTGCAGTAAGCTGGCTAAAATCGTACTTAACAAATAGAACCCAATGTGTGGAAATATCACAAATAGACTCAAATAATACTGTCCAGACATACAGCTCTGATTTTAAATGTATAAAGTCAGGAGTTCCACAAGGTAGCGTATTAGGCCCTTTATTGTTCATCTTATACATTAATGACCTACCAGATGTATTTGATCACAATACAATTTTATTCGCAGATGATATATCAATTATAGTTTCAACTAATATGGACGTTTCATATGAACAACATATAATTGACATAAAAAATACAATGACTAAAGTGATCAAATGGCTAAATGACAATAATCTTCAAATTAATTTAACTTAGACAAATTTAATCAATTTTAATAATTTTAAAAATCAAAAAACAGATATTAACTTTAATGGACAAATTATGAAAAATGCTTTAAATGTGACATTCTTAGGTTTACTAATTGACTCGACACTTAGTTGGAAGGAGCAAATAAATAAAGTTTGTAATAAAATAAATAGATTTGCCTTTGCTCTTTACAAACTTACCAAGATTGCCAGTGTGAACGCAGCAATTATGGCATATTATGCATACGTCGAATCTGTCCTACGTTATGGTTTAGTGATTTGGGGGAATGGTACGGACATTAAAAAAGTATTCGTAGCTCAAAAGAGATGCATTAGAGCAATCTGTAATATTGCACCTGACGTATCTTGTGAACGGTACTTTAAATCACTCCGTATATTAACATTACCATCTCTTTATATTTTGGAGATTGCGCTCTTTGTCAAACAAAATGGCGGTAAGTTTATAAAAATGAGTGATGTATCACAAAGAACAATGCGATATCCCAATAGACTTGTACTCCAACTAGTCCCTAAAACTACGAGATTCTTAAATAATAGTTATGCTATGTGTAGGACCATCTACAATAGAATACCAAGTCGTTTTAAGGAACTTCCTCTAAATAGGTTCAAGAATTCGTTGCGGAATTGGTTAATAGAGAAAGCGTTTTATTCAATAGATGATTTTCTAAAACATAAAGACGTAGTATAAAATTTATGAGATGCATCAATTTTTAATCTTGACATTAATTTTTATGACTTGCACTAGATTTTAATAAAATATTATTTTGTCATTTAGGTACATTGAATACTCTTGACATTTTAATTTTCATGACATGCAATTTAGGATATATTTAAATGTTATTAATTTGAAAGACATTATAATAATTGAATATTAATTTTGACATTTGATTTTTCTTTTTATTAGGCACATACACTATAAGTTAGGCATGCATTATTATTATAATTAAAATGTTATTACTTGCAATATTATAATTTGTCAGTGTTCGGAAAAGATCGACGTTTCTGAACGCGTCTCTAATGTCACGTCAAATTGACATTTGGCTGTCACTTGAAGTTGACAGTGACACTTGATTGAAATTCTTGTGGAAAGATGTCGGATTAATTTTGCTGAATTTGTTAAAAATCGCTCGCGTTGAATGTGCCTGGCATATCGAGTTTGAATAAAATCTTAAATTATCTATGTGATCCCGTTTTGTACGACCAAGGTTTTGACGCCATCCATCGGGCTGGTCGCGGAGTTTTGAAAGAAAGATAATTGTCCACCACGCGCTTTTGTCGGGACTGTAAATCGTAATAAAAGAGGCTCCCCCGTGTGTGTCATTGTGTATCTATTGCTGAAGCGCCCAGTGCCTTGGGAACGCTGTTATTTGTGTTGTGAGTAAGGTGACTAATTGGTAAGGTCTGCAGAAGAAAGGACCCCAGGGGCGCGCGCGCTCCCTTACACCACTTCTGCCTTGGAGACGTTCGACATACAGACCCGTATGTAACCTCACCTTACTTAACATTCTCTCCGCTGTGTATCGCAGTCCAATTGTTCAGTTTACATCCCCGCTGAAACCTAGTTTTTTGTCCGGAGTCTACTCATGATAAATCTTCCACTGCGCCATGCTGATTCCGCGGTATAGGCAGGGGTGTATTGAACATTTCTTGGTAGCCAAGAGCGTAGCTTGAAGGCCTGAGAGGCCCACGCCAAAACTTTGTATTAATCAGTGCCGTTTTGATGACCCAGTCTGGTCCGGACTAGATTAATTTGTACTTGTAAATGGTAATTAACTTGCATTTGAAAAGTAAAGGGCATTCCTTTGTTATTGGTTCCATGTCTTGTAATTAATTGTCATGTATTGAAGTTCCAAAGTGTAAACAGATGCCTTTCTTTGCTCATAATAATTATTATTCAGTTTTGTTAGCAAATTTGAGTTGTGAATATTGACAAGTTTGTTGCTAAAATAATAGCTAATAAAAGGTTAGCTAATAAGTTTGCACTCAATACTTAGTGAAACTTAGATGATTTAAGACATTGTTTACACATTGAAACTCATTGAAACTTGTGCTTTGAAATAATTAAAATTAATTTGTTGTATGTTGATATCCAAGTGAATTTCAATAGTCAGTGATTTTGAGTGAATTTCAATAGTCAGTGAGTTTTGTTGTTTTCTGATAACCTCCAAATATTTAAGAGTTTGTGTCATTATAAATACTTTGTTGTTGTAATATTGGAATTTTGTGGTTAGTAATAACCTCCAAATATTGGAGATTTTGTGTTATAGTGAATATTTTGAATTTGTTGTTTTTGTTGATAAATTTGTGACGTTACAATGACGGCCTCCTCTGCTAAAGCCAAAATACGTTCTGAGTTACGGTGGTTAGCTTCTGCGGTTGCGTTGTTGGATCGACCGGATAGAACGGAGGCCTTGTTGAACAGATACGTAGATCTGCCCGTACGTTTGGCTGTTGTTGATGAACAGTATGCCTTATTTTTGGAAAGGACTGTTGAGGCCGATGTGGAAATGCGACAAGAAGTCGATTTGGATGTGGACCAGTGTTATGATTTTGCGGACAGAATTACCCAGGTGGCTCGACCTTTGCAAGTGGCAAGAGAGAATGAACCGAGCCCGTCCCCGGTCACATCTAAGAGTATGCCCCCTCTCTTTGCTAGATTGGCCCCCTTAGACTTAAGGCGCTTTGCTGGTCGTCTAGAGGACTGGGAGGGCTTTATTAATATTTTTGATAGTCTTGTACATGCCCGGGATGATTTGACCCAGGGCCAGAAGTTAGCTTATTTGTTATCCGTGTTGGAAGGGGAGGCCCTTGAATCAGTTCAACATTTGGCCCCCTCGGATGAAAACTACCCTATTGCTAGGGATTTGATTGCCCGTCGGTACCAGAACGTACGACGTCTGGCGGACAACCATGTGGCCGCCATTTTGAATTTACCCCGCGTTGCCAGCGTGATGCACTTGAGAGTGGCTTTGTTGAATCCGCTGTTGGTTGCCTACAACGCATTAAAAAACTTAAAACTCCCAGTGGAGCAGTGGTCGTTTTTGTTACTGCACATTGTCCTGGGAAAGTTGCCGGACTCTGTTAAGGTCCGTTTTGAGCAGCAGTATGGTGGGGATAGTGCGACTTATCTGCCACCCTTCTCGGACCTCTTGACGTTCCTGGAAGGAGAAAGTAGACTGGCAGATAATTCCTCTCTGGCCGGTCCTATGGGACCCGAACGACCTGTGCCACAGAGTAGATCCCCCACCGGACCCCCCCGTAGGGGGCGTATGGCCCCTCGCGCGCCCGGCCGCTATGCCGCCGTCCAGGAGACCGCCCGCTGCTTGTACTGTCGGGAACCGGGTCACAGCACGACCCGTTGTGATAAGTTCCTCGACCAGCGCGTCCAAGGCCGTCGAGCGATCGCGCGACAACGGACATGGTGCTACTCGTGCTTGGGCCTGCACATGCAGCGCGAATGTACCCAAGCGCACCCATGCCGCTTTTGTAAGGGCAACCACCATCCCCTCCTCTGCATGAACAGCCCAGGAGGGCGGCGGAGCGCCGCAGCGCGTCGCTGCAGGATCACCGCGTATGGGTGGGGGTCTCGGACCCCCCGCGGTGTTCGCATCCCGCAGCAGTTCTAGTGGCCACCAGAGTGGCCCCAGACGCTCTCCGCCACGTTTGGACCCTCAAACGGGCGGGGGTCCCAGGGACCCCCCCATGGGAAACCGATCCCCAAGGATGGGGATGAGTAATGCGAGCGTTGCCGGAGGTCGTAGAGGCCCCCCGCGACGTTTTGAGCCTCGCACGGGCGGGGGTCCCACGGACCCCCCCATGGGAAATCGGTCCCCAACTAGGGGGTTCGATTTTGCGAGCGATGCGGGAGGTCGTAGAAGCCCCCCGCGACGTTTTGAGCCTCGCACGGGCGGGGGTCCCCGGGACCCCCCTTCTGAAAATCGGTCACCGTGCCCCCGCGACTATGGGGCGACGTACACGGTGGATGCTAGGCACCGATTCTCGCCGCCGCTCGCCGAATACCCGCGTTTGGAGCGGCGCCCGCCCCGTCTTCAAGGGGCCGGGAGATATAACCCGCCTGATACCGGGCGAATTGGACGTAGGCAGTATGTGGGAGATTGGGACCCACTGGATCGCTATGAGCGACCCCCTTACCATGGGGGGACGTCTGGGGACCCCACATACTAGCAATCAACGTGTTTACGGTCGATTGTAGCCACCCCTCCAGAGACCGTTTTGTTGCCCACGGCCTCTGTGCTTGTCAGGGGATTGAATGGCGACCTTGTGGAAGTTCGCGCCTTGTTGGATTCCGGTGCTCAGGGGTGTGTTGTGTCATCTTGGTTAGTTAGGCGGTTGGGCCTCAAGGTGCACCCCCACACGGAAGGCGTGAGAGGTGTTGGCGATGTGAAAGTCCCCGGGTTGTTAGGGCATGTTGACTTCACATTTACATCACGTAATAAGTCCACGCCAGGCATTGAGACCTCGGCGATTGTGTTGGACACAGTGGTTGGCCGTCAACCTTCAGTTGACTTGGGACCGAGTATGTTGTCTTTGGTGTCTGATTCCCCACTCGCCGATCCAAATTTCTTCCGCCCAGGCCCGATTGATGCTCTCCTTGGAGCCGATGTCCTGGGGCGAGTTTTGTTGACGGGGAAGCGAGTTTTGCAGCCAGATGGCTTGGTAGCTCTGCAGACGACACTCGGTACAGTTGTGATGGGCCCTGCTCGCCGCGTTTTGGATTCCCTTGATGAGGATCGCGGTCTTGTTTTTAATGTGTCTCTCTCCGAAGTGGTGCAGAAGTTTTGGGAGGTTGAGGAACCTCCACCAGCCCCGCGGGTAGACCCAGTAGCGGATGAATGCGAGTTGTATTACCAGAATAACACTGGTCGCCTCCGCTCTGGTCGTTTGATCACCCGTCTCCCCTTTCGTGCCGGCCGACCTCCTCTGGGCGAATCCCGACCGCTAGCGGAACGTAGGCTAGTGGCGATGGAGCGTCGCATGAGCAAGGATCCGGTCTTCCGCCAGAAGTATGTTGAATTCATGCGGGAGTATGAGGAGTTAGGGCACATGTCCGTGAGCGATTTGGATTGGCGCTCCGTTGAGCACTTCTTTTTGCCGCACCACGCCGTTTTGAAATCCGGAAAGATTCGGGTGGTCTTTGACGGTTCGGCTCCCACCTCTACTGGAGCGTCCTTGAACCAGTGTCTGCATGTAGGTCCCAAGCTGCACACGGAGATCTCAGACATTTTGACCAACTTCCGGCGGCACCAAATTGTATTTATGACTGACATCCGGATGATGTTCAGACAAACGGTCATCCATCCAGAGGATAGGAGGTACCAATTGATTTTGTGGAGAGAGAGTCCTAGGGACCCCTTGTTGATTTATGAATTGAATACGAATACGTACGGTTTGGCTTCGAGCCCGTTTGTTGCGATTCGTTCTTTGTTGGAGTTGGCCGAGAAGGAGCGCTTGAGATACCCTCGCGCCTCCGCCATTTTGGCCAGTGACGTCTATGTGGATGACATTTGCACGGGCGCCTCATCTGTCTCAGAGGCGATTGTCCTGAGAGACGAACTCACCGCCCTTTTGAAGTCGGGAGGTTACGAGTTGAGGAAATGGATATCCAACTCGCCTGATGTACTGGTAGGTTTGCCCGAAGAGCACCAGCAGGACCCCCACCTATTCGAAAATGTTGATAACCCCCATGTGGTGACCGTCCTTGGCGTACAGTACAAACCGGTCTCTGACACTTTCACGTATTGTGTGGATTTACGACCACCGAAAGTCTGGACCAAGCGTTTAGTATTGTCTACTGTCGCACGTACCTTTGACCCCAATGGGTGGATTTGCCCCGTGCTGTTTATGGCCAAGTGTTTCTTGCAACGGTTATGGGCTTCGGGTGTGTCGTGGGATGAACCCCTCTTGGACGAGTTACTCCGAGATTGGTCGAGCTTCGTTTCATCCCTCCCCGAGATTAATGAAGTGCATTTGCCGAGGCTATTCCTCCCTTCTGAAAATTGTAAAGTTACTCTTCACGGCTTTTCCGATGCCTCCGAACGTGGATTTGCTGCGGCCGTGTACCTCCGCACCGTTACTGTTGACGGAGTTGTTGCTGTCCTTCGGACTCGTCATACGATCCCGAGGTTGGAATTGTGTGGAGCTGCCCTCCTAATGCGTTTGTTGAACCACGTATGGCTCACATTAGGTCGATCTATTAAGATACAAGAGGTTTATGCTTGGACGGACAGTCAGGTCGTCCTTTGTTGGTTGAAGGCTCCGGCGCACACCTTGGACGTGTTTGTGGCCAATCGAGTGTCGCAGATTTGTAATTCCGACATCGAGTTGATTTGGAGACACGTGCCGGGAACCATGAATCCCGCGGATTGTGCGTCTCGGGGTTGTGTAGCCCCAACCCTAATTAACCACCCCCTCTGGTGGGGCCCACAGTGGTTGATGCGGCCTGAGTCGGAGTGGCCGCCCTCTCCAGCGTTGTCGAACGTAGCCGTTCCTGATATGCGGGCATGCGTCCTGGAGACTAACCCCGCCGGGGAAAAGGATTTGTTGTTGGATCGGTACAGCTCCTTACAGAAGCTGCTTGGTGTTACCGCTTGGATCAGACGTTTTGCGTACAATTGCAGGAACCCACGCGCGAGGCGTGATTCGTCGGTTCTCACTCCGGACGAGCGTAGGGACGCGCTCTTGTTTTGGGTCCGGAGAGTACAAGCTGATAGTTTTGAGTCCGAGATTGAAATTTTGCGTTTAGGCCGTCGCAAGTTGAAGGGCGCGGTATCGCGATTAAATCCCTTCCTGGACGAGAGTGGGCTTTTGCGAGTCGGCGGAAGACTTCGAAATGCGAACCTGCCGTATGGAGCTCGTCACCCCCTTTTGTTACCTAAAGCCGGACATTTGACTCAACTGATAATAACAGATCGCCATGTGAATGCACAACATGCTGGCTGTAATGCTTTGTTGGCCATTTTGCAGCGTGAATTTTGGATTTTGTCTGCTCGTCGAGCCATTCGCACTGTGGTTTTCCGTTGCCTGCCTTGTTATCGATTGAAGGCCGCGACCATGCAGCCCCAGATGGGTGATTTGCCTGCTGATCGCGTCACCGAATGTAGAGCTTTTGCCGGAGTCGCCACCGACTTCGCCGGTCCCTTTACTGTAAAGGCTTCGAGACTGCGTAATGCTAAAACCTATAAGGCGTACTTGTGCGTGTTTGTGTGTTTGTCCACCAAGGCTGTCCATTTGGAAATTGTCTCGGAATTGTCTACCGAAGCCTTTGTCGCCGCCTTGAGCAGATTTGTTTCCCGTAGAGGACTGCCGACATTGATACGTTCCGATTGTGGTACTAATTATAAGGGAACGTGTAATTATCTTAAGGAAGTAGTTAAGTTTTTTGTTGATAATAAAATAGACATTGGAACCACCCTCTCCCGGCGTGGGATAATCTGGAAGTTTAGCCCTCCAGCTTGTCCGACCTGGGGAGGAATTTTTGAAGCTTGTGTAAAGGCTGCCAAGACACACTTGCGTCGCGTGATTGGAGAAACTATTCTCACGTTTGAGGAACTTGATACGGTATTTTGTAAAATTGAGGCCGTCCTCAACTCGCGACCCTTGTGCCCGTTGTCTTCGGACCCGAATGACCTGGAAGCGTTGACCCCAGGTCATTTCTTGATCGGACAGCCCCTTTTGGCTTTGCCTGAATATCCGCTTCAGGATGTAGGATCCCATCGTTTGTCGCGATACCAACTTTTGAAACAGATGTCCCAAAACTTCTGGGCACGTTGGTCGATGGAGTATTTGCATATCCTGCAACAGCGCGTGAAGTGGACAGATAAAACCACCCCACCCCAGACTGGCGACCTCGTGTTGATTAAGGATGCTAACCTGCCGCCCCTATGTTGGCGAAGGGGGCGCATTGTTAAACTCTACCCCGGAACTGACGGAGTTCCTCGTTTTGCTGAGGTTTTGGTTCGAGATTCGGTTTTGAAGAGAGCAGTTAGTGGGCTCTCCCGATTACCCGTAGATTGACGTACCGTTCTTAACGGTCCGGGGCGGGGGGATGTTCGGAAAAGATCGACGTTTCTGAACGCGTCTCTAATGTCACGTCAAATTGACATTTGGCTGTCACTTGAAGTTGACAGTGACACTTGATTGAAATTCTTGTGGAAAGATGTCGGATTAATTTTGCTGAATTTGTTAAAAATCGCTCGCGTTGAATGTGCCTGGCATATCGAGTTTGAATAAAATCTTAAATTATCTATGTGATCCCGTTTTGTACGACCAAGGTTTTGACGCCATCCATCGGGCTGGTCGCGGAGTTTTGAAAGAAAGATAATTGTCCACCACGCGCTTTTGTCGGGACTGTAAATCGTAATAAAAGAGGCTCCCCCGTGTGTGTCATTGTGTATCTATTGCTGAAGCGCCCAGTGCCTTGGGAACGCTGTTATTTGTGTTGTGAGTAAGGTGACTAATTGGTAAGGTCTGCAGAAGAAAGGACCCCAGGGGCGCGCGCGCTCCCTTACACCACTTCTGCCTTGGAGACGTTCGACACACAGACCCGTATGTAACCTCACCTTACTTAACATTCTCTCCGCTGTGTATCGCAGTCCAATTGTTCAGTTTACATCCCCGCTGAAACCTAGTTTTTTGTCCGGAGTCTACTCATGATAAATCTTCCACTGCGGTATGCTGATTCCGCGGTATAGGCAGGGGTGTATTGAACAGTCAGAATTGTTAATAATGTAATATTATTTGAATTGTATCCCTAAGGTTAAATTTGCATGCTATTAGACATGGCTAAACAGGTCTTAAGCACTAACTTATTATTTTTTAACATCACTGTAATGTACCCTATTTAACGCAAATAAATATTTGATTGATTGATTGATTGATTGATTGATTGACTCGCACTTGTACGATTTTTTTACATCACGATACGTCCAGGGGGGGCGATTCTCAAATTTATTGATATATATCTAACTCGACATAGGTCAAATTCGAATACTAATCTTTGCCATAAATTTTTGAATAAAAAAATGTACTGTAACTAGCGCTAAAAACGTTCCAGTCAAGCGCAGTACTGAAAATGTCACAGAAATGTCTAAAAATACAATTTTACGCGCGATAATGTAACGGATGACAAGAATAGAATAGAATATTCTTTATTGTACACTGAACTCACAAATAACATAAATGGACAATACAGTAGTGGTACAACTGGCGGCCTTATTACTAAAAAGCAATATCTTCCAGGCAACTAAGTGTTTGACTGGATGAAAAACAATACAGAAGAAATGGGTAGTTCAAGGTGTTCTCTTTACAAAATCATTATAAAACCAAATAAATATACCTACATACACATATAAATAACATATTATATACATACATATACTTACATAAAATATCTAGATGCTATAAGTATTATATGGATGACGTCTCAAACAGTTATTAATAACGTTAAAGAGACAGATAGTGCTCTTTTACTTGTCGCTTAAAGCTGTCCAAGGTTTGTGCATTCTTAATTGTTTCCGGCAAAGCATTCCAAAGACAAGCAGCTTGAACAGTAAAAGACTTGGCGAAAAATTTGGTGGAGTGCATTGGTATCGCCAATCTCATGTTCTCCGACGACCTCAAAACTTTCGAATGTGTAGTATGAAGGAATTTGAAACGTTCCTTGAGATAATGGGGCGAGAAAGGATTAAACAAAATATTGTAAAGTAGGGAAGAATGTGCGCATTCCGGCGAAGGCGAATTGGCAACCACTTGAGCTTAGTATGAAAATCGGATACATGATCATATTTGTGCAGTCCAAATATGAATCTTATGCTAAAGTTTTGAAGGCGCTCAAGCTTATTTAGTTGCTCTTCGTTAAGGTCAAGATAGCTGACATCGGCATAGTCCAAGATGGGTTGGAGAAGGGATTGTGCTAGCGCTGTTTTAGTGGCAACAGGTAGGAAATTGCGCAACATTTTTAACGACCCGGCTGTTGCAAATATTTTTCGGCTCACTTCCTGTAACTGATATCCCCAGGACAGATTTTTATCAAGGACAACACCTAAATTTTTTACTCTGTCACTGAGAGGCAAAGTGACACCATCGAACGTAATAGTGGGTAAATGGGACCAGTCGATTCTATTGGTAAACCCGGAGCTGCCGATGATAATGACCTGTGTCTTTGAGGGATTGACGTGTAAGCCATATGACGTGCTCCAATTACAAATCTTGTCCAAGTCACTGTTTATGATATTGATGGCTTGTGGAAGCTGTTCAATAGGCGCTTCAGTATAAATTTGCAAGTCATCTGCATAAAGGTGGTAGGATGAAATTAATTGAGAGGAAATGGAATTTATAAAAATAGAGAAGAGTAATGGAGATAATACGCCAGTACGCCACCCTGCGGTGCTCCAGCAGATATGTCACTCCAAGAAGAAAAAGTGTCATCAATGCGAATCCGCTGTCGGCGTCCAGTTAGGTAACTACAAAACCATTCAATCACCTCTGGAGATATGTTGATGAAGCGGAGTATGCCAAGCAGAACATCAAAATCGACAGAGTTAAAGGCATTACTAAAATCTAACAAAGCGAGAATCGTTACCTTGCCATTCTCCATCGCTGACCTGACATCATCTGTGACTGTCACTAATGCTGTGGTGGTACTGTGCCCCGCACGAAAACCGGATTGGTAAGGATTGAGGAGCTGGTTTCTAAGAAGGAAGGAGGACAATTGACTATAGACTAGGCGTTCCAGGACCTTGGAAAGGAATGGTAAAATGAAAATTGGCCTATAGTCGGAGAAGGATGACGGTTTGGAATTTTTGGGCAGGGGAGTAACTTGTGCATCTTTCCAAGCTGATGGAAAGACACCAGTACTGATGGAGTAGTTAAGGATATGAGAGATGATAGGAAGGATTTCGTCAAGTATTGGAAGGATCATTTTACGGCTGATACAGTCGTCACCAACAGCATTAGAGGTAATTGACATAATGCTTCTTTTAACATCACAGTCGGTGAATTGACGAAGAGAAAAGGAAGGGTACTCAGGGCATGGAAGAGATAAAAGAGAGTTTAATGTGTCGACCTTGGCTGTTAAATCCAAGGCGTGCGAAGAAGTAAAGTGCTTATTCAGTGAATTAATATTAAAATTTTTAGAAGAAAGAGAGTGTCGCTGCTTTCCAATGCCAATTGATCTTAGAAATTTCCAGACCTTCGCTGGATCTTCATTAGCAACGGAGTTGTGAATATTTTGGCGTTGGGCTTTTCTACACACCTTATTGCATTGATTGCGAATTTGTACGTACTTCTCCCAGTTAGATGGTGTAGGACAGCGCTTGTATCTACATTTGGCAACGTTTTTGCACTCAGATATACGTTTGATTTCTTCATTAAACCATGGTGATGGGCGGTGCTTCATCTTAACGGGGCGAACAGGGGCATGAACATCATACAGTTTGACGAGTGTTGAAATAAACAGTTGTAATTTTTCGTCAATTGAGTCTCAATTTAGAAGCTGGGACCAGTCGATATTAGAGGTATCTTCACGGAGACTATTCAGTTTAATACCACTAAAATTACGCTGCAACAAGATGTTCGGCTTAGCCTTAGGTGGACGAGATTTGTAGGATACATAGACTAAGTCGTGGTATGAGAAGGCATCAGCGGACAATTGCCCATGTTTAGCCATGTGATGGGGAGAGGAGACAGCAATAAGATCGAGAAGGGAGGGTAAACAGTTTGGGAAATGATGTGTGGAATTTAATGGGGGTAGAAATAAATTTGTGGACTGAAATACAGAACGAAGATTAGCCGAACGGGAGTCGTTTTTAAGGAGGCAAGTGTCTTCTAGACAAGTACCACTCGATGCAAGACGAGCGCTGGGCGTAGACATTTCTATGACGTTTCTACGAAAATTCAGTTTCCACTGACATTCGCCATTTTATTTCGACAGTGTACCCGCCATATAACTTGGCGTGTGTCAATATCTGGAACTATGATTATATCATGGGAATAAGGCTTATTTTTCCGACGAACCACGACGATCAGCGCCTTCTGACAGATGCCAAGTTATGTGGCGCGGACTATATCTAATTCGATATCATATCAAAGGCGCGAGAATTGGCCCCCAGATCACTAGTAGGTAGGTATCCGTCGCGACACATTTCGCGGAGGCTTGTCTCCTATACATTTGTATAGTGACGACACACACTACCTACACTTGTGCCTTTTTTTTATAGTGAGTGGGAATGCATTTACGCATACCCCGTCCGCGTGCGGTGTGCGGACGGTGGTTATGTGGGACTCACCATGCCACTTCCTGATCCTCCATCCAGTGTCAGATACTCGATGGGGGATCAGGGAGGGGGAATACCCACTAAACCCCTCACTTCTTGCTCTCTCCGCCGTCAACTAGGTCATAATGTGGAGGGCCCGAGGTGGCAAGCTCCTCCTACGACCTGACGGTTGGCTCGGTCTTCCGGGCCCCTACGGGGCGGGAGGTGGCCGAGCAAGCGTGGCCATCTCTCCAGGCTGGTGGGCGGGGACAGTGCGATGCGGGCAACAGCTTACAGGCCGTTGCCCGCACCACACGGGCCCGCTAAGGGGGAATGAGGCGCGCAAAGCGCCGCATTCTTGGTCCCACCCGCCTTCGTCGGAGCCGGTCTGCATGAGCATCCCGTTCGCGGATCCGCTCCGACGCCTCCTTCTGCGATATGACGTCTTCGCAGAAAGAGACTGCCGCATCCCATGACCTGTCGCTACCAAGCATGGCACGAGCCATGCTCGGCAGTGAGAGGTCCCTCCCTATCACGTCGCACAGATTGCGGCGCTGCGAAGACCAACCTACACTTGTGCCTACCAGTGTCATTTAATTTTGTAATCATTACAAATGACAGCTGTTATCAGCGACTGGCGTCGGATACTAGTCGATTGTAAGTATCGTAATGTAATACCGTAATTAGTAAGTAGTTAGTAATTTCGTAATATTTAATATAATAAATAATTCCCTATATAAGTTTAAGCGAAATGTAATTGGATTTCAGTATCCCACTTCAGAAATGGTTTCTACTCTCCCACGTCGGACCAACGTCTTTTAGATGGAAATCTGCATATATTAAAGTCGATAGTGGATTCGCGCTCACTTTGATTTAGCATACGAAATGTCATCTCATTCTGATCGAGTTAGACACTTTTGTCGCTGCCACTTTACTTTACTTTTGTCGCTGCCACTTTACAAGTCTGCTGCTACTAGTGCTTCTGAAGCAAAAGTTTTCAAACGATCCAAGTTAATACAGTTTGAAATATTACAGGATGAAGGGACTGATATTTGATGATCATTAATCTGAGAATCCAATTTAAGAACTTGGTAAAGTAATTCTACCGAAATACTTTAAATCCCGAATGATGCTTTTCGGGAAGATTTCCACTCACGATGCAGGATGCGACCGGTACCTAGCTTACATGATATTTATATATTGCTTTACGTATGATTAAAATGTTCATTAGATATATTTTCATTTACTTAATATTTGGCGAAATTTCATAGCTTTTTATTTTTCTAAATATACGTTTTTCCTTAGCTACATAAAATTAGAATAAATTATTAAATTATATTGCGTGATTTTAATATTAGCCCAATATAGAACATATAATAAAAGGCCCTTCACCGCCTGGACAACGGACGTAATCAATTTAACTAACCAACTAATTGCGTGCTTAGAGATAAACGTGGATGGGTTAATGCAGTAAGTGCCTATTTTATTTTCCCTTTTAGTTAATCTTATTTAGCTAAACTCTATACCTAGTATCTTTTGTCATGTCACGCGAATAATTTGATGATAAATGTATAGGCACAATCAGATATAATATATATAATAGCCCCCGTGTTAATGCATAACGGTTATAAATGGTGTCACTTTGTAAAGCCAGTATTGTATTTCTTAAATTGAAACCGCGGTGCCTGCATTTTCATTTTATTTAATAACTATCATTGCTAGCGACTTTGTACGCACGGTGTAAGTAGTAAATTTTGTGTTTGTTTAGTTTAAGTGTATCTGTTGCTACAAATTGCCTAGATTTCATGAGACTCTTTTTGAAGTCATATTCTCTACTAAAAGGGTCTAAAGAATGTCGAATACGCAGGCTAACATGGTATGTTGTTATGATATGCTGCATGTTGTTGTTGAGCCCTCATAGATCGGTCAGTCTGTCAAGAACCTTTTTTCTCAGGAGCGCGTAGAGGTATCAAGATCAAATCAATATCAAATTAAAAACTCATGTCTGCAATTCCTTAGAGCCGCGTAAAAATCAAAACTCAATGTCATCTATCAAAATATAAAGTCGTTTATGCGCCCAATATTTTTACCCTCGCAAGATAATCAAAACATAAAGGGTAGGTACTTCCCGTTGACCTAGAATCGTGAAAAATCCGTTCAGTAGTTTTTGCGTGAAAAGTGAATAGACAAACAGACATAAATTTCAATATCTATCGTTTTGGGGTCTATATCTAAAATCTAATTATTTCTAAAAAATATTTCATGTAGCTACAGATTTGTTATTCCGTTTACATTCCATTATTTATGTTTAAATATGGCTGTAAAATAAATTCCATGAGAACTACACTGTGAATTGAGGATAAGTGTATTGGAAATTGATAGGGAATGAATTTCGGGATAAATATCCCACAAAAAGCATCCTGTAAAAAACTAGCCAAATCGCGCTGTAGCTGCTTTACTCTATAAAAAAGTCATGAAATCTCTCAGTAAAGCCAGCGAGATTAGGCTTGTTTGTACGGGATGTTTTTGGTTGGATTTCATTTCTTTTGGCAGAAAGCTTCAATTTCTTAATCATTAAACATCAATTTAAGAGGCTCTTCATGCTGAATATCTTATATTAGGGTTTCTCCTCATGGCCATCAGGTACTCAGAATCTTCCATGAGCCTATTATAAATGTAACTTTATGTGGACATTAAACCCTACCCTTGTACCAAATTTCTGGTCTCTAGGTTTATGGAAAGTAAGCACTAGTTCTATATTGATGATCAGTGAGTGAGTCAGTGTCGAATTAGCAGAACTTTGCTGTCGCATAGTTTCGGAAATAAATGAGCTACAAACTTGAAATTTTGGGGTTATGGTAAGTCCTTTATGACGCTAATTTCAACGTTCTTAACCTATCCGAATCGTTCTCAAATAGGGGCTGAAAATACGCCGAAATAGTGCCAGAAAAGGATAGTACGGTAGTGTTTGCTTCGCGCACGACTTGCCGGGGGCACTACCGTGCCTCTACACATTGTATAATTTTGCGTTACTGACATGCAATGAAATATTAGTGTCACTACCTAACACATATTTTTTTCCTACTACGAATGAAATTTCATGTAAATAATTAGATATTTATAACATCCATAAAGAGGAGAACTTAATAGTACATTACAGCCGAGGACAGGTAAGTAAGAAATTACATTGTCGAGGATGGTTTGAAGCACGAGCCGCAGGCGAGGGCTTTAATCATTCGAGGCAAGGTAATTTGCTTACCGTACAAGGATTGTATAGTGCTTTTCTCAAGAAATGCGAGGAAATAAAAAAACTGTTTAACTAAATAATATTTATTAAAATTTATATCACACATGTTCGGGCAATTATTAAATGTAAATGTTATTGTTTTCCCGGGCACACTTATGTATAAATCGCCCATTATAATATTATTTTAATGATGTATCATTAAAATACGCCAACAACACAGATTCCGAAAATTATCCGTATGCGCCTTTTTTCACTTTTCCAAATCAGATCGTAGGTTTTCATATAGTATCTTTCTTTTGATTTTGCTGGCAGTAAGTTTTCTGTTAAGTATTAATTTTGCTTCTGCTCTCTTTGGTGGAGTAGGTACATACAATGTCTGTATATATGTTTCATTGGCAGTACTCATTTTGATAATTTATTACACAATATAAACTGTATTGATATTTAATCAACCGCTGAAAATCATTCCCGCCGTTTTTTTAATATTGGTTTGTGAGGCCATGTCGAACGGTCATACAGCCTAGTGATACTTACTACTTGCTACTAAAATGCGCAACTTCAATGCCCGCTTCTGGGCGGTAGATGGCGCTGTATATATTTCCCATACAAAATTACTCGTAAAGGATATTTTGTCTATGATAAATCTCATTTTGTTTTTTTGATTGATGTTCGTGCTAAGCATGAAGCTCGACTTAATACCTCAGTATTAAGTCGAGCTTCATGGTGCTAAGGATACATAGCGCTTGTGGTACAATACGAAGTAATATAGGTACTCTGTGCGCACCGTATTTAAAAAAAAGTTAACCTAATTATGATTTAATAATAATGTGGCTGTATGGTGCAAATGTCCCTTTGCTTTTTCTGTTTTTATACACAGGAATAACTAAAGAAAAAATAAAGAAAAAAGTTGGTAGTACCATACAAAATCACTGCAGTAATGAATTTCAGTACTTACTTACTGCACTAAAATCAGTGCAGTAAGTAAGTACTGAAATTCATTACTGCAGTGATTTTCAAATTTAGAATGTTTACCTCGGAAAAGTGCCACGTACTGCATTCTTTTCTCAAATATAATATTAACATTTCAGAGCATAAGTGTGAAATAGTACATTACAGCCGAGGACAGGTAAGTAAGAAATTACATTGTCGAGGATGGTTTGAAGCACGAGCCGCAGGCGAGGGCTTTAATCATTCGAGGCAAGGTAATTTGCTTACCGTACAAGGCTTGTATAGTGCTTTTCTCAAGAAATGCGAGGAAATAAAAAAAAACTGTTTAACTAAATAATATTTATTAAAATTTGTATCACACATGTTCGGGCAATTACTAAATGTAAATGTTATTGTTTTCCCGGGCACACTTATGTATAAATCGCCCATAATAATATTATTTTAATGATGTAGGTATCATTAAAATACGCCAACAACACAGATTCTGAAAACGTATGCGCCTTTTTTCACTTTTCCAAATCAGATCGTAGGTTTTCATATATCTTTCTTTTGATTTTGCTGGCAGTAAGTTTTCTGTTATTCATTTTGCTTCTGCTCTCAAATTTGGTAGAGTAGGTACATACAATGTCTGTATATGTTTCATTGGCCGAACTCATTTTGATAATTTATTACACAATATAAATAAACTGTATTGATATCAAATCAACCGCTGAAAATCATTCCCGCCGTTTTTTTAATATTGGTTTGTGAGGCCAAGTGGAACGGTCATACAGCCTATTGATACTTAAAACTTGCTACTAAAATGCGCAACTTCAATACCCGCTTCTGGGTGGTAGATGGCGCTGTACATATTTCCCATACAAAATTACTCGTAAAGGATATTTTGTCTATGATAAATCTCATTTTGTTTTTTCGATTGATGTTCGTGCTAAGGGTACATAGCGCTTTTGGTACAATACGAAGTAATATACTCTGTGCGCACCGTATTTAAAAAAAAGTTAACCTAATTATGATATAATAATTACTTATATAATACTAATAATAATGTGGCTGTATGGTGCAAATGTCCCTTTGCTTTTTCTTGTTTTTATACACAGGAATAACGAAAGAAAAAAAAAAGAAAAAAAATTGGTAATAATATCTTTGGGTAGTACCTTTTCCGAGGTAAACATTCTAAATTTGAAAATCACTGCAGTAATGAATTTCAGTACTTACTTACTGCACTGATTTTAGTGCAGTAAGTAAGTACTGAAATTCATTACTGCAGTGATTTTCAAATTTAGAATGTTTACCTCGGAAAAGTGCCACGTACTGCATTCTTTTCTCAAATATAATATTAACATTTCAGAGCATAAGTGTGAAAATTATATTATTACCTTCTTTATAAATCAATTTCGTCAAAATAATGAAAAGTTTGTGTGATTTTGGGTGCAAAAAGGATATAAGGTTTTAGTATATTTTTAAAGCTTAACTTTAGTTTTACAAAGATAAAACCAACCGTATAATAAAAAAATGCCTCAGTACTGAATGGTATAGTCAAATAGAATTAGAATAACAATATTGGAGTATTCAGTGCGAGTGGCTTTAGCCTGGACTTTCGTTGCATCTTCCAGTTGTGGTTTCAGAATGCTTTGGCGAAGGTTTTTTGCTGTGCTGTTCTACAATTTAACCGGTATGAGAGATATTTAATTTTTATAATCTTAAGTAAAATTAATGTAAAATCATTAAAGGTTTTTCAACTTATAGACCAGTGAAAAATAAGGCACAAAGGTGCTGTAAGATTTTTCATACAATGAAAAATAAATAGTTACTTAATTTACCTAAGTACACACTCTCGACAAGTTAATGACGTAAAAAGCTATATTTTTAGTACACTTCATTGATCGTTTGATCTTTTCATTACTTTCATAATGCGCTGACGCTCAACAGAAAGGACCATTTGCACTCTCGTCTTTACATTCACTACTTTCTGAGCCGTTCAGTATAATGGAGTCCTCATTACTTTAATGAGATCATCTCACTCTTTTTCATAAAGCCTCCTAGACTGTCATCTGTCTACGTCATTCTTTTCTTGAACGTAAACGAATACTTGTAAACAACTACAGCAGAGCATGATGTTCATTTTTGTTATGAAACATGTTGAAAAATGGAAAATGAAGTATTTAGAAAAAATCGACCCGTCTCACATCCAGCTCCGATGGGATGTGTGAAACGGGTAGATTTTTTCTAAATACTTGATTTTCCATTTTTCAATTATAAAAATAGCATTGTGAATGCAAAGAAGTAAAATTTAAATAACATGAAACGTGTTGTTTTTTTAGTACAAAGAAAAAAAAATACTTTTATTTTCAAAAATACTTAAAACTTTAGTTTTGACATTTTTGGAAAGTCCAAGTAGTCCGTTTACAATGTATAGTTGTAACAAATTATTCACTAAAACATACATAGCATCTTTCACTTTAGGATTTCAGTTCCATATTTTATTGATATAAGTAGTGTAAATTTAACAAAGACAAGGTGTCAAAATATACAAGACTAAAAATTAAAGAACTTCTACACCTATCTCAATTTTTTTTTACTTTTTTAAGAAAAAATCTTTCCGTGTTCTGTGCTTACTTATTTTTGACGACCTCCGTGGCCGAGTGGTGTACGCACCGTTTTCAAGGTGCCGCTATATCTAGAGGTCTCGGGTTCGATCCCCGGTCGGGTAAATGTTGAAAACGAACTTTTCAATAATTCTTCGGGTCTGGATGTATGTGGTAATACCCGTCGTCGTTTCCATTTTCCATAATACTAGTGCTTAAGGCGATACTCGGAAAAATTATGCTAAAGCGAGATAGCAATGAGAAAACGACGCGCGCGGGAGCGAGACCGATTTTGCCGATTACGCAAAAAAAACACAAAATCACTTCGTATTCAAAAACTATAGCGATTTTAAGAAAATGCTTCTATACGATTCTAAATATTATTGGTGTCCACTAATTAAACCAATTTTTAATAGTATATGTATCCCCATTTAAGAATAATCTTGATATTTCTTATTTTTTAGAGGTATTTTCGAAAATAAAAAGTGTCGAGCCAAAATCATAAAATCGTGTTTCTGAAACTATACGATTCTAGATAAAGGTATGAAGAAATATATATCTTATTACCAGATTTATAACAACTCTAACCGTCCTATAGTTTTATATCAAAGAGTCCATACTTTTTCCGAGTAGCGCCTTAAGCTATTATACCTTGGTATTGGAACAATGTATGTGATGTTGTTCAATATTTATTTTATTTATTTATTTAAGACACAGTTCTCAACAATAACTCAATTCGGCTTACACTAAATTTGATTGTCAAGATTGCGTCAGTATTTACCAACAAGTAAGCGATATTATTAAATCAGGAGACAGTTAACAAGATAATCATAACTCAATATTAGACATTCAACAAAGTCAAACAAGAGTGCGCACTGCCTAACTACGCCGAAACTTGTACAATTCGGTGTGAACCATAAAGTTAATATACCTATCGGAATAGAGGAACAACCACGAGCTGTCAAACGAAACCGAAATTGGATCGCATTTGTGTGTGTAAAATTGTTTATGTATGCGTGTCAGTGATGTGCGTCATGTCGCTTTTCAGATTAATATCGATATCGATAATATTAAATAATTACAGTAATAAATAAATATAATATTACAGTAATAAATAAATATGTATATATCTTATAATATTGTCCTCCCACTGTTGATTACTTTTCTGACCTTGAGTCTGTTCTTGAACCTCTATGCTCAGAGTACGGACATCATATAATCATGGGTGACTTCAACACTGATTTGTCGTGTACCTCCCCTCAGTCCATAAAACTTTCCAACATTGTCAAGTCTGTCAATCTCTCTGTCCTACCTCTAGAGCCCACGCATCACAATCCCTCTTCTCGCGACACTTGGCTTGACTTAATCATAGCATCTCCTGATAAAGTTCTTGACCATGGACAATTGCCTGCACCTGCCTTTTCTAAACATGACCTCATCTTTATTAAATACCGTCTAAAACCCCCTAAGCTCAAACCGCCAACTATGTGGATGCGCAATTTTGCGCGGCTTAACCTCGACAACTTAAGAGAGGATGCCAGCATGCTCGATTTTGACGCCATCTATGAGACCCCGTCTATTGACGATAAGGTGGATATGCTGAACCAGTATTTAATGCGTCTTTTTGACACCCACGCACCATTAAAAGCTGTCCGAGTGAAACGACCTCCTGCTCCCTGGATTAGCCGCGGTGTTCGCATGGCTATGACCCGTCGAGACCGTGCCTTTCGTAAATATAAGAAGGATAGATCAGAGGCTAACTGGTCATTATACAAGACTGCACGCAACAGGTGCAACAGAATGGTAAGAGCATCTAAGCGCAAATACTTTCTTGATAACATCACAGATTGTTCTCCTGCCAATACTTGGAAATTTCTTCACTCTCTCGGCATTGGCAAATCTCCTACGTGCTCTAAATCCTTCCCCTTTTCTCCAGATGAGTTTAATGATCATTTCTCTTCCACTCCCTCTCTTGACCCTTCCATTAAATCCTATACCATATCTCAAATCACTTCGAACGTTATTCAGCATTCACAATCCTTTTCATTCACTCCAGTGACGGCTGACGATATCAATAGGATAATTTCATCTGTCAAATCCAAAGCCGTTGGGTGCGATGGAATTAGCAGAAGAATGATTGTCTGTGTCCTGGAACAAATCCTTCCTATTTTAGTCCACATTATTAACTATTCCTTCCAGACTGGGCAATTTCCTCTTCTCTGGCGTAAAGCCCAGGTTACTCCCTTACCAAAAAATTCCTCCCCTCAACTTTTAAGTAATTTCAGACCTATTTCCATCCTCCCTTTCCTTTCCAAAATCCTTGAAGCTGCAGCGCATAGACAACTTTCTTCCTTCGTCTTTTCCAACTGTCTTGTCACATCCCTTCAATCAGGTTTCCGTCCTGGACACAGCACCACTACAGCGCTTCTTAACGTCGTTGAGGACGTAAGACTGGGAATGGAGAGTCAGCTGGTCACGATCTTAGTTCTCATTGACTTTTCAAACGCTTTCAACATGGTCGATCATGACATCTTGCGAGCCATTCTCAAATCTTCGAATTTCTCCTCATTGTCGCTGGAGTGGTTCTCTAATTATCTTTGTGGTCGCCAGCAGGTGGTCCGTGTGGGCTCCAACGTATCTCGCTGGACCAGTCTCTCTGCCGGTGTACCTCAAGGGGGCATTCTCTCCCCCCTTCTATTTTCCCTTTTTATCAACTCCCTCTCCTCACTTCTTGGCTGCACTTATCATTTTTACGCTGACGACCTGCAAATCTATGTGCAAGCACCAGTTGATGATGTCGACTCCGTTATCTCTCACTTAAATGATGTCTTAAAAACTATTAGCACCTGGTCCACGGAGTTCGGCATCGCGGTGAACCCGGCGAAATGCCAAGCGATAGTTGTCGGCGGCTCTAAACAGCTGATTAAAATTGACACCGATTTAATCCAGCCTGTTTTGCTGGACAACAAAGTTATACCTTTTTGCTCCAGTGTTAAAAATCTCGGCCTTCACATAGACCCTTTGCTTAGATGGACAACGCAAGTTGCCGAGGTGAGTCGTGCGGTTACATATTCTCTGCGCTTCTTAAGCCGCTTCAAAAATTTCCTTCCTATTAAAATTAAGATAACTCTTGTCACATCTCTTATTTTTCCTCTGATTGATTATGCTGATGTCTGTTACTCTAACCTAAATGAGGATCTTCTCAACAAGCTAGACCGGCTCATAAACTATGCTATCCGTTTTATTTTCTGTCTTCGCAAGTTCGATCACGTCTCTTCTTACCGGTCGCAGCTTAAATGGCTTCCCATTCGTCAGCGTAGACAGCTAAGGTTACTGTGTACTCTCTACTCCATATTAAATAACCCTCTTTCACCAGAATACCTGAATTCCAAGTTTACATACATCTGCGATACTCATGGCCGTAATCTTCGATCATCCGATTCATTGGCACTATCTACTCCTCTCTACAATTCTGGCTATATGGCCGATTCTTTTACAATGCAAGCCATCCGCCTTTGGAATAGTCTCCCAGAGACCGTAAGGAGATCTCAATCCAAGCTCTCGTTTAAAAGGAATGCTCATGCTTTCCTTCTTGAAGGATCTCGTGTTTGACGTGGAATATCATTATGGTTTATCATCACTATCTGTGTTCATTGTTATTATTTATATATGTTTATATAAGTATATGTATATATTCAAAATATTTGTATGTATGTAGGTAAGTTGTGTATTATTATATTTATGTGTATGTATTTACCTATTTTTAGACAAATTATTATTTTATTTCATTAGTTTTTTTTCTTCTTCTTTGTTTCTACCGCATTCGCTGATTTCTTTTTCCTAAAGGTTGACTGGCAGAGAATGCTTTAAGCGTTAAGTCCGCCTATTGTACTTTACAAATGTATTTTGTGCAATAAAGTTATATAAAATAAAATAAAATATATTGGACACGATCACACTCATTGTTCCAATACCAAAGTATATATTGACGACCGATTTGGCGCAGGGGTAATCTACCTGCCTTCTGCGCCAGAGGTCTCGGGTTCGATTCTCGAACAAGACAAATATTTGTGTGCATGAACATGTCTATTTGTCTTGGTCTGGGTGTTTGTATGTATATTAAGTATGTATTTACAAACAAAAAGTATTTAAGTATATATTTATCCGTTATCAAGGTCACGTAGACACAGTTTCTTTAGAAATTAACTACGGGCTTAGATAATTGGTGTGATTGTAAGAAAATATTTATTTATTTATTATTTATTTATAGTAGCTTAAGCACTATTATTATGGAAATTAGAAACAACGACGGGTAATTACCACATACACCCAGACCCGAGGAAATATAGAAAAATTAGTTTTCAACATTTACCCGACCTGGGGGGCTACCGGCTAAAAAATATGGGTATGGGTATCGGCTTCAACTGTCACTTGAATTCCTTATTTTGATAGATTTTGCTACTTTGTTCTGTTGAACGTTGCTAGCTAGCTATCATTATACCCAAGGTCACAAAACAAATAACTTATAGTAGCTATTTTTTTTACAAAATTGACTTAAAGTTCAACGTATGAAGTTCATATCCATAAAGTTACGCGGTACCCCCCAGGGATCGAACCCGGGACCTCTAGAGATAGCGACACCTTGAAACCGGTGCGTACACCACTCGGCCACGGAGGTCGTCTAATAATAATATATTAAGATATAGTAATATTATTAATATAACTAAAATTCCCATCTTGGGAAGGGATTTTGCATGGCTAAAACTTCGATTCTGCGGTGAAGTATGCATATTTAAGAAAAACTCCCAGATATTTTAAATCATTTATTATACACTAGCGACCCGGCCATGCTTCGCACAATCCTTTGAACAATTTGTTGGTGCTTCCACAGTGATAGTACGTTTCACCTCTCGCGTTTGGAAATATTTTTCATCAAAATGCTTACTGCATAGTAATCAATTTAGTCCAGTTAGTTTCTGGTATCCAAGTTAATATGTAATCTGAAAGATAATTATATTACTAATGATAGTATATGTAGGTACCTATTCTAACAGTCAAAAATTGATACCTATGGATCAGTTAAGTATCTTAAATGGAATTACATTCCCAAGTAATTCATATCTAAACGTCTTACAGGTACTTTAATTACAGTACCTAATACATATTCATTTTTTACCGCGTGATAGACAGTGGACACGAAATATCGATAACTTGATGCAGCCCTAGTGTAAAACGAAAATTATTTCTTTACACAAAATATTCGTAAATACTGCATTATGTGTAATCAATATTTGCTTGTTACATAAATAAATGTTTGTTGAAGAGCATTATCACACTTCTTGCTTTAAATTCGAAGCGCATTGGCAAAAATAAACCTTAGGAAGGGAGGTGTCGGTTTGGAATAATTTACCTGTGAACTGAACATTTCGCGAGATTATTTCATTGTGTTGTACAACAATCAATAACTGAGCAAGTCACCATGTTTCCATATCAATATTGGCTAAAAATATCTAAGATTGCACGTAAAATCCGAAAAAAATAAAATACCTAAATTCTCAGCGTGCTGATAAGTGCTGACGAACTGTCAAACAGTAGCCAAAAACGGTTCTGTTACGTTGCATCACGCATCTCCTTTTATCTCACAGTGTTGTTGCTAGTGACATCCCGCTCGCTCAGCCCTTTGTTTCTCTATTCCGCTAAGGTATATTAACTTTATGGTGTGAACATAATAGTTCACATTTTACAATACCAAACCTGTAGGTGACGTTAATTTAGAATTAATTAAGAACTTTAGTAATGGGCTTAGACACACAAGTGAAAAGTTGAATCGTTTTATTGATTTAATATTTCTCTTAAATAAGCTAAATAAAACGTTGGTTAACTTATTGTTTTTAAAACCGGAAGTGCGACTGAAGAAAAATTTTCAATATACAATATAATATTTTGATGTAAACATATATTATACTCTTATTCGATAGGGTTTTCAAGTAGATTCTACATATATATACCTACTTATATTATATGTTATTTCATCTAAAAATATGTGAAAAAAAAAATCCGCATGGACGCACTACGTAGTCATAATTATTGTTATACTAGCTGACCCGGCAAACGTTGTTTTGCTATATTAATTATAGTGGACCCGGTAAACTTCGTATCACCAACATCTATTATAGATAGACAGATGAAAATAAATAACCGCGAAGAAGTTTTATACACTGCCTGCAACAAATGTCACTTAATAAAAAGTAGGTAATCCAAAGCGGCTAAAACGTCAGTGATTACAATACTCTTTGACATACCTCTTTGGAAGCGGCTATGGAAGAAATGACAGTTTTATATAGTACGACAGTTTATCGATTTTCTATACAATATAATCATTTTTATTTTATAATTTTCCAGAATAAAGTAGCCTATGTTACTCTTCAGCTCCCAAACTATCCCCATACCAAAAATCGAGTCGACCCGTTGCTCCGTTTTGACGTGAAAGACGGACAAACAAACAAACAAACATACAAACAAACAAACAAACAAACACACTTTCACATTTATAATATTCGTATAGATATACGAGTATATAAAAATCAATGCCACTTTTCGTTGTAATTGTAACTCAAGAACGGGCTCACCTATCTAAACCAAATGTTTAGGCTTTGTTCGGACTATTTAGTAGATGGTTTATGTGAAGTTTGCACAAAATCGGTCGAACGTTTCTTCATTTTGTCACATTTTTTGTAACAAATGAATTCAATAAATGGCGGATCATTTTGTTAATGGGGATTTTGCTGTCAAATTGAAACTAGGGTAGGGGTAGGGTAGGGTAGGGTAGGGGTAGCGTGGAGTAGGGGGTAGGGCCACGCGAATGAAGTCGCGCTGGGTCAGCTAGTTGTTTATATACCTAAAGGTCTAATTCGAACGACGAGATAAAAACAAAACACGTCGTAAGACTGTCCAATAGTATTAAGTTGATGCTTTGTTTTATCATCTTCTCATACTTAAATGTAACTAGAGTCGCCGTAAGTATAAACATCTGGTTAGGAGAGCGATAACAAGCGCTCATGATTGTGTTCCGTTTACACAAAAAATGGGCCACTTCCAAAAAAACTTGGTCTACAAAGAGTTGCGACCGTGACGACCCGCGGCAACTCCGCGTCGGCAATTCGGGAAACACCAATGACGTTTTATTAATAGACACGTTACACTCGAATAAATTGCATTTTAAAATGGCGAATTTGTTTTTCACGACGTACTACACGTTAAAAGAAACAAAAAACAAACACAAGTTCTCAAAATATATTTATCTCTTCCTAAAAACAGGCATTTCTGCATATCTATCTCTTTTTCACCAAAAATAATGTTAGTCAGAGACATATATACACAAACCCACACTGTCAAAAAGAGATAAACAATTATTGCGAACACAGAGTTTTCTGTCTCTTTCATGCGTTCACAAAACTTTACAAGCTTACTCGCTCATGCATGTCGAACTGGCAACAGCGCAAATCTCATCACTAATTATTTAATTTTTAATTTAAATTTATAATTTTAATAATTACGTATGAAATGAATCAATTTTCTTGTATTTTAAAGATCCGGCATAGTTTTTGCAACTTCTCTAAACACAGGAAGGCAATAAGTTTAATATTTGAGGCGTAATCGAAAAATTGTTACAGCGCGTTGACACGACAAGGGTCTGTGTGTGACTGTGTGAACTTCGGGCAATTACCTTACTTTTTCGTCGCCACTTTTTAGTTCAGATAACGTATCTACATATAAAACATCATTGGGAAACACGCATTGTCTCGCGTCCCTGACGATACCGCGTCGCCGACGTGTAGGCTTAAGGCCGAAACCCACCGGATGCATAACTACGCGCGTAGACACGCGCGTGCACACGCGCGTGTACAAGCGTGTAGTGACACAAAGCAAAGATACGTGCGAGTTCCAAATTGTTCGGTGTGACTCCAATAGGAAATGCTATTGAATACAACGTCATTACTGCACGCATCAATGCGACGTTGCCGTTTCGCTCTGCGTAGATGGTACGCAACCTGCGGGCCAATCACCGTAATTCTATGCAGCGCGTCTTCATCGCGTTTGGGTCTTGACGTTTGACTTCGTATTGGCGTGATGACATAACGGCGCACACGTACACGTCACCAAAACCTATAGTCCTACAATCCTTTCTGATCCGGTGACATCCGTGACAGAGAAACCACTTGCAATACGAAATAAGCTGTCAAAATAGACTGTCGTATAAAAACTTTTTTAGTTCCAAAGATTATCACCGGATCAGAAAACGTTGTCGCACTGTCAAAGCCGCGCGTTCTCAAAAACGGTTTTGCACGTCAACTGCACTTCAACTGCACGTACACTTGACTAATGAGTCATAGAATTACCGCGATCGGGGCCCTGTTTGTCTCATGGGAGCTGCGTGCACGTCACACAAGCGGTGTGCCATATCTCATACAGATCCATACTTTAAAACGTATAGTACGTTCCTGTACACGTGCACGTTGACGTGTATGGATCCGGTGGGTTTCGGCCTTTAACCGAAGCTTAACGCTTGATATCCATACTAATATTATAAATGTGAAAGTGTGTTTGTTTGTTTGTTTATTTGTTTGTTTGTTTGTTTGTTTGTCCGTCTTTCACGTCAAAACGGAGCAACGGATCGACGAGCTTTTCGGTATGGAGATAATTTGAGAGCTGGAGAGTAACATAGGCTACTTTTTATCCAGGAAAATTATAAAAAAAATGGTAATTTTGTATAGAAAACCGTTAAACTGTCATACTTCACACAACTGTCATTTCTTAGCCGCTTCCAAACTATGCTTCCAAAGAGAAGGTATGTCAAAGAGTATGTAATCATTGACATTTTTGCCGCTTAGGTTTTTTTTATATGTGACATTGTGTCAGGCATGTGATACGAAGTTCGTGTCCAATAAAATTTATATGGCAAAACAACGTTTGCCGGGTCAGCTAGTCCTGTCATATACATGAACCAAAGCTCAACTTTCAACGATTTACGTCATCTATGTGAGTTTGCGGATGTTGACGAGCCGTGCATTAATTTTACTCGATAGCGTCTTTAACGTAGTGTAACTGCAAATCTAGCCTAACAATAATTGATGAGTTTACTGTCAACCGACTTGACATTGTTACATCAATATGAATCAGTCTTTAGAATTTTAGCGAAATAGAACGTTTGAAGTTATTTCCTGACTTATTTATTTAAAAGTTTGATATTGAAACGAATAGAGGATTTATTAGTTAGACAACCAAAATTTTCTTTCTGTATTTTATAATTTGTCATTATTTACACTGACAAAAAAATTTGAAAAGCGGTTTTATAATGATCTTTAGATATGTGAAATTTCTACAACGAAATCAGTGTTTAGTTTATTGATTGATAAATTGTGATTTTATTGTCGTTAAAATACAAACTTTTTTAACTTCCACTTGTTTCGAATGACAATAAAGTTTAACCACATTCTGAAACTGCCTCACTGCTGTGCATTAGTTAAATTGCGCTACCTATCAAAACTTGTTAGTAGGCAAACCTACTCACGTGATAATTATATTCCTCGTTATCTAGGTTGTATAATGCAAGCGTGGTCTCGACCTACACTCAAGAGATTTATCGCTTCACTTCCCAAGAGTTTAAAAGCTGCAAGTTTAGTTTGCTAATTAAACAGCGAGGATGAAAATAGCATTAAATATAACTTTACTAACGAATTTTCGAAATATTACTTTACTAGAGAACGACTGAACAGTTTTAAGATGAAAGATTTGTCGAAGGCCAACTGATTTCATTTCAATAAGATAGAGATGATTAATATTTCTATGTAATTGGTCTTTTCTAACAACACCCATGTGAACTGTAGGTATCTACTTGTATTGTACTTACAAAACAAAACTTAAAATTTAAATTGAGAGGTGTTCATCAATTCACCAATCTATGTTTGTAACAAACAATTTCATTAGTTAAACAATCGAAGTTTGTTTCATAACTTTAAAGAAATCCAAGAGCATAGGCAAAGTTTAGAATTATAAAACTACATTAAATTAATTAAATATTTTATTTTATTATAGGAGCTTACTGCATCATCTTCTTATTTAATTTCTTATACTTTAAGCTAATAACAAGCTTCTGCATAATATATTAAATTGATAATACCTTCCCCCCGCGCCTTCGCCCGCGTGGACTCCACGACGTCATTCCGCGAGAATGTGATATTTTTCCGGAATAAAAAGTAGCTTTAGTCACTTCTGCTGCCAAACTATTCCCATGTCAAAAATCACGTCGATCCGTTGTACCGTTTTGACGTGAAAGATGGACAAACAAACACTCGCACATTTATAATACTCGTATAACCTAGTATAGATTATTAATATTTAGGTCTTATTTGAAAATACACTTTTACTAAAATTGAATTATTTTTTTCTAAATGTGTGACAGTACTTGTAGATCTAGATTATTTTGCAAGTAATATAGATCTGATTCTACGTCAGAAGTAGGTAGTGAAACTGAAAAATTGGATATGATACTATGATTAGATATATTAATACTTACCTAATAGTACAGGTAAACATCTTAGTTTAGACTATGAGCATGGGCTTTACTGCGAACTGTCAAATGATGTTAAGGCGATACTCGGAAAAAATGTGCTGAAGCGAGATAGCAATGAGAAAACGACGCGCGCGGGAGCGAGACCGATTTTGCAGATTAGGCAAAAAAAACACAAAATCACTTCGTATTAAAAAACTACAGTGATTTAATAAAAAATGCTTCTATACGATCCTCAATATTATTGGTGTCCACTAATTAAACCAATTTCCAATAGTGTAAGTAACCCCATTTAAGAATAATATTCACTTTTCGTATTTTTTAGAGGTCTTTTCGAAAATAAAAAGTGTCGAGGCAAAATCATAAAATCGTGTTTTTGAAACTATACGATTCTAGATAAAGGTATGAAGAAATATATATCTTATTACCAGATTTGTAACAACTGTAACCGTCCTATAGTTTTAAATCAAAAAGTCCATATTTTTCCGAGTAGCGCCTTAAAGTAAGGCAGAATCCCCGGTTTTGGCCTCCTCTCCTAACTTTTAGTTATTTTTGCCTATGGCAATTAAAATAAGGGATTATAAGTTAATAATTACAATCGTTGGAATCCTTTATGTTAAGGCGCTACTTGCCGTCCACTAGCGCCGCCAATTTATTTATTTTAATTATACGTAAACCAGATCAATAATATTTTTTAATAACCCTTTAATTTTTTTTATTCTTTGTACTAGTTTACAAGTAAACTTACAGAAAGGATGAAAACTGTTGAAGAGTTATTCAAAAAATATTAGATACAATTTAAGAGGGCATGGTTGTTTTCTTTTTTCAAATATTGATCTGGTTTACGCATAGATTTAGAATGTACAAGATACACAATGACGGCTCGAAGATGTGATTAAAAAAAATATGTACATGTGTTGATGAATGTCTATGTGTGAGTTAAAAATAGTGTTGTCCAGGATTTATACTGTTACATTATCGATTGTTTCAGTTGGTAGGTCTTGTTATACATCGTTTGTCAGCAAACCTTAAGATGGTACCTACGTCCCGTTACTAGCGCCCCCAATAGAAATAAATCATTTAGGCACTTACACAGACTACTAAGAAGATAATAGGTAATTAATCTCAAGGATTTGGATCTAAATTATTGAGTGTTTTGCGCAAATATCCAAAGATAATATAGTCTAATCTGCTTTTTAAATATTTTAGCCGAAAGTATAGGCAATAAGTTATGTTTGTGTAAATGGTCAGAAGTCGGTAAAGAATTTGTAAATTAACACTTAACAAATACGTTTTAAAACCTGTTTTGTTGGTTTTTTTTTTAATATATATTTTTATGTTTATTATTAATTTTAATTAGTTTTATTACATAAGATATGGCATCCGCGGAAGATCAGCAGCGTCTTGGTTAATACCAGGATATAATATTTCCTGGTATATGGTGAGCGGAGACAATTTTGATGCATGCATATAAACTTTTGCGGAAAATACTCAATTATTTTGATTTAAGTCCTTGAGACTGAGTAAATGATTTGGCGACATGTATGGCGCAACTTGCAGTATATAGTAGAATTGTCTTTTGTTTTAAACTAATATTAAAGCTTTAAGTAGAGTTCCTAAGTAACTGAAAATTGTTCACCGCTATGATCATTAGTTCGCTTATACTTAACTGTATTTATCATAACCCATTGTGTAATTGTGATGGAAACTGACCTTAGTCATACCATGTTAAGGTCATTTTTCAATTTGACGACTCTGTATGAAATAAGACAGGGAGAAAAAAACAACCCTTGGAGTTTCTTGCCGGTTCTTCTCCAAGGCCTCCCGCTGTAGGGTTTGCGAACCGATGGCGTAGCTTCTATGACGTTCACAAGTATTGTAAATAACAATCTAAATTGAATAAACAAATTTGAATCTTGAATCTTGAATCTTGAATCTTGAATCTTGAATCTTGAATCTTGAATCTTGAATCTTGAATCTTGAATCTTGAATCTTGAATCTTGAATCTTGAACAAAATTTTTGAGCTTACTTAACTAGGTTAACAAAATTCTTCACAGCGCCATGTATAATTTTTACACAGCAAATTCAGCGCCATCTATTGATAAAATGTGATACTAAGCCTTGAAGTCTAGTATTTTATTAGTAAAGCTCTTAACAATCTTTTCCAATTAGGAGGAAGGCGTCATATGCGTGCCTAATATAATGTAAAGGAAGCAAAGCAACTGTTTCGGTATAGCTCTTTCCAGGAGGACGAGAGTAAAGGTGGTTGCAGTAGCGTAAGAAAGCTTTGTAGTTCCCGTACAGCTCTTTCCAGGAGGACGAGAGTATTTATATGAATGCAGTAATTGCGTAAGAGAGCTTGATGAGCTTGAGCAAAATTTGTGAGCTAATTTAACTAGGTTAACAAATTTTTTAACAGCGCTATGTAAAATTTTTACACAACAAATTCAGCGCCACCTATTGATAAAATATGGTACTAAATCTTGAACACTTCTAATTTATTTGTAAAGCTATTTAGTAATCTGTAGCCATGTGCAATTATGCTGCGGCTACATTAGCGGGCTACGGCGAAGTATCGTTAAATCTTAATTAATAAATTTATTATCGACAGGCACTCGCTGTGTACTCCACACAGCTATTATAAGTCGTGCGATTTTTCAATCCCGACTTCATGGTGTCATGTCATGTCCCGAATTCGGGACTGAAAAATCGCGTGACTTAAAATAGCTGTGTGGAGTGGAGCGCACAGCGAGTGCCTGTCGATAATAAATTTATACAAACGTAAGGTAAATACTTGTCGCTTATGATAAAAACAATATGTATTGAATTTTTTCCTTATGCAATATATTATAAAATATGCAAAATGGTGGTTACGATGTTCTTCCTGAAAAGGCTCGATATTATTGTTACAACTTTACTTTTGATAATAAAATTATTTGTTGCCCTCGGAATAATACAATTTTGTTTAGGTGTCTTCGTAACGTTTCCCTATCCAATTTTAACAATTTACTCTCATGCTTTAAACGGACATCAAAATATGTTTCAATTATAGTTTTCATAAGTAAATATCTATGGCTGTCTAAAGGGTCTTGATCTAAAATATGACTTTGTAAATTAGAAAACATAGACTGTTGTACGTTACGTAAAACTTTTAATACACATTTAGCAAAAGTTAGTTCCGTCATTATTTTCTTTTTCATATTTTCTCGGAAATAACTCTCAGCATGACAACACAATGTAATAACATCTTTAGATGGGTATATGAGATAGCCTTTATTTGTTTTTGAATAATCCCTCTTGACTATCAATGAATTATACAATGTATCCGAAGGTACTGACATTAAACTTTGTACGCAGATATCACATTTAATCTTTTTAGCTATTTTTTTTACCACAAATCCCGACACATATGAAACAATCATCATAGACATTTGAGAAATTGAAGCAGTATTGTCTAATAGTACTATTTCTTCGTCAAAATCAGTATCTTCATTTTGAGAATTGGCATCGTTAATACTGTCCTGCAACAGTTCTTTGAAAATTTTATTATAATTTGATGAGCTATTTATTTTCTCTACTGTCGTCATGGCGCTAGTAGACAATACTGCTATTTTTTCCAATTCTAAGCAATTGCCACTTTCGCTTATTTTTATTTCAGTATGACAAAGCAACCTTTTATACGCTGCAATAAAGTTTTTTACAGTTGGATTGTTATTAAATCCTCCTTTGGACCTGATGGCACCGAAGAATGTTTCCAAGTGGTCCTGAGACAATTTATACACAGAAAGAAATTTGAGGCAGTCTTTTTCTATGTAACTGACATACATCCATTTCAGCGAAATTATATCCTTACTTATATTATAAATGCGAAAATGCGAATCTGTCTGTCTGTGTGTTACACAATCACGCCTAAACTACGGAACCGATTTGAATAAAAATTGGTACAGTGATAGTCTAGAGCCTGAGAAAGGACATAGGCTACTTTTTTATGTAAACAAAGGGCTGTAAGGGGTTGAAATAGGGGATGAAAGTTTGTATGGAAATTACGTCATTTTTGAAGCTAGAAGTTTCAAAATTATTTTATAGGCTTTTGATTAGATAAATAAATACGACATTCAAAGTTTGTAAAAAAAACTACCCTAAAGAGGGTGAAAACAGGGGATGAATTTTTTCGTGTGATGACGTCGGCAAAAAAGTTTACGGAACGGATTTTGATGAAAGTTTTTTTGTTATACAGCTATTGGTCCTTGCCAACATATAGCTATAATTTATTTTGAAGATCGCAATTTCTGATGTGGAACCATAGCAGTCCAGCCAAACTATGAGAGATATAAAAATACCGTTTTAAGGAAAATTGTTAAACGTGATGAGCACTTTCTATTGACGTACAAAGTTTGAAGGTCTGGTACACCTGATGTGGAACTCTAGCAGCCAGATTAAACTATATGAGATACAAACATAGCGTCTTAAGAAAAGTTGTTTAACGTCATGGACATTTTCTATTGACGGAAAAATATCGAAGGTCTGGTACTCCTGTTTTGGAACCCTTGCAGCCCAGCTTAACTATAAGAGATACAAATACAGCATCTTAAGAGAAGTTGGTCAGCGTGATTAGTATTTTCTTCTGACATACAATATATACTAATATTATAAATGTGAAAGTGTGTTTGTTTGTATGTCCGTCTTTCACGTCAAAACGGAGCAATGGATCGACCTGTTTTTTTAGTATGTGGATAGTTTAGGAGCTAGAGAGTCCCATAGGCTAATTTTATCCCGGAAAAATATCACATTCCCTCGGAAAAACGTCGTGTAGTACACGCGGCAAAACCGCGGGCGGAAGGCTATGTGATATAAATTTTTAATGTGTTAATATGTAGGTACTGTTTATGTAATATACACGGTATTTTTTTATCACCCCGGATATTTTTAGGGATTATTTTACTGCTGAAAACAATCAACTTTTATTATTGGACCAACACTGAAATCGCGAAAAAATATCAGCTGTTCCATACATTTTGATTAAATATTTTTGCACTTTTGTATGGAATAGCTGTTTTCTTGCGATTTTAGTGTTGGTCCCATAATAAAAATTGTTTGTTTTCATAAGCAGAATAATCCTTTTAATTTTATCCGGGGTGATAAAAAAATTACCGTGTATATTAAGTAATTAAATAAAATAATTCATACTTATTATAAAAGGGGCTACCGGCTAAAAAATGTGGGTATGGACATGGGCTTCATTTGACATTTGAAGCCCATATTATGCCCTTAAGAGCACAAAATATGGGCATCAAATGTCAAATGAAGCCCATATCCATATCCATATTTTTTTGCCGGTACAGGGGCTGTATACATTGAAAAGAAATAGAAAAAAATACCAGCAAGGGTCTTCTTAAACGGAGCAGATACCAAAAATATAGTTTTTGAATTTTTTGTCTGTTTGTCTGTTGTCCACGTTTCAGGCAAAAACTACTGAACGGATTTTAATGAAACTTTTTTTGTTATATAGCTATTAGTTGTCGCCAACTTATAGGTAGGCTATAATTTATTTAGAAGATCGAAATGGCCGATGTGGAACCATAGCAGTCCAGCCAAACTATGAGAGATATAAAAATACCGTCTTATGGAAAATTGTTAAATGTGATGAGCATTTTCTATTGACGTACAAAGTTTGAAAGTCTTAGTACACCTGCCTGGCTAGCATTACCATCATTATATCACGCGATATGATATAGTACGTCTTGCTGTCTTGCTTCCACCATAGTGGGGTAGGTAAGCAAGACAGCATGACGTGCTATATCATATCGCATGATAAAAGCCGTTCATGCTAGGCCAGCTGATGTGGAACCCTAGCAGCCAGGTTAAATTATATGAGATAGCATCTTAAGAGAAGTTGTTCAGCGTGATAAGTTCTTTCTTTTGACATACTGTTTGTACTGTTTGTAAATCCGTCTTTCACGTCAAAACGGAGCAACGGATCGGCGTGTTTTTTTAGTATGTGGATATTTTAGGAGCTAGAGAGTGACAAAGACTAATTGATATCCCGGGAAAATATAATTTTCCCTCGTGATAATGTCGTGTAGTACAGGCGGGCGAAACCGCGGGCGGAAGGCTATGTAAAATATTTTTTTAATGTGTTAATATGTATCATAGCGCTAAACTAATATATATAAAATAAATACACAAAAAAACGAAAAACCTTATTAGCTAAAAAAATGAAAAATGCTGCCGAAAATCACTATTCCACGCGAACGAAGTCGCGGGCACAGCTAGTTGATTATAAATCCCAAAAAACCAAGATGTCTCTGCGTATTGATTACAAGACTACCATCTTCACATTTGAGTGATTGAAAATACTCGTAAACTTCATCTATTTTGCAAAAAACATCTGTTTTATTACTTGGACAAAGAGGCTTTTTAAATCCATAGTTGTTGAAATTTCTCGAATTGAATATGTCAAAAATATCGTTTACATTGTGAAGAAACTCCACCGTCGCCTCAGAATTTTGGAATTCAGCAATTTGAAGATCCTTGTTACAAACATCTATAGCAACACCCACTGACCTGCTTAGTAACTGAGCAGCTAGTCTGACCTTCATCTTTTGAGTTCGGAAAGCAATGTGTCGCGCTGATAATTTGTTTGCGAGATGAAGACCTTCGTTTTTTTGTAATGCTTGCAACTGTTCCACAAATCTGAATTCGATTTTGCGCCCCATATTATCATATAATGTTTTTAGGTCAGCAAAATAATTTCTAATTAGTTTAATAAGGTGACACGGATCAAACAAAATATTGTACTTTCTGCCATTATAAATAAAATATGGTTTATAAGGTGGTTTAGTTATAGATGCGCCAAGTAATTTTATCATAGTAAGATTAGATGCGATGCCGTCAAGTGCCTGCAAGTTATAGCAACCACTTCACAATTTGCTTCTTTTAATGAATCGAGGCATATTTTTAATAATCTCAATTTTTCACTCGCTGTGAAACTTTTAGCAGGAAAGAAACCAACAGGCAGTTTCCAGTATCCATTTACAGCTACTACCATAAAAACAAGAATTTCTTTAGCAATTTCTATCTCATCACCACACAAGTCGTTTCCTACATTTACATATCCATAATGCTTATTGCCCACAAATTCTGCCTCTTCTCTTATTTTCACTTCATCAAAAGTCAAGTTAACGTAAACCGGTTTTTTTTTTGTCATTTCGGAAATTGTGTTAAGTGATTCCTTTGTAAACCCTGGCTCGCAATCTAAACGAGAATACCATTTAAATAGAGTATTAACATGTGGTAAACATAGGTCAAATTTATCTCTCATGTAAACATAGGTCCTTGGACTGTAAAAATGTATAGTTAAAGCAAATTTCTTAAGCTCTTCATCGTACTCAGACGTGCGGCTTATTTCACCAGTGGCTCTTCCATTTACTCTATTTACTATTTTTTGCAGTAAATTATTGCGGCACGCGATCTCAACATCATTGCGATGATTTTCAAGCCCTGGCCTATTATTTAATTCTTTGACAACCTCCTGTAAAGATAGAAGTCGTTTAGTGATCCTTTTGGCTCTTTCCTTTAAATTTCTTATAACCCTGTTTTTTTCTATAATTTTTCGTTTGAGACGTGTATTACGGTCATTCATTTTTTTTTTCCTTGGAGTCAGTACTAGACTTGAGGGCCCAGGCGTTGGTTTCGTAAGTGGGGGCGGAGTCACTACCTCCATAATGTCTCGATTGACATAAGAAGACACCGGTCTCCGACGTGGCAATTGAATCTGTAAACAAATAGTGTAAATTGTACACATATCGTATTTAATAATAGGTAATTCGAGCCCTATGAATCATACTTACAGGTACAAATAATATTGGTACCGAGTCTTTCACTAGTACACGGCGATGTTTCCTTTGTATGAAACATTTGCCCTCAAAATGTTTGCTGCAGATAGTGGAGTTCTTACTAGGAGTCCAATCTGGTCTGTTTAAAGTCCGCATCCATTTTTCACGCAATACTGCATTGCTTGGAAATCTAGAAAATATATCAGTTACTCAATTACCAGGTTTTAAAATATTTAAAGTAAATAATAATAATAATTAAAACAACTTAATTTTACTCTTTTACAATTTACAACCCGTCATAACGTGCTTTGAGAAATCCGGGTTTTCCGTAATTTGGCTTTTGGTAGACACTGGGGTAGAGAAGATGGTCAACATCTGTTTCTATCGATCACACAGCGGTAACCAGGAGGCGACTCGGCTCATAGATTACCTCACTGTAACGGCAGACTTTGCAACTCAGCGGTATCCAGCGTCGGAGCTTGTCACCACAAAAAGTGTTTGTACCCGTACCAGGAAACTGACCATGCTGGGAGGGAGTCGCGATCGCGAAGGTTTGCCTTAGCGCTAGATCTAACCTAGCTGGTGGATCAAGCGACGCGAATTTCAGATTGTTAGCTTTAATCAGATTGGATGTTCTTTCTTGGACTTTTGGAGAATGCACATCCAGCGACGTGTCATCTCTTATTATTATTATTGATTTATGTTGAAGCCAATTGCTTTCTTTTCAGCCGGAATAGCCAGTTATCTCTGTATGTGAGCTGATTAGCCAGGTGGTCGATATGTCGCTCAAGGCGTCGGTTGTAGGACACAGAGGAACTCTTTATTTCCTCGTTGACTGTCGGAATTTCCAGGTATTCATGCACTTCCGTATTCCGCGTGAACCATGGCACATTGATCAAGATCTTTAACACTTTGTTCTGGTAGCGCTGGAGGATTTCTATATTCGAGTGACTCGCTGATCCCCAGAATTCTATACCGTATGTCCAAATCGCTTTTAGGATGCACTTGTAAATAAGGACTTTATTTTCTAAACTTAAAGTTGATTGTCTGCCGAACAACCAGTACATATCTCCAAACTTTTTGTTTGCCTGTTCTCTTTTGGCCTTTATATGAGCCCGCCAAGTGAGTCTTCTATCTAGGTGCATGCCTAAGTATTAAACTGTCGTGTCTGTTGGCAAGACAGCACCGTCCAGTGTCACGGGCGAGCAGTCTCCTCTCTTCAGTGCGAACGTGATGTGGACCAATTTTGCTGGGCTTGCGCGGATTCTCCACTTTTTCAGCCAAAGTCCAATTTCGTTCAGACATTCCTGCAATTTTGCGGATGCTGTGTTTGGATCTTTACTACAGGAGAGAATTGCAGTGTCATCAGCATAGGTTGCAGTCACAACTTTATCTGAGGTGAGTAGATCAGCAGTGTAGACCGTGTATAGAACAGGACCCAGCACCGAACCTTGGGGTACTCCTGCTTCTATTTGGCAGATAGATGACAGAGAATCCTCACATTTGACTTGGAATGATCTGTTCTGCAGATAAGACCTCAGTAGCATGTACGCAGTATTTGGCAGATGAAGCTTTAGCTTATATAACAGGCCCTTGTGCCACACGCGGTTAAAGGCTTGCTGGATATCGAGAAAAACAGCCGTGAAGTATTCTTTTCTTTCTAGCGTTTGCAGTATCGTGTGAGCTACTCGGTGTATTTGCTCTGTTGTCCCATGGTTTGCGCGAAAACCGAATTGGTGAGTTGTATCCTGTGCTAAAACAATTGTATCGCCTCTTTCTAAAAACGAAAACCGTACCGAAGTGCTGGAAGCTTGCCAATGTTCAGCCAGTCCCAAGAAGCGAAGTCGTGTGGACCCTTCCAACTACCGACCGATCGCCATCACTTCCATAATGTGTAAAATTATGGAAAGAGTTCTGAACAGTAAGTTGCTCTCATACTTAGAACTTAGAAGTCAATGACCTCCTCAGTGACCGTCAATAGGTTCGTCGAGGACGATCAACTGGGGAGTGGGGATCTTCTAATTTATGTGACGCACTACTGGGGCGAGGCCCTCAAGATGCACTTGCCGTGTCACTTGACATCTCGAAGGCTTTTGACAGGGTCTGGCATGCAAGTCTGCTGCGCAAGCTTCCTGCGTATGGTATAACCGCTGACTTTGTAGTTGGATAGCTGATTTTCTGACGGAACGGTCGATCTGAGTAGTCATTGATGGCTGCTCTTCTGACTCAGTGGCTGTTGATGCCAGAGTTCCTCTAGGGTTGGTTCCCACTGCGCCGCTATTCCTGTTGCACATCAATCACCTGTCCATACTGGGAATTGTTGGGTATGCAGATGGCAGTAGGTGCTATCGTAGAGACCTGTCGGATGCAAAAGCCAGCGGTGGTGAAGTGATACTGATGAGAGAGGCCATTGTTGAGCGAACAAACCAGACGTTACCACCACGTCTCCCAGTGGGGTGATAGTAACCTGGTCAATTTTAACGCCACCAACACGTAAGCGTGTATGTTCACCGCAAAAACGAGTCCCTATAACCTGACTCCTACTTTCCGGGATGCATCTTGGTATGGAGTTGTCTTCAGACCTCAACTTACGTACCAGCAACGAGCCCAAGGCTGAAACTGCAGCCAAAAAGCTAGGCGTCCTAAATAAGGTCAAGCAATATTTCATGCCGGGACAGCTTTCAACATTTTATAAAGCTCAAGTCCAATCTTGCAGTCACCTTTGGCACGGCTCGGTGAAGTACCAACTAGCTGCACTGGACACGATCCAACGCGGAGCTGAGAGGCTGATTGGCGACAAAAAACTGGCGAAGAGCAAGTTTCACACCCTAGCTCACCGCCGAAAAGTCGCCTGTCTGTCGGTCTTTTACAGACTACACTTTGGAGTGTGCTCAGGAGCTGCATGAGCTCACCACAGCGGGCTACCACCCTTTCTTGGCTAATATTCCTAAATATCTCTACTCTCAACATCTTTTATATTGCGCACAGCAAAGGAGTGTACTCCATCCCTGCGTTTGTATTCCCGAGTACTTATAACCCGACCACCTTTAAAGCAAGGGTTAATAGGCACCTTCTGGGTTAGCTCGCTCCATCGTGGATCCTGTCTTAGCCCATCATGGGCTTGATTGTGATCATGAGCAAACCCATTAAGAGTAAAAAAATAATATAATGATTCAATTTTACCTCTATTTCAAGAATAGATAAATAATAATAATGTATGACGCCGGCAATCTATCTTTCCTACTACTTATCTACGATTTCAACATAATCTTGGCTAAATCACTTTGTATTCATGTCACGATGTCAATAAAAACAATGAAGTTTTTATCGATACTCGTGACGTCACCGCTTTGTCAAGCACTAGCGTAACCATCAATTTACTATTTATACATAATTTCTTCGCAAATATTGTTTTAAATCACGATTTACACTCACACAGAACAACACAATTTAATATTCTACTGTAAACATCTTTTCCTGAGCCGATTACTGGCTGAAATTTGATAAATTAAGGTTCGAAAACTTTCAATGATAAAATCGTTTTTACCTGTGAAAAGTGTATTTATCCGGATTGTTGCGTCTTGTAACTCCACATTCACGTACCGAACATGTCACCATAATAATAGTTGCACTTTTCAGTAATTGTAATCGAAGGATTAAAACAAATATGTACAAATTGTAACGAGACGTTGAACAGCTGGGACGCTATGGCCTCTTACTCGTGAAAATAATGACATAGCGGTACTTATTTGCTGTCTTTTTCTCTCTCGGACATTTACAACTTGATTAGGATTTCTCGCTCCCACGCTTCGTAGATCTTTTTGCGTAGCAAAAAAAATTCTAAATCTATGGGTTTACGTATAATAAAAATAAATGAATTGGTGACGCTAGTGGACGGCAATTAGCGCCTTAAGGGCGTATAGTCTGCACACTAGCGCCGCCATTGGAAAAAAATCATAGCACTTAAATAAAGATCATATTATAGTGAATTAACTCTCTGTAGTGCACTCCGAAAAGGCTTTGTGGTACTTTTTATTGCTTTATATATATTTTCTACCTTGTCGTTTAATTTAATGAAGTTTTATTGCTAAAAGTGGCCACTTTTTGCAAAAAAACTGAATTAAACTAAACGACAGGCAAACAAAATATATCCTTTATGCGATAAAAAGTACCACAAAGCTTCGTCGGAGTGCACTACAGAGAGATAATTCACAATTACGTCTTTATTTAAGCACTATGATTTTTTTTTCAATGGCGGCGCTAGTTTGCCGGCTGCGCACTCTTAAAAGTTTTTTTTTCAATAAACGCCATTTCCTGTTTTAAGAAATTTTGGATGAAAATTTTAAGAAATTTGTTAAAGATGAAAGTTATTAATATCCTTTGTTTTTTTAAATTAAATTATTGTATGGCAGCTGATTAGTTTCTAGCACATTAACACCCCTTTGCACTAAACTTAAAAATCGCCTAAGTCTTTTCCTAGCTAACTTAAGACATTCTTAACAAAAAATTGCTTTGCACTAACCTTAGGACATTCTTAAATGCACTTTTGGCTATTCTTAACTTACGGGCCCAATATCGAGCACCTAAGGCTTAAGAAATACCTATATCAGTGATTATTGTCTGTGGCATTATGAGCAAAGAGTAGTGCGACAAGCTTTTCTGTTCCGGTGATTATCTTTGGAACTAAAACAGTTTTCATACGACAGCATAGATGTATTATTCCTGTAGATGGAGCATAAGAAAATGAACAATTCCTTCTATAATCGACTCTCGTCTCTCAAATGGAGACATGTCGTGTGTTAAAAAGAGATAACAATAGCCCAACGTGTGCGTCTTAATGAGCTGCGCGCCACTCGAAAGTAAACGTCATATTTGTTTGTTAACCAGCTGGTTAACAAATGCTTCAGAAAGAAAAGCTTTTTTTGTACAAAAATATAGAAAGATTTGATGGTGTGGTGCGGTAAATCTGTTGTCTGTTAAGAATGGCCTGTACTGTTCCTGGTTATTCAAGCAGAGTGAGTGTTTTGAAAGAGAATAATGAACACATATCATTTCAGAGGTAAGTCACACTCATTGTTTTGTGTTTTTGCGAACACATTTTTATAGCTTACTGGTCCGTATTTGCAAAAACTAAATCGCTGTACGTATATACAGTTAAACATTGACTTGGTTGAAGAAAATCGGGTGTTTTTAGGCTAAAAATATATAATTTAAAGCCAATTGGGATTTTTTGACATTTGACCAACCTGATAGTGTTGTAGTCCGATTTTATTATGTAATATCGATAAAAAATTGTAGTGTTAACAATTTTGTATTTAAACTTATTTTTTCTCAATTCTAAACAGATTTTCTACCGCCGCACCGCCGTCGATGTAAAGGAAACGTGAATAAGAAACGTAAGAAAAGGCGACGATTGGAGACCTTCGCAACAAACAAGAATATGCTCGATGCACTTATTAAAGCAAATTGTGGATTTATACTAAAAAAATTGAATACATTAAATGTATAAAAATTAGCGTGAAATCTGTATTTTTTTACTTGATATTATTCAGCAGATTATTTAATTTAATAAATTGATTAGAAATCTCGTTCAGTTTTACGAGTATACCTCCTAGTATAAATAGTATAATTTATCATCATTATCATATTAATGTCCTCACTGCTGGGCCTTCCCTGTGCAAGAAAACACCACAGGTAGAACGGGCCATATGTGCCATAATTAACCACGCGAAGCCAATGCGGATTGGTGGGTGAGGGTGCCAACGACTGCTAATGCAACCAGGACCAACGGCTTAACGTGCCTTCCGAAGCACAGAGAAGACCGAGATAATAAAATTTTGGTCACCATTCAGATGTCCAACCGCAACGAATGTTGCTTATCATCAACGACCGGATGCAGAATGCGCGTACCAATGAGCCATCGATCTCCTCAAGTATAATTATAGTACTTACTTCATATTTGGCACTGATTCAAAATTAAAGGGCTTGCTTAGACCATGAAACTGAACAACTTTCTCTTTGGAGAAAAGCGGATTATGCACCGCCCAATTACATTAAGTCTTGCCGCATTGAAAATCGCGAAGCGCTCTATTCAACGCGGCGTACTTTCGATCAGCCGTATTGAATACGGCGTATCTTGAATCCGCCGCATTACAATGCGGTGCTGTTTTCCAATACAGCTAGTTGCTATGTAATACGGTGAAATATACAATACCCCTGCGATATATACATATACATTGTAAATTTATGTATCGCATTGCATCGACATTACATCTTTTATCGATAACTTGTTAAGTATAAAAAAACCACAGCACTATCATTGCATCATCATCATCTAGCATTGCATAGTCAAAATGGAGACATTCTCTAATGTCGACGCAACAGATTAACATGTATGTCTCTTTCTATCTTATGACAATTTGATAGTGTTAGAAGGGGTAAAGGATGGGTGAGTTATAGCTATTATATTATCTGTGGTTATAGCTTATTTTTGTGATCCATCTACAGGAATAATACATCTATGTACGACAGTCCATTTTGACAGCTAATTTCGTATTGCAAGTGACTCCTGTGTCACGGCTGTCACCGGAACAGAAAAGCTTGTGGCTTTTGTATTCTTTTTTGCTAGATAGAGACACAACACATGTGACATACGTCATTCATCATTTATTTTAAAAAAAACATTACAGATCGACAGTCTTTTTCTGTTCCCATGACAGCGGCGCTTATGTTTAGCAGCAAAACATGAAAGTATTAGCAAAATGACATTAAAAACAAAACTCGTTAGTTCTAGTTTTGGCCACCGGAACAGAAAAGGTTGCGCACTGTATTTATGTTTTTCCTGACAGTTGACTTTTTCTTTTCTCGGTGAATTACTCCTACCAAATAAAATAGACAACGCCTTAGCTTTTGTCTCCTTTTGACTTACGAAGGAATCAATGAGAAGTTTCAACCAAAAAAATATCCAGTGACCTACTTTACCTCGCCAGGTTTAAAATCCATAAACAATTAATATTTGAATTCATTCATTCATTCTTTTAGCAAGGTGATGACTAATTTACGACGACGTAGTCTGTCAGTGCAAACAAAAATTTTAGCTCGGCTGTTTTAGGCTGTTTCTAAGCTAAGATGTATCTTATCTATGACAAGCTCAACCCAAGTTTAGTGCAAACGGGCATAAATATATTGATTTAAGCTGGATTTGTACTTTTTACCCTATAGGTACATACATACAAAAGCTCAGCTATCAATAAGTGGCTAAATCCGGGGCATTTGGCACCTTTCGCACATTTTATGTTGTACTAGCTTTCCGCCCGCGGCTTCGCCCGCGTGGAATTCTCGACGTTATCCCGCGGGAATGTGATATTTTTCCAGCATAAAAAGTAGCCTATGTTCCTCTCCAGTGGCCAAAAAGGGGTCTCTTGTTAGCGAGATGACGTTATACCTACGCATAGTGTAGTGTAGTAGCTCACCTATACATAACTATTAAATCTGTCAGCCGCTTCTCAGTTGAACCTTGAACCCTTACAATGTTAATCCATCATATGAAATTGTGTTCAATTTGAGAAACACTAATATTGTCATTTTTATGGCAACCGTGTTAAGAATTCACAGAGTCTCCAATGCTGTAGTGTAGAGCTTCCATCCACGTTTAACCGATTGACTTAACCAACTATGTATGATGGTTCAATTCGGTTGCTATTCTATGCTAATGAAATGTTCTTTGAATAAATACAATGCAAACGTGAAAGACGGACAAACAAATAAAAACACTTTTTTATTTGTTTGTCCGTCTTCCACGTCAAAACGGAGCAACGGATCGATGTGGTTTTTAGTATACCTACCTATGGATAGTTTGGAAGCTGGAGAGTGACATAGGCTACTTTTTATCCCGGAAAACATCACATTCCCGCGAAATAGCGTCATGTACTCCAAATTATGGCTAAGAACCATCTCAATCACGTCAGCTTTTGAACAAAACAAACCGCATCGAAATCGATCCAATCGTTCGAGCTACGATGCCACAGACAGATACACAGACACCCCAAACTTATAACACCCCTCTTTTTGCAGTCGGGGCTTAAAAATTTCCATCATTTACTATTAAATGCAACATCGAGTTGAGATACTTCTCCAATGATAATTCCTTTGTGGTAACCCTATCTTTAACGCGCGTGACGAATGCATTAAGTGGTATGGGCGCTTCCCATATAAGGTATAAGTATTTTAATAGAAAGGGTAAAACAATACAAACGACGTGTTTAACCTGAATTCAAACATCTATAAAAAAACTGACATCAATAAAACCATAAAATGTATAAATATAATTCCGTAAAGAATTTAAAGAAATTTAATAGAAGAAAATAGAAGGTTCTTTAACGGAGTTGTATCTATCTATTTACCGCTGATAAAGTACTATTTTAAATGTATTCCTTCAGAAATAAGTGTTTGTTCTATTTCTTACATTACAACAAAGCTAGAAGGGAGCTTGCCTCAAAGTCCGTAGTAAATATGGAACCATTAGCTAAGTAATGCCCATTAAATCGCGAACGCATCGGTAAACCTGCGGCTTGCGTGTTCAATGTAACGACGTGTGGGGCAAATATTATCATTGGCATAGACAATAATCAAGCGGTTATGCATTACTTACCACTTAACTGCAACAATTCATTTATTAATAAATATCTAACAACGCAAACTCATTGATCTGATTGCTTAATAATAAAAAAAAACAAAATTCAATTTTGTATATTCAATTTAGGTTTATTTAACAACACTTATGAACGTCAATGAAGCTACGCCATCGGTTCGCAAACCCTACGGCAGGAGACCTTGTAACGAGAAGAACCGGCAAGAAACTCGTCAAGGACTATTTTTTTCTCCCTGTTTTAATTTATACAGAGTCGTCAAATTTGAAAAATAACCTTCACATAATAGTAAGGTTACTTTCCATCACAATACAGAATACCGCTTAAATTAAGTACAATTTTGCTTATTACCGTACGTCTTATCAAATAAGTCAATGAGACGCTCCAACTGATGCGCAATTCGCTCGTCGCCGCGCATGTTCGTGGCCAAAGCGTGTTCGTGAACGGGTCGGCCCGTAAGCACTTGTGACTTCGTAGACGCGTGGTCACGTCTGTCTGTATACAGAATTACTTTGCTGTTTTCAGTTTCATTAGCAGCAGCTACACAATGCAGCCTGTCAGCCTGTGACGTGTTCGATATGCTGACTGGAGGTCTCAGGAAAGAAGAACATCCGAACCGCAGTTCATGCAGCGCAGATATTCATTGGAGACAACTGGATAGGCGGCTTCGGGCAATAGAGCAATCGAGTAAGTTTGAGATTGATCAATTGAAACTGCAGACTGGTGATTGAGAGTTTTATCATTATCATCACCAGCCATTTCACTTCCCCACTGCTGAGGCACAGACCTTCCTTATTGATACGGAAGGTGGGTCGACCACGCGAGCCCAATGCGGATTGATGGAAAGTAACGATTGCACATGCAGCTGGGAGCAACGACTTAATTAGTCATCTGGAGTATAGAGGAGCTCGAGATACCGGTTATTGCGACAGTGGCTCAACCATAACGATCGCAGTTCGAGAGGGCTAACCACTACGCTACGGGCTCCTCGTCAACGTTGAGACAACGTTGAAAGTTTGCCTCTTAGTAATGACAGGCTATGCATGCCAAAGGCAGGCATGATTACCCATCCGTAATTACTTGGGATAAATATTGAATGATCGTTTTGGTTTTTGTTTTGTAAAAGGGAGTGTTATGTATATTTTATGTAGCATTTATTTATTTATTTTATTTATTTATTAACTATTGATAAATACTATACTATAGACAAAATTCTCAATAACTTCAATAGGTACATTGTATTAAACAACCCGTAAATCGCAATTTCTAAGCCAATTTATTGCACTACATTTTCCAGACCTACAAATTAATTACGGCATCTGTTTTCACAGCTTGGACTATTAGTTTCGGTCAATCAAGATGGAGGCAATGTTCTAAAAGCGTTTGCCAATGCGATGCCTCCCGACGCTCTCTAAATTGCTGGAGGTCTGGTCTATCTAGCCTCACATCAGACTTGATTGTCCCAGCTGACCTTCTTATGATGTAAGACACAAAATACTTATTGGTTGTTTTTGAAATTCTTATAATTTTCACATAACAGTAGATAAGTGTGTAGACTTAAGGTATAAACACACTATGCCGAAAATACGCGGCCGAAGTTCAGCGTGATTACCCCTGCAATGTTTTTCGAATTACTGGCGACCAATATGGCATTCAGCCGCGCAAAGTAAAATCAGCCGCGCAACGTTGGTCGCTTATTTTCGCCATGTGTGTTTCGACACTATCACAATGTCCGATTGAGAGATACTTACTTTCCAGTTTACTTGACCGTTTTGTATGGCATATCTGTTAAGTAACAGCTAATTAGAACTTACTTAGACATTGTGGAACAGGCACTAAACGTACTATTATACAGGATATTTTTTTTATCAGTGCACAAATTTTTAGGATCGACTCAGAATCGGTAAGTGAACAACTTTCTCCTAGAAACATAGGTCGAAATACGACAAAAATTTTTGGGTTTCCCATACTAAATCGATCACGTGATGAGTCCGATTTGTATGGAGAGTCAAAAATTTTTTGTCATATTTCGACCTATGTTTCTAGGAGAAAGTTGTTCACTTACCGATTCTGAGTCGATCCTAAAAATTTGTGCACTGATAAAAAAATTATCCTGTATATTCTGTGACTAAAAGTAATTTATAAATAGAAATAGAAAATTATTTTTTTGATGCATTACATATATTTTATATATCTGTGAAGAGTGTTAGACCGTTAAAAAACAATAAACATTTTAGGTGACGCATGACGCAATAAATCGGCAGCAATGTTTTAAAGCATTTTGGCGTTTGTGCACTACACTGAATTTTACCGATCCGGAAAAAAACGGATGCTTGTATTTTAATAATTAATCATTTATATTAGTAATTAATTAAATACAAGCATCCGTTTTTATCCGGATCGGTAAAATTCAGTGGTAGTGCACAAACGCCCTACGCCAATGCGATAATACCTCCCGGGTGGCGTTCCTTAAATTGCTAGAGGTCTGCCCCCTGATTCACTAACCGTCGGAAACGCTCCCGACAGCGGAATCCCCTGATTCACTAACCGTCGGAAACGCTCCCGACAGCGGAATCCCCTGATTCACTAACCGTCGGAAACGCTCCCGACAGCGGAATGTATGTGTCGTGGTGAGATCATAAATTGGTAATTTCATGATATTCTCGGTCGTTTCATGAAATAGTCGTATTTCATGAAATGACCAATTTAAATTGACAATATCGTTAAAAGTTCAACGATTAATGAAAAATAGACAAAATAGCTTTATAATTAGAGCTGCGGGAAGGTTCAACAGTGCGTTCAATCACATCGATATATTTCATGAGAAGTTTGATCACTTTCGTTACCTTTTGAGGAATTTGTGATTATAAGTTACTTACTCTCATTTTCAGATGACTGATTTTCAAAATTGAAAATGTTTACACATACTTACTTTCGAAATAATAGTCTATTTTTAATGTGTCGTTAAAAGTATGAAAAAAATATATATATTAAAAACCTGTTGTCGAATACCCAATAATATTATTGTGTTAAATTTGCACAAATTTTAAGTATCATGTATGCATACCTTTATAGATTTGTTAAATCATCTGTAAGTATTCTTTTGTTATTTTTTATTCTCTTTTATTTATAAAGCATCAAATTATTTTGTTGAATTTTGCCCGTTTCATATTATTCGCACATTTGTCACTCAACATGTAATTACATTTATTTAGTAGTGGAAACTGTTCTGCTAATGTGTAACTAACTTTATATTATGTTTTATCAAGGAATTTATAATACAACAGGAAGGTGCACTGCTGCTAAAAAACGGTCCTAATGAGATAGTAAGAACGAGGTCAGTTTATCTCACTCCATCCCATTACGGCGGCCACGAACATGCGCGACGGGCGGCGGGCGGCGGCGAGCGAATTGCGAACTTGGCACAAAGAAGACGGAAAACGTCAGAAAACGTCATTCGGCTTGTAATGTTGCTACTTTAACATTATGAAATCTATCATTCAAATTCTTTTCTAGGATAAGCCATAAAAAAACTTAAACGACCTGATACATTTTTATGCTTAATACGGTAATACCTAAATTAATATGCGATGTTTTCTATTGACTAAAAGTAATACGAAGCGGAAATTTTACGAAATTAAATTTTTATAACGAAAATTGTGAACCATAAATCTACTAAACCTGTTATTTAAGAGTGCTGGCAATTTCAGAGAAAGGGACACCCTCACCTCGTTCTTGCGGTCTCAGCTGGACCGTTGACATTTTGTATTGAAATATGAACCTTATCTCTTAATATTACAGTGTATTTTTACATACACAAAAATACGGAGTGCACCTTCCTGTTGTACGTAGTACTTAACGTAGTACTTATAAATTCCTTGTGTTTTATTAGTGAAATAAAAAAGCTGTTGTTTCCTGAATAAAGAAATTAAAAATATAAAATAAAAATATTTTCAACAACGTTTGGCCATATCATAAAAAATTGACAATTTCATGAAATGATCAACCATATCATGATATTGTCACATTTAATTTTAGTAAATTAATTATTAATGTAAGGTTTCCGTGAGTTCAAAGTTTGTCTTTTTTAATTTTTATTCTGGCGCTTCGCCGGCCGCTACCGCAGCACGCTTCGTCATAGTTCTAACCTAACCTAACCAAAAATTACCTATTTATTTTATTGGGATTTGCGTTTTCTAAGCACTGCGCCCCTTTGCTACACTCTAACGTGCATTTGACTGCACTTGTGTCTCAAATAGTCGCATTATTACTTTTGTATTAAAAAATATGTCAACATACAATAACAAAACCACATCAGCGCCTCTAGCGGGGCACAATGTAACTATTTTACGATATGATCACTAGCGATTGAACATTTCATGAAATTACCATGCGTTTAGCAGTTCATATCATTAAACGCTTATCATTCAATGATTTTGATAATTGGATTGACCAGCGGATTTTGATAATTTCATTAAATACGACTATTTCATGAAATGACCAACGATTTCATGATATAATCAATTCAATGATCTGACCACGACATATGCACTGCCACTGTAGATAGATATGACTAGCCTCGCTTCGGACTTGGTCGTCCTAGTTGACGATCATAAAAATGCTTCTTGGCTCTATAGTCCATGGAAATCGTACATTTGCCTTTCGTTAAATGAGGTAGTTCTGATTTTTTACCACACTTTTATTAGCTTCACTTGTAACTAAGTCACAATGTAAGAAAATCTTGGAATTCAATTTTAACCTACTTCTAATTGTCGTATCGATTTGAAACTTTGCAAGTCCATAATGAATCCGATGACAATACAATAATTTGTTACCATCGAGCTGATCTGAGGTTGGTAATAGAACTCTTCAATGGCTGCTAGGAATCCCCTCGAGTTTAGGCTCATTTGTTTTGTTCTGATGAGCCCTATTCACTACACTTAATGGCGAGGGTCTGATGATGGAGCAGGAAAGAAGCCAGTGACACTCCTTAATGACCACTAGGAAACCCCTCGAGTTTAGGCTCCGTTGTTTCGTTCTGAACTTATTAGCTGCACTTGGTGGTGAGGGTCTGATGATGGAGCAGGGAGGAGGCCAGTGGCACTCCTTAATGACCAATAGGAAACACCTCGAGTTCTTGCTCATTTGTTTCGTTCTGATGAGACCTATTCGCTACACTTGGTGGTGAGGGTCTGATGATGGAGCAGGAAAGAAGCCAGTGACACTCCTTAATGACCAATAGGAAACACCTCGAGTTTGGGCTCATTTGCTTCGTTTTGATAAGACCTATTCGCTACACTTGGTGGTGAGGGTCTGATGATGGAGCTGGGAAGACCCAGTGAAACTCCTTAATGACCTCAAGAAAACCCCTCGAGTTTGGGCTCATTTGTTTTGTTCTGATGAAACCTATTCGCTACACTTGGTGGTGAGGGTCTCATGATGGAGCAGGGAAGAAGTCAGTGGCACTCCTTAATGACCACTAGGAAACCCCTCGAATTTGGGCTCATTTGTTTCATTCTGATGAGACCTATTCGCTACACTTGGTGGTGAGGGTCTAATGATGGAGCAGGGAAGAAGTAAGGGTTCAGCTCGCGCATCTGGTAACTAATAGAATCCACTTGAATTTGTAAAACTAAATACATACAATCACGCCTTTGAGTTATAATGTTTACGGGGTGGGCAGACACATGAATGGACTGTGAAATCGATTACCATCCCCATCCATAGCTTGCCATTTGTTAAACTAAAAAGTAAAAAATAAATATGTAGTTTGAAAAACTATAAAAACACACTTTTATAGGAACATACTAAATAGTACAAAATAACCGACTATTCAGTAACTGAAATTAGAAAGCGTGGTGCGCCCTTTGCAAAGCATGCATTCAAGTAACTTATTATTGACAACGATTTACATCAGAACGAAACAAATGAGCCCAAACTCGAGGGGTTTTCTAGTGGTCATGAAGGAGTGCCACTGACTTTCTCCTTGCTACATCATCAGGCCCTCACCACCAAGTGTAGCAAATAGGTCTCATCAGAACGAAACAAATGAGCCCAAACTAAAGGGGTTTAATAGTGGTCATTAAGGAGTGCCACTGACTTCTTCCCTGCTCCATCATCAGACTCTCACCACCAAGTGTAGCAAATAGGTCACATCAGAACGAAACAAATGAGCCAGAACTCGAAGGGTTTCCTATTGGCCATTAAGGAGTGCCACTGGCTTTCTCCCTGCTCCATAATCAGACCCTCACCACCAAGTGTAGCGTATAGGTCTTATCAGCACGAAACAAATGAGCCCAAACTCAAAAGGTTTCGTAGTGGTCATTAAGGAATTTCACTGGCTTCCTCCCAGCTCCATCATCAGACCCTCGCCACCAAGTGTAGCGAAAAGGTCTCGTCTGAACAAAATCTTCTTCTTCTTAGTCGGTATCTCCATTGCTGAAGTTCGTGTCCAAAGTGAAATATTTAGGCCCGATGTACTAAGGTCTTCCACGTGGTTCTATCCTCGGCGGTCTTAATGGCTTTTGGTATTGGCAAGCCAGTCAGCGTTTTGATCTGGTCTGACCATCGGGTCGGCGAGCGACCGCGGGGTCTTTTTCCGTCAACCTGACCAACTACCAGAAGTTTTTTCCGACGTGTCCGAAATACTTAAGTATCCGCTGGAAGCACTGAACAAAATAAATGAGCCCAAACTCGAGGGGTTTCCTAGTGGTCATTAAGAAATGCCACTGGGTTCCTCCCAGCTTCATCATCAGACCCTCACCACCAAGTGTAACGAATACGTCCTATCAAAACGAAACAAATGAGCCCAAACTCTAGGGGTTTCCTATTGATCATCAAGGAGTGTCACTGGCTTCCTTCCTGCTCTATCATCAGACCCTCACCACCAAGTGTGGCGAATAGGTCTCATCAGAACGAAACAAATGAGCCAGAACTCGAGGTGTTTCCTATTGGTCATTAAGGAGTGCCACTGGCTTTCTCCCTGCTCCATCATCAGACCCTAACCATCAAATGAAACGAATAGGTTTCATCAGTACAAAACAAATGAGCCTAAACTCAAGGGGTTTCCTAGCAGCCATTGAAGAGTTCTATTGCCCACCACTTGACTCCATCATCAGATCAGCTCGATGGTTGCAAATTATTGTATTGTCATCGGATTCATATAGACTTGCAAAGTTTCAAATCAATACGACAATTAGAAGTAGGTTAAAATTGAATTCCAAGATTTTCTTACATTGTGACTTAGTTACAAGTGAAGCTAATAAAAGTGTGGTAAAAAGAGACAGAAAGACATTTAATTGTCAATTAAAGTTAGTTAACTGGCATCTATGAGTGCGGTAGTTAGTTAGTTAAGTAACTTTACAAAAACTTCATGTTTGCCTAGGGTAACATCACAGAACACGGAATGATTTTTTTTCCATGTTCTGTGGGTAACATATTCACACACACACACACAAAACACTTGCAGATTTACAATGTTAAATAGTTGTAAGCGTTGTTCCGAATGTGTTCCGGTCATTATTTAAAAGTAGGAGGTAGTAGCTGACCTAACAACTAATATTTAGTAACATTGAAAAATCATTTTGTCTTTTGCATACTTATAAAATGATGAATGATAGGTAACTTTACTTCATACCTACACGCAAAAACCACGCTAAACTTTGTATTGTGAATGTCTATTAGTCTATTTATATTTTTTTTTATTTACAAACGGGGTAGCACTTAGCCTTCATATAAGCTGATGTTAAGCAAAGGTAAGGCTAACGATGGAAGCACCCTACTCCCGGAATCCTCAACACTGAGGAACTGGCTATTTATATCAAAGTACCGGAACACAACAGCTAAAAACATCGTTGTTATGGCGTCAGACTGATAAGATGATGGTTGCCTTCCAGGCGGACTTATAACAAGTCCTACCACTAACCAAATCGAATACAATATGTACCCCCACTGGGAATCGAACCCGGGACCTCTTAGTCTAGTCTACAATTATACCTAAGTACACTTAATGTAATCATAACAGTTTGTTATGATGCCATAAAGGTACACGATAAATATATTCATAATAGTATTATAATCAATATATTTTTCATGAATAAAGAAATCTTGTTTTTGCTAACTAAATTGTATTTTCTACTACACTTCCTCTATATTCCAGGGACCTGGGATCGAACAAATTGCGGACGCTGCACAAGACGACATTCAAAGGCATGCGGTCCCTGGCAGAACTAGACATGTTCGATAACCACGTGGAATACTTGCCTTCCGGAATATTTGATTCTTTGGTCAACCTGAGAATATTGTCAGTAAAATAATCTGCTTTACTGCTTTTAAAATTTAGTTAATTTTATATTATTTTATTGTTTTACCAGATACCTAAAACAGCAACATAACAATTTACATTTAGGATTACTGCCTATATTAAATTACTAGCTTTCAGTCCGCGGCTTCGCCCGCGTAGACTACACGACGTTATCCCGCGAGAATGTGATATTTTTCCGGGGTAAAAATAGTCTGTGCTCCTCTCCAGGTTACAAAGTATCTATGTCCCGAATTTCAGCCAAATCCGTTCAGCCGTTTTGACGTGATTGAGTAACAAACATCCAAACATCTAAACTTGTTCATTTATAATATGAAGTAGGATAAACGCTTTCATAAGTCACTTATGAATGACTTCAAATAAAGCTGGCCTTGAATCTCGCATTATGAACAGTTCCAACAACTCTGGCTACAGAAGCTTCGAATTATTACGAAACTTACTCCAATTTTTTACTACGAAATAAAATATTACCCGTTTTATTACTTTTTCTGGAAAAAAAATTTCTTCCTTTTTCATAACAAGCTGTTTCCAAGATTCACACAAAACAAACAATTTAAGAAGAAATTACCTTTTCAGGCGTCTACAAAGAAACTATTTGGAAGAAATCGACAGAGAAGCATTCCGTTCTACAAAAAAACTATTCCATGTAGACGTTTCTAACAATTATTTATTTACACTTCCGGAAAGGGTGTTCGCCAACAATTCACTTTTGGAAACAATCGATTTATCGAACAATCAAATTATGTATGTTCCGGCTGACAGTTTTTTGGGGCTGGACTCTCTAACAATATTAGATCTCTCAAGGAACAAAATACAGAGAATCGAGAATGGAACTTTTGTGATCAAGTCGCTGCAAATATTGAAGTTGTCTGATAACCGCATATGCAATATAACTGCGAACGCATTTGAGAGTCTGGTTTCTCTGGAAACCTTACTGCTCGATAAAAACAAATTGGAAAATATTCCCGGCCGCTTATTCCACAGTTTGAGTTGTTTGACTTACTTGGACTTGTCGAACAACAACTTAATGAGCGTAAGTAGGAAAAAATACTTGTTCAAACAGTTTGTACATTGCTTACACCTCGCATAGCAAGCTAAAGCGACCACTTTTTCAGCTAACCGGAATTGAATTTGATAATCTGAAAATTTTGCACAATTTGGATTTAAGAGAAAATCTTTTGGTGGAAATTCCGGACTTGACGTTCTCAAAATGTTATAACCTTGAGAAACTAGATTTGTCCAAGAACAAATTACGGTTCTTGAATGTGACGGCATTTCACGGATTAGATAATCTTACGTCACTCCTCCTTTCAGACAACAAATTACATGAAGTACACTTCAAAACATTTTCGACCTTGAAAAATTTGACTACGCTGTGAGTATGTTATGGAACCAAATATGACTTACAGCTTTAATACTTACCATTATACAGCAATAAATATGTCTTAACTTAAGCCCCTAAGGGTAATAGCTAGCCCCTATATCCTTTGCGGATGATCCGACTGAAACTACATGGTCGACCACACGGCTTTACGTAGATTTCAAAACCTAAGGCAGTTTATTATGTATCCTGCACTTAAATTTAAAACATTATTAAGTATGTACTTGCCTTATTACTAAGTTATTATAAACATACATTGCTTTAATTTTTTTTTCGACGACGAACCTTTCCATTTTCCTTTCTGTTAGTAGTACTGATATGTATCATCCGCTAAGTTGAAATTTGCCCTGAATGGGTGACGCAAAATAAGACAATACGAAATTATTCACTTTTAAATTCATTTCTTTGAAAAATGTGATAGTAAAAAACCACGAGCCCTATAAGTAGCTTTCAGGCGGGAGGCGTTGTCAAGCTACTTATAGGGCTCGTGGTTTTTTACTATCACATTTTTCCTATACTTACAAAATTGCATTGTGAATGCATAAAAATAATATAAAATCTCATTTCTTTGATTTTTGTTTTTCTTTCGATAGCTTTCGAGTAATAGTTTATTTTATACTGGTTACAATAATATTTTTTATGTTTACAGATACTTGGACGGAAATTTGTTTCCTTCAATGCCGTCAAGGACATTGGACTACATGCCTAAACTGGCGATAGTCAAACTGTCTGGCAATCCTTGGCACTGCGACTGCCACGCCTTATACATATCCGCGTAAGAATCTTTTCGTTTCAAATAAAAGCTTTTTAAAAATAGTCTAGTTTTCGATATGGAAAGGAGTTAGCTTGCATTAACAAAGAAAGAGATAATGCGATTTCGAAGTCGTTTTAGTTGTCAATGACGAAAAGGTCTCGAAGCTTATATTTAGCTATAACCTTTATAAATATGTTTGAGTTGCTCAGTGTTTTGTCTTTTTTGTTGAACTATAATTTAAATTAAATTTTAAAAAATCAACCTCCGATGAAAAACCCCCAGAAATATTTTATTTTCTCGGTCGGGGCACCGCGACAAGAATAGTGTTATAGGGGTATAACCAAAAATAAAATTCCTCTCTGGGCACCTAACATATAATATGTTAGGTGCCGAGAGAGGAATTTTATTTTTGGTTTTTATTTCAGGCTCTTTAAAATACACACAAGCATAATATGCTTAAATAAACGTATAATTATGTTTGCAAAAAAGTACAAAAAAGCCACTATGTGTACGTGTCCCTACCGCATCATACAAAAGAGCTGATGGCCTTGAAACATCTGAACAGATCTTCACAGATAATAGCTAAGAACCGTTTCGATCACGCCAGCTTTCAAACAAAACAAACTGCATCAAAATCGGTCCCTTCGTTTTTTCGACCAATTTGACTCAAGGGTAGGATAGCTGAGTATTATATGATCTGAGGATAGCTGCCTTCTGCGCCAGAGGTCTCGGGTTCGATTCCCGAACAAGACAAATATTTGTGTGCATGAACATGTCTATTTGTCTTGGTCTGGGTGTTTTCTATGAATATTAAGTATGTATTTACAAACAAAAAATATTTATGTATATATTTATCCGTTATCAAGCTTTCCATGTCACAGTTTCTAAACGAAATTTACATGGGCTTAGATAATTTGGTGTGATTGTAAGAAATTATTTGTTTATTTTGTTTTGGAGCTACGATGCCATAGACAGCGACACAGATCCACAGACACGTCAAACTTAGAACACCCCTCTTTTTCCAGTCGAAAGTTAAAATATTTTTAAAATTACTAAATAATAGTATAAACATTTCGCAAACTGATAACTCAACATAACGCTTCCGAAATATCAATGTCGTGATGTCATATCCTAAAAATAATTGTAATTAAGTGTTCTTAGAATTGATAATACTGATAATAAATAATTCGAGATATAAGATATTAAAATTTTATGTGCTAATGGAAAGCAAGAATAGTACATTACAGCCGAGTACGGGAAGCTAGCAATTTGCATTGTCGAGGCAGACGAGGGCTTTAATCAATCGAGGCAGTGCAAATAGCTTCCAGAACAAGGCTTGTATAAAACTTTTCTCACGAAATGCGAGGAAATACAATTTTTTGTTAACATGGAGTGTTAACATTTCACAGCATGAGTGAGAAAATGTATTTATGTTTCCCTTCCCGGAATTCTTCATGCTTGTCATACAAATATGGTAAGTACCAAGAATTCCGAGAACGGAAAGGTTAAAAATGTAGTAAAAAAGCCGTATTTTGAAATAAAATTGTGTGGTAATAGTCCGGTCAATCTGAAGATACAAAAATTCACAACAAGCTGAAAGTTGTAAAACTTTTCAAATTTCAGAAATTCAAATGTCCTCATCGAACTGGTCGGTACCAGGAAAAAATAACTCGAGGTCAAAGATAAAAAATGGATTGTTCGCGATTTTCAGCAAAATGTTAATTTTTGTTTTATTGTTGCTAATTTTATGATAAAACTTACCTACCGTTTTGCTGAAAATCGCGAAACCCTTTTTTGACCTCTAGTTTTTTTCCAGGTAATTTGTTTTTCAGGTAAGTACCGGATAGATGAAAACTTTTTAAATTTCATTTAAAATTATGTTTTGAACAATTTTACAGACTTTCAACTTGTTGTGAAGTTTTGTACCTTCACTCTTATTTTTTGAACTAATTTGACCGGACTCTAAGTGCTATGAAATAAATATAAATAAGAACGAGGAAATAAATAAAAAAAAACATTTTCACCGTACTTAGTAGGTACGTAAACTGTGATTTTGACTTTTCGTTTTCATTTTTCTAGTAACTTTGTAATATCTTTACCATCAACAAAATCAAGATATACTCGTACATAATGATTAAAGTAATTTTATTATCAGATAGATAGTGAAATTTTGATTGGTACACGGATAAAACTTAAATAGGTATTTCGTTTGATAATGGGCTAAAATTGCCCGCAAATTAAACACGCTGTTGGGCCCAATCACTCTTTAACGAAATATAAAGCCTTTTCATTGAAAATTTCATCGTACTCGTAACAAGGGGTTTTATTAGTCAACATTACTGTCTTTAATTATTTAATACGCCAGTACTTAAATTTTCGAACCTATAACAGACTATAAATTCAATTACCTAATCCCATGACAATAAATCTTACAACCATCGTTAAGCTCTAGAGAATCGTTTTAATCCTTACGAAAATGTATAGGAAATCGGCAGCAGCTCGACGTATTTTGACTATTTCTAGAAACTTTGTTGATTTGTAGGTACTATTGAAAATAAAGTAATTCACCTGGCCTGTGAAAGGTTCATGGGTTCGAGTCCCATAGGAGCTAGTTGTGAGACGGGTCGATTTTTGTAATAGGTAGGTACTTCGTTTTCAATCATGAAAATTGCATTGTGAATACTTTTGCATTCAGTTTTTTAATTTTTTTTGTTATTACTACTTACATAAACTTTTACTGAGTAGGAAATATTTCCTACTCAGTACATAGAACTAGCTCTTGCGAAAAGTATATGCTATTTCGAGTTTCGATTTGAAATTATAACACTGCGCTTTTAAGAAAAGAATAAATATCACAAATTAACAATTTTCACATTTAACATTTTAAACTTCTTATTTCATATTAAGTTCTAATTTTCTATTCAAAATAAAAGTTTGAGAATCTCGCGACTTTGTAATTATGATATGTACCTACTTACTTCTATTACATTATTATTATTTGTGTCAAGTAACGCTTAAAATTTCAATAAAGAAAAATTATTTCGTTAAAAAATAGAACCGCCTTCAAAAAATGCCATCCAAAAGTAAGAAATAATACCTCTTATATTGTATTCACACCAAATAACGTAAGTACTTTAAAGTCGGGCGTGAAACATGCACAATAATTTTTTTTTGTGTTTTGTTAAAATCCACACATTATTTGGTGTGAATGCAATATTAGAGGTATTATTTCTTACTTTTTGGCATTTTTAGAAGGCGGTTCTATTTTTTAACAAAATAATTTTTATTTTACTCTTTCTAGTACATCATGTATAAACCGCATGTATCAAAATACTTGTCTGTTCAAAACCGTATCAAAATCGGTTCAGCCAAACGTGAGATAACACGGACAAACATATACATACAGGTCAAACTGAGAACCTCCTTTTTTGAAGTCGGTTAATATACTAAAACCTTTTCCTAAATGTAACAAATAATTTCCTGAAAACCGCATCAAAATCGGTTCAGCCCGTTCAGCCAAACGCGAGATAATCGCGGACAAACATACATACATACATACATATCTACATACATTACATACATACATACAGGTCAAACTGAGAACCTCCTTCAAAATAACCTAGGTATAGGTATCGTATAAACAAAATAAATGTTGAAATTTCAACTTTCTTCACTACAACATGATTGTACGATGCACGTACATGCGGTTTATTTTGTTAGTAGATAAAATTATAACTGACGCGGCGTAGCATTGACCGCATTTCGACTACCAGTTTGACGGTGCACTTTAAGACAAAATGTATTCTTATTGATTAGTGTTCGATTAGATTCCTTGACAACAACTCATGCGTTTCTTTTCTTAGCACTCATCTGCATTCTGCATATCAACCTGCATCTGATACCTTGCATCACTGCATTTCATTTATTACATTTTGCATCAAACATTTTTTGGTCCTTCGATAAAGGACTTTAGATTCAATTTTTTCGCGTTAGTTTACTATTTCGGGAAAGAGTTGTTTCGAAGTCCTGGGTATCAACCAGTGACATCGCGAGTGAACCTGACCGCGTCCGCGCATCGGCGTTGCATCCTGTTGAACCTGCGTCGACGTGAGTCCAGCGATCCAGAGCTGCACATTCAGGAAGGAAGAGGTCCAGTAGTTCAAGTAAGATCTTTCCATATTTTTCTTGCATTGCAATGGAGGCCTTAATTGAGCGTCAGAAGCATATCTTTGAGGAGATCAAGAGAATCCATGCTAATTTTAAGAAGGATTCGGCCAGTCGTAAGTCTAGAGAATATATTGAAAAGAGATTGAAGGCTTTAGATAACTTATGGGCGGAGTGTCAGCAAAACGACGGAGAACTGATGAAGGCGGAGCAGAAAACTCATCAGTATTATGTTGAAGGCATCATCGGTGTAATCCAGAAATGGTATGAAGGTACACGCTTTGACTTATTATCGTGGAAAGCGGAGCAGAAGGAGGTTCCAGTTGTGGTGGAGGAACCGAAACCACCAACCAGTTCCGGGCTTCTTGAGCAGTTACAGCAAACCAGGTTTGACAGCACACAGTTTGTAAGTCATGACGGGAAAGCTGAAGCTTTGCAGCAAAAGAGCGATTTGCAGCGTGCCTATTTTAGAGCATTTAGCAGGTTAGTGGACTCGATTAGAGTGGATGAAATAACAGAAAAGTGGGAAATTGATGACAAATTGAAGTGCCTAGAGTCTCGCTGGAAGCCGATAGATAATTTACATTTGCACATCGATGGTATTTTGCTTGGAATGGATGCTGAATACTATAGAACTTTTAATGAACTTGAAACAAAATATGAGCATGTGAAACGGCAATTAAATATTAAATTAAATGCGTCAGTATGTCAACAACAATCGGTGCCAAAATATGAAATTCCTTTGTTTGGCGGCAATTATACCGTGTGGCCTACATTCATGGATTTGTATTCGGAAGCTATACATAATAATCCAGCTCTTACAAAAACACAAAAGATGCAACATTTAAAGGGAAGGTTGCGGGGCGAGGCGGAAAAGCTCGTCCAACATTTGCATGTTGCACCAGAGAATTATGATACGTGTTGGGATTTATTATGTCATAGGTATAATAATAAGCAACTTTTATTCACTAAGAACTTTCAAATATTTATGCGACAACCTAATGTGCAAAATCAAACATCTTACGAATTAAAACGGTTATATGACACATCTATGGAGGTTATTCACGCTATACATAATTTGAACGTAGACACATCGACGTGGGATCCGATGTTGGTACATATATTATGTGAAAAACTCGATTCCGAAACCTATTCAGATTATATGCAATCTAGATCCAATACACGTGAGTTGCCTAAGTTCGACCAGTTTATGCAATTCGTGGAAAGTAAATTTATTGCATTAGAGCCATTGCAACGAAAAAGGCCTGAAAACGGTGTTAGTTCATCTCAAAAACCAATGAAACTACAATTTAATGCATCTCGTTCTTATGATAGAAATTACAACTCAAAAGCTCGACATGCTATCAGAGAACCAGGTCATGGGCGTCACCCAGCATGCAACTTTAGTTTAGGAAAAAATACGTGTCCATTATGCAAAAATGATCACGCACTGTTTAAGTGTGCCAAGTTTATTGAAATGACAAATAGAGAAAAATTGCACGTTTTAACTAAACACAACATATGCAAAAATTGTTTGTACGTGCATAACAAAGGTTTTTGTGGGTCAGACAAAAGATGCAAAGAATGCAATTTGCCGCATAATACTTTGTTACATAGCGCTCTTAGCAACGTAGAACGGCCACCTATGACATCATCGGCAGCGCCGAAGTTGCCCTACGACAAACCAATGCAAAACAATTACGTCTCGAATACTGATGACGAAATACTATTACCGACTACATTAGTTCAGGTGGCAACGGTTAGAGGAGAATATGTGACGTTGCGTGCCCTAGTCGATCAAGGGTCACAAATTACTCTGATTACGGAGAATGCAGCCCAAAGATTAGGTTTACAGAGAGAAAAATTAGATGCAAGCGTATCAGGTGTTGGTACTTTGTCAAATAAAAGTAAAGGTAAAGTACACTTGAGTTGCAAATCAGTCTGCACCGACTATCAATTTGAAACCGATGCATTAATTATGACACGCGTCGTTAGTAATTTACCGAATGCGTCATTTGCAGTTAGCGACACGGAGTACTTTAAAAACATTACATTAGCCGATCCCGAGTATAACGTTTCGAGGCCCATAGATATTCTTTTTGATGCACACGTGTTTTCGGAAATATTGTTGTGTGGTCTGATTAAAGGACATCCAAACCAACCAATAGCGCAGCAGACACAATTAGGTTGGATCATGTCGGGCCACGTCAAAACATTTAACTGTCACGTGATCACGAATAATAGCGATGATTTTGCAAGATACTGGGAGGTAGAGGATATTCAGGATAAGCCTGGCTCCATGACGTCACAGGAACAATACTGCGAGGAATATTACACTGCAACAACGACACGGTTACCAGATGGACCTGATGAAGTCAGGGTTCGAGAGCCAACTGGGTAAATCAAAACATCTTGCGTCAGCACAGTTTAAACATCTGGAAGGAAAATTAAATAAAAATACCCAGTTTTCAGACAGTTACAAAAAAATAATGACAGAATATTTGGAAATGGGTCACATGAAACCGAGCCCCATAGATCGTGAACCGACTTGTTATTTGCCCCATCATGGTGTTTTGAAACAGGATTCAGTGACTACGAAGTTAAGAGTAGTTTTTAATGCATCACAAAAAACTGGATCGGGTTTCAGTCTTAACGACCTCATGGAGTGTGGACCAAAACTACACCAGGATCTGTTGACATTGTTAATACGATGGAGATTACACAAATACGTTTTTACCGCTGATTGTGAGAAGATGTATAGAATGATCAAGGTCAGCGAGGAAGATCAACAATTGCAAAAAATTCTTTGGAGGGACAATAGAGAACAACAAATACAGCAATATCATTTATGTACCGTAACGTTTGGCGTAAAGGCAGCCCCGTTCCTGGCCTTACGAACACTGAAACAGTTAGCGCTAGACGATCAGGACAAGTACCCCCTAGCCAGTGACGTCATAAACCACGCTATGTACGTTGATGATGTACTATGTGGTAGTAATAGTTTAGAAATCGCCAAAGCAATGCAGCAACAGCTTATTGACATGCTCCGGGGTGCAGGGTTGACATTACGAAAGTGGACGAGTAATAATCCAGAGTTATTACATAACATCAGTGACAATGAGTTGAGCCAGACAACGTTACACTTTAAAAGCGAAGGCACAACAAAAGCGCTGGGGTTGCAATGGAATCCACAAACAGATTACTTTGCGTTTTCGAATAAAATCAACATAAACTGCACTAAATTGACAAAACGCGTGCTGCTCTCGGAAATTTCAAAAATTTTCGATCCGCTTGGGTGGCTCACTCCCGTAACACTTAGAGCGAAATTATTATTCCAACAATGCTGGCTGTCAGAGTGCGATTGTGATGACGCGGTGTCGGAAGATATACAGACCAAATGGCGACAATTTTGCAAAGACATTGATGACATTCGACAGGTGGAAGTACCGCGACACTTGGGAGATACTTCAAGACCTGTGCAATTACATGGGTTTTGTGATGCGTCTGAAAAGGCGTATGCTTGCATTATTTATTTACGCACTTTGACGCAAGATGGTGACAGTATGATTCGAGTCATCGCGGCGAAATCGAGATTAGCGCCAGTTAATACCAAACTATCTTTGCCACGTAAGGAACTTTGCGCGGCAGTACTGCTTTCAAGACTCATGAAAACAGTATTACGTGCTAATACATGGGAGAACCTAAGTTATGACATTTTCGCGTGGACCGACTCAATGATAGTCCTTGCATGGTTAAAACGAGATCCTAATACATGGAAAACCTTTGTCAGCAATCGAGTACGACAGATTCGTGACGACATCCCGAATATGCAGTGGGGTCATGTCAAATCTGAAGAAAACGCCGCTGATTGTGCCACTCGAGGGTTGACGTGCACACAACTTCTAAATCATTCTCTTTGGTGGCAAGGTCCGGGGTGGCTAAAAACTTTTGACAAGTCCTTGAACAAAAAGGAACACATTACTGACACAGATTATGAATTAAAACAAAAGCAAACATGCATAACACAATTACAATCGTCGTCAATTGTCATTGAATTAATATATAAACATAGTGGTATGAGTCACGTTATTAGAATCGTCGCATGGCTACTACGAATGACACATCGATTTACTCACGGAGGCTATCTGACACCGCAAGAATTACATGTTGCAGAAAAATTTATCGTAAAACAAATACAACTACACGAGTTCAAGGACGAGATACTAAAAATAGAACATGACAACTGCATCAGTACCAGAAGTAACATCCGTAGTTTAAACCCCTTTCTTGATAACGACAACATTTTGCGAGTTGGGGGGAGGTTGAGAAATGCAAACTTAAAGGAAGACACCAAACAACCAATGCTTTTGCCCCATAATCACCGATTGACCGACATGCTTATCGAGCAGGCTCATCTACAACTTCTGCATGGGGGACCTAAACTTACATTAGCACATTTGCGACAAAAGTATTGGATTGTCGGAGGTTATCGTGCAGTAAAAAGGGTGATTCATAAATGTGTCACGTGCCGCCGTTTTAATGCAAAAACACAAAACCAAATCATGGCGGACCTCCCTACGCCTAGGGTAACAGTCTCTCGACCCTTCACACATACAGGGGTCGACTTTTCAGGCCACGTAGAAATCAAGGCCAACAAAGGTCGTGGGATAAAAACGCTACTAGCTTACATCGCTGTCTTTGTTTGTTTTGCAACCAAAGCTGTTCATCTAGAGCTTGTAACGGAGTTGAGTACAGCAGCGTTCTTAGCGGCATTTCAAAGATTTTGTGCAAGACGAGGAAAGCCACGTGACATGTATAGTGACAATGGCACAAATTTTGTAGGAGCCAACCGCGTGCTACGACAACAGTACAAGGCCATCTTAGACACAATTGACACCCCTTTCTTGGATAAAATCGGGGAGATGGGAATCACATGGCATTTCAACGCGCCTGCTTGGCCCAGTGCTGGCGGAATTTGGGAAAGGGCGGTCCGAAGTATGAAATTTCATGTGAAACGGGTAATAGGAGAACAGAAGCTAACCTATGAAGAGTTTTCTACGCTGCTATGCCAAGTTGAAGCATGCCTAAACTCGCGACCATTGTGCAATTTGACAGAAAGCATTGAGGACATTGAATGTTTGACGCCTGGTCACTTCCTCACCGGGACGGAACTTCTAACCATCCCCGAACCAGACGACTGCAGCATCGATTTTAGAAAGAGATGGCAACTGGTACAAAAATTGGGTAAGGATTTCTGGGATAAATGGTCTAGCGAATATTTACAACAACTACAAGCTAGATCAAAATGGCAGCAATCCAAACCAGACCCTCAATTAAATGACATTGTGTGCATCAAGGACGAACACTTACCAGAAGGAAAATGGGCACTCGGCAGAGTTATACAATTACATCCTGGAAGGGACGGCCATTCACGGGTGGTTACATTGAAAACCGCCAAGGGAGAACTTAAAAGGCCCATAACTAAATTAGTGCGTCTTCTTGAAATAGAAAAACCTGCAAATGACGAACAGACATACACGCGTAAAAGAAATCGAGGAAAAAATATGACGTGGAAAAGTTTATTTTGTTATACATTATTATTATTTATTGGAGTTTTGTCACCCTCGATGCAACAAAATCACTCTGGCTTTACTCTTACTTCAGTGAGTAACAACCAATCACTTTATTTTGATAAGGTCGGAGAACTGCAAGAGATCAAAGAAGAATGGAAATTAATATTTTACTATAATATGACAAATTATTGGCATAACATCGTAGTACTGGATCAATACGTAACGCATATCAAAGACTTTCAGAGAGAAAATTGGGTCATGCAATTCCAAGTGTTACTAAACCAATTAGATCAGAACATGAAAGAGTTACATTATTATAACAGCTTATTAACTTCTCAACATTTGATGCAGAGCAGAGTAAAAGCTGGTAAATGGAGTCGGGTACTTAGCCAATACCTTATTTGGGGTACTCGACGAAAGATTCGCTGCAAAATATGAGACCGACATAACAACTGTTCAACAAAATGAAAACCACTTATTAACATTAATCAAGAACCAGACAAGCATTTTAGAAGCTGAACGTAACATTGTACAGAGAAACGAGCAAACCATGATAAAACACCTAGATATGATACGTAAACACCTTGCAACACTTGACAGAGAATATTTAGCTAAAAAATCAAAAGATGAAACCTCATTTTACGTTTTGACATCTATTATGGCCGCCGAAAGCATACTGACAAACCTTAAATTCATGCAACAAACCTTAATAAACACACTGACTAACCTGTATCAAGGTCACATCGATGTGCATTTAATATCGCCTGGTCAATTACAACAAGAACTAGATAAAATAGCTCGACATTTAGCTCACAACTTAGCGCTACCTGAGACTCATGACAACATAAAAGACCTTTATAAACTTCTTAGAGTTCATAGCCGCATCACACAAAATTATTTAATAATGGAAGTCAAGGTACCGTTGTTGAATGACGAGCCTTATGAACTAATTAAATTAATTAACATCCCACAACGCATTAGCCGGACTAAGGTTCTAAATATTATTCCTGCAACAAACCTTATCGCTATAAATATACACCGAGACACTTTTGTGCCGCTAGATCAAACCGATATTTATGAATGTCAAACAATTAGTCAACAGAATATGATGTGCAAGTTCAATCACCCAGTATATGACATAACTCGACAGAAGTCTATTTGCGATACACAATTAATTAATTACCGTGATAAACACGAATCATTTTGCCGCGCAGAAAGTACGCTATGCAGCGATAACTGGGTCAAGTTACATCAATTAAACACCTGGTTTTATTATTGTTGCGGCGAGTGCATTGTACGTATCATATGTCCAACGGCCTTGACGTCACAGACGCTACGCCACATGGGACTGATAACGTTAGAGAAAGGGTGTGTACTGAAAGGAAACACCTTTATGTTATATGTAAATATGCAATATAGCGATAAAATTACAATTGAAACACCAAGCCTGATAATTCCAGAACTTTCACCTCTTAACAAGATTATCAATACTTCAGTTTATGTCCAGAATTTGTCAGTATTCCCGGAGACACATGAAACTCAATTTAGGAAACTACATAGCGATATCCAAAAGTTAAAAGATCAATCCACTATAGAGCCACTAACCTCGCACGATATGCATCATTATATTATGATTTATGTGATTATAGGCATAGGCGTTTTGCTTTTAATTGTCACTGTATACTGCTGGAAGGTCAAAACCGGAAAGAGTGGTAATTCGAGAGGGGGGAAGACTCATTGTGAGGACGCGAAGCCAAGCACAAGTGAGGATATCTATAGTGTAGTGCAATATGACAACAAAAAACATAAAATAGTGAATAAGTTACCAAGTGAATGTGATAGGGCTCGGCCCTCAGTGAACACCGTGACATTTGACACTAGTGAACCTAGATAGAACCTTTAGGAACATTAAGACTATGTGTTTAAGTGTGTGACATTTTACAGCTCTTTTATAATTTTATATTTTCTATTTTTTAGTTTTACATATCAAGTTTACTTTTACCTTTATACCTGATTATTTTTTACAATAAGTAATAAAAACAAAAAAAAGGGTGTTACGTTAAGTTATTGTTTATTGCACTAGTTCAGTACCGTTACCATGAGTTTACATCGATCCTACTCGCTAGCGACGACGTAAAAAATTTGTATGGAAAATTGCACAGCGCCTCTAGCGGTCACTTGCAGAACTAAAATCGGTAACATGAGTTCACTTAGTAAAATACCTATCGAATATTTTCGCTAACGACTAACGTTTTTCGCAGTTTCTATAGAAATCGGCACCATGAGTTACAAATTTGACGGATGCCGTCGAGAAATACCATTTCGACAGTAGTAAAGTAGCTCACTAGCATAATGAAGCGTGAATGCGTAGTCAGTAAAAATTATTATTTCATTTACAATTAATTTCTGCACTATATCGTGTCAATGATGTCCGGTAGGAATTATTTAGCATAGAATATGTTAGCGTCGGTTGCATATGAAGACGAACGACGCGATCAAGGAGAGATTTCCAAGCGAACATGATTGCGAAAGAGACTTGGAGCTGATGCACTTTGCAAATCAATGAAAATAATAGACTCGACTCAATAAGGAAGCTTTTGAATATTTGTTCAAATATTGCGATTGGCTGGTTGGCATTTTGTAATTCTTCGGACAAACAGAACAGAATCCTTTTATGAATAACTAGCGGCCGCCCGCGGTTTCACCCGCGTGGTTCCCGTTCCCGCGGGAATATCGTTATAAAAGTATCATATGAGTTATTCGAGCCTATAATCTATCTTTTTTGCAAATTTCATCCAGATCCGTTCAGTAGTTTTCGTGTGAAAGAGTAACTAACATCCATCCATACTCACAAACTTTCGCATTTATAATAATAAATTGGATCGTACAACTGTACTTAGTTATGGAATGGATAAGTTATGAAATAAGCTTATCTCAGATGGCATGGTGCCACTGGTGCCAGCCTAGCTTGTTCCCTTGCTTGGAAAAGATGTATATAATAATTATGAAGATTTAACAAAATAAAACAATATTTAATTGTATTATTTATTTTTATTTACAATTCTTACTCTAAAATTACAAAACATAGTACAAGGAGAAAATGTTTGATGCTAGTGGGACCTAAAAATGGTTCAATTCACTTTTTTCAAGTTTTTGTTAGTCCTAATGTCTTTCAATATGGACCCACCCTTTGGTCCATATTAAACACTAGCCAATTTTTGGTCCAATTTTAATTGGACAGAAGGAATTGGAATATTTATTCCAATTCCTTTACGGCTACATTCCACTATTCGTCTGTTGCTAACTGAACCCTTATAGCCACTAGAAAAATAAGTAATTAAACCTCCTGGTGAAGCGCCAACCTCAAATTTGAGTGTTCTTATGTTTGTATGTTCTAAATAAAACTTTTTGGTTGCTCGGCTAACTTGGCTTCTGTATGCTTATTGCAGTCTCATCTATAATGGCTCTTGTAGAGGGATAATATTTTTTTAAACTGTCTAGCATATAAAATTTACTAAACTTTGGCTAGGCCAAATGTCGAACAAGCTCTAAATGTCACATAAAAAAAATATCTATGCAACTATAATATTCAACACTTCAGTCTTACTTACAACAAATATTTTGTCTTGTTGTTGTTGTCTATAGTGTTTCTTCTTAGTTTAATTAACAACAGCTAAAGAGCTGCTTTATTTATTTATTTACATATTTAGTACACACAAACATAAAAGCAAAATAGAAAAGAAAGAAATAGAAAAAGTATTGTACAGGGGCACGGCTTATTTCAAATTAAAATTTCTACCAGCCGGCCTGTAAAAGGAAATTAACACCATGAGAGCCTTTATGTAATGATAATATGTAGTATAAATAAGTGATAAAACTAGGGTCGTAAACTAGGAGTAGAAATGGATCTTCTACTGATATAAGCCGATCACTACTCCAACGATATTCTATATTATTCACCAAAAACTGTACTTCAAATTAACGACAATTTAGCAGCTGTTTCTAACACTGTAAAATATTGAACTGTCTCATCATCTGCAAGTAATAGTTCAGTTGAGAATAATCTTAATACATTGGCAGTTTGAGTGCCACAAGTTTTACATTCTTGAAAAGGTTCAAGCCTTGGAGTTATTTGTATTGCACTCGATCGATCACATTCTCTTGAGATACATCAATCAAAGTCGAGGTCCACACTGCTAACACTATTTCAAGTGACACTATGTCTGATGGCCTTTCAAAAAGTTGTTTTTCTTCTTGAGGTTACAAGCTTCTAATCTAACTTTTCTTGATTTTGCCTCCTCTGAAACTGGTTGCATGTTCCATGGAAACATTGTAAGTACAGCGCCTTTTTTGAGGCGTCTATGCTGATTTTCAACTCCTGGAACAAACAAGAATGTTATTACAATACTTTACCAAGTAAATTAATAGGCCAACATTACTATTGATGTTTCTTTTTAATGTGCGTATGAACCATTTTTGACCACAGAAATAAAATAAATTTATTGAGGAACTGCTTACCTGAGTATTTACTGCCTTTTTCAGATAATCACACAATCAACAAAATGTTTTCGACATAACTTTTAACAATTTTTTGGTGTTATATTTGCCCGGCGGATAGCTTTTAACCATGGGCGACGAATTTTATTATCTTTTGGGGTGCAATATACACCAATTTCACAGCATTTTGGTACCAATACAGCGCGTCATTTTAATTACTTTCTAATGATTTGAACGAAGAAAAGAAAATCAAAATGTTTGGGAACAAAACAAGTTTGACAGTATGAATGATGAGCAAAACGACCAATTTAAAAAACACTTAAACTTAACGTAGAAGCGCTGGTAGCTGACGCTTGCAATTGGCAGGGTTACCGATACGTTTTCTGTTATCTACCTTACTCTGTCTTTATTAGTGCGCTAGAAAGAAGCAGCATAATATGTGTGAAGTTAGTCATGATAGTTTTGTGTGCCAACATAACGACTCAAAACCGCTATCGAGAAACGAGTTGTCGCTAGCGAGTCCACTCGACTCATGGTACGACTAATATTGAAATCTATTCGATACGTGATTAAGCGATAGCGACTGTAGTAAACGAATGTGACTTTTCGACAGCAACTCATGGTAACGCTACAGATTTAAATTTTATTGCATAGTTTTACTTTCATTTTGTTAAAGAAATTTTATTGCATAGTTTTACTTTCATTTTGTTTTTCTCGGTGGCAGTATGTACGATGCACGTACATGCGGTTTATTTTGTTAGTAGATAAAATTATAACTGACGCGGCGTAGCATTGACCGCATTTCGACTACCAGTTTGACGGTGCACTTTAAGACAAAATGTATTCTTATTGATTAGTGTTCTGTTACATCCCTGAAATGTTGGCAATAGTGCTGACAACCCTAGCTGACGCTGCCGCGTCAGCATGTCCCTCGGCACTTATGCTCGAGGCGAGTTAGTCAGTCAGTCTCATCTTAACTTCGGTTCGTGACGGTTCTGCCTTACCAAATAAATCTCGTTTTTTTTAAAACCCTAAACGTGAGACCCGTTCTAACATTGGTGGCAGCTAAAAGGGATCCAAAAACCAGGATTCCCCGGTACGTCTCCCAAAGTCGCGTGTGAAGTGATTACCAGTGAATTTAGTGGCATCACCGTATTTTGCCATTTTCCTCTGTTTCCTACTGTGTTTCGCCGCATCCTACAATTTCTGGAATCACTCCCGCTACACCTGGACACTGTACTTCTCCGTTACGCTGTATCCAGACGACGACGCCGTATTCTAACCCTGTATCCTGAAAGCCGTAGAATCACCTGTGAACTACTTACCATCATCACCGCATCTGAAGCGACGCCGCACCTTGCTACTGCACCTAAAGAAAAAACCCCGTTCCCTGCAAACATTTTAAATTCAGTGATCTAAATTCAGTGAAAAAATATATAGTGATCTGTGTACTAGTGAATATTGTGCAATTAATCCCAAACATATTCGTTCAATCTTATACACGCTTCGACATTCTTATCAACAAAGAATGCCATTATCGCATCCCGTCGTCGCCGCCGCTGTGCTCGCATTCTATGCTACATTGTTGCAGTGAGTTTGAACCTTCTTGTCACTGACTTTGTTTCACCGTGTATAAACTGTGTGTTAAATATTCAACTGTGTTGTTCTATTTTTAGAATTATTTCGTGCCATTCAACCTTGTGTGTAACGCTTTAATTTTCTATTTTTTATTAATAATGGATAAACCAGATAATATGTTAGATGTCGAATTACCTATCGACACCGAAGACGAGAGAGCCGTTAGCCCTTGTCCGAGTGAGAGAAAAACTCGATCTCAGAAACTGAAAGCGCCATCTAGTGCCAATGTGCCCCATGCACCAGGCCTAGACCTAAACATATTGCTAAAATTCATTAAACCGTATGACGGAAGTAGAGATACGCTAAATTCTTTTATAATTAACTGTAACAACGCTTATGAACTCGCGAACGCGTCACAAAAAAACATCCTTTTTAAATATATATTGTGCCAACTCCAGGGCAAGGCCGAGGTGGCCTGTTCGATCAAAGATTTTAGTAACTGGGAACAGTTGAAGGAGTTCTTGAAAACTCAATTTAGCGAGCGGAAACACTATTCCCATCTGCTAACCGAACTACAAGAGAGCAGACAGTTAACAACAGAGAATGTTAACCAATACGCTCTCCGAATAGAAACTTACCTTTCGCAATTACTAACAGAAATTACTCTTAATAACACTAAATTAAAGGAGCTACCAGGCCGTACTGCGGCCATGGAGGAATTAACCCTCCACCACTTCCTCATGGGTCTACACCCTAGGATTTCAAACATCGTGAGATGTAAGTCGCCAAGAACGCTTAACGAGGCGATCAATTTCGCAATTTCAGAGGAGCGTATACAGCAAACGCTGTACAAAAGAAACATTAATACCGAACACAAACCAGCAATTAAAATCACTAGAAATCCCAATACAACTCAATATCGATCTCAACCGGTATCTAATCCGAACAGACCTCAGAACTCCCAATTTCAAACGCCTGCTATTTCCTGCAGATATTGCAAATTCCCAGGTCATACAATTGAGAACTGCCGAAAAAGGGAATATAATAATAGGCTCCGTAACCAACAGCCTTCGAGTTCTAATTACAACCCAATAAAAAGGGTTAATTTCAATCATGACCAAGAAAGCGAGAGTCATGACGAAATAGACTTAGGTCACCCCAACAATGATGCTGATTTAAACTAAATCGCGTCTCGTCGAGGTGTCACACGAGACGCCTCAAAGGCAAAATGAAAGACACCACTGAACCTACTACATCCACTGTATCCAATGTCAAACTTACTACATCCACTGTATCCACTACCAAACCAAATACATCCATTGTATCCAATGTCAAACTTACTACATCCACTGTATCCACTACTAAACCAAATACATCCACTGTATCCACTACCAAACCAAATACATCCACTGTGTCCAATAAATAATAAATAATAAATAAATAAATATTCTCTTACAATCACACCAATTATCTAAGCCTGTAGTTAATTTCTTAAGAAACTGTGTCTACGTGAACTTGATAACGGATAAATATATACTTAAATACTTTTTGTTTGTAAATACATACTTAATATACATAGAAAACACCCAGACCAAGACAAATAGACATGTTCATGCACACAAATATTTGTCTTGTTCGGGAATCGAACCCGAGACCTCTGGCACAGAAGGCAGGTAGTTTACCCCTGCGCCAAATCGGTCGTCGAATACCAAACCTATCACATCCGCTGTACCCAAAACCAAACCTACCACATCCGCTGCATCCAGTACTAAATCTTCCAATAACGAAACACCAATATTCGAAATAATTTTCGACCCGTCGAAAAAGTCATTGCCTCATATTGTTGTCACAACCGCCGTCTCTAACCTACCTCTATCACTCCTCGTAGACACTGGTTCCTCGATCAGTCTTTTGAAGAAATCTGTAATAGAATCAACACCACAATTAAATGACGAAATTCTGAAACTAAAAGGCTTTAACTCCAGTGAAGACACTGTCCCAACTTTAGGCTCCTTTGATCTTAAACTATTTCCCGGTAATAAAACTAACACTTACCTGAAACACAAGTTCCACGTAGTCGGTGAAGTGGACCTGCCTTATGACGGTATCGTTGGCAATGACCTCCTTACTAAATTCCATGGTAAAATAAATTTTACACATGAAATCCTAAGTCTATGCAACTATAATATCAAAATATACTTTACTAACCCTTATTTCATAATTCCAGCCCGCACCGAAAAAGTAATAGAGTGCACAGTTTCGAATCCTGACCTCACAGAAGGCTTAATCCTCGATCAGAAACCATCAAAAGATCTTTTAATTGCCAATTGTCTCGTTCGCGTTAAAGAAAATAAAAGAATCAACATAACCGTCGTCAATGTCTCTGAATCCACGATGAATGTGAAAGTCAACCTCAATCTCAAACTCACACCTATTGACGCAGTCCATTCCAGGTCACCAGAGGTGATAACCCCTGTCAATTATTCCAACTTCCAACCTCAAAACAAAAACTCCGCTGAAAGAACTCAACAAGTACTAAACCTACTGAGGACAAATCACCTAAATAACGAAGAGTCCGATGCTCTTTACCAAGTCTGTTCGGACTACTCCGATGTCTTCCACCTACCTGGTGAGAAACTTACGTGTACCAACGCTATTAGCCATGATATCAAAACTACTTCCCAAGAACCCGTTCATTCCAAAACTTACCGATTCCCTGAAGTCCACAAACAGGAAGTCAATAAACAGATAGATCAAATGCTCGATCAAGGTATCATTGAGCCCTCTGTATCCCCCTGGTCTTCCCCTATTTGGGTAGTACCCAAGAAACTTGATGCGTCCGGGCAACAAAAGTGGCGAGTCGTGATCGACTACAGGAAGCTTAACGATATCACCATTGGCGATACGTATCCCATTCCCCAAATCACAGAAATTCTAGATCAACTTGGACAAAGCAAATACTTTTCTACCCTCGAATTAGCTTCCGGTTTCCATCAAATCCCTGTCAACAATCCCGAAAAAACCGCATTTAACGTGCCTCAGGGTCACTATCAATTTACCCGCATGCCTTTTGGGCTAAAGAACGCGCCTTCCACTTTTCAAAGATTGATGAACACTACTCTCTCTGGCCTACAAGGCATCCGCTGTTTTGTTTATCTAGACGATGTTGTAACCTACTCTTTTGACCTCCCTTCCATGATCCAAAACTTAAGAATGATATTCCAAAGACTCCGAGAATTTAACCTCAAACTCCAACCCGACAAGTGTGAGTTCCTCAGACGCGAAGTTGCGTATCTCGGACACATAATTTCCACAGATGGCGTAAAGCCTAACCCTTTTAAAGTAATAGCCATAAACGGAAACAATACGCTAACTCTTCTCATAAACAGACGTCATGTAACGCATCATTACGATGAAATTAAGCTAGCCGGCGTCTTTCCAAGCTCTCCCTAATTTTAGTAAACTTATATTTCTTCTATCCTCTTTGTTAGTTAGTTATCTTATATCTACTTAGTACAGTAGTTAATTTAGTACGCCTATAAGTTGCGTAACCTAGTTAGACCTTATAAAGTAGGCATTAGAAGAGTTTTATGATAAGTATTTAGTATATATATTCTTAGTAACACTTTTAACATTTTAATTTTTATTATTCCAGTAACGTGGCTACTGCAACGCCGAGCCTTATTAAACCAGTACCCTCAAGTTCTGGAATCTATTTTGATTATGTTGGTAAAACTAAAATATTAAACGGCCACCTCAGTGTCCTGGTACCTGTGGATATATCTTACATTAGACCTCATATTCAAAATATAGATAACGTACTAGACAAGATCAAATATATTTGTAAAGAAATAGATTCCCTTGATAACTCAGAGTGTCACAATATAATTCCACCGTTTACTGTTCGTTTTAAAGATATCATAAAAGAATATTCGTCTATAAACCACCTTATCGAAAACCGAGCTAAGCGTGGTGCATGGATTAGTGGAATAGGCACTGTAATGAAACAAATCTTTGGCACATTGGACGAGGATGATGCGACTAGGTATGACCAAGCTATTGAACATGTACAAAATAATCAGAAGCAATTAGCCTCACTTGTAAAAGAAAATATATTAGTCACAAGATCTGTATTATCTAAGTACAATGAAACAATCAATAAGATAAAAGTTAACGAGGATATGTTAAATATAGCTATCGACAAGATCACATCAAATCTTAAAAATCTGACCGAATCCGTAAATCAGTTGTCCCTAACTTCTGACATAAATGCAGTATTTACCAACCTAGAATCATCCTTACTTACCCTTTCTTTCCAACTTGAAGATATTACTAATGCTATATTGTTCAGTAGTGCAAATATCATTCACCCTTCAGTGATAACGCCGCGACAACTTTTTAATGATCTTGCCGATAACTATAGACACTTACCTAATGACCTAGAACTAGCCATAGATTTAGATATAAATTAGCCAGTTATTATTCCAACAATAAGATAGTATTTGTATTACAGATACCCCTTGTAAACGCACAACAATTTTATTTATATCAAAATGTACCGTTACCTATTCCTCATAATCTCACAAATCCGGATTCATTCAGTGTAATAATACCTACCCATAGCTATATCATGATAACTAAGGATAAAGTACATTATGGTAATCTAAAATCATTAGAAAAATGTAAACTTACTAATTATCAAAATTATATTTGTGAAGTAAATAATGTATATACTACCAATGAAAACCCGAACTGTGAAAGCGAACTTTTATCAAAGGTAATTACAGACCTCCCAAATCAATGTAAAACTGAATTTATACATGGTACTGTAACGATCTTAAAACCACTTCGTAATAATAGATGGATCTATGTTCAATCCACTCCTAGTAAACTATCCATAGATTGTATTAACTCTGGACTATCAGAAATAAACCTTTTGGGCACTGGAATTATTGAAGTTCCTACACATTGTAAAGCTTATTGCAAAAATATACAACTTTTGCCTAAATCTAATGTTTTAAATATGAGTTTACCTTCTTCCAATCTAGATTTTAATTTAATTAAGGACCCGTGTTGTAGTATAAGTAAATTTAATAAAATTGCGAATGATGTTCCCCGTATTAAACTCGAAACTTTAGATTTGGATAAGATTGATTTTTCTAAGAACATTAATAATAAAATAATTACAGAATTGGACAAAATTATACAGGAACCACATATCATAAAATACGGAGCGCATTATTCAGTACTTACGATAGTTATAATTCTGATTGTAATCTTTTGCATCATTTTTAAATTTCACAAACAATTAATAAAGCTTGCCAGTAATCGTCACGAACGTGTCGCGCCAGAAATTCCTCTTATTAATCTTAAAAATACAAAGTCAGAACCACTAAATTCAGACAGTAACAAACCGATAGACTCTCAACGCGAATCCCCAAAACTTAAAGAAACAACACCTCCAAAAATTAGAGCTAAAATATAATAACAAACAAATTAAAATTTTCTTTTTTCCATAAACTCAAAGGTTTTACCTTTAAGTTTATTTTTCTTAAGGGGGAGGTGTTACATCCCTGAAATGTTGGCAATAGTGCTGACAACCCTAGCTGACGCTGCCGCGTCAGCATGTCCCTCGGCACTTATGCTCGAGGCGAGTTAGTCAGTCAGTCTCATCTTAACTTCGGTTCGTGACGGTTCTGCCTTACCAAATAAATCTCGTTTTTTTTAAAACCCTAAACGTGAGACCCGTTCTAACAGTTCGATTAGATTCCTTGACAACAACTCATGCGTTTCTTTTCTTAGCACTCATCTGCATTCTGCATATCAACCTGCATCTGATACCTTGCATCACTGCATTTCATTTATTACATTTTGCATCAAACAATGATCCTTTTATTTAATTCTCTGTTTTTTATTATTTCTTGATAATTTGCTTTATTTTAGGTGGGTACGTTTGAATGAGATGAAGATATGGGACTATTCTCCGACTTGCACATCTCCCTGGTTTCTGGAGGGTCATTTTCTAAGAAAACTGAAGTTTCCAGAACTGTGCTCTGGCCAGTGGGCCAGTATGGTGAACCTGTCCCCAAGGCTGCCCATACAACAGCTACTGGCACTAAATGTGTCCGTCAACAGAAAACCTCAAGACAGTATGGAACAAAACCATGACGTCACGACTGTTGATACTTGGCATTAACTGTTCGTTAAATTAATACTTCCATGCTAAATAATCACTGTAAAACGTATTAAAACTGAGTTTTATTTTAACGAAATGAAAGTAGCATTTCTTTCCTGTTTAGAAACTTGTTATCAAAGCGGTGTTTAATCAAAAAAGCAATATGGCTTTATCAATGATAAAAATTAATAATCAGACAGAAAATTCAATCATGACGAAGATAATTATGATTGCATGGATATTTCAATAAGAATAGGTAATTCACATAACTTTAGGAAATGCTATGACGATTCGTGATACATAGAACCTATAATGGCTTGGGTAAAAGAACCCACTAGTTATTTCATCTAAGCATCCATATTTAGTAATGATTGATCCATACAAATATGAGTCTGTATGTCTTTTCGTACCTCAACCACTGATCAAATGGTAGGTAAGTATATTAATATAGAAAAGGGCCTAAAAAGAAGATCTAAGCTTAACAGATTTCGTGTTGGTGATAAAAGTAGTCAAAAATTTGCGATGAATTTGCACTTATACCTTTAAAAAATATCTATATACCTATAAGTTTATATATGAAACTCTTGCGTTACTGAGTGACTGACAGACAACGCGCAGCCGAAACTACTGGGCACAAGAAGCTGGAATTTGGCAAGTATGTTCCTTGGGGTGTGTATGGGAGCACTAAGAGAAGATTTTTGAAAATTCCCACTCTTAGGGCCTAAACTGCGTAAAGCGGACGTCCGCGCGGTTCTATACAAAAGTGCTCCGACCGACGTGGGCACCCGCGCGGGCAAACGTCGCGGGGAGGCGGGCCCCGCGCCCGCGTCTTGTGGCCCGTTTCCCTGCGACGGTTGATGATGTAATGTGCTGTGTCCTTAAAGAAGGCGTCCGCGACGGGAACACGTCGCGGGTCTCCGTCCGACACGCGCGCGGGCTCCGTGGAACCGCATCACATAGCGCTATTGACTGAACAAGCCCGTGCGTGCTACCGCTGGCCCGCTGGCGGGCCGCGGGCCCCGTCATGGGCACCCGCGCGGGCGACTGTCGCGGGGAAACGGGCCACAAAGAGCGGGCGCGGGGCCCGCCTCCCCGCGACGGGTGCGGGGCCCGCCTCCCCGCGACGGGTGCCCGCGCGGGTGCCCGCGACGGAGCACTTTTGTATGGAACCGCGCGGGCGTCCGCGTGACGCAGTTTAGGCCCTAAGGGGTTTATAAAGTCCACGCAGACAAAGTCGTGAGCGCAGCGCTAATGACAAAATAAACTTTCAAGTTAAGTTAACGTTTCTTTTGTAATATAAATGTGCTTTATAGAGTAAATACTTAGAGAGTAAATTTTGAATGTAATAGTTGGCACGGAAGAAGTTGCAGCAGTCCACCATGAAGCGTCTGCGGGAAGACTTCATCATCATACGATTTAATGTCCCCACTGCTGGGGCACTGCCCTTCCTTATGGATGGATAAGGGGAATGGGCCATGACATCCCGTCCTGTGACCAGACATTGCGATAGTTGCTTTACCTCAACGATCGCAGGCCGAGCGCGCTAACCACTGCGCCACGGGCTACTCCAGATGCGGGAAGACTTACAAAATAATAATAATAATAATAATATTTCTTTCTCACCACAATCAACTTATTAAGTAACAGGTACAATACAAACAATGATATATTATAAAAGAAGACTGTGGCGGGCTGATACCTGAACTGGGAAGGTTCCTGTATATCAGGTTATCAACCCTCCACCCCAAGGAATTACACCTATAAAAAATACAAAAAGTGCCAAACATGGTTCATAAAATACAAAAGAGTAATATTAGTATAACAAAAAAAAAACAATCTATTTAAGGAAAAGAAAAAAAAAACAATAAAAATGGTATGACAAATCCGACTAGGTGATTCAATACATGCGTGTGCGAAATTAAAATGTATTACAAATGTTGCAATTCAACTGCTTTTCGTTAGTAGAGGAAGGGTAATGTAATGTGGAAAAATACGATAGTTTATTTGGGTTCATGTGGGAAAACATTTTTAATTAAGTTTATTACCTAGCTGTTTACTTTTTTACCATAATATTATCTAAGTACCTCCATCATTGTGCGGGGTAGTGCCGAGTGATAGTTAAATGATAAGATTGAGTCCTTTGATAAATGATTATATTACTGATAAAATACAATAGTTCGATTACGACTAAATAATATTAAAATAAATGATATGCGCGTCGCGAATGATATCTGATTCCGGACTGCGGCATTCACGCCGTTTAGTGTAAAAGTGCTTACTAAGATGTTCGAGTGCATTGCCCCGAACATGCTCCCGACTCAGAAAAATAACAAAGAATGAGATAAAAATACAATGATAAAAATGCAAAAAAAAACAAACTATAAAAAGTAAGAATGTATAAAATTGCAACCATCATATTATGCTTTAACTTATTACCTACCTAATCTTACTATAAAATTAAATATCAGAGTGCAAAAATTATTAAAGTGCTGAATGCAAATATTGTTTGACTTCTAATATAATTAAATTAATACAATGCTAACTGCAAATATTGTTTAACTTATCATTACATTTAATTGTTTCTGTGCTGAAGGCCACTACTTTACTTAACTTATTATAACTGAGATTCATCAGTGTCAATATAAACCCGTTTAGTAATAATTGGGGAAGTCGCGATATCCACCATTGATTGTTGCCGTTCACTCAAAACACTAACACTAGGCTGTCGGTCAGCCGTGCTCTGCTTTCGCGCACTGAGTACACTTACACTCACAACCTCACTCTCATTAACACTAGACTGCTGCTGCTGCTGCGCGTGCCCTGCGCGGACTCCGCGCCGCCGCCTCCACCAGATGAGAACAGCCAAAACGACTGCTCCTGCTACCCCCGCGTATGATATGATGTACTGGTGAATGTCATGAACCGATAGCTTATCATCATCCTCGTCGTCTATTTCTAACTTATCCTGTTTCAAGCTATCGATTTTATCTCGTAAATCGCTTAAGGAGTTTGTAAAGTTTGTACTTGGGTCACTGGGCTCGTCATAATTTGATGGTAAGGTCAAATTCAAAAGATTATTTATTGGAGCTATTTCAAATTTGTATTCAATATCTGGAGTCATATGCATGATATTGCTCTGTTGCTGGGTAGCATAGAAAGTGAAATCTTTTCCTTTAGCTATGCATTTGTCGTCGAGGCGAATAAGGCCGGCTTCTACAAGGTTTACGGTTTGTATCTCGTTCTCACACATAATTCTCATAGCATATAGGTCGCAATGAAAATACAAGTATGTTGAAGGCTTTGTTAACTCGAACCAATCATCTTTGCAGGTGCTAATCCGTGCTTCACACACCCCTACATCATTTAACTGACAAAATCTTTCTTCAGTCCCTAAGTGCTTAATTGGGCTAAATAATTTGCATAAGTAAACTGTCTCATGATGTAGACAATTTTGAATTTCATACCTATTTGTTTCGATAAAAGCATCTTTTTGCAAGTTAATAGCTACGTAACTTGCTTTAGGAACTATTGTTATCATTCTGTTGTTTATTTTATGCGGAATTGGTATTAATTTGTATAGCTGGTAATAATCTCTGTTTACAAGTGGAAATTTAATTTCAAATATAAAATATTCGGCGGTCATTCTTGATTTAACGCTTATCAGTTTGTAAATATCTTGGTAATTTGATGCAATATTTTCTAATGGCAAAGTCAAGTCCTTCGAAAGATGACTAGATATAATTTGTAACTCCTTTCTAAATTGTTCTGGGCTCAATAAGTGAATATTAAATCGTCCATGATAAGTATCCATCAAAGTAGTCAATAAGTTATCTTGCGTTCTTCTGAGATTGGTAAGTATGTGACTAGTTGTTATGGAAGTTAAGGTAAACTCTTCTATGATTGAACATTTATTAATTTGATTTGTTATGTTATTCACAACTGCATCTAACTTATTTAGTCGCTGATTGATTGTTTTGTGTTGCGTATTTATCATTTCTTCAGTTCTTTTTAATAAATTATACTGAGCTTCGATAACCGATGTCTGATTTTTATATAGAGCATGAATGTGTTTGTCGTTCTCCTTCAATAGCCGTATATCTTGTTTATACTTTTCTGCAAATCGCTCGTCGAGCATCCCGAATAAACCGCGCGCAGCATAACCCACGCCATTGAAAAGGCCGCGACGCTGTCTGGAGTGTAAACCGTTCCGTGAATTAAACGCCTGATTGTGCAAAAGTTCATTGTAGTAGCGTAACTCCATATGATCGTGCTGTAATTGTGTCAGGATCATATTACACCGAGATTGATCGGGTAATATAGAACAAACTTTTTGTAAATAATTTAGACATTTTCCGACTGTCTCTAATCCTTCCCAATAAGGAGACATGTTGTAAAACGTCACCATAGTCCACTCATCTCTTATCAGTTGCATATCAATTACCGAGTCGAAATAAATTGATTGGTTGTTATTAGTGAACTTCGATAACGAAAATGCTGCATTTGATGTTGTTAAAATAGACATAAATAGTAAATATGATATCGCCATTGTAATAAAAATGTTCTTTTGATAACTTCTTTTGATAGGTTTTTCTTTGTTTTCTGATATGATTTCTTCACTCGTCTTGTTATTTTTTGCACTGCTGTTATTATTTATATTTTCTGATGCATTTGATATAGGTAATAATGATATTTTGGTTACCGGTCTCTTTGTTTGTCCGTTTTTAGTTTTTAAACTCACTACCCGGACTAATCCATCACTGCCGGGGTGTAGTTCCACTACTCGGCCCATGGCCCATTTTCCTGCGGGAAGATTCTCTTCATGTATTAATACAATGTCACCTTTCTTGATATTTTCCCGAGTTTTATGCCACTTACTCCTCACTGATAGTTGAGTAAGATACTCGGTTTTCCACTGTTTCCAAAGATCGTTAAATAACTTAGTCACTAAATGCCACCGTGTTCTAGCGTCCGTTGCTGTTTCTATGACTGTGACTCCGGCTCGCCCGGTAAGGAAATGTGCTGGCGTTAAACACTCGAGATCTTCAATATTTTCTGTTAAGGCACATAACGGCCTAGAGTTGAGGCATGCTTCCACTTGCGTCAGGAGCGTGGTGTACTCTTCAAAAGTTAATTTTTGAAGACCAATGACTCGCTTCATATGGTGTTTCAGACTGCGCATTGTTCTCTCCCACAAACCTCCTGCGGTGGGCCAGGCTGGGGCATTAAAATGCCATTCAATAGACATTTCGGTGATTTCCTTCAAAAACGTATCGTCAAATATTTGCTCCAATTGATACTGATCTTCCTGCAAAACTCGATTAGCCTTGACAAAATTCGTTCCATTATCGCTGTATAAGTGCCTGGGCGCTCCTTTTCTTGCTGCCATGCGGCGAAGTGCTGCTAAGAATGCTTCGCTGCTTAAATCGGACACAAGTTCGATGTGCACAGCCTTTGTCACCATGCAGATGAACACCGCGATATAACCCTTCGTGGTCTTAGCTCCTCTTCCACGGTTATATTTGATATCAACGAATCCAGTGTAATCCACTCCCGTGTGGTAAAAAGGAGAAGCTGGATTACACCGATATTCCGGCAAATCCCCCATCATTTGAGCTTTTAACTCGGGCTTATTTTTCCGACAAGTTACACAATTCCTCAGTTGCTTCTTCGTTGCGTTCGTACCGCTGATAACCCAAAATTTTCTTCTTAAAGTTGATAGTGTCATTTTAACTCCACCGTGATAAGTTAACAAATGAGCTTGTTCAATTAATAAATAAGCTAATCGATGATTATGCGGGATGATTATCGGATGTTTTGCTTCAAACGGCAGATTAGTATTTCGTAATCGTCCTCCCACACGTAAAATACCATCTGAATCTATAAACGGTTGCAAACTTAATATTTTACTGTTTGATTTTACGCAATTATATTTCTTTAAATTATCTATGTCACTTTGAAACTCTGTTAACTGTACATGCCGTATGATTCGTAATTTTGCTGCGTTGATTTCTTGTAATGTGATATATGTCGGTCGTCCGACGCGACACGGAGTCAATGCTCTAATTATCCAAGCTAAAATTAAAATTATTTTGCTAATTGAATTATGATTTTGTAATAGTTGATTTATGATATTGTTATCTTCACTTTGTATGATAATATTACATGACTTTTTAACTTCTTGATTCGTACTGTAATTTAGATTTTGTTGTTTGACCTCGCATTGCTCTGATAAATATGATGGGCCAGTCCACCATAAGTTATGATCTTTTAACTGAGAAAATGATAATCCGCGACTAGCTGCGTCCGCAGGGTTTTCCTTGGTTTTAACGTAATTCCAGTGATCTGCAGGTATAATTTCTTTAATTTGGCTAACACGATTGGCAACAAAAGGCTTCCAACGGTTTTCTTCTCCCTGTAACCACCCTAAAACCACCATCGAGTCACACCACCCATATAATTTGATTTGATAATTATTATAGCATTCCATTACCTTTTTAGTTAACTGCGCTAGTAAATGTGCTCCACATAATTCCAGTCTCGGTAGTGATACTGTTTTGTTGAGCGGTACGAGTTTTGTTTTGGCCGCGATTAATATCACAGAATATGTTGACCCATTTTTTATTCTTGCATATACTACGGCTGCGTAGGCTTTCATTGATGCGTCACAGTATCCATGGAGTTCAATGATTGCTTCCTCCGTGGTTCCAATCCATCGTGGCATTTCAATGTGTTTAATGTTAGTGATGTCATCTTTTAACTTAAACCATTCAGATTGCGTCTTCTCAGCTAACACATCTTCCCATTTAAGTTTTTCTTGCCAAACAGATTGAAATAACAGTTTTAATTTTGTCACCACCGGGGCTATCCATCCTAAGGGATCAAATACTTTTGATATTTCGGCTAGTAACATTCTTTTTGTTATCTTTGTAGCGGACTGAAACTTGATATTATAATCGAATAAAAATTTATCTTGATTTGAATTCCATCGCAGACCGAGAGTTTTTGATGTGTTATCTAACTTGAAAGTAAATACGTCGCCGTCAGCATTTTTCTTTGGGATATTTTCAAGTAGTTGCATATTATTCGAAGCCCATTTTCGTAGAGTAAATCCTCCTGACTCCAAAAGTTGATTTAACTGTATTATTTCTTGCTGGCCTACTTCAATACTATGACAACCATAAATAAGATCGTCCATAAAAAACGCTGATTCAGCTATTCTTGACGCTGTCGGGAAGTTCTCTCTCTCATCTGAAGCTAGACGTTTTAATGTCATCATAGCCAGAAAAGGTGCGGCTTTCATCCCGTAAGTCACGGTTCTTAAAAAATATTCTTTTAGAGGCTGGCTAGGTGATTCTCTCCAGATAATTTTCTGTAGACTCTGATCTTCTTCACTAACTAATATTTGCCGATACATCATTTTGATATCCGCTGTGTAAGCATAACGGTACTGCCGCCACTTTAGTATTAATGCTTGTAGATCTTGTTGAAGATTAGGGCCCTTACACATAAGATCATTGAGACTGTTGCCCGAACTTGTTTTTGCTGACGCATTAAATACTACGCGAAGCTTTGTGGTGCTGGAGTCTTCCCGTAGGACTGCATGATGAGGTAGAAAACATTCAATACCGGGATTGCTATTTGATTCCTTCATATGTTGTAAACTGATATACTCATTGATAAATTCAAGATATTGTTTTGATAATTCTGGCTGTTTCGCGAACTTTTTCTCCATATTTTTAAATTGCGCAATCGCTAACATCTTTGATGAACCTAACTCATTTTCAAAATTTTCTTTCATCGGTATTCTGACCTCATACCTTCCATCTGACTGGCGTTTTGTTGTGTTATTATAAATTTCTATGCATTTTTGATCTTCAGCTGATATTTCGGTTGACCCACTTATCTCTTCTATCTCCCAGAATTTGTGTATCTCCTCTATTTGTGTTAGTACAACATTGCACTGAAATGCTTGTACACCCCAGCATAGCAACCATCCTAATTGTGTCTGCTGCGCGAGAGGCTGATAGTGATTTTTCCCTTTGATAAACCCTTCTAACATAATAACCGAATAAACGTCCGCCCCGAGTAATAGATCTACTGGTCGGCTTATATAAAATTCTGGATCTGCTAAATTGATATTGTTGATATAATCCCATTTTGGTTTTGCGAATGATGAATTTGGTAGGTTCTTAATTAATTGGTTCATGATAAATACTTCCACCTGTAGACTAAAATCATTATATAGTGATGAAATTGATACATTAAGCTTTCCTTTACAATTATTTTCATTTTGTCCCACACCAAAGATGACTCCTCTGCATTGCTCTCGCCTTAATCCTAACTGTTGCGCACCGTGTTCCGTTATAAGTGATATTTGCGACCCTTGGTCGATGAGAGCCCGCATGACTTTATAAGTCCCATCTAACGCCATAACTTTGACCATGGCAGTTGATAACAAAATTTCGGATGCTGTTTTCTGAGACACGTGTGATGAATTGCCTCCATTCGTATTTTGCTGATTTCTAAAAAACGGCTTTGACTTCGGTATAGGCTGACCTGAGGTCAACGGTCTTTGACTCATTGCGTCATGTATCAGCGTATTGTGACACCCTGAACAAATGCGACAACGGCTAATTGAAAAACAAGGCTTTCCGTAATGCGAATATAAGCAATTTTTGCAAATGTCTAACCTTTTCAATGTTTTCAATTTTAATTCATTTGATTGTTCGAGAAAACTTGCGCAATTAAATATTCCATGCTCTAAATTACATAGTGGACATTTCATATTTGAAGATGATGCATGATAAGATTTATGGAGCGGCCTAGGAAAATGTCTGTTAGGATACTGATTACTCGAGTTATTTACATAGTTATTTCTGTTGTTCACATTATAAGTCATAAATTGAGATTTTCTAGGAACAGAACCGTAATTGTTTGCGTTTTGGTACGCAGGTTTTTGAACAACAATGTCTTGTTTCCTTTTTGATTGCTCAAGCATAGTAAATTTGCTTTCAAGGTAATCTAAAAGCTCCTGTAATATCGGTAGCTCTCTCGGCTGTTTTAAAGACTCTACGTAATCGGAATGTGTTTCGTGATCTAATTTTTGCGTAAGTATATGAACTATAATTGGATCCCAGGAACTGATGTCAAGTCCAAGGTTCTTAATGGCATTCAAACTTTCCTTTGTTGCATCATGCATTTTCTTAATTAATAATAACGACTGTTGTTGCATATTCGGAAGACTTAAAATAATATTAAGGTGCGACGAAAATATCAATTTTTTGTTCTCGTAACGGTGGTTTAAAATTTCCCAACAAGTACTATAATTTTCCGAACTTATCTGTAAATGTTGGATTAAGCGCTCAGCATCTCCTCTTATTTTACCTTTTAAATACTGCATCTTCTGAGCTTGCGACAAAGATGGATTCAGATGTACAGCTTCCGTGAAAAGATTCTTAAAAGAGACCCATTGATGATAATTGCCAGTAAAAATTGGTATATCTACCTGCGGCGTGATATGTTCTCTGTGGGATACAGACCACAGCTTTGTATTGATGGCTTCCTTCAGATTGTTAAATATTGTTTCATGATGTGTAAAAGATATCTCATAATCATCATTATCTCCGTCCAAAATGCCGTCGATCTCCCAGTGAAGAGAATCAATAACAGACCAACGCGATTGTACCTGCTTTAACGCGTCCTCAAATTTCCACTTTTCCGCAATTGAGCTTACATCGATGCTATTTACCGTTCTCATGAATGCTTTAAAGTTTACAGCTTGCTTATGTAACATTTCATCCAACTTACTTGAAGATCCCGTAGACCTTTTGTAGCTCGATTCCTCTGCCTCCTTATCTCTCGCCTTCGCCTCTTCCCTCGCCTCCTGATAGCTGAAACCAGACTTACTTGCCCCAGAGACCTCACTTCGATCGTAAGGTATCGGTGTCCTTGGTAATGCCTGTGCAGACTCCCTAGTTATGTAGCTTTTAATCTCCTTATACAGCCTTTCCGCTATTTCATACTCCTTACGAGCGAAATACGGACGCTGCTTATCCTCAAACTGTAATAGCTTTTTATGATTGTTCTGATATTCGACCCAGTACGACTCCAAAGTTTCGCTTTTACGATCAAAATATGTCGTTGAACTTTTCCGCTCAGGCCCATCCTTCTTCATGTTGACGTATAACTTCTCCATAACAGAGAAAAGCTCTGCTTGTGCGTTGTAAATTTCTTCCATTTTGATATATAAGATGATAAAGCGACTGATATAAAATTAGAAAGATCTTACTCAGTGATCTCCGTCAGCTCCCAACTGCACCTGATCCTTAATCCTTGCTGTTTTGATAACACTTGATAGCTGATATAATGATGATAATGTTCGGCACCACTTTGCACTGCTTTGCACTGGTTCACCCCGAATCACAAGAGTTAATTCCCGAAACGCGAGGTCCCACTACGTAGCTCGAAGGACCAAAAAATGTGCGGGGTAGTGCCGAGTGATAGTTAAATGATAAGATTGAGTCCTTTGATAAATGATTATATTATTGATAAAATACAATAGTTCGATTACGACTAAATAATGTTAAAATAAATGATATGCGCGTCGCGAATGATATCTGATTCCGGACTGCGGCATTCACGCCGTTTTGTGTAAAAGTGCTTACTAAGATGTTCGAGTGCATTGCCCCGAACAATCATAAATTACGAAAAACGTTTTTTTGCCGATAATTTTAGGGAATTATTGTATAATATTAAGATTTTTTCTGTTTCATCATAATCAACTGCTTTTAGTTTATCTTAAAATAAAATAGATACATACTCGTACTAAGTCATCATTATATTACTCAGCCGTACGACGCGACGCCAACTGCCGTGCATAGACATCTCCAAAGGATCCAAAGCGAAAGGTCCTGCGCTGCGGCTTACCGCGAACTTCACAAGAACGACAGTCCACCTTGTAGAGGGGCTGCCCATTAGAACGTGTGGTCCGGAACATGGTCGCGACATTCCAGAACCTTTTCGCCCCAGCAGACAGGGTTCTGCGCGCTATGTGTCGACAGAATAAACATATTCTGTAAAGTAAAGTATGTCTTAAGAAGGCATATTAAAAACGTATACGTAAGTATATGAAAGTAGAATTTCAAGTTTATCAGGTCTAATAGCAGAATAATCAAAATAAAAATTTTGATTATCTTATGATAATCCTATTCAAGTGCAGAAGTTGTTGATTGGCTGGCTGGGCATTAAATTCCCTGGTAGCAAAATTAGTACACCTTGTATTAAGCAATATCACGGCCACCACTACTAGTATACTTCATATAGGTATTGGATTAAATACTACTGTTTGTGTATCGCACTTTTCAGTCATAAAAAAATATTATGACATGTAGGTACGTTTGCCAGTTGTACTTAGAGAATTCATATTTTAAACATACTAAATATAAATATTACAATTTGAGTTAGCATTTCAAATATTCTGTGATAATAACACTTGGCGTCATTGAAAAGCCCAAAATAATTGAATCTCTACATTTTTAAGGTCACAGCAGACTTATCAACTCGTAAACGGATCGTAAACGTATCAACTCGAGCGGTTCAGTATTCTTTGTATGAAACCCCCTACTGCAACGCACACTAATCGGAATCGTAACGTAATCGCCTCGCCTCGGGACCAGGGTGCTTACCATCAACTCTTATTGCGGTTTTGTTTAGGACCTAAACCGATCTGCTTCGCTTATTCGTACCACGACAGCTTAATATCAATGACAGCGATTCAGTGATCGATCAATGACATTTTACAGCCGCTAAGCTGTCAGGAACTCTTATTTGACTTATAACCCGGTCGATTAAACATGACACCTGCAGGTTATACCCGTCCCTCTCACTCTCCGGGCATGACAGAATCGAGTGAATGAGACGGGTAGAAGAAAAAAGACACAAATCGTTCGGCCATTAACATTTAGCAATTCATTTGCGATCCAGTTTTTAGAAGGTCAGAGTACGAAAGAAAGCAATTCATTTTAGGAACCTATTCTGCATCGCGCTATTTTTGAATCGCTGTCTTAAAGTTGATGGTAAGCACCGCTCACGAACCGCTTTGCGGGTCGCTCAACTTGCTATCCCCGCGCTTACTGCTAGTCGTCCACGTGCTCACGTCTCTTCGTACCCGAGCTTACGGCTCTACGCACAGTGCTCTGAAAATGAAAATGAACTAACCACATCTCAAAAAATCAGACTGAAATTCCGAGATTTGACCCCATGTCCACCTTTTTTCGATATGGAACCACTGTGCGGCGAGGAGTAAGCGTGGCGTCGCGTCGCCTAGCCGTAGCCAAGCCGACGTACCGACGCTTATCAGGGGGGCAATTGCGTAAGGTAATCGTATTAATTTGACAGTTCATATCGTATTCAATCGGCTGCAATTTGTATGGAATGACATTTAATATGATACAATATGAACTGTCAAATGAATACGATTGACTTTACGCTGGTTTGCTTACGTAACTTAGTTACTTAGGTTGACGCTGACGGCGAGGAGAAAGGCGATACGGTGTCGATCCCTTTCCGAGTTGATATATCGGACGAAGTTATGTTGTTTCCTATAGTTGTAATCTATTATAACTATAGGAATTGGAACAATGTATGTGATGGTGTCCAATATTTATTAATATTTATTTATTATTAGCGAACTGCCCCGACTTCACACACTGCGCACTGGTGCAATGTAAGTAAATAATACATTATTGTACAACGTGTACAACTTTATTTTATACGGTTTCACCCGCGCGGTACCTGTTCCCGTGGGAATATCGGAATAAAATATAGCCAATGTCACTCGGGAACAATGTAGCTTATAATTGTGAATTTAATTTAATGTGATTAAATTTTTAGAACCGGTTCAGTAGTTTTTGTGTTTATCCACTTTAGTAGTATTAGTATATACAAGTTTTAAACTTCTGAATATATACAGAATACTCTCTACTTGTAAGTAGAGAGAAGAGATAATTTTAATGCATTGTTTAACCTTTGTAACAACACCATTATATTTTAGACTTGTCTAGTTTAGACAAGTACCGAATAGGCATCGCTTTTATTGACGTGCTACCTCTCAGTAAAAGTAATAATTATTATTTCTTATCATTGCGCATATTTTTGTATATTGTTAAGTATGGCTTATCATAATAACGCGCTCGATAATAGCACATTAATCATTGTATTTCCCTTTGTACTTATCAATAGATATGGTAATCTCTACATTTAGTATACTTGCTTAGTTCGATCTTGTCATACGGGAACTTAATTTTCCCTGGTGGCATTATTATTGTTGAAAAATTGTGTTTTTCTGGTGGCCAAAGTGAACTTACAAATATATTTAACCGTTTTTTTACAAAGTAAGTCTACAATAAACACTGTTTACTGTGCAATTTCAAATTAAATCGTTACCTATTTATTGTTTGTTGGCAAGTATGTTTAATTATTGTGAGTGTTGGACTGCGTTGAAATAAGAAAAACATGGAGACAAAGCAAATATACAGTTATTTTACCTTTTGTGCTCTACTCACAATCGGCTATGGTAAGTACCTTTTTTAAACCCATATTGATATAAAAATAGGTTATACACACGCTTTAGTTTATCAAAATCTAAAACTTCATGGCCAATCAACAAAAGAAACGTAGTTTTACAAGGTATTTTAATAGCCTTTCCTTTAAAAAATTATTAATTACTTTTAAGAAAAAATAAAATTACTTATAAAATTTTAAAACCCCCGAGAAAAATAAGTAAAATAATAAAATTTCTCTCACGGTCGGGGGACCACAAAAAGAGAAGGGTATTATACGTTGGGGGTCCCCCGACCGAGAGAGAAATTTTAGTATTTTCCGTTCTTTACTCAGGCTTTTTAATTTTTTTTTATTTCATCCTTTTTAAATTAGACTCAAAATTAAAAAAAACCGCATTGAAATAGCTTGATCCGTTTATGCACTACGATAAGTACAGAGTACAGACAGAATAGTAGATTGTATTACAAGGGAGCAAAATAACATATTTACGGCGAGGGCGCTATTTTGAATCCAGAGCGCAGTGAAGGATTCTAGAGTAGAATCCCGAGCACAGCGAGGGATTCTAAAGTAGAATCCTGAACGCAGCGAGGGATTCAATATACGTCGCCCGAGATGAAAATAATTTTGCGGCCGAGTAATACACTCTACTTTTCATTTCGAATATAAGGAAAGTAAATACACTCTGCTTTTCATCCCCCTCTATAAGAAAAACAATAAAGACAACTAAAACTATCTAGAAAAATAAATGAAAGGTGGCGGGGGGCTTCGCTTTCTCTGTTTTTTCTATAATAGGAATATAAAAAAATTGAAGTTTTGAAATAACAAAAAAAAAATTTAAAAAAAAAATTTTAACAAAAAAAATTTTTTTTACAATATTTTTTTTTTATATGTCTATCGGCTGCCTCCTAACTATCTCCGGAGTACCATAGGGATTGAAAATTTTGTTAGATTTTAGCTACGCTACGAGACGAGACGCACCGTTTTTGAGATACTTATTCTCGTTTTTATAAAATTCTTTTTTTTTAATTTTGCAAGTCCCGTCCCCATACAAAATTAGTTGAAAACTTTTTCATTGCCGATGAGGTAACTCTATGGTTGACTGTAACCAAATTCAGTTCTATTCTTAAAATTAATTTCCACCCTAGGGTGAAACGGATAGTTTTGGACCCGCTGCTCAGTTTAAATATACATCACTTTCCGAATCTGAGAGATGAAAAGTCATTTTTAATACAGTTGCTCAAAAAGTGGCGTATTGCAGGGACGTATAGCGTTCGGGATGTGGGCTATTACACACTCGAACTTTTTCTTTACCTTTCCCGAACTCGTGCGTTTTCTTTCCCAACTGTCAAAATATTGTCTATTAAAAAGAAAAAACCAACCACGAAGTTTTTACTAAAAAAATCATAGAAGTTTTTATGATTCATGCAAATATTTCTAAAAAGAAGCTACTAATTTGTTTCAATATCAGATTTAAAAGTAATTTTAATTATACATTAAATTAATATTAGTATCGGCCAAATTAAATTTATGAATATAAAAATACATAAAATTGGCTGTATGACCACAGATTACTAAATATGGTATGACGTGCACTATTTACCATAGTATCTGCTTATAGGAGTTTGCGCAAGTAAGTGAAAAGAAAATGAGGGACCTTATTTCTTAATTTTCTAAATTAGTTTTTTCTGGTTTTTATTGTGGTATGTACTTAGTATGGTGGAATTAGTGCAATAATGTGGCTTTAATGGAAAACGATGTGGTAAAAGAGAGAAATAAGGAAAGGCGCTCCTGTAGGATTCGGATTGCTTTTGTTAGGTTTCATTTCATTTCATCTCATTTAATTTAATTTTCATTTCATCTCATTTAATTTAATTTTCATTTCATATCAATAAAAAAATTCTACTGAAGCCTTGGCTGTATGATCATAGTTTCCTGTGCCAACCCAGAATGGGTGAAGAAAACAAAAAAAAGTCTCTGCTTATATTCTTTTACGATTAGTTAGTTGAGTTTATTGTGTTTTATTATTTTATTAAATTGCTTAATTTTTTCGCAACTGTATTAAAAATAGTTGTTCAGTACACGTGCGGAACCGTCATTGCAACTTGTTCCGACTGTCAACCCTCACCTTCGGCTGCGCCTCGGCTCGGGTAGACATTTGTCGGAACTCTTTGCAATGACAGGCTTTCCGCACTTGTAATGAAATCTACTATTTTTGCCGCCATTTTGTATTTTTTTATTGCACCTAAATTTGCCTAGGGTGAATTGTTTTTAGTCAAAGTACCACCTCTGTATCTTTTACCGTTTCGGCAGGCAGTTGTACAGACAGAAAGTCATTTTTTGCCGCCATTTTGTATTTTTTTATTGCACCTAAATTTGCCTAGGGTGAAAATTTTTTAGTCAAAGCACCACCTCTGTATCTTTTACCGTTTCGGCAGGCAGTTAACCATCTCCATAAATGGCCGGATGGATTTTCATCAAACGTGGCTAAGAACCACCCCGATTAATTTATAGTCCGGTAAAATAAGCAAGAAGCTGACATTTGGTGAAAAAATTAAGTAAATCTTTTTTATTCAATTTAGGTTGAGGCAACAACACTTATGAACGTCAAAGAAGCTACGCCATCGGTTCGCAAATCCTACGGCGACACCTATAAGTTATTAAATTGAGTAACATATCAAATAAAAGCTTATTTTATTTCCAATCTAACCGAATTAATTTGCTTCAAAAAGACAAAAATACATTTAAAAAAACACTTTAAATCTAGCCAACCATGGATTACAAACACTTTTTAATAAGGCAACATTATTATTATGGTTGGATTGGGAAAATATTAAACTTTCATTTGGCATGTAGTTCGATTAAATAACTAATGAGGGGTTATAAAACATGCCTACGTACCTTTCCTTAACTTGAGCCCACAGACCTTAGACATCGAACTTGATGATTTCCTCTCCAGTGTTTAATCACTTCATGTTTACCTATTAATTAAGTAACACTTCGTTTACGCCTGTATTTTTTTTTGAGCAAACTCCTTTGATAAAAGATTTTATTGTTGACGACCTCCGTGGCCGAGTGGTGTATATACACACAGGTTTTGAAGGTGCCATTATCTCTAAAGGTCTCGGTTTGATCCCCGGTTGGGTAAATATTGAAAACGATTTTTTCAATATTTCCTCGTGTCTGGGTGTATTTGATAATACCCGTCGTTGTTTTAATAAACTTTGGTACCTATTAGAACAATGTATGTGATGATATTTTTTAACACCATAGGCACAGGATTTAATTAGGCAACTCATGTGTGATGTACCAATTTATGCAGTATCTAGCAATTGTTTTTTGTTTGAATGAGTTTCTTTTGACGTTTCATCGTTAGTTCAAAAATTTGTACTAGGTGGCGCTACCAAACTATAGCGACATAACTTTTTCATGTCTCATATTCTGAAAGTAACTCCTAACTTGCCTAAAATGCGGGTTGAAAGTGGTATGTGGCGGCCCTAGGGCCGTTATGAAATTTAAAAAAGGAATAGGAGGGGTCATGCTAAAATCTGTAATAGCATCTACACACGTTCCGATCCGACAGCCGATTTTGTCTGCTCTCAGACCAAATCTGCGCTACACACGTTCCGATTTGGTCTGGAGTAGCCCGAATTGAAGGTCGGATAGGAACGTGTGTAGAGTCTTTAAGTATCTCTTTGGACATTTATTTTTTTATTAAATTTTTTTTCCACGTTGAATAAATACAGGATGTTTTTTTTAGTTAGTAACTTCATAATGTTAAAATATTTTTTATTAGTAGAACAAGATATTAATTAGTTAGGGTAGTATATTATATACCCATACATACACATGGGATAGCCACATAATTATATATATGGGTACATACATATCATTAGTATATTGAGTAAAATAATTTCACAGCTTTTGGCGTTATTTATAAATTACTGAGAAAATATAGTTTTAATTTATGCTTTAAGTTTTTTTCATTGAGTTCATCTTTAAGTTTTTTCGGGAGTTCGTTTATTAAAAGAGGCACTAAGTGTTTGTTTTGATATTTCCCGTACATATTATTGATCCTGGGGACGAGAAGTTTGGGATCAGCTGCACTTCTCAATTTTTTATTGACAGTTCTTAAAGGACATCAGGCACATATTGCCAAAAACTGTATAAGCTTCGTTATATTTTATTTAGGCACTATGCGCCACTGTGAACTTACTACGTGTACCAAAATAATTTTAAAGTCTTTCACTGTTTAATAATTAATTTGTGTAAAAACACAAAAATGACTATGAATTTATCATGAAACGAACATCTCTAGCCATTAAAAAAAAACAAAGAATGTCAACCTTGTGTCAACCTCTTTATCACTACATAGTATAAAACAAAGTCGCTTTCTCTGTCCCTATGTCCCTTTGTATGCTTAAATCTTTGAAACTACGCAACGGATTTTGATGCGATTTTTTTTAATAGATAGAGTGATTCAAGAGGAAGGTTTATATGTATACCTTTATTCCGATATTCCCACGGGAACGGGAACCACGCGGGTGAAACCGCGGGCGGCCGCTAGTAAAATAAAAAAAAAACCTTTGTTTACATGTCAGAGTTGACATTAGTTGTTAAAGACGTTCCGACGCACGCACGCTCGTATTTTATTTTTTTAGTAGATCATGTGAATCATGTCATAAAAACTGATGTAATTAAAATAATAGTATATAAAAGAAAAAAATAAACAGGAATAAATGAGTTAATACATAAATCAAGTCAAATTGCTCCAATTTCAGTATTATGGAAACACAATATTCTCTAGGTCAAAATAACGCAAGTAACGGAACGTTTTGTTCGTGTTGCTGTTTCAGTATCAGTGTTACCAAAAACAAAATATTTTAAACCTAAATAACTCAAACAAAAAAACACATAATAAAATTTTAAGTATTTTTCGTGTTTGTTTGTGATAAACTTTAGTCATTCACTTCAATAGAATAGCTATACATTTTTAGGTTTTTTGTAAAGGGAATGTGCCTGATGTCCTTTTAAGTTCTTCATTAAAATATTGCTCTTTAAGGAGGATATATTTAATTCTTTCAGTTACTGGTAGTACTTTACAGAACTTAAATAAATCGTATTCGTTCTCAAGCTCGATTTGCATTTTATTAGGTAATATAGTTTTAAGAATGCGTTTTTGTAGTTCATGTACGCCGTACAAGTGAGACTTGCAAGTACGTCCGTAGCTACTGAGCCCGTATTGAATTATAGATTCTGCCAGAGCATTATAAAGTGACAATAATATGGGGTAAGGAATTTTATATTTAATTATTGAAAATTTTGAAAGGATAGCTCTTAGTTTATCGCATACTTTATTTATATGAGGGACCCATTTTAACCGGTTGTCAATGACAAGTCCCAAGTATGTGTGCTGTTCAACCTGCTGGATGACAACACAGGTACATGTCTGGTTGTGATTGTGAGTGTCATTATGGAGACAGTCGTGATTGTGAGCAATGAGACAGAGGTCGCATGACACTCTGTTTTGTGAAGATGATATGTTCATTAACTTAGTTTTAGACGCGTTAAATACTAATCCAGCATCATGAGACCATTTGATTAAATGTGTGAAGTCTTCCTGCAGATGTTTTATAGCCACTTTAATGTCTTTGCTGGCTGCCATCAAACACGTGTCATCTGCAAATTGGTAGACTTTACAATGCTTGATAACCTTTATCATATTATTAACATAGGTCAAATAATGCAAAGGACCGAGTACTGAACCCTGGGCAGTTCCATGGGCTACATTTTGCATATCACTAAGCTCGTCTCCTACTTTGACACAGTATTTCCGATCTTGGACGTAGTTTGCACACCATTTCAAGAGTGGGCCGCGTATTCCACATTCGTCTAGTCTATCAATCAGTACATTGTGTTTTAGGGTGTCAAAGGCTTTACTGTAGTCGATATATACCACGAGAACGTGTTTTTTGGCATCCAGGAAGCCATTGACATCATCCGTAAAAGAAGACAGTAACTGCGTAGTGCTTCTTTGTTGTTGAAAACCATATTGATTTTCATTTAAAATGCTATTGGTTTTATAAAAGTCGTTTATTTGCTTACTAATATATTTTTCTACTATTTTATCGAGCGTAGACAGAAGTGTAATCGGACGATAATTTTCAAATTCTAGCCGGCTGCCTTTTTTATAAACTGGCCTAACAACTCCTATTTTAAGTTCAGTGGGATATTTTCCCTTTTCGACACAAGCATTGATAAAATTAGCAACAGCTATTGATACATTTTCCCAAACAGATTTGATGTCAATTGCTCTAATATTATCAATTCCGGGGGCCTTGTTAGTTTTGATGTTTTTTATGATTTTAGCAACTTCCGGCACCGTAGCTTTCTGATAGCGAATACTCGAGTTGGCAGGCGATTTATACGAATTAGTAGGCAGCAGTGGTCGATTGCAATCAGGGACAATACTAGTGACACTGTTACTAAAAATAGTAGCAAACTTATTTACAATGTCAACTGTTTTAATTTTTTGACTTACAAAGGCGGTAAGTATGGTGTCGTCTATAGATTTTTTTATCCTACCAGTTATCTTATTCAATATTTGCCACAGATTGCGTATATTATTTTTATTATCGTATATTTCTTTTTTCAGATGTGTATTTTTTGTATGTTCTATAGTTTTGTTTGCATAATTTCTTGCTTTATTGTATTTTTGCTTAACTATCATATCTTTAGTATTTTTTAGCCATTGTTTAAACCAGTAGTCTTGATTGTAACATGCTTTTTTAGTTAACCCATCGACCCATGTATTTTGCACACAAATTAAATCTCTTTTTTTAATTCGTATATTAGGTTTTGCTTCACTGTAACATTTTTCAAAGTTATTTCTTAAAAATGAATATATTGATAGAGGGCATTGCATATTATTTGTTGATTGCCAGTCAACTTTTTGTAATGAATTTGTTACTTTAGTTTTGTCTATACACACTTTAAACTTAGGAGCATGCTGTATTTGTGTTGCCTCCAGTAGTGGCCCTACGCAGCGCAAACGTTACTGCTCGGTGATCTGCCAGTACGGTTCCGAGTGCCGCGGAGTACACGTCTTGCGAATGTGACCTCACTATTATGTGATCGATGCATGTCATACTAACTTTATTCTTTCTTACTTCTATTCGTGTATAATCTGAGATCACATTCACAAGCCCGCAACCGCTTAGCATTGTAGGTAGTGTATTTATGTTTTATAGGTGTGTCTACGATCAATGTTTATGTCCCCGATGATAAACAGATCCTCGCGTATACCAGTTTTACGACAAATGTCGTGCAATTCGTGTATAAATAAGTGCTTACTTGTGTCCGGGGGGCGGTAAATAGCAATTAGTCTACAAGAGGAATTGCATAGAGTACGGGTCAAACACCAAACAAGACTGTATGGATTTAGTTTCCCTTGCTTTCCTTAAAACAGAGAAAATGAACAAAAAATTTAGTCTTTCAAAAATTCCGCCCTCACTTCGTTCGTGAGCCAAAACACTCGACTGTTATGGGTGCCATACATCCCTTGCCAAACAATCTACTAATTCAGATTAGTTCAGAGTATACAATCTAGGCGCAACGATTCGCACCAAAAATGCCATAAGAGGTATGATAAAAGATCTGAAGAAGTAAACGAACAAGCAACTAGTAGAAAATAGCTTAATAGCAAAGAAAATAGTCTGACACTACTATACGAATATTGTTTCTGAATCTCTGTAAACATTTCTGCGGTGGTGTCGTGTGAGGCGGGTCGTTACGTTCCCTAAAATATGGTTGAGCGAAGCGATGGCTGGTTCATGCGTCATGCTCGTGAACGGGTGCCACCAGTGGGATGGGTCTGCTCCTGGCTTCTTGTCTCAAAATATACAGATTTTTTATGTTTTATTGTTACTTATTAGTTTTGTTTTATCGTGGCTTGTATGGCACTGTTTATTATTGACTCTTATGTTCTTAAACTATTCAAAGTTTTATTACCCTTGTTTGGCATTTATATTTATTATTTTATTCGCTACGTTTTTCGTTGGTGTGTATTGAAATGAAACTATCTTTTGGATGTCTATTTCTTAGTTATTGAAAATTATTTACTGCTATGATTACCGGGTTTTTTTTGGTTTTGTTTTTAAATTTAAGATTAATTTGTGATATTATATTATGTTAGAGTCACTTTTCAATTTGACGACTCTGTATGAAATATGACAGGGAGAAACAAATAGCCCTTGGCGAGTTTCTTGCCGGTTCTTCTCGTTACAAGGCCTCCCGCCGTAGGATTTGCGAACCGATAGCGTAGCTTCATTGACGTTCACAAGTGCTGTATCAGCCTAAAATGAATAAATAATTTTGATTTTGATTTTGATTTTGATTTTGAATATCAAAAAGTTGCACAGAGCGTATCCTCTGAACAGTAGGTGAGGTGTTTTTAGGCTGAATAAACAAATCCTTTGCCATAAATGCTGAAAAAAGTAGGTAGTGTTACGATTACAGCGCCATCTAGTGCATCGAAAAATTACTGCAGGAAACTCTCTCATTAGATAACAGACAGAGGATACCGGATCTCGTACTTAGCCAAAATCTGAAGTTAAATTATAGCTTACAACACAGAACACAGAAAGAGGTTTCTGTGTTCTGTGGCTTACAACATAATTGGCATATGTATAACATATATATATATGTATAACATATGCCAATTATATTGATCCAATATTGATCCAAAAATTTGGAAAAGTTGTAATCGTCATCATATGCAAAGCTTAGATGTTTGTAAGTGTGTTTGTTACTCAATCACGCCAAAACGGCTGAACGGATTTGGCTGAAATTTGGGCACAGATACTTTGTAGTCTGGAGAGGAACATAGACTACTTTTTATCCCGGAAAAACTTCACATTCCCGCGGGATAACGCCGTGTAGTCCACGTGGGCGAAGCCGCGGGCGGAAAGCTGTTTCATATAACAATTAGAATAGCGCTGGTACGGTCGTTTACGGACTTTGAGAGCTTTGGTAGCATTTTGAAAGTTTCCCGTGCTTGGGATACACACTTTGACATTATGTTTTATTTTTCTTAAATTTCCTTAAACCTTGAAGTAATTTCTAAACTTTGTTTTAATTACGCATTGACCGTACGTGTGTGATGACTATAATGAGATGTTTGTTAAATATTCAACATTATAATAACTGAATCTTCTGAACTGAATCGAAATCTAACAAATTACAGGATGCTCAATAGGCGGAACACCTAATTGGGACCTGCTCCAAATAGCTGAAGTTTTGGACACACATGAAGGAGTTTTTGAAGAAAGGCCCACAACAGATATTATAAGTTTGTATTTCAATGGCTCTTCTTACTTAAACACAAAGTAGCTACTGCAAATTATATTTTACAAAGAAAATTATAACATATCTCCTCCTATGTACCTGGAACATTATATGGTATGGTTCACAATATTTATATTCTATTTATAAAAAAAAAGTCCCCATCATATAGGTATTTGAAGGCTCTAGCAAAGAATACTTTAATATTACTACGTAGGGCAGGCGTACCGGTTTTGGCCACTGTACCGGTTTTGGCCACTTTTTGCTCTAAAAGTTATCTAATAACTTTTAGCCATGTTTGTTAAAGGCAATTAAAATAAGGTATTTTAAGGTTATAATAACAACCGTTAGATTGTCATAAGATTTTTTTTCAATAAATTCCATTTTCTGTTTGAAAAAATGTTTTGTATGAAAATTCTAAGAAATTTGTTTTGGATGAAATACTTTATAAACCTTTGTTTTTTACAATTAAATTGTTGTTTTGCAAATGACTGGTTTCTAGCGCATTAGAATATATTGATTTTACCTGGGTTTGATTTTGATTTTTCGCAATACTTACAAAAGATTAACTATCAGGAAGTGGCCAAAACCGGTACATTTGGCACCTCTCACACATTGTGTATAATATAAAAAAACGTACCTTTAAAGGTAGATAAATTATCTATAATTTAGGATATAATTTATGTCTTAAATACCTAAGACCATTTAGTTCTTAGTGCTTAAAAGTCAAAAAATCCTTAAAGTGGCTACAAAGGGTACCTCTGCCCTACTCTGGTATCTAATAAAACACTTGTATTACGGTAATAGTAAACAATTAGTACGCGTCTTACCACGAGCAAATTATAAAGTGATGGACAGAAAAGTTTGCACGCAATCGAAATTGGAATCAATCTTTCACTCTGATAATGATGATGAGTAGTCATCTGCGCAGGATATATGCAAATGCAAGTGCATGAGTAGAAGTGCGAATCGTCTTGCACGTCACGTCATCGCACTCTATCTCTTGGTCTTCAATCGACCGATACGTTTGGAGAAGAGACACCACGGAGCTAGTCGAGTAGGAAATATATTTACCTAATTATTGTTTTGAACACGAGTAACAAGAACCGCGTCAAAATTCATTACCTAAATGTATTTCAAACATTATTCAAACACTATCAAAGTCGTTATGTGAATTGACATCATTAAGTAACATTCGATGAACTATAGAAAAATGGAAAATGAAGTATTTAGAAAAAGATCGACCCGTCTCACAACCTCACAACTAGCTCCGATGGGACGGGATGGAAAAAACTAAAAATTAAAATAATTCGATGAACTGTCAAATAAAAACATGTTTTTAGCTCAAATTAATAGTAATACAAAAAACAGGACCCTCTTTTTATTATTTGCTAAGTAATATTGTCTTGCGCTTGTGCATGGCACCTAAACGCGCAATCCAATGATCGCCGTGATCAAAACGACTTAACGTGCCTTTTGAAGCATAGAGGAGTCCAAGATTGTAATTTTTTTGGTTACCCATCCCGTGAGCCTCTGTTGAAAATCCACTCTAGATCCTTAGGTTGTTGATTATAAAAACTTTATTTATTTTACAGGGGTGATAAACGCCGTTCCATCCAACAACTTAAATAATGGACCCTATGTGGATGCAGTATTGATAGACTCTACATTCGTGATCAGGACAAACGATAACTTTAGGCGATATGAGGAATATGAAACTGCACAGAATTTCACACTTACAATTACATTTGAGTGTGCTGGAAGTAATCCTAATTTGGTAAATCTATTTCCTAATATTATAAAGAAGAAAGATTTGATGTTTTGATTGTAAACTACTGGACTGGTTTAAATAAAATCCTTTTACCAGTAGAAATCTACATAATTCCCGAGTGACATACAAACTGCTATGTTTTCTAGTGTTAGTATAATCCTATTACTTACCTATCTTATTACTTATTAATATTGTGAATCTAATACCTAACGCAATTGCATCACAAGAAAATATTGTTATATATCCTTGTATAGATAAGTATTATTTAATAACTTCAAAACCATAAAAAACACGGAACAGGGTGACCATCTTACTGTTCTCTTTCTTTCTTGTCGGACTGAACCTCCTGACCCCAGTTTTATCTATACCTCGGTAAATATATAAAATGCTAATAAATTTTCAGTCTGGAACAAAATTATGTAAATCTCGTTGCAGTTCAGTGTTAACGAGAAAGGTTTAAAAATAACCGAATAATCTTTTTTCCAGGTATTCTTCATCATGGTGACGGACACGAATAATAATGACCCTATATTCCGACCTGAGGACGTTTTCGAATTTACAGTAATGCCCCCTCTGCCACCAGGCTATAAAATCACGAACTTTCTTCCTTTAACAGTCCGAGATATAGACCTTACTACGCAAAGAATTGACTTTGAAATTTTTGACAGCACTAACTTTGCCATAGCTTATGATGACGCATCGTCAACAACAGCCAAAGAATTCAGGGCAGCTTTAAGCACAACCACATTCATTAGGAATATACCAGAACCCATCGAATTTACAATACGAGCCACGGTAAACAAATGTGTTTTAAAACACTAAATTTTAATTAGTATAAAAATTTTAGGGAATGCCGAAGTGTCCATCAATATGAAGAATTTTTTGTTTTCTTTTGCCAGCCACTGTCGCGTACATTCAAGTGGAGTCGATGTTTTACTTTTCTATGGAACACCTGTTTTTTTTTTCGCTATTTCGTGGTTGGCCCCATAGTAAAAGTTGTTCGGAATGATAGAGTCATTCATCGCCTGAAATGTTTGTACTAATTAAAATGTAGTGGTGTGTCAGAATTTTAAGAGCCTTTTTAAAGTTACCTAACAATGTGGAAACATGTTTCAGGACGTTGATCTAACTGGTGATCCACGACGTTCAAGAATAGCAACAGTACGAATCATAAGTGATGGCTCGTTTGAATTACCGGAGGAACTAGTTTTCACGCAGACGTTTTATATGGCTGATTTAAATACAGAAAACAACGAAATTGCTTTGCAAGAACCAATTTCACTGCGACAAGGCTACCACCACGAAGAAGTCCAATTTTCACTGAGCACAGGTATTAAACATGGCAGTATTGTGATATTTGCTTTCCTCAGGTTTAGGTAGGTTGACGATTTTTATTTAGTTGAGAGCTACTATAGATGTATAACTAGCAATTTTATGATTTAAAGATTTGTGCTTTAAATATTTAATAGTACAAATTGTATTTCATAGTATATCACATACATAGTAGTAGAATGCCGGATTCTATTATCAATTATTTTTTCGTGTTAGTATATGTATAACAAGTGAATAAAGTCCTTAGCTCTTCCGTCATAGAGTATGTTTGTTTAAAAGAAAATATATTTTATCTACACTCATGTTATAATATTCGAATTATGAATTCATGCCTGAACGTACTATGCGATTATTATAAGAATAGGACTGTCAAAACGGCCATATTTGTTTGCGTTTTGCTTTCACTTCAGGGTGTAGGATGTGCAAGAAAAGGAACAAAGATCAAAAATGCCGTTTGACAGTCCTATTCTTATAATAATCGCATAGTATATTACACTTTATGCCATAGTCAACTTTAAAAATAAAAGTGTTTAATAATGGTAATTATGATACAACCGGATACAGCTTTCACTCATTATAAAACACTTATTTTTCTTAATTTTACAATCTCCATGGCAACCGTAGGATTTACCGGCCCTGACTTCCAACTCTTTCAAGCCCTTCTTTAGCCGGCAACAATAAGAAACTTTTTTAAAATTAGAATTTTTTATTTAGAAGGTATAGATAGACCGTATGATTTAAAGATTTGTGCTTTAAATATTTAATAGTACAAATTGTGTTTCAAAGTATATCACATACATAGTAGTAGAATGCCGGATTCTATTATCAATTATTTTTTCGCGTAAGTATATGTATAACAAGTGAATAAAGTCCTTAGCTCTTCCGTCATAGAGTATGTTTGTTTAAAAGATAATATATTTTATCTACACTCATGTTATAATATTCGAATTTTGAATTCATGCCTGAACGTATATTGATACACTTTATGCCATAGTCAACTTTAAAAATAAAAGTGTTTAATAATGGTCATTATGATACAACCGGATACAGCTTTCACTCATTATAAAACACTTATTTTTCTTAATTTTACCATCTCCATGGCAACCGTAGGATTTACCGGCCCTGACTTCCAACTCTTTCAAGCCCTTCTTTAGCCGGCAACCGTATAGACTCCTATCAGTGGGGTTTGGCGTGGTTTGGCGCCAATCCACATTTTATAATTAATATTTTTTTGCTTAATTTTTGAAATATATGATAAATGTAATGAGTGTAGATAAAGTAGTGTATGAGACTGCACATAACTCAGTATTAAAACACGAGTGAAATACTATAAAAAAACTCGCCAAGGCTCGTTTTTTAAACTCCCACTCGTATTTTAATACCCCTCATTGCGACAGTCACATAAACTACTATTATGATCTGACTTTAGAACAACCATGTTTCATATTTTATTTTTGTTAGACTTAAGACAATTGTCTGTTTATAAATGGTTGGTATTAAACGTGGTTGTTCTAAAGTCAGATCATAAAAGTTTTTAAAGAAATAAATGTCATTTTTAACTCTTTGTTTATTTGAATGTTTATAATCAGGTGCTTATACCTCTTTTTTTTCATTTTAGGAGAACATTCAAGATACTTCGAAATCGTACCCAACGGCAATAGTGTAACGCTTAGGGTTACAGAACCAATACCAACTGCAGTACTGTCGCTAAGAAAACTTTTCTTAGTTGTAAGAGCTGACAGGCAGTATACGAGTGGTACAAGTGCAACTGTGATATTACAACTACCCGAAGGTATGAATATCACCTTATAATAATATCCATACTTACGTTAAATTATGTTTACGCTTAACATGCTACTAGGTACACATGTTTTTATATTGAACAAACAAATCCTAGATTATTTAAACAAATGGCTTTATAGACATGTACGAGTATATCCTGTAAATAATGTCTAAACTTTTATGTGCGGCAGAGCGTTTTAATTAAGCGCACGAGATAACCGAGTTAGACCTAAAATTCTGGTCCTAGAAAAAAGGAGCAAATGTCAAAAAAAACCGACAATCACCACACGGAAGAAGTCACTGGTATCCACTAATATAATAATATTATTAGCGAGTCGAAATTATCAGCGATAAAAATATAAGCACACTATGGTAAAGAGTGAACTTATGAAAAAGAAGTGGTATGGAAAATAATAATCTCTTTCATTATTTATGTTTCATTTACAGGAATCAACCTGCAATTTGAAAATCCTATATATGTTGGAACTATTGAAGATAATGCGTTAAAGCTTTCGGATCTGGGATTATCTCAAGGTTATGAAAATCAAATAGTGTCTGTCGAGATAAAAAGTGGTAAGTTAAAATTAAATCAATGATAACTTTGTAATTTTGTGCAACTTTGTGATATGCTTTCTCGGCATTAAAAAACCATTTCATTATTTAAAAGAAAAACCAATTACTATGTTCATCTCTTATAGGAAAATTGATACTTAAAAATACTTTATTAGAAAAGCCAATATTGTTTCCACTTAATTAACAATTAAATAATCCATCTATTTCTCCGTCTTCAAAATTTAATATCTTTATAATTTCTGAGTTCTAATCAATAAAATAGAAAATGTTATAAATATAGAACTAAAGCAATGTAATTAAAACGCAAGGAATATGTCAAATATGGTAATGCTTTGTGAAATAGCTTTTAAAATTGTAAACTGATCTCATTATCTGATATTGAGATAAAGCCATATTAAATTTAATATTTTACACATTTCTTTAGCAATATTCTTTATGTTGTTTTGATTGTTGCCTGTCTACTCCTAACTTTATAACTTTTTTCAGATTATGCTACAAATTTTGGGTATACCATCGCAGGTAACAGAATAACCCTCACTATGTCACCTCTAGATGACAATACCATACAGCAGAATACGTTCCTAAATCTCAAAGTTGTAGCGTCGACTCCTGTGAGTTTCGCATCCACTGTCGTGACTTTGGAAATCATAAAAGATGACAGCGTGACGCCATTGTTTGAGCGAGCGCTGTATACCGGCACATATTATATCAACGATGGACTATCTATAGAACAAATCACACTAATACAAGGCTTTGATGATACTGTCGAAATATCGTTGAGTGGAGGTACACTGTTATGCTTCTAGCTTTAATATTTCTTGTTCAAATACTAATTTGTTTGATTATAGAGCGTTACCATTAATTTTACTTGTAATGAATGTAACAAAGTCCTCCCAGAAGACTCTGTTATTGGCAAATATTTTGCTTTGATTTTGATCATGTATAAATACATTTATCTAGTCTGGTTTTCAATAACTATGTTCTATTTATGTGTAAAACAGATCATAAGGAACTCTTCCAACTGGTAAGAAATGGATCAAATTCAAACTTGGTTGCTTCTACTCTTCCGCCCGAGTTATTCAGAGAACAGCAAATATTATTGACTATTGGAGCAACAAAACCTAGAACCGTTGGAGCTACTGCTGCTATATCAATTTTTCTACCGCCAGGTAAAATGGTATTAAATTAATGTGCATTTTAATGCTAAACTAAAGGTTACAATGTGTTTGTATGCAGACATCTATATTTGTTGCATTTTTCACTAATGATAATTCTAATACACAGAAACTCTGCTGGAATTTGAACGACTTAACTATATGGGAGAAATTACTGATAATGTTCTCTCAGTTGTTGAAGACTTGGTTTTAACGCAAGGCTATGAGAATGAAGTTATCAATGTCGAAATACAGCATGGTAATTTACACTTTCAATAAGACTCGGATCTGTCTCCCGAAACTCGAAGTTCTTATGTTGATTTTATTTCAGAACACTCTTCTTACTTCAACTACGTCATCAACGAAAATAGAATTTCACTATCAATGACACCTCTAGATGTCAGCATTATAGCAGGGAATTCCTTTTTAAACCTAGTAGTGGTTGCTTCTACTAGTCGTAGTTCGGCATCGGCAACTGTAACGTTAGACATTGTTAAAGATGATACAACGACACCAGCATTTGAACGCGCGGTGTATAGTGGTTACTATGATCCTGTAAACGGATTAAGCATAGAGCAAATCACCATTCTGCAAGGATATGATAATACTGTTGAAGTTACATTAGAAGGAGGTGAGATATTTTAAATTATATACTGTGAATACAAAATTTCATCAGTCCTTTTTCGTATGTTGATATTACTAGTTTTTGTGATAACTCTATTTTGAAAATATATAATAGTGTAAACTACAAACACAACAATTGTTTTGTCCCGACAAAATAGTGGTTGTTGGTTGAATATAATAATGCAAATTTTCGCTTTTACAAAACGAATTAATGTTACCAGTCTCCTTTTGTAAATAATTGACCGCGCAGCGGCACTATAAAATTTACTTTAGCAGTTACCTACTTCTAACTTTTTTTATTTACGTACAGTAAAAAAAAAATATTTTATTTTTAAGATGAAAAATATAAGTTTGTAAATTTAGCACACCTGTGAAAACTAGCAGGCTTGAACGTGTTGACAAATTTTTACACCTATAAGTTTGAAATATTTTGGTCAGTTCAATCAATACACGTCTAATTCGTTATTTGGTAATTTAAAATACAAAAGTGCGAGACAGTCGGTATTTCAATTAATAATTCAAACTTATATTTTTCATCTTAAAAATAAAATAATTTCTTTTTTACTGTACGTAAATAAAAAAAGTTAGAAGTAGGTAACTGCTAAAGCAAATTTATTTCAATGTTTGACCATTTGATGGCTATAAGCCAGCAGGCATTTTATTATTGCACCGGCGTTAAATGCAGTTGGAGTAATTATGTAGTTGTTACCTTATTTAACTTTTTTTTCTTACTATCTACGTACATCCCCTGATAACTTATTCTTGTTTCAGAGCACAGAGAATATTTTCAACTCAATCCGACTGGACCAAATTTTCAAATAACGACATCGAGTGTGCCCGCTGAGCTATTTCCACATGGATCTCTACTATTAACGATTGCAGCAAGCAAACCAAGGACCGTTGGTGCAAATGCTGCAATCTCTATCAGCTTACCAGCAGGTAACGTTTACCCAAATTAATAACAAAAAAATAAAAATAAAAGGTTGAAAATTAATGTATTTTAACATATATTTATTTACTTTAATAGCCAGAAAACTAAGCTTTTCACAAGAAGCATACAGGGGAACTATTCAAGATAATAATTTAATTCTTGGCCCAGTTACTATAGGTACTGGTTACGCTGATGACATAGAACTAACATTGTCAGGAGGTATGTCAGTTTCTTTGATATCCACTCATATGATGCTCAAAACTCAATTCATAAGGTATATTATCTTAACCTTTAATTGGTCGCGTGGGGTGTCTCACACCCTTTAAGCATTTTTCCAGACTAATCACTTTCAAAAACTTGTATTAGACGTGCGTTCTAGGTAGCTTCCTAAATTCGTGTGAAGTTCACAATTCAGGCGCAAGCGCGTGATATATTGTGAGCGATTGTGGATTGCGAGCGTGTTTGTGGTTCTCGACACCTCAAAAATGTATGCAATTATTATACAGATAGCAATGATTGTAATCTGTCTGTGTGTTGTTAAAAGTTATTATCTTAAGACAATCAATAAATTTTCAACATAAGTTGAAACATTTATTGATTAGTTGAAAAGTTGATTCATACTTCATACATATTAGGAGGAAAGGTTCCTTTTAATAAAAATCAGATTTTGCATGCATTTGGTATTTAATTTTGATTAATTTAAAATTTTCTATCGTAATGTTACACGCCCAACGCGACTGCTTTGTAACTTTTAGGCGCGCCCAATTAAGGGTTAAGCGAAACTGATTTAATGAGTCACTGTGCATTAACGGAATTAATAATAAATTTATTTACGTCAAGTTCACTAACTGACAAAAAACATTACAGATTATAAATCTAATTTTCAACCTACGAGGGACCAGAATCAAATATCTATACAATTGACTGGACAACTTCCAGAAAGTGCTATATCGGAAAATAATGTTCTGCTTCTAACGCTTTTGGCGTCCGCACCCCATGCAATTAGTACTACAACTACTATATCACTTGAAATAATAAAAGAAGATACATCAACACCTGTGTTCAATGAGAAGATATATAACGTCGTTTATTCTACACTAACAAGTTTGGAAGTTCCCGATATATTTTTGACTCAAGGTTACGATGAAAACGTTTTTTTCCGCATTGCTGGGGGTAAGTTTTCCTATAAGTTGCTAACCGATGCTATACTGAATACCATTTTTGTATAGTTTATCTATAACATTTATATTTGCAGAACATGCAGAACATTTCGCTATTACCCCTTCTGGAAACAATGTTGGATTATCAATACGCAGCGGTATACCCGAAGAATTGATTTTCAATGAAAAAGTACTGGTATTTAATATTATAGCTGATAAACCTCTGACAGTCGGAGCAAGAGCAGCAATCTCTGTCAGTTTTCCAAGTGGTAAGTTATCTGCAATAAACAAATTAATTTAAACTTATGAAACATACATTTTTATCTACACTCATGTTATAATATTCCAATTATGAACTTGTACCTACCTGAACGTATAATGACATACTTTATGACATAGTCAAAAAAAGAAATTTAAAAAATAAAACTGTATCATAATGGTCATTATTTAGCTTTAGGGCTTAAGGCGCTAAGGCCGCAGAAAGAAAGCTGGAAGCCTATCGGCGCTTATAGGCGCCGGTCCGCGCCGGAAACCGGCGATGCAGTCTCTATGAACAAGCGCCGATAAGCGCCAATAAACGCCAATAGGCGCCGACAGGCGCCGAACGTCGCAGACAAGTTCCGAGTTCCGACACGCGCTGGTCAGCGCTGGCCCGGCCCTTTTCTAATAATGATTATACTATGGACTTAGAATAAACTATTGTGATTAAAAAAGATGTGTATTATTTGCAATAATTTCAAGATATGAAGCTAAAATTTTTTCAACACACTTGCTCATAAAGTGAGCCTTATTACCTATACTAGGGCCATAAACCGAACTATAACCATAACAGACACCTGCATAATAATATTACACACTAGTGTAGTGCGTAATAGAATTATACCTACAAAGTTAAGTTAGTCCCTAACTGCAAATTATATAGTCCAGTCAAAATAAAGTTTGGGGTCACATTAATGGCACCTTTAACAAATTTATTTTTAAATAATAATATTGTCTTTATTTTGAGCACTCATCGTGATTTTGTAGGTATACTGGTGTCCGTTCGAGAGAAATACCTAAAGTTGTGTTTTGGCCGTTTATAATTAGACAAAAAAGGCACTTTAGGTGAATATTATAATATAATCTATGGATACCCTTTAAATTATGTTAGGCAAGTAATCCCTGACGTGAGCACAATATTCTGCACATTACAACGTTTTTTCAGTCACGACGTAAAAAATGAGACTTACAAAATCGCACTTTCAGAGATTTTACTACTAATACACTATAAATAAAAACCTCGACCCTATTTTAAGTTTTCACCTAGGTGACTTTCTTGAAACCTGGTTAAAAGTGGTTTTTTTGCGTTAAGTCGGTTATACATTAAAGTCACTTCAGTTTTTATGTAAGATTTCCATTAACATATTTATTTTATATATAAAAAAATCATAATCCCCTGATAACATGAGAAAGATTCCTCAAAATATAAATAAATGCACAATCACCGCAAAGTAATAAAATAACTCATTCAAAATCCAAATTACGCGTGACCTTGACGGAGCGTCCGCATGGCCAGTCGGTGTGCGAGAGAGACGGAGTTATCGGGCGTGAAAAAGATGGATAGACGCGGCGCGTTGCCGCGCGGCGGCAATTCATCCTACTTCCTAATTAAATTGATTATGTGAAAGTTTAGATGTTTGGATGTTGTTTGTTACTCGATCACGCCAAAACAGCTGAACGGATTTGGCTGAAATTTGGAATCTAGATACTTTGTAGCCTGGAGAGGAACATAAGCTTGTTATTTTATTTATTACACAAATTCACATCTTATTATCTAAATTTCAAAAAAGTTTGCTTCGTATTGTGCGCAGACTAGCCGGAGTAAAATTATTGATACTATAAGACCAGGAGTGGTATTTTAATTAAAAAAACAAAACTTAGCTAATTCACAATCTTTAATTTTCAACAAAATATTTTACACTTTGGAAAACGAAACAAATCTCAATAAAAATAAGAAGACACATAAAAATAACGAAATAAATGAATATCACCAAGTGAAGACAATCGATAGACAGCAACTCAGAGTGACAGCCTCGCTCGCACGCCCAAGGAAAAGTGAGCCGCGCGCGCCAGCGCTCTCGCTTTTATAGCCGACTGGCGGGGCGAGGGCAGCTTGGTAGGGATGGCTGCTTATACGGCCTCTCCTGATGAAGAGTCGTCCTCGACGCGCTCCTCTCTTGTTGTGCCGCTAGGTCCAGCAGCATCAACGGTCGATGGTCCAGCTTCGGGGTCCAAGGAAGGCATGGATAGCCCGACTTCAGTTCTTGTAGACGTCTCGCTGGGTTCCGCATCTTCAGGTTCTTCATCTATTAGAAAGTGCAATTGAACAACAGTATCTGTTATTAATACAGCACATCTAACACTCCCTTTCACACTTTTCTCTTTTAAACAACGTTCAATCAATTCATCCTTCATCTTATAAACGCATCTATTCCTCACAAACATTATTTTCTCAAACATGAAGCAAAGAGACTAAGCAGTCTCTCCACGTTAATACAAACAGAAAATGCGACTTGGTTAACGTACCAACGCTTGCGACTTGGTTAATGTACCAACGCTTGCGACTTGGTTAACGTACCAACGCTAAAGCGACTTGGTTAACGTACCAACGCTAAGGCGACTTGGCTTATAAACGCCAACGCCAGTGCGACTTGACAAATGAATGCCAACGCTACAGCGACTTGACATATTGATGTCAACGCTAGGACGACTTGACGACAGGCGCCAACGTCCATACCCGACAATCGATTAACGATACGGGATATAACACACTAACTCTAACTAAACACACGTGACCCCTTTTCGTCCCGATTATAGCAGATACGTTTAGTTTTGTGGAACTTCAATTTAGTTTATTGAATGTTGATAGTCACTAAAAGAAACGGTCAACATTTAAATCGTGAAGGAAATGGTACGACTGTGATAGTGAGTTAGTACCAATGCTTACGTTCGAAGAACGCCGCGCAAGTCTCTGGGCACCACTCGCCTCGCCACAGCACCATGTGTTGCGCTGCAGCCTGCGTGGTCTTGCCGTAGCTGCCGCTGAGCAGCTTCAGCTCATAGCGCCCACTTGGCAGCACTTTGGTCACTTTATATGGACCACGCATGCCAGGATCGAGTTTCCCCGTAGACTGTGAAATTTTGATGACAAAAACAAGATCATTAATATTAAACTTTCGAGGTGGTTGTCGCAGCCGATTCACTCATTCATCTTGATCCACTTGATTCTGTCTGAGTGCCCGGCGAGCCCGTTCCCTGGTGATTTCTCGCAGAGCCTCTCGGTTGGGTGTGGAGTTTTCAGCTGCGATATCACGTACTAGTGCACGGATGATGGGGGTCGTCGCGCTTGTACCAATGAGCAAGTTAAGAGGCGAATTTGGTGTGGTTTTATGTTTGGTTAAATAGTGGTTATGTTCAGGATAAGTTGCAGCTTCCACAATGTATCAGACCATGACGCATTGTTGTGATTGGTTTCGATACGAAGCATGTTTAGAACCGTTCTCACGTACCTTTCTACCTGCCCATTGGCATGATGCATCTCCGGCGTTATGTAGTGTAGGTCGCACCCCGGGTCGTTTATCCATGACGAGAATTCGTTCGACTCGAACATTCGGCCCTTATCCGTAATTATTATTTTGGGTTACTTTACTGAAGTACGCAACGACCTGTTTACCATCTTACAATCGGAGTGCGTTTGGAGTAGGACAGCACCATTGCCAATGCTACTCGCGTCGGTGAGTACCTCTGTCCGGAGTTTGAGATCGAAGATTACTAACACCGGTTCGCTGGTAAGGAATTTGATGAGGTCATATCGGATCCCTTGGTGTTCCGAGGTCCAATTGAACTCGATGTTCTTGCGAGTTAAGTGCGCTATCGGTGGCGTCTTCAGAGCGAAATCTTTTATGTAGCGGCAGAAGTGTCCGGCCAGACCAAGTAGTTGGCGCACCTGTTTTACGTTTTTAGGTGGTGAAGTATTGACAAGGGCCTTGATTTTACGTGGACTCGGCCTAACCTGACCTCGACTATATAACTACCGTGCCTAAGTATTCGACTTCTGTAACGAGGAATGAACATTTACGAAGGTTTATTGAAAACCAAGCCAGCGTGAGAGCGCGCAGAACCCTTTGAAGAAGCTCAATCCCCTCGGCAACTGCATGGCTCATGGGGAGCACAGGTTAACTAACACTACGCGGGTTTCAAGACGCTGAACGCACCATGGCAAAACAAACATCCTCAGTGTGTCCCTGTTTCTTGCAGATCGCGCAGGAGTTACTCGTACTAGGTTGAGACGCTGTATCTATGCTCACGCCTGGTTTGGACCTTTGAAGACAATCCCGATTTAAATGTCCGCGTCGATCACATTTAAAGCACTTAATATCTGTGTGGCTGTTCGGTTTATGTACGTCTGGTTTCTTAGTTGCGAGGTTAGAACGACTATCAAGCTTTGGTTTAGTATAAATCGATAAGAAGGAAACAAGGTTATCGGGGGTTAAGTCAGCGTTCGCGGCAGTTGCGCGAATTTGGGGGTTGTCTATTCCTCGTATAACTATCAAGCATCGTAAATCATCACTGAGGCCCTGAACGACTTTCAAACGTAACAAAGTGCGGCGAGCATATTCCGCGTATGTAGGGTATCTATCGGACGTAGTTTTCATGGCGTCGAACAAAATGTTGGCAAAATCTAACTTACGAGGACAAAGTGGTTTAAACTCTTGTTTAAAATTCGACCAAGTGCGGTCATTCGTGACCCACTCTCCTAGCCACACCCTAGCATCACCCTTTAGGCATGAAGCTACACGAGAGAGACATTCGTGATCGTTCCAACCATTTGTATCTCTGGTGCGATCCACTTCTTCGCACCAAGCATCAATATTATTAATCGAAGGATCGAAATTAGAAACAAAATATGTATGGGACCTCGCGGGTTGAATTGTTTTAATAGCTTGGATTAGTGCTTGTGCGAGAGTGGACGCCTCAGAGCACGGAGCATTTGACCTAACTGAGTCGTTGTGTTCGGCTTGCAATAGAGGCGTTCCAGGTGTCCGAGGGCGGGAGACAGATCGTGACTTGTTATGCGTACGAAGACTGCGAGGACTACGAGAACGAGTACGATTCCTCCCGCGTCCGTGACGGCGAGCCCTGCCGCGGGACGGGGATCGTCGCCTTTCATACGATTCATCGGATAAATAATCACTGCTGCGAGTCCGCGATCTATGCCTTGAGTTACGTTTTCTTGAAGTAACACGGCGTTTTCGATAACGCGATCGACTACTAAGACGGTTACCTACGTAACTGCGCGATTTAGACCTCATTTCGGTACTAAAACGTACAAACTATCAGTTTAAACGTTGGTAATCACTTCAATACGAATAAAATAATTCAGAACGAAAGTAACTAATATTGGTTTAAAAACAAAAATCAGTTAACGGTACAAACACAACAAGAAACCTGGAATTCACGGGTTAACTTTACTTACCCCAAGCACAGAGAATAAATTCACAACACAAATCACTTTAAACACACAATCGTTTCGAAAGGAAAAACGACGATTGATTTTCACAAAGAAATAAATCGAAGTACCCACCAACGGAAAAAATTGCAAAGGAAGGTAGAATTGTTTCGTTTTCCAATAACAATGGGTCGTGTAGTCCCTTATCCCACTTCTGATATAAGACCAGGAGTGGTATTTTAATTAAAAAAACAAAACTTAGCTAATTCACAATCTTTAATTTTCAACAAAATATTTTACACTTTGGAAAACGAAACAAATCTCAATAAAAATAAGAAGACACATAAAAATAACGAAATAAATGAATATCACCAAGTGAAGACAATCGATAGACAGCAACTCAGAGTGACAGCCTCGCTCGCACGCCCAAGGAAAAGTGAGCCGCGCGCGCCAGCGCTCTCGCTTTTATAGCCGACTGGCGGGGCGAGGGCAGCTTGGTAGGGATGGCTGCTTATAATACTTTAATTGCGGATGTGATTTTTTACAAGCTTTTATTTAACTTGCAGTGTATGTATGAAGGTAGGTATGTCCGTTCGGGTCAAATCTTACGAGCTAAATTTGACCGACTTGCCAGTGTCCGATTGAGCTGAAATTTTGCATATAGGTTTGGTATGGATGACAGTACAATATTAAAGTAAGGCCAGCAAAAAAGCTTGTCACAAAAATGATTTTTTTACAAAAAACTTATTTTTGTGATAATTAGAAAGATCATATAATTATTTAAGTTTTATAACAAACTATTTTTATTTTATTTTTTTATTGCAATTCGGGTTTTGGTACTATTTTGACAGGAAAATAGCAACGCAATGTTAAAATATTAAAAAATCCAAGATGGCGGCCAACTTTTTTGTTTGTGGGCCGATTTTGATAAAACTCGATTTCTAGTACTATTTTGAAAAGAAAACAACAACGCACTGCTAAAAATAAAAAATAAATCCAAGATGGCGGCCAACTTTTTTTTTTGTGGGCTGTTTTTGATGAAACTCGGTTTTTGGTACTATTTTGACAGAAAAATAGCAACGCAATGTAAAAAATAATAAAAAACCCAAGATGGCGGCCAAATTTATTGTTTGTTGGCCGATTTCGATAAAACTCGATTTCTAGTACTACTTTGACAAGAAAACAGTAACGCAATGTTAAAAATAATAAAAAATCCAAGATGGCGGCCAACTTTTTTGTTTGTGGGCCGATTTTGATAAAACTCGATTTCTAGTACTATTTTGAAAAGAAAAGAACAACGCACTGCTAAAAATATAAAAAAATCCAAGATGGCGGCCAACTTTTTTGTTTGTGGGCTGATTTTTATCAAACTCGGGTTTTGGTACTATTTTGACAGGAAAATAGCAACGCAATGTCAAAAATGATAAAAATCCAAGAAGGCGGCCAAATTTTTTGTTTGTTGGCCGATTCTGATGAAACTCGATTTCTAGTACTATTTTGACAAAAAAACAACAACGCACTGCTAAAAATATAAAAAATCCAAGATGGCGGCCAACTTTTTTGTTTGTGGGCCGATTTTGATAAAACTCGATTTCTAGTACTATTTTGAAAAGAAAACAACAACGCACTGCTAAAAACATAAAAAAATCCAAGATGGCGGCCAACTTTTTTGTTTGTTGGCTGATTTTTATCAAACTCGGGTTTTGGTACTATTTTGACAGGAAAATAGCAACGCAATGTCAAAAATGATAAAAATCCAAGAAGGCGGCCAAATTTTTTGTTTGTTGGCCGATTCTGATGAAACTCTATTTCTAGTACTATTTTGATAAGAAAACAACAACGCACTGCTAAAAATATATAAAAACCAAGATGGCGGCCAACTTTTTTGTTTGTGGGCTTATTTTGATGAAACTCGGGTTTTGGTACTATTTTGACAGGAAAATAGCAACGCAATGTTAAAAATATTAAAAAATCCAAGATGGCGGCCAACTTATTTGTTTGTGGGCCGATTTTGATAAAACTCGATTTCTAGTACTATTTTGAAAAGAAAAGAACAACGCACTGCTAAAAATATAAAAAAATCCAAGATGGCGGCCAACTTTTTTGTTTGTGGGCTGATTTTTATCAAACTCGGGTTTTGGTACTATTTTGACAGGAAAATAGCAACGCAATGTCAAAAATGATAAAAATCCAAGAAGGCGGCCAAATTTTTTGTTTGTTGGCCGATTCTGATGAAACTCGATTTCTAGTACTATTTTGACAAAAAAACAACAACGCACTGCTAAAAATATAAAAAATCCAAGATGGCGGCCAACTTTTTTGTTTGTGGGCCGATTTTGATAAAACTCGATTTCTAGTACTATTTTGAAAAGAAAACAACAACGCACTGCTAAAAACATAAAAAAATCCAAGATGGCGGCCAACTTTTTTGTTTGTTGGCTGATTTTTATCAAACTCGGGTTTTGGTACTATTTTGACAGGAAAATAGCAACGCAATGTCAAAAATGATAAAAATCCAAGAAGGCGGCCAAATTTTTTGTTTGTTGGCCGATTCTGATGAAACTCTATTTCTAGTACTATTTTGATAAGAAAACAACAACGCACTGCTAAAAATATATAAAAACCAAGATGGCGGCCAACTTTTTTGTTTGTGGGCTTATTTTGATGAAACTCGGGTTTTGGTACTATTTTGACAGGAAAATAGCAACGCAATGTTAAAAATATTAAAAAATCCAAGATGGCGGCCAACTTATTTGTTAGTAAGCCGATTTTGATGAAACTCGATTTCTAGTACTACTTTGACAAGAAAACAGTAACGCAATGTTAAAAATAATAAAAAATCCAAGATGGCGGCCAACTTTTTTGTTTGTGGGCCGATTTTGATAAAACTCGATTTCTAGTACTATTTTGAAAAGAAAAGAACAACGCACTGCTAAAAATATAAAAAAATCCAAGATGGCGGCCAACTTTTTTGTTTGTGGGCTGATTTTTATCAAACTCGGGTTTTGGTACTATTTTGACAGGAAAATAGCAACGCAATGTTAAAAATATTAAAAAATCCAAGATGGCGGCCAACTTATTTGTTAGTAAGCCGATTTTGATGAAACTCGATTTCTAGTACTATTTTGACAAAAAAACAACAACGCACTTCTAAAAATATAATAAATCCAAGATGGCGGCCAAATTTTTTGTTTGTTGGCCGATTCTGATGAAACTCTATTTCTAGTACTATTTTGATAAGAAAACAACAACGCACTGCTAAAAATATATAAAAACCAAGATGGCGGCCAACTTTTTTGTTTGTGGGCTTATTTTGATGAAACTCGGGTTTTGGTACTATTTTGACAGGAAAATAGCAACGCAATGTTAAAAATATTAAAAAATCCAAGATGGCGGCCAACTTATTTGTTAGTAAGCCGATTTTGATGAAACTCGATTTCTAGTACTATTTTGACAAAAAAACAACAACGCACTTCTAAAAATATAATAAATCCAAGATGGCGGCCAATTTTTTTTGTTTGTTGGTAAATTTTTATGAAACTTGATTTCTAGTACTATTTTGTCAAGAAAACAGCAACGCAAGGTTAAAAAAATAAAAAATCAAGATGGCTGCCAACTTTTTTGTTTGTGGGCCGATTTTAATGAAACTCGGTTTTTAGTATTATTTTGTCAAGAAAACAGTAACACCATCTTAAAAATACAAAAAAATATTCAAGATGGCGCGTTTTTTTTTGTGGGCCGATTTTGTTGGAACTCTGTTTTAAGTATTATTTTGACAAGAAAAGAGTAACGCAATGTTTTTGTCTGTCTGTCAGTCAGTTTCATCAAAATCGGCCCACAAAAAAGTTGGCCGCCATCTTGGTTTTTTAATATTTTTAACATTGCGTTACTGTTTTCTTTTCAAAATAGTAGTAAAACCGAGTTACATCAAAACCGTCCCACAAAAAAAAAGTTGGCTGCCAGCGTGGTTTTTTAAATATTTTTAACTTTGCGTTGCTGTTTTCTTACTGCTGTATGGAAAAAATGGATAAACTGTGTCTTAGCCTTCGATGCTATTATTCAAGAATATTAACATAAGAAAGGTTGACACTGCGAGTAGTACCTATTGGAAAAACTAAAATAGCGTTTGAGTATTAATAGAAAATAGCCTAAAAGACTTAATATAAACCTATTACTAGAAAAAATCGGCCAAGTGCGAGTTGGACTCGCTCATGAAGGGTTCCGTACCCACTTACTGTACCAATTGGTTATACCTAGCCAAAATTCCACTATAATTTTTCGTCAGCAAAATATAACTTTGTTTTTCATAGTGTTTTGCGGTTTTTGAGTATGTAGTATATTATATCTCAAAAAGTGCTTACTATATCTCGTTCAAACCAATTTTCGTTGAAAGTTTTTATTAAGATCTACAGCATTTATTTTTTCTAGATGTTTCACTCTTTTACTTTAAAAGTTAGAGGGGGGGGGTACCCCCTTTTTACCATTTTAGAAGGTTCTCTCTTTCAAAAGGTAGACTTTGAGAAAAAATGGCTTGAGAAACTTGCATGTCACTTTTAAAGACATAATATCTATAGATACCCCACACGAATAATAATATGTTCGATTAAAAAAATATATTTCGGTTTTAGTTCCATGTATGGCGAGTCTGCCTTAATTTTTTTATATTTTTTTTTTGTATAAAAATCGTAAAGCGGTTAACAGAATACATTTAACTACCAACTTTCAACTGTGTAGTTTTTATAGTTTTGGAATAAAGTGGCTGTGACATACGTACGGACGGACAAACGGACAGACAGACAGACAGACATGACGAATCTATAAGGGTTCCGTTTTTTGCCATTCGGCTACGGAACCCCCCAGATCCTTGGGGGAGGCCTATGCCCAGTAGTGGGCGTCGTCGTTCAATCTATACAGATACCTGATAATGTTTACTACTATGAAAGTTTCTTTTTGTATTTTCAGTTTGGAAACAGTTATAAATGGTTAAAGAATTTATTCATATAAAAGATCTTTCTTTTCTACATTCTCTAAATATTCCTGCGGTGGTGTCGTGTGAGTCGGGTCGTTACGTTCCCTAAAATATGGTTGAACGAAGCGATTTGGCTGGCTCATGCGTCATGCTCGTGAACGGGTGCTGCCAGTGGGGTGGGTCTGCTCGTGTCAACTTGTGTAAAAGGTGTTCAGGATATGGTTTATAATAGTATTATACTCGTAATATAGTTTTGTTAGCGAGCTGGTGTATCTCATAATAATTTTGGTAAGTACTCGTGTCTTACAGTAACAGCAAATTTTTCTAATTATTGTTGTAAGTACTTAATATTTATTCAAAAATTCCTTTTATTTGTTAATACTTATAGATTTGAATATACGGCGCAGCTTGCAGTTTCCTTTTTATTAATCCTATAATATAATGTAAATAAGATTAAGATTAGTGCGTTCCTCGTTTAGTTGAAAATTGTTTACTGTTTTAGGTAGGTAATAAGCAAAATTGTACTTACTTTAAGCGGTATTCTGTATTGTGATGGAAAGTAACCTTACTATTATGTAAAGGTCACTTTTCAAATTTGACGACTCTGTATAAATTAAAACAGGGAGTAAAAAATAGCCCATGGCGAGTTTCTTGCCGGTTCTTCTCGTTACAAGGTCTCCTGCCGTAGGATTTGTGAACCGATGGCGTAGCTTCATTGACGTTGAAACAAACCTAAATTGAATAAACGAAATCAAATTTAGCTTTTTTTTTTATGTATTTCAGAAACTATGGATACAGTAATTTGTGCCCATACAAACTTTTTTAAGAGAATAGAAAAATCTAAGAAATGAGACTATTTTTTGAAGTGGCCGCGTAGGCTACCAATTTGCCCATTGCCCTTTATACAATAAAATATTATGGTCAAAATAATACAATATGGTTATACTAAAATAAACAAATACTTGTAATTTTATAGTGCGACCAAAAAATCTTGAGCATGAAATATTAATTCGTAGGTATAGTTGTTTAATATTTTCGCTATTATCCCTGATTTAATTTTAGATTTTTTTGTTTGTTTCAGGTTTATCACAAAGTACAGTTTGCAGAATTGTAAAGTTTGATAATCAAAGTGGTGGAAAATTCATGACTCCAGCTAAACATTTTACTGCAAAAACGTCGAATATAGAAATTCTGCAAAGATTTCAGAACAGTGTGTTTAAAACACTAGTGAATGCCCCATGGTTCACAAAAATGGAAGAAGTCCATGAGTATCTGAATATACCAACCGTCAAACAGCACATAGCCAATGGCATTAGTTCGTATAAAGATCGAATTGGTATTCATAAGAACAAACTGGCCCAGTGTCTTATTGAACCATTGCAAACAAGACGCCTGAAAAGACTGCATCCTTGGGACAGCATACAATAACTTTACCAGTTAGCAAAACACAAAGGCAGCCTGACACTGGAAAGGCATGCCTACACGTCTGCATTAAAACCCAAACCATTTGCTTATGGTCTCAAGACCGATCGCATGTTTGCAAACGTAGGTATTATATCGAAGTCATCTAAATTTTTAGGAGTGTTTAGCTGGAGTCGAGAATTTTCCACCACTTTGATTACCAAACTTTACAATTCTGCGAACTGTACTTTGTGATAGAAACAAACAATAACAGTCTAAAATTAAATCAGGGATAAAAGTTTTCAATACCTACAATGTTTTCTACGAATTAACATTTCATGCTCAAGATATTTTGGTCGCACTATAAAACTAAGAGTATTTGTTTATTTTAGTATAACTGGTATAACCTCTTAAGTTAGGATAAAAGTATTAAAAATGTACCTATGTGGGGTAATTCTTAAAGAACTAACATCCAGGATCAATATAATACTTTGTGAATACGCGTCGTGCAACTTACTTACTTACCCGTGAAATCCGCGGTGCGTTGGTAAACATCGTCGAGACTACTGAGCAACTTTCCTGTTTTGAATTCCGCCAAACATCGTAAAAAACACCTAGAAAACTATATCACGGGCACCGCCACGGATTACCTTATTCATAGTTATAAAATTTCCACTTCTCTTCTACGAAATACAATAAACAAATAATACTTATAAATAGTCATAACTTTAAACTTTTTAAAAGGCATTCTTATGGCCGTTTTCACCAAACGTTAAGACGTTCCTAAGGTAATGCTTATCGTTAAGCGATTCTTAAATGGAACTTTTACGTTTCACCACAACTTAAGAATGCCCTAAGTAGTTAAGAAGCTCCTAAAGTTAGGACACAGAAAACGGCCGCCTAATTGTTAAGGATCAACTTAATGTCAAATGAAACGTCAAACTTGACTTGAGTTATCTTCGTAAATCTTGAATAAAGTTTAAAATAATCATGAATTTGTATAATAAAAAATGAATGTGTAAGATTTGTTTGAATTTCTGAATTTCTTTGAAATTTTTGACGACGATGAAGGTGATATTTGTACGCATAAAGACAACGACGGATAACGCCAATACACACGAAGCGCTCTCATGCTGTGGAAATATACGAGAACTTGTATCTACATTACGGAAAATGTTGGTTTCCTAGATTTTTCAAGACTTTCAAAGGAACTTTATGGTACCTACCTAATCTATGCTAGAATTCATTTTTCAGAAGTGACATTCTATAGAGAAATTAAACTTAACTAAGACGTTCCTATCTAGGAATCTTTTTAGTAGTTTTGGTTGGTGAAACGTAACAGTATCATAAGGTACTGTTTAAATTAAGATATTCTTAGCTAAGAAATACCTTACGAGTGTTTGGTGAAAACGGCCATAAATTTTCAAAATTACTTATTTTGCTAAGTATACCTACTGAGACGCACGGGGGTCCCACCCCACTGATAATGCGATGTTCTTCAAATTGTATCTGCGGTTGGGAATTCTCGCCTTAATGACGCGCGCGCCTCACTTCATTTGCGTTTTTGATAATAATTATAATTAAATAACTATAACATATTGGTACGGGATTTTTATTGTTTTGAGTTTATATAAATTATTTCTACATGGATTACTAAAAAAATTCGAGGTGACTTTAATGTGCGAATTTTAAAATCAAATAAAACTGCATTTTAAAAAAAGTACCAGAGTCACCTTGGTGATAATTGGTATACTTATTAGTATTATTTATATACATGCTTTGATTAAATATCACTCGGTGTGCCATTATTGTTATAAAGTTAGAAATAATTTGACATAGTATATTCGAAATACACTCAATAAATCGACCTAGACGAGAGATTATTTATTCCTTAATTAAAACATTCTAAAAGACTCTAAAATGAACAAAATCACCAGTTTTCCATTTTTTGTTCACACCCAAATTATTTTTTCTTACTTTATTGATTAATTAACCGACAAGTACGAAGTCAATATCAGAGATTATTCTGATTTCCGGTTTTTCAAGTATTCATTTATGTTATTCCAAATTATCACCCAAAGTGCTAATATTGCAACCTACTCCATACAAGCACATTTATTTTGACTGGACTAATATGCGAGTAAACAGAGCAATTTCAATTTCACCGGATAATAGGTAGTTCTTTTTGTAACAAGAAAGAGGTTTTCTACGGCTGAAAATCCATTTTCAGTTTTTGAATAAATAAATATGTCCCTAATTAAAACAAAAAAACATAATTATATTATTATCAAATTATTTATCTTAATTCACAATAATTTGTTTTAAAATATTTTGCATTTTATTTGTATGCTACTCCCGTATAGTATAGTACTCTTTGTGCTACTCAGAAAATCGGCTTCAATCGGCTTGCTTTATGTAGCTGTTAACTGAATTGACCGGCGCTTATAAGCGCCGGTAAATCGGCATTATATTCTGTGGCATTGGCTTCCGGCTTTCTTTCTGTATACGGCTTAACATTGGTCTACTAGCGCCGCCAATTCATTTATTTTTATTACTCTTGAACCAAGTAAATATTTAAAAAAAGGAAACAACCATGCCTTCTTAAATTGTCTCTAACATTTTTTTTATAACTCTTTAATATTTTTTCATTCTTTGTACTAGTTTTAAAATCCATTTAAACCAAAAGTGATCACATTATTTGCTGGGATTACGAATAACATTATTTTTCTTTGCTCTTTTCTACGGGTTTAAAAAATAACGTGAAAATTTTCAGATTTGACTGAACCAACAGCATTAGCATTTTCAAAAAATACTTACACTGGCTCCTTACGAAATGATGACGATCTTGTAATAGAAAATATTGAACTTAATGTTGGCTTCACTACTGACGTACAATTTTCACTAAACTCTGGTAAGTAGTCTTCATAATATGAGATCATTAAATTATTATTTGTGCTTACCTTTAAATCTCTTTAACTGTTGTTTTTGCAGAATACGAAGCTTATTTCCAAGTGAATAACAGTCTTAACACAGTGACTATTTCACTGACTAATACTAATACACTGCCACCAGATATTCTCAATTCCAAATTTATAGCACTCGAACTTAATGCTCGTAGAGAAAGAGCGGTTCCTGTAACATCCACTGTTATTATTGATATTATACAACCTGAAGCACCAATACCGCCTGTATTTTCGGGAGCATTTTACAGAGCTGTTTATACTGAGGAAAACGTTTTACAATTTGAACGAGAAATATTTTTGTCTCAAGGATTCGATAACACTGTATCTTTAGAATTGGAAGGAGGTAAAATCTGTGACTTTATTGTTATTTATACGTGACATAACTTTTATAATTAGTGGTATACAAAACTACAACTTAATAAATTTTTAAATTATAAAACTATGCCATTTCAATTTAACATCATATTATTATTTTTTTAGATTATAGTACATGGTTTAAGGTCACCAACCACGATTATGTAGTATTGATTACCACCAATGGAATACCGGAAAGTATTTTGGAAACAAACAATCATTTAGTGTTTGCTGTTGTCGCTCATAAGACTGGCACCATCACTGGTCGTGCAACAATTGTGGTTGATTTACCCACAGGTACATCTTTTTTATTTGAGACAAACAAATGTCAATGGCAAAACCATAATAATGGTTGAGTGAATTACGAAATTTGACTTTATGCGTTATCCATTTATTACAGCAGAGACGCCTGGAGTTGTGGTTTTAGGTTTCACTCAAGCAAGTTTTACAGGCAGAATTTTAAATAATACATTAGAGCTGCCACCTGTTACTCTAGCAGGAATATATGACATGGCTTTAGCATTAAAAGCTGAGGGCGGTAAGAGATTGAAATCGTTAAATGCGAGCACGTACGTCCCATCTACTTCTTCCAGAATTCTGATCCTAAAACACTTAACTTTTTCAGACTATGCTCCATACTTTAAATTTACCAGAGATTCGAGTATCATCAACATTGAGCTTAGTGATGATTTTCCATCAGAAGTATCCAGCAATTTCATCGTCATTGATCTACAAATTTCTTACCCAGACGCCATAACTGGATTTACAACTTTAGTTATTGAATTAGTAAAGGAGCCAGAAGTACAAATAGTAACACCGGTGTTTGAACAGGCTTACTATGTTGGCCAGTATTCAGAGGAAGAAGCATTAGTATTTGCGCATTCAATCCAGTTAATTCAGGGCTTTGACGAAACGGTTTCGTTTTCTCTGGAAGGTGGTAAGTAATCTGTGTATCTGTAACATAAATAAATCGTTCAAGTGTAAATATATTTATACAGTAAGAGCATTTGCTGAAAATCCTGTTACAGATTCTATACAGCATTATCTGAGCTGGATAACTGACAAATGATTTACACAACTCTGTCTGTTATTTCCACTTAATACCAAGTAATTATCCTTAATCTACAATGCATTAAAATAAATATAATTTTATTAGTTCATATACAAATGATTTACACAACTCTGTCTGTTATTCCCACTTAATACCAAGTAATTATCCTTAATCTACAATGCATTAAAATAATTATAATTTTATTAATTCATATAATAATTATTTACTTAAAATATATTTTTTAATTTACTTACAGAAGACAGAATCTACTTCAGCCTGACTCAAATCACACCGAATAGTTATAGTTTAATCGCTACCGATTTAATTCAGCAGATCGATAATAATAGATCCCATTTATTATTATCCGTTGTTGCCATTAAGCCAGGAACAGTCAATGGCGAGGCAGCTATAGTCATCACACTTACAGGTAAAAGGTTATTGTTTGCGCTTTTTCGTGTTGAAGAGGTGACGTGGTGAAATAAAATGTGATTTCCAGTGCAAGTGGGTTATAATTAGCGAATAAATTAAAATATGCGTCACAATGTGAAAGATGATGATCGTGCGAATATAATTTAAGTAAGAGTGCGAAACGGAAACGGATATAATGCTATAGACAGCAACAAAGTGTTGCCGCATAAGAAATTACAATTTTAACTAAATCTTTGTCTATGAGGGCACCGATTCTAAACATGCCCCCGGGCTTGGAAGATATCGTGACATCGTGACTATTCGAAAAAGGAGCCGAAGACTAGTCGCATTCAAAGTTGAAGGTCCATTTTCGTAAAGGAAAACAACCAGATTGCAACACCTCAGAAGTTTTATTACACAATTTGTAATGATTCGTTCATCGTCTAGAGATGTGATTAAGATCGTCAACATAAAAATCATTATCGCTTAAATTTTTAACGGCTGGGTCGGTACAATCGTGCGCAAGTTGTTTTAAGGCGCTACTCCGAAAAATATGGACTTTTTGATTTAAAACTATAGGACGGTTACAGTTGTTACAAATCTGGTAATAAGATATATATTTCTTCATACCTTTATCTAGAATCGTATAGTTTCAAAAACACGATTTTATGATTTTGCCTCGACACTTTTTCTTTTCGAAAATACCTCTAAAAAATACGAAAAGTGAAGATTATTCTTAAATGGGGTTACTTACACTATTGGAAATTGGTTTAATTAGTGGACACCAATAATATTGAGGATCGTATAGAAGCATTTTTTTAAACATCGCTGTAGTTTTTTAATACGAAGTAATTTTGTGTTTTTTTTGCCTAATCTGCAAAATCGGTCTCGCTCCCGCGCGCGTCGTTTTCTCATTGCTATCTCGCTTCAGCAATATTTTTTCCGAGTATCGCCTTAAACACCTAACGCTAAAAAACAGGGCTAAACAAGACCCGCATGTGACTGTTAGTTACCGATAAATGTCTAATGGTTTAGACGGGTCATCACGTCAAACAATCAATAATTGAAGGTCGTGTTGCGATTCGTGTACAAGACACTGCCTGTACATTTTCTCAACATCAGCGCAGGCGGTGTATCGATGTTGCCTAAAATGTGGTAAAACATCAACTAGATCGCTATGTAGCGGCGGCCCTACCTGTTGAATGTCGTTTAGTGACAAATCACTACTAATCGCTGCGCTCGCGTCGAAAACTACTTGTAGTTTCGTGGTGATACCGTGCTCGCGGAACACACCGTGATGCGGTAAAAAATAATGCGGGGTTCAATATACTCGCGTATAAAAGTATAATAAAGTTTCTTATAGCTAGGGTTGCGTTCTAATCGCTTCTCAAGTGCTATAAAACGACGCGTGGCTTGAGAATAGCCTGTCAAACGCGCTCTTTATCAGTGTGTGTGTGCGTCCAACCCGTGGTACATCTTCCAACTCTTAAAACTGTCGCAGCTGAGTGTCAAACTCGAGAAATGACAAGTGCGTGTGTTAAAGTCAATAGGATTGGAAATAATCCAGCCTAATTCAGTATTTTGTAAAAAGGCCCAACCCAACAAGGCAACCATATTTTCCCATCACTAATGAGGTCCCAAAATATATGCGCGCCAATGAGAAAGTCAATATATTGTGATTCATAGTAATTAGGATCAGCTAATAATAATTCAACTTAACACCAGGTGTGATGAGGGCTAAGTGCTACACCGTTGTGGATAAAAAAAAATAAAAGGTAAAACAAAACATCTTATTCGCGAATCGTAGGTGCTAATGCGTGATTTTAGATCGATATCATAAATTTGTGTCGACTGTATTATCGAATCACCTACCCCTCGTATCTCGTAAGCGGACTGTATGCACTTTGCGTTTAATAAATAACAAAAAGATTTCTAAATAAAACAGTGCTGACTACCTACCAAAGTCAAGAAGCGCACGTGCGTGGTGATACTTATGTTCGTTATCAGCTTTATCAACTATCGCCGTGGATAACAGCACCGGACGAATTTGACTACTCTTATTTATATTTGAAGATAGGTACGTTAATTGTTTGTGCGTTAGCACTGTGCGAATCATTTACCTGTGACGACGGCATACGAACGGGGATGGAGCACGCGGTCGGCGGCGGCGATTATCGTTATTCAACTCATCGACAGTAAACTAGCATATTTAAAGGCTCAATTTCGTCTCGGATAAACTTAATCGACTGAATATGCATGCAGCCGTTAATTAGTCGCATGAACCCTATAAGCTTTGCAAACTCATCGTACGTGTGATTGCAGATGTGAGCGAAGGCCAAGTTCTCGGCTTCGAGCGCATCAACTACCTGGGCTCCCTCGAGGGTGACACCGTGAACCTGGCACCGATAGTGCTCAGCGAAGGATTCACATCGGATGTACAATTCAACCTACTCGGTGGTACGTATCTAACATGGAGGTTTCAACATGATTTCGCAATTGGATAACTGTAAAGACTACTAATGCCTCATTTGCAGATCTCGCCTCCTTCTTCACACCACAACAAAATCACAACACTGTCACACTGACTCTGAGAGACACCATACCTGAAGACCTACTGCCATCCAACCGGCTCTTAATATTGCAGCTACAAGCGACGGCACCACAAGCCTTGCCAGCCTATACCACGCTGATATTGGAAATACTCGCAGACGAGGTCGACCCTCCAGCCACGATTGACCTCGTTTTCGCTGAAACTTACTACATCGGTAGTTACACAGCGGCAGACGGGCTTTCGCCTATGCCACTAATTTCACTCGACGAAGGTTATGATGAAAGCGTTGAGTTTGATCTCGAAGGAGGTAAGCTGCGCATGTCAAGTTGATTCAATTAGTTTGTTCTGTCAATTCGACTGAGCAGTCGCATTTTATACTTTGCTTGTTTTCAGAGAATGCGCAGTGGTTCCGTCTCGACCGGGTTGAAAACGGTGCAAATCTAGCGCTACGGGAACCCATCCCTCCGGCAGTATTGGCAAACCAGCACCAGCTAGTCTTTGTAGTGCTTGCTAATCGACCAGGAAGCATGACCAGTCGGGCGACTATCGTTATTCAACTCATCGACGGTACACTAATATATTTAAGGGCTTAATTTTGTCTCGGGGAGACTCAATCGACTGAATATGCATGCAGCCGTTAATTAGTCGCATGAACCCTATAAGCTTTGCAAACTCATCATACGTGTGATTGCAGATGTGAGCGAAGGCCAAGTTCTCGGCTTCGAGCGCATCAACTACCTGGGCTCCCTCGAGGGTGACACCGTGAACCTGGCACCGATAGTGCTCAGCGAAGGATTCACATCGGATGTACAATTCAACCTACTCGGTGGTACGTATCTAACATGGGAGGTTTCAACATGATTTCGCAATTGGATAACTGTAAAGACTACAACTAATGCCTCATTTGCAGATCTCGCCTCCTTCTTCACACCACAACAAAATCTCAACACTATCACACTGACTCTGAGAGACACCATACCTGAAGACCTACTGCCATCCAACCGGCTCTTAATATTGCAGCTACAAGCGACGGCACCACAAGCCTTGCCAGCCTATACCACGCTGATATTGGAAATACTCGCAGACGAGGTCGACCCTCCAGCCACGATTGACCTCGTTTTCGCTGAAACTTACTACATCGGTAGTTACACAGCGGCAGACGGGCTTTCGCCTATGCCACTAATTTCACTCGCCGAAGGTTATGATGAAAGCGTTGAGTTTGATCTCGAAGGAGGTAAGCTGCGCATGTCAAGTTGATTCAATTAGTTTGTTCTGTCAATTCGACTGAGCAGTCGCATTTTATACTTTGCTTGTTTTCAGAGAATGCGCAGTGGTTCCGTCTCGACCGGGTTGAAAACGGTGCAAATCTAGCGCTACGGGAACCCATCCCTCCGGCAGTATTGGCAAACCAGCACCAGCTAGTCTTTGTAGTGCTTGCTAATCGACCAGGAAGTACGACCAGTCGGGCGACTATCGTTATTCAACTCATCGACGGTAAACTAATATATTTTAGGGCTTAATTTTGTCTCGGAGAGACTCAATCGACTGAATATGCATGCAGCCGTTAATTAGTCGCATGAACCCTATAAGCTTTGCAAACTCATCCTACGTGTGATTGCAGATGTGAGCGAAGGCCAAGTTCTCGGCTTCGAGCGCATCAACTACCTGGGCTCCCTCGAGGGTGACACCGTGAACCTGGCACCGGTAGTGCTCAGCGAAGGATTCACATCGGATGTACAATTCAACCTACTCGGTGGTACGTATCTAACATGGAGGTTTCAACATGATTTCGCAATTGGATAACTGTAAAGACTACAACTAATGCCTCATTTGCAGATCTCGCCTCCTTCTTCACACCACAACAAAATCTCAACACTATCACACTGACTCTGAGAGACACCATACCTGAAGACCTACTGCCATCCAACAGGCTCTTAATATTGCAGCTACAAGCGACGGCACCACAAGCCTTGCCAGCCTATACCACGCTGATATTGGAAATACTCGCAGACGAGGTCGACCCTCCAGCCACGATTGACCTCGTTTTCGCTGAAACTTACTACATCGGTAGTTACACAGCGGCAGACGGGCTTTCGCCTATGCCACTAATTTCACTCGCCGAAGGTTATGATGAAAGCGTTGAGTTTGATCTCGAAGGAGGTAAGCTGCGCATGTCAAGTTGATTCAATTAGTTTGTTCTGTCAATTCGACTGAGCAGTCGCATTTTATACTTTGCTTGTTTTCAGAGACTGCGCAGTGGTTCCGTCTCGACCGGGTTGAAAACGGTGCAAATCTAGCGCTACGGGAACCCATCCCTCCGGCAGTATTGGCAAACCAGCACCAGCTAGTCTTTGTAGTGCTTGCTAATCGACCAGGAAGTACGACCAGTCGGGCGACTATCGTTATTCAACTCATCGACGGTAAACTAATATATTTAAGGGCTTAATTTTGTCTCGGAGAGACTCAATCGACTGAATATGCATGCAGCCGTTAATTAGTCGCATGAACCCTATAAGCTTTGCAAACTCATCCTACGTGTGATTGCAGATGTGAGCGAAGGCCAAGTTCTCGGCTTCGAGCGCATCAACTACCTGGGCTCCCTCGAGGGTGACACCGTGAACCTGGCACCGATAGTGCTCAGCGAAGGATTCACATCGGATGTACAATTCAACCTACTCGGTGGTACGTATCTAACATGGAGGTTTCAACATGATTTCGCAATTGGATAACTGTAAAGACTACAACTAATGCCTCATTTGCAGATCTCGCCTCCTTCTTCACACCACAACAAAATCTCAACACTATCACACTGACTCTGAGAGACACCATACCTGAAGACCTACTGCCATCCAACCGGCTCTTAATATTGCAGCTACAAGCGACGGCACCACAAGCCTTGCCAGCCTATACCACGCTGATATTGGAAATACTCGCAGACGAGGTCGACCCTCCAGCCACGATTGACCTCGTTTTCGCTGAAACTTACTACATCGGTAGTTACACAGCGGCAGACGGGCTTTCGCTTATGCCACTAATTTCACTCGCCGAAGGTTATGATGCAAGCGTTGAGTTTGATCTCGAAGGAGGTAAGTTGCGCGTGTCAAGTTGATTCAATTAGTTATTTCTGTCAATTTGACTGAGCAGTCGCATTTTATACTTTGCTTGTTTTCAGAGAATGCGCAGTGGTTCCGTCTCGACCGGGTTGAAAACGGTGCAAATCTAGCGCTACGGGAACCCATCCCTCCGGCAGTATTGGCAAACCAGCATCAGCTAGTATTTGTAGTGCTTGCTAATCGACCAGGAAGCACGACCAGTCGGGCGACTATCGTTATTCAACTCATCGACGGTAAACTAATATCTTCGTACCCCGAGAAAACTGCCTCAATGTTCATTTGGACTTTTTTCTTTTATTGGATGTTTTGATTCCACAATAATTTAGGCATATTTCAGTCTAATAATCGTTTTACAAAGTTCAAAAATGTTCTTAATATTCAAGTTTTAAAATAAGCCCTAATTGCGTGGTGACAAATTTGAACGTAGAATAAAGCCACGACCGCCGTTAGGGCCATCGTAAAGGGGGCGCAAGCGCCGATCGGTCTCTATTCCGCGGACTGCTATTGTTAGTGCATTTGTCTTAAAAGAGTCGATAAGTTAGTCAATCACAACATTTTTTTTTTATTTATTTATTTATTAAACTTTATTGTACAGTTACATCAAGTAGAGTACAAAAGGCGGGCTTAACGCTAAAGCATTCTCTACCAGCTAACCTTTGGGAAAAACGAGACAAGCGAAGGCGGTACAAATAAAATAATAAAAAACTCTGATTTAAAAATGAATACAATTACCTAATATACGTTTAAAATACTATAACATATAATACTTATATACATACATACATATATACATGAAAATATATTTTACATACATACAAATAATTATAATATATACATAAATAATACACAGTGAACACAGGAAGGAATGATGACTGATATGATATTCCACTTCATGTGCGTAATCCTGCGAGAAGAACAGCGCGAGCATTCTTTTTGAAGGAGAACTTTCTTAGAGATCTCCTAATAGAGTCTGGGAGACCATTCCAAAGACGGATAGCTTGCTGTGAGAAGGAATCGGACATATAGCCGGAGTGGAAGAGAGGGGTAGAGAGAGCTAAACAATCGGAAGAGCGGAGTTGACGGTCATGAGAATCGCAGAGGTATGAGAACTTGCATTTCAAGTAATCAGGTGAAAAAGGATTATTTAAAATAGAGAATAGCGTACAAAGCAACCTTAGTTGTCTGCGCTGACGGATGGGAAGCCATTTAAGCTGCGACCGGTATGCCGAGACGTGATCAAATTTGCGAAGGCAGAAAATAAAACGGATGGCATAATTAATAAGCCGGTCGAGCTTGTTGAGAAGATCCTCATTTATATTAGAGTAACAGACATCAGCATAATCAATGAGTGGGAAAATGAGAGAAGTGACAAGAGTGACCTTAGTTTTGATGGGGAGAAAATTAATTAAAAAAACATTATACACTATTTGATGTTACTAAAACTTAATTTGAAAGAAAATTATCAATAATTACCGTGTTTAGCTATGTTAATTGGTTAATTATTATAGTAAATATAGTTCGAGTTATGCACAGCCCTAATTCTCGTAAAACGCCGCAAAAAGGCCTTGTGTTGGATGTGTCAAAAAACGAAAGTATGGAAGAGAGGAAGCCCTTATGTCATTTGTGTCTTTATTCTACGTCAAATTAATTGTTAAGTCCTAACTAACGAATGTTAATATGTCATATGAGGTTAACTAGTGTTTTTCAAATAGTAAACGAAATTCATGCCCTTTTGTTGCCTTTATATTTCCGACAAATAAGGCCACAATGCACATAAGGACCCAAGTTGGGAGTTCTTTAGCAGAAATACATCGGAGACTAAGAAATTAAGGAACATATTTAATTAGTTTATTATTATTATTAACAAAATCATGTTTTATAGAAAGAACAGGATGCCAATACATGCTATTGAAATCAAATATTATCAATATCTTTATCCGATATTTTTATAAACAAAAAAAAGCTTCTCCTAAAAAGTTGCTGTTTTGCAATTACGCCCTTTTTCGTAGGATACGACGAATTATATTTAAGGGCTTAATTTTGTCTCGGGGAGACTTAATCGACTGAATGTGCATGCAGCCGTTAATTAGTCACATGAACCCTATAAGCTTTGCAAACTCATCATACGTGTGATTGCAGATGTGAGCGAAGGCCAAGTTCTCGGCTTCGAGCGCATCAACTACCTGGGCTCCCTCGAGGGTGACACCGTGAACCTGGCACCGATAGTGCTCAGCGAAGGATTCACATCGGATGTACAATTCAACCTACTCGGTGGTACGTATCTAACATGGAGGTTTCAACATGATTTCGCAATTGGATAACTGTAAAGACTACAACTAATGCCTCATTTGCAGATCTCGCCTCCTTCTTCACACCACAACAAAATCTCAACACTATCACACTGACTCTGAGAGACACCATACCTGAAGACCTACTGCCATCCAACCGGCTCTTAATATTGCAGCTACAAGCGACGGCACCACAAGCCTTGCCAGCCTATACCACGCTGATATTGGAAATACTCGCAGACGAGGTCGACCCTCCAGCCACGATTGACCTCGTTTTCGCTGAAACTTACTACATCGGTAGTTACACAGCGGCAGACGGGCTTTCGCCTATGCCACTAATTTCACTCGCCGAAGGTTATGATGAAAGCGTTGAGTTTGATCTCGAAGGAGGTAAGCTGCGCATGTCAAGTTGATTCAATTAGTTTGTTCTGTCAATTCAACTGAGCAGTCGCATTTTATACTTTGCTTGTTTTCAGAGAATGCGCAGTGGTTCCGTCTCGACCGGGTTGAAAACGGTGCAAATCTAGCGCTACGGGAACCCATCCCTCCGGCAGTATTGGCAAACCAGCACCAGCTAGTCTTTGTAGTGCTTGCTAATCGACCAGGAAGCATGACCAGTCGGGCGACTATCGTTATTCAACTCATCGACGGTACACTAATATATTTAAGGGCTTAATTTTGTCTCGGGGAGACTCAATCGACTGAATATGCATGCAGCCGTTAATTAGCCGCATGAACCCTATAAGCTTTGCAAACTCATCATACGTGTGATTGCAGATGTGAGCGAAGGCCAAGTTCTCGGCTTCGAGCGCATCAACTACCTGGGCTCCCTCGAGGGTGACACCGTGAACTTGGCACCGATAGTGCTCAGCGAAGGATTCACATCGGATGTACAATTCAACCTACTCGGTGGTACGTATCTAACATGGGAGGTTTCAACATGATTTCGCAATTGGATAACTGTAAAGACTACAACTAATGCCTCATTTGCAGATCTCGCCTCCTTCTTCACACCACAACAAAATCTCAACACTATCACACTGACTCTGAGAGACACCATATCTGAAGACCTACTGCCATCCAACCGGCTCTTAATATTGCAGCTACAAGCGACGGCACCACAAGCCTTGCCAGCCTATACCACGCTGATATTGGAAATACTCGCAGACGAGGTCGACCCTCCAGCCACGATTGACCTCGTTTTCGCTGAAACTTACTACATCGGTAGTTACACAGCGGCAGACGGGCTTTCGCCTATGCCACTAATTTCACTCGCCGAAGGTTATGATGAAAGCGTTGAGTTTGATCTCGAAGGAGGTAAGCTGCGCATGTCAAGTTGATTCAATTAGTTTGTTCTGTCAATTCGACTGAGCAGTCGCATTTTATACTTTGCTTGTTTTCAGAGAATGCGCAGTGGTTCCGTCTCGACCGGGTTGAAAACGGTGCAAATCTAGCGCTACGGGAACCCATCCCTCCGGCAGTATTGGCAAACCAGCACCAGCTAGTCTTTGTAGTGCTTGCTAATCGACCAGGAAGCATGACCAGTCGGGCGACTATCGTTATTCAACTCATCGACGGTACACTAATATATTTAAGGGCTTAATTTTGTCTCGGGGAGACTCAATCGACTGAATATGCATGCAGCCGTTAATTAGTCGCATGAACCCTATAAGCTTTGCAAACTCATCATACGTGTGATTGCAGATGTGAGCGAAGGCCAAGTTCTCGGCTTCGAGCGCATCAACTACCTGGGCTCCCTCGAGGGTGACACCGTGAACCTGGCACCGATAGTGCTCAGCGAAGGATTCACATCGGATGTACAATTCAACCTACTCGGTGGTACGTATCTAACATGGGAGGTTTCAACATGATTTCGCAATTGGATAACTGTAAAGACTACAACTAATGCCTCATTTGCAGATCTCGCCTCCTTCTTCACACCACAACAAAATCTCAACACTATCACACTGACTCTGAGAGACACCATACCTGAAGACCTACTGCCATCCAACCGGCTCTTAATATTGCAGCTACAAGCGACGGCACCACAAGCCTTGCCAGCCTATACCACGCTGATATTGGAAATACTCGCAGACGAGGTCGACCCTCCAGCCACGATTGACCTCGTTTTCGCTGAAACTTACTACATCGGTAGTTACACAGCGGCAGACGGGCTTTCGCCTATGCCACTAATTTCACTCGCCGAAGGTTATGATGAAAGCGTTGAGTTTGATCTCGAAGGAGGTAAGCTGCGCATGTCAAGTTGATTCAATTAGTTTGTTCTGTCAATTCGACTGAGCAGTCGCATTTTATACTTTGCTTGTTTTCAGAGAATGCGCAGTGGTTCCGTCTCGACCGGGTTGAAAACGGTGCAAATCTAGCGCTACGGGAACCCATCCCTCCGGCAGTATTGGCAAACCAGCACCAGCTAGTCTTTGTAGTGCTTGCTAATCGACCAGGAAGCACGACCAGTCGGGCGACCATCGTAATTCAGCTCAATAACAGTAATCCTATACGATAATTCGTTATTTTGAGATACCCTTTGTAGTTTTTTAGGACAAGAAAGTTCAAAGTAACGCCGCTGTCTATACCTGATGACTTGTTCTATCTTCGTTATTAATCAGTACCTACTTATTACTCAATACCTACGTCATAGCGGAAAGTGGAATGTCACACCCCTATTGATTGTTTTGCAATCAATAAAGTCACAGTCGCAGTTAGTAAAAGTGGAATGACACACCCCTATTGATTGTTTTGCAATCAATAAAGTCACAGTCAACGTCTCGAAATGCCGGTATCTTGACTAATGTATCGTCATTTATTTTGTAGTTTTTACAATAAAATATTTCCGTTATTATCTTTTATACCTAAATCTTTGTTTTGCCTTTTTATGATGTGTTTTTTGTTTAGGGTTTATTAGAATAAGTAGTTAAAATTAGACCTTAGAATTAGACTTAGTATAATAACTGTTTTAAATGTTGCAGGTGGTCAGGATATTTCCGTGACTTTTGATAATGTTCTGTATAAAGGAAGAGTACAAAGCGGTGTCGTTCAACATGAGACTATTTCCCTCACTGGGTATGAAAAGGATGAAGTCGATATTTTAGGAAGTAAGAAAATATTTTTTTTAAACCACGCATTTCTAAACTAGGGCAGGATACCCCTTTGTGGCCCGTTTATGGATTTTTAACTTTGAAGCACTTAGTTTTAAGTTAAGGGCACCTAAGTGTTAAGTTAGGTATTTAAGACAAAAATTTATACTTATGTTAAATTATTCATTTACCTTGGTACATCCTTCAAATATAAAAAATATAATTGTTTTTCAACTTTGAATAGATTGCTAAGACAATACAACACTATGTCCAAAAATCAAGACATCGACATTTTTGCAGGCAAACTGCCGGTTTTCAAGCAATCTGTTTTAGAATGTTTTAAGTAGGTTGTGTCTTAAAATTCTTAAGTGTTTTTTGTCGTTTTGATTTCACTGTTTTGTAATTTGTAACTTAAGTAAGTACTTATTAGTCTTAAATTAAATCTGTGTATGTTCTAGTTTTTATTTTTTAATGTGTGATTAATTGTTTATATTCTAAGTTTTTATTTTATAATATTCTATAATATTGCATGTCGTGACCACCTATAATTAAGACAGCACTTAGCTTTAAGTTTAACTTGTGGTTTTTTTTTGTAATGGTGTATGTTTTGTTGGTGGTTCATTAAATAAAAAAAATAAAAAAATATATAACATAAAAAGTGTGAAAGGTGCCAAATGCTATGGTTTTGGCCATTTATTGATAGCCAAACTTTTGTAAATATAGCGAAAAATCAAAACCAAACCCATAATAATTCAATAATAATACTGTAATGTAATACGCTTGAAGTCAATTAAATGCACAACAATAATTTAATTGTTATTACTATTAGTATTACTATTACTATCATTGTTAAAAACATAGGTTTTATAATAAATAACATCCTGAACAAATTTCTTCAAATTTTCATACAAAAAATATATTAATTAAGTAGAAAATGGCGTTTATTGAAAAAATAAATCCTAAGAGATATAAGGAATTCTCACAATTGTTATTATTACCTATTTGCCATTGGTAAATGACTGAAAAAAGGTTATTTAGAAAACTTTTAGAGCAAAAGTGCCCAAAACCGGGGCAGTGAACAAAACCGGGGTTTCTGCCCTACTTACTGAAATACGCCTTTTAATCATTGATATCCGCGTTGGTGGAATGAAGACCAATATTCATCTTTGATTTAATTTTACATACTCGTAGGTTCTAACATTGTGTATTTTAACTCTGTTTAGTATTAAACTAAAAGTAGCCTATTTAGATAGATATTTTTACTTTATTTAGTTACTTGATTGGAACATAATGTTTTTCTTTCCTTTTTTTCAGCATATGGCTCTTTCTTCACTGCAAGACATTCCAACGAGTTGGTCGTGGTGGAACCTACCAGCTCTTTAACACTGCCCGATGACATTCAACATGTGGTTCTAGAGCTTCGGGCTGACGATGCTGCCTCGGTACTGGTTTTAGACATTGTCGCTGGTGTAGGTATGTCATTCTAAGCTATATCAGAGGTAGTTGACAAGATGCTAACGCTTTCGGCGTGACCTAATCTTTTATAAGGTTTATCTTCACTCGTGTTTTAATATTCGAATTATGAACTCATGCCTGAACGTAAGATACTTGATATATAATTTATAATGATCATCATGTCAGCCGAACGACGCCCACTGCTGGGCATAGGCTACCTATATGATACCTACACTTTATGCCATAGTCAACTTTAAAAAATAAAACTGCATCATAATGGTACCGGATACAGCTGTCACTCATTATAGAACACTTATGTTTCTTAATTTTACAGTCTCCATGGCAACCGAAGGATTTACTGGCCCTGACTTCCAACTCTTTCCAAGCCCTGATTAGCCGGCAATATTAAGAAACTTTTTTAAAATTAGAATTATGAATTTAGAAGGTACCTATACGCCCGAATTCTCGTACGCAAATCATCTTTGGGAGCATAGATGTATTATTCATCTATGTTTGGGAGCGTCTCAAACATCATGGCATCTCTTTCATACGTTTGACATTTAAAGTGACAGAGCGATGTTTGAGACGCTCCCATGCTCCCAAAGATAAGTAGCGTACGAGTATTCGGGCATTAAACTGTATAGACACCTATGAGTGGGGCATTGATAAGACACTATGAGATGGAGTGGGGTTTAATTCATATTGTTTTGCTTTATTTTTGAAATATATACTTAATAAATGTAATGACTCATTAAATGAGTGTAGATAAGTATTGTATGAGACTGCACATAACTCGGTATTAAAACACTCGTGGGATACTATTTAAACAGTCGCCAAGGCTCGTTTTTACAAGCTTTTATTTTATATGTTTTTTAACTTGCAGTGTATGTATGTATGTATGCATGTATGTCCGTTCGGGTCAAATCTTGCAAGCTTAATTTGACCTACATCCCAGTGTCCGATGGAGCTGAAATTTTGTATACAGGTTTGGTTTAGATGACAATACAATATTAAAGTACAGTCAGCAAAAAAGCTTGTCATAAACATTAAATTTTTACTAAAAACTTTTAAAACTCGTGTTTTGGGCATGAAGCGCGGTGCTTGGCAATTTTCTTACTTGTGTTAATTTCTCTGTATTTCTTCTATATTTTTATTTTCCTGGGCCGTAACGTAAACTTTTTTGTTGACGTCATCACACGAAAAAATTCATCCCTGTTTTTACCCTCTTTAGGGTAGTTTTTTTACAAACTTTGAATCTCGTATTTATTTATATCTAATCAAAAGCCTATTAAATAAGTTTTAAGCTTCTAGCTTTAAAAAATACGTAATTTCCATACAAACTTTCATCCCCTATTTTAACCCCTTACAGCCCTTCTTTCGCATTAAAAAGTGGCATATGTCCTTTCTCGGGCTCTAGACTATCTATGTACCAAAATTCATTCAAATCGGTTCCGTATAGTTTAGGCGTGATTGTGTAACACACAGACAGACAGAGACGCATTTATAATATAAAAAGTAAGGATAAAGATTATAAATGTGATAGTTCGGATGTTTGTTACTCAATCACGGCGGAACGGCTAAACGGATCTGAATGAAATTTGGCGCAGAGATGGATTACGGTCTAAAATAGCATATAAGGCTGCTGTACAAGGGTAGAGTAAACGGTAGAGTAGAGCGGTAAAGTAGCTTGCCCGCGGTGCGAGCTACTCTACGCTACTACCAAATTTCAGTACTTACTCTACTCTACCAATGATGTCTATATTAGTATAGTTAGTAGGATAGTTAGTACTCTACCACTCTACTCTACCGATTACTCTCCCCGTGTACAGCAGCCTATAGAGCTACTGTGAACGGCCTAAGATTTAGAACATGGCGTCCTAGTGGCTTTTATTCAGCTCACAAATACCCATCCATCGATGTAACACACATAGCTATTGGAGGGTGGGACCAGATTTCATAGAAACCCTGGCATGGCATCATCTTTAGTTTTTCTTATACCCTTTCTGCAGAACCTCCAGTGATACCAACAGTGAGCTTCAGCTCTACTTCATACGCAGTGCGAATCGAGATGGGCCAGACTGGAACTGTAGGGCAAGTCGAAGCCACCGCTGATAACAGCGAAAGAGTCACTTATTCACTTCGTCTAAGCAATGGTGAGTAATCTATTGAAAAAAATTAAGGGCCCTATAAGACAGAAGGTTATACGTTGGAACGTTCTGCGTTTGCATTCTGCATTGAAGTACGTACAAACGAACCAAACATGGCGTACACGAACATCGAACACGGTGTATTTGGATATCTTGGTGTTAGCAGAGCGAACACAAACCCTATATGAAATATCAACAAAGCAAAAAAAATATCACCACAAACATTTTGCACGGATACAGAGTTCGATGTTCGTTCAACAGCAGGGTTCGTGAGCAAGTATGCAGAACGTATGAACGTTTTCTAGCTAGCCCCAAGCAAGCATGAAAAACTATCGTTATGGTAATCGAAAAGTAAACTAAAATATACCGTCCTTCAAAAGCTGTCAAAGCGCTGGTGTCAACTATGTATTGAATTTCAGTTCCTTATACGACCGAAAAAGGCGCTGCTCTGCGTTTCATACAAAATAATACGATCACGATAACGGTTACTTTAATGACAGTTTTTCGTGCTAGGACTATTGATAATTTTTTGAGATTAGTTTAAAGAACATAGGCTATTGTATTATCAACGTCAGAAATAATAACCCAATTACCAATAAGTACCGTTATAACTACGTATATTACCTATGTCTCATATAATAGAATACATTATAATTTATATTATACCTATTTGTTAAAAAATATAAATTATTGTTAACTTAAGTAAACTTAATAAAATTATACTTATGTCTAGTTTTTGACACTCCCGATCCCACAGTCAAACTAGGTTTTGTGGGACAATGATTGTTTGCTATCCATTTTATGTAACAAGTTTTAATTGAATTTATAAATAAAAAAACCTAATAAACTTTCTTTCCTATCCACTATAGAACATCTACAGAGTCGTTTATCAGTAAGCAGTGAGGGCGAGTTACGCTTGTCAGCACCTGCCGACATTGGCGTTTATAATTTCGAAGTTATCGCAACTACCGTATTCACGGGAGCTACTGGTTCAGCCACGGTACGTTTAATGATCTATAAGCTCGTATTTTAAATACTTACCAAAAACATGAAACCTTTTAGCGAACACCTTAGAAACCATTTTTTTCTTTGCTGTCACATTGTCATTTTTCTTATCTTATATTATATTTTTATGTCTTTAATGTCTTCGTATTTACTGTTTTTATTATTTATTTTATTTCACACAGAGTATCCTGAAAAAAAGAACTAATTTTGCAAAAATAAGCATGTTTGTTTCCTTTTTGATTATGCTTGTTTTATGATTATATAGTTTGCAATTAACCAGACACAGTTACCTACTCTGGCCACACATGGGCCACCGACCACAACCACAAAACGCCTACCACCAATCTCTTCCTTGTAGTTTCCTTACATTTTATATGAACACGTAGCGCACGGTGGTGCTGTCACGCAGGTGGTCACCACATGCTACAAATCGTCGCCACTCGCTTATTTTATCCGCTACCGGCCTCTAACGCCGACATAAAATACTTCAAACAAATGAGTTCATAAAATAGCGGCCAGCAACCGCAAGTGTCTACTGTCGGCCATTAGTGTCTGTCGCGCGCTTCAGCTACCGTTGTAGCTGCTTCTAGCTTCAAGTGGCGGCGTTTGTGGCTGTCGCTTGTGGCTTGTGTGTGGCGACGCTTATAATCAATTTAATTGCAAAATTGTTGCAGATAAATTTCGCAGTCGAGGCAATAGTTATATGTGGAGACGATATAAAAACAGCACCTCTTATCGTCGTAGATAGAGACGAAGAAGAAGCGCATCGAAATCTCGTAGTGATCGACCCTTCGGAGCATGATGGTTGTCAATACAGTCTAACAAATATGTGGCCAGCTGACCACAATTGGCTTTATGTTGATGAAACAGGATTGCATGCCCATGTTATTGACAGAGAAGATCCAGCCATTGCTTTTATGGCACTATCACAAATACAAGTAGAGTTAACGTTGCTTTGTAATACTGAGACCCGAACCAAAAGATCAACGAGGATGAGTCACGATTGGCTCGGACCCTACGACTACGGATCTAACACTTGGCTTCTTGGCAATAGTATCGAATACAATCCGAGACGGACTATTGTGAATTTAATTGTTAACGATATCAATGATAATACGCCGAAATTCGATCATGAAGATCTGACTGTGGGTTACCCTGTTGCTGATCTTGCATCAACAATTGCACCAAGAGCTTTGATTCAATTGCATGTAAGTCTTTATTCACTTTGTGTTGTTGAATTTATACAGTTACTAAATTGATTTTTTTCTGTGTTATTATGTTAGGAATAGCTAACAACTGCAAGAACGGCAGGGATCAATTTGTAGTCACTTTTTCAATTTTTTCACTTTGAAGCACATACTGCTAAATGGTCTTGGGTATTTAAGACAAAAATTCTATATTAAATTATAAAGAACTTTTCTATCTTTCAAATTTAAAGCAATAAACTCGTTTTTTGTAAATAACACAAAATGTGCGAAAGGTGCCAAATGCCCCGGCTTTGGCCACTTATTGATTGCCGAACTTTAGAAAGTATAGTGAAAAATTAAAACCAAATCCAGGTTAAATCAATATATTTTAATGTGCTAGAAACGAATCAATTGCCATACAATATTTTAATTGTAAAAATATATGATTATGTAATAACTTTCATTCTTATCAAATTTCTTAAAATTTTGATACCAAAAATCCTTAAAACTGGAAATGGCGTTTATTGAAAAAAAAAATATCACTTAAGGCATTCTAACTGTTGTTATTATTAACTTAAAATCTCCTGTTTTAATTGCCATTGCCAAAAATAAATATAGATGAATACTTTTATAGCAAAAAGTGGGCAAAACCGGGGCTTCTGCCCTATTTACATTGGTTTTCTTCAATTTAGCAGCTATTCATTAATGTTGCCACTCACGACTATACGATATAACTTTGTCTGACACAACACTTATGTCGGACTTAATAGATTTTGCATACTTTTTATTTCTTCCGTGTCTAGAAATAGGTATACATGTAATAGTAAAATTAAAAACACATATAAATGTTGTTCAATGGAGGTTTTGAGTGGTCGGTGGGATGCTGAGAATAACAATAATACCTATTACTTAACCTTTACTTTGCCATTTCTTTTTATTATAATATGAAAAACCTCAACTTCCAGGCTACTGATGCAGATGTAGGAGAAAATGCTGCAATAGTTTATTGGAGTCTAGAGCCACAATTGGCAGTGTCTCCATTAACTGGTTTGGTTCATATACGGAATGACTCAACGTTGATAGATGACATGGAGTTATCCGTCAGTGCTACTGACCGCAACGGGCAAGGTCTCACCGGAACTATTATACTTACGGTAAAAAGAAGACGTTATAATATAATACCTAAGCAATAGAAAGTAATCGTTTACAAAATTTTTAAATTTTATGATTTTACATTTCCAGGTTAAATTATTGAGTACCAGAAATATAGCTGTATTAACTGTGGATAATGCCTTTTTGGAAGCCGAAGCGTTAATATTACGCAACTTAAGCAATGCTCTCGGTTATGAAGTCAAATCATTAAGATCTGACATACTACCCGATTCTGACACAAATCAAGAAGCATCGTCAACTGATTCTGGAAGTAGGAAAAAACGCGAGGTCACCAGTACGGGAGCATCATTAGTAATCCATGTATATGGATTAATAGAAAGCGAACCGGTTGCCGTCGAAAGACTTTCCAAGTAAAAAAACCAATGTTTAAAAATATTAATTGTCATAAAAAAAAATAAGTAGATTAATATGCCATCTTCATTTTTGCAGTGACATCAATGAAAATGCAGGTTTAGCTGCGTACACCATTTCAAGCATTATAACATTGGAAGAACATTTGGCAGGAATGTGCACTATTTCTGGAGGAAATATTGGCCTTTTAGTTTCAACAATAGTTCTGAGTGTACTGCTTTTCTTGTTCATCGTTGCGGCAGTGGTCCTGTTCGTCTATGTGAGGTATTATTATTACTCTTATCTTAAATTTGCTTGGCGTTTTTACAATGTATACAATTTCTTTAAATCCTTTTTTTAACAACAGAAGGAAAGGGTCAATCTACGAGAAATTCAGCGATACGAACAGTTTGGCCTCTAAAATAGAATCACCTGTTATCGAACCGAAACCAGATGGTGGAAACTCATTGCCCAGATTAAACATAGAAGAACTGAAAAGAAGTGAAAAAAGATTACAAGATATGCTCCATGCTCCCATAAAAGAAGTTATAGTTGAACCTTCTACCTCAACTAACAACTCAGCAATAATCCCTGCTGCTGACACTAAAATTCCTATTATTATACAAGATAAACTTAAAGACATTGATGATTCCGACGAGGACGAGTTTGGTGAACGAAAGAAAGGCAGAAGAAAATCAGTGGTAACATTCAATGAAAATGTTGAAAAGATCATACATGTCGAAGATAGCCCAGAAGAATCGATCCCTCCTGAAGCTGAATATGAAGTTTATAAATTATAGACTAAAACATTTGTAATAATAAATTAAATTAAAATTATTTTAAATATTTTATACTCATGTTCAAATAATGTTTGAATATTAAACTAATTACAAAAACGACGCTGTGTATGTGTTATTGTTCCTACTTAGATTGAATGTTGTCCTTCTGTGTGTAGAAAGTGAGAACCAAACTTTTAAACAATTCTCTGATGTATTAACATTCTTATTGCCTAAAAAGTATGTCGTTAAATCAAAATAACATACTGATATAAGCGTAAGCAAACGTGAGCTAAGAAAAATTAAAGCTTAGTAAATATTACACTATTGTGATCTTAAATAAGTTTACCACCAATTTGTGTTTCATTCAGCTTTTTGTTAATTTAGGCTACATTCGCAATAGAGCTGACGGGATAACTAAGTTACCTATTTAATTTATCAACGTTACTTTGGACATTAGCCAACCCGATGAAATTAGGTAGTAATCGGATTTTTAATCTTATAATTCTGCAATAAATTACTGATACTCTTTGGACAATCTTGTTATTAAATAACTTTACCGTAATTAGCCCAGTCAACGAAGAGATATAGAGGGAAATCCTTGGAACACAATTTTTGACTTTGTAACTTTGTTTAGGCTAGTTAGGAGGTAAACATGGGTTTGAAGGTCTCATTTTTCAGAAACTATGCGTCCCAGAGACATATTTACTATGTGCAAATGAAAGTTAATTAAAAGACATTGGGCAGATCTGACCCGGTCATGATGTAGATGCGGCCAACATTGAGACACATGTGGCTTTACTCAGTGTAATACACATAAGTTACGAATATATGAAAAAAAAAATATCGTAACTTATGTCACTTTTCAAATAAAACACTTTGTTTTTGTAATATATTTCACACAACCCCCGCGGTTCGCATTTCTAGTACTTGCGCTTGAGCACATAATGCCGTAGCGCTCTTTTGGGTTGTATTTTACACTAGCTTTCCGCCCGCGGCTTCGGCCGCGTGTAGTACACGACGTTATTCTGAGGGAATGTGATATTTTTCCGGGATAAACAGTAGCCAGCCTATATCACTCTCCAGCTCCCAATCTACCCTTGTACCAAATATCACATTAATCCGTTGCTCCGTTTTGACGTGAACGACGGACAAACAAATAATACCTACGGATTTTCCGGTGGGAATATGATACTTTTTACTTTCATGGGTTACTTACGAATACTCAAAAATAAATATTATTTTGGATTGTATTTTACACTAGCTTTCCGCCCGCGGCTTCGGCCGCGTGTAGAACCCGACGTTATCCTGAGGGAATGTGATATTTTTCCGGGATAAACAATAGTCTATGTCACTCTCCAGCTCCCAATCTACCCCTGTACCAAAAATCACATTGATCCGTTGCTCCGTTTTGACCTGAAAGACGGACAAACAAATAATACCTACTGGCAGATATAAGATTTTAAACAATGTTTAAGTATACCTTTCTAAAGCCTCTGACAGAAATAAGATTTTATACAATGATGATAGGTAGCTAAAGCCTATTTATAGATATAAGTTTTATCAGTGGCCGCACTGGGTCATGCCGCCATACAAATTTGCCCAATGTCCTTTGCTACAAGTTTTATTCAGTCAAGATTTCCGATATCTTGTATAGTTTTCGAGATGTCCGCTCTTGAAAGTCTGTAATTATGGAAAAAATATTTTTACTCCACATAAAATAATCCTTTTGACCAAATAACTTTCCAACGATGTATCACCAAATAACTAAATGCTAGCCATAGAATCGTAGAGCATTAAATTTTCTTCAATATTATATTACTCTACTACTAGCACTACCCTCGCGACTTCGTCTCCGTGGAATTGAGTTCACAAAGTTTCATACAATCTTTGAACCCCTTGTTTACCCCTTTGGAGGGGGAATTTCCAAAAACCCTCTCTTAGTGCTACCTTACACTCCCCGAGAAACATTCATGTCAAATTTCAGCTTCTTGCGCCCAGTAGTTTGGCTGTGCGATGTCTGTTAATCAGTCAGTAACGCAAAACTTTTATATACCTACCATAAGTGGCCAAATTATTAGGGACAGTACTGAGATTTTTTATTTTTACAGTTCAGTTGAATTTCTGTAACAAATGATTGGTTGTAGGTCTCTTATGTATTTTTTAAATGATTTTGTATTCTATTGAGATCATAAAAACTAAAAATAAATATACAAAACTGTTATTGTTTCTTTGTATAAGTATATATTATACTGATAAACGTAAATAAAGTAAGTTTTAATATGTATTTTGTAATGTCGCCTTTTGCTGCAATGCTCTTAATGCACGCTTTTGCATTTTCCTGTAGTGTGGGGTTGTTTTTTCATTCTCGGATGATAGTTTCTATCAACTGCCGCTTGGTGTAAATTAGTTCCTTCGCCATCACCAGTCTGGTGAGTTCCCACATAGAGAACTATGGGGTTTATTTCTGGCGATTTCCCAGGCCGTGGCAAAAAGAGAAATTTCTATTATCCAAGAATGCAGTCACACTTCTGGCTTTATGGCAAGATGTAGAGTCATGCATAAAGATGTAGAAGTTATCAGGTAGCCATTAAAAAACCTACGGCAGTAGGTGAGTTTCTATGAGTTGCTTGTACTGGTCTTGGTTCATGGTCCTTTTAACAATGTAAAGGCGCCCCATGCCTTTGGCTGAGATGCCAGACTACACCATGACACTAACCGGGTGTTTAACCCTCTCCACTCTCCACTAGGCAATCTGCGTGGATTTTTTCCCAGGGCGTCGTCGTCTCACAAAAGAACTTTTGTCAACCAAAACTTGAAATGTTGACTCGTCGGAAAAACACACCTGTAAAATTACAGAATTTATAGAAGAAAATCGTTAAAGATCTATTTAAACTACTCAAAAAAGTTTTAATTATTCGACTCCAACCTGCAACAGTTATATTTTGATGTTGTCTAGCCCAGTGCAGTATTTTCTTTTTCATAGGATCGGTTAGGACTTAGGCGTGGTTTTTTGGTAGGTTGCCCCGACCCATCAGATTCTGTTTGACCAACCGCCTCCGTATTGTCCTTTCCGAAATATTTACACCATCGTCGTTCATCATCATGGTCAAACGAGCAACGCTCTTTTTATGATTTTTGAGGCAGATGTCTCTGATTTTTCTATCAGTATGAAGAGTGGTGATCCTTTTCCTGACACATTTGCCATCGCGATTTGCTTCTAGAGGTTTTCTGTTGTAAATTTTAGTTTTTATTATATTAACGGCAGACTTTGAAACCCCAGCAATAGCTGCTATGTCTCTTTGGGAATGTGTACAATGCTGTGACAACGTTTGTATCTCTTTACATTTTCTTGGAGACAATCCAGCCTTAACTTTTCAAAAAAACTAGAAAATGAAAGTTATCGCGTCGAGAAGACATTAATACAATGTAAATTCATAGACAAAACAGCAAGAATGTTGTTTTATGAACAATTAGTTACCTTATATGGTTATTTAGGACAGGAAAGTCGGTCAAAACTAATAAAAAATATAACAAACAAAAACACTACAAAACCGCGCATTTTTGAAAAAATATCTATATGGGGAGAAATGTCACATTATCGACAGATGAATCGCATATCCTGTGTAGCCACTTGCCAAAAACAATAATAAAGATACCAGTAGCAATATCAAACAAAATAAACTTTAAAAAACAACATAATTTACAGAAACTAATATTACAAACTATATATTACATAAATATGAGCACTGTCCCTAATAATTTGGCCACCCACGTATATCTGTACAATTCTACAAAACTTTTTCGTTTCTGACTGACTGACAGATATCGCACAGCCGAAACTACTGGGCGCAAGAAGCTGAAATTTAATATGCATGTTCCTTAGAGAGTGTAGGGCAGCACTAAGAAAGGATTTTTGGAAATTCCCCCTCTAAGGGGGTAAAAAAGGGGTTCAAAGTTTGTATGAAACTTTGTGAACTCAATTCCACGGAGACGAAGTCGCGAGGGTAGTGCTAGTAGTAGAGTAATATATTATTGAAGAGAATTTAATGCTCTACAACCCTATGGACAGCATTTAGTTTTTTGGTGCATAGTTGAAAAGTTATCCGGTCATAAGGTGCAAAAATATTTATTCCAAAATTACAGACTTTCAAGAGCGAATATCTCAAAAACTATACAAGCTATTGTAAAATTTTACAGATTTAAACTTGTAGCAAATATAATTAGCTTTTATTTTGCACATAGTAAACATGTCACTGGGACGCATAGCTTTTAAGATATAACCCAAAAAAAATGAGACCTTCAAACCCCCCCTTCACCCGGCTTAAGGGCTACAGGCGGGGACTTTTGATATGTTTAAGTCCAAACAAAGTTACGAAGTCAAAAATTCTGTTCCAAGGATTTCCTTATTTTATGTTTTTTGAGCGTTCGTTGACTGGACTAAATGTATTGTTGTTCTACAACAAATCAAATAAAATAAAATTTACACAACATAAACCTTTGCATGCAAATAAATTCTAGTGTTTAACTAAAGTAACATACATACACTAATTTATTTATTATTATTTCATTTGTACTCATACTTACATCGATTCAGTGTAGCTTTCTTATCATTAGTTGTTTATTAGCTTTTCTAAATTTACTTTAGACCCAAGTCATCTAAAACGGTAATTAGTTGAGACATGTAAGCATTTTATGATGACACTTGAAATTAAATTCATTACATTTTTTGACTTGAGATTAAGAGGCAATGGGGGAGTTTCCTGCAGTAATTTTTCGATGCACTAGATGGCGCTGTAACTCTAATACAACCTACTTTTTTCAGCATTTATGGCAAAGGATTAGTTCATTGAGCCTTAAAAAGACTTGTGTGTCGGTCGGTTGTACTGTCAAATTAATCTGTATGGTTTTTGTGATTGAAGTTCACTTTCTACCTTATCTGTGGGATAATAATGTACTCTTTGGTCGATTATTGATTATTTTAAAAGCGGCCCATTCACGGCAGGCCGCCCCGCCATCCGTCTCGCCTCACGCAGGATAGTGAATGTTGTTGCAGGAGCCTCCTGCGACAACAATCACCATCCTGCGTAAAAGCCTAGTTTACATTGGTCGAGTAGGCGGCCGAGTTGAGTAGCGAGCGACAAAAAGCAGGCTAACTCGACCAATGTAAACGAAAGGGCGAGTAAAATGCTGAGCGAGTCGAGTGGTCTCGCGCGAAGCATAGTTGCTCGGCCAAGTTGTTCCCCACCACTTGTAACTCGACTCGTCTGCCTACTCGCCCTGTGTAAACCGTTGACTCGCTCGGAAAACCAACTGGGCCCAGTACTTTTACCAGAGGTTCTGGGCCCAATTACTTTACCAGACTTTACCAATGTAAACGGTGGAAGGCGAGTCGAGTAGTACCTCAGTTACTGGACCCAGGGGTGCTACCGGCTAAAAAATATGGATATGGGTATGGGCTTCAACTGTCATTTGAATTCCTTATTTTAATAAATTTCAGCAAAAATCTATCAAGATAAGGAATTCAAATGACAGTTGAAGCCCATACCCATATCCATATTTCTTAGCCGGTAGCCCCCCATAGATTTTTGCTGCTTTGTTCTATTGAACGTTGCTAGCTAGTTATCGTCATACCCGACGTCTTAAAACAAGGAACTGATAGCGGCTATTTTCTTTATAAAATAGACTTAAAGTTCCCAAAAACGTATGAAGTTCATACCCATAAAGTTACGCGGTAGCCCCCAGGTCGCTAGGCCGCCGAGCTGCTCTTTTAATGTAAACTAGGGCGGGACGGCCTGCCGTGAATGGGCCGCTTTAGTCTTCCTATTAGGCGCCCATTAGACTGTAGGTTTTGCTGTCAGTTTGCTATCATTCACGATTCTTTTAGCTAATCAAAAAGAACCATTTATAACGCTGCCCGAAGTTCCTCTATACCGATTGGTTAGATAGTCATCGAGTGATGGAATTGACTGATTGTTGCATGACCGTCTAATGTACGCCTTACTACAGACATACTATTTTCTTTGCTATTTTCTATTAGGTACTTTTTCGTTTACTTCTTCAGAAAAAGTTAGGTCGCTATAGTGGGGTAGCGCCATCTAGTACAA